>JADMLD010001485.1:4298495-5640243 GCA_017589585.1 Phylloscopus whistleri | reverse complement strand
TCTTTAATTCTCACATATCCTGCTGCACAATTCCTGTTTTCACATTATTGCCAAATGCACTATATTGAACTGTACTTATATTCTATATAATTTTCCTTCCGAGTTAAAGTATCAACTATAGGTTGGATTTTTTTTCTGAATTAATTCCACTTCTAACTTATATGTGAAAACTAATCCATTTTATTAAAAGCAAATTCTTTTTTAAGCACCATAGTAATTGCTTCATTACTACTGTTCCTGACATTATCATTACTAACATCAGTATAGTGTAGCTGAGGAACACAGAAAAAGAAATGTGATTTTAATAATATTGGAAAAACTGTACATATAAAATGCAAGGCTTCTGGGGAAACCTAATATTAAAATCTAATGCAAATTAGATTTAGGAGAAAAAAGAAAGACATTCCCTGTTGTTATTTGGTAAAATGTGCAATAAAACCAAGTCAAATAAAGCTACAGACTGTGCCTATCCTAGCAAACAACTGCATGAAGGAACCAGGCTAAGGACTGGCACCTGTACCTCGTTTAACTGTTCCCATGCTCCCTGGCATGGTTTTGGTCCAAGAGATTTAGAAGGATCCGAGACAGTGTTTGGTTGGGAACAAGTATGTGTTAAAGACTGTTAATAAATAATCAGCTCAGATTCAGCATGCGGTGTTGGGGCCTAAGACATCTCAGGTGAGTGAACATATGCCAGGGAAAAGCTTTTGTCCTGCTTTTTTACTAAGATAAATATAACTTGGGTTCACTTTTTCTGGAAAACCCCTTTTGAAGTCCTGTAAGTACTATAGCAAATAATTTTGCAGTGGGAAATTTCATTGAAACAAGTAGCTCCAAAAAATATTCTACCACACAAACAGAATGAAGATGCCAGACACATAGACATGATCAGTTGATTCTGAGGATTGTTCCTCTTTGAGAGACAGATTCACAACCCTTACAACTGTTAATATGCTGAAATTTAGGTTATTTGATATTCTTCAGGGAACTACTTTTGTCTATTTTACAGGAGCCAGTTATTGGGAAAGAAGTTTCATATTTTAAAGGGATAACTTGGGGAGAATTTATAATCTGTTTACAAAGTCAATAAAAATGGGGTTGTGCATTCCCTTTGATTTCTTAATACATATTATTTCTTCACTAGACTAGAAGAAGCCAGATGGGACAGCATCTAGCATTTTCAGGGATAATCAAAGTGTTTGCACTATCTGGTTTATTGAAATCTAATTTCTTCCTAGGAATCACTGACAGACACCTGATAAAAGCAAACTACTGACTTTTAAGTTGCCTGTATCTCAAAATGCAGGTGGAAAATTTGGCACAGATGATCTCTTGGTGGATGTGGTGCTATCACGAATATTCCCCAATTTAGTACTCCCACTAAAAAGAAAAGCAGAACTGCTTCCCTGCCCCTCTCCAGAGAGAGATAAAAGACAGAGATCATGGGTTGTGGTAAGAACAATTTACTGGAAACAGCAACAAGATAAGAAAACAAATAGCAGCAGTACCGATGACAAAATGTCACCCAGAGAGGGTGATTGACATGCAAAATGCTCATCATGCCTGGGACAATGAAAAACAAGGATGAATCTAAGCTCTTCCCACCACACTTTCCCAGGGCAGAAAGGAACATCATTCCTTCCCAGAAGGGAGAGAGTCCTTCTTCCCCCAGTCCTCACAATGACATATGATTGCATCAATATTACTTGGCCGTGCCCACATGGCTCCTGGCCCCACCCCCTCACAGCTACTGCAAAAATCAAGCCAGACAGCTGGCAAGGCCAAAGCAATAAAAAAAAATTCCTCTGGTTTCTCAGTTACAATTGTTCTAGTCCTATACGGTGCTACTTAAAATTTATATCTAGAGTTGCATTAGCACATCAATGGCAAAAGAAACATTTCTCAGTATAGATATCTCAGCAGAGGTGAAAAAGGGGAAGGAAAGAAAGACAAAGTGTCAGTCTGCAAGCTTAGCACAGGAGCTGCTTATTATACTCTAATAAAATGTATTCTTCAGATACAGGGTGTTAATCCTCCAAGGACTCAGCAACCAGACACCGCAAAAGAATCACTCTGGTATTGCATTGAGTGTTGTCATAGAAATGAATTTATGCTTTACTTTGATTGTTAAGCATGAGATGACTCACCCTCAATCACAATCTCTCTTGCAGATGAAAAAGAAAAAAGTTCAGATCCACTTTTAGTTTGTCTGAATTAATGACATGATAAGAGAGGTATCTATCTCTCTCTTCTGATCTGCAGTTAATGAGTAAACAGGAGAATTTGGAAGCAAGGAGGAAAGGTTCTGCACGCTCCACAGGCATCAGGGCTCTAGCACAGCTGTCTAAGCTGCACTGCTTGCTTTCATGTCTGTCCTGGTGATTTCATTGCAAGATGATTTAGGTGATTCCTGCCCAGGTGGTCTGTTGCTTAAGTGTTCTCTCCACTAATGAAAAACTAAAAGTTTGATTCAGGGTTAAAAGCAGTACTAGGCACTGGGCCATTGAGGGTGAAGAGCTGCAACACAGAATAATATCAAAGGCATCCAAGGATCTGGGAATAAATAGCATCCAAGTTATCAGCACTGGAAATAATAGGGAACACTGAAAAAAAAAAAAAAAAAGCAATTTAATGATGTTTCCATTTACTTTCAGGTATGCTTTAGATATATATTAGATATATATTAAACCCTGTTTGAATCTGACAGATTGTGGTGCAGGAAGCTGCACACAGGTTGGTTTAGGGAAAATGAGCTGCAGCTGCAATGATTTTTTTGAACAACTAAAAGAATCATTTGATAGGAATGGTTGAATGATAAGGGGCTAAGAAAACACCTTATCTCCTTTTTAATAAAACTGTATTTTGTATGATTAATTCCTTATATTTTTATATAGAAATATAATGCAATAACAATGTAAACTGCTTCCTTTTCCCCTCTTGCATTTTGATAACATTTCTATCAGTTCCCTATCCATCAGATTTTACAGATTTGTGTGACAGCTTAGGCAATACCTCACCATCTGTACTGATTTCCTGTGGTTTGGTAATCACGTTTCTTTCCTAACATCACTCCTCAGAAAGTACTTTGGACTGCATCATGCTTATTACATGATGTTTTTATCCTCAGGCAAAACAACCAAACCTGAGCCAAACATTCAACAGCTGACTAACAACAGGAGGATGAATTTTAACTATAGTTTTAGTCTGATAATTACTGAGAAGCTAATCAAGTTCCTCAGTGAGTTCTTTTTATTCACCTGTCAAAGATTACCTTGCCAGACTTTTCTTTTTCTTCTCTGAGAACCAGGGAACTTCAACTTTTCATGCTGAAAAGAAGCATGTAGGATGAGGTTTGAGTACTACGAGGGCTCATTCCACTTCACTAAACCCATATGAGCTACAAATTCAGACTTGTAAATCTGAAGACTATGGGGAAGTTTAGAGATCAGCCTGTTATTGTGGACATAGATGGCTCCAACAACCTGTGGGAAAGAAATGCAAGTTCATAGTGACTAAGCGAGTCTGTGAGATATGTTCTTGATAGGGGTAAGATTTTTTGGTTTAGCCCTAAATATAGCACCAGTCATAGGGGATACTTCACAACATCATGTTTGAATGTCACCTAGCAATCTCCCACCAGCCTTTCTTTTATAGATTCTACTCAGGAGCTAAAGTATACATTTAAAAAACTACTATAATAAATATTTTACTACTACCTTATCTAGACACTGAAGAAGATGCTGAAGTGGCCGGCTTGTTGTCCGTGATATTTTTCCTTCTGCTTTACAAATCAATTCAGATGACTTTCTATGACTACTATGAGCAAACATCTGAAGCATCCTCTGAGGTTACATTTCTTTAACAGAAAAATATCTTTTGATTATATCAGCAAACTACTGCTCCAAGAATCAGTCAGCACAGAGAAAACAGTATCTGTGAATGCCACAAGAGATCTTTTTACATTTTCAAGATGCTGACAAAAATTTCAGTGGGAGATTGTTGGATGCTCTTTCCACTTTCTCAATTTGCCATCTCTTCAGAACAGCAAGAGGTTTTATTGTTTAATATTATTATTCTTTTATGCTTGTGAATACTTTGCTTGTTAAATAAACAGGTTTTTTCCACTTTTCTCAAAAAAAATCTTTTCCCAAACCAGTAAGGGGAGGGGCCTCTTAAATCTGCTTTCTAGAAGGACCCCATTTGGAAGTTTCCTCTCAAATTTGCCCTAAACCAGAACACTGCCCCACTACATCATCCTGGTGTCTACAGCACTAGGACATCTGAAGATGCACACAGTCAAGGATCCTGCCTGGTGAGCATCCAAATAGTCAAAGTTATTCGACAAAAAGACGTTTCCTGAGGCATGAGTCCTCAGAAATCAGTTAAAACTTCTAGATCCCAAATGGATGGACAGGTTTAATTTTTATATTTTGAAAGGAACTCATACCCCAGGGAAGAGAGAGCTCATTCTTCTGGACCAGCTTCACACTCTTTTAGCTCTCCTCAATAACAGTCTGTGAAACTCAGGCCCTCAAAAGAGGTCTGATGTCTCTGCTGGGATAAATACATAGCTTAGGTCTTGCCAAGACTCTGTGTGTATGTATATATCTGTGTGCACTGCACAGCACATGGTTTTGTACAGAGCCTTCTTGAAAATCTTAAGTGGTAAAATCTACTTGAAGTTAATGATTTGTTTCTCATAAGGATCATCTTAGCAGGTCATGGTGAAACAGGCCAATATATAAACCAAACAGATGGCACAAAAAATTAGGTTGATTTTTTAAAATTCTTATTGAAATATATGCATATTTTCAGACATCTATGTGAAATTAATTCTGATTTTACATAAACAATCAGTAATTGGAGTTATTGTTAATTCTAAACTTTTTATTATATTTGCAAGATCATAGGAAAAAACTGAACAGCAAATACACATGATTTCTTGAATGATTAGCAAATAAATAAAACCCACATTTGTTCCTAGTTTTCTGTTATGACAGAAAATAAGTCTATCTGATCAGAATTAAGTAAGAAAGAAAAATATTAATCATAAATGGAAGCAATATATAAATTATTTCACCTGCTGTTTTCTTTCTGGTTCACTACAATTCTTGGCTGCTTCTGTGTTATTCAGCTTGTTTCAAATGCCAGCTAATGCATTATGAAATCTTACTCTCCTAAGAGACTGAACATCCACAGAGCAGATAGAAAGAACAAGGAAAAAGAAAGAAAGTATTTAGGCTCCAATTGATAATGTACAACAGAAAGTACCAAGAGGATATTGTTGTCTTGGAAAATTATTACAATATTTGTTCAAAAGTTAATAGGTCCTGTCAAACCCAATGGTGGCTTTTTGGTTTCCTTTTTTCTTTTTCTTTTTCTTTTTCTTTTCTCTTTTTCTTTTCTCTTTTTCTCTTTCTCTTTTTCTCTTTTTTCCTCTTCTTTCCTCTTCCTCTTCCTCTTCCTCTTCCTCTTCCTCTTCCTCTTCCTCTTCCTTTTCCTTTTCTTTTTTTAATCATCATACAGTGCATGTTTATGTTTCAGGATTTTCTGTACCCTGTCGGGATTTTTTTTTTACTTTTACACCAAGCAGACTTTTAGGTGCAAAATAACCAGGTGCAAAAACCTTATATGATATAATCTCCCCCACAGAACAGGAAAGTTTTATAAGATAGTGTTATCCCTCAGTATATAGCCACAATTTCCTCATACTGTTGTTGCTTGTAGGCTTTTCTAGGGACTAGTGAGAGTATGGCAGAAAAAAAACCACTGTATATCCATGTGAAGTACTTTGAAAGGAGCTTGGGTTTTATTTGTGGGTGACAAGATACTGCCCAAGATTTCCAGCTGCTCTCTGCCTTATTACTGGCTTCTTGAAAAAAGAATTGGGAAAAAACCCAAAATCAAACAAAAAATTTCTTCCTGGTTCTAGATCTTTGGGAATTGTGGTTTTTCAATGTCTAATGAGCAATTAGTCATTTACACAGATATTGTAAATATTCATAATGTGGAAAGGCCTGTGTCCCTGGTTAGTAGAGAACTCATATTTCATCCTTGCTAAGTAGGTGGATGAGTTTTGATAGAAGAGAAAATATCTCTATCTTTTATGTACAGAGTTCTATGTGCTTATAGAAATACTCCAAATTTTATGAAGTTTGCATATACCTATGTTCATATTACTCAGATGCCATGATATAACATCGCTGTTATAACTCTGACAATTCAGAGTTCATATTTTAGAGCTGCCATAAAACAAAAAAAGAAAATCCAATTGTTTCATTAAGAAAATTTTGAGTTACTCACAAACCTTTCTAGCTGAATTGAAATGAGAGAGGAAGAGGTAGCAAGGAAAAATAAGACTGGCCCCTGAGTTTAAGTTTAAAATAAGTTTAGCCCCTGAGACTTCAGTCGTGCATGTAAAGCACGAATGAACTACTGGACAATCCTCGAATTGTCCTTGTTAATTGTGCTTATAGCTTGGTATGTAAAATGGACTACATTTTTTTCTTCTTTGTTCTGACTAATTTGAATTTTGTTACCCTTGAACTGATGCCACTGAAAAAAGACAGACACCATGTTTTCAGCTTTGGGGAGATGTCACCTTTTACAAATACTTGATAAATATTGATCTCAGTATGCTGACTTTGGAAACAAGAAAAGTTGTGAAGACTTCTGTGCAGGTGAAGAAGAAAGAATACTGGACTAAAAATGTGCTATTTGGAGTGCAATGAGAAATTTACCTTTGGAATTTCAAGAAAACAAAACAAAACAAAACAACTATCTGGTCTTGAAAATAGAAAGTAAATCAAAGTATTTGGCAATGCTTGCTCATATTTTCCCTTCACATCTCTCAGTTAGAAATTATAGTTTTATTTTGATTTCCTCAACAATGAGAGAACATCGAGAACATTTGATGTTTGGTGATTTTCATTATCTTTTCTCCTTTCAACAAGCATACTTTTTTCACTGTATCAAGTAAAAACCAATAACTGATTTATATATAAATTTAGACTTACTGTATTTTCTCTTCATCTAAAATTCTTTTTGGCTCTTTTCAGCAAGCTTTGGGCCAGCAGAAGAAAATCAAGAGAAAATATTGGTGGAGAATGGTCAAAAGGAAAGTTTCTACTAGGGGAAAATAATCTTTCATTAAATCCAGTCATGTTTAGATAATCTTTCTTACTGGAAAAAAATGATGATTTTAGTGTAATTAGTAAATAGAAATCCATGATTATGAGTATATTCTCTGGTTGTGATGACCACCATGAGAAACTCAAGAGACAAGTTGCATTATGTCTAGAGACTACTGGTGTACCTTTGAAATAAGCTATCAGCACCAGTATAGTTTAGGGGAAAACTTTCCTGAAAAGCTAAGGCAACTCCGAGGCTGAGATACTAAAGCAGATTCTGGGATTTTC
This sequence comes from Phylloscopus whistleri, assembly GCA_017589585.1. Lineage (NCBI taxonomy): Eukaryota > Metazoa > Chordata > Aves > Passeriformes > Phylloscopidae > Phylloscopus > Phylloscopus whistleri. The sequence goes on along the minus strand of JADMLD010001485.1, from coordinate 5,632,825 downwards.
TAGAGTTCAGTTCCTAATGAATGGGTGGTCTGAAAATCTGGCCACTGAAATTCCTTAGGAATCTAAACCTAGTCTGTTTTGCATTGTTTATTCATGGTTTATTGTGGAGTGTATTTTCAACTTGTCCTACTATGATGTGCCATGATAAGCAGCTCTTGTAATCCAACACTATAAGTCATGTCCAGATTCAAATCAGTAAAATTCACTGTCTGCCACACAGTCATATTCTTTCTGAAAATAAATGTATCTCCAAAGATTGAGTTGTGGGGTTTGGGGGGGTTGTGGTTTTGGGGTTTTTTTTGTTGTTGTTTTTGGGGGTTTGTTTTTGTTTTTGTTTTTGGTTTTTGGGTTTTGGGTTTTGGTTTTTTTGGGTTTGTTTTTTTTGTTGTTGTTGGTTGGTTTTTTGTTTGTTTGTTTGTTTGTTTGTTTGTTTGGGGTTTTGGTTTGGTTTGGTTTTTACTTTCTTTTCCCCAAACTCCACTTCTGTAGGGTGAAACAACAGGAGCATTTCATTCTGCAAGGGCTTTTTAAAATTCATATTTTAGTTTGGCTGCCTGAGTACAGCGAGAGACCAACGACCTTTTCCTTCCTGTCAGCACTGTAAACAGCAAGCTGCCTTCAAACATTAAAGCATCTAAATACTGTGCTGCCTCATTTCAAGTAAAGCATGAGCTTAAATATATTACTGTGCTGAGATTCAAATGATGAGTTATTTTAGCATAGCTGTTCCTGAACTAAGTTATTTATGAGTCAATAATTTCCATGGAACTGTACAAGACCTAGAATAAAGTCCATGATCTGAAGTGTTTATAAAAAATACACAAGCAAACTAAGAAAAGGCACTAAAAAAGTTATTACCCCTGTCACTCGTAGATGACAAGTTCTCTTGAATGTAGACTAAATCCTAGCAAAATTAGTTGAAATTCACTATGAGTTTTGTGAATTCTTCACTTTTAGAAATCGGTTCTGTGGTGTTATCCATGGTACCACAATGCACTATTTTTGGTCACTTTTTGGAACCAAGCAACTTTCTGAAGTTCTTTGTGTCTATTTGAAGCATTTATTTATTTTTCAGTCCTTATTTTCTAGTAACAGCATAGGCTGTGGGCACCATTTTTTTGATATAATGCTGAAGACAAAAATGTCTCATGTCCCCGCTTGCTGACGCTCTCGGGCAGCTTGCACCTGAGCCACTAAAAGAGAGGAAACATGATGGCATGATCTGGAATTCACAGAGAGCTTCAGCTATAGTCACTAACCAAACCCAGTGAATGGCTAAAATCAATACTGAAAGACCATCAATGCTATTTAGCTTGTATCATTCAATATCTCTCTCACATAAAGTTCATCTCTGTCTCTGTGTTAGAGTTGATATGGAAAAAATGAGGTCCTGACACAGGAAAACCCAGGGATAGTGTACAGCACCTGGACAGTAAGTATGGTGACTCAACTCTGACCAGGATCCTAGGGAACAAACATTTTCAGGAAATATTCACTGCACTGCATTTTGTAGGTAACAAAGGCTTTTAAAAATAGGAGTTGGTTCCTAATAGTCTGATACATGAGTGCACAGATCACATACCTTGCCATACTGTCAGTGAAGACTCAGTAAGTCCATGCCATCACTTTTTCTTCAAACTGCTGAAATAGGCTCCATGTACTTAGGGACCAGATGCTCTAGGGGAAGTACACGGTCCCTGCTGCCTAGAAAGGGACCTGGTGACAATACCAGTTTGCATCCATGCATGGTTGGTGCCTGGGTGTTCCTCTGCTGCTCCATAAAATACTACCCCCAGAGATGAGTGTGGGACTGAGTAGGGGGTCACTGAGTTTTTCTGCCTAGTACTGCAGGCACATTGCTGGCACCTGTCTGAAACAGCAGCAGGGATATTGAGACTAATGAGGAAACCCACAGAAATAAGCAATCAAATACCCAGACAACCTGGGATTACAGAATACAAGCTGCATGACTCTGTACATCTAACACAGGTTCTCCATACCTGAAAATGTGAATCCCCTTTTCCATTTTGTTTCAAGGGGAACCCAGACCTAAGTATCTCACTGCTTCTACAGAGTTAGCACAACCCCTGTGGTTCTCAGGTAGCAATCATACCCTCCATAGTCACAGTTCAGCAAAATTTTGATTTGACAAGAATTTTTTTTTATATATTTGAAAATTCAGTCAAAGCATCTCCATTTATCATGCTGAATTACTAAAATAAGGAGCAATGTCATCATAGACTGCTAATACAGCCAGACCTCTGGGTTCCAGCTGATCAGTCACAGAGAAATAGAAAGACTGAGTTTTACCAGGCACTTTACTGAGCTGAAACTTTAGAGGGAGAGGGACTTTGAAAAATACCTCCTTTACATCAATAGTTTGGAATATTTTCAAAGAACAAGGAAAAATAAGAAATGAACAAGGAGTTATGAAGTGCTGGATTGAATTGTGTTTGCTCAGATGCAGTCACATTTCATGATCCCTGATATTTGTGAACAGCACTACTTGGCATATTTTAATGCTTCAGTTTTTGCAAGGCTATCTTTTCATCTTCCACCTACACCCCTATCTCAATATCTTGTTACTTTTAAGCACCATAAAAAGATCTCTATGAATTCAGAATATAATTTTTTAATTTTATCTGTTTATATTTCATTACAATGTCATCTTTTGGCAAATATACTAATCTTTTTCACAAGTCCATGATGTAGCACTTTGTGTTTCTTTTAGGTATACCAACTTTGTGTAAAAAACAAGAGTGGGCACAGTCTGTTCTGGATGATCATTTTTTTCACATTTTCTCTGTCAGAAATGGCATCATTAGGGAGAAAAATATATAGGACAGTCAGTAACAGTAGCCTCTCTTTTTTTGGCCTGTGTATAGATAGCATAGGGTTCTGCCAACTTTCTAGAGAAAAACATATGGCTTTGTGAGTTTTATACACTTATAGGGAATAATGAACATATGCTGGTAGTTTTAAAAAAATATTGAAACCAGAAATAAAATGAAAAGTTGTATGAAAATATGAAGGTTACAAAGTTTACCATGTTACAGAAAGATATGTTTTTGACATATTGCTCCTATTAAATTTCTATAATGTTTAGTTAGACAGCTCTGTTCATGCTTTCTATTACAAAGATGAAGTTACATCACTCCACATGCAATGCAATTGCAACAGGAAATAATCCAGTAAAATAGCCTAAGGAAACTATTAACTGGATTGTTATTTGTAATAATTTGTGACCAATACTGTCTCACAAATAAGTGTTAACTTAAAGGAATTTATCAGCACCTCTTCCAGTCTTTGCTTTGGTAGGAGCTGTAAGCTGGAGCCAACAGAGGCACTGGAGTAGATCCATTAAAGGCATTAAGGACCTAACACAAAACTAAATCCAATAGTATCTCCCCTCACAGGAGCCTCCATCCTGTACCTGCTTCCATGGCATTTGGGTAAGATTTTCAGGTTTTGAGAACTTCCAAACCATTCTGAATCCTACCCCCAAAATTAGTAACATTGTGCTCAGATGGAGGTGAGCACGACTGACACTTGGTTTCCAGCAGTGCTTCAAATTCTCCCGGTGTCCTGTGTGTTGTTAACACATTGATATTGAAATGGTGGGCTATTGTAATTTGCTCAATTAATAACTAAGACTTTTGTAAAAAGAAATTAAGAAATCTGTGATCAAATGAAGATAAGTAAAGCTGAATAGTACAGAACAGATTGAAAAATATGTTTTTAAGGATTGATTTCTGATTGTTATATCTTATAATTGGTTTCAAATTTAATCCTAGATTACCAAATATTACTGTGCCTTTTCTGGCAGTGTGTGAAAGCATTGAAAGAGGATGACAGGACTAATAATGCAGTGTGACCTCCCTCAGATTTTTTACCTAATGCTTGGAGGACAAGAACTCACAATGATTTCTTGAAGAAAGATTTTTCAAAGCTGTGTCTTTATGTTACTTCTCTTCTCATTTTCTTTGGAAAATAATGAAGAAAGAAGAAAGCGGAGAAATGATGATTCAAAGGTTGAAGTAATGAAAATATATATATTGATATGTGGCTTTACAAAGTCTGAATATGGAGGAAATTGCTGAATGAACAATTCAAGGACAATATATTTCTGGGATGAGAAAGGGTTCTGTGGGGCATGTACATTGACTTAAAAGTGGCATTACCATTAAAAACAAAATCAAAACAAACAAACAAAAGTACAACCAAAATAACTTCTTTTTGGAAAACCAAAATCGTCCTCTCTTTTCATTTAATTTTCTTGCTGTTGTAATATGAAAGAGTAGATCTAGAAACTTTCTGAAAGTCACATTAAAAACAAACAAACAAAAAAAAACCTCACTCCAATTTTTTAGAAGCTGTTTGTCTATCAGATGGAAATGTCAAATCTTATTCAACACTGACAATCATCTTGTGAAACTTGATACAAAGAAAATATCCATTTTCTTTATTCTCTTTTCTCTCCAACATATATATGGCAGAGGAATCTGACAGCAGATCAACTGAATCAGCACTGGATAATAGAACTCAGAGTTGAAAAGATGTTAAATTATCTGATTTGCTCATTTTGCCAGGATCAAATTGATTTCTAGCATGCATTCCCTGCAGTTATTTTCAGGTTAGTTTTAGATTTCCTTCAGAGGGCCACAGGCTTCAAACTTGTCGTCTAGAAAGACTGCATACTTACATGAAAAAGAATACTTTACTACAGGAAGAAATAAAACACCAGAAATACAGACACTATTTGAAATGATGAAAACTTGTATGTTTCACTACAGAAAACAGACAAAAAGAGGTTGCAAAATCCTTCTTTGAAATTCAAAATTTTTTAGTACTGAGGCAACCTTAACTTTATCTGCAGTTAAGGCATTTTGAAAAGCTTATCCAAATCTCTTCAAAGGCCTCAAGAATTTGAACACTGGCCACTCTGAGACATTGGTATCTCACCTGCATGAATACCTAGGTGGCATTTCATTGGGGCTTTTCAAAGCTTACATCTTGGAAATGTGCTGACTACATTGGCATTGATATTTGAATCCTCCCACAGATATTCTCTCTCAACTAGAACTGAAGCAAGGCAGAAATTACATCAGAAGCTAATTATTCATTGTACTCTCCTGTTCAATGCTCCTTTGAATGTGTGGATACTGGCCACCAAAAGATAGTAGAAAAAATAGTTTGAGGAACCATGTGTGCTTTAACCCCCTTAACTGCTGGAATTAATTTCTTTTCCAAGTGCAATGTGGTCCATCCCACTGACATCGGTAAGTATTAAAAGGATGAGTTAAGTGCAACTGTGCTAGTCTCCTTTGTTAAAGGGGTAAAAGTGTCTTACCTTATACAACCTGTAGGTGAAGAATGGAAAAATCTCCATGAGATTCCTGCCTTCATTGTCCTTATCTTTCATAACTTCACTCAGTTCCAGAATTTGTTCTCGATGTATTGCCACAAAAATAAATCTCTTAGAGACTGCAAGTACATTGCAGAGTAGAACAATAAGCAGAATCAGGTGGAGAGATCTGTCAAATCCAACTATTTTGGAAACTCCAAAAGACTAAAAAGTACAATAGATTAAAAAAATATTTGGATCTATTTTAACTCTGTAAACAATAACTATTATAACATCCTTTTGAGAAATGCATCATTTTGGGAAATAATATCCTTTTGAGATGAGATCTTTTATACTGGTTAGCTCTGTTCATAAAATATATGACCTTTAACTTCATAGAATGCATATTAATTTATCTTGAAAAATGTAAGTTGGGAATGAGAACTAAAAACCCTTGTGTTACCAAGGCAGAATGGCTCGATATAAATTATTCTTCTCCCAGGAAAAGTGATGGCCCACAGGAAGGGTGAATGCAGTAACTGTTTGCCAGTTGGATTAATCTCTCTCTGAGTGTAATATATTATCAGGATATGCTCTGAGAAAGGATGAATCAGAAATGTTAAAAAATGCATTAGCACACAATGGCACCATTTATAAAAGAAAAATAATGTATATTGTTTAACGGTGACAAAAAAATCTCCTTTATTTTACAAAACCTGTCATTTCACATTATGAGCTTCTTTCTAAATCTGTGTTGTTGTTTTTTTGTTTCGTTGTTTTTTGGGGTTTTTGGTTGTTTTGGGGTTTTTTTAATAATTTATTATTTTATTTTTTGAAATAAAATTAACATGAGATCTACTAATTGGTTCTCAGACTTGAAAATGGTAGGGCTGTCTCCTACATAACCCCTTGCTCTCGCTTCCTCTTTCAGATCCTTCTGCCAGATGGATGAAGAGATGTGAGGTTTGGCAGAGCTAGGTCCTGGGTTGCTGAGTGGAGAGCAAGCAGCCCAGACAAAATTCTCCCAGGTCCCTGCTGTCATTCAAGGGATGGCTACAGTCAGGTTCTGGCTACTCAGACTGGTCAGTGTTACTCTGCCCTGGTCAATCACACAGCAATTCTAGTTACTGTAGAAGTGTTCTACATGTTTTGAAAAAAGAAACCCTAAACTGAACATCTTCACACTATACTCAGAATTAGAGTATAATTTGCACACATTGTCACGATCATCATGTGGTGTAAATTAGCACAGTTCACTGCTTCTTAGTATTGCAGCAGGGACTCTATGAGGGAAGTATTTAAAGTTTCTGCAAGTGCCCTACATTACCCACAAGATCAGCATTTTTACCACCTGTATTAAAAGCATCTAAGATCATACATCTTTTATCAGTATGTATTGAGGAAAATAAACTGAGTTCTGAAATAGGACATAATTTAATGATGATGAATTTGCCACAAAAAAACAAAAGATAAAAGAAAAATCTTTGTAACCACAAATGCTTACATCATTTCTGAGACTAATTGACACATTAAAGGTAGCTGATGAAGCAAGCAAGGCTTGTTAGCATGAAATTACTTCCTTGCTGAAAGGGTGCCAGTGTTAACATTTTCCATAGAAGTAACAGGTGATAAAAGATAACTGTGTATAACAACTGCAGTATGTTTTATTTTGGAACTGTAAGGGTACATATTTCCTGAGGGAAGAAAAAGTACCTATAAAGAACAAAAGTGGTTACAGCCAGCCTTGCAGAGCACAACTGACAAGTGGTGATGAAGATAATTCACATCTAGGCAATTACATTAAAATAACTCAGGAAGAAGTTATGAATCCTCCATATGATAACTAAAAATCACTGAGAAGTTTTCTTAAAATGCCTAAGATTAATTTCTTTTCTCTTTTAGACACAGCACTTACCAGATAAAACTGAACAGAAGAGGTATTTTCATATTTGCTGAGTGGAGTAATCAAAGGGTTATCAGTAGAACTTCTATCCTTGTCTAGCTGTCTGTTGTCATGAATTTTTTAATAAAGAATGAAGATTTGGGGTTTTTTATTATAAAAACTTTAAGAAATACTATTAAACTCCAGATTTGGTGTTTCCTAGGTTAATTCCTTTTTAAGTTTTGAAAAACTTTAAATAAAGACAGACATAGAAAATGTCCTGTGATTGTTTGCTCTTCTCCTCCCCCAGAATGCTATCACCAAGGTCCTAAAGCATGCCATAGGAGTATCAGCCTTGCTCCAAGTCAGGTGCTCCAAACAACAGAATCCAGAGATTCATAACCTTTGCCCCTTTTCCTCTTGTCTTTGCTGGTGGTCATTTCCAGAGGGGACATCTGTAACCTTTTCTTGGATCAGAGCAGTTTAAATTTATAGTTTAAAATGTAAATACCAACTAAATTAAGGATACAGGAGCAATTTAAAAAAAACAGCTAGATGTTTGACTTTCACTGAAAGTTAAGACTTAGTTTTGTGAAGCCAGAGACATTATGCGACACTGGCATTCATTTAAATCAAAGGGCATCAAGTATGTAAATACCCTCAAGTCCTTCTAAAGCTCCACAAAGTTTGTTGACCTCACAGATTTTTTTTTCCAGTTTTGCCACTTGTTAAATTCACCTCTTTCTATACAGGAAATTTCTATGTTACAGGGAGAGCTCTTAGTGGGGCATAGTACATCCAGCTCCAGATTACAGCAGCAACTGAAATGCTAGGTGCTCTGAAATCAGCACTCTGGTTTCAGTGTGTTAATATTCTTTCTGCTGCACATTTTCACTGCAGTAATACACATTTTAAAAAGGTAGCAGAGTGGCCACACTTGTAGCACACTTTCTCATGTATTGTCAGAATGTTCTCAAAACCATAAATCTCTGCTTAAACAGGACCCTACAACGATTACCAGAAAAGCTCCAGGTAACACACTATCAAATATCCCTTTTTCATAGCAGCATCTCTTTTGCTCATCTTTCCCACTTTTACTACCTAAAGATTACATAGCTAAACCATCTCGTGTGTTCAAGGGGAAACAGAGTCATTTCCAGAGCCAAAGTCATCAGTACCATCTTGAGTTCAGGATTATCTGAATTACCACTAGGAAACACTTGTTTCTTTCTATTAGTTCAGTATTTACTTACACATTCTACATAGACTCAGGTATGCATCTTTTAAGACACTTCGGTTAGGGTGGAAGAATTCTCCCCTAAGCAACTGTGCCTCCTTCTGTGCCACGTGCTCTTTGTTACCATCCTTGTTTGTGTTGTTAAAGCTTCAGCAGTGATCTGGACATTATTTTGATCACCTTGACGTCACATGCCTTATTTTCATTTGTCATTGGTCTCTATTGACTTTGAAAACTATCTTACAAACAATCTACATTTTATTAGAATTGTCTCCAAAGAATTAAGTTGTTCCATACTAAATTCCCCATCAGCAGGCAAAGATGAAATATGTAACAATCAGAGAAATGCAATGGTTGTTTCTTTAAAAGGTTATCTAGCCTATGCTGAGCTCCATGTTGTCACAACTTGTGTGTTTCTGGCATGGCAGCTTGCTCAGATGTCTTTTATAACACTGTGGTTGAGTATTAGCTATGCTTGGAGTTCCTGATGAAAGAGGCAGAAAAGAGAAACAATCAGGCAAGACCAACACCAGATTCAGACGTGAAGCCTGAGGTGGGAAAGCTCAAATGAAGCAGTTCAGTTTGGTTCACATAAGGGAAGTGATTGAAGTGATGCAAATGTTTCTAGTGCCTAACATGATTTCTATACAGTGCTTTACACAAGAGTATCCAGTTCACGCATGTGCTAGAAGTTATTGTAGGTATCAAAAAAAATTACAGTGGAAAGGTACAACAATGTAAAAAAAGATAATTGCTAGGTTGAAATAGAAAGTGTCAGGCAAAAATAGTTAAGCAGGTCTAAACTGGATGAATGTCTTCCAGCAGCACCTGACTAAAATCACAGTTACAAATATGAAAAGATATTTGAACTGAGTTTAATTACTGAAATATAGGGGATCTACAAGGCAGGGCTTTTTCTTGTAGAGAATTAAAATGAAATATGAGAAAGAAATAACAAAAAATATAAATATTAAACTAGAATAATGTTCATGTTTTGATCCCATTTCTTTCTCTCAGAAGCATTTTTTGTATGTTGCCCCCTAAGGCAGACAATTCAGAGTGCTCAGTGCAGGCATCTCAGCTTTGTTGTTTAAAGAGATTTCTTTCCCCATGATTTGCTATTCTTCTGTTGACATAGGAAAAATAATGTTTTCAATCACAAAAAAAAAAAAAAGTTCTCACTGCCTCAGCATAGATTGGAGTAAGAAATACTTGCATGGAGGAAAGCTAGTTTGCTTTTTTAAAGGATTGACTCACTCCTCATGGGGCTATACTGGGTTGCTAAGCAGGTGCAATGGAGGAGCTGACATTTGTGCACCTCTTCAACTCTCTTTGTTGAGCCCACCAGCCTTCCCACTGCTCCTGGTCAGCCTTCTCACCGATGTCACCAGTGTTCCACTGCGTGCTGAGCAGTGCACACAGACTTGTGGTAGTTAGCTCTTTAGTTCTTCTCTTGTCAATGTCATGAAAGTGGAGATTTTGCTCCTGTACCAGCCTGCAAAGCAAGGAAAATGTTTTATCTTTGCCCAAACAGTGTCAGAACTGTCACGCCACCATCTAACACAACAGCTTATCCACAGACATGGCATGCAGCATCATGGCAGGTTCACCTTTATTCCTGCTTTTCATTTCTTAATAACATCATACCAGAGGTTTCAGCAGCCTACGCTCATTTTCCTTTTCAGCTTCTTGTGGCTATAACTGACATTTAGTCTTTCCACATTTGAGAATGATTCATTTCCTACAGCCCACCTGTGGAGCAGGGATCAGCACCCTATATATATCCAGCATTGCTCTGATGGATTATGAAAGAGGGGATGGGATGCAACTGTTTAGACCTGGACATTTTCTTTTCACATGAGCTCAGGAACAGGGACTTGGCAATGGGATCAGTTTTGCTCCACTCAGACCAAGGAGTAGGCTGGTTTTGAATCCAGGACTTTTTACTCTTTGCCTAACACGAAAGAGGTCTGCAGTCTTCTCGGACTGGATGTTTGACCAGGCTCTCTGATGTAAGGCTGTTGCTAACGATGGAAACTCACGACAGTTTTACCTGCACCTTTTGAAGGAGTATTTAGTCAGTACACAAATGCTCTGACTATTTCTCATGGTGGGTTTCACTGCACATTTAACAACATTGAGATAAAACCTAAGACAAACTTCCCATATTGTTCTCTAATCAAGCACTTCAGCAAGTATACCACTGGGAGTGCAAGAATTATCCAAAATTAACTTTGTAAGCAAATGATAGCTGCTTCTCCATATTAAGCATGTGTCCCAGCAAGGAGTGGACAATTTCTTGCTTGTCCACTTAGCCTTTCAGTTGTTCATTGACAGTGAATATCTTAGGCTGGATTGGTGTTTCATTTTTCTTAACATTTTGTTTAGCTTCAGAACAGGAATATCAGTAAACTAGATTACATACAAAAGCATTTCTAGGACCTTTTTCAGAGATTTTTCTGTTCTACAGGTGACCAAAGCAATCCTGAAAACCAGAAAACCATCAAAAGGGCATTGTGATTTCCTATTTAACAGCCATGCCCAGAGCTGGCTTCATGATGGCTTGTTACAGTGACTGCCATATGACTTCATGGTGGGACATGCATACCCATCCACCACTCACTTCTTAGCTAGTAAGTTACCACAGACACTGCCCATGGAAGTACTAAAGTGACTATGTTTAATTCCTGATCATGAATAGCTCCCCTTTTTCCTGTGAATATGGTTGTTCTAAAATACTGCATAATCAGCAGTACACAGTTAGAGAGGTAATATCTCCACCTGCCTCCAGACGGGCGTTGGTGACAACCACCGTGTAAAATTGAGATTGTTCCCTTGCCTGTGTGCCATCACACCTCTTTAAAGCACCTTAGTGTGCACATTGTGAAGTTAGTTTGGAGAATTAAGAAGGGTGTAGTGCTACTTAAAGACTGATGTCAAGTTTATCATGCAATCCTGTGGTTTACTGATAACTGCAGTTTCACATACAGCAGGTGTTAACATGCAAATAATAAAAATAATTTCAAATGGGCTAGCACGTCCTATGGGCCTTTTTAAAAATAATTAATTTGGTACTATATTGACATTCAAAATCCAGTATTCAGAAGTAAAATATCTGTTAAACAAGTCGGCTTTGAATTCACAGAAAACCAGCCAAGTCACATCAACAATCTCCACAAAGAGTAATTTTTCACTTCCTTAAACAATAGTCAGTGCCAGAAACAGCTCCCTTTGAAAAGCTGAACAGCCTTACTGTGAAGCCAAGATGTGTCAATGAAAATGATTTCTCAATTTGTGACTAGAGACTGTGCTGGGATTGTAATTATTTCGTAACTTAAAAGTTCAGAAATGACACCTTGAAATAAATGGTTTTCTTATAATAATGCACACAACAGAGGCTTTAATTTGTAAAATGAAGCATATCAGAGATCGCCGAACCAGAAGCAAACACAAAGAGGAATGGCAGTAAACAGTTTGATGCTTCCAGAAGACATGAAGACCACACAACATGACTCCTAAGTATCTGTTCCTTTCCTGCACAAAATCAAGGTAAGATAACAAACTCAACTCATTCTTATTGCTTAAAGTTTACCTTTTACTTATCACATACAATTGAAAGCCTGTGTAAAGTAGATTACAGGGCTGCCCTTAACTTTAAAGAGAACTGGACTTTATCCAAAAGCCAGTCTCGTTGAGTGCTGAAGCTGAGACCTTTCTGACTCCTGTTTGCTGGTCACTGATGGTCCCAGGGCCTGAAGCAAGCATGACCTCCACTGGCAGGGCTGGGTCAGCTCTCTGGAGTGTGCCAGGAGCCCGGTGCAACACCTCTCTGGCTGGGCTGTCACAACTCCAGCTTCATTCCGCCCGTGTCCACCGCTGGCATTCCTTGTCTCTAAGTGCCTCTTTGTTGCCTTGGTGGTTGCTGACTCCATGCAATGTTCCATCTTAACATTTCATGTTATTCTGAATGTCCAGCTGACTTCAGAGGGCCCTGCAAATTCTAATAGAAGTGGTGACTTACTGACAATACTTTACCATGAATAAATTTAGCCTCATTCCCCTAGACTTCAGAAGACAAAATTTCATCATTCAAATTCCAAGTTCCAACTCCCAGTACCAAAAGCTGTTTTTCTACTCTTTCTGCACTGGCCATCATTTTCACAGTTCTTCTGTGTGGACCCCTCTGCTCAGGCAGGAGAAACCGCTCTGTCTGAAGGACAAATACTTTTTGTGACAAGTTCAACTCTTCAGGAGTTTCAGTCTTTAGTTTCAACTCTTGGCAGTATTTCTTTTCTACAGGGTCCACCACAAACAAATTAATGCAAGTACTGTATGAGGACCTTGAGAATTGAAGCAGAATGAAATCTCCACTCTTGCCAATCCTATTTAAATTAGCTAATTTGAGGCAGTAAATGAATGAGAAATAATTCAACAAAAAAATCCCTTGACATTTAATTCAGATGCCTAAATGGAAGCAACTAATCTTTCTAGTAAAAATAGAACTTAAGAAACAAATAGAGATTTTCAATTATTTTACATCCTTACAGGACCATGTACTTTGGTTTTTAGCTCAGATGATTAAAATCGTCTCATTTCTTTTTTTAGTCAATCAAAAAACCACTGTTTCTCTGTGTATCTATAAAACTGCTGTTCACTTTTCTGTGAATTGCACCTCTGCTTCTGAAAGTACTGTTGTCATCAAACACAAGCAGCTGGGAAACAGAACTAGAAGAGAAATGAAGATATCCAGATACTCTTCACTGCAAACTGTTGGAAAGCAGAAAAACAGACGTGCTCTCTGGGGAAGCACTAGACTGCCTTTTTCTCTCAGGCTAAAATTAAAGTTAATACTTACTGAAGGCAGGGGCTGGGGGGCAGGGATGGAGCATTTGTGCACAGATAAACATATCACTCAGAAAATTTCACCTCAAGTATCTGCAGGGCAGTGTCATTTTATGTGGAGGCCTTCCAAGCAGAAGACTTTTCAGACTATCTGAGAGGGCAGTTAAGCTTTTTGAAATAATAGTAATTTGGATGGGATTAAAAAAAATTTATTAAACCCAAGTAATGAAAAGATAGCAGAAAAAAAAAATCCCCAGTGTATGAACTCTCAGTTTTTTCAAGGACTGCTGCTACTAGCTAAGGATTCAAGCTCCAAACTTTTGGCAATCTCACTTTCAGATCAGTCCCACTACAAGGTTGCCCCACTACAAGGTTGCCCCACTGAAGCTGCATTTCCAGCTAGCTGAAAAACCCACTCACAACTATTTACTTTGGGAATTACTGATTTCCAGACTGGACAGAGAATTTAGGAACCCACAGCCAGAGCTACCGAAGGTCCAAATTAGGGCCTTTAGGATTTTTGGACTGTGTCAAAACCAGCTCTGTTTAGGCACATCTGTCTTCATCCAGACCTCATCCAGCAGCAGCTCAGCTCCCCCAGGCTGGGTGAGGTAGGAGCAGCTGTACATTCTGGCCGCAGGTGCAAGCAGTCACTTACAGCCCTGGAGGGACCGAGCTGCTGCGAGCCATTACAAGCACTTAACGGCAGATTTTCTCTTCCTAATGTGATCCCTTCAGCTGTTTTTGAGGCCTTCCCTGCCAGAGGAGCTGAGCTGCTGACTGCTAGCAAACACATTAAATCCCTGTGGTCACTTTTGAGTCCTTGGGGGCTCACAAGACACAGTTAAGTGACTCATTGCGTAAGAGCAATTGTTTCAACTTCTTGGATAATTACCTAATTTTAACACTTACCGAATTCTAGGGTGAGCCAATTTCTACATGCCTTGTAACAAGTGTCTTTCTGGGGAATATTGTCAGTCATTTAGTCAAGGATTTCTTCTTGTGAAAAGGTGATCACACCACTTAAACCTTCTACTGACTGATTCTCCAGTGTATCCGAAAAGTCTTGCTGGAGTATTTCTTAAATGCAAAGCAGGTGTGTGGAACATTTTTCCAAATATATGATAAATACTTATTCCACATCCTATCTTACACTTGTTTCAGTACTGCTAAAAATTAATGGAATTCTGAGCAAAGCAATTTTCAATATGGGCTATTCTACTTTGAACCTGATAATCAAACACCTTGAGTTTCCTATAACTTCATTTGAAGATATGATGTCGGAGTACTCTTGGAAGCAGATGCCTAAATGACTGTCAGGAGGTCAGAAACACAATTAACTTGTGCACTTATAATGGCTCTCATCAACAGAGGTTTTTGATATCTCCAAATATTCTGATTCACAGCACTGTCCCAAATTTCTGAAATTGTTGGTGAAACAAGCAATGAAATTTGCCCCAGTTTTATGGGAAAGGCTGTGGGACCACATGAGAAAAAAGAGAACTTGGGAAAACTTGAACTCAGAGCAGCCTGCATGAAGCCATCCTCTCAAGTAGTGCTGAGGTCCGGGGTCATTGTTTCTTTGGCAGCCTGAGAGCTGGGGGAGCAAACAAGAAGAGCTCCCTAAAAGCCTTTCCTATATTACTAAAGATTTAATGAACAGTAAGAGTATAAACCTTCAACTTTAGCAAACTGATACCTTGTATTTTCCTGAAATCTTCCTGACCCAATCTAAAACTAGTTGTTGCAATGCAGATTTGTTGTAGAAGACTGGAAGCAGTCCTATAGTACAATCATCGTGTTTTTAACCACTTCTTACCCAATCTCTTATTCAGTTCCTAGAAATATTCATATCTGTGGCCAATATATTAGCTGGTAGGATTCCTTTTACTCACAAAAGTAATCCTTGAGACAGGCTAGAGGAGGGAAAAAAAAACTGTTAAATTTTTTATTGTAATGAAATCTTTTCTAGTTGCAGAAATGAATGCATAATAGAAACAGCATTTTCTTCTAACAAAACACCAGATGATACAGGCTGCTTGCACAGCCATGTCAGCAACATTAGGTACAGCACATAACCTGGCCAGAGCCACAGCAGAGAGGAACTTGCTCCAAGTGCTTTTGGGCACTGAGCTCAGACCAGGTGTAACAATGAGTTCTTGGTCTCACACAAACACCACATCTGTGAAAGGTGCCAAGATGTTTCCGTGGTCATGAAGATCAACTGATACCAGGAATGGATTGTGAAATGATTAGTTATACAACACACTTTTCACTCTCCTAAGCGAGAAAACTCTGATATTGGTATTTGTATAAGAGGAAGTATTGCAGGCTTGTAGTTTGAACAGCTGAAAAGAATCTCACTTCTCTGAAGTTCTTTGTTTCTAGTTTTCTGTTTTAAATGCTTTGATTTCCCCCTCCCCTCCACCCCCCGGAAATGAATACCTACTGATGTAAAATCCTTAAAACTCCTTAAAATTCTGGACTGTGGTTCTCTTGTTATTTGCTATTGGTATCAACCTGCCTTGTGGCTGAGCTCAGGTATCTCAACTGTTCAGTACTGAGCTTGCCAAATCTTAATTCAGATTACTTATTCAATTAATACTTCAGAATTTTACACAAAATGCAATGATTTGTGTGAAGGAATAGAGGGGGCATTTAAGTCAAATGAATTGTTTTGAGAAGAATGAACCCAAAATTCTCCTTTTCATGGGTAAATGTCCTTACATGAGATTCTCTACCTGGAATTGATTCACTACCTACTGGGGTCCTACATCAGTCCATAAGCCCCATCTGGCTGTTAGCCTAAAGGTTGGGACATTGCCAGGGAGGTGCGACACCTGGCTTCCAATCCCTGATCCAGAAAGCACTTCCGTAATTGCATAATGTGAAGACAGCAGGTACACACTTTTAGTCTGGCTTGATTCCGAGCCATACTCAAACTGAGAGGTCAGATCTACTTAGGCAAAAAGAATGGAATCATAGAATCATTTTTTTTGAAAAGACCTTTAAGATCATGAAGTCCAAGTATTAACCCAATACTGCCAAGTTCACCATTAAGCCACCACCTATCCAAACCATGAGAAGACGGTTTCTCCAGCAGAATGCCATGAGAAATTATGTCAAAGGCTTCATTAAAGGCCAGGTAGACAACATCCACAGCCTTTTCTTCATCCACTAAGCATTTCACTTTGTCAAAGTAGATCAAGTTGGTCAAGCAGGATCTGCATTTCATAAGCTCATGCTGGCCGAGTCTAATCCCTTGACTGTTCTGGGAAAAGTCTTTAGTGGCAAGACTAGTCTTTAAAAGCAAGTCCAGCAAGTGTGACCTTGGTGCTGGGGAAGGTTATGGAGTAGATGATCTCAAGTGTCATCACAATTGTGAGACTTTTCCCAGCTGCTTATAGAATCTACCTCTGGGAGGTCTAGAACAGATTTGCCCCACGACATCTGCCTTGTTGGCCTTCCCCCCGACTCTTACCCATAAAAAATCAACCCTATCTTTGCCATCATTAAGCTCTAGTAGCTTGGTTTCTATTTTAAATAGCTGTTTCAACAACTGAACTGATAGAGTAAGAAACAGTAAATTCTTGTTCAGAATCTCTGTGAGCCTGCACTCCAACTCCCTTCAAAAATGGATCTGCAAATTCCTACACAAATTTGCTAACAGATTTAAAATTACAAAAACTGTACCTCTAATGCCAAAGTTCATTCAAAGTCAATAGGACCCATAGGGACAAGAGTAACTTACACCAACCGTATGATCACTAAATAATAAATCTTAAAAATGCTCTATTTTTAAAAATAAGTTTGTATTAAATAGAGTTTTCAACAGCAGCAACATTTTCATAATGACTACATCTTTCATTTTTTCATGTTGGTGTCTTGCTTGTAAAGCCTAGTTGTTGGTATCTTGCCTTTAAAGCTTAGGCATCCCTAAGCACTTAAAGGAAACGACTCAAAAAATACATGAAAGAAGATAATTTATTATGAAAAAAATGAGAGGAAAATCCATGTGAACAGAAAAGCAGACAATACAATATCACATAAGGTACAGTTGAAAAGATTTTATTTAAGCTGCCTTAGAAAATTATATTTTCTAAAGCAATACGTGTTTTTCCCATTTCTTCCTTCACAGAGGAAAAACTTGCTTTCTGGAAACAACAAACAAGCAACTCCCTCCACAACTTTTATTTTGGAAAAATACCTTCGTCTTATGGGCTTTACCCTAAAGACAAATATTTTCTATAGTTTAAGACCAGCATTGAAATGACGGAATTTCCAAGATTATATTTTTAAAATGTCAGCTTTAGAAAAAGACAAATAAAGTACTTTAAAAAAGCCGGTCACATCGTTGGAAAGTAGAGCACCAGCTGTTACCAAAAGCTTCTTTCTGTTTGCCTTTAACTGTGAGGACTTTCAGCCGTAAGCCATATTTAAAAAAAGTTGCCAAGTAGTTATTTTCCTTTCAGATCAGGTGATGAAAAAATCTCTTTTTGAACAAAGCCAGTTAGGTGAGCTTATGCATTTGTTCAATAGAGATTTTCTGTGGAAGGCTTCTATATTCAACTCCTTGTATTAACTGCAGAATTTTGTTTTCTTTTTGATTTTTTTGGGTTGGGTTTGGCGTTTTTTTACACCTTCTCTCCTGAAAAGAGCTGGCATAAGTGTCTGGTAGACAGAGCTTGGCTGGCAGATGTTTTTTACTTAACTGCATTGCCCAGTGTAAAAAACATATATTTTTACTATGAGATCATGGGCGTTCTGTGTACCTTTCATAACTATTAAAGTTACTTGGGCAATACTGTAAAATATCTTTTTGCCTTTACTTTTTCCATGGGACAACTTCTTATTTTCATCTGGTTTTGCAACAGAAAGATCAGTATATTCGACTTACCTAAAGGCTGTCTGGCATTCAAGTACAAGTCCACAAATGTTAAATGCTAAAGGAACTGATCGTAGTGTTTCAGGATTGATGTTCTTTTAACTCTTATTCTTTAGTTTGTCATTTAAATTTCATATGCTGAGTTAAAAAGCAGTAGCTGTGTGCCACCTGATAAGCACTTCTAAGTTCCTCTGTCTTCTGTTTCCCGCTAAATCTGTATTTTTCCTCTTAGATGTATGCTTGTTTCTGGTGTCTTAAAAGGTATGGATTAGCATGCTGCTGTAGTTGCTGTAGTTTCTTTGAGCTTCATGTTGTTCTTTAATTCTTTTTAAAATTTCTTTTAGTTATCTAGAATCTCAAGGTGTCAGAATAATTTTGGAGACAGTCTTATCTAATTCTCAGCTTCAAGGAGTTAAGTTACACTTCCCTTAAAACTCTCAGAGAACTTTCCATTTTCTCCCCACACCCTTTCCCCTTGTAGCTTGCCTATTATATTTTAACAGCTCTGTGAACATTCTCCTGGTATATATCTGCAACTACCATGCCCAGCATCAAGAATGTGACCTTAAAGTCCTTTGTCCTATCACTGAAACATTGCTGCCTGTACACATCTCCTTTTTTCCCCTAATTTTGTTCTTTGTGCTGTTTCTGTAGGCAGCAGATTTTCAGAACCTACCTGGCAAATTCTGAGGGACATTTGACAAAAAATAAATGGCAACATGTGAAAACTGAACTTCAAAGTAACTATATAATAAGTGGGGTTTGCGTTTTTCTATCTAGAGTACCTTAGCCCACATATAAGATAGAGAAAATTTCGACCCATTCTACCCTACAAACATTCAAGAAAAAGTGAGCTCTGCTTCAACAATTTGATACATGCCTTTGGAAAAATATTTTCTGGAATGTTTCCCTCAATGCAACACAATCCACAGGATATATTAAGGAACTCACCATGTTGCAGTTTGTATTGTGGGAGGTGTTATGAGTTAGTAGTGCCAACAGTTGTCTGTGAATGACTGATGTAGTAAGACCTTAGCAATGATCAAAGAATATGTGCCAGCTACATAAAAACTGTCTTTTGTTCTATTTAGGCAGCCACATATAAAGTTGCATAAGCTGAATGTGGCAATAGTACTTGTAAATCACACACTTGAAAAGAGAGAAAATGAGCAACTCAGATGATTAAAAAAGTAGAAGATGAAATGGAATGTGGTCAGTCTGGAGTTACATAGGAGGCTAGAAAGTCTTCAGCAGACTAGTGGATACCAGGACATATCTCCACTGCAATCTTCCATTTGTCTTTCAACATACTATGTATGCATTCAGTGTCATAAAACCGAGATTACATGAGACCAGTCAACCTCTGTCATTTTTTCTTCATTTTAGGGGCTCAGAAAAATCAATTTCCTCATAAAGATTCCACGAAGTCCACCTTGTTAAGAGAAATGGGAAAAAAATCTTTATAAAATAATGTTGTCTTAGTGAATGTTGTCTAATTTAGCTGTGAATAAGAGCTGGGCAAAGCTTTCAGTGTAAAACTCCAAATTGTATGACACATCTGGTTTTTAATTTTGTTAAAATCCAAAACTTAGCCCAAGTTCTTAGAAAGTTTTTTTGAACTTCACAAGCATTCTTGTATTATGAAACATAGTACTGAGGAAAACTGTCCTGATTTGTGGTTTTGAACGGACACCATGCAAAATCTCTGGATTTTTCGCAAGATTAGGTGACACTTGGCGATTTTGACAGAAGGTTTTATTTGAATTTCTAGCTTTTGACATCAGCATAGAGAGAAAATGCAATCTTTACATGGATTACATGGATTACAATCCAAACCTAGGGTGAGTAGAAAAACAAAAATATTTTGAAACCAAATATGGGAGGATGAACAAAATATTTGTTATCCAGATTTTATGAGACAATAACATAAGCTAAAGTATAATAGCTGTGAATGGTTTTATATTTGTGTCCAGTTTAGGGTACAGCTTACGAAAACTAGTAAAAATATTGAAGTTCTGTGATCACTGTATCAGATGTATACCTGTGAATGTGAATGTGAATGTGAATGCTGATTAACTCTGCCTAAAGAAATGCAAAGAACTCATTTCAAGTTTTCTGATTCTTCTTTTTTTCCTAGGAAAATCCCAGTGGGAAAAAAGAAAGAAGAAAAAAAAAAAGGGGGGTAAACAAAAGTCCTTCAAATAGAACTCTCAGAGCTAGCAGTTTTGCCGAGTCCTTTTCTGCAGCTTATGTATTTTAAAACTCCTACAGTAATGACAGTTCTGGAAAAGTTAGGTTTTTAAAAGGCTAAAATACTCCCCAGCTTTTACTCTAGTCAAATAAGTGTATCCACATTTATTTACATCTAAGTTGATTTAATTTATGTAGGTTCATTATCGATTTATCTTGAAGTTCACATACAGTGTCAATTTCTTATTAAATACGCAATGTTTGTGTTCACTTATGTTGCTCAATATTCAAATACCAATTCAGGAAAGTGCTTTAAATATAAATCCCATCATTTCACAAAGCCATTTCCAAATTCCAAGGATAATGCTGGCTACAACAGAACACCAAGACACTGCTGTCACCAGGGTGCCACCAGTTGAGATCTTATCTGTGTTTGGTTTTGCATGATGGATTCTTTTTATTGTGCATTTGCCAGTCATAGCACAACATTTTTGCAACCAATTTCAACCACATTTACACAAGTAAATTTTTTAATTTCTGGGTCTTTTCATCTGTTCAAGAGAAAGTCTGCCACATTATATGTGACAGGAATAACAGTATTGTCTTGCATAATCAGTATTCTGCCAGGAGGAAACAGATCCAAAACTTGTTTGACAGAAGTAGCTCCCTCGACTTTACTACACTGTAACCCATACAAAAGTACCTCAATCTGGATATCAGAAAATGTCTAATGGAAATATTGCTCTCAGATTTGGAACAAATTAAATCAGTCCTGTACTGAGTATGATGGTATAGCATTAGACACAATTTCATTTCATGAATTTGCACACAAATAAAAATACCTTGACTTGACCTGCTTAATCTTGACTTGATCTGCTGCTTGTCAACAGAGAGGATCTCGTGAGCAAAGTGGAGAATGGTGGCCATCCTGGGAACAGTGATCACAAAGCAATCAAGTTCAAAATCTCTGTTGACAGGAGAAAAACTGTGAGCAAAACCTCAACTCTGGACAAGAAGAAAGCAGATTTCAGGTTTCTCAGGTTTCTCAGTAAGTAAAGGTCCCTGGGAAAATGCTTTTGCAGCACTGATCACTTTTCAAACATCACCCCTTATGGGCACAGGAACAGGAATTTCCCAACTGTTGGAAGTCAATCAGGCAAGGCAGAAGGCTGGCTTGGCTGAATAGGAATCTTCTCCTGGAAATAAAGGAATAAAAGGAAGGTGTATACCCAGTGCAAGAAACATCAGGTGACATGGGAGGAATACAGAGATGTTGCTTGCCTCTGAAGGGAGAAAATTTATGCAGCCAGAGCTGGAGTTGAAGTTGGCCAGAAACATGGGGAACAATAAGTTGGTTTTTTGTTGTGTTTTTTTTTTTTTCAATTATGTTAATGGCAATAGGCAGTGTAAAAACGACACAGTATGGAGATGGTCACTTCACAAACAGGGACACAGAAAAGGCACAGATGTTTAACACGTTCTTTGCCTCTGTCTTCAACAAGGGGGTCTCAGTGCCCCGAGCTGGAGGACCATGACTGTAGAATGATCAACTCCCAGTCAGCCCTGAAACTGCATGAGATCTGCTGCTCCAGCTGGATTCCCACAAAGCTATGGGGCCTAGAGGGATTCATCCATGGATCCTTAAAGCACTAGCTGATGTCATCCCAAAGCCTCTCTTGAAGATTTTTGAGCAGTCTTGGAAATCCAGAGAGGTCCCAGCTACTGATGAATGTTGTCCTAGTTTTCAAGAAGGACAAGGAGAACCCCACACTCTACAGTCCTGTCAGGCTCACTACAGTGCTTAGTAAAGTTGTTGAGATTATTCTGGAAGGTGTTGAAAAACACCTGAAAGACAATGCAGTCATTGGTAACAGCTAGCATGGCTTCATGAGGGGAAATTCCTGCTTATCAAACCTGACTTCCTTTGATGACAAGGGAACCCACCTAGCTGACCAAGGGAAGCCAGTTGACATAATCTTTTTGGATTTCAGTAAAGCTTTTGACACTTTTTCTCACAGGATCCTTCTGCACAAAATGGCCAGCACACAGCTGGATGAACACATCATGGGATGGGTAAGCAACTGGCTCATGAGTTGGACAAAAAGGGTTACAGTGAATGAGGTGACATCAGACTGCTGACCTGTCGCTACTGAGGTTGTTCCACAGGGCTCCTCAGCCCTGTGCTCTTCAACATCTTCATCAATGACTTGGAGGCAGGACTGGAAGAGATACTGAGCAAGCTCACAGATGATACAAAACTGGGAGGAGCTGCTGACTCCCTCCAGGGCAGGGAGGCCCTGCAGAGAGACCTTGACAAATGGAAGGCTGGGCAACCACCAACCACATGAAGCTCAACAAGGGAAAGTGCTGGATTCTGCACCTGGAACACCCCAGCCCTGGGTGTACAGACAGATTGGGGAATGAGATGCTGGAAAGCAGCACCTGTGGGTCCTGGTCAATGGCAAGCTGAACATGAGTCAGCAGCCAGGAGGGCCAACCCTGCCCTGGGGTACATCAGGCCCAGCATCACCAGCCGGGCAAGGGAGGGGATTGTCCTGCTCTGCTCTGCACTGGGGCAGCCTCACCTCCAGTGCTGGGGGCACTTTTGGGTGCCACAATGTAAGAAAGACATTGAACTTTTAAAGAGTGTCCAAAGGAGGGCAATGAAGATGGTGAAGGGCCTTGAGGGGAAGCTGTGTGAGGAACAGCTGAGGGCACTTGGTCTGTTGAGCACAGGGGAGACTGAGAGGAGAGCTCACTGCAGTTACAAATTTCTTGTGAGGGGAAGAGGGGCAGACACTGATCTCCTCTGTGGTGACCAGTGACAGGATCCAAGGGAATGGCCTGAAGCTGTGTCAGGGAGGGTTTAGGTTTGATATTAGAAAAAGGTTCTTCTCCCTGAGGGTGGCTGGGTATTGAATAGGCTTCCCAGGGGAGGGGTCATAGCACCAGCCTGACAGAGTTCAAGAAGCATTTGGACAATGCTCTCAGGCACATGGTGTGACTCTTGGGGATGGTCCTGTGCAGGGCCAGGATTTGGACTTGATGATCTTTGTAGGTCCCTTCCAACTCAGCATGTTCTCTGATTCTAACAGAAAGAGCCCTATAAAACTACAACCTATAGATTTGCCAATGTGTTTGTTTTGATTAAACTGTGATGTTTTCTTTTTCTATTTAATTGTAACAGTAACTTTGACATGTATTAGAACTGTTCAAATATTCTCTTTAATCTTGTATTTCACTCTTCCACTTTCTCTGCTTGACTAATTGTGACAGAAGTTGCTCTAGGAAATGACAATTGTTTGTTCAATTCTTATCTCACTTTGAGTTTTATGTGTTCCTTGACAACAACCAAATCTCTGTGAGCTTGTTATTTCCTAAGTTTCTGTCATGTATTTTTGAGTCAGAGGGAGGAAAAAAGCACACAATAATGTGTCAGGTTTATAGAATGATCTTGAAGTGGAAAGCTAATCAAGCCTGACTTTTTGTTTGAAGTTTGTTTTCTTTGGGTTGGGTTGGTTTTTTTACACAAAGCTTCTTCTTTTGCAATGAACTGTGACAGAAATTTTGAAAATTAAGTAAGAAGAGTTCAAACAAACTGCCTGGGACTTAGGCATTTTATTCTCTGTCCAAGTCTTTCAATTCAGTGCCATTGACAGTTTCAGACCAGCTGCCTAATCCTTAAACCCTTTAAATGCCTAAATTTCTGTAAATAAATGCATGCAAGTTACACAGATATTGGGAATAGAGAAACAAAATCAAGTTTTTTAATTGGTGGGAGCTCATATTTGGTCCACATCCCAAGATACTACAGAGCAAATTTTCCAGTCTCTGAAAACAATGAAGTTAGCAAACAAGACTCAAAGTTCAGTGTGTCTACTCCCTTCTAATGTGATGAACACAACTTTAAAACTGTCCTTCAAGCACGGAATTAGACCTCACTTTTCATACCACAGGCTTGTGTGACATTCAGCGTAACCATCCCTTTCCTTTGGCATTGCATTTCAAAGGAAGGTTCAGAGCCGAGGATTCAGACAGAAGACCTGTGTTGAGTCCCCATCCAGTTCTCTTCCTGTGTGGCTCCATGTGAGGTGGCCAAAACTCACCCTTTCCCTCTGCATTTCCCTCAACATAGCCTAGAAATTTATTGGAGAGGAGGTTTCTGAGGATTCCTCTGTCAGATAAAATGCAAGGGGAGCTTAAGACCCAGCTGCAGGTCTGCATTGCTCTGACTGAACACCAAAAGCTGGAAGCTTTTGTGTGGAAATGACTTTGCTGAACTTTCTCCTCTATTCTCATTTTCTTCCATTTTTTTTATACCAGGTAATTTGCACAAATCATCCTTGAATATAATAGAGTAATAAAATAACAGGTTATTCCTCCACAAGGTGTTGTTGTAGACAATTCTCTTCCCACACAACATGGCTGAATGAATCAGTGTAGATTCAGAAAAAAGAATTTTAAACATTCAGTTTATTAGAAAAGTTGCAAAAGTTTAAGCAAATTACGTGTGTAAGATTCATATCAACTTCTGTGCTTTTAGCTTCTACTGAATGAGCTAACATCTGCTTGTATCACTCTCATTTGCATTTCTAAGTTTCAAAGATAAATCAAGATGATTTAAGGAAAGACTGAGGAGCTTTAAGTATAGGTATGGAGAAATTTCATATTAGTTAGGTATCATCTCATGCAATGCAACTAGTTTAATCTTCCAAAATCCTATCAAAACCAGGGAGTTTTTGGAAGGATGGACAACTATAGAAGTTTGACATCAAGGTACAATTTTTTGAAAGCAAATTCCAAAGTAGTGTAGTATTATTAAAAAAAGTTACTTGTATACCAGCCCTTACAGGCTTTCCTTACAGGAAATCTCCTGCAAAAACTTATTTTTATCCACAATGAGATTCAAGTAGACAATGTTTTGCATGGTTTTCAGCTGTCACCAATTATACCCAAATTAATTCAGTTCTCAGTAAAATTATACAGTATCCCATAAAGGCCTCTTCTTGTTTAATATTTTTCCTTTAGATAGTATAGGTGCTAATTAAAACCAGGGGAAAAATCTTTTGTAAAGAAGGCTTAATTCTATCATCATAACACAATGCAGCAATTAAGTATGAAGATTTATATGCATGTTGCCAACCTCTTGGGATCCATGAAAATCTTTTTCTTTGTCTCAGTGAATTCTGCCTAAGGAAACCAATCTACATATGTCAGGTGGAGGAACTTCTACAATGGCTAGAAAGATCAGTAATAGCACGGAAATCTGAAGTTCATCCTGAATGTTGAGTCTGTTTGGAAAGACAAAGCACAGAGAATTAATTAGAAATTTACATAGCCCAGCCAAGAAAGTCAAAGGCACCAGCTATGAACATATGCTTATTATGGCTGCCGAGAGCAGCTGGAAGGAAATCCACCTTAAGAAAGTGAGAAAACGGCAGGAAATCCCACACTCTCCAATTTTAACCTCTGCATTATTTTAATCTGATAATAAGGTCAATACTGATGAAGGATTTCAATGTAATGACCGCTATGGAGTGCGTACAACTTTGTGTGCCCACTCATGACAACAGAACAGAAAGAAAACTTCTTGCAGTAAGGAATCTGACAAACGGTTAATGGGAAAACGGGTAAATTTCCTTGTACCAAGTACACATTTGAGGAGAAGTGCTATACTACCCCAGTTTGAACTGACCAAATGGTATCTTCCCAAGTTTACCCCACAAGACTGAGTGTTAAGCAACAGTCTTGAAGAGTGAACTGCATCTAAAAATAGTGCCCTATCAAAAAGATTTCTTTGGAGCCAGCAAAGTCTCAAGTCTAATCAAAAAGAAATCTTGGCACTATTCATATTGACTATTCATAACCATTTTTAGTTCTTAAGTATTCAGCAAAATTGTTACATTTTCACCAAATTTCACCTTCAAAGCTACCTTTAGCTTAAAAAGTAATTGCAAGAAATCCAAGTTGAGCAACTACAGCCTCTTCCACTGAGTTTTGAGGAAGACTCCAACCAAACTATTCATGCAGATTTCCTCAAAAAGAATCTGAGATACTTAGTCAGAAACTTGTGTCTTCCATGTTTCTTAAGGAAAAAAAAGGACAGAAACAAAAAAAACCAACCCCACAGCATTATTTATGCTTGAGGAAATTAACTGTATATTTAGTCAAACCATAAAAACATACTTCTTTTCACTTCTGAGAAATTGCTGTTACATAAGAAGGTCTTAGTTCAATGAAAATAATCTGGATTCTCTTCCAGTTTGAAATGACGATTTTTTCCAAAATGGAAGCTACTTCTAATTAAAAAAAAAAAAAAAAAAAAAAAAAAAAAAAGAAAATTAAAGACAAATTAGAAGCCATTTATAAAACTAGAAGTAATCATTAATTACCTAGGACCAAAAATTTTCTGGAGAATGAGAAAATGATTTTCTGAGTTGAAAAACCCCTGTCCTTCTAGCTCAACATTTAATTTTAATATCTTAGTTTGCCTGTGTACATTTCCATCTTTTCAACATCTGGTTTTGCTGTTTTCTTTTCCATTTTACCTAAATTTAGTGATTTACCAATTGCTAGACTGAAGCAGTGGCTGCAGATGGATCCCAGAAGCTTGAAGAAATTTAATGAATTAGAGAGGTCCTCCACCTTGTGACCAAGCATTCAGGATTAGTTCCCTGCCTATTTGCACAGCCAGGTCATAGGTGCGTAGGAATGCCATAACTCTTATCCACAAGTATTTCCCACTGAGATGAGACGGGATTTTATCCCATGTTAGGTCCTTAGGAGCTCTACTAACCTTCTCCTAGAGGGAAATCATTGATTCCAGAGTCCCCTTGCATTGATATATCAGATGGCATGATGGGCTTCTAAACCCTAGTTTTATGCAAAGTTCCTGTTAAGATATTTCTCTTTTAAAAACAGAACTGCAAAGTGATTAATTTCTTCAACTCTTTAATTGAGAAATGATGTGGCTGCAGCTTAAGTTTTTCCTAGCATTAGAGAAGGGTTGCAGATATCATTTCATTATCACTACATGAGTTTCCAGTTAACCCTTTGCATATCTACTGATATGTGTTCTTAAGGTCAGCTCAGTTGGTTGTGATCTCTTGTCTTCAGCTATTTGTGGATTCGATTCCTTCTCTCTTGTACTTTGGGTATTTTTTCTGCTCACAAGTTGGTAATTTTGATTCCCAAGGCTTTTCTTAGCCCTCCCAAAGTATTTCAGTAACAGCCGAAACAACCAGATGGAGCAGCCTTGTTTCATTCTGATCATGGAATGAAACAACTAATACTCAAGTTTTCAAGGCGATTCTGATAAATAAAAGTCTTGAGGGAAACTGTAAAATATAGCAGAAATTCCTGACCATTGCTACACAAGAACTATGGGACATCTGAACTGCCTATATTTCCTGTAACTCCAGACCCAAAACTCTGGAGAACATCTGAGTCATGTGGTCTTCCTATGGACCTCCTCACCTCCAAAACTGGATGAAGAACTAGTTAGCTTAGTACTAAACTAGTTTACTTGTTTTCTTCATGCTGTCTTCCATGCTTCCAGCCATTTTATTTAAATCAGTGGGAACATCTGCAGAGAACAGAACAAATTAAGGAATTGTTTAGTTTAGGGTTTAGCATAGAAAACATTATTATGCTATCCTAAGTATCTTGCATTTATTTTACATGTCCTATTAGCATACATTATTGCTTGTGGAAATAGCTGTAAGAGACTGATAAATGAAAAAGTACAAATAGATTCTTCTTCCATCTTGACCTCAAAAAGAGTTGGCTCTATTTAGCAGGATTTTTAAAAACAAGATTCTTGTATAACCAACTGTCTTATCTTACATTATCATCTGCTGGAATAAGAAAATGGAGACAAAATAACTTGCTTCTGTAAGACAGTGCAATATAACTCAATTATTGGAAGGTCAGTTATAAAATCTTTCAAGTTTTGAGATATGATAAAGGAAGGCACTTTCTGTGGCTGATAAACAATTAAACATTAACTATTGAAAAAATACCATTAACTCTGGCTTTTATTTCACAATATTTATAAAAAATATTTCTTTAAAATATGGAAACTAGTTTACATTTTTAGCACTTGTCTTTAATGGCTGGAATTGCAGTAAGCTTAAGCAACAAAGTTGCAGTATCTAGATACCCTTCCAGTCAGTAAAATATAATCAGTGTGAGCTTCAGTTGTAGGAGTTATCTAATTCCAGTTTTAATAGAAGGGTCAGGTTCCAAGTATAAGCATCAACAATACCTCACATGGAATTAGAGAGTCGTCTGTCATGCTACTGAATACCTGGAACAACAGCCCCTAACAGCAGACACATCAAGATCTTTCTTTCCATTGTCTCTGCTTAAGTGTTCATTAAACAAATTCACATCCTGCTACAATAATAACAAACTCTTTGAGTATTTTGTTGTGGTTGTTATTAAAGCACACTTATTGCATTCATCTGTGGGAAATAAATGTGAGGTGCATTTTTACTCCCTCATCTTTTTAGTAGAGCTTTGAAAAGTTACTTGAATGTTACAGTTATTTAGAAGTGTGCTTATAGTACCAGTCAGGAGTCCCCAGTCATTCCCTACAAGCTGGAGCCAGCCCACTGAGGGGGATGCTCAGCCTGATGTAGTGTGACAGCACAGCCAGGCCACACACAGGGGCTTGGGGGCCCACAAGCAAAGGGAGCTGCAAGAAGTGATTCTGACTCCCCAGGCAACACGTACTCAAACTTTCCTCTGAAGAGGGAGAAAGAAGTTAGAACTCCCAAGCTCTGCTTTTGTTAGTGGCATTCTATGCTGCTTGTCAAAATCTGTAGCTCATCCTTGCAGGAAATTATATCTCCCACTGATTACATAAGTAGTGTGAGCAAGTGGTGCAATTTGTGTCACTTTATACAGAGAAAGAAAACCAATTTTTTGCTTTGCAAAACCTTAACTGGAGGCACCTATGTTGCCTCTTGGGACCTCCCCCTAAGCCCTGAAATTCACCCAGGTTGATAAATTGTTAATATTTTCATCAGGAAGCTGTAGAATTGGTTGTAAAATCTCCAGTCTTCAAGAACATACAAAATCCTTTACCTTTGCCTTTATCTGCAGGAATTATTTATGAAAGGAAAAGACGTGCTGTTTTACCCTTTTTCGTGTGGTAACAGGAAGTCCAAAGTAAACCTTAGGACAAATGCAACAGGCCTTACACTGATCTTCATCTTCCCCAGCAGACCTGGCATTCTCATCCTGCCATTCCAGAAACTGATTTAGAAAAGATCACTCCACCTTTCAAACAGAAGCTCTGGCTAAGGAAATATTTTTGAATAAATTTTTTTATGTTGACTGTACTTTCTGTGCTTCCAATGCTAAAATGAATGTCTTTATACATATTTCAGTGAGGTTTTTTATTGAGTTAGCAGGTCTCAGTGAAAATTTCTTTTTATATACGATTAATGTCACTTCTTAACATGTGTCTGAGTTTGCTGACATAACATAATCCTTGTAAACTCAAAATCCAGAGGAGCTGGCGTAGGAAATTGTGTCTAGGAGCATATTTCTCTTCTTTTGTACTAGCCAAAAGGAAAAGATATGTCATTAGTTGTTCAAGTAAAATGAAAGAAAGAAAGAAAGAAAGAAAGAAAGAAAGAAAGAAAGAAAGAAAGAAAGAAAGAAAGAAAGAAAGAAAGAAAGAAAGAAAGAAAGAAGAAAGGAAGAAAGAAAGAAAGGCCTTGAATTCTAAAGTGTCTTATTTTGAATTTCATTTGAATATTGAGGCATTGTTTTGATCTCACAAATCAATCTGCCCATCTCAAACTCTACCCTTTCCAAAAGAAAATCCTTGAAGCATTTCTATTTTACTGTGTTGTAAGAAGGTTACAGAAAATTACTCTGAGAAGGAAAAGTTTGGAGAGAAAAGATGTTTCCTGACACACGCAGGATCCGTTAACCCATGTAAGCACTTGCAAGCATACATCAAAACAGCTCTTAAAAATCTTTGGTGACAAGAACCTCCCCAACTCCCCAGACCATGAAAGCCAACACTAAGCAGACCCTTACATATCTGTAAAGTTTCCATAATATTCAAGTTGAATTTTCCTACTGCAATTTAATCTCCCCATCCTGTCCAACAGCAATCCGAATAACAGATCCCACTCTCTCTATAAGAGATTTATAAACTTGAAGACTGTCATTATTTCTCTCTTCCATCGTATTCCTTAGACAATCCAGTTGCTTTTAAGCCAGATTCACAGGTTATTATTTCTAGTTTTATGTCTAGACTTCTCAACACTGATAGACTTTTTCATTGGGATGAGATAAAGGTCTTCAAGAGGAAGGCAGGAAAAAGTGCTAAGTTGGTTTTTGTCTTGCCAGTGAACTCAAGATACAATCCAGGAGTTCAAGCCAGCCTTGGAAGGAGTCAGCTCTTCACACTGATTTCTAGAGGTTCTCCTTTGGTCTCTCTAAGTCCTTGTTTTTTCTGAGTATGGTGAATAAAAAAAGGCATTCTCTCTTCTGACTTCTAAAAATTGAGAAGAATGGTAGGATAATTTTATCTTTTGTGTAATTGAAATTTCTCTTTATAATCTCTTGGTTTTCTTCATATATCACAGAATAAGTCTCTTTTCTAAGTGTGTGATATTGTTGACTTTTGTTCAGCTTGTCATCTCCTGTAAGCACTATTTTCTCTTTCTCAGGTCTTCTGTAGCTCTTTCTACACCTTTTTTCCCCCTAAACATGGATCTTTTGATTTGTCCTTGTAGCTTTTGATCCTAATATTTTTCAGATAATTTCTCCAAATGGTGAAAACCATTGTGAATTCTCACTATGTCCTGCATCAATCTTGCAGCTCGTTCCACTTTCACTTCATCACTAGGTCATATTACTTGTAAACATAATTAATATCCTCTCCAGTCAAGGACATCCTGGGCTGCATTAGGAAGAACATTACCATCTGCTTTATCTCTCCTGTCTACTAATCACTAATGAGACCACATGTAGTCTACTGTATTCAGTTTTGTGCACCCCAGTGGAAAAAAAATATGGACTTACTGGAGCAAGTCCAGCACATGGCCAAAGAGATGATGGACTGAAGCATCTTAGATATGAGAAGAGGATAATAACTGCTCAGCCTGGACAAGGAAAGGCTCCCTTTCTGAGGTCAGAATCCCTATCCTGAATGCCTGCATAGCATCACTGTCAATATTAGCCACCAATCTCTTTGCTTTCCTAGACGATGGCAGCTGATCTCTTGCGCTGCCAAAGATACCCATTGGTGCTGCTCCGCCTTGAGGGACACCACATGGAATGGGTTTTCCTTGGGCTCTGGGGCCATACTTTTCATCTCATCTCTCCTTCCAGACTCAAACCTGCCGTCAGAACTGTCCAGCCCCATCATACCAGACAGGTCAACTTGTCCTTCAGCTCCCTGGCACCTGAGAACAGCAGCTAATCTGGTCAGAAAGACACTAAATGTATGCCTGTTGTGACTTGCCCATGGTCCCACACCTCTGTGAACTCTGTCCACTCTAAAGAAACTAGGGCTGATTCAGTAGCCTTATAAGGTGGTGGAACCCTAACTTGCTTTTAATTTTTATTTAATTAGATAATATTTTCATTTAAACTTAATTAACAGTTTCATTAGCTCTAAATAAAATGTCTGATACATTGTATAACTATACACTTGAGGATATATATTTGATTTTTTAAAATCTTTATATTTGGATATGTTAATATATGAATAAAATAAAACCAATATTTATTCATATTTGTACTGTCTTTTGTATAAATAGAGAAAAAAAATTGAAGCTAAATGTCTTTATATAACAGCACTTTCATGCCCAAAGGAAACAAGCAGCCAGTCAGAGTGTGCCTTCTCATCATATGGCAATGACGGGTTCAAAAAATGCAAACCTGCTACATGAAAGCCTGTGAGGTTATGACATTTTCCATGATAATGAACTTGGTGTATGTGGTAGTCAGGAACTATTTGTTCTGCTGTATTTCAGGGTAAACTGGAACGGGCCACTGACTCTGCCAGCCAGCCAGAGAGCTGCCTGCAAACACAAGGGAATGCCATTTTACCAAAGGGGACAGAAGGAGGTGGAGTAAAAAGCGTGCATGACCAGAGGAAGGCTGAACCTTCCAGGGCAAGCAGGTCATGGAACAGCCAGGAGGGGTGGCACTTCCCTCAAAGGCAAGGGGCACTCACCACTGATAATGTTGGATCAAAGACATCCTTACCCTCCTGCTGAGGATGGTGGAAGAGGATTTCCAAAGGGAACAGCAGCCAATCTGAGGGAGAAGGACAAGGCAAAATTTAGCTGCTGTTTGAGAGGGCTGCGTTTGCTACATCAGATCCACAGAGATACACTGCATACTACATACAGCAGTGAGCTGTTATAGAAAGAAAGCTGCTCAAAGCAACTCAAGTCTGGGGAATAAAAAAAAAAGGAAAAAGAAAATCATTAAAAGGAGGCCAGTAGATTAATGATTAAAATGTGTGGCTACATCAATAAAATTTATATATTGAGGAATCACTTTAAAAAAAAGGCATTTTTAAACTTTCCATTCAATAGTGAAGATAATTTGACATGATAAAATTATATTAGCTGAGTTTAGAGAGCATTCATTCTATAAAAACCTTATTAATTGTAATGTATATGCTGCATCCTTCTGTCTACTGTCTGTATATGATGACCTTTCCATTGAAGCAAAACAGTCCAAAATGAAAGAAGCAAAAAAAGTTTGCAATAGATAAAATTGTTACACGGCAAAGACTCTGCACATTTCATGCCTAGATTTGTTTATTACATAGTTGCTCAGTTCTCTAAATCTCTTAAAATAGGAAGACAAATAATCTAATTCTGTGTTTGTGCTCATGTTTGTGTTTTATTTCATATTTTTATATCATAGGATCATTTTTGGGATGTCACAAAAGATTATTAATCCCATAGCTGAGTACTTTAGATAACACAGATAGTCAACACACAAGTACTAAAAACACCTACTTTTATGCATTAAACTTCTAGTGAATAAATGCCAGTTAATCAACTGACTTTAATATATCCACGTCACCTATAAGTGTAAATAAAAGAACAGTGCCAACAAGGTATTTTATTCTAGGGGGGTTTAATTGTGGTTTTAAACCCTTGCTTGGCATCACATCAAATTAAGGACTTAGTAGAACTAAGTACATGGCATTTTATCTTAGATGGAAAAAGTCATTTGCAATTGATACACAGAGATATTAATGTTAATAGATAGAATAAAGCTAAAGACATGTCAGAGCTTCATGATGAGATTACTACATAAAAAGATACATCTAAAATGAATTGTTGACAATCAATTGATGTCAAACCAAAGTTCACCTGAATTAGGTATTAAGAGTGCAAATCACCAGTGACATTCTAAAAATTCTTTGGGCTGCTATATTTTTTCAAAATAAGACAAATCAATAACAGTGCATCACATGACATCTTTCTTCATGTGTATATAATTTTACTGTCATTTTCTTTCCAGAAAACATTATCAGCTACAGCAGCTCAATTTGCTAGCCTCCTTGAGTGGAAAGAAAGAATTAAACATTTCTTCTTTTGCAGTATCTTGTCCCTATCAAGACTGACTAGTTTTTTGATCTTGGTCACTCACTGGCTGTGATTAGTTGGTCCTACAGGTTTTCATTACAAATTTTATTAAATTCTCTCATAGCAGTATCTCATATACATCTGTCTCTTATTCCTTCTCTTTTCAGATCACTAATGTAATAAAATTTGACTAGTTTAGAATGACAAGGAAACAATTGATATTAATTTTCCTGCAACTTCACCATAGTTTGTGATATTTTATTTTGTCTTATACGAAAGGTTTTTTATTAATATTTTCTGAGAGATTTTCTTAATAGTTTGCTGTATTTAATCAGCATTTCATTTTTCACATGACTGTTAAACATGATCAGTTCCCAGTAGAACTAATTTGAGATTATAATTTTAATGCTATTATTGTTTTCACAACTATGTAATGGTTTTGCTGAATGAAATCATGCGGGCAAAAAACCTGCTCATCTGAACTTGAGGAAAAGGCCAATTAGTTTTAGAACATTTTAATTATAGTTCCTAAGAGGAACTAAACATCCTCAGGCTCAAGGAGTTACCTTGGACAGCAATCCCATCCAAGAGGAGAGGCCCCAGCTGCAGACCCCCTGAAGATCCTCTGCTGTAGGCAAGATGGACTCAACAGACCCCCTGAGGTGGGTCTACATTCATACACTCGTTGGGTCTGATCTGTGGTCAGATATGATCACTTCAGCCAGGGCCAGTTGGTGTTACAAGGCTGGAGTCAAACATCACATGGCTGAGGTCAGACTCAAGTCACTGACTGGAGGCCCTTTCTCCCTGCTAGAGCAGGTGAACCTGCCATAGATGAAATTGTCCACTCAGGACACATAAAATTAGGGAAGACCTGTAAATCGGATAAGAAAGGTTTCTCAGAAACAGAAGTCACTTAGTTTTCACAGGTGTTCATAAGACTATCTAATCAAGTAAGTGCCACCAAGATAGTCTTGCCTAATAGAAGGGATAAGGCCAAAATGATAAAGATTATTTGCTGAAGGTAAGTGCCTACTTTCAAATTCCTATAATTTGCAACAATTTATTTCCTACTTCCTATGCTCCAAATACAAAGGCCTCAGCCCCTACAGAGACCTACTTTTCACCACATCTCTTCCTTCTCTTTGTTTTCCATAATGTTATCAGACCGGGTCCTTTTATGTTACCAAACCTTTCTCCTAATCTTGCCTTTATGTTCTCTGCCAAGCCATTTCCTAGCAAGTCTTTGAAATAACGTCTGTTCTCATGCCACATACCTCATACCGACAGTCTCCTCCCACATTTCTACATAGCTTCTACTCAGCATCAGTAACCTTGACAGCCATTCTCATCCAATTTGTGAAATCAGGTCTTGCTTTCCCCCTTTTCTGACAGCAAATAAACCCCAGAATTAGGGTCCCAGCTCTTCACAGCACTTCCAAGCAATGGACCTGCAGAATATATCAGGTTCCTGTGTCAGAGAGCACATTTCAATGCACAATAAATTTCTGTGCCACCTTTGCATTCTTGGACACCAGCTTCATCTCTTCCAAACTTTCCTTCATCTAGGGCTGAATAAAGCATGCCTGGTTTTGCTCAACAGCATAGCCCTGTGTGATTCCCCCTTTTTTCCCAAAGAAGAATGGATTTCTTTGTGGGAGAAATATAACTTCTGACTCCGTAAAAGCACTATTACTGGCAGTGATAACCTTTCTTTTGCCTTTACAGTTATTAATATTCCAGCCTTTAAAAGTAAATGCCATAAATGTT
Organism: Phylloscopus whistleri; assembly: GCA_017589585.1. NCBI lineage: Eukaryota > Metazoa > Chordata > Aves > Passeriformes > Phylloscopidae > Phylloscopus > Phylloscopus whistleri. Next base: position 5,597,092 of record JADMLD010001485.1, on the reverse strand, counting down.
CCTCAAATCATTTTTAATGTTGTCTTGGTTTGACAAGACAGGTGTCTGCCAGGGAAACTGGGGTTTCCCTTAGAATAGAGAATGCAAACCCCCCACCCCTGCCAAATTATAAATTTTCAATTAAGGGCTCTCAGGCAAAGATTTGGGAATAGGAATAACAGTTCTTTACTAGGAATATCAATAATACAAATGTGGTAGGAAACAAAACTACCCCACCAAACCAGCAAACAAACAACAACAATTTGGGAAAGCCCTGACAGAATCAGAGCTGCCACCTGGCACCCTGTTAGTCAGGGTGTTGGAAGCAGTCCAGAAGTGAGTCCTCCTGGGGTGGTAGACGTGGCTCTGTTGGAGCAGGGACGATCCTGTAGCCAAAAAGGGTCTAGGAGTGAGGAGGAGGAGTCCAGGGGTGATGAGGAGGGGTCCAGGGGTGAGGTGATGGTGAGATGGGGTCCGGCGAAGATGAGATGGGGTCTGGCGAAGATGAGATGGGGTGCCGTCTTCCTCCCAGGAATCGGGGTGAAGCAAGTGAAGTCTGTCCCCGGCCGGCTCAGTTTTCCCGCCAGCAATTGTAGACTCCCCCCACTGGGTGGGGCATCCCACAATAGGACCATGCATGCAGATGGGGCTCTGGGGGGAGCGGGTATAGTCCGGGGGTATAGTCTGTTGATGGCCCATTACCCAAAAGGCACCCGCCCCTCCCCCCCGTCCCCCTCCTTCCAAAGTTACAAGAAATAAAGAACAATTCCCCAACTGCTTTCAGCAGATGAAAATAGAATACACATTTTTGATTCCATAACCCAGGACATTATCCACCCCTTATTCTATTATCATCTGCATCATACCTAAAGCAATGAACTACTATGCAAAATGAACCCCTACACTCAGTTCTTACTTAGGATTAGGTTTTCTTGGGGTACACAACTGGTTTTTCCATCTTTCTGCATTACCCACCAAGTGTAACCAGGTCCTTGAGCAAAAACAATCCCACGGATGGGTTCGCCTTTGCCTGAGGTGGGGTTAATCCAGACAGCCTTTCCTAAAATACCTCTCATGTGCACCACAGGGACTTTATCTCCGTCTACTGTGTGCAAAGGGGTAGACTGGGCAGGACCAGCTCGATTGATGGAGCCTCGGGTGTTGACCATCCAGGTGGCTTTTGCTAAGTTCACTTCCCAGTTCTTAAAGGTCCCTCTGCCAAGTGCCTTTAGAGTGGTCTTAAGTAGTCCATTGCACCGTTCCACTTTCCCGGCAGCTGGTGCATGATAAGGGATGTGATAGATCCATTCAATGCCGTGTTCTTTAGCCCAGGTGTTTATAAGGCTGTTCTTGAAATGGGTCCCGTTGTCTGACTCGATTCTCTCAGGGGTGCCATGTCTCCACAGGACTTGTCTTTCAAGGCCCAGGATGGTGTTCTGGGCGGTGGCATGAGGCACAGGATAGGTCTCCAGCCACCCAGTGGTGGCTTCCACCATGGTCAGCACATAGCGCTTGCCTTGGCGGGTTTGGGGCAGGGTGATGTAATCAATCTGCCAGGCCTCCCCATACTTATATTTGGACCACCGTCCACCGTACCAGAGGGGCTTCACCCGCTTGGCCTGCTTGATGGCAGCACACGTCTCACAGTCATGGATAACCTGAGAGATACTGTCCATGGTTAGATCCACCCCTCGGTCTCGTGCCCACTTATAGGTGGCATCTCTGCCCTGATGACCTGAGGCATCATGGGCCCACCGAGCTAGGAACAACTCTCCCTTATGTTGCCAATCCAAGTCTATCTTAGACACTTCTATCTTCGCGGCCTGATCTACCTGTTCGTTGTTCCGGTGCTCCTCATTAGCCCGACTCTTGGGGACATGGGCATCTACATGACGGACTTTCACAGGTAGTTTCCCTACTCTGGTGGCGATGTCCTTCCACTCATCAGCAGCCCAGATTGGTTTTCCCCTACGCTGCCAGCTGACCTTTTTCCACCTTTCCAGCCAGCCCCACAGAGCATTAGCTACCATCCACGAATCGGTGTAGAGGTAGAGCTTTGGCCACTTCTCTCTTTCAGCGATGTCCAGGGCCAATTGAACAGCTTTGAGTTCGGCAAGCTGGCTTGACCCACCTTCTCCTTCAGTGGCTTGTGCAACCTGTCTTGTGGGGCTCCACACAGCTGCTTTCCACTTCCGGTTCATCCCTACGATGCGACAGGAACCGTCAGTGAAAAGAGCGTAGCGTGCTTCTTCTGCTGGCAGTTGGTTATATGGTGGAGCTTCTTCAGCCCGGGTTACCTGCTCTTGTTCTTCTTCCTCGGTGAGACTGAAGTTCTCAGCTTCCGGCCAGTTGGTGATCACTTCCAGAATCCCAGGGCGATTCGGGTTTCCAATACGGGCGCGCTGAGTGATGAGGGCAATCCATTTGCTCCATGTGGCATCGGTGGCGTGATGGGTGGAGGGAACCTTTCCTTTAAACATCCACCCCAGCACTGGTAGTCGGGGTGCCAGGAGGAGTTGTGCTTCAGTGCCAATCACCTCTGAGGCGGCTTGAACTCCTTCATAGGCAGCCAAGATCTCCTTCTCCGTGGGAGTGTAATTGGCTTCAGACCCTCTGTAGCTTCGGCTCCAGAATCCCAGTGGTCGGCCTCGAGTCTCACCAGGCACCTTCTGCCAAAGGCTCCAGGACAGACCATGGCTCCCGGCTGCGGAGTAAAGCACATTCTTTACCTCTGGTCCTGTCCTGACTGGGCCAAGGGCCACCGCATGAGCGATTTCCTGCTTGATCTGGGCAAAGGCGTGTTGCTGCTCTGGGCCCCAGTGGAAATCGTTCTTTTTGCGGGTAACCAGGTACAGAGGGCTCACAATCTGACTGTACTCAGGGATGTGCATCCTCCAGAAACCTATGGCACCTAGGAAAGCTTGTGTTTCCTTCTTGCTGGTCGGTGGAGACATCGCGGTGATCTTATTAATGACCTCTGTGGGGATCTGACGCCGTCCATCTTGCCACTTCACTCCCAGGAACTGGATCTCTCGGGCAGGTCCCTTGACTTTACTCTTCTTAATGGCAAAGCCAGCTTCCAGGAGAATCTGGATGATCTTTTCTCCTTTCTCGAAAACTTCCACTGCCGTGTTTCCCCACACAATGATGTCATCAATGTACTGTAGATGTTCTGGAGCCTCACCCTTCTCCAGTGCAGCCTGGATCAGTCCATGGCAGATGGTGGGACTGTGCTTCCACCCCTGGGGCAGTCGGTTCCAGGTGTACTGAACGCCCCTCCAGGTGAAAGCAAACTGGGGCCTGCACTCTGCTGCCAAAGGAATGGAGAAGAAGGCATTGGCAATATCGATGGTCGCATACCACTTTGCTGCCTTGGACTCCAGCTCATACTGGAGCTCCAGCATGTCCGGCACGGCAGCGCTCAGTGGTGGAGTCACTTCATTCAATGCACGATAGTCCACAGTCAATCTCCATTCCCCTTCAGACTTACGCACAGGCCAAATGGGACTGTTGAAGGGTGAGTGGGTTTTGCTGACCACCCCTTGGCTCTCCAGTTTACGAATCATCTCATGGATGGGAGTCACAGAGTCTCTGTCAGTACGGTATTGCCGACGGTGCACTGTTGCTGTGGCGATTGGCACCTGTTGTTCTTCAACTCTCAGCAGTCCCACAGCAGAGGGGTCGTCGGAGAGACCAGGCAGGTCTCTCCGACTGAGAGAGAGACCTGTCTGATTGCTTCCGTCTCTACAGCAGCTACTCCAAAAGCCCAACGATATCCTTTTGGGTCTTTGAAATGTCCATTTTTGAGATAGTCTATGCCAAGGATGCACGGGGCCTCTGGACCAGTCACAATGGGGTGTTTCTGCCACCCATTCCCAGTCAAACTCACTTCGGCCTCCAATACAGTCAGTTGCTGGGACCCCCCTGTCACTCCAGAAATAGAGATGGGTTCTGCTCCCACATACCCCGACGGCATCAGGGTACATTGGGAGCCAGTGTCAACCAAAGCCGTGTATTTCTGTGGGTCAGATGTGCCAGGCCATCGGATCCACACAGTCCAATAGATCCGATTGTCCCTCTCCTCTACCTGGCTAGAGGCAGGGCCCCTCTAGCACTGGTTATTCTCTCCCTGAGCATACATACTAGAGGTTCCAGCATCCTGACTACTGACAGCCTGGGCATAGGAGGTTGAGGATACTTTCATTTTAGTGGCACCCCTTTGGTGAGTGTTCCTCTCCTTGAGCTCACGCACCCGGGCTGCCAGGACATAGGTGGGTTTCCCATCCCACACTCCCATGTCTTCCCCATGGTCACGCAGGTAAAACCACAGGTCAGCTCTCGGGGTGTACCCTCTCTCTCTGGCTGGGGGTCGTTGGGCTCTGACTCTGGGGCCTGTGACTCGTACCGGTGCCACATTGGAACTGCTCTTCCTCATCTCCTCCCTCACCTCCCTCATTTCCTCTTTGAGCTCTTTCACCACAGCAGAGATATGAGCCTGCAGCGGGCCATTGATCATGCTCTCATAATTCCTAAGCTTATTGGCAACAGCCCCCACTGTCACTTGGTTGTCCTCAGCATTAATGGTTGCAATGAATGTAGTATACTGAGATGGCCCCAGATTTGCCAGGTTCCATAACATCTGCGCTGTGCATCTAACCTTGTCAGGATCATTATCATGCTGTCCACTCCTCCCAAAAAGTACCTCTAGTACTGCCACTTCCCTCAGCTGTTGGATTCCCTCCTCCAGAGTTTTCCAGCGCATTCTATGGTGGTGCTCCTGCATTCTTTCTCTGTGGACAAATCTTTCTCTCACACTCGTTAAAAGCCGCTGCCAGAGGGAAAGAGGTCCAGGCTCCCTTACAAATACCTGATTTATACCCGAGTCCTGGGTCAGGGGTCCCAAATTCCTGGCCTCCCCACCATCTAGTTGCACACCTGTGCCCATAAGATCCCAAACCCGAAGTAGCCAGGCTGTGTAAGCCTCACGTCCCCGTCGTACAATATCTTTTTGCAGATTACGGAGACTTTCATATGACAGGGTCTCAGTGATGATCTGAACATGTGATTCCCCTGTGTCTTTTGAGGGCCCTCCCTTCTTATCTTTACTCTCTGGGTTTGCTGTTTTCACTTTAGATTTCCTTGTTTCCACAGGGGCAACTGCTGCTGGCTGTGACTGCCCCTGTGTGTCAGCTGGAACCTGGACAGTTGTAATGTCTGCGGGTTCTGTATCAGATTCTCTTTTGTCAGGGCAGGGCGAAGGTTTCTCACCAGCTGGGGAAATGTACTCTTTCAGCATCTGGTTCATCTCATGCATTTCTTTTATCAGAGCCTTCACCCAAACCGGGTGGTTTATGCCTGAGGCTGGCTGTGGGACAGGGGTGGGCTCTTGGGCAGCATCATTATTCTTTGGGGTAGTTATCAGAGTGCTTACCCAGGCCAGTCTCCCTTTATCTCTGAATACCAAATAGAATAGGCCTATAAGCAGCACCAACCACTGTATGACGTCATTAGCATTCAGAGGGAAATTTAACCCTTGAAAAGCTGGTGGAGTAGACCCAAAAAACTGAGTGAAGGGTTGGGAGAAAATTTCCCCTGGTGCCATTTCCTCACAATATGTACCATTATTAAAGTAACCCCAGAAACACAGAGTTAGTCTATGATAGCCCTGAATCCATGTGCCTGCTTTCCAAAGGAAGTTAAAAATCCACGAATTCCTCACCTTATTAACCCACAAAATAAACTGGATGCCAGCCACAGTAGCCTTGGTTATAGGGCCCATGTTTAGATAAGGGCCAGCAAATGGCAGAAATACAGCCACAGCCACGTGCCAGCCAAACCAGGGAAAACTGGACCACATGATTTTGAGCAGTAGACTTCTATCTAGTACACAAGAACTGTTATTCCTCTGTCTCAATGCCCTTGTGCCCCACACTTGGGCGCCAAAATCTGTCTTGGTTTGACAAGACAGGTGTCTGCCAGGGAAACTGGGGTTTCCCTTAGAATAGAGAATGCAAACCCCCCACCCCTGCCAAATTATAAATTTTCAATTAAGGGCTCTCAGGCAAAGATTTGGGAATAGGAATAACAGTTCTTTACTAGGAATATCAATAATACAAATGTGGTAGGAAACAAAACTACCCCACCAAACCAGCAAACAAACAACAACAATTTGGGAAAGCCCTGACAGAATCAGAGCTGCCACCTGGCACCCTGTTAGTCAGGGTGTTGGAAGCAGTCCAGAAGTGAGTCCTCCTGGGGTGGTAGACGTGGCTCTGTTGGAGCAGGGACGATCCTGTAGCCAAAAAGGGTCTAGGAGTGAGGAGGAGGAGTCCAGGGGTGATGAGGAGGGGTCCAGGGGTGAGGTGATGGTGAGATGGGGTCCGGCGAAGATGAGATGGGGTCTGGCGAAGATGAGATGGGGTGCCGTCTTCCTCCCAGGAATCGGGGTGAAGCAAGTGAAGTCTGTCCCCGGCCGGCTCAGTTTTCCCGCCAGCAATTGTAGACTCCCCCCACTGGGTGGGGCATCCCACAATAGGACCATGCATGCAGATGGGGCTCTGGGGGGAGCGGGTATAGTCCGGGGGTATAGTCTGTTGATGGCCCATTACCCAAAAGGCACCCGCCCCTCCCCCCCGTCCCCCTCCTTCCAAAGTTACAAGAAATAAAGAACAATTCCCCAACTGCTTTCAGCAGATGAAAATAGAATACACATTTTTGATTCCATAACCCAGGACAAATGTGACAGGACTTTATTATTTGTTCTTAAACTCTGACACTAGATCAATCAATCCAGCTTCCTTTTTTATCCCCTTCCTCCTTTTTCTTGACTTGTATGATTATGTTTTAAGAGTTGTATCCATCCACAGATGGATGGATAGGTAAGTAGGTGTCTGTGTCATTGCATATATACAAATATATTTGCAAATACATATTCAAACATATGCACTAAATAAAACACAGAATATCTTCCAGTCCCCAGGACTGTTATGATACAACAGGTATTGTAGCACCCTTTCTCTAAAACATTAGTTAAAAAACACTCAGTCACATCTAGTGGTGTCCACAGCCAAAATCTTACCTTGCATCACTCTACCAGCAACAATGGTCCTTCGTCCTTCAAGGATTTGCTCTGTATTTACTACCCTAGCAGCTTGTCTTCTAAATATAATTTTGACACCATAAGCATTTTAAATATTTAACAGAAACGGAAAAAATTTGCAGCACTATTACAAATGTATTCAGTCGTGTATTGACTCTGCTGGTTTACCACTCCTCAGAGCAGATAGCGTTTCCTGATTTTTTAGTTCCTAATTATGTTAAAACATTCACAGCCTATCAGAGAGGTAATGAGTCTTTGAATTCTTACCTTGGACCTAAATAGTGTGCAACAAGGAAGATACTATAAAAGTGTAGAGAGCTTGGGAATTGACTGCAATCACAGTTTGTGAAGTCACCACTGCGTAAAGCGTGTGAATGTGGTTTGATGACCTCAGGAAATAGCACACAGTCTTTAAAAAGCCCCACCACAACAAAATCCTCCAAAACTAAACAGTGAAGGTCTGGGACTTCAGATAGTGTTAATATCTTGAATTTTATCCAGAAGCAAATGGAAAACTAGAGAATCACAGAATCACAGAATCAATTAGGTTGGAAAAGACCTCTGAGATCACTGCATTCCAACCCTTGACCAAACACCATCATGTCAACTAGACCATGACACTGAGTGCCATGTCCAATTGTTTCTTTAACACCTCCAGGGATGATGATGGTACCAGCTTCCTAGGCAGCCCATTCTGATGTTTAACAACACTTTCTGTGAAGCAATTCTCGTAATGTCAAGCCCAAATCTCCCCAGATGCAGCTTGAGGCTGTGTTCTCTCATCCCATCACAGCTAATCTGGGAGAAGAGACAGACCCCCAGCTGGCTATAACCCCCTTTCAGGTAAATTGTAGAGAGCAGTAAGGTCGCCCCTGAGCCTCCTTTTCTTCAGCTGCTCCTCACAGGACTTGTGCTGCAGACCCTTCACCAGCTCCATGGCCCCTCTCTGGACTCACTCCAGCACCTCAATGTCCTTTCTGCATTGAGGCACCCAGAACTGAACTCAGTACTCAAGGTGTGGCCTCATCAGTGCTGAGTACAGGGGAAGAATCACTCCCCTAGTCCTGTTAGCCACACTGTTCTTGATACAAGCCTGGATGATTTTGGTGTTTTTGGTCACCTGGGCACATGCTGGCTCATGTTCAGCTGCTGACCAGCACTCCCCAGATCCTTTTCCACCACAGAGAGTTCCAGGAACTCTTCCCTCTTACTTCTTGCCTCAGTAGCGCTGCATGGGCCTGCTGTAGCCCAAGTGTGGGACCCAGTATTTGGCCTTGTTGAACCTCATACCACTGGTCAATCCATCTCTCCAGCCTGTCCAGATCCCCCAGCAGAGCCTTCCTACCCTGCAGGAAATTGACTGTATCACGCAAATTGGTGTCATCCATGAATTTACAGGGGGTATACTCAATCTCCTCATCCAGGATGAGAATAATAAAAGTAAATAGAGATAATTCAGGACCTGCCTATGTCGGGTAAAAACCAATATGCCAACATGTTGAAAAAGCTGGAGTTTATGAGTGTACTATATATCCTTGTGTGTTCAAGATGATACATAATATGCTAACTTTAGATTATCCCAATAATGCAGAGTCTTTTCTACAGGACATACGTTGCTTGTCATTGATGGCAGGATGGTGGAAAGTATTCCCTCCTGCTCCTGTCTAGTTATCAAGCAGAATCAAAATTTAGTTCTTATGGCTTCCCAATATTTTGACAGAGCCAAGAACACAAAATGTGTTGGTTTTTTTCTTTTAATAACTTACAGCAATATGGAAGGAATTTCTAGAATGACTTTCACAGTAACTGTGGTGTTTCATCCCAGTTCTCTGTGTTCTCAGTAACATTCATGTACTTTATGGTGTGAGTGTAAGAGCAATTAAGTTAAAAGGCAAACATTTTTCTTCAGTGAGAAATTAATTTCCCACTTTAAATGAATGACTGGATGAATGACTTTGAACAAGCACCTCTGTCTGTCTCTTGATTCACATCCTTGACTTTACAACACTCACTACAACCCATCCCATTCATTTCTGTGAACAAGCAGCAAACAAACCATCAAGGAGAGAAGGGAACAAAAGAAACTAAAGAATATTTTCATTAGGAAGTGACTTTCCAGTAGAGATTATAGTGTCCCAGAGCTTTTGGAAAGCCATCGGTGAGATGTCAAAACAAAATAAAAACAATGTTGAAAGGTTAGATTTAATTCTTGGATCAGCTACTGGAATGAGCAATTTAAGAACTTTTCTTTTAAAACCATCTATCCCCTTTATGGCTGTAGGAGAGACTAACTTTTATAAGCAGAAAGGAAAAAAGGGTGATCTGGCTCATATTTAAGATTCTTGAACTTGATTAGTCTGGATGTTTAAAAAAAACCCTTGAATAAAAACTTGATGTGAAACTCTGATTGAAGTGGTTTTTTTCAGGAAAATAAGTTATCAATTTGAAATTTGCTTATCTATAAGTTAGTATGATGAGCTGTGATACAAAACAAGAAAGATGCATCAGTCCTCAAATGAAAATACTCCCTCACCTATAATCATCATCATTGACAGTGCTTTCAGAATCCCATTCAAAGAAGAATTTTCAAGAATTTCTTTCCAAGAAACTCTGCTAGAGAAATTTGAAAAATGTGTTTGAAAAGACCATTAAATGCTCTCTCCTTTTCCTCATATTTTGTTTCTTTAATATTTAAATACTGTGATTTTCTCTTTTAGAGTATGAATACTTACTTTTTCATCTAAGATTACTTATGCTTAACCCTTTGAATTAAGCAACTCAACCTGGATAGTTTATTTACAACCCCTTCCATTTTCCACACCTATCATCTTCCATTTTCCATAACTCCTGCTTTCCTACAAATGAGGCAAAGATATACATTATGTATCTCAGACAACGATGAGGACAATGGAAATTTCTTCTTTGCAAGAGCTAGCTGAACTATAACTTACATGAAACTTTAGATTTAAACACTGACATCCAGCTTTCTGCCTTTGCAAAGAACTAGGCCCTGAGGGGTCTGTATTCCCTGTTTTTACAACTTTGAAAGATTATGTTGAAAGAGTGAGGTTGCAGCACACCTTTTAAACTTATTCGTAAGGCAGAGTTTTAAATTATTTCTATGACCAAGAAAGAAAGAAAGAAAAAAGACAGGAAATTCAAGTAATTAAAATTTAATTGTTTGTCTCACCTGTGACTTGTTTGTAACTCATATAAGGCAAAGCTAGTCGTGCTTTGATATTTGCAAGGTCTCAAACTCATGCTCTGTGACATTACTCTTAAATATTATAGTCCAAACGACTTCACTGGAGTTGCAATAGCTGTCACTGGACTACAGTAAACCCCATTGTATCAGATAGAAGATTCTGTGTGTGTACTGTGCTTCTATGTACAAAAAGTATGGGAATGAGAAGATGAATTCAGTGAGTAGGAGGATCTCCAAGTATAATACTGACCCTGCTTCCCAAGTAAACAGAGTCAATAGCTGTTTCAAATTAAAAACACAAATTCTGAATCAGGAAACCTAAGTGGCAATGATATTAAAGTATAAATTACTGTAATTTCAAAATTAGTTAAAATATAGAATCTTTAAATAAGAGTCCTTGCACACATTTAATTCTGAATTAATGTTGCTTCTGAGAGCTGAGGAAAGAATCACCACACAAAGAAGCTTTAGTGTCAGTCCTCTGTATGTACAGACAGTGCTGTCATGCCATGGAAACTGTGTTTTTAAATATAGAAACAGTGCATCTGTATGACTTACTTAAAAGTAGAGCTGTGTTTTCAGTCAGCGGCATCTGCCAGATTGTGGGTGATGCTAGATCATGGCAATATGGTTAAGTTTGTTAGTTTGTGTATAATTACATTACAGTGGAAAAGAATGTGCTTCACTGCCAGAAAAGGATGAGAGAATGAAAGAGGGAAAAGAGCTACTCAGTGAAGAGAAATTCTGCAACATAAAGCTGGAACAGGTTCCATATTCAGAATTTGGATGGTGAGAAGTAGTGAAGGAAATATTTACCGTAGCTTTTCATCTTGACTTCATTCTTTTGGTTTTATGTGATTAAACCAGTTGTCTTAAAAGTGTGTCTAAAAGTGTGTCTTAAAAGTGTGTCTAAAAGTGGTACATCTTCTAGTGTACCATAAGAATATCTTTTTTATTTCTTATTATCAGACCAAATATTAAATTTCAACTTCACAAATTTTCAATGCATTAAAATCTTCTTACTTTGTAACTAATGATTTTTTCCGTCTAGGCTTAAACCACAGCAATGGTATAGATATTGTGGTGTTATAGTGTTATTCCACTATAAAAAGAGAACTAACAACTTATCCTAAAAGGAAAAGTTAGTAGTTTAGCCTCTCTTTTTTCCTAGGTGAGTTTTTCCTGCATGATCCCTTTCCCCTTTCCCCCATCCTTGCTATGTTCTCTCAGTGATCCGCAAAATCCAATTCACCTCACACAAAGCAGAAGCCCTCCTCACAATACTCAGTACTTGATATAAAGCTTCTGCTTTGAAAATGCTGGTTACTGTACTGCACAGGGCTATGTCCCACATCATACTCTTCATTGAATGCTTGCAGGAGGTTTCCTTCTGAAGCACAGAAAACATCACTTTCTCAGCTGAAATGGGGGCCAAAATAAGCTCCTCACTTGTGAATAAATGAGAGGTGCATTAAAAAAAGCTGTCATGCCAGTTATAGCACATGAGACCTGCCTGATAGGTAAGAGCAGCAACAATAGAATAGCTATTTCCATACCCTATGTTCATTCCCAATACAGAAATACTAACAAGTTTTGGTACATTTGTATAATTTTCCAGAAGCGTAGGCATTATAGAGGGTAGGATTGTTTACCCTGGTTAAAGGTCCCTGTAAAGCTAAAGTTTCATATAACCTCACTAATTTTAATGTTTTCAAGTTACAGCATAAGCCTGAGACATTTCTCACTGATGGAATGAAAATAGTACTGGTAACTTTAGCTCTCTGACTCATCCACCAGTGATGAGGGGGAGAATGTTGCCTTCTAACTCATTCACTTTCTGTGGTCTAGTGTTCAGCCACGACATCTTGGCTTGTGCCTACTTTATCTGGGACTTCCAGATGGTCTCTTATCCAAGTACAGGACAAGCCCAGGAATGCTAAGCTTCCGAGATCATTTGCATAAGATGCAATGCAATTGGAATTGCCTTTACTCTAGCTCCATCTTCAGTGGAGTTCAGACCAGCTGTGTGTGTCTGTCCCTTGATAAGTTTAGTTTAAATACTAGAATAGTTTGCTGATTGTGTATTACATTTATTGGGAAAGAATGGAGCAGGTAAAACAGATTCAACATTTCGAAAAAATACTTAGAAACAAGTTGGAAATATTTTCAGAGATTTTCAGAGATAAAATCTTGTGCTTTTTTTTTTTCTTTCTCAAGAGATGCTTCATTTTGATCTTCAACACCAGAAAGCTCCTAGCTTAATTCATCAAAATGTACTCTAGTTATGTAGTTCATGAGGGGAGAGTTCTCATTTAGAGGCACACCAGCCATTGCATCAACATCCCACACAGATATAAAAATAAGAAAACTGGAACTATAAAGTCAGAAAAAGAAAGCAATGTAATGGGTCATTAATTCCTATGGTGGGTTGCCACAGAGTTAGGGTAATGTGACAGACTTCAGCATATCCAAAAATGTAAAACCAAAATTTCATAATAAAAACTAGGAATTAATCAACCTAGAAGTATTCAAGATCTTTTTGTCAGTCTAGAAGCATAATATCACAACATTAGGAAAAGAGCATGACAGAGGTTTTGTCTGGAAATTGAAATACTAGGAAAAAAAGACACACACTCCAGCACAAAAACTCTTTGCTACAGGTAACGTTCACTCCTGTCTAGAAGAAGGCAATACTGTTGTCATTTTGAACAAGTGTTATGATCTGTCCAGTGATAAGCCTGGACAACATTGTGTTAAAGAAAGGATCAGCTGTTCACATATGAGAAATGGTGGGATAAGAAGCTGTGATTTTATTAGTTTTGTGAAGAGGCACAAGCAAAATATAATCTACTTTCCTTCATTCCCATCCCCAGGAAGTTGAGAAAAGGTCCTAAAACTAAAAGATGTGTATGAAATAAGTTACTGTGGTGGTCTTGGACCGGCGAGAGACCAAAGCAAGGCAGAAAATGGTTTATTGTAGCTTAAAAAGGATCAACTGATGAATATGTTAGGCTGCTGGCAGCCAAAGAGTATAGGAATACTCTACAGTAGAGTTTGTTTAGTCCTGTCATTTGATTGTACCCATTGAAGCTCATTAAGGGACAATATAGTTTATAATCATTTTCCGTTTGTTGAAACAAACAGAAAATGTGCCATGAAAATCTCCCAGAATATCTGTTTCTCATTTAAAAGAGGAAAAAGAAAAAGCAACAGTCTCAAATGTGAGCACTTGTGTGTCAACAGATCTTGTCAGCAAGGAAAAATAGATTTACCCCAAAGCAATAATTGGGTGCTTCTGAAGGATTCAGAAACCAGTCTTGTGTTGAAAGGATGAGATGTGTAATACGTAAGTGCAATGCAGCCATTATAGATTCAAAATTATATATAGCATCACATGTAGTGTATATAATTTCTGAGAGATTCCAGAAGGATTTTATATATTCAAAAAAAAAAAAAAAACGAACTTTGCTAGTGTGTTAAGATTTGAATAAAAGAAAATCTTTTTTTCCTTTCATTGTTAAGTGGTAAAATAGCTTACTGGAATAAGCAGCCCTAGACCCTGGAAAAACTTCTAAATGTGCCCAACTGGTCAGAAGAAATATGTGCTCTAGATGGGAAAAATTATATTTTTAAATTATTCCCTTATATTAGATTTGGTTACATCAAAGACTTTGCATTCTCACTGACAAAAATAAATTCTAACCAAATTTTAACCAGATCCCCAAGCTCAACGTAGCTTAGAACGGCCAAACATATTCTACTTAGTAACTGTAAATTAAAAGATGATTCAGTTTTACATCTGGAACCACAGATTAAGTCTCTCCAATGATTGTGACAATATAGCTTAAGAGATAAAAACATCTGTGCCAAAAGCCATGGAACCATACATTGGTCTGACACCTCACAGATCAGTTTTGTCACTGTGAGACTGGTCACAAGCAAATACTCTTTCATATTTTCAATAACCTACATGATGATAAACCAAATCCTCCCTGTCACAGAATCCAGATGGGTTCTGCCCCTTTATGTCTTGATGCCACAGAACCTATGTCTGCTAGAGCCTGTGGATATAATGTGCCAGGCCAACTGGATCCACACAGTCCAATAAACTATATTGTCCCACCTGGCTGAAGCCAGGGCCCCTCTACTCCTGGACACAGTATTTGTTATTCCCTTCTTGTAAATACAAATAAAAAATATCTTTATTAATATAAGATCAGCCTCTTTGCCCACTGGAAACTGAAGCAGCAATTTTCCTGGAAATTTTGAAAAAAAAGGCTTTCTCTTTTTGTAATGTTTTTTCCTTTCAGTTCAGACACCCATATCTCTAGGCTTGAGGTATATTTTCCTTCCCATTTCCTAGTGTCCCCTCTGTGGAACCCCAAACTGCATTTTCCCCATGGTGTATATCTTCCCTCTTGAACAGAGGAACTCTTATTTCTAATACCTGAGGTACTGCTTTGTATAGGTAATGAGTAGAACATATCTCTTTGAATTGCTGAATTTCCCATGACAGCCAAGATGTAGGCCCATAGGGATGAAGAGAGACTTCCTCTCTATTGACAGAGTTGGCTAGCTAACTCATCTACCATTTTTCCCTCATCGTCTTTCCAGGTCATTGCCACAAATGAAGGAGTTGGCATATGCTGATGATGTGCTCTGCAGAAACTTTTACTACATGGGTCATGTGCACTTGACTTCATCTGGATTTTTGGGTAGCTTCTGGTGGTGCAGGCCATTATAAATCACATTAGTACTGCTAATTCCTTCAGGTACTGAAAAAACCTCCCTTCATGTTGGTCCAGTTGTCTGGGTGACATATAGCATCTTCCTTGAAAGGATTCCTTTCCTTCATGCCTGAAAATAATCTTCTCCAGAGGCTGAGGACTTGTGTCCCTTTTCCAATTGTCTTGTCAATGCCCACTTCCCTAGGAAGTGATCCCAGCTGCTCCAATTCTGGCATCAGAGCAGCCAGGTGACAATGTGTTTACCTGGATGACAACTAGAATATTTTCACATATCCTGTAACTCCCTCACGAATAGGGATTGAGTTGTTACTGCCTCATTTATGAATTCTGCCTCTTCCTCCTCTTCTTGTAATGGTTGTGCTTTGGAGTGGTCTGCTTTGTACAGTTCTTCCTCGTTCCTTCTCCTAGCAGGAATTTATTGCCTTTCTAAATAATCTGACTTCCAATACTTCTTCTTGTGTTGAGGAGTGACTGGTACTTACATGGGTTGGTTCTTGGGTTTGGCTGCAGTGCAGGGGTTGGATCAGTTGTGGCATCTGTTGTTTTGTTCTCAGATCCACAGACCTCTTCCCTTTGAGGGCAATGCACATGGCTTGAAAGACATGGACCAGCACATTGTGTTCCAGTGATTTGTGTCTCTCTGGAACTTCCAGGGTCACAGCATACCTTTTCCAAATATTTTAGTAGTTTTCAGGGCTCTGGACTTGTTCGGGTGTAAAGTTCCAAAACACTGGAGGTGTCCACTGTCCTTGGTACTTGTCTGTTCTATCCCACACATCCTGTCACTCATAGCTATCCATCCTCAGGGCAGATCTCTGGGTGGTGTTCTTAAAGAGGTGTTTAAGCAAGATATGCAACATATTCAGGAGACATAGTAAGAGGACTGTGTGGGTTGAACATCCCAAGGTTATTCAACATTCTCAAGAGCTAGCCTGGAGGCTCCGTCTTTGAGGAGAAACAGTAAAAGGTGTAATTGTTAATAGCTCTGATAGATGGTTCTTGAAATATGGAGATGACATCAATACTGAGTAGAAATACCAGATTAGTCTCACAACTAGCCATTTTAAGCTAGCAGTTTTAAGCCATACTGGCTTATCACAAGCCAGTATTACACAAAATGAGCCACAAAATTATAACCTTAATCTAACCCCAGAACAACAGGAAACACATGCAGCAAGTAAGGTGTTGCATACACAACCGTGAGAACAACCTGCACAACCCTGTACCAAATCTGAGAGTAAATAAATCAACATTGTGACCACAGGCTATTAAATTAACACAATGAATGCCTGTAACAAATTGGTTTTAACATGTTCTGGTATCTCAACCCTTCAAGCCCCAAACTGGGTCTCATAAAGGATTTTGTGATTTAACCTAGCAGGGTAAACACCTCACTGCACCATGGTGGGATAGGGGAGAAAATTGGAAAAAAAATGGTAAAACTCATGAGTTGAGATAAAGATAGTTTAATAGGACAGAAAAGGAAGGTAAAATAGTAATAATGATAAAAGAATTCACAAAGCTAGTGGTGCACAATGCAGTTGCTCATCACCCACTGACCTATCAGTTGTCGAGTAGCAATCCACCATCCCCCAGTCAACTTCCCCCAGTATTTTTGTTCAGCATGACATTTTATGACATGGAATATCCCTTTGGCCAGTTTGGGTCATCTCGCCTGTGTTCCCTCTCAGTTTCTTGTGGCCCACTAGCTCCTTGCTGGCAGGGCAGCATAAGATGAATAGGCCTTGGTTCAATGTAAATATTGCTCAGCCACAACTAAAATATCGGTGTGTTTACAACATTATTCTCATCCTAAATCCAAAGCACAGAAAATTATCTTTATCCCAGCCAAAGATATGATTAAGTGTAGGATGTACAAAGTTAGTGTAGTGAAAGTCTGCTGCAATTTCTTGCAGATTTTAAATTCAGTAGCAAGCAGTTACAAACTGAAGACTTAGCAAATACCAAAATCTTATCAGATCAGGATATTTTAAAGGTCTAAAAGTCTAAAGAACAAGCACAATTATTTGAGGTACACCCACACACTTTTCTTGTTTCTACTTTCACTTTAACCGCAAGAGATTTAGGCAGTTCTAAGTCTCCTTAAAGAATTCTTTGGATCAACAAGAATGGTTTCTTTCTGTTTCCTGGTCATTCATCTGACTCTAGAAACAGCAACAAATCATTTGAGACATTTTATAATGAAGGTTTTGTTTATCTAAGCACTACCACGGCCCAAACAGTAGAAATCAGTAGAGCAAGGAATGTATTACTACTGGAAAGATTTTGGGTGAAAGATTGCTTTCTATCTCTGTAAAAGATACCAAATAAGCAGCTGGAATAAGGCAGACTAAAGTATCACACTGCACCAAGATATGAGAGAGAGGCCTTAAATCTGTAGTCAAGCATTGAGAAGCAACAGTGAATTGTCTCACCTATAACTATGGGAATTTCACAGAATGTAAACCATTGCTATAATGCTGGAAGTAATGCTCTGACAATGTCTGTTATTTAACTCTTCATTGTCCTGGCACACATGACCACAAGTAACTAGATGTTGTTTTCAAAAATGAAACAGCAAATTCAAAGGGCTATTTATAAAACTAATTCTGATAAAGATCAATGTTCTAGAAAACTGCATCTTATATGATGTTGCTTCATATGGTTGGTGTCTTGGTTTGGAAAGACAGGTATCCGCCAGGGAAAGCTGGAGTTTCCCTTGAAATGGAGAATGTAAACCACTCACCCCCTCCAAATTATTATAATTTTGTAATTAAGGGCTTTCAGATAAAGATTTGGGAATAGGAATAACAGTTCTTTAGTAGGAATATTAACAATACAAATGTAGTAGTAAAAAACAAACAAACAAGCAAACAAACGACAATCCTAGAAACCCTGACAGAGTCAGAGATACAACCTGACACCCTGTTGGTCAGGGTGTTGAAAGCAGTCCAAAAGTAAGTCCTCCTGGAGTGGCAGATGTGCTTCTGTTGGGGCAGAGATGATCCTGTAGAAAAGGGTCCAGTGATGGTGAGAAGGGTCCAGTGATGGTGAGAAGGGTCCAGTCTTCCTCCGGGAATGCAGTGGAACCAGATCCCTCATGTTCCTACGTCTCAGTTTTTATCCAGGTAGGAATGGTTGGCTCCTCCCACTGGGTGGAGCATCTCACAATGGGATGATGGAATGTGGATGATCGCTTGTAGGTGATGGCTTGGTGAGCCTTAATGGCCCATTACCAGAAAATATCCCCCTGGAGGGAAGACGGGAGGTGAAAGAGGTAACACTGCCCTACCTGATTTTAACAGTTGGCCCATTATCAGAAGGCACCCGCCCCTCTCCCCCAAGAGTTACAAGAGATAAAAAGAAAAACGTCTCCCCAACTGCTTTCAACAGATAAAATAGAATACACATTTTTGGTTCCATAACCCATGACAGTTGGTGATTGTCCGTTTTTCTAATTTGTTGAGGTCTCTCAGCAGGACCCCTCTTCCCTCGAGGCAGTGGAAAGCTCCTCCCAATTTAGTGTCATATAGCAAGAGCTGAAGGATAAGAGAGGAGTTTCACAAGTGAAAGGATGGTGGGCTTTGACAGTGGCAGAAGAGGAATATTTCAGTAACTATTTTATGAGGCAGAGGGAGGGTGAAGAGAGACACAGAAGTCAAGATTGTATATTACAGAGGGGTAATTTTACTTCCATAGATTTGTCATCTGCAATATTCCTGGATCACTTAAGCCATTTCATTGAATTTAATCTTCTCCAATACAGGTCTGCTTGAGAGAAAAAGGAAATAATATCATCCACTTTGAGCCTCATACTGCCACAATTACAGTAGGATGTCCTTGGGGATGTCTAAGAACTAAACATGTTCTTTCATGTTTAGAAAGAACATCATTCATTCATTTAAAAACATAAAATTTCCCAAGGAGATGTAGAACGATAGAGTCATTAAGGTTGAAAGAGATCTCAAAGACCATTAAGTCCGACTTTTGACTGAACATCGCCATGTCAACTAAACCACAGCACTCAGTGCCACATCCAGCTGCTTCTTGAACACCTCTAGGGATGATGACTACACCATTTCCCTGAGCAGCCCATTCCAATGCTTAACCATCCTTTCAGTGAAGAAATGCTTCCTGATGTCCAACGTGAACCTCCTCTGGTGCAGCTTGAGGCCATTTCCTCTTGTCACCACAGGTTGCCTGGGAGAAGAGATCGACCCCCACCTCCTTACTGGTAGTTCTAGAGAGTAAAAATTCTCCCCTGAGCTGCCTTTTCCTCCAGGCTAAACCCTGGGTCCTCAGACTCTACAGGATTTAATCTCTAGACCCTTCACTAGATTTGCTGCCTTTTTCTGGACATGCTTCAGTATCTCAACGTCTTTCTTGAAGTGAAGAGCCCATATTGTGACCATCAAGCAATTCTTGAAGGAAGAATTTTGGCTAGACTACAAAGAAAAAAAATGTGTTTTAGTCAAATCTAGAGAAATCATGAACACTTCAAAGGATGAATTCTTATCCAAAGGTCAGAGTGAGTACAAAGCCCTCTGTGTTTGTGGTAAACAGCAAACCAGCTCTGAAATCCAACAGACTATACTGAGTATGGAAAACAATGTAGCCTTTTATATGAGCACATGCACTCAACCAGCAAGTTTATAGCACTCACCCTTAAGAAAACCGTTTTTTTACTTTACGTAAATAGATAAAGCTCTCTCAGTATTCCTTTGTTTCCCTTATGGTGTATGTGGTGCAAACACTGGGCTAGTGGGCTGGGAGTGCACCTGTTGGAAATGAGAACCATTCCATTGACATAAAAGATGCCAACCTCCAGCAGCACCAAGTGGGAACCTGGCCTAGAATATATTTTGACATTTGCTAAATGTTAAATTTTTAAGCTTTTATCCCATTTTTCAAGCAAAATTCTCTCTATTCCAGTTGCTGCCCAGCTCATATATCCCTGTGAAATAGTCTGAAATCCAGGACTGTACTTAAAAAAAAAGGAAAATAAAGAGACAAAAAAAGAAAAATAAATAGTCTTTTTTCCCCACTTACTTAGGAGAAGGAGCAATTAATAAACAAAGCAAAATAAAAAAGAACAGTATTTGACTTTGCCTTTTGATGCATTTAATCAACTTGTCCTCTTTAATTTTAGAGACTTTTATAATTAATATTCTGCTAATTGTTCAGACTCAGGCTGACAATTAACTGTTCAGTGATTTACGATATACCTTTTTAAAGAGCTTCTCAGTTTAATAAGGCTTCTCAGAAAGTAAAAAATAGCATTGAGATAACAAGAATCTCCTTCTTATTTTGCAGTGCCTTTTTCAAGGATAAGATTTGGACCCTAACTTTCCAAGACCCTCAAAACTCACAACTTCTGCTGAAACAGACACCTGCTCTGTTCACTTGGTGCACATGCACCCTTGTGTCGATGTGTCCCAGTGGAAAGGGACTCTGCACAACCTTGGAATCAAGAGTGAAGTGTCTGTGACACACACATAGGCCATAGGGTTGCCAAGCTGGTGGAGTAGGCTTTAAAATAAACTTGCCAGGGGAGGGAAACCTCAGTCCATCCCATTCCTACCAGTTTGATGCCTGTGCCATCAAAAGATGCCCTGAGCCTGGGAGAGGGATCACGGGTCAGCAGAAGTACCTGTAGAGCAGCCCAAAGGAATTTCAGCCATTCCAGCCAGGAAGTCAATCTCATTGGGGATCCAACTTAAATGCCTCTGCAAACGGACAGAGAATGGGAAATAAGCAAGAGGAGTCAAAGGTATGACCATGCCAGCAGGGCTATGATGTTATGTGGCATCATGGAGACATAGTGGGATGAATCCTGTGACTAGAGTGTTGGGATGGAAGGACACTGGTTCTTTAGAAAGGACAAGCAGGGGACATGAGGACATTGACACTCTCTCTGTCAGTGACCAGCCAGAGCACAAGATGTTTGGTGTGGGATGGATGAGGAGATGACTGAGAGCTAATGGGTGAGGATTAAAGGGAGAGCAGGGGTAGATGACATTGTAACAGGGGTCTGACACAAGACACCTGACCAGAAAGACAAAGAAGATGAAGCCATAAGTAATCCAGGAGGTTCCTGGTATATGCTGAGGATAAATTCTTCTCCAGGTGATAGAGGAGCCAACAAGGAGAGGTGCTATGCTGGACCTTGTTCTTGCCCACCAGGTGGGGCTGGTGGCAAATATGAGGCTTTAGGACAGCAACCATGACATGTTGGCACTCAAGATCAAGGGCTGTGAGGAGGGCACACTGCAAGCTCACTACCCTGAACTCAGCAGAGCAGACTTTGTCCTCTTCAAGGATCTGCCTGGTTGAGTACCATGGGATAAAGCCCTGGAGGGAAGACAGGCCCAAGACAGTTGGTTAATATTCAAGAATCACCTATTCCAAGATGTTCAACTCTCTCTACTCTCAACTCTGGGCTCTCCAATATGTTGTCCAGGATGCAGATACTGACCTGCCATTAGACATCTGCAGGATTCAAGTGTTCATGACAGAGGTCTTTCTTTAGACTCCCTTTAAAATCAAGGCAGAGAAACAGTCATCCCTTGTCTGGGATGTCCTCTTGGGATACCTACCTTTGAAGAGGATCATCTTAAATGCATATATTTTCTGCAGTGATCTACATGTATGGAAAAATTATTTCAGACAAAATATTAACATGCAAACTGAGGTGCACAAATTAAAAAGAAAATAAGATCCATTGGAAAATAAAAGAAAAATAAAAGCAATATTGAAAGAAACTACTTTGCAGCTACAAAGATGTCACAATGATGTGAATATGGGTCTGCCAGCCCAGAAGACCATGTGGCAGGAAGCAGTGCTGATAACCTGTGCCAAGAGAGGCCAGGAAAGCTGGTGTGCAGAGGGGAGTCTGCTCCCTGACATCTTTCTTACCTCCTCTCTCTCTCCCCTGTCTTGGACACTCCACAGGGTAGGTGTGTCCTTTGCAGGTGTTGACCAAAGAGTCAATCACCAATATTTTTTCAAACTTTTTTAGTTTTGTTGCACTTATTTTATATATTTTTTACCTCCAGCACAATATTTAACCATGACTTCTACATACTCATTATTCATTTCATTCTTTGAAAGCTCAAAGGTTTGTTCTCCTGGACAGCAAGTTGGAGTTCTTGGGACAGTAAATGCTGAAGTTATTGGAAGGTGTGTAGCTGTTTTAAGTTGGATTTCAATTCACTCCCACACTGCCTCAGGGAGCACGTGTGCCCCCTTGAGTTACACATAATAAACTCAAACCTGCACAGGTTGACAACTGTGTCAGCTCAATGAAATTATTTGGCTAGTGGCTTAAAGTTTAGGAAGAAGCTTATCTGCAGCCATAAATCTCTAATGCTCTATTCATGTTAGGGAAGGCTTTAACACACACACATATATATTTTTATTGTCAGAGATTTTTTTCAAAGTGTTCCTCTATTTTGGTTTATTGTAGTTTGAAAACATTCTAAACATTTTTGCTTTGGACTTGCTTAGGATGACAAGTGACTTTTTAGAGGGTTTGGGGAGATTCCTTTGTGAGTTACGATATATGATATAATGTAAACATCTTTATTTATTGGATATAAAAATTCCTCTATAATTGAACCCACACTGGATTATGTGCCTGTTGTGGAGGTGGTAGGGCCCTGCACTGTGCAG
The DNA here is from genome assembly GCA_017589585.1 of Phylloscopus whistleri. Taxonomy (NCBI): domain Eukaryota; kingdom Metazoa; phylum Chordata; class Aves; order Passeriformes; family Phylloscopidae; genus Phylloscopus; species Phylloscopus whistleri. The sequence continues at coordinate 5,574,390 of JADMLD010001485.1, read as the reverse complement.
TTGTACCTGTATATTGCAGGTGACTTGAAACAAATAGTGCTATCAAATTTGCACACCTGAGCCACCACAATATGTTTGCACCCTTAGCAACCTCATCTCAACCTCATGTTGCCAATGTGAAAAAGAGCCTTTTGTCTCCAAGGCCCCATTTTGAATGCAACATAAACTAGTAGTAAATAAAACAGGCATCTAGCTGTTGTCTCTCACTAGCTTATATAATAAAATTAATTGCATGCTGTCACATATTTTTAGTGATGTGGTGTGAAAACTTCATGCTACCTGATCCCATTCTTTCAGCACTTGTGTCCTGTTGACCATGAAGCCATTTCAAAATACTTTTTTATGGAGTTTAACACCAGAAGAAACAAATAAAAGACCTACAGTGACTTCCTCTGTGTCACAGGTGATTGCATTGCAGTTATTTATCCTTGTATTGAGTTCAGTGATCCTGGAGAGGCTGTGTCTGCCCCATGCTGGGCACAGCCTATTCCAGTCAGCTCCAGCAGATCTACCACAGGACAGCTGAGCCCAGCAACCCCAGTGGTTGTGACTTGGGTAAAGTGTACTTAGGAAAGGGCAAAATACTGCTTTGCAGAGAAAGGTAAGGAAAGATGTGAGAGAAACAGCCCTGAAGACAGCAAGGTCCGTGCAAAAGGAGACAGGGTGTGTTCCAGGTGCTGGACAAGGCTTCTCCAACTCTTGGGGAAGACCACAGTGATGCAGATTGTTCCCCTGAAGCCCATGAAAGTCCACAGCAGACCAGATATCCAAAGAGCAACCCATGGCAGATGCCAGGCAGGAGCAGGTGGTTGCACACTTGGAGGAAGTTGCAGCCTGTGACAACCCACCACAGGATCAGGCTCCTGGTGGGAACTGTGGTCTGTGGGGAGGAGCCCACACGGGGAAAAGTTTTCTGCTAAGAATGGTGAACCTGTAGGAGTCCCACACTTGAGCAAGAGAAAAGCAAGGAGCAGCAGAGCTCTGCACTGCTGAGGGAGATTATAGGAATCAGGAATGGCGGGTGAAGCTGAGCCTGAGAAAAGGAAAGAAAATGGCTACAGGTTGTCTCTCAAAAAACAAAACAAAACTACAAAATCCACCAAAATTATTTAGATACTATCATTCAGGTACTATTTAATACAGTATATTAAACCAATATTTAGAGAGATCAAATTTAGTTTTAAGTAATCCAAACAATGTTCTTCCACCATCACCCCTGGAAGTTGTTTTGAGGTTTTCTTACTCTTATGAATAGGAAATTCTTACAGTAAACTGGTCAAAGGTTTTGCAAACTAGACTGAACAGATGTAAGGCTTGTTTTCTACCTGCCAGTGACTAGGTACAGTGACTGCTCTGCCTCTCAATATTTTCTCTGATTAAACCAAAAAGGACCACTTCAGCCACTTAAGCTTCACAGCAGAAGGGTTTTTCTTCCAGATTCTTTATTACTTTGTAGCCTTTTCCCAAACTCAGATGTACCCCATGTCCTTCAACAGTTCTGATTATCAGGATGAGTCTAGCAGCATTTTACTAATGTTGTGTTTACAGGTAAGAACATGGTGCATGACATATATTTCTATATTCTTTTTCATATGTCCAGAAAATTGTAGCAGTTGAGCAGTTTTATCTGTCCCAGCATTGAATGGAGTAATTTATCCAAAGTATAAATCTTTGGCTCCCAGGAGAAAATCTCTAAACTCTTGACTCTGCCTGCATATTTGATTCTCATGTAATCTTGTATTTTTCTGCACTTATTCATATTGTATGGAGTGACTCATTCGAAGTGCTAGAGAGAGGTGTCTTGCATCTCTGTAATGATGTGGGGAGAAAATTAGGAGTGTATGGGGATATTTTTTCCTTTTTTTTTTTTTTTTTTTTTGGTGCTGAGCTTCATGAACATCTGCTACTATCCTGGAATGAGTCATAAAGCATAATTCTACATTACATAGTGTAACTTTATTCGCTAGATTTAAGTGGGTGTGTGATTCCTGTGTAAAATATTTATGCTACCTTCTTTATACAGAAATACCTATTTGCCTCAATTTTCACAACTTCTTTTCGTTACTAAGCTGGTTCTAGCAGTGTTGAGAAGCAAGGGAATGCACATTTTAAAGAGAAAGGAGGAAAGGTGGTGTTCTGCCTTGCTCTTGAGGTGCACCAAGCGCAGGGAGCTCCAGCGGAGGCCGAGGGGCTCTCAGACCCACGTGCTGCTGCTGTATCTGCAGGCGATGCATGACTCACTCTCACAGGACCAGCGAGTGACTGCCAGAATTAGCATCCAGCCTGTAGTTTTGAAAAGAGCTGGGCCCTCTTTGCTGTGATAGTTTATATTGCATCCCGGGATCCCTTACAAAGTAGTATTTTTATTTGCCTCAGTAAATCATCCATCAACAATGTTTTTTTCAAGAGCAAAAAAAGCACTCTTTAGCAGAGTTTGTACTTCCTCCCACACTCCTGATAAGAGTATAAAATTTCCTACACACAAATTAACTGAATCTTGTACAAATGAGGGATGTTTCAGGCTGAGGTTCAAGAAGTACAGCTACTGAAAGAGCTAGATTTGCCTTATTTTGGTTTTTACTCCTGTTGGCTTACAGAACTTAAAACTCACATTACAAGAATAGCCAAAAGCTAATCACATTTGGAAAAAAACAAAAACAAACAGAAAACAACAACAAAAAACCAACCAAACAAACAAAAGCCCCAAAAACAAAACAAAACAAACAAACAAACAAAGCCCAGGCTTGTATGAACAGGACACAGCAACCTTCATCTCAGGTGATTTTGGTTTTTAGAATGTTATTTACTATACTACAGCAGAGAGCCCTCTGGCTTTACAAGAAGGTACTTTATGGATGTGTTCAGGTGAGAAATACCTGGCATGGTTTTATCAGGAGGATAAAAAAAAAATATGTTTTCCTTACTCTAATGTAATTTCAGGTTTACTTTAAAGCACTCTAAAAGCTAATTAAACCAACACAAGTATTTGTGCTGCATTTCTGTTTCACTCAGATATGATTTTAATATAAATTATAGGAAAATAGTTTCCAGACAATTTCACAATGTGAGCTGTGGAGACCTGTTTTAAGTGGCTGTGATCTCCTGACCAGCATTTCTGTATGAAATAATCAGTATAACTGTTGCCTTAAAATACTGAGAACCAACATTTCCTAAAAATAGCCCAAACTACATTCAGACAGTAATCAATGTTGCTATAGGCATTTAGGAACATAGCAGTTCTGTGCCACAATGCACTCTGTGCTAATTCAAAATCCTAATGGATTTTCATATAGAAAGTATCTATTCTGGCCAATTTTTACAGTGGTAGAGTATTTTTGCAGGGTTTAGAGCCTTGCAACAAAAACAAGCAAAGTCTAAAGAAACTAAAAATATTCCTTACATTTAAACTCCTTTTAGGGTTTCCAGTCAGTAGAACTCATGGTCCAGCTGTCCTGAAAATATATCATAAATTGGGCAGTGTGAGGAGGAAGGGAAGAAGAAAAAGACAAAATATAAAAGTTGTGTCATAATTATTTTCTTTGTAACACTGATAATTAAAAAGCAAAATAGATAATTTCTACCTTCTCAAGCCAAGTGTTTACTATCTAGTCCTTGACTATCTTACATGTTTTTAATTAATTTTCTGTTTGGATTGGAAGGCTCTTATCCCAAACGTCAACTTTTCCCTTTTGCATTAGCAGATTTTTAATGCTCTGGTGACATTGCCAAGAAAGTTTGACAAAAAAGATTATAAGGTATCCTGAAATGGCCCAGTTCATTAGCTTTTCTGGATGTGAAGTATTCTTTTCCACAGGCAACCTCTAACAAAATAGGCACAGTGTATATGGAAAGATCTGGAAATATCAATTAGAAATACACTAAACAGATCTCAGTTTTTCTAATAAAATGCCTTATTTGTTCCACTGGCAGAGACTATAGTTTCCTGCCCAAATTACCTTAATGGCATTCAATCAAAAGAATTTCCCAAAGTCTGTTGTAAAGCAGAATAAGCGACCTAGAGTTACGTAGAAATTATATGATTTATTCTCCTTCCAATTAATTGCAAATACATGGTGATCTATAAAAGGGAAAGAAATCTGGCAACACTTCAGAGTGTTTCAGGCCACCTTTGTCTTATGCTTTTGTTTTGCAAGTTAGGAAATGTAAAAATTTCCTTCAGCATGCCTAAACTTAACCAAGCTTTTATCTATTCTCTGCAATGCAGCGAAGAAAAACTATTTTTTTGTAAAGATATTTGTAACCATGACAAGATAATTCAGGGTCAGGGCTCATAAGCAAAAACTGTGTTCACCAAGGCCATTCTCTGCTATGTCCATCTCATAAAATCAAAGAGATTAAAAATATGGTCAACCTTTCCCAAGAAATAATCAAAAATGAGGGAGGGGGGTTTGTACAATCATCTTCCTCAAAGGAAATTTTTCTTTCTACTGTTAAAAAAATAAACAAAGGACAAAGAGGAAGACGAAAGAAAAATGTGAAATATATTCAACCAAACTCTTCCACTACAAACAAGGAATTGGGAAATTATTTGGTCAATAAGTGTATACAATATATTTTAGGCTTGTATCAAGCGTAGACTTATTAATCTATGTTATCAGTAACTAGTCACCAGTTAGTGGAATACTGTATGGCAAATAAATCTACTATAAATTACCCCACATGGGTCAGAAACACAGTTTTACTTAGTCCAGTTCATTTAAAGAAGTTGATTAAAACACACATAGCCTTAAATTGCCAGTATTGGCTTTCTCCAGGGGGGAATCCTCTTCCTGTGTTAGATTTCCTAGCAAATGGTCAGCAGGGTGCTGGAGATCGATCCTCTTCTGCACAAAGGAAGTTGTGTCTGGCAGAGCCTTCTCTGTGAGCACTCCAAGACTCAGAGCTTACTCCTTTCTCTCATTCCAAAATAGCCTGAATTTGGGGACCTTCCAGGACTTCTAAAACAACATCTGCTTGGAAAGTGGGAGAGCTTGGAAAAGGCTGAATATGTACTTGCTACAGCAGAAAAGGGCAGAAATTAGCTTTTGTAAATAGCTGACCAATGGTGGTTTTTTTGTTTGGTTGGTTTTTTTTGGTTTGTGTTTTTTTTTTTTTTTTTTGAATGATACCCTTATTTTCAAGTCTGTATCATATTGTTAGTCCTCATTTCAGGTTTTTAAATCTTGGAAAGAGGACATTTCACTTACTGCTAAAATTGAAAGTGTGGTAATTAACTGTGGAAACTCATGGATATGAAATATTAATGCATACTGCACGCAGTTTCTGTGATTTCTATGCATGAAAAAATGCTTGAAGACTAAAAATTATTTTTATGGAAACATTTTCAACACAAAAACCCTAGAAAACTTACTGGAAGCTGCATTGAATAGTATTGATTCATTTTCACACTTGACTTAATTGTCACTGAATATGTCTGAACATTTATGTTACTGTAATTCTGCATTGAGATGTGTGAAGGCTAATTATCTTTGTACTACCATTAAATGTAATAGTAGTCATAATGACTGTTAATGGATTTTTCAATACATCATTTCTAAATCTATATATGGAAATGTATTCCTGCCACGAGAGCTAAAAAAAAACCCCAAAAACTCGTGATGATCCGAATTCTTTATTTTGGAAAAAATAAAGAAGCATCCTAATTTTGTCACCAATATAAGAATGTTTTTTAGTGCCTCTATACAGCATCTCTGCAGACCTTAACATAACAAACATTATATCCAACAAAAAAAGAATCTTCAACCAGATTCTGAATTCTTTAGTTCTTAATGGAACAAATTAATTGGATATATTTTGTAAATACACCAAGAGAAAAAAAATCTTGCTGTGTTTGTCAGCTCTGTTGCATAAACACGTTGAGTGCCTTATGAAAACAATGTCATAAGAAATCACACTGAACTTCCAGATGCAGCTCCAGAAAAGTATTTCCTTTTAGTCACATTTCTAAGCTTCTTGCAGATGCCTTAAATACCATCAGACATCTAAAACAGCAGTAAATATGAGAGCTGAGGTACCTGAATTCCTGCCTCAGGCAGCTGGTCAGCTGCAAGTCTCTTGAGAGCCCAGAGATACAACAGGGTTATTGACTTCAGTGGAAGCTTAGGTACTCTAGCTGAAAACAACTATGCTTAGGTGTCTTAACCTGAACTGAATCTTCCATTTGAGGAGGAATTATGTGGATATTTTGCCAAAGAAATACCAAACTGAAGAGATGCAGGTGGGATTTTTTTTTTCATTCTTCTCTACACTTTTCTTGAGTTTGTGTGGTTGGAAAAATTGCTCTGTTCAACAGTGAGCACACTGTGAAACTTTTCAAAAAGATATTTTCAGCAGCTTCTTTAGAAAATCTAGTAAACATTGTTCCAGAAAAAAATCAAATCATTAACCAATGAGAGAAGCAACAAAACATGATCATTGTAAGAACATGTTCTTTCATTTTTCTGTTTGCAATTTTGAATATTTGCATTTTTGAGCCTCTCAAAAGCTGTGTCCTCTTCTCTCAAAGTCAGCAGATGTACATGCCTTCTAAGTCAAGATTCTCACGTTTTCACATTCCAGGAGTTATGGTATGGCACATATTGCAACGTCCTGTGACAGTGTTTGAGAGATTTCTGCTGCATTTATTAGGGAGCCTTTGAATAAATCATGGGAGAAGAGAAGCAATATGAAACTAAGAAACACTCATTAGCATGGAGGAACCCTAGAACCCCAGTGCTATGAAAGAGTCAATAGAGTTTATGTAAAGTATTTAGGAAGCTGGCTCTATGGCAGATTTGGGGAATGAAGAGCTTTCATAAGAGAAGAGCAGATGTACAGTTCACTACAGATTTTAAGTGGACCCAAAATAAAGTCATTCAAACTCTAAGGGAAAAGACAGGTTTGCTGTCTCTCAACTGGGCTTCCTCAGCCCTAAATTAAGCACCCAAGATGCAATTACATGCTTTCCCAAATTGAATTATTCAGTTGCCCTGGATTAGCCAGTGAATTATTTCCTGAGGCCAATGGACAGCAACCTAGGGTCATAGGACTTACCACCAACAGTACACATGACATCCTCTGGACACACCTAGACTACAAGGCAGGTTGGGTTTGCCATGGCTGCACCTGGGGGGTGGATACTTACTGCATGGTACTCGGTGTCCTTCTCCATGACTCTGTTTCTGCAGACACCCTTCACTGTCACTGCCATGCCCCCCTGCCCAAAAAATGTCTTGTAGCCACACAGGTTTTAGTGCAACTGCAGATCCTGCATGTAGTGCCAGGCCAAGGAAGCCTGAAAGACAGACCTCCTCTTGGACACAGAAATCACATTCATTTCCAGTTTCCAAGCAGGGTTTCTTTCTATCCCTTTACTCCTTCCCAAATGAACTGCAATCTCTGTCTCCTCACAATCGAAATATTTTGAAATACATGAGCCTCTCACTTCTTCCACATCACTGGCTCCAGTGCATGGCTTCTGCTGAACCTAATATTTGGTATATCACAGCTTTCTGAGTGAATTAATCAGTGCAAAAGAAGCCAGACTAGTCTCCATTCAAGAACACAAAAGAGGAAACATATCTTTCCAAAACTGGGTTGTGGTCTCCAGCCCACAGTCAGGAAGCAGGAGAGTGCCAGGAAGCACTCTCTCAGTCACCCAAGGACTCACCACAAAGTGCGAGACTATTTGTGCTTTTCACAGATAAAGAAGAGAAACACACTAAGCTGAGAAGAGGTGAAATGATAATTTAGAGAGAAAAGATATTGGGGGAGGGGGACTGCTCGTGTGTGAACTTTGCCTTCAAAGCAATGTGTCAGTAAGTACAAAAAGCCACTCACCCCAGATGATGAAAACTTCATAAATCTCTAGAAGTATTAATCTAGTTTTGCTCAGTTCTACGTGAAGTGAGCAATGTACAAATACATTTTTAATGGAAGCATAGCACAGTTCTACATGCAACATATTTTTGAGCTGTTTTTAATCTTTAGGGATATAAAAATGAAATATATGTGTTTTCCCATAAAGAAATTGCCACAGAAATACTGAGTACCTCAGCAGCTGGATTAGGACACAATGAGCAGTGTGTCTAGATTGCAAAAAGAGAGGATATCACCTTCCAATAATATCTACATAAAATCCCTTAATATCTTTAGCTAAAAGCTGAGAAAATAATACCTGAGATTTTCTAGTGCCATTTATAAGAGCAATTTAATTTAGCTTTAGTTATATTTGTGCTCCTTTTGGATTTATTTTTTACAATGTGCAAGTGATTGCATTTCATGTTCATGGAAAATGGATTTCAAAGTAATTTCAAAACCCACATTTAAATGTAAGGTTAGAAGGCATTGAGACTGGAAGTCTGTGCATATTTTTGTAATCAGGGAACAGGACAAATACCTTATGTCTTATCAGCACTGCCATGCAATTTAAACAACATAATTTCAGTTTGTAAAGTTATGATCCATCAGTAGAGTAACATGGCAGGGATCATTACAGAATAGACTTGAATTACAGATAATTTAGAGAGAAATCTGTTCTCATAAAACAAAGCTGGATCCTTTTAAAACAGTTAATCCTAAAAATTATTCATTCACTTCTTCTGAGAATGGAATATGGTCAAAATCCAGCTATACTTCCCTATGCAATATAAATATCTATAAACATTGAGTTAAATGTCAGCTAGAAGAAATCCCTCTTGCATTTAACTGAAATAGAAGCTTGATATAAACTCTTGTTTAAAACAGTTTATTTTTAATAAGACAAAACGTTAAATCTGGACTGACATTTCAGATTTAGGCAGGGGATTTCTGCAAATCCAACAGTGCCACAGTAATTTCTATCTGGCATCAGACCAGCTCTTGTTTCTACTATTTTTGAAATCACAGACAAAACCACAGGCAACTGGATCTCCCCTAGGAAAAAAATGGATAAACAGCAAAAAGAGTATAATATTCTTCCATCTTTTAGTCACAAAAAGAATATTATTTTTATTTCTGTTCTTCTCATTTTCACTGTTCAATGGTTACAGTATTTGAAAGAAAAAAAATTAAATATATGTTTTTACTACTTAGATATAGTATTGTTCTAAATACTCAACATATTTTAGCAATATTGGAACTGTTGATAAAAAGCCAAGTAAAGCAGCATCCCTCTTCTCTCTTTTCAAGATGAAAAAAATTACTCCTTCAAAGAGGGTAAGATTGAGAAGAATCCCTCATTAAACCAGTGTCAGAGGCAAATCCTGAGACAATTGTAGTTGAAAATGTAGCTAATGGGGAATGCTTGTCATTGTCTCCTGAACTATTTTTCACTGAATTATCTTCCCCTATCCCAATCACTGTTTTTAATCCAAAGTGTGCTAGCACTCTTTTTGTAACTAATTATGGTCATCACAGCTTTCAGTTCTGCTAAATGAAAAAAAATACCTTCTAGGAGTATGAATGATGGAGTAAACTGGATTTAGTGTGGAAAAGAGAGAGCTGGAGAGGTGGGGGATGGATAGAATTCTCCAAAATTATGATGACATAGGCAGGGTGGATAGGGCTTGACTATTCCTTCTGTTTTGCAATAGGAAAAAAAATACAGGATAGGAAAGAAAAGAAGAAGTGAGATTCAAGGGGAAATAAATGTCTGACACCAGACACCTGGCCATAAGAACCCTTTGCCAAAGGATGCTGTGGGTGCAAAGTTTATGGACAGCTAAGGGCAGTCTGAAGAAACAGATGGAAAAGACATTCACTGATGGTCACTGAAGCCCCAAAAACCACATATAGCTCAGGAAATTCAGAGAACCAAAAATAACTGAAGCTTAGGAGAGAATTATTCGGTACTTGTCTTTACCCTCCACTTGCACATCTGGAGTCTGCTTCTGGAGATATGTACTGGGCTACCTGTACCTGACTTGGTATGGGCCTCCTTATTTTCTCTATGAGCAATGGTATGTTTGTTAATAATGAATGTCTTTATTTATTTTCTCCACAACATTTTTTAAACTTACAGATTTTAAAAAAAATCTAGATTTCAAGGTATTCATTTGGAAGTGAAATTATATTTAAAACATGTCATGATCTGCAGAACTAGAGTCTGGAAATGTAAAATTGGTTTGTTTTTTTTTTTAATGAATGTATGCATACATTAATGAATTAATTAGCTTACATTAACTGCTTCTTTAAATCTAACCAGAAAACAAAGTAAATTTTACAAGGTTAAGCAGATTAATCCTGTACTTTGAACAGATTCTAAAGTCAGATTCTTAAGAGACTATGCTGGTTTTAAGACCAGCAAGGAAATAAAACTCCAACAAGTCATTCCCGTTCCCCTGTCCCTTCTGGTAAGGGAGGGACAATAACTGAGAGATTATGAGTTGAAATAACAATTTACCATAAGCACAGAGCAATGGAATGAAACACACGCAATAACGACAGGAATATTAATAGTAAAAGTATACAAAAGAGAAGGTGTTTTACCAACAGAAGGGTATCCACCAATGGGAACAAAAGCAAACTCTTCCTGAAGATCGCTCCCATGTGGTCTCCAGACAAAGGCAAAATGGCAGCCGTTCCTCTTCCCACACCACATGATGTTCAGAAAATTTAGAACTCCCAGTTCTGGCACTCCTTGTTTCCTGATGAATTCCCGTCCCCAGCAATGATGGTATGAAACAAATAACTTGGTCACAGCCACACAGCACTGAAAAATCCACCCACTTTCCCAGTAAGCAGGAGAGAGATTTCCATTGATCCATAGAAACAAGAAATCCTAAGGAAATTTTAATTCCCATAACTTAGTAAAAATCATAAATAAACTGCTTGATATTTGAGACTGAAAAACTGACCTCCAAATAATCTCCAGTATTCATAGCACCTGAACAAGTACCTTGAATGAGTATCATCAAATACGGATGGATAAAAATAATACTTGACACATTGTAAAAGTCAAATATGAGAGAGGTCATGCCCAAACATCCATATCTAACTTTTCATCAATCTTCTGGGTTGGATCACATGGCTCAATAACACATGAAGACCTGTAGGGTATCCAAATGAGGAATGGTCTTTTCCACTTATCTCAAGCTCTTGCTATTCACACTGACTCATTAAATTTAAAAGCTACTGACATCTCTCTCCTGGTGTTTCCATTGCTGGTGCTGAAGCACAGTATAATCAAGTTGCTTTGTTTTCATTTTTGACTATTAAAGTCTCACTGAGACTATAGACCTGATTAACCTGTCAAGCTGACATGACTATAAATAGCCTCAGACCAATGATGTAAACACTAAAGGATATTTAGATCCATCATACAAAAGCAAATTTCCCCTGGGTAAATCAGAGCTAAACTTCTCAAGTGGTCAGATTCCTTCTTATCAAATCATGCCCGCCTTTTTTTAGCTTTTCAAAAGCATAGATTACTCCTGCATATATATCTGCCACCATGCCATCCACCTTTGTGCCTTTCCACCCCAGGTTTGTATCGTTTCTGTAGCCTAGACTGGGTAACACAGGCTCTTGGAAAGAGTGGACATTTCTCCATTGTTCATACCTTCGAATGAATGCAAGAGTGATCCCATTTTATACAACAAGGATCCCACCTTTTCAATTATAAATGAAGTGCTTATTATCAGATCTACATGTAGATTTAAGTGATTGTTTCTACATCTACTAGAAACTGTGCTATAGTACCTGATCTTTTATCACCACTACAGGCTTCTCATGTCTCCTCTGTACTATCTACTAGCTATATGCCTTTCTCAATACATATATTTAGAACTTCTTGGATATGACATTTATAACAAAGTGTTAGATTATAAAGGAAATGCCCAAAAGCAGAACTTGGGCAGTATTCAGTGATCTGAATCTCAAATCATTGTCATAAAAACTTCTACTCAGGCAGTGATTCTACTAACTATGCCAGCCCTTTAGATGCATACACTTCATAGCTCTCCTTCCCTTTGAGAGTGAGTTCTTAGCTCATACCCCTGCTCTGATCTACCAAAGTGTGTTCAGCTTAGAACTTACCTCCTTAGCCAGTCACTGTTCAAAGAAAAGGCCTCCTTTTGCATGAGTGGGGCCTCATCCAATAGGGGCAGATGCTAAAATTCCATGAGGAACTTTTCTTGGTTTTGCAGTAGGACTTCTGGAGGAGGAGATTGGTGGATATGAAACAACTTCATATTTTAGTTTGGCAGTTAGGGTACCCTTACAGAAAAAACCCTTTCTTTACCTGGTGAGATTCAGATCCCCATGCCTTAAATCATAATTTGGTAGGCAGAGGACTATCAGTGTTGTTCCTGTAAAAGCTGCTACACACTAAAGACCAGATGTCTGATGAACAGAGAGGACTGTTTAAATCAGTGGTTGCAGCCATTTCTTTTGAGAAGGTATGAGGATTTCTGATCTTTGTTCCCATTGCTCTTTTAGCCCCATTTCAAAACTGCCTAATATAAAACACATTAAATATAAAATATAAAAATTCAAAGACTTTAAATTCTAAAACCAGGATTTAATTTACCTTTCCAGCCTTGATGTCCCATGTTGTGTTGTGTCTTTTTAGCCCAATCAGTCTTGAACTACCTTCTTATAATTCAGCTTGAGGGAATGGCATCATTTCTAGAGATAAAAAGAGTGAATTCTTCTACACCCTACTTAGCAGTGATGTTGTTGTCTAATGTTTGAGGTGTCTGAAATCTCTCTGTTTTCCAAGGGTGCTAAGTTCAAAGCAGCTGTGGGAGAATGTCACAGATGCACAAATCTGAAAAAGGTCAGTGTTACTCTCCTTGATGAACCTCCCAAAGCTTTCCTCATGTCTTTATTTCTGTTTCCATCCACTCCTACCCCAGGAATCAAGTTTCTAAATGGAGAAAGGTTCCCTGCTCTTTTGGGGCTGGCAGGTGGTGGCTGTCCACTCCTGCAGCCTGTGTCCCCAGGAGGTGCCAGCACCTCCCCACAGCCCTCAGTGAGATACTTGATCCATATTTGACCACATCACCAGTACCTGGGTTCCCCATGATTTCAGAAAGCTCTCTGCTCAAGATGATGATGCCTTAAATGTCTCCAGTGCTCTGTCTGGAGCTGAGTCTTCCCAAGTGGGCATTATTTTGCTTTTGAACTTTTGTTGTATGTTCACTGGTGTTGTGCACAGAACCAAAATAGTGCTAACCTAATGGGACAGATTTTTAGATTTATATCACATTATGATTCTGCTCCTGAGAGGCTTGAAACATACTTGTAACCACAATGAGTGATTTACCTCATTGACTAAAGAAAGAGAAAAAAGTATCAGAAAGTCTTCAAGTCTGATACTAAGACTGAAGATACATTTTAGTCTGTCCCAGCTGAGTAAGAACTAGGGAACAGAAACACAAGCATGTAACCAGAACCATCACAAAAAGTCTCATCTGAGGTAGTGGGTACAGTCATAAACCCTATTGTCCAGGCCAAAAATGGCCTTTCCTGTTTCACTGTGGCTGATGAGCAGCTTGTCCACTTGACATATTATGAGCAGGTGCAAGATGCCTTTAACTTACATTGCAAACATTTGGCTGTTGTTAGCACTGTATAAAAAACACAAGGCACACTATACTATATCTACAACCATGGGTTTATCCCATTAGGGTCAGGGATAAATTCCATTGCACTAATAGATCATTCAGTTTAAGCTGATTGTACTGTAATACATAGTTGTAAATACATATTTCTAAAAGAAATAGCATTCCGAAATGTAAAGTCTCTTAAACACAGCCCAAAGGCAGAAATTCATCTTTCTTTTGGCAAGATGGTCAGCTGATCTCACTGTCAAGCTGAAGTGACAAAGCATAATTGCTCATTTGAGCACAGCTTCTTATTAATGACAGGAGAGTCTAGAATAAACTACTGCAGGATACATTCAAAGAATTATGAAGAGATACAAAATTCAAAGCCCACATTCCACTTCTGATCTTCACTATTAAAACTTAATAAAGGAATTACCTTGATAAAGTTAGAAATTACATGTAAAAATTAAAAGAGAAGAACCAAAACCTATCTTTGAGCTGAATGTCACATATGGTGTTTACTATCTTATTAATGATATTTCTTCAATTTTTTTGGAAGACTAATTGGGCAATAACTTAGACCAGAGTTTTCAGAGCCAGTTGTAGAACAAGTCAAATGTATTCAGGATGATATATCTTCTAAAGATCATATCATCTATTAGTTAAGCATTTCAGCTTCTTAGGCTTAATGATCTTTGATATTCCTACACAAGCAATTATAAATATTGAAACATTCATTTATGGAAATAGATCAATATAATTCCTATGATTATCCTCTCTTGAGGTGCCTACCATAAAGGCTACATTTAAGTACTTTCAAGGCCACGTCTTTGAAAGAGCAACACATTCTGAACTGACATCTTGGTCACAGCCAAAAGAACATTTTTACAAAGAAAACAAACCAATCATTTCAATCACTGAAAAAGGAAGAAGCGGACCTAAGTATCTCACCTACATGGGGAACTGATGGGAATTTTATTACATTACATCACAGATTGCCATGTTAGGACAGGGAAAGATGCCTACAAAATCTTCTGCCATTATGGGCTGCCTCGCTTATGCAAGAAGAGGAGCTGCATGTAGATATAAGTAAGGAAAGGAAGAAGTGTTTTTTCTTCCAAAAATACATTCTGCAAGAAAGTACCAGCTGAGGTCCTGTGAAATTAAGTCTCATAGAGGAAAATCACAGTATTATTTCTGCTTACCCTAACTCATCACCATATTCGACACACTGAGTCAGATCCCCAATCTGCATAAATCAGAGAAAGTCGATGAAGCTCTATTGATTCACACAAGCTTATTTTCTAATCCAGTGGTATTTCAGACCATATAACTATGATTTAAAATGGAGCATGATCTGTTACATATTCCTAAAAGGAAAAGAAAGCAAGGCAATACAATGAATCAGAGTAAACTGAAATATGTGTAACCACATAACTACACTAGCCAAAAGTAACACTTCATTATTGCAGTTGGCGTTACATTTATGAAGTTTGTTCTTTTTCCTGTTTCTTTTAAAACTTTGCAATGATATGACAATAAGGTTCTTGGACAATTAGGCATTCAGAGAACACAGGCCTTCCCCACATGTCCCAGGCTGGAACACAACACGTTTTGATACAAAAACCCCAGCTGCAAAATTTGAGGGAAGTATAGCTAAGACTTCTGAATTTTTCCCCTTTGTGTCTCTTTTTTGTCAATAAAAATCCAAAACTATAAAAACTCTCAATGCTTTGAAATACCTACAGCTGTGTATAATTAGTCCATTTGGGTTTAATATAGTCTCTTTCCTGAGTTCCAACCTTTTTGATACTCAAGTTAAAGCAACATTCTGTTGAAAAATATGAGTTTCACTGAGAAAGCCGGCAAAAATGCATGTGTGAAATTGAGTACCAAAATATGGACCAGTCCAGGAGAATATGACTGAATAATATTAGGGAAATTATTACTAAATGGAAAGCAAAAGTTGTCAATTTTTCTCAAGCTATATTTTCTGCTTGCTACTTTTTAATGTGTTTGGTCCAAAAATGTAATCATAAGCTGTTAAAAATATAGTTCAGCTACAATCTTCCTTGTTCAGAGAAGAAATCTGTAGGTGTTCCATAATATAGTCAATTAGCCTGGGGTAACTTTTATCTGTCGTACTAAACCTGTACTAAAAACTCACACTGCAAATAATAGAAAAATTTCATATTGCCAGGGTCCAATTTCTGAAGGCTAAATGGAATAGGGCACACTATATAAAGCAAGAAATTGTATTAGGCCAAGGCTCTGCAGGTAGCACTGTGAAAGATAAAGGAAAAGAACCAATGAACTAATAAAAGAAACTTTAGAGCAGAGTAATAAAGTGAATGGTATCAAACTGAGATACCAGATGGAATTTATCCAAAAACTCAGGAATAGACCTCATATGTGGAACTTGTGAAACAGTAACCACAGCATGTAACCTATAGCTTAAATCACTAGAAGAATCAAAGCAACAACAGTGACAACAATTGTTAAAAAAACCTTCAGGTATGATCCTGGAAGCTATGAGCCAGCCTGATAGATAAGTTAGGCAAACTGGTAAAAAATAACTGCAAACCAATAAATAATAGCAAATCATTAGATATATTCAGTCTTTAACCTCTAGAAGAAAATAATACCTAATAGGACATCTTTGAATGAGCCAAGGAAAAAACTCTGTTGGTAAAACCCATTGGAAAACATAAAATTATCTGTCAGGACCTTCATTAAACAATTAAGAATATGCAGCTGCTGTTGCATAAGAACTAAAGTATGTCCAAAATGAAAAACTAGACTGGGAACAAGTAATTTCATAGTGCAGGCAGATCTGCAGAGGTATCTGTGATACTTGTGGGTATAGTGAGGTGCAAATACTGCTGGTGAATCTCAGATAGTTGGGGGAGTTAAACCTGAAGCAATTTTCAAAGCACTGAAAAATGTACAATATTGCAGATCTGAATGATAGATGGCAGATGAAATTCACTGCTGATGTATGTGGAGTCATGGATAAGGGAGAAAAGTGGCCTCAGACTACATACACATTGAGAGACTCTTATTTAAAAGCTCTAGTCATCAAAAGTATCTTTGAGACACCATCAGCAGCTCTCTGAGCATCCTGGCTCAGCAGTGATCAGAAAGGTAAAAAAGAAAAGCGGGATTATTGGGGAGGAATGAAGAATAAAGCAGAGGATGCCAGTATTTCACTCTACATATCCATGTCTGGTCATTCTCTGAGCAATGCATGCAGTTATAATGATCCAGTTTCAAAAGGGGCCTAGCACAATAGGAAGATTAAAAAAATGATGACAAAAATGATCTGAAGAATAAAGAAATTCCTGTACAAAGAAATAAAACCCAGATTAGTACTCAGACTGCAAAAGCAACAATTTGGGGTAGAGGAGGATTGTAATGCTATATGCAGTCACAAAGGGAGGGAAGGCAAGTGACTAGGGAATCATGATTCATTATTTCTCATGGTCACATCTGGCCCACTGCTTGCTCAATGAAATTGTTGTGTAGTAAGAGAAAGGGGGAACAAAAGAAATTGAAAGAATGTAGTGGTGTGTTAACGTTTTAAGTTTATGATGTTGGTTTGTTCTATGTACCCCTTATTTAGTTCCTGTTTGGTTTAACCCTAATTGTCAATCTCCTGCTCCCTACCCCCGAGGACCTGTCTGTCTACTCGGGGCCTCTCCCAGAATCTGGAAAGTTCTGAGAGGGGCGTCGAGTGATAGGAGAGGATCCGAGGAAGTCCACCCCTCCTGACTGAGATTGGCTTTCGGAGGAATCCGTCAACCTGTTAACCACTCCCTGTTCGTTTCCTATTGGTTCTTTCCCGGTTGCCTCCCCTGTCTCCTCCCCTGAATAAAACCAGCCGACCCAGGGTAGACTGTGCTCTGCCGAGGCAGATCTCCCTGGAGTGAGGCTGTTCCCTGTGAACCCTCAATAAACTCCTGTGGAACCCCTCGACAGAGTCCTCTTTCTTTCCTCGCCGAAGTCGTGATCATCATCAAGCGGCTGGGCTGACAAGAGCCCACAGGATCGGCTCGGTTGGCCAGCCTACTGAGCCGTACCTGCTGCCTGGAACCGTTGCCAGGGCTAGCCGGGGACAGGCGAAGGCTCTAGCCCCGAGGCAGAGAGCTGACGCTATCAGGCGCAGTTTCAAAAGAATTCTAAGGTGGTTATTTCTTAGTCTTGTCCCAGATTTTGTTCTCCCTGATGGAGCCAGTGTTGCAGGCTAGATTGATCTTTGGTGTGATCTGAGCAGGCAGCACTTACGGCCTTATGTTCCATGTGCCTCAGCAATTCCAGAAAGTAGCTGGATATAGTAACAAAGAAGAATATGTAAATCTGCTTTCAGAAAAGACTGGAAACAAAAATGTTAAATTCTGTTGCAGGTTTCATTTTTAAACAGAACCCTTCCCCATCACAGAATTATTTATTCAACAGTACAGTTTGTTACATTGAGTTTTTCCTATATTGTACATGTGAATATAATTTTCACCCTCAGTGCATTTATAATGTAATTTTTCTAATGAATATTATAGTGTGTTTGATTAATAATGTTTAATCTGTCTTAAAAATTGTGTCAAGATCATTAAAATACCAAAATGGAAAACTACAATTGGATTGGGGTTTTTTGTCTAGTGTCCTAAAAATGAAATATCCATTGCACTACATAATCATTTCCACAAAATAAATTTACTATGTTCTATATTCCCACAGTACTACTATTGCAATCTTAAATTCTATTACTTCAGTTAATGTCATGCATTCTTCAAACTGCAAATTATTGTCACATTTTGGGCTTATATCACACCACTCTCTGCGAAAGCACTTTTCTAACATGGGCCAAAACTATTCCTACCCCTAAAAAGGATCACCAGTGGACTATATAATCTCAAGGACAGATAATCCTAAGAGCCACCATTTTGAATGACAATCAAAAAAGATATATTTGGACATCACCATGTCTCCAACTGAAAACATTGCTCTGAATCTGTGTGACCAAGACATTCCAAAGAATTTATCCTGAACTTTGAATATATAAGAACAACAGTAATTCAGTTGCTCCAGTAGATGCAACCATACACCCTGTGTTAGGCTGCAGAACCTCACTAACAGCATTAAAATTTGGAAAATTTCTCTATTTGCATTGGAATATGCTTTCAGATACAAGCATAAACAAATTAGCCATCATCCTGCAACATATTTAAGCATCAGCTCAGTTTTGTAATGCAAATGATGCCCTTTATACAAAAGACAATGCCTGCATGTAATACGAGATTCATGCCTGTATGCTTCAATGCTTTGGAACATCACCAAAATAACAGTTACTGGAACTATGTATGATTTTAGGTAAAAGGGTTTGATTTAAGTCAGTAATCAAATTAATTGTTGGACAAAAATATAAACGGTAGTGTTTTGCCTCCTAATTATATCATGCATTCCAACTAAAGACTGGAAAAGTGTGGAAAACCATGATGGGGTGGTAGATGTGCATTACTTTCTTAAACATGTGAGTGGAACTGCTATTCTGTTAACCCCTGCAAGGAGACACACAAACTGGCTTGTGCCTTTGCCTTGAGTAGGGTAACAGAAATCTTAATGCAACTAACACCGCAAGTGGAAAATATTTTCCACATTTTTGAAATGAGGTAGAATAATAAAGTCAACATTTCTCTTCTCTAAATGCCTCAGCAGAACTCCTGCTGTGGGACACTATAATCTGGTCACATAGTTCATTCTGACCAGAGTCTCTTAATTAAATGCTCATAATAATGGTCAAAGCAAGTGAAGTAGAATTTATTCATCACCAGACAAAAGCATAACTAGAGGTATTGTGCCTGATGGTAAATAATACATGGGCTTAGCTTTTCTCAATTTTGTTTCCCTTTGTCATTTTCAGTATTAAAGAACAATAAAATCCAATAATGTGTTCTTTCTTCTTAGCACTCACACTGCAGGAAAAGAACAATTTCTGAATAACATTTTCAAGTGAGCTTGCCTCAGAAAAGAAAGAAATAAAAAGCCTTAAATCAATGAGGTTATAAAAGTAAATTTAATCCATTCTTAATGGCCCATGGACATGGTTCACTGATGTTCCTGCCAGCAATTTTCTGCTGTTCCTTTGGAAAAAAAAAAAAAAGTAATTAATGAAACAAGTTGAAACTTGTTGTGTAATCCTCTCTTGAAAGTTGTATTTGTACATTTTTCAATAAGAATCAGCAGCTGATTAAAAATGTACATGTCTTAATGCTAAGAGCTGTTGGAACAGAAACTGCTGCTGAATATTAGGTTTATTAATACTGCATTAGACTCTTTTCCTTTTTTCTCCCGCTCGTGACAGAAAATAATCTGCTATCAGTGAAGACACACTTGGATAAACTAAAGTTCAGCAGAAAAGAAATGTATATCAGTGAAATCTATTAAATGTAATTACAGACAGAGAGTTTACATCTAGGTTGGATCCAAGTTTTCAGAGAATAGAAATCTCTCTCCTGCGAGACACGGACATGAATCCTTTGATCCAAGGAAACAACAGATGCCAAAAATACCACTTCAATTGCAGGTGTGTTGGCTGAGAAGTCACAGTAGCTCAATGTATGCCCACTGTCCCCTCCCAGGCTGCCCACAGACTTTTGAGAAATAGCAGCCCCTCTGCCTCCTCCACTCCTGGGGGAGTAGACACACCTGGAAGTGCAGGCAAGCACTGACTGCAAAGCAGTGACCTGTGCTTCTGACGCCTCTGCTCCTCATCCTGCTGCCTGGCTAAGCCAGGTTTGGCATTCCCCTCTCTCCTGCCACACTTAAAACAAAAGAGCAACACCTGCTTGGATTTTCTGAAAGAAATATGACATTGTCTACCCATAGAAGACAAGCAGAGCCTCTTGATTCAAAAGGCACAGAGCTGTCACCAACATCTCTGAGTCATATTTTTAAGCCTTGGAGTAGAGGAAGAATTAAATATATGCAGGATCTGAGTCCCAGTATTTTTGTAAACTAATATTGTAATTAAGCCCCTCATGAGCCAGAGGGCTGTGCTAGTAGTTCTGTTGGGAGACTGAGCTATGTACATGTTTGCATGTTAAATGAAATACCAGCAAAGAGGCATTATTTCAGTAATGTTTTCCCTTGCACCCCACTGTCTTAAACAACTTTAAAATTAGAAGATGGATGCTGACAGAGCTATGGCAGGAACATTTTAAAAGGACAGAAATGCAAATCCAGGTTGAGAATTGATGTATATGACTCAAGCTGACTTTTTTCCACCTTTTTTAGTTTTAGGAGGTACTTGTTTCTAGTACCAGCTGCCTTGTCAAAGGCTTTTGCAAGATTTTTCTCTCTGATCCATTCAGCTTCATTTTTAGAAGGATTCAGTTCTTGATTTCCACTATGCATTTTTTTATTTCACATGAAGTACTTGATGGAAGAAAAAAAAATCAGAAATCCCTTCCAAGGTACTTGTAGCAGTTGATCATCTGTGAAGATTCATATATTCCAGGCCATCATTAAATCTTGTACTGAGAGTTTCTGGAAACTTGAAAAAGCCAAAAACTCAGCAGGAATTTCTTTCCTCTGCCCCCCTGCTCCCAGAACCTACTCAGTCTGCACTAGAATAATTTCCTTCCTTCTTTTCATGACCTAAACATAAGTGCCATGGATACATAAACCTCTCTGTCAATGCTGTTATAAGCTGTAGCACAATATTGACAAGGAGAGATGTAGAATTGATTTAGGGCTTGGTTTTGCAGCTGCACAAGTTTGAAACTACGACTGCCATCAAGAGGAATTCTCAAGAGGGAGTGGCTACAAATTCAGGCCCAAAGAAAGCAGTAGCACATCGACAGCTCAGCCATCCCGCCAGATTCTCCCTCCTCCCCACAACCTGACTTGACCCTGCTCAGGGGATCCAGACAGAAGAAACAAATGGTGGCTGGAAGGAGAATTACTGGAGATGGAGTTCGTCAGCCATCTCCCTATGACACCAGCACCACCACAGACGGTAAGGACAGAACCAAAGACTGAAGAGACAGCTGGACAAAATTATAATGGAATAAATTTTTACTAACTTTGGTAATTATGAGCCATTAGAAATTTAGGTCATGTCCTTTTTCTCTCTCCCACCTCCAGTCATTTCTCGTTTGCCTGTTCCTGCAGTTATTTTATAATCCAATTTGAAGCAAACCTTAAGATTCTGGAATGTACAAATTTCAAAGAGCATCAAATATAAGATTAAGTAACAAAACCACAACAAATGTAGTGAGAATTCATAGAGTGTGATGCCTTTAAGTTTTTTATTCATGTATTTCAAACATGCTGCACTAATTTCAGGGCTTGGACAGGCAGGGATTCATGTTAGAAAAGTTCTGTATTTTTGCTGAGTTTAGATTCTGTTATGACTCCAGAGCTGATATTGATAATGTATAGGACTGTCATAATTCAGATAAAGCATTGGAAAATTCTTTGTGCACCATTTTTGGGTTATAAAGCTGACCTAGCTTTTTAAAAAATGCTAATAGAGCTCTGCAATGAAACTCAGAGCTGTGCTTCAAAGATGCCAGGACATGGTGTGTTATGGACAGTGGTACCAAGACTGGACTTGTTTAAGAACTGGTGCGAAACTTCAACCCAGAGATTTACTCGCTGTCTTCCACAAGATTCGTATGTTTCAACGTTCTGTCAGTTCTCTGTGTTTTCCCTGTGCTGAAAGCTGCAACTTACTTCCCAGCAAACACATCCTCCCTAAAGTATATCAAGACATCCTCAAACACTTCAATCTGGATTTTCTCCTCTTTGCTGTACCCCTTAAAAGGAATAAAGAATGTTAAAAAGCACTGATCAAAAGCAGGAAGTCCTCTGTAAACCCTGCATTACTGTCTTCTCTAGACCCCTTCATGAAGAGAACATGATTTCTCTCTTAAGAGAACTTGATAGCACCACCCTATAATAGGGTAGTTTATATTTAGCAAGACTGTACATGTAATTGGGCTACTTTGCTGTGTGTCATAGATCTTCAAGATGCATAAACAAAAAAAATCTTCCAGGGCAAATATCCTGGGTATAGACAGATACAATGATGATAAATTAAATACATGGTTGAAAAATGTAGCAGATTTCATCTCACTTTCTGAGAAAATTTTTTCAACTGATTTAGAGTAATTTTTTTAAATATTTTTGTGGTCAAGTTTCAGCCTATCAGTCGTGAATAAACTATAATTCTTTCACATTCACCTGAACTCTGCTATTGGTCACTCAAAATCCACAGGGCTTCACAGATTTACGTCTGTTGAGAATTGAGCAGATTGTTTAATTTGAGTTTCCTGACAGATGGCCTAAAATCCCTCTTTTAATAAATAAACTACTTCCATTTCTGCCCAGAACTAATTTATTTTTCTCATGAAGTAGATTTGATTTCCAGATTAACCACAGCTCGCTCACAAGCTTTACTTAACTTCACAAAAATTCATACAAATATTTTTATGAAAGTTCTTCAAAAGCAAAGATGTTTATATCAAAGAATGGTCAAAGTGGAGATTTCCACAGTAGCTTTTCAACCAACCATAAGTATACACAAATTTCAATCCCCTCTGCGCTCAGCTGGTGTCTCTCTCTGGACTTCAGGGGGAACTGAAGTGGATTACATGAGTCTAGTCACAACAAACACTGTAAAATCTCGGGAGATTTCTTGAGGGCTTTTGTCTAAGTCTTTACCTCCTCATCTCTCAGTTTTTTATATATCATGTACATACCTTAATTGCCAGTGGGTTGCAGCTCACCTCTGAGGCAGCTGTTTCTCCTTTGCATCAGATAATTCCATATCCAGATATTAGAATTTGAATTTGCCCAGCTGTAGCCACCCTAGCAGAGTTAGGTCTTTCACCCCATTTGTGGAGGAGGAAAAGCAAAGGGCTCCCAGAAAGGACTCCATCACCACCCCCCTGGTGCCCATCTGCAGCGTCCAGGTAGTGGCTTTCCCCACTGCCTCCAGGCCCCCCACACCTCCCCTCCTTCCCACCGATTCACCCCAGCCTCCTGAAATGACTCCAAGCTGGTTTTTCCTGCTTTAAGCAATGGCAGTTCACTACCACCTCAGACAGAAGTTGTGTCCTAAGCAGGTGTCTGGAGCTTTGTGTGATTCCTGCAGGCCACACAGTGCCTGTCCCCAGGCACAGAGCTGTAGCCACACTGCTGTGACGCAGGCAGTGGCCAGCACCCCACTGCAAATGCACAAGTCCCTTCCCTGGCCTGAGCGACAGCAGAGAAGCTGAGATGAGCACAGATTATACTCTTTTTAGGCCATTTTTTTGAGGACTGACTTGTCACCTGAAATTGTGATCAGTACCAGCTGTCATCCTGTGCAATGCAGAGAGAATTTCCTCCCATCCAGCCGAGTGATGTATGTCAATATGTTTTTAACAGCAGTCTGTTTCACATTAAATATTCAAAGAGGTGTAAAGCTGAAAGGAATGAATAAAGACAAGAAAGCACTGTACTTGAAGGCCTTAATATGTCTTTAATTGAACAAAATATGTAAGACAACACTTTTTAAATGTCATATATTAATTATTTACTCTTATTTACACAGGTTAACTGTAATTAAATTATGTCTGTTTTGAAATACATATTTTTTCTGTAGCAGGCCTTAATTCAATTTAATGCTGTGTTTTAATTTAAAACTGCTTTAATGTAATAGAAAACAAGTTGGCATGACAAATAAAGAGCTAATGTGCAGATATGATTCATTTGCTCATAAATCAGTTAATCTCTTTTAATGGAACTCCTTTAAATAATGCCTTTTTTCAATCAGCTGTATTTCTGCTCTTTATATGCCTGTTGTTAAGGAACCAGCATTTTCCCAATGACGCACCAATACTGGCAGGAAGCACATCCTAAGTGTATTTTGTGACTCATTTCAATTTGCTCTTTGGTGCATTCACAGTTTGCTCATTAATATCAGCACTGGTGGCTAATGGATACTCAGTAGGAAGTTGGGGTTTTTTCATGAATGTTTAATGAGCAACACAAGTGAAGGCAAGGAAGGATTTCACTGGTGGCAAAGTGAGCTTGTGGCTGGACAGCGGGCCATGACCCAGTGGATGAGCATCCCTGCATCCCATCCCCAACACAGCTAGTACCTGCCACGTTCCCCACCTCTCACAGCTCATCTGCCTCACCAGCTAAGAAAGGGGAACAATCTCTAGACGGAGGGAAAATTATATCTTTATACACTGATTCTTGTCATTGCTGCACAATTGAGCTCTCTGAATACCATAGTTGTTATAAACCTGAATAGAGAACACACTTGACTCAGCAATTTTGCTGTACTATACTTAAATCATTTTTTTCTTAGCTTTTCATCTTAGTTTTTTTATTCTATTTTTTTAAAGACACTAGAAGAGACACTATTTTTTGTATTACCCATTCAATACAGAAACCTCTAATCATTTTTTGCCCAGGTCTTCCATTTCTGTTTGAGACAAAAATCGTTCCCTTCCTCCCATACACACACACGCACACACACAAAAAAAAATAAATTCTGAAGGTGTAACTCATTCTTTGTTGAGCATTGCCCTTAGGTGAACCGGTCATAGTGTTCAGGAACGAATGAGTTCAGGTTTCTGACCGATTCTATGTCTTGAAAAGCCTCTTAAAGGCAAACATTTTCTCCATCTTTCTTCAGCTGGAGTCCTGAACAGCATCTACAATCTGTTTGCATGAACTGGACTGATGCTACAAGTATGATAATTTCCCCTACTCAGAACACTCCATTAGGGCATTCCAGTGACAAAAATATATGTCCAAAAGCTCAGGTTCCTGCAGAGCATTCAGCACATGAAAACACACATCAAATATGTAGTGAGGAACACAGGAGGAAGCCTGAAGCTCAGAGGGGGAGATGTCAAAGGCAAGCTCAGGAGACCTCTGAAGTGTCCCTTTGTGCACACCAGGAACCATACACAACCAGGCCAGCAAGTTTACAAGCATCCTCAAGAAAAGCAGAGGTTTACATTACAGTTAGCATTATTGATTTTGTCATACCAGGAGCAATAACAAAGTCAGTATGTAGTTCAAGGTGCACAGTGATCTTTATTGTGCTCTCATACGGTTTTCCTAGCCTCAAGTTGTTTCCTCAGCTTTAAAAACAATGATGTCACTGCAGGGAGCAAAAAGGAGAGCATTATACTAGGTAGCAGGAGAAAAAACCACTATAGCCCAAAGGCTGAGGATGAGCCAACTGCACAAAAGGTATATATACAAGAACTCACATCATGAATACTCCACTGTTTGACACATTTAATATTCATTCCAGAACAGTTGCACGGTCATTTAAAAACAAAAAGCAGATGCTGAAACAAATGTAAAGAAACAGTCAGATGCCACTGATAAAATCAAAATACTCCATATCCTGTTTGATTCTTTCCTTACAAACACACATAAAGAAAAGGAAACTTCTGATCCTATGTGTAGGATAACTGACCTGGTACAGAAATGAAAACACAGTAAGAATAGGGACATGAAACCTCAAAGAGTATTTGGATAAACTAGTATCATGACCTGATACAATTTACCCCAAAGCAGTTGCAACTTAAAGAACAATATGAAGTGATTATGAAACTGCCAGTCATAGAGAACAAATGGCATCCCAAAGATGAAGGTGAATGAGTTCTATATGTACCCTTAGAGGGAAAAGACAGGGTAATAAGTGCAGTCAGTCCAGCTTGGGTAAGGTGACATGTGCTAGAAATGCTTTGAAAACTCCAAGAGTAAGCTTCAGTCAAGGTCAAAGAACATGTGTTAATAACATGCTATGCAATTTGTTGTGCAGATGAAGTGGTGTCCTAGAGGAGTCCACTATAAATACACTGCCAAGCATCCTGATCAGATAGATGCTGAAACCGAAGTTGTTTGTGCTATTAACATATAAAATCAGCACATCAAAGCACCTTGGGAGGGCCTGGATGCATTTCTGTCAAGTGTGGAATTCAAAGTGCCCCAACCCTTTGGATAAAATCCGCCCTCTGCAAGGTTGACAATGAAAGTGAATGAAAGAAACCTAAGGACCAAAGTTGAATGCTTACGTAAGAAGCAGGTAATAATGGCTCCAAAGGATGTTTATGTTTTCATTGGGTTTGCATGGCAAGGTTTTGGTAGCAGAGGTTCTAAAAATCCCTTACTTTTGTGCAGTTTTAAGAAAATAAAGTCAAACATCTGTTGAGGGACAGTCTAAGTGAACCTGCTGCTGTCCCAGACTGATAAGGTAAGCTCTGCCTCCATCACTGCTATGATTTTGCCAGGCTTCGTGGATATGGTAATCTTTGTTCCTTGTTCACTTTCTCCCCTTGCCTTTTCCAGAATTGCCTCCACTGAGGACAACTTCCCATAGGATTAGCCAATTGCTAGAAACCAAGTGGGACATTCAAACATTGTTCTTTTTACCAGTTCAAACACAGAGAAACTCAGTGAATAAACATGGCTTTAGCAGACCATCAGCTATGTTTTTCTCCCTTCTTATTTAGTATCACAGGATATGTTACAAAACATTTTCCACAGGTCTTGCTTCCCCCTCAGATTGGTTTATGCTGTTCAGCTCTCTACACATGTCCTGGCAGCACGAATTCCTGGTATAATGCAGTGATGCACTTGTGCTCCAGTGAAACTGTCAGACCACAGTTTTCTTCTGGGTGACAGCATCTTGGAAGCTCATCACCCCCAGGCTGCATTTCCAGAACAGGAAACATCTCCAAACAGATTTCAGCTTCAAGCAAATACCAATGGTCTGGAAGGAAGGCTGTTCTCTTACTAGAGAGCAGAGTCAACAGAAACAGCAGCATTCTCTAGCTACCGAAAAATGGAAAAATATTTGCTTAGAAAGGGAACCAATTATTCATTTGGAAGTTCATTCTGCTTCTTTCCCAGCCTTAACAGCTACAACACTCATAACAGCTACAACAGACCCATAGCTCATCATTGAAGGCAACGTGGTGCCCTTCCTTGTGCAACATAACCAATCTTCAACATAGTGGATGAGCCATATTTAAAAGCCATTACCATCCTTGTCTTATTCCAGCAGGTTATTTTTATCACATAAGCATGAGTCACGAGGAGTTCTGGACTAATTTCATGCCCTAAAATTTTTGCTATTTTGCACCCTATCAACACTACTGGAGCCCCATTATCTCATTCTAACAACTTCTTACACAGCTGAAGAATCATGTACTAAATCAGTAGAAAATAACTGAATTTTGATAGTACGATGGAAGTACTAATTGTTAAAATCCTAAAATTCTAGGTTTTCTCCCCAGGATGTTCACTTTAAGTTCCTTTTTAAGAGGCTATTTTAAATATAAATGTTAAAAGAGACATGAAGGAATTTAACATTTACTCACAAATTTTTTTCATCAGTAATAATTAAAAAATGAAGTGTTCTTTACCCACCTGTCTTAATGTGTAAACATGTTAAGACAGGTGGGTAAAGAACACTTTGTATGTCCACATGTCCACCTTCCCTCTGAATCTGCAGGAGTACTTTGTTTCTGGAAGCATTTTGCTTTCAAAGTGAAATTTTCCATACAGATACAGATGAAAAAAAAAAAAAAAAAAAGAAGAAGAAACTAAAAAAAGAGGAGTTTTTCTGGCCTTTTTGTCAGGGCTGACACATCTCTTTCTTATTCATTTCATTAGTAATATGTCACACAACACGTTCTTGTGGCATTGATTTGAATCAGGTTTAGCACGGACAGGTGCTGTTTAAACATTCCCTGCCCACAGAAAACTCTGCCAAAAAATACTGATCCTTACCTGGAGCATCCCTCTGTTTTGCAGCTCAGGGCAAACTCTGGAGCAGAAATCATCAATGCTACCAAAATTTATTATAAAATTTGATTATTAGTTTTTTAAAGTAGTGATTAATGGAGATTGTCCTACAAAAATCATCCATTTTATAAGGTGTCAGTCAAGGACTTCCATTAAGCTTCTTTCTCTGCCACATGCTTTTGTCAGGACCTTGTAAATGTCACATTGGCAAAACTATCAGAGTCAGTTTGATAGTCAGCACCCACACAGATAATCCTTTTCCATGCTTTTTTCACTAATGGATGAGTAGACATTTCTAGGAAGCAGATAATCTCATCATACAGATGTCTGAAACAGACTGACAGGTCCCGCCTCAAAATGCCTGCTGAGCTCTATTGCCTACCAGGAGATTCCCCTAGAAATTTTTTCAGACAGTGGTCAGGAGTCCTACTTCTTCAAATGCAAATTTTAAGTTCCAAGACCAGTTCTAGCCTTCTGGGATGCACAGACTTAGAGCTATGATTTTCCTACTTTTTATCTTGCAAAATAATTGAAAGTTTGCCTACAGGTAAAACTTAATGTGACACCAAAAAATCTGAAGAGATTTCTTGAATCTAGTATTTAGAATGTACATTGTGGACTGTATTAATCAGCACTGTGGGCTGTATTGATCACCTAATTGATAAAGTCAAATGAGATGTCCCTTTGTGCTAAGCAGAGGGAGAGTCTGAAATTCAGTGACTGAAATCTTGCTGCTGTGTCTGAAACACAGCCTCCTTTTTCCAGCAACTGCAGTGAACTACAGCCCTGACTGAGACTGGGACAGCCCTTTAAAAGCACAGAAATCCACTGCCAGTCTTCAGTGTAACTGCATCGAGCTACAGACATTTACTGTTTGCCCTTGATATTTATGTTGACTGAGGAGGTGGACAAGCTTACGGAAATGATAAATAAAAAGTGAAGCAGACTTGTCTTCCATGGAATATTTTCCAGTTTAGTCAAATGGGGCTCCCTGCCTCTTCTTGGCATCTGTCAGAAATTTACAAGCCAGGGTAAATTGCAACTCTGGTTTAGCACTTCGTTGTGATGCATCATTTAAAAGGTATGACAGTTTTGCAGATTTCCAGTAATACCAGGAAAATGGAGAAAGGTTATACTTAGGCTTAGCGAAGAGGATTTTGGTCTACCATTCATTCTCCAAACCAAAACAGAAAAAAAGAGGGAATTTTGAGTGGCACTCCAATGTAGGAAGCAGTTTAACTTCCACAGGTGACTTTCAGGTGGCATGTCCCACCGCACTGTGGGGAGCAAAGGGGACAAAGTGAGGAAAAATAAACTATTTGTCATTGTGTGAGACCCAAATCACTGAAAAAACCCGATAAAACATAAGAAAAATTCTAGCGCTCCTACACAGAGACACAAGAGCTCTCAGCAGAGCCTCTTGCAGCAACGGTGTTCATTCTTATTCTGGAGATCATCAGCATCCATGTGAGAGGTAGGTAATAGTAACAGCTGAGTTATCAAAGCACTTTCTTAATGAAGAAACAGAGAAGCAAAACAGAAATCCTTCTCTTCACCCATAAGAGGACTTAAAGTGCTATTTGGAAGGTGTTGAAGTTAATGGGCTCAGTCAGCAGCACATCCCTATCACACAGCCAACATCCATCCCACAGGCAGGTGTGTCCTCAGAGAGTGACCCAGCAGGAAGTTCATCTCACAGGGAGAAACAAAAGCCCACAGACACTGGGTAAGGAGCATCTCAAGGCTCATTAAGGCAAAGGAGGTAGATCTGAAACATGTGTCTGAGACTTGCAAAAAGCACAGGAATCCACTGCCCCAGTGGAGTCTATTTGGCACTTGAGCCAAGGTTTGCCACTGTTTCAAGTGATTGTCACTTCCCCATGCATATTCTCACTGATAGGTCCAAGCCATAAAAAGAACTCTGAGTCCCCTTGTTGCAAAAAAATTTAATCCCACAGTTGAACAAATGAAATGTTACATGACTTATATAGAGACACAGATTTAACAATAACATAGAAATCCAGATTCAATAGATATATAAACTTGAATTAAATGTTTAATGCTTTTCATTAGATTAATAAATAATTCCAGAGAGAGTTCATAGTTTTACTTACTTAAAGAACAAAGTATGCTTTCATTGTGACACACAGCCTAGTTCATCGTACCAGGTAAGTGGGACAAAGCATTCCAACTTTCCTTCAAAGAATGATATTTTTAAGTAGAAGAGCATGGATAATAAATGAAGGTCCTTTGACTCCCATTTCACTGCAGCATTTAATTTGAATTTCTCCTCTTCTTATTTCAGGTCCCACAGAAGTCCTTCCCTCTCTGTTCACCCAGCTTTGGTGCTTGCCATGATGATGATGTCTCTACTAAACCAATGTGACTCTTGATACCCAACTTTCTGCAGCCATGCTCTTCTCCATTAATACCCATTAACTCCATCAATATCCTGCCCTGGCTTAGATGGTTTGCCAAGTCAAGGTTCCCTCCTCATTTATCTCCTGGTTCCACCATAAATACTATGAGAAACTACTCTATTTTCACTTATGATAAAGTAATTTAAGGTCAAAAACTTATCACTAAGTTTAGAAATTTTTTTATGTTTGGAAAACCCAGCAAATGGGATGAATGGCCCAGAGAGATTAATATATTCATTTAAAAACCATAAAATTTGCAGTACAATTTGAGCAAGTACACTCCTAAGGTGAATTGGTTTAGTTAATTGAAACAAGAATAATCCATTAACAAAGTCTACCTCTTTCTGTGATACTATTCAGTTCCCTAGGTGTCTTCCAGCAGATCTCAGGAAATAATGGATTCCAGCTGCAAACTGGAACTGCCCATATTTTGATTATTAAACAACAAAGAAAATGGTATATCCATAATATTTTATGTGATAAAACTGTTATGTCGAGCATAAGACCAGTAGTGAACTGACATCCTGCAACTAAGGTCCTGTAATTCAATAAACTGGAATGTGAATTTTCCAAATTGAATAACCTAAGTGATGGTATGTGTCTTGTTTTCAAAAACATTGATCCTCTATGGTCCCAATTGACATTAGCAGTATTTTCAGGGCAGAACAGTTCTCAGATTAAACTGAGTTAACATCCAGTGACATATAGTTGCCTCTCTTGTTGGCAATAAGGGTTTAAATAAGGCACATTGTGAGAATAACAGGTGTCTGTTCAATTTCTTAGTGACCAACTTGCAATTTTTTTTAAAATTATTGAGTAGGTCAAATATTCATGCTAAACTGGTTATGACAGTTATCCCACAAAACTGAAGTCTGAATGAGACTTGCTGTGCTCCATTCAGGAAATCATCACACTTGTTTCTTCACAGTGGCCCACTGTGCCCAATTTACCGTGGTCAACTGAGAGCAGATCTTTTCAGGTTCCAGACTCCACTTTAAGACTCATTCATTGTATTTGGGTTGCTCATTATCACTTTCTATTCTTAATTAATTCTCTCTCTATTTTTTTTTTAATATCTTGCAACTTACTAAATATAAGGTATTAAAACAAGACAATTAAGACAGAATTAACATTATATTTGTGGATGGTGAAAAGAGAAATGTGATTTTGTATGTGACTTCCTGTATATGCACAATTTCTATAGAACTCAGATGGGTGAGATAAAGAGAAATGGTATTTATTTGCAGTGACATGGGAAAGACTCTGGTATACGTTTGTATAATTTCTCTGGTTAGATTTAGCCCATAGGCAGTGGGAAATTAGATTCACAAAGTTGTCATAATTGATGAAAGAGCAGCAATGTGTTTAAGTGTGTTTTTAAGGAGAAAGGAAACATTACTACTGATGACAGTAGTATATCTATGGTGTCCCAGTTTGAGTGGCATCCATGTTTGCTGCTTTAGCTATCAGAAATGAACTTAAGTAAGGCTGGGCTTCTGCCTTAATTTCTAGTGGCACTCCAAACAGCAATTCATGCTATCCAAATATACAGGGGAACAAGTATCAATTGGCTGTGCTGATTTTTTCTGTACTATTGAGGGAACTTGGACAATTAGGTTTGTCTAGGCTCCAGGTTCATCTTGCCTAATATCAACTATGTTACATTTGTGCATCTGTTCTACTATAATCATCTACTTCCATTTATAGTCACAGCAGAAAGATAAAATCCATTCAGCAGATTATTCATCTCATCTTAAATTAAGCACCTAAAATAGAGGGACCAAATCCACCTCCGGGTTTGCCTATTTCTCTCAACTGTGAACAGGGGAAACGCAGAAGACCCCTCTCAGCTCAGAGACCTAACTTTTAAATGGCAGAAGTTACATAAATATAACCCAGCTCCCAGGAACAAACAGTACATTTATATAACAAGATAATGACCCTAGACAATGAAACAGGAGAACTTGAACATCAGGTACAGAATATGAAAGGGGATGGGATAGGAATGAAGGAAACCGGGAAATAACATCCACTGGTGCAGCACAGCACTAAAGGGCATACAGGGCTTGCATGAAAGAGAAATGCAGGTCATAAAACAGCAACACATGTTGGTGATTCAATAAGACTACAATTATGAGAGATAATATGAGCAAAAAAGGTTTGTTCAAAATCCATTAACAACGTTAAAGAAATTATGCAAGGTTTTACTACTAGACAGCCCCGAGAATGGGGGTGACCATCCAGTTATCTGCACAGAAAACTTCAGTGCTACTACAGAATTGTCTAATGAGGTCTTTGAAAACCATGATGTTCTGGGAAACATTATCTTTCCAGGTATGAGACAGAAATGTTCATCCTGATAGAGGTCCAGTTAGTGTGGCAGACAGTAGGTTTGTAGGCCAAATCACAACAGGCAATACTCTAATGTACTCTGGCACTTCAACAAACTCTATTGCAGAATCTCTGTTTAAGAGTGAAAGGTGCAATTGAGCACACTTCTACCCAGAGCTTCCAAAAACCTTCTGCCTTTCCAAGTCAGTGAATGAAACCAGTTGTGAAGTCAGTTTGTTGTCAAAGCCAAAAACACTGTGTGGTCTTATCCAGATTTTGAATCTTCACTGCTTCCAGGTCCAAGTACAGCTGATTTGTCATTAACAAATTAGGGTCTACCACTTTCCCTTTGTCCAGAAATACAAAAAATTAAATATGTGAGTTTTGCAACAAGAATGAAAACGAGAGAAACCATAATTTGGGAGGGCAGTCAAGATTCTGGATATAGGTCTTTTGTTCCTAATTTCTACATTCAAACCTGGCCTAGGGCCACCAGTGACTGCAACTCACTGCTGCCTGGCACCTCTTTGGCAGTCCCTAAGAAAAGAAAAGGTGGTCTCAAGCAGGCTCCTCATGGACCATTGTCCCTAACAGAGAAAGCATAACCACAGCAAAAATGACCTGAGGTCATTTTGGATGGTTCCTGGTGGCACACAGGAGGCTGAATGGGTGATGAAAAGGAAATCTACTTGTCTTTGTTAGGATGGTCTTTCCACACCTTCTCTATGCACTTGGACAAGGTAAATCAAACTACTAGTTCTCATTAGGGACATCATGATCATCACCATCAAATTTTAGACATGCAGTGGTGGGATAATAAAAAGGCTCATTGCTGATACTGTTTCCTAAGTAGGCTGAAGTCTGCTTCTAACTAACTGTGACCTCTGACAGGCAATAAACAAAATAAAAATTCAAACAAACTAACAACAGCAAAAAAACCAACACAAGCAACAATAGAAGTCATTTTTATTGTATATGAATATATGCATTAAACACTGTTGTAGGCAGTCAGACCACCACCTAGAGGTGCCAGTATTAACTCTGGTTGTTGGTTTTTGTCCCCGTGTATCTGAGTGACTCTTCTATTTTTAGTTTGTCTAATGTGACAGATCTTCTATTACAGCTACTCCAAAAATTTCTTTGGTGTAATTCCTGGGTTTGTAGCTTTGAAAGGAAAGAAATTTGCCATTCCTTTAATGGGAAATCTCCATCAGGAGAGAAAGAAACAAACCAGTGGGATTGCTCCTCTGCATCTCCAGCTGAGTTAGGCATTCCAAGAGCATCTGAAAATTCATCCTTATTTAAGATGTAGAAAAAACCTACAATAAATTATGATGTAGTCAAAATATCATTTCTTCACAGAACACTAAATATAAGGTCTATGAAAAAAAATAGATCTGTCTGAAACTGTCTGAATCGAGACCTGATGTGCTCATAGAAGAGTTGCTGACTAATTACTTCTAGCACAGAAAAATGGATTAAGATATAGATTAGAAACTACAGTAGTCAAAAGTCAAAAAATATATTTTTTCCATTTTCCAATCTCTTTGTAAAAGTAGATAAATTTTGTGCAGTCATCCAAACTCTCTCTGGTTTACATTTTGGTCCGTGATTGTGATAATTGTTCTGAGAAATTGGGATCTACACTTAGATTATAGGAACAACTCTCAAAGTGGGGTATGGCACATTTAATCTACCAATTTAGACATCACCACCTGAACCTGAAGGAAGTGGTGGAAGTGATGGAAGCCCATGGCTTCCTTTACAGATGATTGTCTCTTCTTTTGGATTTCCTGTACCACCTTCTATATTACTGATTTAATTCACTTATTTTGAAGGATGCAGAGGCTTCAGCATACTGGGAGAAGAGTTTTGCAACTGAAAAAAAAATTCTTTTAATTTACCAGGAAAATAATTGGAGTCACTAAAAAGATGAGTAAAAAATTTTATATGACCAATCATCATTCATGTGTCTGCCCCTTTTTTTTTTCCACAGGTTATTCACAAATTTATTTTTTTCATTTATTTAGTGCTTTCTCTTTGAACATTAATTCGTGCATTCCTTAATACCAAACATGACAAATTTAGACAGGATTAAATAGAATAATTATGTCTTTCTTTATTATATCACATGGTACTGACTCTTTCCAAACAAAACCAAATAAAAGTTAGCTATTCTAGAGGAGGTGGCCAAGCACTAACTCACATAATCAAGAAATGTTATTTTTCCTCTTGCTGTTATTATGTTTCCTCCAAATGTAATTAAAAATGGATATAAGCATGTAATCCAATATGACTTAGTAGACTACTTTCTCAAAAAGAGCAGCTGATAGTTTCAGGAAAGAGCATTCATATTAATTAGTAAAACAAATGCTTTTAGCTTTACATGAGATGTTTTCATTTCATTAAAAATGGCCTGAGTAGTCAAGAAATATTGTATTTTCCCTCCACCAGAAAAGATTTGGTGTTAATTGCTCAAAAGTGCATTGCTGGGAATAAAATCCACCACATTTGAAGGAGGAGTATACATCATTTAACATGCAAAAAGCATAAGATTGTATTAGTTTCTAATATGAAAAATAATTATTCTTACTGGTATTATGAAAACAATTTCTCTATTGCAACAGAACATGAAATTTATAGGCTGGTAACTTGTCAAACATAGTGGTAATGTTTTCATTGAAAAGATTATTTAATTTAATCTAATGTGGGTAGGTAGAAATTATATATAGAAAAAAAAATCCAGATTTTTTTTCCCAAAGAGTCTCTGCTACTAGCTTGTTTAAATAGACCATTTCATCTTAGTACTGGGAAGTTCAAGCACCATAGGGAGAACTGGGACAAAATCAGACAGAATATACAGATCTATAAACTGATCTTCATAGGTAAGTTATTTATACGATATTTTCTGAGGAGAATCACATAGTTCCCACATAAATACTCGTCCTTTCCTACTTTGCAAATAGCTCAGAAACACTCACAGCCATAGGCTACATGCAAGTTTTGACTAAACAACCCGATGAAAGAAGAGAAAAACACATTTGGTAAATTCAGATGTTTGTTGGTGTTAAAAGCAATAGTGGTTATCACTCTGCTGGCTAAGAACAGTGATTTTCAGGTATCGTGATAAAAGAAGTACGTAAGAAATTATTTAAATGAGAAAAAGTTAATAAATACACACACTTTTTATTGAGAGCTCCTCCCAAACATAGCAAACAGGTGGTTTGAACACCACTGGTCTCCAGGTGCCCATCAAAGCTGCTCTATCACTCCCTCCTCACCTGCGCAGGGAAGAGGGAAATACGATGAGCAGCTTGTGGGTCAAGATAAGGACAGGGAACGATAACCCCTTGGTTACAGCCACATCAAAAACACATGTAGCTTGGGCAATTAGTTTAATTTTTTACTTTGAGTTGACTGGTAATGAGAAAAATTAAAATTAAATCTTAAAACACCTTCCCCCTGCTCCTTCCTTCTTGACAGATTCAATTTCACTCTTGATTTTCAATACCTCCTGCCCTCCAGTGGCTCCTGACTAGTTAGTAAAACAAGGCAGTCCTAAGTCTGCAACACAATCAAATCCTCACAAAGAAAAAAAAAAATATATATATATATATATGAAATTATATATATATATATATATATATCTATATATATATATCTTCAGCTTTATAACATGAGAATATGTTACCTGAGAGCCTGGGGTGTTCCAAGGAGTTTCTTATCTCATGGTTTTTGGTTTTTTTCTTTTATGGAAATGATTCCACATGAATTCCATCTAATCTTACTTATTAATTGTTCTGCCTAGTGCAATATTTCTCTGCTTCCTTTAATCTATTATTCTTATATGACTTGTAAAAGATTCTCAGACAATGGGCCAAACTCAAATTTTTATTAGTCTTTGAATGTAAATGTTTTACTTCACATAGCAGGTTTTAAAAAGAGAGGTTCTCTCTTCCATAATCCTTGTCTTAAAATGCTCAGTGAAATGAATTTGCAAATTTATTAATATTTGCAAAACGTCCATAAATTGTGTTCTTTCTAAGCTAACATTAAAGCAAAAGTAGAAGACCTGGAAGTGGTGCTTCTTAAGTTCATAGCTCTAGAGAAGCCCAGTCTCTAAAGGTCTTCTGAGTCACACAATCCAGGGTGGCTCACAAGGTACCTCTAAAGCATCTAGTTGTAAAATACCCGTGAGTCTACATCCCATACTAGATACTGATGTCAGTACAAGAGCTGAGTGGACCCTCTTTCTTCAATGCGCTCTGGTTCCTACCAGAAATAAAACTAGACATAAACAGTCTAGAGGAGGGTAGATGTGTACTCAAATGGAACTCTGTCTACGTGTCCCGAAGACTAAGAGTGCTGGGTTCTTTTTTGTTTTATAAAAAGTTTCAGAAATATTGGAGACTCAGATTTACCTGGTCACATTCTGAAATACTGTGCAGGAAATATTTTTCCTTTACTCATTTGCTGTTAGGATAAGCATTTAGGATCATTGTCAGATAGAAAAAGCTAAATGAGATCTTTGAAAGAAAAGCCAAACAGACTACCAGTATGGCTGAGGGAAGATTAAATATTTTATGAAATATCCTGTCTTATTGTCCTTCCTGAAAAGCCTGTGAGAACAATACATCTTTATCCATGATATCCTGGCAACTGTGGCTATAGTCTCTCACGTTACCTCATTAACAATCAGTAGTCCTCTACAAAGCTGTTATTTACAATAATATTGTAACTATATTAAAACTGAAATAACTAGAATGTTTCCAGTGGGACTTGAAGGAAACCATAAGAACTGACAGTCCTCTGAGCCTTCATGTTATTTAATAGAGCTGGCTGAGCAAACTCAACAGTGTTGTAGTGTCCAGTGTAAATAGCACCCCAGCTGCTGTGGAGACTCAAGAATTAAAATCTATAGAACAAACTGCCTTGGAAGAAAACACAACAAATAATCAAGATTTTTCCATCTAAAATCTGAAGCATCAGTTATTTTTGGGGAAACTATGACCTGTTCTATTTCTCAGTCAGCCTTTGATTTCAGTACCATTATCTCAAAGACCAATCGAGAAGTTCCACTGACTGATACCAGTACATTCTGTTCCTATTGAAGGGACCTGTATTACCACAAATGAAGCACCCACAAAATTCAAGTACTTACATACATTTTAAAAGTACACATTCTGGCCTTTATATCACAGCCCCAACAACACCAACTGAAGCAATTTTGCTTAAGACATCTGTTTCTCAGTTAATTTTTTCGTTCCTTGAGTTCCTGCAGTTAACATGTTTGCTTTGGGAAATGTACCATGTCATTGTAGGGCAGAGAAGTACAGCAGCAGCAGCTATTAGAATACCATTGCAACAGCAATACCTGTCTGCAAGGAAGCTTCTGCTAGAGCATTTCACAAAGGGAAGAGAAGCCCATGTGAACAGGACATCACACAAGCACACCAGCTGTATCCTGAGGCGCTGTTATCCGGAGTTGGGAAGGAGAGGGAGTTAGTTTTGCTTTCAGTCAGCTCTCAAGAAACAAAGCACATTGGGCACGCTTGAGTCCTGTTACAAACTGATATGTTCTGCAGCCAAGTTTCCTTCTGCTTCATTTAGATTTCTCCCCACAGAACAGGAAAGTATAGCCCTGGAACTTGTCCCAGGCAGTTAGACCACTACATGGTATGGAAAGAGCACCACTTTTGCTTACAGCATACTTTTCAGTAATACAAACAGCAGCAGGATAAATCTGAGTCTGTTATTATGTCCCTATTTAAAGAGAAAGCTAAGGTAACTAGGATTATGGGCAGGGGAAGGAGAAATGGGAGGAGCGAGGTGATTCCATTATAAAAATCACAGTTAAGGAGTATCTCATGAAAGGTGGGTGTATCTGGGATGTCATCTCTACTTTAACTTAACAGTGATTTCCTGCAAAACTGTCTCTTGCTGATAAAGGAGGAAATACCTGTGGAAATTTGAAATACGTATTTCATTATCAACCAAGTTTTTTGAACTATCTCAAGTAGTAAAAATAAAGTAAATCAGATTTTGTGCAGATCATAATGTAGTAAGAGAAGTTTAAAAATGTGTTGAAAGATAATGACAGGCCTCACAAAAATATGGGCAAAAGCTAAGATTTTTTTCTAACAATTTCTGAACAGAAAACTCCCAGTTCTGTGGTCCACTAAAGGCCTGGCTTATTGAAAGACAGAAATCAACCTTTATTTTAATTTCCTTTGGAGTACTCATTGCCCCAGGGAGGTACTCATTGCCCCAGGCCCAGGAGAAGTGGAAGCCCATGCAGACAACTGCAGCTGCCGTTTGCCATAGTTTGCTGCTGGGCAGATAGGCAGAGGCCCAGCTTTACCCCTGCCCTGCTGAGGAGCTACAGCTGCTCAGATAACCCCAGATGGGCACAGGTATTCCTGTATTTCTCCTTCCTAATTGCCGGTGGCCAAATCCTGCAGAGGATTGGAGTAGCTGGAAAAGAGGACTTTGGGGGACCTAAAGTGTGTTCCTGGCTTCTGCCCTCGCCACTCACAGAGGCATGGGCTGGCCAATAGATTTGGGCTTAAGCTGCTCCTCTCATTTCCCTTTCTAAATGTCTTCCTTTTCGTAAGCCACTTTCTAAAACCTAAATGTCACCATTTCTCACTAGAGTAAATAACAAAGTCTAAATGCCTCATTGAGAAAGGCAGTGTTGTTTTTAATTAGGGAAACATTCTGGCCCCACCACTACATCACTAGTAGTTTTACAATCTAAAAGTGTTCAGTGGAGTATCAGTTTGTCCATTTCTTTTCAATTTTCAACAAGAAACAAAGCTTATCTGGAAAGGCAGAATCATCTGACAGAAAAAAAAGCCCAGCTGGTTTGCTAGAGGTTATTCTTCCTTATCTCACTCATGCCTGTGAGCTTCCTCATTTGCAAATCCCAGTACCACTACAACTTTTTGGTTTAGGCAGTTCTGTGATCCTTAAATTTTTAAAAACAGCCATTTCCACTGGAGGGAGAAGCATTCTTCAAAGAATTTTCCCCACAAGACAACTTTGGGGTTTTGAAGCAGACTCCTCAACAGCCAGCATACCATATCTTCCTCTGTCCCCTAATCTTCACAAAAGAAGCATAAAGGAGAGTTTGAGGAAATAAAGGAAGGAGTTATGGGCATAGTTGGCTTCATTTGCACATTATGACCCTGGAAATTAATAAATATGAAGGAAAGAAGTCTATTTCAGCTTCCTAAAACATGTCACCCTATTTGTTTCTATTCTGATAGAGTTATTTTCAAACCAGTTGGGTTTCACAAGGAGAAAACCTGATACCCTTGAAGAAGGGTTTTACGGGGTTTGTATCAATTTAGATGAGTAAGTGTTGTTGACTGGGCTTTGGAAAAAGACAAGTTGTTTCCTGTCTGGGGAAGTTCAGATCTCCAAGTGCAAGGAGTCTGGGATAGCTCTCTTGATTTACAACACACAGGGAAAAAAACGAAATGTAATATCAGAAGTGAGCAAAATAAAAGCATGGCAAGGAGGATCATAGTAATGCCAGAATTCTTCCCCTGCTGCCCCAGTTTCTAAACTTGTAAACTAAATTTAGTCCTGGCATGAGCAAAGGTAACACTCACTGCAGTCAGTAGGATGTCTGCCATTTATACCAGGACTCTGCTGACAGTTTATGCTTCTTGTCATTTGCATTTGTCACCTGCAGTAGATTAAAAGAGAAGGAAAGGAAATGAAAGGAAAAGTGTGAGGGGAAGAAAGTAAAATGACAAGTATAATACAAAGCAATAAAATTTGAGTAGACAAAAACATACAACTTTTAGAGAACAGGAAAACTTGGGAAAACAGTGGAATGGGCTAGTTATATTAATGATTTAAAAGTGTGTGTTCCCAAAGCAACTTCTGGCAGGACTTCATGAACTCTGCTTACCTGTGTGACTTCTTAATTACTACTACTAAATCATCTTTCCATTTACTAAACCCCACTCAGTTTATACTGGAGTCCTACAGTGCTCAAGAATTTCCTGAGTAATGTGATCAGATCTTATTTCCTCATTACACAAGCCTACACTCCATTTGGCTGTAGTTCTTCATCACAGAGTGGTCAAATTAAAAGAGAGGAAAGTAAGCCGAAAAAAATAATTGGAATTTAAATTGCAAATTTATCCCTTACCAGACAAACATAGGAGTTCTGTTATTTTCAGTTCATTTCCACTAACAACAAATATGTAATTTGTTTATTATTTTGAGGAAAAATTACGCATATCAAATTTGGGGTTTGGACATGATTTTATATTTTTGCCAGAAAACTGGAGTAGGGAATTCCTTAACCTTCAGCACTTTTTGCCACTGGAATTCTCATCTGCTTACAATTTTGAACTCCAATATAAAATCCCATTTAAAAAATACACCACCAACACTAAAACATGAGGAAATCTAAGACTTTTAATATTTTAGTGGTATAGTGCATATTCATAGCCAGGCCACAGCTTCACTTCTTGGGAAGGAATTCTGATAAGCAAAAGGTGTTATCATCTCAGAAAAAAAAATCTCAAACAACAGAATACCAGTTTGGACTGGAAAAGGAAAATTTTCTTCTTTCCTTTCCCATGGAAAAAAGCTGTACCACAAACTACTACTTGACTCTGAATTCCTAAAAGCAATGAGCAGAAGTTGTACCTCCAACGCCCAACAGAGGTTTGCAGTTGTTGATTGCATGATTATGAATTGCAAGAAGAAAAAAACAAAGTATGGTGAAAGCAAAGATAGCTTTCTTGCCACTAGGAACTCATAGGGAGCACAGGGGTCACCCAAATATCTTTAATCCACTCCCATACTTCCAGCCAGGGTCTGCCATGAGGCCAGGGCTGTCTGTGACCACTTACAGTTCCCTTGCGCAGTTCATTTGTAATAGTTCTCCAGTTAGCATATTCCTGCCCTACAAGGAAAAAGATCCAAACAAACCAACAAAGAAACACTCCACTGAAGCCAAAACCAAACAAAAAACGAGTTTACAAGGACTAAATTTGCTGGATTTTGTTAGTATGCTGAGACCTGCACGTAATTTTCATAAGGGAAAAACAAATACAAAAGGCAAAAAATTTAGGTTTGTTTTTTATACCTGAAAATAAGTCCAAGGAAGCTTCTTTCCTTTGTTTAATAGGCATATGCTATTTATGTCTGTCATGGCATATTGACATTGTGGCAAATTTAGATCAGTGTTGGCTTTATATGAACTGAAGATTTGGATGCTCCACCTCTGCCAGTTTAGTTTGCTTCCCTTCACAACTGCCTTGAAAATATGGCATGAAAGTTTCAAAAGAAGGAAAGCAAATCTGCTAATGGGTGATCCCAAAGGCAAACAAAACCCCAACCCCTCTTTGTTTTGCTCACTTATGGATTTATATTCTAAGTTCTGTTTGTTTCACCAGCTAGAAGATACTGTGTTGCTTTGAGTTTCAGTAAAAGTAGGTACAAGTGCACAACACATAGTTCATCCTGTGATGCATTATTTTTGGACTGCTCCCAGTGAGGAAGGAGAAGAGTTAGTACAGTAGCAAAGTTATTTTTTCTTTCTGGATAAAAATAAAAATATCTTTCCACTGCCACTGGGCTTATAAAAAAATATTTTGCAAAAGAAAGTTTAGCCAAAATAACATACAAGAGAAAGCTTTACAATGATGGCATCTAATTAACTCCTAAACCTAAACAGAGCACAAGAATCTCCCACAGTCAATCATATTTCAGTAGAAATACATTTTGGTCCAGAAATGCACTCAGGACAACTTCATTCACTGAGAGTTTAAGAGGCATTTGTTTTTGTGACTTTGGGTTACTGATAAACTTAAGGTCTCAAGCATGAGTTACTTTGTTTTTTAAAACCACCATGCTCAGCCAAGCTCCATGCTCTCCACCCAGGGTGGATCTCCCTGGGTGCAGTTGAGAGCTTGCTATATAATACAGGATAATGCTGTATTATTACAGTCCTTACTATATACAGCCAGACAAATTAAATTACAAATGTATTTATCCATATCACATTTTCTAGTAAACCATGTAACCAATTCCTTATATGTCTGA
This sequence comes from Phylloscopus whistleri, assembly GCA_017589585.1. Lineage (NCBI taxonomy): Eukaryota > Metazoa > Chordata > Aves > Passeriformes > Phylloscopidae > Phylloscopus > Phylloscopus whistleri. Next base: position 5,531,216 of record JADMLD010001485.1, on the reverse strand, counting down.
AGTTTGAAGGAAAACAGTGTGAGAACTTGGTATACAGCAGACAGACACTTTGTACTGCATATTGAGCCAAATTTTTAAGGAGCTCGGATCTTTTTAAGGAGCTTGGATCTTTTTAAGCCTGGTTTTTTTTCCCACCTTCCCAAACCATTTCAGGTATGTCTGGTTGCCAGATGGGTAGTAGAGATGAAACATAGGTATCCATCTGGGGGAGTTTTTCTCACAGTTTTGTCAAAAAAAAAAAAAAAAATCCAGATTCAAGAGTGTGTGCCACTGACTGTTCCTTATAGACTTTCTCTTGAGTGTCTCAGAGACTACTAGGGCTGAAAATAGAAAAATGAGTCTTGAGCTTCATTGCACAAGATATTAGACATATACAAGAAAGACATTTGACTGGAGCATGCCTGGGAAGAAAAATGACAAAGGGTGAGCCAGCACAGCACTCTGGCTATTTTATGTTTATATATGTGTATATGCAGTCTTAGGGAATGTGTATTTCAAGCACATTTTCCATTCCTGGCCAAATATCTTCCCCAATAATGAACAGCAGCTAGACTTCTGGACAGGTACTAATTAAGGCTTATTTCATAACAACTTTTAACTTCCACAATCAGAATCTCACAGTCCCAGTCTGGGGCTTTTCACAGCATTTCACCAGCCTCAGCTCTTTCCATATGGATCTTGATTCTCTCTTAGTAGATACTTATTTGCAGGGCTCCAATATCTAGCATGTAAGTGTCCCATATTCCCAGTGAAACACTGCAAAGACCAAAAACTTTCCATCATTGGATCTTCTTCTTAGATAGTTTTATCACAATAAGTGGTGTTTTTCTCATTATTATTGGGTTCTAACTTTGCTTACTCTGGTCATTTTCAGAGTGGATGGATTGTTGTGGGCTCTTTTCTTTCTTCTTTTTTAATATATCTTGAAGTCAGTCTGTGTGAAGCTGTCTTCTAGTTTTGTCAAATTTCCAAAGTGTTTTACAGTTTTATTTTTTCCTCAGCTTTATATGTTATAAGAAAACCTCAAATGGGTTAAAGGCTGGCTTTCTGATGGAAACCTTAGGTAGAAGGCATATTACCCTTTTTGTGTCTTAGCACCTTGGGCTTCAAAGTGTTCTGTCAAGTTAATGAAGCATTTTTCTCTTCTTGAAAATGAAGTAGACAGTCCATCTTCAAACGCTGCTCTTACAAATGTTTCTCCATTCAAGGTCCTTAAAATGCTTCCTACATTTTTTTGTATATATCAGCTAGCCTCTATCATATTTCATATACTCCTACACTTTTTGAAGGTTATCCAGTTCTTGTGACCAGTTCCCAGGAATGTTGCCTAAGCTGACTGAACTTGTGAAAATATCTGTGAAAACATCTGGTCTTTCTGTTTGCAATTCCATAAGATCTCAGAAATTTTTCCTTTGACAGAACACCACATCAAATTTACAGACTTAAAACATTCATAAGGGATTTTTTTGCTGTTGTCCCCACAGTTTTGAATCCCTCATTCCAGGAAAAAAAACCCCAACCCAACAACAACAACAACAACAACAAACAACAACAACAACAAAAAAAAAATGCCACCACAAACAGAATTATGCAAATAATCATCATTCTTCCCTGAAAAATCAGATGCCAGATGATTCTTGCCATGATTTTCTTCTTCTCTCATGCCAATCTCTGTTTCTTTTTTGTCAAGCTTGAAAGTGATGGCACTTCTCTACCAACTGTATATTTTATTTAAAATTCTTTTGAGTTATATATAAGTATCCTAAAGATATCCAAATCCAGTTTGCATGTCTTTTTTCATACCTTTTCTATTTTGTTTTAGGTATCTTAATAATCTCCTCATTCACATACACAAAGATCTTTCCACTTTTAATTCACCTCTTTATTTGTTTGATCCATAAAAATAACAGAATGTTGCTTTTCTGTTTTCATTTTCTATTAAAAAGCATTCAACAGAAAATAGCATTTACTGGTGCCTGTGAAAGCAAAAGGGTTTTGATTGTTCTATCAATTCACAAATGCTTTCACTGTTAAGGACCAGAAGAAACAATGCAATTATCATCTAATCTCACCTCTCATCTAACAAAGAACTAACCTATTTCTGAAAATGCCCTACTGTTTCCCCCTTCCACTATATCATACCTTAAAAAAAATATATATATATATATTTCTCCATCTAGAAAGAGACAGATAACTTGATTTAAAAGCAGACAATACACCATATTTCAAGGCACATTTTTTTTCAGAATTTGTTTAACTTGACTTCCAAATTACCTTCAGTATGTAGTCTGTGGATCATGTTAAACTGCCTTCTGTGGAAATCGATATTCTGTTATTATTAGAAAATATTTCTCTGTGTAGCTGTTTGTAAATTATGATCATATTATTCCATAAGGCATTTTAGAAGAAACAGGCAGCTTCTTAGGAGCTTTAATATGTAAGTCTATCCACTGTATCCTGTCTACTACCTCTGTATCTCTTGAGATGAGTGGATACCAGAACAGTGTAGGACATTTATGCCAAAGCTCCATTTTGGCTCTGTTCCTGTTTCACTGTGGAGCTCTGGTCCTTCAGAGCTTGGAATCCCACACAGGTTTGTTCATTCCTGTGCAATGAGTTGCAGAGAACTGCAAACTGCTATCCTCAGGGAAGCTGGAATAATGGAAAGGTCTTGGTTTTATCCAGACTAAGAAGCCTACAAGCAGCGCAGCTGCAGACTGCTAAATTTCACTTCTTCTAGTCAAGACAGTCCTCCAAAACCACCTGAGCAGACTCTCACACACTAAACCACCACACTGTACTGCTGTTTGAGAACAAAGTCTCTGAAACAGGGTTTCAAAGGAAAATTAATCTGGGCTATGAAGGCTGGGCATCTGGGCTTTTCCTTACTTTTCAACATATTCAAATGCTGAGAAAAAAAATGCCATAAAACTGCAGAGCTGAAAGTAACAGCATGAGATACAACAGAAATGATCATTGCAGTCAATATCTGTAGGGAAACCATCCCAGACCCAGTATCCTGCTCCCCAAAAGACACCATGATGACAACACCAGGAAAATAAGGTCCTGAGACACACCTTTATACAGGTGCATTTATATCTTTAGCCTATCACATAACTCTTGAACGGGTTAATATGACATCACCACAGTCAAACTGGCAGCAGATGCTCAAGGAACACACATTCACTGCACATCCAAAGAAGCAAGACTCATTTGACCTGATTTTACCTCCCACCCTCCTCTTACCTCTGTGTACGCTTTCCTTTCACTCCTGCATTAGAATACCACCTTCATCACCCAGACCCAACACATGATAACAGCAAGCTGCAAAGACATTGCACTGAAACACAGCTTTCATGGTAAACACAAGCTGTTTTCTTCCCTCTCTTCAGCTGTTATGCTAACTGACAGGATTTCTTTCTTCCCATAATATCCCACAGAGATTCCCAGAACAGTAAGAATGCCACAGGAATGCCATCCCCTGTAATGTTTGGGACATTTACTGCTAGCAGGTGTGTTCTGAGCTACCTTCTGGGAATATAGTCTGCCACAGAATGAGGTTAGTCCAAATGTCTTATATCAAACCCATGTAGCCTTGGGATACAGTCAAGCAACACTGAAGAATATTATGTTTTCCAAATATCACTGTGTGCTCTAGCACTTGCTAAATCAGTCTCCAGACATACCCCTGAGGAGTAAGACATTTTTTAGCACCTGCCAAGACTAACACCCGCTGGTCAGCCCCGTGGCTGCAGCAGATTGTTTGGCAGAAGACACTAGAGGCAGTTCTGGACGAGCTGCCCTGCAATCATTTACCCAAGAAAAGAACAGGGATGGTATGAAAAGGGCAGTTCCACTGTGTGCTGCAGAGCAGGGACCTCTTTGCTGTTACTATTAGAGTAGCTCCACTGCTTCCCTCCATCTGCCATTCTCCAGTGCTGCTCTGACCTTCTCTCCGAGCCATCTGCCTTTGCAGGCTTTGGCACTGGTAAAACACATGTTGTGCATAGGAGCTCATGAGATAAAAACCTGTAAGGAAACAAATGTGCCCTTTGCAATTCCTTCTTGAACAGCTTTACATTAATTTTATGTGTTGCTAAGCCTCTGGTAGGAATATAATTGTGATTAAATGAAACCTCTTACAGGAGTCTTCAGTTAGGTGTATGTTCTTGACTGTGACTGAATATGGAAGTTTAAGTTATCGTGCTGTAACTCCTTCACATTTTCCATCTCCAGGAAGGGATATATCTTAACTTTTAAGCCAAACTTTAGTTCATATCTGGAATGGGCTAAAAGAATACAAATTATTTTCAAGCAAGATGATTGCCTAAATTAATTGAGTCAAAAAAATGAACTTTTATTTTACGTCTGTTTTATACACTCTTGTTTCAGTCTAATTTGTAATAGCCTCATAAAAAAATTCATCTCAAAAAAATTACAGAGATTATTTATCCACGTTGTGACGCTTTAATTTCTTTTTTTATTTGATTCTATAACTACTTTTCTGTAAAGGCATCATCAAGTTACCTATTTTATACAGATAATATCCTTTTCCTGTCATACATAAAGACACACCACAAGCCTCCTTTTCTCCAGGCTAAACACTCCCAGTCCCCTCAGCTGCCCTTCACAGGACTCATGCTCCAGAACCTTCATCAACTCCACTGATCTTCTTTGGGAGTGCCATTGGACTTTACCTTGAAATGTTGATCTCATGGCTATAATTTCAATTTGATCTATATCAGAGCCACACTACTGTAAGTGCATTGGCTCTTCCGATTTGGCCCTATCTGAACATATGTGCATTAAGAGACAAACAGTTTTGAATTCCTGTTTGCTTTCACTCAGCCCATCTTACCTCTGCAGATAACAACAATTTTATCACTGTTAATAATGCAAAACCAATAAACACAGGAATAAACAATTGGTATGTTATTAGTTCATGTATTATTCAAAAAATTGTCAGTCAAATTTCTCATTAGAAGTTATTTATCGTAAGCAGTGGAGGTAATAAGAAGCTTAAGTTTTTATTCCATCTCCTCAAGTGGACTTTGTAGTTCTGATAGTAGGAAGAGTATTAAATTTTAAATTGGGAATTCAACACAAGTTATAAACTTGACTGTTGTCAAGTCAATCCTTGACTGTTTTTCACAGCTCAAAATGAATCTAAATTTGTCATCATGATGACTTACTGGTGTTTTATATGCTCCTTGCATGCAGATCTCTTGTAATAAAAAGACAGCATACTTAATTATTAGAATGTATTTATGTATTTGCATTTATTCGTAAGTATCTGCATTCACATGATTTGAGATGCTTGTCAGAACAAAGCCAACTGAAAGACTTTACTTTTTCTCTAGATTTTCTTCTTATCTGAGAATCAATGTAGCTGTTCTACAGTAATACATAAACTTATGTGTGGTAATGTATAAAAATGTTACAAATTTACAAATTTATTAAGAATTGGAGACTTTTCAGGTCTACAAAAAAAAGTAAAAAACAAGAAAATTTCAAACAGCCTTCTCACCTTGCTTCCTACTCTCATATTGCAATCTTTGGCCCAAGCCTGGAAAACCTTTAGACTGCATTCATGTTCCACGTTTTCAGCAAATACAAAGCTGTCAAACACTTGATTTTTTGATCCTGTCAAAAAGAATTTTATGAGCCTTCATGGCAGGTGTATTTCTTGTAATTGCTTCTATAAAAGAAATGATGTTTTTTAGGATAGGTTAAGGGGCCGATTTCCTCAGTCTAACAAATGACTTTACATTTATACCCGTGTTAAGCTAGTGTGAAGTGAGTGTAAAATGTCACAAGTAATCAACAACAACTGTGGGAGGTTGCTGGGGTAAAAATCAGAAGACATAAAACAACACTGATGGCTGGTTCTGTCACTCCATCAACCAGAAGTATCAGGCAAATGCATCATCCTGCCTCCAAGAGGTAACAGATTTTTTCCCTGTTAAAATAACTGAGCAGTCACTCCATAACCTGACTGCACAAAACTCAAACCATCCTCTAATACTGGATGGCTTTCATCTGCTTTGGCCCAAGAATGTTTTGATGCCATGCACTATTTGAAAGTGTCCATTTTTGTGAACTAGGAGAAAAAGATTTTCAGATAAACAAAACATTTCCCCTTGTTTATATATTTTTCTTTAAATTGTAATGTAGACACCTAAAGTAAATAAGACATTTTCTAATTTAAAATCTTTAATCTCACCCTCTACTGGTGCTATCTGCTCTATGGCCAAGCCCCTCTCAAAATGTTACAGAGATGGTTTCAGTTAAATCCTCAGAATAAAGATTTCATGCTGTTGTTTGAAGTGGCTGATGTATTATAACTGCTAAATGACTTCTAGTAAGTGTAGTAAAGCATATATTATGGAGTGAGGGGTTTTTTTTGGGGTTTTTGTTTGGTTGTTTTGGGGTTTTTTTGTTTGGTTGTTTTGGGGTGTTTGTTAGTTTTTGATTGTTTGTTGTTTGTTGGTTTTTTCCCATAAAACCTGTTGTCACTCACTTAAAATAAAATAATTTTTTAAAACCTCCCATAAGGTTAAAAATGGTATATTCGAGGGGACAAGACTACCCTGTTTGCCTGGCATCCTTCTTTAAAGTATCTAATGATATGGGATGTTACTACTAAGCACAAGGGAAAAATTAACTTCAGTTAGTTCTTTAAAGAAATGTCATAATTGAATAGGAGGGACTAATGCAAAAGAATCACTATATACTTTTTTTCTATATTTCACTGTTTCACACATGCTGAGAACTTTCAGAAAGAGAACACTGGGTCCTTCAGTCCTAATTTTTGGAAGTACTTGTGTTTTTATGTTTCTTTCTAAATTTTTAATCAAAATTTCAATTTTGTTCTTACTTATTGTATCTTCTTTTTACAGAATCTGGCAAACAAAGTTGGATAAATCTGAGGATTTGAACCCAGTTCACAGGAATAGACATAAGACGAGAAATGAGGTTTGCTGATGCTTTTGATCTAGTTATGATCTAACTTTCTGACTGAACCCCATTTCAGTATAAAATATTATTTTTTCCGCATGTTCAAACAGCAGTGTGGTGACTGAAATGCCATGAAGAGAAGCCACATGTTGGTTAGAGGAAGGCTATTGGTACAGGGCAGGAGGGCAAAAGGTTATAGTGCTTAATTAACATATATTGACACTGCACTGGGAAAGGAGGAACACGCTCTTGTCTCCAAACAAAACTGCAAGCAATAGCATACATTAAAATTGCCAGAGAATATGCTTAGAAAATAAAGGTTAAATGTTACCAACTGACATGAATAGAATAATCAGTATTTCAGCTTCAACCTCTTTTGGAGGATCAGACGGATGTTTCTGGCTCCAGTGGGCCCAAGTAAAGAGATGCCCCACAGCAACCTCCAGAGGCTGCCTACCACAGCCCAAGCTGTCCAGGGCTCCTCCCAAACTGCTCAGGATGGTGCAGGCAGAACATACAGGGCTTGTAGACCATGCACACAGGGTGCTGGGCTTCCTGCTGCTCTTGCACAGACTCTTCTGCTACTGCTGCAAAGTCTCATAGCTCTGGGTCAGTGCAGGCAGGTGACAGGCAGCCTGATTACTACCTCACTTTTATATAAAGTGACTTCCCCACTTTTTTGAGCTTACCAGAATATGGCTGCACACAGAATTATAGGAATGTCTAAGAAAAAGACTGTGCCCTAAGTTTTTATTGATCATCAGAGGAGAAATACATCTCCACAGGATCATCCAGTTAATCTTAAAATAGGGAGAGTTAGTCACCCTGGAAAAGCTGTTTTCATTCAGTGTGCTGTTAGACACTACGCCAAAGTTCTGCCATCTACAGGAGGCCATGACCCATTTCCAGCTACAACTGGAATAAAATCAACCCTAATAACAAGATTTTACTTTAAAACAAAATGCAGACAACCTATATGTCTTTGTTTCCAGACTTTTTTACTCTGCTCATCTTTCTAAAAAGCAGCTTATTCCATTATTTTTTGTGTCCCTCCCAAAGGAAAAATGCAATGTGTCCTCTAGAAAATTCATTAAGTCAATAATAGGTTTTTTTTGCTACCTTCACTTGATTTCATATAAATCAAAATGCCATCAGAGGCTGATTTATATCATTAGTTATTAATTACCCCACCATGTATTGTGCAAAACCATTTTTTAACATCTGCATCAAGTTATTTAAATGGATGTTCACTAGGCAAAGTCTAATTTACTACAACTTTCACATGTAAAATGGTTCTTACTCTTGTGGGAACAAAAACTTTAGAAGACAGCATCTTTAAATGTGTGTAGCACCAGTTCAGGTTCAGGGGTTGATTGCACATATTTCACAGCTGGTAATCAACAGGTTGTTTAGCTTGAGGACTCATGAAAATCTGTAGGTAAAGCAATTTTGCTAGATATACAAAAATTTAACAGTTATTTTACTATAGAAAATTTAATTCTATAATTAAGGTAGGGTGAGATGCTGGAGTAATAAGGTGAACATCTGTTCAAATCAGAAGAGGTTGTTTTATGTCTTTTGCAAATATTAAACATCCTTGCATCAAATAATTGTTATATTTACTACATCTTGGCTCTAGGAACTTTTCATGTCCACTTAGATTTTCTCTGCTCCTTTTGTTCTATTATTATCAGGAGCTGCCTGGATCAAAACAGCTAAAACAAACAAAAGTTGATAAGAGCCCATGAAGGTTATTTCAATGGAAAATTTTCATCTATTTAAAAATACTGAGATCCCTTTCATAGCTGAATAACACTCGGAAATATAATCAATTGCTAATCACTCATTTGAATGGGGGCCTGTTACTGAAGGAAAAGGCAGAGGAAAGGAACACATTTCTTTTGCTGTGTTTGGCATTTTTTTGGGCCAGGCCACGTTTTCATTTAGGGATGGACATTTTTTCTTCATGAAGGTAAGATCACAGAAAAGAGAAGCATGAAACATGAATTCTGAAGTCAAGGATGAGAAAGACATTATTATGGTAAGTTATTTATTTTGTTGTTGTTAAATACCACTGTGCTGGGTAGAATACAGTGCAGGAGAATGACCTTGCTGTTATCTGCCAAAGCAGCTTGCTTTCAGATCCTGAACTGCAGAGAACTGAATTAATCTCTACTACAGGAACTGTCTATCAGGAAAACAATTTTTTTTGCAATAGCATGTGACAAAGTAATATGGTGGTAACTGTTCATGAACAAGAGGCAAGTCCCTTCTGATTACAGAGCTATAAGCCAAAGGAAGAAATCTTACAAGATTCAGGCACAGCTGAAGGCAATACATGACTGAAAACAGTTTGTTCAAAGGCACTGCAATGGATGCAGATGCTTTTTCACTAGCCTAATTCTAAAACCTTTATTTTCTTACTCATCATTTAAACTTAGTATTGATTTTATTTCAGCAAACATTGTCTAGGACCTTCTGTCTTAGGTTTAATAAGTTAGGGACACTATCCAAAACCTGATGGAGGTCAAGTAGATCTGAAAGGTGAGTTTAAAAACAGAGGGCATAAAAATGTGGGTGACTGAAACTGAAATCAGACAACCTACAAGACAGAGATGATCTGGGCTCTCTGCCTGCTTCTGTCCCTTGGCCCCATAAGGGAGTCTAGCACAACTGGCAGGTGGATGGCCTGAGGCACTCATAGTTCAAACCTAGTTCTGGGTGCTAAATTAGACACCTCCTGATACTTTGCATCTGGCCTACTTTTTGGCAGCTCTGCCAAACCAGTTCTTTCCCTTATTTGTCACATGGGAAGTTTCTTTAGAGTTCAGTTCCAATTTAAACAGGAACAAGTTTCAATGTTCAGACTCTTACATTGTCAAACTCTCAGGGGCAGATGAATGAGGAAAAAAATGATCAAAAAAAGTGTAGGATATTGAAAACAGCATGAGATCCAGACTGTTTTGTAAGTGATCTCATGTGGTTAAGTACATCACATACATGTTCCTACGCTGAAAGGAAATTTCTACTTTAGACAGAATTTTGCAGAAATGCTTTGTTCAGGACATGGATGTGATAAAACTATTTTAACACTCTCATCCAGGTCTACTGAGCTGGATTTGCAATCTTTCATTGCAAGCTATTTCTTTAACATTGAAAGTTTTTTCTCTTTTATTTGCAGTACAGAAGAGCAGTTCTGTGGCTTTCCTGAACTATATGAATGGAGTCATTTCTGACTCTGATGAAGTATGAAGGTAATATGTGAAGGAGCAGCATACTGAATAGAAATTCATCCTTGCTATGAATGATTCATGAAGATTGTCTGCTAGAATAAAAATATGAAGCTACTTTAAAGACACTACTTAATACTAGATTAAGTTTAAACATTTTTAAAGGCATCTTTCATATTTTCTTTTATTAGTAGCAGTCAAGCTATTCATTCTTACCCTCATAAAAGTTATTATATGTCATTATGGATAAAGCATAATGTTTTTCTTTCTCTCCAGTGTTCTCAGAGAAAGAATAATCCAAACCTAAAGAAAATCAGTTCTTTTCTTTCCAGCAGAAAATGGATAGCAACATAAAATCACACTTATATGTGGGTCATCAGTGAAGTAATTTTCAACAAATTTTTTTCCTGCCAGATAGCATAAAACTCACACCCAGAGAAAAGCTAATGCAAGATCCAAAGACTCTCAGTTCCTGTATTTTCTGACATAATATCCAAAAACACTTTAAGACGATCTCAGATGTCAGTATAAATAAACACTGCTCTGTTACTTCTAGCCTTTTCCACTCCCTGTCTTTGCCATGCTCATTAATTAAAAAAATCCAACAAAAATATCTGCAGCTAGCAGTTGCAGAGTAACAAGGACAATTTAAAAATGTGATCAAACTCTGTGTTTCCAGACACAGAGAATTCACCAGCATGTTTCTTTACACAGGCAACATGAAGCTTAATACTAGGATCAAATAAATAGGCCAGAACAAGTCATTTTCTAGCTCCCTGCAATGACTGAAAGTGGGGATTTGAACAACCACTTGAGATGTTCTGGCCATTAAGAGAGATTGTCCCTGATCTTAGGCAGATTTAGCAAGCTCTTTTCCATGCAGAAAGAGCTGGTCCCATTTCCATACCATTCTGCTGGTCCTCAATACTCATGTTAGCCATTTACTGCTTGAATTCATGATCCAGAAGAAGCGCTCTGGAAATTGACTTTTTTAGGGCTAACAGTTGCAACCTCTGCTCCAAATATGCCCAGTATGAAATTATTAGTAGGATTCTCCTATCAAATAAATCCTCCTTTACACAGGTATTTTTGAATAAGTTGTTCATCCTGTATTGGTAGCAAACATCTGGCTAATTCCTTCCAAACCTGAAAAGAAGGCTCAAGCAAGAAAAGTGAGGGAAGCCCTGCTGTGTTCCTGCAGTGCAACATGTAAGGCATTGCCACTTGACTGAGCTAGTCCCACTGGCCCACTAAGGCTTCCCTGCAGCACAAAGAGATGGAAAACCCCATGAGTCATGTCACATTACGTTCAACCTTCTGTCAGATCTCAAAAATTCTGTGCCTTTTGTGACAAGGGGTGCTAGCAGAACTGGGGCAAGCATGTGGTGCAGTGGGTGACATCAGGTCAGAAATATTCATCTTGGTATCCTGACCAAAAAATAATTAAGCATTCAGTTTCTGGCAGAAATAAGTCTCTTTTGCCTTGAGGGTTCAGTCTCTGTCTAGGCCAGCTTCTGCTGGGGCAGCCCTGGACTGTGCTGTGAGGCAGAGCCGGCACCATGTGGTGATGACAGTGGGAGGGAGAGAGGGCTTTGCTCTGGGAGACAGCCCTGGTAAGCCTGACATTAACATTCACATCAAATGGCAGTGGGCAAGGCAGCTCTCATCTGAGATAATAGGCTTTTTCCAATGATTGCACCTTGTCACTTAGGAACATATCAATCCCAGAGTTTGCTACCACAGGCTGTCATGTCATATATTCCCTTCTCTGGGCTCTATTTTGTAAGAAATAGTTAATGTTTACTTCTCCTACCAGCAGGCTGCTCCAGAACCTCACTGTGATGGTGAGAAAATTGCTTCTGTCTTCCACTTTCAATTTATTCATGATTAGTTTATAACCCTTTCCTCCTGAGCCAATATTGTCCTTTAGCTTAACCAGCTCTTTTCCCTTCCTGATGTTTATCCTCCTAATGTATTTACACAGGACAGACATATCTCCTGTTAGCCTTTGCTGAACAAGGCAAGCTTTGGCAGTTCCACTCATGGGATTAACCAAATCACTTTTCCCCCACCCAGCACCCAGCTTTCTCAAAGACATGTGTATTTGCTGTTATGAATCTCCTGTTCTTCAGGCAGGTAGTGCCATCCCCGTCTTGATAGAGTTATTGCAGTCTGGATATTAGATGACCTTCATCTGTTCAATCTTCTTTTAGTTCTCCCAAAATACAAGTATTCTTCTATGGGGATGAAGTAGTTTGGGAAATCAGTGCATGGTACAGAACCCTAGAGCCTAGAAACTCCTGTCCATATATGTGGCACCCCAGGAAAAGCAGAAACCCAGAATCTTTGGATATTAATTTAGTTGCCTTGAGGTTTCCTTGTTCCTCCTAATATTCTTCAGTTTTATGTGTAGCCTGCAGTATCTGAATATGTCACTAGTGTGACAAAAAGAATAAATAATCATTGGTCTTTTTATCTGGTGAAGAAATGTAGTGACATTTTGAATGCATTTTCACCCTTCTTCATGTATATTTCCCTTTGTCTTCGCCCCACATACACCGAGGCTTCAAATTCAGCCTCCTACTTTCAAACCTAAAACCACCTCTATTTACTGGGATTCTGGATTCTTTCTGAACTGAGCCAGCAGAATTCAAGAAATTTAGTTGGACTAACGTTCAGCTGAATGAGAAGTCATGTCATGCCATAGTTGTAAATTATAATTGTCTCTGGACTTTTGAAGATCAGTGTACCCATTAGGAAATCCAGAGTTGCTGGACTGACACATGATTTGGAGAGACGGTAACCACACACCTGGGGTCAGAGCAAGCCAAGCTGCTTAAAGTTTCCACAGGGGGGACAGAGGCTCCTTTTCCCTTGTAATTCCCTGCTGATAGCAGGCACAAGTAGGAAGAGTCTCTGCCTGTGCTGGCCCCAAAGCAGCCCAGAAGAGACTCTGCGAATCTGCTTCTCTCATTCCCAATCCCAGGACATGAGACCTACCATGATTTCACCACCAAACTGGCTTATTCTGTCTGATCTGGCAAAATAGTGAGGACATATTGGGAGAGACTACTCCTGCTCTAGCTATCTAGACTTTTTTCTGTGTCTGCCTTGGAAAGTTCAGTCATCAGACAGGAAAGCAGCTGTGCTTTGCCTGCATTGTTTGGCATTCACCTTTGCCACAGTTTTGCTGCCACTGTTTGTCCAAAGGAAAGGTAAAGCAGTATTAACATCCTGTATGGAAGAATAAAAATAGGCAACAAAGTGCCTGGGTTTGTTGAGAGATGCTTCAGAAAGCATCTGCCCATTACTCGTTATGCTTCACCAGAATTCCTTCATAATCTCCACAGCGAAAGCATTTCAGAGTCAGAAGTAGGAACCAGAGAAGTGCCAAACTGAGGCACATCTTCCTTCTTTCCTGCTCACTGTGGTTACAGGAACTTCAGCCCTTTCATTAGCTGTTTAATTGTCCTGCAAAACTCTTGGGTCAATATTTTTATTTCCTGATTTTACCTGCCAGTGGTGAGCAACCTGCTCCTCTTTTCAGACTGTCTAACTAAATTTAACAGGCAGTACAAGGAGTTGCACTCCCATGCCTGCTGGATTGGAAAATTGTAAGTATATTTAACAATTTTAGGTATGCATGAAGACCTTGAAAACAAACACTTTGTTCTGAATAGGACTACTGTCCTGGAGAGAAATTTTATGTTGTGAAGTAAAAAGGTTTGGATTGTGTTGAAAATCTGTAAAGACAAGAATGCTGCAGGTCCACAGAGAGACTAAAAGACTGCAATTAATTTACTGAGATATTAAAATGAGTACCTGGAGGGTATCTTATATTTTGTAGATTCTGTAGTGTGAAATAAAATTAGTTCTTAGCTGCTGGCCAATGACAGCTGGAGGTAAATGAGGGGGTTTTCTTTAATCCTATCTTTCATTCTCTTTCGTATAACCCATAAAATGTTGATCTGAACTAGTGACTCACACAAAAAGTCCTTATTCATTTCAGAAGTCCCATCAACTCCCATGAGGATGAAGAGATCTCCATTTAGGATGATCATTCCTTAAAATTTCATAATACAAAAAACACAGTGTAGCAGAGCCATATCATAACTATCATGCATTCCATGTGATGTCCAGGAAACATTCACCCATTTGCATTTAGACTTTCTGACAGGATCTATGAAAAGGCAAGCTAATACAAAGTTGACATCCTGTCTGGAACAATATATTTTAGGTAGTGTTAATTTCATTTGATGCAAAACCAGAACAAATGGCAAAACTTTTCCTTAAACCTCAAAGTCCAAAAATTAGGGGGGGGGCACATATTAAGGATTTTTGGGGGAGGCATGTTGACATTTTTATTAGAAAAACTAGAAGTGGGAAAGAAAAAAATTAATGGAACAAAAAAAAAATGCTAGAATATCCTCATTCAACACTCATACCAAAAAATTTGCCTTCTTTTTTTTTTTTTGTGTGTGTGTGTGTGTGTGTGTGTGGAAACTGAGCCTTTTAGATGTACTGCAGAAAATAGCTGGATTTATGCTCAAAGAAAAAAAGAAAAGGTGATTTACTGTATCTTTGTTTTGGAGGGTTTAGAGGAATTCAATGGGCAAGCTCTCTGATTCCATAAGGAGAAGCCAGTCTGACCAATTCTGAATTAAACCCAACAAAAATGAGGGCTGTACATCTTAGTAAGACAGCCATTGTATAAAAATATGTGTGAAATGGGTTTTCTTTGATGTATCTCCAATTTCAGCAATCCAAATTTTTTATTATTGTTATTTCAAAAATCCCAGCTGCACAGTGATTTCAGGAAAAAAGGGGAACAGACAGAAACAGGTAAGTCTGAATCCTTCACCTTTTCAAATCTTGTCCATGTTGTGTTGGCACCTCCTCACTGTACTGCTACACAGGTTTATATTTTCTGGAACTGCTGGAAGCTCCTTTGCATCATCCAAGCAGGACAGAAGGGATTCTGTTGACCCTCAAATATGCCAGTAGTGGACAAAATCTGGAGCTTGGATGTTCGATATGCAAATGTGTTCTAAGGAACTGAACCTTGCACTGGATTAGGGTACAAATACTGTATGAGGAGTACTTTGACTGCTGTTTGCCACAGAGCCAAATAAAACACTATCAGAAAATTACAAAACTGATGAACATGCTCCTATTTTTTTACATATAAAGGAAAGCTGCCTTACCCAGCCACATCTGTTTCTTTGATTTAACTCCATGCTCATTGCTGTTGGCAATGGATGAGTGGTTTGGCAAGTGTGTTGCGGCCCACTTCACTGAAGAGAAGGGTTTCCTAGTGAAATAAGCCCCTTTATGAGACTTCGATACAAACATATTTAGTAAATTACTTTAAAAATCTCTCCTCCTCTTCAGTGGCTGTACCCTGAAGCCTTCTTACATTAAAGAACCTGTTTTTTCACAAATTCATTGAAGAGGAGACATCTCTCTCAAGTCACCCTAGATGCACTCCCAGCAGGACTGTAATTATTCATAAGGTGCTTGCAGAGGAGTAGCAGATATATCCTGCTGATTTGTAATGTAATTCCAGTGCAAGAGGTAAGGCTGCAATATAACCCAATTCATTAATCTCCAAACTGTGAAACCTCACAAGCTGCAAGAGAATTAAAGATTGAGGAGAGGCAGAGAGAAAATTAGAGTTTCAAAACAAGAGATTATTAACTTGGAGCAGAAAACCATAGCTAAAAGTAGAATAACTGTACACAGGGTGCAGTTATGGGTTTTGAGGCAAGATTAAACAGATCATAAGAGCAATTTACAAATTTTGCATTTATCCAGTTCTCATGACCTGGGTATGTTCATCCATCAGCTAATGGCTAAAGGTATGCAGCACCTTTTACAACATTTCCATGCTAAACTGATTGTCACCAGAAAATATCTAACATGCAAATTGCTATCTGCATGTGAAATTTTAACAACACACACTTTGGAGAGTCACTAGTTGAACACAGGCTTCATTTTCAAGGATAGACTTACAGCCTCAAGCACAGGGCAGTGGGAGGATTAAAACAAAAGTGACTGTGATCAGCTCCTCAGCAAATGCTCAGCCCAACCCTCTCCTCACAACCCGGCTGCCAGGCCCCACTGCACAGTGCTCAGCCACCAGAACTGCACTGGACTGTGAGAAAATAAAGTATGCAAAGACAGGGCAGGCAATTATCATAAATTCACTGATGCAGGTTAATGAAAGCACCACTCTGTCTGTGCACAATTACTAAGCACCAGGAGGAATTCAAATTTGGAAGCAGAAACAGGCAATCCCAAAAATATACCTATAAATATGATATGGGTTAGGGAACTGGTTTAAACAAACTTTATGGCTTGAAGTGTCACCCAGTCAGAAATTAAAAACAAATGGCAAATAGCAGGTCCCGGAGCTTGAGGAATTTAAGTCTTGTGAAGCATTGAAATTTTCAAAATGGGATTTAAGCAGAATTTGAATGACATGCAGGCATTGAGCAAGAGTTCTACTTAAGTTAAACTTATGTTCCTCAAAAGTTAACACTAATAGCCAAAAGCCAACACTTGTGGAACAATCCGTGGCAAATGAAAACTTCATTAGATAGATAAATAACTAGCTAGATAGGTAGACAGAAAGGAACAGCCAACTAAACACTGGAGCTGATAACATCAAGACTTGAGCTTGAAACATCCTTTCCTGGGATTCATATCCTCCCCTTAGTCATCCTTTCCTTGTATTCCCCTAATACATTCTTCTGTCACCTTCTTATCTACCAGTACTCACTGCAGCCAAAATATAGGGCAGTGGACCTTCAGCATTACACAGCCCCTCAAATTTCCTTTTTTCTAGAACCCATGGTGTTCTGTCTTACCTTCTGTTCTGCCACCAGGGATCTAACCCTGGCATCTCTCTGCTCTTTTGTCTTGAGTCCAGTGTTCTTTCAGTCCTTTCTTTAGAAAGTGCTTTGTCCTACTCATCCTCTTTGCCTGCCTTGCAGTTCATTTAAAACACCCTTACTTTTATTCAAATGCTTTCTTTGCTTTCAAATATCTCTTTAAACCCAGGAATTTTGCTTGTTTCCAGCTCCTCACTGGTGATAATCTGAAATATACTTAAAGTATAAGCTTTCTGACAGTAGATTTATCTGTGTAGTTTATAGGCAACATGTAGATATGCACAGCAGGACAAATAAATTATGTAGAAAAAGAGATCAAATGGAAAGTCTTACCTTTTTTTCTGTTTTTGCAAACCAAGGAGTACTCTGAGTCTTCAGTATACTACTACTCTCTACTTTTTTCTGGTTTAAATTATCCAAGTACACCACTGAAAATGAAGAAAGTTGAGATAAGCCTTAAAAAAGGCAAAAATTTACTTTAATATATCATTTCATCAGGTTACTGTTGGAACTAGCATCCTGTTCCAAACAACCTCATCTTCATTGTCTAACAACTTACTCTGCAAATTAGCTGATTTTTCCAAGTACCCACTCTCTTCCTTGGCACTTTTCTTTTCTCCCCTAATATAAAAAAAATATTGACAGCTAGACCAAGGTCTCTGTGGTTGTCAAGGGATTTGGAAAGCTCTCAGTGAGGATGTTCTGAAAATCTTATTTTCATTAATGAATTGATCCTAGCAACTTCTTCTAGGATACTGTGCCATTCAAAATTGCACAGACCCTAGTTTTCTTGAACATAGCAAGAATCAAAAAGGAGAAGCTAATCACCATTTACAATTACTGGTCTCCCTTCAGCTTGCATGTTGCTCTGATTGTTTTCTTTCTGTCTCACACAGATACCAGGTTTTCTGGTTGCTTCCAACTCTCTTTTTCTTGCCTGCCTCTGTTGTTAACACATGCACATACAATTTTTCATTTCCTGACAAAGGAGATATTTAGATTAAGTATTAGGCAGAAATTCTTTGTTGTGAAGGTGGTGAGGCACTGGAACAGGTTGCCCAGAGAAGCTGTGGGTGCCCCATCCTTGGCAGTGTTCAAGGCCAGATTGGACAGGGCTTTGAGCAGCCTGGTTTAGTAAAAGGTGTCCCTGCCCATGGCAGGGCTGTTGGAACCAGTTGATCTTTAAGGTCCCTTCCAACCCAATCCATCTTATAATTCCATGATTCTGTGATTCTCTAGCTGTGCTTCTTATTGTCCTGTGCTCATTTTTTACCTTTGCCCAGGGATATGGCTGATGCCTGAGTGAGCAGAGCAGCTCACCAGGCAGCAGTCTATATTTCCAGAGCTGGCAGTGACTCATGTGTGAAGCTGGCTGACACCCGTGCTGTCTGTATGTACGCAACCGTGGGTCGTTACACAGCAATAAACTACAATATCTTGTTCAAAACCTGTCTCATTTTATCTGGATCCCCCCGGCTTTGCTGGCATTGATCCATGCCTGGTGTTTACTGACCTTTTAGAGGAGCACTCTTGGCTATAGGAGTAAAAATAGTTTCTTGTGGAGGTTGTGCAGACACCAAAGTTGCAGGGTGTATGCTCGGCCCCATGCACAGCAGCCTCAGGCCCAGCTGTAGGCCTTGGGCCAGGACCAGAAACACCATCCAGCACATTTCCTGCTGGAGCTGTTGCCTTTTTTTGAGTGATCACCCCACCCCAAACATCTAGATGCTGATAATACACCTTCTGGCCCCCCATGGAAATGTGCAATATCTGCTCAGCTTTCAAGGGATAGCTCTTCCAAGCTAAGCCTGTGCTACAAGGCAGAGGCTACCGTATTCTCTGCAGTCCTGTTCCAAAATACTCCTGCTGGGGATGTCCATAGGGCCACAGTGCCCTCCCATCTCCCATCTCAGGAGATGCAGTGGGGCACACCAGAGAATGCTGCTCATGGTGCTTACAGAGCTAGACTAAGCCCAGGTTGCCTGAGTAGATGCAGAAAGTGCCCCTGTGTGCACAGCCCCTGAGAATCTCCCTGAGGCCTTTGAAGACACACTGGTGGCTGCAATGAGGGCAAGCTAAAACACATTTGCTGAGCCATCAGACTGTTACAGTGTTTGCTGGGTAGAATAATTTAGAAGCCAAATAGCCAAAATCCCTTAGGAAGGGATCATGTGATCTTCCAAGCCCTGAAGTTTGGGGGTTTTCATCCCCCAGGTTAGGAAGGTTTTATTGTGTAATGACAGAGGAGAAGGCTTTAGCTTCACTGGCTGTCTTGCTCAAGTTGGCTCGGATGAAAAGTTGAGGGACCTCAACTCAATCAATATATTTGCACCATTGTTATTTTTTTTTTTTTTTTAATCTGATTGTGGTGTGCTGTTTATGTACTCCAGCTTTCAAAGAAAGCATTTTTCAAGTATCAGCAAAATTTCTACCTGGACATGCTATCCCTGAATATCACAGTGCTTGCCAACAGTCTCTGCAGAGGCACAGGGACACTACTGAGGCACTGGCCAGGACACACACAGAGCTAGATTTAACTAAAACAAAACAAAGCAAGCCCTGTGCTTCCGTGTAAGAGCACAGTTATTACCTTGGTAGTTTATGATGGTCAGTCTATCTCAAAGAATGAGTTGCAGTGCCTGGGCCACATTTTCTAGTTTGTGCTGAAAAGCCAGGCTAACAGGGGATTAACAGGAAGATAGTTCCAGGGTGGATTATCCCTGTGTGTGATGGTAAAGAAATTTCAGTGCTAGCGACGCCTACTGACACCACATCTGGAAGTCTGCCTCTGGCGGTGTACTCCTAGGGTTAGCACAGTTGTATCCTTCCAGGCCTGAAAAAACTTGCATGAGATTTTATCCCAGACATCAAATGCCTTTCCTGACCTGCTTGTGTCCTTGCAGTCTCAGCAAAACTTCATAAACTGTCTTAGTTTCAGAAGCTGGTTTTCCCTCTTGAAAATCCATAACAGCTTCAAGGGATATTTAAACTCTATTTCTGTAAGGTTTGGCTGGTTCATAGTACCCCCACTCCATGCCACTTCTCAGGAGCATTGACCTGATAGCGTCTGACAGACGAGCAGACAGCAAGAATAAACATAGATAGATTTAATTGTTTGAGACATTTAAGACATGTATGGTAGTTAATATGTTCATACCATGGAAAATGACAAAATAGATTTAGTAGCAGAAGAAAATACTACCTAGTGTCATTATAGGGTGAATGTTTTTGTGTTTAATCAAAACCCTTCCAGATAGATATATGAGTAGAAGGGAAAATCCATTTTAGTTGCACACTTAATTCTCTGTATTTAGTATACCAGTAAATTGGACGCTTTTCTTTAAATTCTTCTAACACTTTTATCAAGGCAACAGTTTTTGTAGATTTCTTTCCTCTTTTAAAGAACACTGCACTTGCTTTTGGCACGCTGCTGATGCTTAATGCTTTTTTTCTCTTCAGGAATACAAAATGTTTTCATGCTTCTGCAATGATCAGGATAAAGTCAAAAGACAAGAACCTAGCCCTTGTACTCCTTTGTCCATTAAATACTGTGCTACAAAAAGGAGACAGTAAATTATAGATAGAAACCAACATTATGACCACAGAATTCTGGTGTTTATTCCTACATCAAGAGACCTATATACAGTAACTGAAATTCCTCTTTCCTGATTCAAAAGGGAGTTTTGAATGTTTGGTGATCAAATACTGTAAAGGAAGTTACATGTTTTTCAGCTGGTTATAGGCAAGCCACAGGATGCATGAGATGCACTAGAAAGAGGAACTGACTGATGAGTAACCTGTTTTCACTGTAACTGTGCCGTATGGAGTGAATGAAGCAATGTTTCTCCATCTCTCCCTCTGAGAATGAATGAAAATGTTTTCCAGTATTTGTACACTGTATTCAGTAGAGACATGTTCACTTGTGTCCCACCAGAGAGTATTCTTTCAGAGGCAGTCCAATTTTGGCTGCTGAAGTCTGAGGCCTGAAGTCTGCAGGAACTTTATTTCTGTCTTTACTCTCTTTAGTGGAGGAACTTTATTTTTCTCCCTGAATGCAGCAGAGAAAGTGTTATCCATGACTGAGTTCCTTCCCCCAAATTGCAGGTTATTATGCCCTATTCATCTGCTGGACTTGACTGGGAAATTTAAATTACAAGATCTCTACATACTCAGAGAAAAGTTGACCAAGCTTTAAGAGACATGAATAGGATGATAAATAGCACTCTTTTTCAACAGTGACACAGTTGCTGGAAGAGTTAAGCAACTTTGCTGTACTAATTCCTCTTATAGGAACCTATATAGGTAGATAGAATATTATATGGACATTTGTCAATAGACAGTGCCACCAGCTAATCAGGGGTACTGTGTCAAGATTCAGATTTGTATGTTTGCCACAAAATCACCACTCAGAGGTAAGTAAAACACTGTGTTTTTCTACTTCAAGTAGTGAAGTGTCTTCTTTTGGTGTCAAATATAACATGGTGGTGCAGGAAGATAGAATAGTTTGATAATATTCTTTAACATGTTTCAAAAGAATTATAAAGTCATAGGCTTTTCTCACTGACTCTAGTTTAGCTCTCCCATCCTTTCATTTTCAACATCATCTGCTGTATTTATGCAAACTGTACTGGCTGACAGTTCTCTCCCTCCAACTTTGATACACGCCATGAGGGGGAGAAACAGTATCACCGAAATACTTTCACCTGGACTCAAAGAGTTGATTTAGTTGCATTTTGAACTGAGCAAGAGCATTTTCAAGAGCATCTCAGCATTCTGTGCAGACAACATTATCAGTGCCAAGCAATTTCAGGCAAGGTTGCTGTCTGCAGCACACACTCTCCTCCACATTCAGGCCCAAAAACTCTGCCTTGGCATTTCATTGGGTGAGTAAAATGAAAATGTTCACAGAAATTCCATCAGGTGATCTGAATGCTGGGGGGAGAAAGAGTCCTGCCTCATGGAGGGATATAAATATATCCCGGGATCTTTCTGTGTTAATCTTTCTTGAAAGAAGCTGTTCAAAGGGCCCACCATAAGCTCTGTGGGGACTATGGCTTACTGGGAGATGGTTTCACTAAAAGTTGCTGGTGTCTATTCTCCTGTACAGTGAATTTCTAATTCTCCCTTATAAATTGCAAATCAGTCTAAACTCATTGCCTATCACAGAGATGTTTTGTCCTGGCTAAGAAATTTTATTCATCATCACAACCCAGGTTTCCAAAAATCATGGAAAATTATTTCTACAGATCAAAAAGGGGTAAGTTTTGAAGAAGCTGTGTGTGGAAAAGGTCCAGCCACTTACCATGCTAGGAGACATTTAAAGAGATTGGCCATGATAACTGCTGTGCTTGCTTCCCCAAAAGTACCTACACCCAGCAAATAAAAGGCAGAATTTCATAGGTCTTACACCAGTGTAAGCATGAGGAGACGGCAGGACATCTCTGCAGAACACAATGCTTTCTCTCAGAATTCTAGCATGGTACAGGCAGGATGCTAATGATAATATCAGAAAAAAAAGATTAAAAAAGAAAAAAAAGTTTAGAAACCCAGGGAAATACAAAGGAAAATACCAGAAAGGACAAAGAAAAGTGCAGTGGCAGAGCAGCTCCATCAAGATCCTGGGTTTCAGACCATACCCAGCCCAGCTGCAATAAGGAAACCAAGATACCACCAAAACAGGAAAGCATCTGCCTCCCCAGAAACAAGGAGAGGAGAAACAAGTTCCTGGGAAGCTGGGAAATATCTTGAAGCAGAGTCTTGCTTTGATCCTGATGACAAATCAGCTTTGCCAAAATGGATGAGCCATTTGGACCCATTCCCTCCTGTTTAAGGATTTGTCCTTGAAGTGATGAGCGCGTGTGAAAACACACATATGCGCTGAAAAAGGGAAGGCAGATGACATCAGGCTTTAATTCAGATAAAAATGTGCATGAAAGAGCTGAAAAAAGCCCCCAAACAACCTCATACTGCAGTATAGGAAAGTCTGGTGTTCCTTTTCTGCCCTCCTCCAAATGGGATTTTTGGCTCCAAATGGCAAACACTATGTTTTCTGCCTCTCTGGGGATCACCATCCTGCAGGAAGGTTGAAACCAATTAGTAAGATTGGTGCTCCACAGAGCTTCATGTGGCAGCAGCTGCCCCTGTGCTCAGCTGCTGCTCTGGCTCCACCACAGAGACCATTTCCTGGGCATTCATGGGAGCTGCAGAAAATCAAGATTGCTGTATTGTGGGAACCCTAAAAATCCCTTCAGGGAAACATCTAGGCTTTGCCCTGGAAAGACTTTCCAGAGACTTCCCTGTCTAGGCTGAAAGAGAATACTTCTCATGGTGCTTTGCAAAACTACTGCCAATCTATCATGGATTGCTTCCCCCATTGGTCCCTTAACCCTGCCCTCCCCAACTGTTCATCCCTCATACCCCTTTATAGATTGCCTTGCCCTTTGTACCACCCTTGTGCCCTCAGGTCATAGCCACTGACCCCTTACTTAACCCCTGAGCAACACATGATCTGGGTCTTCTGTCCATGATCCCTTTGGCATGCTGAAATAAACCTTGCTGGAACATATCATACAGGAGCCCCTTCCTTCCAGGAAAGACCAGGAGGCCTTTCCTCTGCTGAGGCATGTGTGTGTGCATGGGCTTGAAATGGCTGTCCTTGTGATCTGCTCTGAGCAGCTTCTGAAGGAGATGCTTTGAGAAGGTAGCAGCGTTTTACAGTCCTGCCACAATGCTACACTGTATGGTACAGGAAAGAAAGTAAGAACCAAAGCACGCAAATAATCTTGAGACTCATTAAAACATTTACTTTCAGATGTAATTGCTTACATATTACTTTCTTTACTAGGAAGCGTGAGTTGCAAAGCCTGCACTCTTCAGGACCATCTTTACTCAAAAAGGAATTTGCAAAATTTACATCAAAATAGGTACAAACCATGTAATTTACCACGTTAGCCCCTGACATTTTCCAGCATCTGACATATGTTATTTTAATTGAGACCAAAATACCTAAAATTGTATTTAAAGTTTCACACAGCCTTTTTAAAACTTACTTCAGTCATTTTAAACACGCTATTAAAATAATTTTCAATACAAGACCATCATATTTTTTTTGTCTAATATCATATTTTTTTGCCTTTTTTCATCGAATATCATTGACATACATGATACACATACCAGGGAAATTTTGTTCCATCTTCATAGCATGCACTGTTTTCTTCTGATGGAATTTAAAAAAATAATCCAGTCCTGATTTTGCAGCCTCTTTTGGGTGGTTTGATGCTTCCAGTTATTAAATACATGAACTGTAATGGCAACACTGCATGCTTTCTAACTAGGAAGACAAAATGCTGAGATTACAGCCTGTATGCATCCAAATAGTCCCACTCCCAGGGAAGTAAAATGTACCCATGTGCAAATGCAGTCACCTCCTTGTCATAATTTTAATTTCCAAAAGTCAGTGGGGTAAATACATCAGAGTACACACAATGTAGTATTCCAAATGTTGCAATTAAATAAGCAGAGTGCTCTTTTGTGATATACTGAACATGATCAGCATCTCGAACAATTCATCTAAAGCTTGTCCACACATGACTACCAAAAATATGGGTCAGCAAGGATACACAGGGGGAGGAGAAGATTTGTGGAGGTCTGGCCATGCCCTCCATGCCTCCACAGGTGCTCCACCACAGCCAGCTCCAGGTTTGCCAGGACAAGGACGGCTGACAGCTGCTTTAGGCTCATAGGTTTTCTGCAAAACCCATATGCACAAAAAAAAGAGCTTTGGATGTTTATTAAACAGTGATTTTTTTTTTTTAATGATGGGTCTCTCAATCGGTTTGCATTTCAGTGTTTAGATATCAGAGATTCCTACAGGAAATCTGCCATAAAAATGAGAACCTGAAGCAGGCCAGATTGCTCACTGTTGAAGGTTACAGAAATGTGGGTTGAAACTCATATAACTTAAGAAATGAGCATGAGCAAAAATCATAATGAGATCTTGAAGGTCTGCAAAGTAGGGGAAATTAGTGAAGTTCTGTGGATTATTTCACTTTGCACAGCAAAGAAATCTGGATTATTTTGCATATACTGTGTTAAAAACACATTTTTTGGTTACCCCAGAACATGTTCAATTAGATAGCCAGGCTTTAAAAAAAAACACGTATAAAGCAAAACCTCAAACTCAGCCTCTATGGACCCCACTGTGGTGGCCTACTGCATAGATTTACATTGGCAATGCCACAGAAGACAGACATGCTGGAATAATTTATTTCTGAGTCGAATTTTTCTCTGTGGATTTTGTAATTTGATTAACATTTTTTCGTTATCTTTTTACAGGCTCTTTGAAGGTGGTGTAAATGACATCCAGCTCTGATTAATGGTGAGATTCATGCTAGAAAATAAAATCTTCACTCTAGCTGGAATGTAAATGCAGCCTTTCAAACTAGCGCAGAGTTTTTAATAGAAACAGAATTAATTAGTTCAACCTGGAATCTTACATATGCACACAAAAAATCAGACACCTGAATAATCTCAGTTTGTCTCTTCTGCAGTTTTTGATAAAACACAAAGTTTAAATCATTTTATTGTAGTGACAAGATAATGCTCTTTTCTAAAAGTTGCTTATAAAGTAGACAGTGCTAGCACTGTCTCAGTACTGTGCAATCCAAGAGACAGGCAGCCAGGTAAAGGCAGTTTTCAGATCTGTAGATGGAAATCAGATGCCCAGCCATCACTGTCTGAGTGCTCAACAGCTCCTTGCACCTTCACTATTGTAAAGGAAACTTGTTCACTCCCTTCTTTGAGGCAGACGACTCCCCTTGGAGTCACAGCAGTCACAGTGGAGTTTGCAAGGCTGAAAACTCAATTATTAAAATGAGTATTTGGGGTGGCACAGTGAGAGAAGTGGGTGTTGCACCTGGAAGTTGAGTCACAATCTACAGTGCTGTTTTGCTGAGAAGTAGAAATGTTCTTTGACCACCCTAGATCTGCACCAAGTGCTGGGTGTGCATGCATTTGCATTCAGCAAGAGCAGGGTATGAGGCCAAGCACAGGATGGATTATTCCCTTGACTCACACTCCTCTGCCTCCAAGCCCTGCACAAGCCCTTCCCTCCAGTGCACACAGGAGGGTAGTGTGGAGCCAAGCACACCTGAAGAGAAAGTGGATGGCAGACCAGTGATGCTGTACCCTCCCAAACATGGAGCTGATGTAGTAATGGTCGGAGATACGTTTCCCAGGACATGAACATCTTGTTATACACCAAAGCTCAAATTTATTTTGTTGTATAGAAAACAGAAATAAAATTTAGCGTTGAGTGTCAAAAAAAAAATTGTTGTTGTAATGGGCCAGATTAATTTCTGGCACGAACACACAAAATTGTCACTGATTTTGATGATTTATAACAGCAATTTATCCTTTAGTGTAGTTCCACTGATTTTGCTGCAGTTACATCAGGTCTGATATTTCTATCAAAGGGAGGAACATAATTTAAAGAGCACATACCTTGGTTTAGGCACCTGTTTTCTACCTTCCTGTTTTACAAAAACTGCATTTCTTTAAGCTATGTGTGCTCCAGCCCTCTGTTTTCTGTTATTGCAATAGCCTCAGGGTGTTTTTTTCCTTTACCTACTATTCACTTTTGGGTTTATTGACAAATTGTCACCTGTGATGTGTTTGCTGTCTTACAAGATTACAGATGACTGCTGTCTTGCATGGCTTCTCCTTTCCTTACATCTCTTACATACTGAGTGGGTTGTTTTCTGGCCAGTGAACACCCGAAAAGAATTTATATTAAGCGTTCTTAGGCATTCCTCAGTCTAGAACCTTTCTTCTTTTAATGACTTCACAGGTAATGTCCTGAACAAGTGCACAGCAAAGATCTTAATGTAAATTGTAAATTTCAAAAACCTGTTGTTCATACATGCAATTATCATTGATGGTAAAATCTCTCTTCTTCTTTTAAAAAATTTCATTCTTTGGTTATCTGCAAAATTCATCATTAGAGTGAAGAGCGGTACTCAAAATGGCTGCCATGTGCAAGGACACAAATATCTGTTCTCTCTGTTAGACAGATTCTTGAAACCCATATTGTTCCAAATCCAATGGCTTGATGTGTTTTATCACATATTTTTAATTCTTGTTCTGGATATCCACGGGCACAAGTGTTTGACTAACACTGATATTCTATTTCACAGCAATGGCACTGCTAGAGGTATCCCTGGGAAGCTGTCATTTTTTGTCAGGTTTGGCATTGAGTCATTGAAAAAGGACCCAAAGCTACCAAAAGCCAAGCTGTGTGGCTGATAAAGACAAACAAGAGAAGGCCCCTGAAAGCACTTAAAGGATGCTCTGAAACTCTCCCTTCAAGATTACCAGAGCAATACCAGAACCTCTTGGAATATGACTACATACTAAGGCATCTCCAGAGAAATAAGGTTTCTGCAGACCACACAACAAAGCACACAGACCCATGTGAGAATGTGTGAGCAACAAGCAAGCTCTGAGGCACACAGAAGTCATCACAAATGTGTGAATTCAACCTGCCGCCATACCTGCTCTTGGGATTTGTCTGTCCCCAAACACGTGGGTGTGTGGGCACTGAGGGCAGTATGCTATGCACACGCAAGAAATTAGAGTAAAACAGAAAACTACAGGTAGTGCTGAGGGGTAGGTGTGCATGCACACCTGCCTGTGTTCTGCTGTTTGTTTTCTCTGTGTATTCATACCTAATTTCTGCCACAAAGGCCCTATTGCAGTAATTACCTGGGGTGTGACAACATTTTGATGTCTACATAGACAAACGGGCCCATTCAGTAAACAAAATGAGTCATCTGAAATCTTCCTCAAGGCCACATGATGAGACCTTGAGCAAAAGCATGGTGAGGATTTTTAGCACCGTCTCTGACAGGAGACCATCAAAGGGGTGCATCAACTCTTCCTCTGGATCTGCTTGCTCAGTGGAGGATTTTCAGACCTTTCTAGTTATACTTGCATTTAGCAACCTTCTGCTGAGCTACTGCTCAAAAAACATTCACAACAAATAAATAAACAAACTCAGGGCTGCCAGTTCAGGCAGCCAGTGGGCTCATTCTGAGAACATCTGCCCTTTCCCTAGCACCAAGAGCACAGATTGCCTGCAGGAGTCTTTCAACATAGAGTAGTCTTCCTGGATTAGGTTTGCATGTCCTTGGCCCCACAGAAACAAACGTTAGAGACTTCTTTTGGATTTCTCTTTCTTTTCTTTTTTTCTTCTTTATTGGGCTTTGCATAGACCTGGAAAAATATCTGCAATATCTTTCATAAACATCGTCATTTATTAATGTACTGCAAGTCTGAAACAGCCCAGTTGTTTGGGTGCTTGGTAACGTCTGAGGTTAGCTCATTTATAAAGAGGAGCAATACTGGAAAGTGTTTCTCTTCAGAGAACCATGCTGATGAAAAGTTGCTTAGAGCTCATCCAAAATTCTTACACCCGATCTTTAATATAGTTTCTTTTGGATGAACTTACACCATGTGTGGGTTTTGGGTTTTTTTCCCTAATAACCACTAGTATATTTATATGCATTATTTTAGTGCAGAGATTTTATTTTGATGTTATGTGAGAGATGTGGAAACTGCACCTGGGAAATTTGGCTGGCATTTCAGTAGAAATAATACAATAGTGTGACAGCTTAAGCAAGTGCTGGTGCTGGTATTTAGCTTGCTTTTCTTTTCATCCAGTAATTTAAAATGCAATTTGAAATATGCATCAGACAGCAAGACAGTGACTCGTTAAAAAGACTCATCATGTTCTGTAGAGTGAAATGCTGTGGAAATGAGAAGTATGTTTACAGGTTGTGCAGATCAAATACAGCAGAGGCCAGAAGGGAAGGCCACACCACAAAACCGTCACCTTTTTCTTTCCTCAGTGTGTGCATATGGCAAGGATTAGGATCATCATGTAATATTCAGGAGAGTTGCATGGGAAATACATTTCCCATAGCAACAGCTGGTTTAGACGTTAGGGAAAGATTAAAGAGAACTATTTCATCTATCTATTATTTTAAATTAATGGTTATGTGCCAAAGCAGCAGGTCAAAACAGGCGCTTCTGTAAAGACAAACACCTCTACAAAAATTGTACTGTTTCTGTGGATTTGGT
The DNA here is from genome assembly GCA_017589585.1 of Phylloscopus whistleri. NCBI lineage: Eukaryota > Metazoa > Chordata > Aves > Passeriformes > Phylloscopidae > Phylloscopus > Phylloscopus whistleri. The sequence goes on along the minus strand of JADMLD010001485.1, from coordinate 5,501,998 downwards.
TTTCTTATCTGATAATGGGAAATCATGTGCCATACTCCAGGTCTTTGTGTAATTCTTAATTCAGCATTTCAGTCCTACATGGCTAGCCAAAAAGGCTCTTAGGTAAGTAAAAAGGAATGCAAAAATGGTAATACATTCAAGATGTTAAACTTTGATTTGTACCTAATTCCATTAATACATGCAGTTCAAATTAAACTGTAACATCAGACTTTCCAGTTTTGTTGGCTTTTAAAAATCCAGTAAAAGACAAGATTGTAATATAAAGATATAATCCAGTTATGCTCTTATCTCTAGCTCTGTTAAAAGAAAACTTAGAAGCAAGTTATAATTTCTATAAACAATCCATTATCAGCGATTACTCTTTTTAAATAGCATTCAGATTTTGTCAGGCATTGAAAACCAAATAGGCAAGATTTGACTTTGATCCTTGTACAAAGAGATTAGGCTCAAATCCTCAAAGAGTTACATACTCAAGTCCTGTCAAGGCCCCAGGTTTACTTAATCTAACCAAAGGATCCTAAATGAGGAATCAGTCAACACAGACTACCTCTAAAAATGGCCAAAGAAAAATGAGGGATGTCAGGCAATGACTTAGGTTCCCTAAAAGCCAAATAGCCCTCTGGAGGAGGCTGCCTCTTGCTTTTGGTGTCCTTGCAGAAGGCAATGCTCCTACTGAAAGCTGAAGAAGGCAAAATGCAATCACCTCTGGAAGTCCAGGAGGTTATTAGTGGTTCAGTAGTTCAGGGCTTCTGCACAGGTGACAAGATGGATGTCTGTTGTATGGGATGTGCCAGGTGCCACCAATAAACAAGGGGAGGGACAGCAGGGAACTGAATAAATCCATTTATGGCAATGGACTGTGTACTCATGAATTTTTTACATAGGAATGTCCTGATGGTATTTGCAAATTTATTAACTGATTTATTTTACTTACGTTAATCATATCATGTACTGCAGGCACCACGGAAGAAGCATTTGTTTTTGAAGTAACTTAAATAAAGAGCAGATGGTGGCTTGATGAGCAGGGCCTGGATTTGTGCTCTGTTACAAGTTCACAGTCACAACCTATTTGTGATATTCTAAATAAGAGTGTATCTTCTCTGAGCCAATATTCACAAAAATCTTTATGGAAAAGATTACATTTGATAGTTGATAGTGTGTTGATTAATTTTTGATAGAAGGAACCTAAATGTCCTGGCTGCTTCATCCATTGCATATCTGATTTATATCCCTTGGAAAAAAGCATTTATGAGGCCACACCGAGACAGCTTGAAGTTCAATTGAGCGTCCCTTACTTTTGGTTATGCTGGTACAGGTTGTGGTCAGTCATCTCCTCGGAGCACCAAGGAAATGGCATAGCTTCAGTCAGGTTCACATTGTCCAAGGAAAAGCATCTGCAATGGCACCTCTTGGGTTTAATGTGTGACATCTTCCCGACAGCCAAGCTCAGGACCAGAGGTAGTGCCAGCCTGAAACACATGTGGAAAAAAAGAGAATCAAAGTCCCTTTGAAAGCTCCTCTGCTACAGCACATCTTCATGAACAGGTCAGAACTTCGTATCTGATTGTGTTTTAGTGTCACAGTGTTAAGCCATGTGTTTGCACCAGTCCAGGGAGGGCATTTATATATTCCCCACAAAAGCAACTGAATTCCTCAGTCAGAGGAAGAAGCTGTTCAGTTTGTCCCTCAAGTTTGCAAAATCTCTCCCATCTCAAGGGAGAGGCTCATTACAGAGAGGGTTTTCCTCCTCTCACTGAGCACTTTCAGTCATTTCAGCATGAGGTCTCCCTTTGGATCTCATTTTTGTTTTTTCGGAAGGCGTACCTTTCTTGCAGCTGAAATGTCCATTGTTAGGAACAAAAACATCTATGTGTGTGACAAAGGAATTAGCACAAATAGTGACAACTGCAAATGGACACTGCTTTGCTTTCCAAGTGACTATAATCCCAGATGCTCATAGAACACAACTGTGTTCTGACTGTCCTTAAAGTGCTAAAATAAAGCCCCTTTGAAAGTACATTTGCCTCTAGAAATAGAAAACTATCCTCTATATTTATGTTATATTAGTTTTTGGGTTTGGAAGTTTTGCCAAAAGCTGTCTGGAAATAAAAGAAAAATGGCTTTGCATGAATCATTTATGTTATGGTCTTCCTACATTTATATCATTACCAAAGTATGTCCCAAATTGGTGTATGAATACCAGACTCAAAATACTGGTGGGAAAAGGAGGGTATGAAATTATGTCAGTGTACAACTGGTACTAATATGATGGCAACAAAATATCATCCTCTTAGTTTATGAAATTTCTGTGGTGATACTGTAAGACATGTGCCTTTGATATCACTGCAGATGTGGTAATGCTCTATTTTACATACTATGCCATGCCTCCATCAGTCTGTGGCAATGTAACCTCAAACCATAAAAGCAAAATAAGGCTGAACCCATAACTTTTTTAATACTTATTATATTGTGTAGCATTGCAGCGGTAATACTCACTACATATCAGATTGAGGGAGACTCTGCAGAGAAGCTGCTGACACACTAAGATTCTTCTGATGACTTCTTAAAATGAAGACTGATTTATTGAAGACAGTTGTATTTCTCTTTCAACAGCTATCTCATGGAATAGTTTATGTTGTTTTCATGATATCTGTGTTATAAAGAGAAGATATATGAACATTTGCTAGTGGACACATAAATTTTCATCCACAAAATTATGATGAATCTATCCATTCAATTTCTTTTTTCTTTGCTTATTCAGTGTTGAGCATAAGAAGGTCAGGATAGTCAACCACAGGATCAGAGAGACTGTGTGGTCTGCAGCTCTTGGAAGTTTTCAGAACCTGTATGGATTAAGGCCCAAACAACCTGGTCTGATCTCATAGATGCCTTAGATTTGAGACAGAAGTGGTCTACCTGAAGTCCCTTTGCAACTGAATTATGCTATGATCACATGACCCTAATATTTATTTACAATTTTATACCTGAAATAATCTGCACTAGATTCTCATCATTCCGCATTGCATTTGCACCACAGTAGTAATTAAATTGTACAGAAAGCTCTGATTTACAAACCCTGGACCTCAAGGCAGACCTTCACCTTCTTGACAGCTGCTGGAAGGAAGATTCAGTGGGACGCAGACAGTCAAGCAGATTTATGGAAAAGGACAACTTCTTGGCTCAGATATATGATAGGCAACTAAGGCTGATGCATGGCTACTATTCACTAATAAGGAAGAGCGGATTGGAAATGTGATAATCTGTTTTAATATTGGCTGCAGTGACTGTGAAACAATGGACTTTGAGATCCAGAGAAGAGCAAGGAAAGAGATAGTAGAGGCTGAGAGAGCAGACCTCAGAGCATTCAAGGAATAGGAAAGTGACACCGCACCCCTGAAGAGTCTACCAGGGAAGGTATTTGGTGTCGCTGTTGACTGTGTTTCAGACAGATGAGACACACTCTTTCAAGGAGGGAAAAAGTTTTGTTTATTGTATACATCCCTTTATATAGAATTTTATAAACCCTCCCATATCTATCCCCTATTGGTTGGTGACAAGCTGTCGCCCGGTCATAGCTGATCAGCCTTGGACAAGGTGTCTACATGCAAGAAAGGGGTGTTTGTGAGGTACTGTTTTCATTCTGTGCCAAGACGGTTTGGATTGTTGAAACAGGTGCAAGGAAACAGTCTTAATCTGTAGAATTCTTTTGCTGGGAAACAAGTTTTTTTTTGCTGTTGCAGGCTCCTGTTTTCATGAAGAGCTGTTAGCTTTCTCACAGCTACGTTGGTCTAAATCAGGATTCAGACTGTAAGGCCTATACAGGCCTACTGTCAGCCACCACAATTTGGGTGTTCCCAGACAAGCCTGTGTGTATACTAACCCGCTGAACTTTACATTTTGAGGGCTTCCCCCAACTCTAATGGATCAAAACTGTGACCATCACTTTGACCAGTATATACAAACACAGGCCATTCAGTGTCATTTCACTCTAATCCACCCCAAGGGATGTATTAACAAGAACCTTCAAGGGTGGGTCACCACAACAGCAAGCTGAGGAACCAGTCAATATGCTCAAGGGCAGGGCTACCAGCCAGGGGGAGCTAGATGGGCCGGAGGAATGGGCCGACCTTTTGAAATTCAAATTTCTGGATTCCCCAGGAAAGAGTGACTGCAATCCACAGTGTGGCTGAAGAGACACAGAGGCTCAGGGCTGACCCTTTCCCTCTTCAACAGGGGAAAGACCTCTGCTTTGTGCCCTTCCACATGCTTGTAATGCGAACCAAGATCAAACTTTCCCCACCACATAGTAACGTTGCTGAAAACCTGCCAATGCATTCTCACTGCCTTACTGCATTTCAAGTCACTCCTTAATCTTTCCACAAACTATCAGGTCTGAGAGCCTGATCCCTAACTCACTGATGTTGCCGCAAATCTTTCAGCAGACTGTAACAGACCTTGAATCAAGATCTTTGCAAGACATGACTCTCCTTTTTGTCAGTACATTAATAACTTTCTCATATCTTGCCATATTTACACCCTTGGATTTTTTTTCTTTTTTTTTTTTCCCTGAGATTTTGTCCTTTTGTTGGAATGTCTAAGCTCAGCTCAATTATTTTGTCTTAGACCCTATTTTCATCACCCTTCAGAACTTTGTAGCTAGCCATACAGATGATCAGGAAATGGAGACCTACTGAGGTCCCCTCACAACTGCATCATCCTATGAAGCTGTGCACTGTGCTTCTCTGCTTGCTTAAGAGTTGAGGAGTTTTGTTTTAAGAAAGAAATTAAATGCACCGGCAGCACTAGGTGGTCTACCTTTCTCCCACCTTAATCTTTCCCCCCACTCTTCTAATAGTTCATTAAGCATGTTTATGCTGCTTTCAGTTGATGAATTGTTTATGCAATCCTTCATGACATAACTTAGCAAATGCTTTTCAAATAAACAGAAGACAAAGAATTTGGCTGTACTGGTGAGGACTAGACTGTGGCTTTGTTCCAAGACCCATGCCCAGAGGGATAATCAGTTGTACTATACTCAGAAGTAGAAAAAAAAAAGATTGTCTTTCTGAAAGATTCACATTCAGAACACTGTTGTTGTGGGAGAAAGTGGAAGAAGGGGGGAATGGAAGCAGGAGCACATGACAATTGTTACTGTCCTATCCCAGCATAAACTGATGCACATGTACACACCCTCTGGGATTCCCAGCCATGACCTCTTTCAGTTTTTGTCAACCTGATTGGGAAGAGCAGGGGTGGGGGGGGAGGGGGGTGTGTCACATACAGATAAATTAAATTCATCTTGCTCTTCAGGCAAGCAATTGCAATAGTAAATCCAGTCTTTAGTGCTCAAGCCAAATAGAGTCTAAGAGCTTTCTTAAGCATCCTCAGTCATTCACATTCTTCATATTGGGAGCTAAAAATGTTAAAGTCATTGGCGCAGCAAACTGACATAACAGCTAAAACCTTTGGTCTGCTAAACATATTAAAATGGAGAAAAGCTATCCTACAGGCACTCTCAGTACATTTGAATAGCTCTACTGGAGTCTAGAGAAGGAATTTTAACATAAGAAAGATGCAAAATGTATTTTGAGTTTCTTGGACATAAAAGTTCCTTTACCTACCAAAATAAGAGGCAGGAGGGAAGAAAAGCATGGAGGAATATGATAGGATTCATAAAACATCTCCAAAATTTAAATATACCTGTAGTAGGAATCTTACCGTTAGGAACTAATAGAAAGTACCCGTGGACAGATTTCCAAGGGTAGTAAGAAATCTGTGAGCCAGGCTTGAGATCCTGCAGAAAAAAATCAGCATAGAACCAGAACTTCGGGAGCAGACCTATGACTTGGCTTATGTATTCATGCTAAAATCATCCATGCAGCACAGCTCTTCTTAGTTCTGCTAGATACCTATTTATCTCTTTCTTTGATACCAGGATATATTGGGCATTTCAATTTTGTCCTCTAGTGTCTCCACAATGCCTCAGTCCTGGCATTGCCTTGTGAGGAGGCAATGCAAGAGTGTTGCACACCAGTACTCCTCATGACAGCCTCATGCTGAGCCAGGGCTGTCAGAGGGCCCAGAGCTCACTAACAAAAAATGGGGGAGAAAGGGGGCTACGTTGTTACTCTTTTATTGGAACTGTAAGATATCTGGGTGTAGCAGCTAAACCCACATCTCAGTCCTTCACAAACACATTGATTACAGGACCAGAGGACATGCTACCGAGGCGGAGGAGCTCAGGGAGCTGGAAGAAGGTGCTACCATCTCTTTAAGTTGAAGCTGTTCAACCTCTCATTAAATTAATTTAATTTCCTGCTCCCTTCAGCTAATGGCACAATTTGTGGGATGCAGACCTGCCAGCTACCTGTTCTGCCTCATGGACACAGGCCCAGTTCGATAAAGAGGAGTGCTCTAGAAGGGGAGATGTGACAGCTTCAGGTCACAGCTTCAGGTATGCCATGGTAGGGCTGGGAACTGGCTTTGGGACTGGGGTTCTGTCTTGAGTGTCACCACACTTTGAATCCTCTGGGTCTCCTAGCTGCCAAGCAAGTTTTTTCACCAGCAAGTCTAGACAGACTCTTCTGTCAGCCAAATCCCAAAAGTAACTCACTCACTTATGAAGTACCCTGCACTAGTAGGAGAGCAATTTTCCAATATCTTGGTTAAGGTGGCACAGACAGGGACAGAGTACAAACATAATTTCTTTGCTTTCATGTTTCCCATTGTATTACTACTCAGTCATAATTCCATGTGGGCTCAGATCACAGCTTGGATGCCAAAATCCCCCTGAAACCATCCAGACAGAGCTGGCATACCCATCTTACATTGTATGAATCCCTGCAGATTAATTGATGCCTATAAACCCACCTTGCAAATCCAGGCTGAAGAGTCATTGGACCTTAGAAACTTTTTATAACACTTATTTTCATGTAATACAATAAAGTGAGCCCTGAAAACAGAATAATTTCCTGGTACTAAAGGCTTTAGATCGCTGAAGAAAATACATGGGTAAAACGTATTTTCTTGCAAATAGGGACAAAATTCCAATCTCAGTATTATTCAAAGAAGAAAGTTGAATTTGGTTACAGGGCAGGTCAGACAGATGTTCCACCCAAGGAGCCAAAGCATTACTAACTATTATATTTGTGTTTTATTACAGAGCCTCAGAACTATAGTCGTGGCCAGGACCCCACTGTCATGGTTGATATATCAAAACAGAACTAATACCTTTCTTGACTTAAGCCTAAGAAACCCACTGGCTTTAATGTGGTTACTCCCACTGCAAAGAGTAGCTGATTTGCCCTAATCTACAAACCATTTATACATTTTAAGCACAAATATACAAACCAAGCCCAAAACCAAACACAAACAGGAAAGTGTACAATATCTGGCTGTAAAACTTAGATTCACCATGTAAATTGAGAGATGTGTTTCTAACAAACAACAACGTGCCTTTCCTTCATGTAAGCAAAGAACACCAAGACAGCCCTCTTTCTCTCTTGCTTTGGCATTCTTTCATGTTGGTGATTTCCAATGACTCAGGCTGGCCCAATACCTATAATAGCAAATGTAGTCAATGTAAAAGTTGATTATAAAACTACTTGAATGAAACTTTGCATCTCTTGTTTGCAAGTACAATTAAATCTGCTAGCACGTAACCCTTACAATATGATTATGATTAAACTGAAGTGTTCAAATCTGTAGACAAGTTCTATTAGCCACACACACTAATTTATTTTACTGATGACCATGACTGGGCTTTACCTAGGCACTGGCCAAAACATGCCACAAAATTGGAGATGTCTTAGAAACTGAATGAGAAAACTACTTTCTTGCCCTCTTTCAATCTCAAATAAATAGCAGGGTACTGTGTGTGCTGAAAGGGAATCGTTTATGTTGGACTAAAACAGAGAAGGAAAAAAAGATGCAAAGGCCAGAATAAAAGTAGGCTGGATGCCTGGAAATAAATATGAATATATTTGAAAAATATTTCAAACTAAGGATGTGAAAAATGGAAAGCCCAAACCAAAACTAGGGAAGGAACCTAATATAATTCAGTTTTAAGCCTAAGAAGTGAGATAATACCAATCTCAAGCAGGGCAAAGTTGCTTCTGAGATGAGTGAAAATGGGAAATTTCTAATCCTTGCCTGCTCTGATGTGACTCTTGAATCATTCCTTTTATTTTCTACAGGTTTGCTCTGCAATTAGTCCCTAATCTTTTGCCTACAACTCCTGCAAAGGCAGGATGATCATAATGCAAACTTCTTGTGAAAGAATAATAATTACCTGTCAATTGACCTGCAAGATTGCAGGTTTTGACTGTCTGAAATCAAGTAGAATATATTAGGCCAGAAAAAGCGTGCTTTCACCTTCACCAAGGGCTTTCACTGCCAGCAGCACAAGGTTTTCACACTTTAGCCAGAGGAACACTCCTGTCTGTCTGGGTTTGCCAAACACCACCACCGTCCATGGCAAAGGCACAGGGAGAAAGATGACAGCTTGTGCCAGATGACGCTTAATAAAAACACTCTTTATTCACTTCCTACCACAAAATCTGGGAAGGCCTTTTCTTCTAAGGTTTCCGTACCTTTACCATTGAGAAAATGAAGAAATATCAAACTAAACCTACCAGTTGGTACATAGGCAGAAGACCATAAAAGGTTAAATGGTGCTAGGAAACCATGACCAAAATGAGGATCTTTCTGATATTCCACCTTTGTATTGGAATAGATACTATCAGATAATTTTTTGCTGGTTTTGTTGTTTCATGATGAGCGGCATCTCTCTTGAGTCTGCAAAATAACCGACTAAGTAATCATGTTTATTACAATGCACCAGAAGAATAATGGTCTCTTATATACAATGGAGTCAGAAAAGGTTAGCAACAGAAGGACCAAGAATCTTTGTTAAAAATTACCAATAAGGAAAAATATAGAATGACTGCAAAAAACGATCAAAATCAAGAGCATGGACAATAGGAACACAGAAAAGCCTAGGGAACATAAAATGTACTAAACTGTAGATACTGAACCAAGGAAAAGAAAGTTATCTACAAACAAAAAGGTAGAAGGAGAACCAACACAAAAAGTATTATAGAGTATATTCAAAACATTATAATTTAAAACATCACATAATAAAGAGAGTTTTAAGAAAGCATGCACTAATAAGACCAAACATTGAGTGAGTAAGAAAATCTATCAAACCAGAGGTCAGACAGAGATAGAGAAATAAGCAAGTTCAGAAGCCATGAATGCTGAGAAAACACATCAGATAGGTTAACAGAGAGAAGGAAAACAGGATTCTAGTCAAATACTGGAGGACTTGTACTGTATATAGGACAAATTACACGACAGGCAAAGGAGCAGTTAGTAGAAAATAAGCCTGTCATTTAATCCTAGGAGCTGGTTAGAACCCGAGCGGATGAGAAATGTGGTTTAAGTGGTTTCTCTAAGATCAGCATCCCAGAAGCCCAGCTAAAGAACATAAACAGAAAGATGGTGTCAATCACACTTGTTGGAAGCAAAATGGCACAGGAATGGTATAACTTAATCCCTGAGGGTTGAACATTGACTCTAACTTTATCTTTGGGTTTCAGCCTACATTTAAGAAAACCCCTCTGTTCCATTTGCTGCCCAGAGATTTTGACATTCCAGTTCTTAACTTTCTTCCTTTCTTCATAACTAACAGGATCACTGATCAAACCAAATCCAACAAATGTCAAAGGCATTCTTTCAAGGCCAGTATGTGGTCTCAAAACATCTCACTTCTTGGCAATGACTAAAAGCAAGAAGATTGGGCCTGAGACCAGATGATGGTTATTATTTTTAGGGAAAGGTATTTGTGTATTCATATTTAGTCATATGTTCCATCTAAGACATCCTATTCCAAGGTTGGTTCTCATTCCAGTCCGCTACGCATCACTGACTCCCATGGGAACTTTGGAGTTTCAGTGTTGTGCTTACTCACTGGAAAACTCTCTTCCACAGAGACATCTGGTGTCCCATACAACTAAACAGCAACATGGTTTTTTAATTTGGGGGGAGATGTTGTCCCAGTACTTCAGCCTCCAGAGCATGGGCTCACATCAGTTCACTGTTCTGTGAACTCCAGTTTCATTTCATAAAAACAATCAAAAGTATTTAGTTACAAATTAAGAATAAACCTTATCTGAAAAAATAGTCACAAGTAAGTGTGCATATATGTTAGTGTACATAAACAGCTGATGATGTCGGATCTGTCAACACAGTTGTGTTACTACATAGGATTTGCCATTTTATAGGTCTTAGAGCCATTTATAAGCATTGTTAGTGTTCAGGATCAAGAAAAGCAGGAGAAAAAAAATCCTTCTCTTTTGGAAAAGCACCCTTTTCAGTGGTGAAGTTGACTTTATGTAGCTGCATACTTAAGTTTATGCTGATTTAGGAGCATGTGCAAGACTAGACCAAAAACAATTTTAATGGGACACAGATAAATTATCAATGTAATCTTTCCCAAAACCAAAAGAAGGGGGAGGCCTGGTCCTACAGGCAGACTGATACCTACATTTCAACTAATACAATGGAGTAATTTTGAATTGTTAGTGTCTTGTAAACAAGTCAGTGCAATTAAAACTGAGCCACATTTTTTGACGTTTTCTTATTTCCAGATTTCCATCTCCCATTGCCAATGTTTCAGTTGTACACAGTGACTGCTTTCCTGTACATGGGCAGTACCACAGAATCCCTTTGTCTGTGCATTTGTTTCTATAGGGTCACACGGCTGGCTTTTTACACATCAGTGACAAATGTCATTTACAAAATGTTTCCCTTTTTTTGTCATTATTAATTTCCTAACCCATTAGTGAATCTTATCCCCATCATCTTAGTAACAACATATCTGAAGTTGACATAGGAAGGCAGGAGGACTGCCCTTACCACACAACTTTATTGATGTTTCTGCATCAACTGTGATTCTTGGCAATCCAGTTCATCCTTTCCCATCCTTGGTCGATGAAGTCATACCCACGAACTTAACAAAGAGAGATTCAATTTCTTCTCACTTATGTTAGGTGGGATTTTCGATGCTCTCCTAAAGAGAAGTTGAGGCCTCTAGATGCCCTGTAAGAAAGAGCTCAAATTTGTTTCCCCTGCCATTGATAACATCCATGTGCCTCATACTCCCTGAAGAAAAGACTGCTTAGAAACTTGGGATCCCAAAGGTAGATGTGTTTTACATTTCTCTTGTTCACTGAATACCTCAGGGCTAGGGCTGCTGGTTGGGTTTCCTGTGGGAAGCAGGGCTCAGTGCTTTTGTCACTTTCATCTGCTTTCCCAGTAAAGCTAGAAGGAAGATGGCTGGGATTTCATTTGTTTAACACTCAGCTTGCTTGTGCTGTGTGCATGTCTGTCTGTCTGTCTGCTCAGGGACTCACCAGACAGTTCTCCTCCAGTCTAGTAATTTTGAAGCCATTGGATAATCTAAGTTAAATCTGATGCAAGACTGGAGCTCTCTCTCAAGTGTTTCTACAACATACAGCCTGGTCCTTGACCATGTTGTACAGGAAAACTCACACCTGCTTTCACTACAGAGGATGGTCTTTGAGGGCATTTCTGCCTTTTTCCATCTTGATTTCTTCTACCCTCTTTGTGCTAGACAGGAGGTTGGTAATGGACACTGGATTTGTCCAGTCTCCCAAGAGATGGGTGTAGAAATGCATTTGTGTCCCAAGGAAGAGAAAGGCTGGAGAGTATCACACAGTTGCTCCCTTAGCTCCAGGCCATCTGCTTTGTAGTCTATTCCTGTTACCAGCTTCCCCTTATCTTCACCTATGGTCTCTAATACGGTAAAATATTAAGATGCATTCATTTCCCCTTCCTTTCTAAGAAACCCAGAACAAAAGGGAATCCTGCCTTAATATTTCTTAATGCAATAGGATTGTCACAGGTCAAGACCATTCTCTTGTAGGTACAATCTTTCAGTGATATACAAAAAATTTTCACTCTTCCAGCAAAACCTCTATTTTTTATCAAGTATGAATCATTTGGGAGCTGTGTTGAGCTTGACAGCTTACAATGGAAGAGAAAAAAAATTAATAGTCCTGACTTTTCTTCTGAGGTGTCAACAAAATTTATTTTATTATGGCAAAATTTTGCCTTTCAACAGTTTTTTCCATTATTTCATTTTAAATTTTAGATGACAATTTTTGCATTATATTTCTATATATATTCCATTTTTTTATATTGAAGTTTTGACTTTATCCAAGTGAAATAACACAATGGCTCTAAACATAGCATTTTCTGGAACAACAGGCCTATAACTCACTTATAAACTCTCCTTATAAACTACATTCTGTAGAGCTCAGCAAATAATAGAGTTTGTAGTCTGGGACTGAACCAAAAAAGTTAGAAAAGAAATATCATTCAAACCAAATCAAAACAGAAACTGACTTTACAAAAATAAATTAAAAATTGAGTAGGCTATTAAAACAAAAGAAAAGATTTTCCTCTTATTTTAAGGATGGTAATGTCTCTGCCCTTAGAGACCTTATTAGCCATTGAATTGCCATATTCAGCCCAGCATCTTAAGTGGTTTCTGTCCATAAGAAGGCTCCTTTTTGGTGGACATAATGGGAAAAGTCCTTCCTGGCTCAGACTGTTTCCCATAAGAGCACTTGCCCAGTGTCTGTCTTGCCAGAAAAGACCTCTGAATGTCTTGGAGACATCCAAACATGGGCTAGAATGGCCCTACTTGCCTTTTTTCTTTTTTCTTCTCTCATTTTTAAACCTATATGGGAGCACTGAGCAGCACTGGCTTCATATAAGCTCTGGCCTGACACTACTTTCAATTTCCTTGATCAGAAAACCACATCTACTTAACTTAAAATGGTAGATTTTGTGAGTGGGGACACAAGGGGCACTTCTCAAGCACACCAGATCCCGTGAAAAAGGAGGTTTAGAAGCTTCTTAGGTCCTAAAGTGACTTGCCCATCACCAGAAATCCTTCAGTCTCTACAGGTAGCAACATGGCAGCTTGGTTTAGTTGCTGGTGTTGCTCTGACCAGCAGAGGAGTGGGACTTGCTTGAAAATTAGGTCCTTGAGGGAAAAAAAATATAAAAGAGGCAGAAATTAAAATCTAAAAAGTTTATTTTCACAGGAAAATGTTGCCAATCTGAGTAATACCCTGAGCACTGATGCTAACCAGTCGCAGTTGCCCATGTTTTCTTGTCTCAGGACCAAATTCTCTGGTGTCCCCCAAATTCTAAATGTCTCACAGAATTACTTTGCAGTTTAGGAGAGCTGTAAAGTCACTTTCTTGTGTGAGTTTCTAGTTTCTAATAAATAAATGTTGACAGGAATGTCAAGAGGTCTTGCTCTCTACCTGGCTACCCTCAGGAAGATCACAGGAACCTTTTGGAGTTTCCATCACATTTTGTGCAATTAGCTAGGGAATTGGGCTAAAAACAGCAGCAGATGCCAGAAGTCCTAATACTTTCCTTTCCTCTGCTCCTGTTGCTGCTTAGACTGCAACATGATACTAAGCACTAAGAATAAGCTTGAACATCTGTGTGATTCAGGCAGTCCTCTTGGTGGATATGAAGTCTAATCCTCTTTATTTTGATGTTGTCCTTTTCTGGCTTTCCTGGTTCAGATTATCAGCCTTATGCAAGATAGATCAGCCTTCTTCTCTTGCCTTGCTGGCTAAGCACCACATAACTAAAATGACAGGTTTTTGCGTTTGTCACTATCTTATGACATTGTTTTACTAAAACCAGAAAATATTTGGTATTTCCTGGGATGCTGAAATCAAGGGTTAGAGTTTGTCCTCTGGAAGACATCCAAATCCAATTCAAATTTTCTGGAATTCTCTCCTTTTTCCTGAGACCCACCTGAATGTTGCTATGAAAAACGCCTCTGTAAATGGTCCTTGAAGTGGAGAAACAACTTCACCGTTGTGCTCCCATAATTACCAGGTTCCCTTCCCACCATAATGGTTGTAAATATTTTTTGCTTATTTGACAGTGGCCAAGAGGGAATAAAATGCTTCACAATACAGATGAGAAAAGCCAAATTACTGCCTGCAGCAGTTTGGAAGCATGGTGTGGTGACAGGGATGACAATAGAATACGGGAGAACTGTGGGAAGAAAAAATCAAGCATGAACAGTGAGACCATGCTGCTGTTCCCTAAGACTTGCTGTACAGCATGAAGGGGCAGAAAATCAAGGATTTCTAAATTATGAAACAAGGAATTCCATTTTCTTGGAAGCAGATTTTCTTTCATAAAATCCTGATTTTTAAAGCAGTCTAAAAAAAAAAAAAAAAAAAAAGGTTGTTGTCACCAGCTCAGAAAAGTATATTTACTCCAATAGCACCATGGTCACATGGATTTTTATTTTTTCCAGAATGATAATAAGGATTGAATAAAATCTGAGCCAATGACTAGTGTGGAAATGCTGGCATCAGAAATGTTTTATTTCTCAAATATTTTGCCATTTTTGAACTGTAATTACTGAAGTAATTACTGAAGTTTTCCCCCTCAATTTTTCTAAAATAGTTTTCAAATGGACTTATTTTTGCTGTTTAGCAAAATGTAGACAGAGCAATATAAGAAGACCTCTTTGAAGAAAAATGTTGTGATTTCAATAGATTTTAATGCTATTCTACTAACAAAAGAAGTGTTTGACTGTAGAAACTACTTTAGGCTTGTCACATCCCTAGTCTGGCTTGGAAAAACATATCTAGGAAGCTCTTTATTTTCATCTATTTTCCTAAGTGAAAACTGCACCATTGAATTCATAAGATTTAAAACTTCTTGTGATGTGAGCCACAAGACTTTCTGCAGCTAGTTATAGTGTTATTTCAGTCTGAAATGCCACCAAAAATAACTAGCACAAATTCATTATTTTTAAAGAAAACGAATTTATTTTTGTAGAAATTCAGAATACATACATTTTTGCATAGACTTGTAACATCAGCTGAGGGCAGTGCTGAAAATCAAAAATCCTTTAAAAATATATGCCTTTTTCCTGTAAAAGATTTGATGAATCAATGCAGCAAGGCAGCTTGTATTTCCTCAAAGAATAGAATTCCAATTCTTATTATTCACATAGCAATAGCATCTAAATACATCTGTGATTTTCAAGCCTCAGGGATTTCAAGGGAATCTTCCTCAAGGGAGACAGATGCTGCTCCAAAGCATTACTGTTTGAGATGAACAAGCAGCCCAAAGGAGAGGAGATGGGTAAAAAAGAAAGCCACAGAGCAAGGAGTGATCTACACAAGACATGCAAATGAAACAAGATGAAATTAAAATCTTAACCCTTCACTGAGATGCCTTGTCCAAGCAGATGAATTGTTGATACCATGATGGCGCAATGGCAAGACTGAAATTCTAGCCCAGCAAAATCAATGGCAGATTTTCTCAAAAGTTTCAGACTAAGACTCAAAATAATTTTGAAGACCCCGCTGGGAGCAATGTGTTCAGGTGTGGGGCCTGCCCAGCATAAGAGACATGGACCTCCTTGAGCAGGTCCAGAGGAGGGACATAAAAATGATCAGGGATCTGGAACACCTCTCCTATGAAGACAGGCTAAGAGAGCTGGGGTTGCTCAGCATAAAGAAGAGGAGGCTCTGGGAAGACCTTATAGCAGCCTTCCAGTACCTAAAGGTGGCCTACAAGGAAGATGGGAAGGGTTTCTTTGTCAGGGAATATAGTGATAGGAAAAGGTGTAACTGTTAAACTGAAAGTTAGTTTAGATGAGATATTAGGAGGAAATTTTTTATTATGTGGGTGGTGAGGCACTGGAACAGGTGGCTCAGAGAATATGTGGATGTCCCATCCCTGGAAATGCTCAAGGCCAGGTTGGATGGTGTTTTGAGCAACCTGGTATAGTTGAAGGTGTTCCTGCCCATGGCAGGGGGTTGGAACTAGATGATCTTCCAAATTCTTTCCAATCCAAACTATTCTATGATTTTAAAAGAGATTTGAAGGCTATGACAATTTATCTACCAAAGTCATTCTCAAAGTTCCTACTGAGTGACCAAGGTCTCATATTTCAAGTCTATGAGGCACGTGCCTGCTCCCAGACACTAAGTTTTTTTACAGTTTCCTTGTAGAGAGTCACTGAAGAACTTTTGTCAATACTCTGTGAGCCTACCTCTAGTTTCTCAAGTTTTCTTCATTTGGAGCTATGGAAAAATTTCCAATGCACAGAAGGAAATCCTCTACATATGCTTAGTCAGGCTTTCTTAAATACTGAGTTCCTGTGAATTCAGCTACTTAATATATTGCACAAGTTAACATATGTACAAATATATTTCATTATCCTAAACTGCTGTGTTCTGAAGTCTGTGAAATATATTCTAAACACACTGACACAAATTTTTCAGTTCTTTTTTAGTGATGCACTCTTTGTGAATAAAATACACAACAAAATCTAAACACAGGTTTAGAATCTCTTGGTGGAAGCTGGCTTCAGATTCCAGATTCAGAGAGATGGATATTCCAGCAGACCAAAAGCCTTGTCATAATCAGACGTATGTTAAATTTGAGCAGATTCAATTATTCACTTGAAATAAAATCAATTGCATAAGTAATTATTTCTTTTCACAGTGAACAGCTTATGGACTAATGGACTAGATCATTATTAACAGTTTTTACTCATAAATATTCACAGAATTATCAGGATGATCTTCAGATTCAGAATGTTCACCAGATGTTCTCTCTGACCACTTTTTGTTGTTATTTATGCTCTGTGATTAGCCACTCGAACCATATGGCATTGTTTCTGGTCCCTCAATCAGTGACAAATGCTTAGATCTGGAGAGCGATAAAAAAAGTTAATTTCAATTATGAATCTTCAAATGAAAAAATCATGTCCCAAAAACCTTTTCTTCTTGAATTTGGAATATTTTCACCCAGTCCATGTGGACATCCAAGCAATGATGAATAACATAACACATAAATTAATGCTAGGGCATTACTTTTTCTCAAAGTTTGTACAGACCATTCTTTTCTCATTTGATAAGGTCCAGCTTTTCCATAGGGCTCTACATTTTAATGACAGCTAAATTCTTTGGACTTTGGTTGCTACCATCATCATCATTATTATTGTTAGCCTTTGAACTTGTTATTTCTTCAATTAATTCAATGCATTGATTCAATCAGCATATTTACTTTTCAAAACATGATTTCAAATAAATATTTCTGGGCAAAGCAGACATATTGGCTCATTCCTTTAAGAAAACAAATACCATTTTAGGAATATTAGGGGAAAAGCCATATAAATTGGCACTTTTCTTAAAGATTTCTGCACATAGCAGCACATTTTTTCACAGTTATATAAAAGTCAACTTTACTTGAACATTTCTGAGAAAACTAACACTTTTCTTCAATATCTGGAAATGATTCCTACATAAAACCAATGTGTCTCAAACCTCCAAATTTTAAGACTACTAAAAACATAGTCCACATGGCATGTTTCATAATACTAGTCTATTCTATTCATACCTGTTACATCAGTCATCATCTTGATATCTAAATGCTCAAAGCTAAAAAAATGGTTTTCCTTTTAAAAAAAATTCAAATCTGACTTCTCAGAGAACACATAAATTTACTCCATGTAATAAGCAAGAATTTGCTCTAGTCTCAGGATCTTTATTCTCAATATCTTTAAAATAAATTAAGAGAAAACATAAAAATATAGCTACTGTCTAAATTTCTAATTCTGCTATCTGCAAAATAACAAGGAATTTGAGGGACACAACAGTTCAATCAGTTTGGACTAAATTACCCTTTAACCCATGCAAATATAAGGTGCTCTGTGTAGGAAGAGTGACACAATTCACAGTCATGAATAAGAGCATCTCCTGTGAGAGACAGTGATAGGAAGGGTCTTGGGGCATTACGACGTGGAAGAGCTGATGTGACTGCCCTGGTTATCCCTTTTCCATGTAAAATTCTGTGAAGCTGCAAAATAGAGAGGATCCAATCTGGGCACCAAACAGCAACAGAATCTGAAATTTGAACATCCACAGGCAGTTAGTTTTTAACTATATTCATTCATCCAAAACTCAGCCTTTTTCTTCCATAATTCCAGTGTTTCATAACAACAATGTCATTTCATAATGAGCAACATTTCTGAATAGAAACAGTAGAAGGGACTCCTGCTCTTCAGTAGTGTTTTGCCTTCTTGAATCAGAATCTTGTTGCTATGCTGTAGTCACATATTTAGAAGGGTTGCATTAGCTACTGTAGCTGAGGAGTGCTTCAGGAATTATCCACTGTTATTGACAAATCTCAGACCATGTTTTTCACGCATGGCCTCTAAAGAATAAAGCAAAGATTTTCACAACCTTCTGGCATGTGTTTTTCAGAGTTATGGAAAATATGCCACTTCACAAGATTTCTGTTGTATCACTAAGTGGCACATTTGTGTAACAACTATGCACAGCCTGATATATCCCATCAGAACTGGATCTACCACTAGTAAACAATCCATGCAGACCCATACATTCATTATGAAGTTAATTATGGCTTCCGCAGGTGCAGCAGTCAGACTGGAGCTACTTTACCTGCATAGTAGCATCCAACCTTCTAGAGGTTACCAAACATACATAGGATCATAGGTAAAAATAAATTATGCCCAAAATTCACTTAGGTAAAACTATTGAGTGGAAAAAAGGGTTCAAGGAAAAGCAGACATATAGCACTTCTAATTCAACTGCATATTTTACTGTAAGTCTGGATTCCTCACTGACAGTCCTAAATTTTTCTCCAAGGATCAGCTTACCATAAGTTAGGCAAATCTGATAGAAACTTTGTATTTATTTCTATGCACATACACACACACCCCCCTCCCAAAATATTACAAATGTGTACTATATGCCACTTTAATGGCAAGTCAGTGCAAGAGGTACTGATTATTCTGAATGTTCAGAAAACTTTCTGGTCTGCCAACGATAAGAAGGGTGAGGAAAAGAGTGGAGGGGCAAAGGAAAGGGAAACAGAAGGAGCAAGGCAAAGTAGAGAAAAAAGAAGAGAAAAGAAGATAAGAGAGAAAAGAAGATAAGAGGGAAAACGAGAAGAGAAAAATCCTAGTCCTTCACATAAAACAGATTTTTTCAGGATGCACGAAAATGCCTGATGACATTGCTTGTTTGGAAGAACTGTTTCTTGTTATATCCCAGAACACTTCTCCTACTACTTCCAGTGCTGGTTCAACTCAGTCACTTCACTCTGGAGAGAACCATATGTTTTGGATAAAAAATCCACAGTGATCTCTCTGTGCTTTTCACCACTTCTGCAGTACTCCAAGCATTTGTATGTGTTCTCATTTTACTGGCTTCATTCCTCTAAGCCCATCGAATGCTGCCATATACCTTTGTTGCATTTAAAATGAATTTTGAATACTTCAAACAGATGAAGAACCTGAGATGATGCTGTCTGAACTGTCTGTCAATAGCATGAAATAAACTTCTAGGTTGCACTTCTGGCTCTCTCCTTGTCTTCCATCTCTTCCAGCATTTGAGCAGCATATCAATCACACACACCCTGACTGATCACCATCCAACTTCAGCCCTTCTGGAGGCTCAAGTTTTTATGAAATTGCACCAGAAGATGAAGCCGGTCGGCTGAGCACAAAACATAGAACAAATTAAGCCAAGAAAAAAAACTGGTAAAGAAATATGATGTTAGAAAAAAATTTCTTAGTATATACAGTAAAATCTATAACTTCTTTTCCTATTCGATTTGAGGACAAATGTAGTCCAGAAGGATGGTTATTCATCACTTCCATCAACAGCAATTTTCATGCTACTACATTTGCAATAGCACAAGTCAGACTGGAGAATATTCAGGCCTTGCAGCATCAGTCAGGAGGAAGAAGCAGGGAATGTGCTTACATATGAAGCTGCAAAATTAAACTAAAGGAAGAGATGGAGCAGGAAGCAATTGCCTAGATGCACATGAATATTCTGCTGAAAATGAAAGGTGATGTTTTTCCTTCCAAACCTAGAAGACTCCTAAAAATATATCTCATTCTTCTGAGGAAACTGGAGGGCTTCCACATAGGGTCTGAATTTCACCCAAAAAGTCTAAGGGAACTAAGGGACTAACATTGAACTAAGGGACTAGAAGGGTTATATTTTTCTAATGTGTGTTTCTAAACTCAGTTTTTTCTGGAAACAGTAAATACACATAAATAACTGCACTTTATTTGCACTTGCATTGCATCATAAAATCTTTTTAGGAATCACTGTCTCCTCACTATCTAGATTTCTAAGACAAGGAACTTCTGTGACCAAGGCAACTTACATTCCACGTTTGGGTGGAAGTGGAGAACTGTCATGTATTAGAATACCATTTCATTTTTATAAAGATCTCTATACCTTTAATTTAATATTGGGGGGGAAGGGGTAATTTTTATTATTATTTTGACATAAATCCATTTAATAATTTATTTTATTTTCTTCAGGGCACCATGTCAGTGACCTGACACCACAAAACACCCATCTACCAATACAGCCACACAATTTTCAAAGAGTAAGATAGAAATTACTTACAATCATTTGAGAGGTTTGGTTTCAGTTATATCCTTTGGGATTCTCAACTACCATTGCACATTTTGAAAAATGAAGCTAACAACTGGAGCACAGCCCTTCCATCTCTGTTTACACACTTTAAAAGACATGAACAACCAATTCTGTGAAGCGTGGAAAGGGAAAAGGAAAATTATATAAATGAAGCTGAAGAGAATGACAAAACAAAATCAAACACTTCAGATAAAAGAAGAGCAGAAAGCCAAGCTTACGTCTTCAGCTTTGCAAAGTATTATTTCCTGATGTACAGCTTCTCACAGAAGTGATTCTGAAAAATAAGAATATCCAGGGCAGTCATTTGGTTCTATAAAGTAATATTGATAAGCTGTCCATGTGTTTCTATCCTTGCAAAATAAAGAATTTTCTATTTGTTGAAGCTGCAAACTAAAAAATTTGAAACTTCAATAAGTTTCAAATAAAAATAATTGGGGTTTGTATCCTAATTTAAAACATATGCCAAACTAAAACAAGATTCAGTTTATTTATCTCTTCTTCAAAAGTCTCACTGTTCTTCAAGGGTCTCACTGCTTTGCTGCCAGAAAACATCTCATTTCTATTCTGAGGCCAGTGACATGAAGTGTTCAACCCTAATGTGCTTGGATGGCACATCACAGGAAATGTATTCCATGGTCCCTACCAACAACCAACAACAGTACAGCCACACCAGGACTCTTTCCTCTCTGGAAGCAACAAGGAACATGAAGATAAAATTCTGTCTCACTCCATCCAGATGGAGTCTCTGCCAGGCAGGCTCAGGCAAAAACTCAAAAAACAGCAATGAGACCTCCAAATTCCATCAGTCGGGATGTAAAACCAACCCTGAGCATAAAGCAGCAGGACTGTTAACACAGATTATAAAATTTCTTGCAATCAAAGACAGAAGATATGTGGAAGATCAACCTCCCATATACTTATGTTGTGCAGGTCAAAGCTGTACTAACTGTTCTGGAGTGGCTTCAGTTCAGAAAAAAAACTCATGTTGCATCTAGACCAAGACAATCCCCAGCCGCACAATACATAATTTTCTAAATAAATATGCTACTAATATTTGCAACAATTAAGTTTCTCTTCTTAAAAAATGAGCTCATGGAATACCTATGTTCAAGAAGTCTACAAATGCACCAGACATGGACCAGGCAGTCTCAAATCTGCAACACTGTGCCTGGCACACCACAAGGTTTCCTGCACGACACTGTTATTGCTTCCACTAAATTACCAAGACACAATTAATTTTGTGACAGTTTCGTAAACTTGGTGATGTGGGATATTTAAGCAAGATTAGGAGTTTTATCTTGGACATTTCATTCTGTTTACTGCTATTATTGGCATGTTTGGTGTTTTTACGTTACACTTTTTACTGCCTTCTGTAAACCAGTAAATCTAAATTCTTTTTTTTCTGGAATTTCATTTCCAGTGAAACCAATCCATGTGCACGTCATCTGATTAAAAAAAAAAAAAAAAAAAAAAAAAAAAAAGAAGAAGAAGAAGAAAAAATTAAGAAAACCCAAGCTTCTAGCAAAACTAAAGAGCCAGGCTTAAAAGAAGAAAAAAATTTTGACAATTTTCCTGCGTTTAGGTCCTGTCTTTCCCATGCAAACCTATTTTCTTCCCCAAGACTTTTGTCTTCTCCATCAAAGAAAGATTTGGGGTTTTTTTCCCTTTGAATTCTTCTGAACTCAGTGTTTGTCCATTGGAAAACTACCCTGAGAAATGGACTGCTTTATCTTATTTCCTTCTTATCTTTCACACTTTTCATGTGCTATTCCTGAGAACAGACTCAGGGTCTAACCCCAATCTGCTGCAGTCAATGGGCTTTGAGCCAGGTTGAAACCCCAGATTACTATAGAATCAGTCATCAACCACTGCATAAGCAAAAGATGGACCAGTTTTTGTCACAAAACAGCCCTCTCACATCAGCAAGCCCTCTGTTGAAACACCGATTGCTACCCACGATGTCTGGAACAGTGGAACAGAGTCTCTGATTTTAGGAAAGCTCTGGACGAAACAAAGTCATATCTTTCCCAGGGACTGGACAACTCAAACCACAAGAATGAAGCAGTACTGTGGTTTCATGTTGCATGCTTGTAATTAGAGTGCAGATTGATAGTTTCTTCATTACCATCCTTCAAATCCTTCCTTAAGGGTTTAAGGATGTCTTTTGCCAACAAAAAAGAAAAAAAGTGGCAATGTTATTATGATTGTTTACAAAGCTAAGCCATGCCTTCTCACTCATGCTCAGTCTGAATCCATCTCTTGCCTCATACTAGGAAGCTTTTTATTCTGTATTTGTAAAGCCCCTATTAAAATGGGATCCAAACCCACAACTGGATGCCCTAAGCATCACAACAAGATGAAGGCATTTCAGCCTCAGACTTCCCATCCTATGAATGCATCTTTTAAGTTTACCTTGAGAGATAGCACAGCTGATGTCATAAAATGAGTGGGTTTACGTTTTCATGGAACAAAAAGAGTGCACGACCTCCTGTACTGTTTTTGATGTATTCAGCCAACAAATGCATTGTCTCAAACGCAAAATGCAATGCCATCACCCATGTCATGGCTCTCTGTTGGCAAACTCTGCTGTACACAGGTTCCCCTTTTTGCTAACACCACTGCACCCATGAGGAGAGGAGGCAGTCAGCACTCAGCAGGTGGCTGTCAGCTGGGACAAGACAATGGCAGAATCCATGCAACAAGACCTCTACCCTCAGGTCTGCAACACAAGTAACTCCCAAAACCTCTAGGCAGAGCACCACCATTTTTCCTGTCAGCAGCATTTTACCCACAGTGGGAGAAGGAAGGAGAGCCTGAGCTCAGGTTTTTCCAATATAATGAGGAAAAAATTGAGGATAACTTGCTGAAGCAAAGGATTTAGCACTCAGGCAATGCTAATGAAGCTCAAGGGATGAGCTTGATTTTGTTAAGAGCTTGATTTTGTTAAGATTTTTGTTAAGAGCTTATCAGAAAACTTATTATGGGTTGAAAAGCCTACCCTATGCTGCTGTTAGTCATCCTGAGTTTGTCCTTCACAGTCACTGGAGGTAGAAGATAGTGCTCTGGGTCCTGGTGCTGCTGATACATCTTTATCAGCTCTTCCCAGAGGAAAACAATGTCAGCAATGGCTGCTGCTGATGTGAATGCTCTGCTTTAATAAATCATGCTTTCCTAACAAACATAGTTCACTCTGAAGAATTAATCTTCCTCAGCCTCCATCGCTTTTTTTTAACCTGGGAGGTGTGGATTTGTGATTAGCCACAGGAGCTCTGACAGTCGGTAGAACACCATGTTCCTGAGGTCAGGACCAGCATAACCCAATAAAAAACAACCCAGCATCTGGAAAGGGTCTATTTTCCAATGCTGGCATCTCATTCCATTTGATTCTTTTCTGGAAACCATGGTCACTTGCATATTTTTAAGTCCCGGGAAAAACCAGTCCAGCTTGTTCCTGAAATAACTCCAGCTCTATTATGGCAAGGCAAGAAGGCAGGGATTTGTTTTTCTTTCTCTCCTGGTTTGTTATTTAGTGCTTTTTAAGAGACATGCATGTGGCAAACATCAAATTAAAATACAATCAGTCTCAACACTGTATTGACAGTGAAGACAATGGTTTCCTTCATACTCATTTGAAGACGGCTGATGTCTGTAACAATATACGTCTGTCACCTCACTACAGGCAGAACTACGTGTGCTGCCTTTTAAAATGTAGAGGGAATGGAATAAAACACTTGTAATCAAATTTAGTTTCCTCCAAAACTGAAAAATGACATTGGAACAGATATAAGTATGTGCGTTGAGATGCAGATGTATACAATTAAGCACTAAAAGGATAATTAAAAATTTGTGGTTGAATCCAATTTAAAAAATCTGAAAAATACTAAAGGTTGCTCAAAATAGGTCTTGAAAACAGTTCCTAAATCTGAATTAATCTGTGAAAATTTGTTACTTCATTAAAAAGCTGTAGCTTTGCCTCCCATCCTTGTATCAAAAGCTTGAAATTTGGCTGAAAGAATGCATTAACACCAGGTAGGAATGTTATGTCCAAGAAAAGCTGCCCAAATCTGGCTAAGGTTCTGAAGAAAAAAAAAGGCAAATGCAAACTTGTTATTGTTTGGCAGCATAACTATCCCAAAATGTATTTCACTGAGCATGATTCACTGTGGATTGACAGGCCTTGGTCAGGACTTTACATGCCAGTGCTCTTATTACCTCTTTCTGGAGC
The DNA here is from genome assembly GCA_017589585.1 of Phylloscopus whistleri. NCBI lineage: Eukaryota > Metazoa > Chordata > Aves > Passeriformes > Phylloscopidae > Phylloscopus > Phylloscopus whistleri. The sequence continues at coordinate 5,477,200 of JADMLD010001485.1, read as the reverse complement.
CACCATGGGGGCAGACACAGGGAATAACCAGAGGGAATGGTTCCTTCCTGTTTTCTCTCTGGACACTTATTTTAACCATGCCATTCAGATTTACCAAAAACAAAAAAAAAATCAAACCAACCAAATAATCTGAGGCCTGTTTCAATCTATGAAAACATCATCTTTCCATCAAGTCAAAGAACCTCTTATTTGAGTATATTTTGGTGAGAACAAGGTTTCAAGTAACCTGATCCGAAATTACAATATCCTGGATATTACCTCTACAACTCATTCTTCTAACAGAAATTTAACTTCACTAATGACTCACAGTAAAGCCCTTCCTATTTACAAAATACATTCCTGAAGTAGAATATCATTTTGCACTCATTGAAACACAAAACATGTTCCCTAGAGAGGCTTTGTTCATGGCAGAAAATGTTGAAAAATGCTGTATTTTTCAAAATGTTCAAAATTTGACATAAGCACAGAACGACTGGGAAGATAACTTGCACAAATGATGCTGGTTTAAATTTAAATACAATTTTTCTAATGGGAAGGTGGTGTTGTCAGGGTTTTATTTTTTCTTTATTTTTTTTCTTTTTTTGATGCTACTAAATGGAAGTTTGCACTGTGCAATACATATTTATTTTACTTCTTGAAATAGCAGGTGATTTTTTTTTTATTTCTTGAGGACAGCAGCCAAGCTGAGAAATGGCATACCCCAAGAGCTGAGCTGCTGCACACTGAACACTAGAACTCCACTCTGTTCCAGCCCAAGGAAGTCTCCTATTGGAATCAGAACAAGTGTGTTGAAAATGGGGATTTTTTCAGAATTTCTTAGTGAGAACAAGTACCTGGCAAGATCATTAATTTCCTTGCATTTTTTATTAGATATATTCTTTAGTTTTTCAAGATTCTTTGGCGATTTCAACTTATCCAGGACAGTTGGAATATTATCAATATAAGGGCCTGAAGGGGAATGTATGCCAAGATACTTCACATAGGCTGGTCCCCATTTTTTTTTTCCCAGTAAAGTTATTTTATGTTAAAAGCAGAGCAAAATATGCACGTGTCAGAGAGCAGCTGACATGCACTGATATCAATATTGACATACACCAATGTAATGCACCCATGTTCCCAAAACTCATGTTCAAATGTATCTCTTGAGCTGTGTGGATTGATGCAGTTCACAGAAAGCCCCTGGAAGATCAGTAGCTGACCAGAGACAAATTTCTTTCTCTCCCTCTTTTTTCACAGTGACAGCAGTCAGGAACCTTGCTCCATGCACCTAAATTCCCTGAAACCAGCTCCCCTGGATGACAGAGCTTACTGGAAATGGCAATATAGAAGAATAAGCATTCCCCTTACCAACTGATGAAGACATCTGCATAGGAACTTAATAATTAAACCAGAATAATAGAAATGCACTGCATTAGGTCTGAAGTGCCCCTATCTTTGTATTACTTAAGACACTGACAAACACAGCTGGATAGTATTTATTAGCTGATGAGAGATTAGCCAGGGCAGTTTTAGATTCTTTTCAAAGTGATATTGGTTGTCATCATTATTTATTTAGCCAAATAGTACCCATCAATATTTATGAATGACAGGAAAGTAATGCAGACTTACTTTTGAATAAATTAGAGAAAGAGTAATCTATGGTAGTTACATTATGCAGAACTGACCTGTTTAACCTTTAGTTACATTTTCCAAGTCACTTTCCCAGAGTGAGCAGCCTGTACAGAGAAAGGAAAGTAGGCAGACCTGTAGAACAGTGTAATGTTCCATTACATGTAAGGAATATAATGTAAAATACCAGTTTAAACTGAACAAAACAATGCAGTCAGTGTGAGCTCATGGTCACTTTATATAATAAATACTAAATTGCTGTGTCTAATATCCCCTTTGCACACAGTGGATTTCAGCAGGAGATGTGATGCAGCAAAGGGAAGGGATCAAACAAGGGCTGAGGGGATTTCCTGCCTGCAGGCCCCCAGTCCACAGGCACACTGAGGTTCAACAGGCACTAACTGTAAGCAAAATAACCAAGATCTGTGTCTATGGTAGAAGTCATCTCACTTACTTCTTGAAATCAGAGCATTCTTAAGATGTGTTCATGCTTCTGGGAATGTTGCTGAAACTGATATTGTTATCAAAAATATAGTAAATCAGAATGTTAACTCTTTGATGTTTAAACATTCACAATATTTGCTGATTATTTTTTCCCATGCTTGATAAATTTTACACAATCTCTTCCAGTACATGAACTGAGGGGCATCAGCTGAGAGGAGAAAGGGGCGGGCTGAAGCTAAATAAATGAAAATGTGTCTTTGCACATTAGGTCGTTCAGCTGCAGGAGTCTGTTCTGTGATATGTTCAGCTAAAGCACACATGAACTTGGTCCTACTGGGCCAAGCCAAGGGGCTGTATGGGGCAGCACCCGGCCTCCAGCAGGGGCTCCAGCCCGAAAAAGGAGTAAGACCAAGAATAACTGTTCTTACCTGTGTAGGTAACCCCTCCCTGCTGGCCTAGGTTCTTTCATTTGGACCCTTTCATTGAAAGTATATCCAAATGAGACTTCAGTGTGATCTCCTGTATACCCAAGTCATCACAAATTACCCAAACATTTTTATTAAATCTGGAAACTTCAACTAATTTATTTCCTTCTTCAAGAAATTACAAGTAAAATGAATGCAGAAAGTGGGAAGGGGCTTGAAGTCTATGATAGGCAAGACCTTTGCAAAGGGAGAAAAACCAAACCACAAAAAAACATCAGTTCATAACAAAAACTATGTTACAGCTATGGTAGTATTCTATGTTATACTAAACAGATAGAAAATCACATCAAGATCCCTGACAACATGCTGAAGAGATGGCCAGGAGTTGAGGTGGCCAGGAGAAAAGATGGCCAATGGGATTTGCTGCACAGTCTCAGGGGGTTCATGAATCCAGCCCAGCAGCCAGGCCTTGGTACACTGGAGAAACATAAAACAGAAAAATCAAAGCATAAAGTCAGCAAAGAGAGAACATATCAACATAACCTGGGCTTTTTGGTGAACAGTTTTTCCTTAACCTGTTCAAGACCTGAAACTGCTATTTTGCTCCTCAGCTCAATGAAGGTTTCCCCTGTGAAACAGCCATTGCTTCATCACCTGGGACAGACATCTGCAAACATGACCACAAGCACATAAGCTTTCTGAAGCCAAGGACAAACCATCTCTTACCGTGACTTACATACCCAAAACTTATCATTCTACAGCAACAACCAACCCAACAGGATTTTAATATTTGTCTGATTTAAACTTTACACAACATATGCTGAATCCTCCAGTCCTGAGGGAGAGTGGGAGAGGAATATTCCCAGTGCTATGGTTTAGCCCCTGTTGAACTGAGACAAAATCATCACTTGTTTAATTTTTGGGACTGGCTTGAAACCTTGGCTATGTTAAATCAATGAAAACACTGCTGTTGGCTTGAGAGAGCTTAGCATCTATGAATACACTATTCAAAGATGGGATAGGAAGAAAAAAGGCTGTAAAATGCAGACAGCAAAGAGTTCTGCGGTACAACTGGACCTGGTCCTTCTAGAAAAACATAAGTGTGTGTTCCCCAGCCTCATAGGGTCCATGAGACCAGGGTTTGCCAAGATGCTTAGACCTTGATCCATATGGCAGGCCAGAACTGGAATTCAGCCCTCTTCCTCCTTCCAGCCTCTGTCTCTCTCTTGGCCTTCCTCTTCTGCCTCTCACTCAGCCTGTACCACTGCCACCATCCCAAAAGCATGGCATTCACTCAGGGGAAAGGGGGCAAGATTTCACCCCATTAAATCAGTATATTTTTCTCTATCCTCCTGTCTAGAAATGATTGCCCAGGAATCATATAAAAATGTTGAAATTTCAAGTTTTTCTGTCACCTTGCTATAAAACCCAAAAAAATGTGATCAAAAATCTTGAGGCCAATGCCCAGCATGGAAAATGTCAGAAAAAAATGGTTAAAGTTTAACAAATTTGTTTATGTCTAAGAAAGGGACCTGGTAAGAGAGAGTACTAAGGAGCCTCACACACCACTGAAGCATGTCCAGGTTTGAGAGGCACTGGAAAGTCATTTTGTATTGCCAGAACTACGTGGTGGTTTGTAAAGCAAAGGAGGAATGGCCATCATTTCTGCACATGAAACTGCTCAGTCAGGAGAAAACTCCATTTGGGAGGGGGCAGCCACGAAGTGTCTGACCTGGCCAGAAATCTGGTGACATAACAGAAGCCAGGTTCAAAGACTCTTACAGGGCACAAGTGGAAAGCCAGCTGCATCAGGGACCTTGGCTTGGATCAAGCTTTTATTGACCACACATTGAAATCTCCTGCTGAAGTTGGCAGATGCTGTTGAATTGATTCATTGCTGGCTGACACACTCCTTCGGCACTCCTGACTTGTGTTCTTGGTCATATTTTGACATGATTTGGGATGTAACTGAGATCTAGGAAAAGATCTGAGGTTTTCACACCTGCTTGGTGTGGTGATTGATGGCTTTTCTCCATTTCTCTTTTGTCTTCACACACAGGCAGAGAAAGAGTGCTGTCTTTGTTTTATCTGAATACCTTTTACACTGCTATCTGTACTTTAAAACACATTCAGGTGCAACAACAAATGCAAAGTCTACACAACAGACTGTAATGGATGTATCCAGATTATTTGAAATACCTTCTGTGTCAAACCTTTTCAGCTTTCTTGGAAATTTTTAAAAGGCATCTGTGCAAGAACAAATACAGGCCATTTTATTACACAGCAGAAAATAACAAACTTCTAGATACATTAAGTCCATAGCAAAGATAGCCTTTTTTAAAAGAAGAACCATTTCACTTTAAAAATTCAAGAAAATAACATTCTTTAGATCATCAACATAATACCATGTTGTGGTCTCAGATTAAGCAAAACATTATGTTCTCATCACAATTATTGATAAATATCTATTTTGGCACCCACTTCTGCATGTAGCTAGCCTAGGCAGCTTTACCTATTCTGTTGGTGTAAAGGGCTGATTTCCACAGGAAAAAGTCTCTTACTTACTCCAGAGCTGAGCCAGAGGTTGAACTCTGAGCCAGAATGACCACCCCAACTCCTGGCAGTTCAGAAAGAAATGAGGATGTCAAGGACTTAGAGACAAACCATGATCCTCTCTTGGTCATGACTTGCACAGATCAGTCAGGTGTGAAACCAGGTCAGAGCACGAATGACTCCTCCAGTGCAACCCGTCGTGCCTTCTGCGGCCTCAGATACCCAGAGGCCCAGCTTTGCTTGCAGCACTTTGCTCTCCTGAGCTCTCCACCTCCTCTTCCCTGACCCTGCAATACCAAAACTCACCTCCTCAGAGAAAGGGAGAAAGGATGGAGAGGGAGAGGAATGGTGAGGTGCCGCACCAAGACCTTGTGCTGGAAGGACAGGTTTGGGGAGCATCACTCCCAAAGGGAAAAAAAGCCTGGGATGTGAGGTTTGCTGGGAAGTTCTGTTTGCTGCTGTTGCACCCCCCTGCCCCTACCAGAGCCAGAGCTGGGGGTGGGGAGAGGCAGAGGGCACAGCCTGAAAGCATCCTAATTTGCTGTCAGAGAGCAAGAGGCCGGCTGCCGCTGAGGACAGAACATCATCCGCGGCTTGGAAAGAATTAATACGCAGTGAGACGCGAGCCTTGGACGCAAAGCTGCGGTGCCTGACCCCTTGCCAAGGCAGAGCCTGGGCTCCATGGCTTACAGGCATGTCTGTGTGGACAGGACGATGATAGGTGAGCCGCTGGCTGCAGTCGGGGCGGCACTCCCTATGGCCCTGTGTTTTCCTAGCTAATATTTAGTTGAGAGGCCTCCAAGGAAAACCCTTGGGATGCTGGTGCTAGTGATTCAATAAGTGTCATTCTTCCCTCTGAGTCAGTGCACAACCATTTCCCATAAATGGGGTTAATAAGTCCTCGATGGCTGGAGAGAGCAGTCTTTTAGGCCAGACATAAAAAGCAGAAGTCCTGAACAGTAGTGTGAAAAACATTTGTAACTACAGCAAAGTGAAGGGATTTTCCTAGCTCAGTATAAACAAATGGGTTCACTTCTGCACATTTTGTTAAAGCAGTATCAGGCCCATTTTCCGTTCAGAGCAAGCCAGCTTCAGAGCAAGACTAGTCCTGGTTTGGGGTGAAAATGACTTTTTTATTATGTACGAACAAGGTGATATTTTTGTCTGGGTTTTGTCCTGCAGTGAGGGATGTGAGGTCAGGCAGTGAGGAGGAGCCATTTGCTCCCAGCACACTGAAGAAGCGATGGCGGGGGAAGGACCACCACGGTGGGTCTCTGTCAAAGAGGGGTGCCTTAGGCTGGGGTTTGCTGGGCAGGCATTTCAAATGATGCCACAATAAATCCCACTGTTGCTTCCAGCTATGCTGCACTGAGCAGTGGTGCTGAGCCAGCATGCTGAGGTCCCCAGCAGCCAGGGACACGTACAGTCACACCCAACTGTCCTGCGAGAGCTGTGTTGCACTGGTTGCAAGCACAGCTAACATGCAGCCCTGGAGTTTCACTATTCTTAGGGATTCTTCTTGCTGAAAAAAAAAAAAAAAAAAAAAAGAAAAGAAAAAGTTAGTTATAAGGCAAGGTTTGGCTAAGAAAAAGTAATTTAGGGTCTACCTAAATCAGAAGGTTATAGTGAAGACACCTCATAAAGACTGAGTTAAAGGCAGGTGCAAGACATTGCTAAGTACATCACCTCCACTACTCAGGTGATTCAGGTGAAATAGACGCCTGCAGAGTACAGAACTACAGATCCAGAGAGGTGTGAGAACTTCTGCTGTGGGGAGGTGGGCTGTTGGCCAAAGCAGAGGAGGAAGACTCCACTGGAGAGATTAATCACAGCAGAAGTGACTGCTGTCAGCAGGGAAGAGAGAAGGGCCCTCCCCACAGCTGCCCAAACCAGGTAACTGCAGGAATTTACTGCCATAATCTCAATCCTCACCCTTCCTCCCACATTTCTGCTCTTGCTGTGTCCTATGTGCAATTCCAGTACGAGCTCTTCAAAAACACTCATCATTGTTATATGTGGCTATTGCTGGGATTTGTATGTTTAAGGATCCTAAACATGCAGTGATAAAGGAAATGGACACCTAATGTGCAGCAGCAGAAGCTAGAAATTGTCCCAATGCCATATGGACCTGGCTCTCCAACAGAAGGGATGCTGTGGAGTCATTTAACCCTCTCTGCACCACAGCATTGGTAATTCCCACTTGTCATAATCTGCTAGCAGCCTACACAAAAGCATAATTCTCCACCAGAATTCACATAGTATAGAAACAACAGCCCTGGAGAGATGCAAATTCTGTGGTGTCATTCCAGTTAAAATCAGTGCAGGTGCCCAGTGGTTGTCGAAATCCAGTACTTTGTTTTCTCCTTGTAGTCTGAAAACTAACATTCCCTTCTTCTAACCTCACATTTTCAGCAGCGTAGAAACCCTCACTGGCTTTTTTCAAAATATTTAAAGGCTCCTTTACTTCTGTTCTCTCTTCTTGCAAAATGAGCCTTGGACAGCCACACTGGAAAGTTTTAAAGGAGCTGCTCTGCTCAGACAGGCTAAATTACTTGGTTACAGGCAGTCATTAAACGTCATTGTTCATGACAATTTTTCTCTCTGTTGGGCTTTATTTAATTGCTACTTGACTTCACCCCTGCATGAACTCAAAGGCATTTTAAAGAGACTGGGAATAAAATCTCACTTGCAAGAAGCCGGCGTTCCTCCTACAAGGAATACTTAGGCCAGGAAGCAATTCAAGGTTAAGGTACCTAAATTTAAAGTGCCTCCTTGTGAAGTAGGTGACTGAAATCCCGTTAGAGATGGAGCTTGAAGGGTGACTGAGCTTACTGTAAACATCCTGCAGCTGTGCAGCAAATCACCCTGTAGCCTGTACAGACACCTAGGACAGGGCAGAGCAGAGATTTTGGGTTCTTTGAGGTTTCCCCTTTGCCCACTTGTTGCTTTTGCTGTGCCTGGAGATGACAGCCCGTGCTGCACACTGAGCACAGGCAAGGAGAGGTCACCTGCCTCCAGGCATCCACATCTCCACCCAGGTATCCTGGCTCCTGGGCCCTGCTGGCATAAAGCTTCCTTCACTATTTAGAGGTGTTACACATTTGGCACCAGCTTTGGGAAAGTCCAGAGTTTATCCTCTGACACCATATGAGCACTTTGCAGTCAGTGCTGATTTATTAACTTTATTATTTATACACAGATAGCCATGATTTATTATTTTTAGATATGAGCCTTTAACTGTGTTGCCAAGAAAATGTGTCCTCTGACACATATTTCTCTTTCTTTTTTTGAGCAGTAGCACAGCCAGCCCTTTGCTCTGCCATTCATTAACATCTCACAGGAGCTGTGATGGGACTGTGTTGTCGGACAGCACTTTTTTGATTTGCTTGCCACTTCCAAAGAGGAGCTCATTTCCTAGTTTAACCAATGCTGTACAGAGTGGGGTTGTTGATGGCAGTGCAAGGGAAGTTAAATTCAATCAGAGGCATACAGCCCTTTGCATGTATTTCATAGGTACCTAAATGCCTCTCTGTTCTCTCCCACTGCCTGTGCTGACAGCCACTGCCCCTCAGCTACAGCCACACGATGCACACACAGGAACAGTGTTGAAATCACCCACGGTGTTAGGAAAGGCAGCTTTTGCTCAAGGCATGAAGGCTTCACTGGTAAAGGCAGATTTCTTCTGGACAGAGACGTACTAATGAGGAGGTGCTGAGAACTTTCTGTGCCTGGCGTTTTTCTTACAACAAAACTGTGAGAATGCGAATGTCTAATTTTCCTGTGAAGGATTAAACTGCCCACATCCAAACATTTGTACTAATGAGCACATTCTCAGGATTTCCTGATTAAAACCCTTTTTCCCCTAACTACATGCTCACAATGCTCCAGGCTGCAACTGAAAGTACAACAGGGATTCAAATGAGAGAGATGGGGTGTTATGTAGGCACTTCCCAAATAAATGTCTTGAGAGAGAGCTGTGCTGAGAGCTATTCCCTCACATTTTGCTGAATTCCCTCTTTCCCATCACACCACAGCACAGCTCTGATCTGAGGAGCAGTAGCAGCTCTGGGCTGAGCCCCGTGAGGCTGGCTTCACTTTGGAGCCGCAGGCAGGGATGTTGGACAGATGTCCCTGCACCCTTTGGCACTGGGCAAATGCTACACAAGTCCTTTGTCTCAGCTTGGCTTCAAACTCATCCCTCTTCACCACCACAAAGTGCAGCCCGTGGCAGCCCTATGGACATGGATGCAGTCAACATTTCCTCAGAGGAAGATTTTTAATATCAGTTGACCTTCTGGACTGTGTTCATAAAATGCAGTTTTAACGTTCATCAGATTAATCTTAGAATTAAGCTAGTTTTATAGGAATGTTTGGTTATTATGCATTTGACTAAGGAGTAGTAGTATCTTTGAGTACATTTTCAAGCAAACACATGTATAAGTGAAGAAAAAATTGAAATTAAAGGTGCCAGTAAGCAGCATAAACACAATGAAATTATGAGGGCAAAGAAAGGGCATTTCTGGATTATCACTCTGACAGCAGTAATATGTTCATAAATGTAATCAAAGTTTAGATGCCTGCTGTTTCCCAGATTGCACATGAAAATACCACCAAGACGAACATATTTACAAGCAAGAGGAATATACAAGTGCCACAGCAGCTGAGTGTGTGCACAGCTAAAGGAGTGACAACCGGGTAAATAGCCATGACCCCTGGCATTTGGCTCCATAAATACCTTCCTAAATAGCCAAAAGCTCTGCTTTAAGTAAAAGCTGCAAACAAGCTGTGTGCTGATGCTATCTGCCTATAAGGGTTTTTTATTTTTGTTCATGCCACAGATAAATTGCACAGATAAATTTACGTATTCTAGTAAATACACAAACATGGTTATGACATTTCCGTTTTGCAACAATTTAGTCATTATTGTTAAATAGGAATTAATAGGATATTTCTCCTTTCAACACAATGCTGACAGTGCTGATTTTATAACACACTTTCTTCAAGTATTTTTGTCCTGTTTCGAGAAAGGGAGAAATTGGACTGAATTTGGCTTGAAATCTGCATTGGCTCCTTGATTTGGAAAGATGGCTTTGAGAGACTCTGCAGAGATTACCAGTCTGATTCCATTTGTGGCACTACACAAGCACATATCTCAATCCTGACCTGACATCCTCAGGGTTATCACTAAAGCACTGACTGTCTCCCCTGGGGCCAGGCCTTCAGCCCTGGGTGACGCTGCCCATGGTAATCACAGTGATACCTACACACAGTACTTTGCTGTATCCTCTGTCTATCACTTCTTTTCATCCTGAAATCATACTCAGTCGTGCAGCAGCTCCTCAAAACACCAGCCCAGCCAGATATTTTGATTTATCCCTTGGTGCCCAAAACAGTGGCAACTTCACAAAACATCCACTGATGCCTACAAGCTTCTTTTATTTAGAAACAGAAATGAAACAAAAATTAATGAGTTAATTACCCACACAACATATCAGCAAAATTAAATGCAATAAATAGTCCACCACTTTCAGAAAGTTCAGTAGGGTAACAAGTCTTTGTCCTAACTCATGAAGACCAGATTTGTAAATGTGCAATGAGTTTGAGTGGGATAAACACCTCCCAAAAGGCAGCTCTGGAGGGGACATTTGCAACATCCCTCCCACTGACAGGCAGGCCTCAAATCCTGGCTCCTCCTTTGAGACCCAGAACAGGAGACAGAGTCTCAGAGGATGAAGGAATGGGGACGGGGGTAAAACCTGTTCCATTTCCATCCTACTGACAGCATATAACCACAGAGAAATCTCCTACAGCAAACCTACCTTTTATTGACATTAGAGGTAGGGTTAGAAAAATCAGTGAGAAAATTTCTAAGATGTCAGATTTCCCTGATGGCAATGACAGCATGGAGGCATCACAGGAGCTGCTCTGGCTCTGTGCAGCACACACTGTAAGCCCAGTAAACTTCCCTAAACCATTAAGCACACAGGCTCCACTGCTGTTGAGTTTGCTGTTGATGCAGAAGTTATAGATTTCTCTTGCTGCCTGTAGTAACTGTAACTATCTTTTAAACACACAGAAAAAAATCATCTAAGTTACAATGCTAAAAATGCCACTACAGCCTTTAACATATAAATTATGTAACATCATCAAGAAGTCTGATAGAGAGGTAGTGAACAGCTTATGAAAACAGGGTACAAATCATGTTCAAAACATATACTTGATATTTCTTCAACAACTTGAACCTGGAGCTAAAAATCATAAATATGTCAGTATGATTTTCTGGTGATATATTTAAATGGAAGATAAAATATCTTTTATTACCATGTAAGTACAACCCTCTAAATTGCCACAATTCAATAATAAATTACATGAACATGTATAAATGTCAGGAAAAGTTGTTTCCAGAATAAATAATTTTTTGAAACTTTTCATTTAGCTACACAATGTTTTCCAATTATTTTTAAATAAAAATAATTTTTAAACTATATTTTTAGACAATACCAGTTATACACTGCATTTCTGCAGAGTTAATTATAAAATGTAGATTTTAGTGATTTGAAAAAACGCCTGCCTCTCTTTTAGATAGGCCTGCAAGAAGCTAGGCTCTTGTCCTGCTGGGGGACTTCAGCCACTCCAGCACCTGCTGGATGTGTAGCACAGTGAACTGCAGGCAAACCAGAAGAATCCTGGAATGAATGCATAGAGGATGATAACTCCTTGATCCAGGTAATAGAGTGGATGACGAAGGTCAAGGCAAAGCTGGAGCTGAACCTAGCAAGGGACACAACAGGAAGGGCTTCTACAGTTAACTAGTTCTACCTGTTAACCAGAAAAGGAAGGTCAAAATGCTGCCCCTATAAACACGGCTGGCAAACTGGCAACCATGAGTGAGGAGAAGGCTGAGGTACTTAATGACTTTTTTGCCTCAGTGTTCATGGTCAGCCTCCCTTCCTACTCCTCTCAAGTGGGTGGAATGCAAGATGGGTACTGAGGGAGCAAAGTCCTTCCCACTGTAGGAGAAGGTCAGGCTCATGACCACGTGAGGAACCCAAACATACATAAGTCTATGGGGCCTAATGAGATGCATCCCAGAGTCCCAAGGGAATAGGCCGATGTAATTGCCATGCCACCCTTCATGATATTCAAAAACTCATGGCAATCAGATAAACCCTCTGGTGACTGGAGAAAGGGAAACATTGCACTCATGTTTCAAAAGGGTAGAAAGGAGGACCTTGGGAACTACCAACCTGTCAGCCTCACGCCTGTGCCTGGGAAGATCATGGAACAGATAGATCCTCCTAGAAGCTGTGCTAAGGCTCACAAAAGACAAGGATATGATCTGTGACAACCTTCACCAAGGGCAAGTCCTGCCTGGCCAACTCAGTAGCCTTCTATGATGGAGTGACTGCCTCAGTGGACAAGGGAAGAGCTATGGATGTCATCTATCTGGACTTCTGTAAGGCCTTTGACGCAGTTCCCTACAAACATCCTTCTCACTAAATTTGAGAAAGATGGATTGGATGGGTGGATGGTTTGGTAAATAAGAAATTGATTGGATAGTCACATCCAAGGGTTGTGATAAGTGGCTCAATGTCCAGATGGACATCTGTGGCAGGCATTGTTCCTCAGGGGTCCGTACTGAGAGCAGCATTATTTAATATCTTCATTAATGATGTGAATGAAGGTATTGAGTGCACCCTCAGCACATTTGTAGATGTCACCGAGCTGAGTGGCATGCTTGAAACACCTGAAGAATTGGATGCCATCCGGAGGACCTACACAAGCTTGAGCAGTGGGCCCATGTGAATGTCATGAGGTTCAAGAAGGCTATGTGCAACATGCTGCACCTGGGCCAGGGCAATCCCCAGTATCAACACAGGCTGGGGAACGGACACCTCTGCTGAGAAGGACTTTGGGATGCAGGTGAGTTTCAGCTGGATATGACTCAACAATGAGCACTTGTGACCCCAATTCATTAGAGAACAGGAGTGGATTGAAAAGTCCTTCCACATACAAAAGAATTTAGTAATGTGAAATATCCCTTAAGTCATAAGGATCATAAGGAACATGGAGAGGCCATGCTTATGACCTCAGCACACCTCACAGAATAGGATTTTTCAGCAGCTCCATTTCCAGTGTGGGGTAGGTAGGAAGTGGAAGTCCACAAGAAATGTGGGTGGCCATGGAGAGGGTAAGGCCTGGGAAATGCTCTTGGTTTTCCAGCAGAGCTATTTGGGCCTCATGACTCACTTAAGGACTATTTTACAGCTTGATGCTCTTCACATTTCTTAAGTATATTCTATATTAAACACGAACTAAAACAGACAGAAGCAACTGACCATAGAAATGTTGAGGGCTGCAAGCTGAAAGTAGAAGAAAAGTATTATGTTCAACCATGCCAAATCCTTCCTACAGCTCTGGAGTTTACCTGAGGTCAAGCTAAAATGAGGCTTACAAACCATCACTAAGAAATGAAAAACCCTGAAGAAAAAAAAGCTTTCCATATTGGCTTTTTGGCATGTCCACATGGACCAGCTTCTCAGGTGTTATTTCAGGGCCTGGGAAGGGGCCAGAGCAATCGCCTCTTACGAGTGGGACTGTGGGAAGGGTTTAGCTAAGCACCAGAACCTCTGGGGAAAGATATGAACCTTAGGTAAGAAGGAGATGCCAATGGGAACAGGAATGTTTTGGGCAACCAAGAGCTAGAGAAAGTCCACTCAAAACTCTTCAGCTGGGCTGGATGCATGGTGAGGGCACTCTGGACTGTCATGTCAGGCTGAGATTAAATGAGACTTGATTAACAGTTAATTAACTTAATTAACAGAACACAGCTGTCCTACAAAGCCATAGTTTCATTCAACTGTGCATTAAAAGGTGGGATTAATGCTGGGATTAAGAACTGAAATCAGTGCTTTTTCTTTCCTGTTAGTTTTCCTTGTTTGTTTTCACACATCTTAGGAAAAGCAAGATGGCATCCAGAAATGAGATTGAGGACAGACTGTGAAGAACTAGCTCTTTAAACTTGTTTTACATCTTGTTGCATTTTTACAAGTTCATTTAGCATGTCTTACCACACTGATCAATGTGTTACAGTAATGTCCTTATTGGTTATAAAAAAACATTCCCACCAATATGACAATGACACAATAACCAAGACAACAAGATACATAATACAGTTAGTCTTGAGTCTCACAACTAATTAAAAATAATTAATGAGGCACTACAGACATTCTGACGTGAAAAAAAAATTCTTTGTTATACTTGCCATCCAGTTCAGAGGGTTCCAGAAGCTGATGAAGGGAATAAAGTACAATATCAACATAGCTCTCTCCTCCAGATATAAGTCCAAAGCGTCCTCAAATGGAAGCAAAAAGGTCTTGTGCTGTGAAATGCCTTGGGAGGGAAAGAAGCCCTAACTGCCTGAGAGCAGCTTGTATCTTCTCCATCCCATTTGTTACAGCTCCATGTGGCTTGCTCTCTGGGTACTCATAAACTACTCATTTTATGGAGTTTTATTGAAATATGAGTCTGCAGCTCCTTTAGGGAACCCATTGTTTTGCTGTTTATGAAGCTCTGTCAGGAATAAAATCTGTCCACTGGTCTCTGTCAGTCCAGACTGCATGTCTATGTTATATCTGACACGATGGCAATAAAATAATGCAGCAGAGTTGAGGGGTCCAAGTTAACGCTTTAGAAGGGGTGTGTGTCATTCCAGGGGGAGTGAGAGGGACTCTTGCATTTCCTAGCAGATAACTGAGGTTCATGGGGAAAGAAAGCCACTTCTTCTTGCATTTGAAAGCCCTCAGGAGGGATTAATGACATCTAGTTGATGTCTGTGCAAATAAAGACACACTTCATGTTGCTGCTGCAGTCCCAGGAAATGAGGGAAAAAATGAGGTTTTGCTCACATCCAATAAAAAAGAAATGGGAATTTAATCTACAGTACTTCTCTCAGAAGTGATCAAAGAAGTAATTGAATTAACCAGACAAACTGCAGTGACAAACCCTAAGCCCAAACATGTTTTGATCAAAAAGCAAGTGCTGATAATGCATAAGCTGCGATAAAACTGATTAGGCCTCCAGCTGGGAGGAAATTGGTGTTTTTGTTGTTGTTGTTATATTGACCAGATCCAACCAGGTCCTCTAAGTCTATTAATTCCTTAGACCTGTGCTTGGGTAACACTTAGAGCACCACAGAACCTGTTCTTTGAGAAATAACCTTAGTACAGCCACAGATGCAACACGCAGAGATAAATGAGACAGGAATCAAAGCCACACAAGTTGGCTATCTGTCTTCTATCAGAAGTGAGGCAAAAATCATTAACTAGCTCTCAGAGGGAAACTTCAGCAGAAAGCCCAAGGGAGTGGGTAGGAGAAGAGGTGCTGCAGTGTAGTGCTACCTATTTCAGCTAACTGAAAACATATTTCAGCTAGTTTGCTGTGGGTTTAATTCAGAAATTATTTAGCTTTGATCCTTTGCTTTCTTTTCCTGATACATCCTAACCACCACCAGAACCAAGCTGTGATCAGTGCAATCTTCTCATAGATGTTTGACAGAACTTGTGACATCCTGAAGACTATCACCAAGTTGAAGTAATTGTCATACCACTCCTGCCCATCTGTGATTCTTTAGTAGTCTTCAGGAGTCCTGCAAACAATACCCAAACAACACAAACATCTTGTCACTTTTCCTTCCTGTTGACACAAAAAATACATTTCTGCAGATAAACTTAGACCTACTGATTACTGTGGAACTGACCACCAGCCAGAGGGAGGGAACATCTGGAGGATAATAATTTTATCTTCAGCTGCTTTTTTTGGGAATGGAAAGAGGTTTTAACTCACGCTTCCAAAAGGCAGAGGACAGAAACTAGTGTTTGGGTTTGTTGGGGTTTTTTTGTTTGTGGGGGGTTTTGTTGTTGTTGTTTTTGGTTTTGTTTTGTTTTTAACAGGCATCAGATTTCTAAGCAGCATGCACCACAAGTAACTGCAAGACCATGAGTGAATGAAGATCTGAGCAGAAGTGGTTGGATGCTAAAGGGCAGAATGAGACTCTAGTATACAACAGGAGACTACAGAAACTGGGGAGAATTCCTCAGTGCATGCCAGTCACAGGCCAGCTAGTATGTCCCCTACTCCCGTCTTCCCACTAAAATTTCAGAGGAGCAGTTGCAAAAACAGTGTTTTCTTTGCCATCAGAGTGAAGTATTTTCAAAAGTTCCACAGGGATACAGGAATAAAGGTGTTCCTGGCTTTCAGCGGAGTTTCCTCCGTGCTTTTGAAATCCCAGTCTGCTTGCCCCACATACTCACAAAACCTTCATGAGTGCAGCATCTAAGCACCTCACCACCTTCCTGACATTAATCTCCCCAGCATTTTGCCAAGCAGCCTGGCTGTACCAGATCTGCTTTATAGCAATTGATAAATGGCAGTACAGAAATCAAGGGCTAGAGACACAAAAAGACACACTCAGGCACTCTGCTGCCCAGCACGATGAAATGTGTGCCAGGGGAGGTTTAGGTTGGACAGTAGGAACAATTTCTTTACATAAAGGGTGATAAGATACTGAAATAGGCTGCCTGGGGAGATGGTGGAGTGACCGTCCCTGGAGGTGGTTGAGGAGAGACTGGACAAGGAACAAAGTGCCATGGTCTTGTTGACATGATGGTGTTTGTTCATAGTTTGGACTTGATGACCTCAGAGGTCTTTTCCAACCTAACTGATTCTGTGATTCTGAGACATGTAACATGGATCCAGCAGCATGCATAGCCTGGTGCTTTTACAGTACATAGGGAGGCTCAGGGATACAACTTCCCTTCTAGTGCCCCACATGGGCTGCAATATGTGAGCAGCAGGAGGCATGTCACTGCACCAGGAGGGTTCAAGTGTGTCTGAGGGATGTGAAGGCTCATCCCCAGTGCCACACAAACACTTCCATACACATAGTAAGGTCCTTCTGAAGCCGTCCCAACTACTCAACACTTTCTTTTGTTAGAAAGATCTGGCATCCTGCCAGATGCCATTTCTTAGGCAACCAGACAATTTCTCATTTCTGACCTAATTTTCTTTATCACCATTTTTTTTTCTACAATCAACACTGCCATTTAACTTAAATTGTTATTTTGTCTCGCTGTGATTTCAACACATGATTTTTTCATGAAGGTCCTGTTTTTTCATGTCATTAAGCCAAAGAAGTCACTCTCAATCTCCACGTGGAAGATAGACTTCCTTGCCTTGATCACCCTTAGAGCCTTTCACCACATCTGTTTCAGTTTATCTTTTATTAAAACACAGCTGATCAGAGCTGGAACCAGTTTTCTAAACAAAATCATGCACAAAGCCTTGCACAGCAGTGCTAATGCTTCCCATCTCTATGGGGAAGATGTTGTCCATCTCATCCTAAAACTTGAGTAGATCTTTTTAGCTCACATTTTGCCTGCAGCTGTAGCACTCCTGCAGCTGGGCTTGGTTGCTGTGACTGCTTGAGAGGCACAAGAGTCCGGCCTGCCTCACACCTCCCTGCTTGTTGCATGTTTAGCAGCTCTGGGATCAGCACTCTTAACTTCATCCCTACTTCATACTTAACTCTGGGCTTTACCCACTGGGGTCTTACGTGAAAAGTGCCCACGGTCACCATGGGAAGGAAAGGGAAAGCCACTGCTTCTCTTTTGGCTGTCTTGCCTATCAACAGGAGCCCAAAATAGTGAAAAGGCTCAAACCTGACTCCCACAAGTCCGAGGCTTTCACTTGCAGGTGCTGGTGTCTCTGTATATTTTTGGCAGCTTTCACTGAAAGAGGACAAGACAGCCAAGACAGTCAGCCCTGCTTGCTTTTGGTTTTTGGGTTTTTTTTTTCCTTAGCCAGTGTTATCAGAGCCTTCTGACTAATTAGCAAATAGCAAAGGACAGTCTCATGCTTCTGAAGTGCATATGGCCTGACACCCAGAGCAGTTTCTAGAGCATAGAGTTAATTACTCCAAGGAATACAAATGCAATAAGAAACAGTTCCTTTGAGCTCCCCATCCCTGCTGGATCCACCTGGTTGGGCAATTAGCCTTTTTTTTCATTAATATAATTTTCTATGGCAGTCCATAGTCCAATTTTAAATACCTGTCATAACCTTCTGGAATGTGTACACAAGCACTTTATGAAGATTTAAAAACAAAACTAAGAAAAGATCTGGATAGCAACTGGAATATTGAAGTTTCTAGGCTGTCCAGTGGCAGCCTTCCTGGTCTTCTGGAGTTAAAAGAAAATAAACGTAAATCCAGTAGAGCATAAAGTAAAAAGTAATGAGCATACCGAGGTATCCTTTGATAGAGGTATCAAGCAAGAGTGCTGTAATTGTTCAGCTTAGTTCTTCATGTGAGAAACTTCTAACACTGAGAAGTGTCTTTGATCTGAACAAAGGAACAAGTGTCTTTGATATGGAAAAAAATAAGGGTGCTTAGAGGTACATATCCTGTGCCTCTTGTATAATTATAGAAACGTAACCAAAATGAGTTCTTTGGTGAGCTACAGGCATTTTTGATAGGATTTGCACAAGGAAGCGACAGGAGAGACTTTGCAAAGATGTGGGCTGGAAGCTTGCTGCACTTGTGAAGAGATGTATTGTGGTCTCCAAAATGCCATCAGCATTTTGGAAAAAAGATGTCTACCTCTAAACAGAGGTGATTATGCAGAAAACAAATTTAGAACTTATTTTGAAGTCGGTCCAAGTTTTATGTCACGGCATTTTTTGCCCACATTCTTAGCATTGCTCTGGAATGACAATTGGAAAGGGAACTACCTCATCTAGTGAACAGCCACCCTTGAGCAGCCACCTCAGATGAACTGTTTGAAATGCTGTGTGAAGGAACCACTTGCCTTATATTTCTGGGACTGTAGTAAATAAGAACATCTCATGACTGACTGCATCAAAGTTTCATTTAGGAAAAAAACAGATCCAATCTCTTTCCGTAGGTAAAAGAAGTTTTGGCAAGGCTTTCTGTTCTGTCTGCTGGGTGAAATCCTGTATTTGTCAACTAAAGCTGTAAAAACTGAACCCAGATAGGTCACCAGTGCTGCTTTTTCCACTGGTCTTCCCAGCTGGACTGCAGGCTTACCATGGCTGTTGCTGTTATTAGAAATTTCAATCACAAGATGTGATACGCCACTATCTACACAAACATGAGGAAAAAACTAGCCTATCAGGGACCTTCCCCTGAAAGTCAATGAGCATCAGGAGCAATGGAAAACACCAGATCCATCAGTTATGCTGGCATCCCAATCCACACGCACCACAAGGCTATTAGTGACAGAGAAATACTCGGTGTCACATACTTGAATTACTGTGTCATGGTGGCCTTCAGTAACACCCTGTAAAAGGTCCTCAGAAACTTTTCCCCAAACTCTCAGGAATGTGACAGAAAAAGTTTGCCCACAGCCAGGCTCCAAACAAACAGAGCACATCATAAAAAACCACAGTCCATGACTTGCTGCATCTCATTTGGTTACAGATGCAGATGCAGCCATGTGCACACATGTGGCCATGGGTGCGTGACAGCTGTCACCTCTCCAGCTATTGCTCTGGGACATTAAGTTCTGCATGCAGTAGTCAGTGGCTTCATGGGAAAGGAAAGTAGCTGGAGCTGAAAGCAGTGGCATCCAGCAAAAACAACCTGGTTTTGCAATGCTCATCACTAGTTCCAGTATCCCACCATAAGTGTAGTAAATAGATGAAATGAAAGCCAGGGAACAGCCCATGGTTCCCATGTACACTAAAATTGATGGCCACCAGATTCACGGAAGCAGTGATGCAAGTGGTATGAATTAAACTCACAAGTGTTACTCATTTTTCTGGGTGTAAAACCCACTATTTTTTAACTCAAATGTGGAGGGAATCAGCAATACAGTACATGCAAAATAAATTAATGGTTCATTCTCAGACCAGCAGGCCATAATTATGCCTGCCCAGTTCTTGTTTCTATCTGGTTTTGGTCTCTGTGACTCATAAACTCAGCAGATGGTATCACCAAAACCGCAGACATTAGTCCTTTCATCTACTTTTTCCCAGCTGATCCTCAGCTCAGTTAGGTCTCTCTTAATGTTTTGACACAATGCTCTTGGTCATCCCTGACTTGTTTTCCCAAACATTTTCTGGACCCCTGTTGGCCACCCCTGCCAGCTTTCCAGTTCAGTATCTTCCTGATCTAATGAGCTTTCCTGCCATAGCTTACTGGCTGTGGTCCAGCTCTCTCAGACATCTCCCGACCCATAACCCAGTACGTTCTCTTAACTCTTATTCCTGTCAACATCATGAGAACATGTGAATGACTTTAACTCTTACCACCCATATTTGTTTTTTCACCGGGAAGGACAGTATGTCACTGCTTCACTGTTTTACCTGTTGAAAGATTTTTGCCAGTTTCTCTCGATCTTTCCTCTTGTGTTTTTCAGCACTACTGGCCTTTACTGTCTCTTGTTGAGCTGTATCCGTTCTTTTTCTTCAGTGAAAAGCAAACGAGAATTATCCAGGCCTTCCTGCCGTGCCAGGTGCTGCACTTCTGTCTCTGTACCAGGAGTAGGTGTTGCAAAGTGCCTACTCACTCACACACCCAGGGCTCCCTCCAAAAGCTGGCACCACCTCAGTGCTGCTGTTTGAGGCATCCCTTTCACCCAAACAAAAAGGAAGAGGTGATTACTATAATCTTTGTCTAATTCCTGATGTTACCTTATAACAGCTGGCTGATTTGGGGATGGTGTTTTACACTATGTTCACTGTTGACACAGAGCTGCAGTTTTGTTTTTTCTGTTTCTTCTAATATCTCCCAGCTGCTATGATCTTCCCTGGGCTCTCTGCAAACCACTGCTGCTGTGAGGAGATCACTGCCAAGACTTTATGGGTCATGGTTGGCCCAGGCTCTCCAATGGAATTTCTTGAGTTTCTGTCACCGTGTTTAGGTCATACACAACCTCCTGTCTCCAAAGGCTTCCCATCTACCCCCATCTGCAGCCACTGTCCCTTCCCACAGAAGCAAGTTTTTCTTGCTGGTTGAAGACCAAACTCCAATTAACCATAGAATGGTTTGGAAGGAACCTTGAAGATCACTTAGTTCTAATTTCCTTGCCATGGTCTTCAACTAGATCAGGTTGCTCAGGGCCCAAGCCAACCTGGCCTTGAACACTTCCAGGGATGCGGCATCTACCACCTCCCTGGCAACCTGTTCTAGTGCTTCACCACCCCAACAGTAAAGAATTTCTTCCCAATATCTAATCTAAATTCACCTTTTTTAAGTGTAAAGCCGTTCCCCCTTGTCTTATCACTATGTGCCCTTGAAAAACAGTCCCTCTCCATCTCTCTTGTAGGCCTCGTTTAGGTATGGGAAGGCCGCTATAAGGCCTCCCCAGAGTCTTCTCTTCTCCAGGCTAAATAATCAAAGATCTCTCAGACTGTTTTCACAGGAGAGGTGCTCCATTCTTATGAGCATCTTCATGGCCCTCCGGACTCTTTCAACATATCCATCTTATGCTGAGACCCCAGAGCTGGATGCAGCACTCCAGGTGGGGTCTCACCAGAGAGGAGCAGAGGGGCAGAGTCACCTCCCTCATCCTGATTGTTTTTGATGCAGCCCAGGATACAGCTGGCATTTAGAGCTGTAAGTGCATGTTGTTGGCTCATGTTGAGCTTCAGTGTGCCCAGGTGGCCAAGAAGGCCAATGGCATCCTGGCCTGTATCAGCAATAGCCAGCAGGAACAGGACACCAATTGTACTCAGCACAGGTGAGGCTATACGTCAAATCCTGTGTTTAGTTTTGGGCCCCTCACTACAAGAAAGACATTGAGATGCTGGAGCATGTCCAGAGGAGGGCACTGGAGTTGGGGAAGGGTCTGGTACACAAGTATTGTGAGGGGTGGCTGAGGGAGCTGGGGGTGTTTAGTCTGGAAAAAAAGAGCTCAGGGGAGAGTTTTTCACTCTCTACAACTCCCTGAAAAGAGGTTGTAATCAGGTGGGGGTCAGTCTTCTCTACTAAATAACAAGCAATAGGACAAGAAGAAATGGCCTCAAGTTGTGCCAGGGAAGAATTAAGTTGGATATTAGAGAAAATGTATTTACCAAAATGGTGGCCAGACATCGGAAAATGTTTCCCAGGGAAGTGGTGGAATCACCGGCACGAAAAGTGTTCAAAAAGTGGATGTGGCACCTGCAGAAATGGTTTTATGCTAACATGTTGGTGCTAGGTTAATGGTGGGACTCAATGGACTTAGAGGTCTTTTCCAACATTAGCAATTCTATGATTCTTGTCAAACCACACTCCCAAGTTCTTTTTCGAAGAGCTGTTCTCAATCCATTCTCTTCCCAGCCTGTATTTGTGGCCTTACACATGTGCAGGATCTTGCCCCTGGCCTTGTTGAACTACACGAGGCTGACACGGGCCCACCTTTCAGGCCTGTCAAGGTCCCTCTGGATGACATCCCTTCCCTCCAGCAAGTCAGCATCACCACATAGCTTGGTCTTGTTAGGAAAACTGCTGAGGCTGCAGGCAATTCCAGCATCCATGCTGCCAAAAAAGATGTTAAACAGTGAGTCTCCCAACCCTGATTCCTCAGGAACACCATTCATTGTCGGTCTCCACAAATTAAGCAGGTAACAAAGGCAGTCCCAGTTGCTATTATTGCAGTTAGCACACATGCCTCTGGCCTGGCCAAGGCACAGCCTCTCCACTGCAGAAGACGACCCTCTGGGATCAACCATGGTGTTGTTGACTTGCACCACCCTTCCACACTCACAATTTTGCCAAAGGAGGTCTGAAGAGCAAGACTGACATGTTTTGTACAGGACAGCTCACCCTAAGAAAAAACTTGCAGTAAAGATCATGCCTAGAAAACCAGTTTTACCTTTCATTGATTGGTTTTCTCAGTTTGCATCGAAACAAAACATGGGATTGAGGGAGAACACAGTGAAAAATAATACTTCAAAAGACTTCAGCATGAAAAGGTTGCTACATGTTTCTGGCACAGGGGTCTGAATTAGAAAACTTCAAATATGTAAACACACCCAAAATGCTACAAAAAATCAGGCCAGTTATATCTGCCACATGACTGACTTTATTATAACTGGAAGCCATACAGGTACTGAACATGGATTTTTTTAATACTTTCAGATATTTTGTGAGCTTCAGAAGGGAATTATTGGCATAAATACTGCTTGAAAAAGGGCTTTTCAGCAAATGTATTAAACTTACAGGATATGCCAAAATTAAAAGTCCATGGATTTCCTGTATCTTTTGGCATATCCATACAATAGAAAAAAAATGGGTGGGGTTAATTATGATTATTATTTTGGAAGCTCAGTAGTGCACTCGAGACTTTAATCCTGGTAGCTGAATTGTGCAGTCAAAGCACTGACCTGTGTACTACTTGCAAAACAGAAAACTTACAAAGGGCTTGACAAAGGTTATTTCTCTCTGCAAAGCCATGAAGGTGCCAATAGGTTTGGGTGCAGATGCCAGCCTACAGCTTTTCCTTGAGGACATGGAAAACAAGAGACCAGCTCTGATTTTCACCCTGTAACCCTTCTTGTTCCAGGAATGGCAGCCAGAGGGGGAGGCTGAGGCCGCCTTGGGGCTGAGCAATGAGCAATCTTCCCTGGGCTGAGATCCTCATCCCATCCCCACCCCACCACTGCCTCTGGAGCTGACACGCTGCAAAACCCCCTGGCTGGGCTGGTGACACTGGCTTTCTCCGGTGTGTGAGAGGCAATGCCCACAGTTTCATTTCTCAGCCGGCCCCACTCAGTTCAGTGGTAATAACATGTTTGCTGCAGGATGCAAAAATAGAAATGTATGGATGTGGTAATCCCTCCCTGAAAGCCTGGCCAGTGTTACTTAGGGAATGGCTAAACAGGCAAGCTAACCCCCATCACACTTTCTTGCATGTTTTTCATCATCTCTAACTGTACCTGTGCTGCAGACTGATGGTGGCCAAGTCTGAGAGGTGGGGTTGAGAGAAAAATAAATCAAGGACTATGTTTAAACAGGTTTTCCTGTTACAGAAATTGTGTCAATTCAGAAATCCAACATCTTCCTGGAAGTATTTTTAGCTACCATTGCTACAAGAACTGCCTTAAGTCTCTGGAGCTAAAACCAAATCTCAACAAACAAACTAAAGCATAATCCCCCTTTCTCAACATACTTACCTGTGTGAATTTCTGGCATATAGTACACTGGCAGAAAATCAGCACTTTTCACTCAGGTGGTTTTTGTTGGTTGGATTTGTAGGGGTTTTTGGTTTTGTTTGTTTGTTTGTTTGTTTGTTTGTTTTTTCACACAAATAAAAGGAAGAGAAAAAAACATTTAGAAATGAAAAAAAAAGATGGGGAAAAGAATGGTGGGGGTGTTGTGTTCAGGCATATCCAACAGAAATTAAGCATTTCTCCTCCTTTTAATCAGAGATCTGCTCACTTTAATCCACTTTAGAGAACTGATTTAGTACATTGCCTGTTTTAGATGCTCTCCACATGAAACACCAGAGATACCTCTTGGTCATTTTTTCCCTTCCAACAATGAAGGCAAGGAAAACAACAATAGGCAAGAATGAGGGAAGGAAAGGAATAAAGCTGAACTTTGGTAATACATGCAGATTCTATCACAGTAAAAAATATAGTCAGTCTAATAGCATATACTAGGCTGAGTACGTATAGTATAGGCATATAGCAGTATACAATGTTTACTGACAACACTGGGGTAAACTCCAACTAGAAATGCAAGTGATGAGGTAATTCTTAAGGTGATGATACTGACAGTGCTGAAGAAGCTCCTCAGCTGTTCCCTGGTGTTCCTGTGCTTTCCCCTGAGAGGACTGCTGGCTGAGGGAGTAGGTGAGGATCTCATCCTGCTCACTGCACGTGTCACAATATTCCAGTGGAATTTCACCCATAACAGCACATAATCCAGAGGCTGCAGTTTGGACTGGACAATAGCCTTTTGTTCCCAGTTCTGTGGCAGAGCAGAGGTGCTCCTGCTCCCGGCACTGTGGCATGGGGTTGCCTACCTGCTCAGTGCAAGGCCCTACCTGTTAGCCACTCAAGCAAGAGATGCTGCAGGCACAGGCACATCTGTGTCACCGCTCATGAAATACGTTCCTAGTGTGACAACAACACTCTGGGCAAGCTGACAGCACTCTGGTCACAGCCTTTCAAATCCCTGAGCACATCACCACTGCTTTTGTGGAGGTTCGCATTCTTTCATGGCCTGGAAGCTCTTCCCAGGTGTGGGACAGAACTGGAGCCCCTGCACTCTTGTGTCATTTTCATTGGCCTGTTTATTTCTATGTGGGCTTGCAACCCAAAAAGCCAGCTGTGTCCTGGGCTGCATCCAAAGCAGTGTGGTCAGCAGGTTGAGGGAGGCGATTCTGCCCCTCTGCTGTGCTCTTGTGAGACCCCACCTGGAGCACTGCATCCAGCTCTGCGGTCCCCAGCACAGGAAACACATGGATCCTTTGGAGTGAGTCCAGAGAAGGGCCACAAAGATGATGAAAGGGCTGGAGCACATCTATGAACATAGGCTGAGAGAGCTGGAGTTGTTCATCCTGAAGATAAGATTCTGGGAAGACCTCATGGAAGCCTTCTATGACCTAAAGCAGGCAACAAGAAACTGGAGAGGAACTTTTACAAGGGCATGTAGTGATAGGACAAGGGGGAATGGCTTTAAACTGAAAGAGGGCAAATTTAGATTAGATATTAGGAAGAAATTCTCTGCTCTGAGTGTGGTGAGGCAATGGAACAGGTTGCCAGAGAGGTGGTAGATGCCCCAGTCCTGGAAGTATTCAAGGCCAGGTTGGATGGCACCCTAAACAGCCTTACCTAGTTGAAGGTGTGCATGCCCATGGCAGGAGAGTTGGACTAACAACGTTAAAAGGTCCCTTCCAACCCAAACTGTTCTCTGATTCTGATTCGTGCTTAACATCCCAGCTCTGTGAGGTCCTGCGTCAAACCCCAACAGTTTTCAAGTCTAGGAGAAAGAAGACCTCGTCCCATGATCCATTTGTCCACCTCACAGCCATCATCACTGAGCTCTCAGTGGTTTGAAGATAACAGGACAAAAAGGTTTCCAGGACTTTCTCCTACTGTTTATATTGCCTGAAACAATGTTCTTCTCCAGTTCCCACATCTCGGCAGCCAAAAGGCAGAGCTGCAAAGCCTGGGAATAAGAGGAGCAAAACAAGAAGGAAAACAAGAGTCCTGCAGACAGGAGTCCAAAAGAAGACATGGGGATGGGGTAAGCCACAGCTTGCTCAGGGATCCACCTGCAGCCACCGCGCTGTGGATGCCTCTCTGCCTGGTGCTGGCTCCAACAGCTCTCAGATGGGCAACAGAGCAACTGTGACTGGCACTTCACTGTAGGATAATTATAATCTGGGCTCTGCAAGTGTGGGTTAGCTCTCACTGAAATAAACTGCTCGATTCTATGATGAATATCAACATTGTAGGCACAGGGGCAAGGCAGTAAATTGTAGTAGGATGAAATACCTACATTTAATTATGTGAAATTATATAGAATTTGAGAGTTTTTTCTGATGCATGCTATTTAAAGCTATGCCTAAGTGCACTTCCTTGTCTGAATAAAGCAGCTTTTGTTGCAAGATGTGGGCTTATTTTGTAGTTTACAATTTATAGTCTTCACCACATTTTGTCACTTTTTTATTTCTTAACTGAGATGTTTCTGAACATCTCATTTCAAATAATGGAAGACAGCTCAAGTGCTACACTATATACAGCCTCTTAAAAACTCATGAGCAGTGCTCTGTTGATTTTTTTCCCTCCAAGATACTCATACTTGAGTATGCTCTTCACCGAAGTGTGTGTGTAACACATGCATGCACAGACAGCAGTCACTGCTCCACCAAGCCTAAAATTCATGCACTTGTACTCCAGGTGGATGGTGCCAACCCCACTGATTCTCATTGCAAATAATTTTTGATCAAACCAATCAGGAGCATTTAAATAGTCCCAGACCAGCCCAATTGAGCTCACCCTTAGTCTCTGTGGTTGAGCCCTGCTTTGGGACTCTGCCACGGGAGCTCTGTGCTGCACTCTCATCATGGTGGGGCTCACAAATTACAAGGTAAGAAGCATCCACCTCAAGGCAGAGGGACATCTAAGTCATTTGCAGCGTGGGCAGAGGAAAACAACCGGCTGGGGAAGCTGAAAGGGTAGCCACCCACACAGTTCAGCAGCCCTGGAAATAAAAGAGGGTTTATGTGCAAATAAGAGTCTGGAATATTCCTGCCTGATGGGCTTGGCATGCAGGATTGTGCAGAGAGTGAGCTTAGAGCCGCAGGACAGTAACGATGCACAGTATGTCAACAAACACAGAGACCGAAATTTTGTTCAGCCTCAGTGAGTACAAGATTTAGCTGGTGATGGTGACCCAGCCCTGAACCACTTATTCACACACAAAGACACATGGGAATATTTCTGGTCTGGTGTTCCTGCCACTCCACAACTCTCAGCACCCTCCCTGAGCTGTAGGGCCGTCCTGAGGGGTGGTCAGTCCTGCACAAACCCTGTGGCTGCACTGGCTGGTAGGGCTAGGGCCTGATGAGGCAGCAAGCTGTGTTCTCCAGGTGTACAGGACACAGGACAGTGTAGTCATGGCTTTATTTCTCAGTGTTGTGGTTTAAATTGAGCCAGAAACTAAGAACCACACAGCCACTCACTCCTCCCCTTCACCTCCCCAGTGGGGAGGAGAATAGGGAAGAAAAATGTAAGGCTTGTAGGCTGAGGTAAGAAGAGCTTAATAACTGAAAAAAGTATTGGAGAGAAAGAGATAAAACCCAAGAGAAACAAAAAGCACAACACACCAGCTGCTGACTGATGACCACTCCTTCCCCAAGCAGCAATCCTCCTGGCCAACTACCCTTACCTAGTCTATATACTGTGCATGGCATTCTATGGTATGGAATAGCCCTTTGCAGTTTGGGTCAACTGTCCTGGCCCTGCTCTCCACCAGCTTCTCATTTGTCTCCTCACTGGCAGAGCAGGACAAACTGGAAAATCACTGAATTAAGGTAAGCACTACTAAGCAAAACCCAAAGCACCGGGGTGTTAGCAACATTATTTTTGTACTCGATTCAAAACACAGCATTGTACCAGCTATTATGTGAAGAAAATTAACTCCATCCCAGCCAAAACCAGGACACTCAGATAGAGTATGAGTCTTTATATTCCCTGGCAGTGGAGCATTCACAGACATAACTCACCTCATTGTACATGACTGCAGCAACACTTAGCTAGCAGATTTTTTTCAGCATAGCATCAGAATTAACAAAAGCATTAAAGAGCTTCATAAATAACAAAAGAACAAATCTCACTTGAATATAACTATTTCCCCTGGCTGAAAAACAAGCAAATAAATCCAAAGAACCTGCTTAGAAGATAGCCCCATATTTAATACTTAGTTGAAGAACCTTAAGATTTCATCTATGGATATAGACGTTACCAGGACAGTGGAAGGAAATTATGGTAACCTAAGGATTGCTTGTCCTTAAAAATAACATTAATCAAATTCATTGGGAAAGATACCTTAAATTTCAATCTCATGGAGCCAGATTCATTCAAGAGCAGCCTCACTAATTTCAGTGTGTCCATAGACACCACAAACATCAGTTTACTTTTGCAGCTATGCTCCACCGAGATAATCTTAACTATACTAATAACTTGAACATCCTCCTTCCCAAACCATCAGGATGAATGCAGGCAGTTACTGTGCTGCCACAGAACAGTTTTGCAAGAGCAGAGGCAGATGAAACTGAGGGAGTGAGTTGCTGCAGCAATAACAGAAACCCCAACAAATTTGCACGGGGCCTCCCTTAAACCACAGTACTATGGAAGCGAAGGCTCGGTTAGCGATGCTGACAGCAAAATGCTCAGTGATTTCACTGCTCCTAACACAAGATGAATCACACACTCTTCGTCGAAAGCTAATTAGATAAAGCGTCATCTCCCAAAGGCTCAAGCTGTGCATATGACAACACCCAGATCACTGCCTGAGTGGGTGTTTCACAGGCTGAGCAATGAATTGCTCTAAGTCACCAAAACTGCCTCCACCTGGGCGAGAAGGAACAAGAACGAAAGCTGAGGGATGGGACTCACTGGCTGCACGCACCACAGGTAGGGAGAGATGCACAGTCTGTCACGTCCAGGCTGGCTCCCTCTCCCAAGGGACTGAGGCTGGGACTGGCAGTGGAGTGGGAAGCCTGGGGAGGTTGGAGTCACTGGCTGAGGACAGGCAGGGCTATGACCCTGCAGTAAAATGCTAACGCCCACCTCACACTTCTCCCTCTCATTCTTCATTACCCAGCAGCGGCAGCCACCACTGCTGTGGTACTCGCTCCATGACCTCCCCCGCCCAGCTTCCCTGCCTGGGGCAGCAAAGCCTCCTACACCCAGGAAAGCTGTGGTCTGGTTGTGGCATGAGGCCAAGCCAGGAAGGGAAGGAACGAGGAGGAAGCCAGGGCTTCAGACCAGCCCTGCTTGGCAAGGCTGTTCAACATCCACTTGCTTCAGTGGCCTCTAACTCAACTGTAACACACCAAATGAGGAACAATAGTTTGGGTTTATTACAATATAGTTTGCCAAAAATTACTTCAAAAATTTAGGTGTTGTAGTTGAAGGAGTAACTAGGTTGTTGGCAAAAAGGAGGGGCAAAACTTTACTGAAGAGATGGGTGGGGGGACTGACAAAAAATATTTGAGAGGACTAAGTTACGATTATGCTAAGTTTGTCCTTACTCCTTTTTGGTCTCCATGTATTAACATCTGAACGCCAACCTGCTCAGGCTTTCCTTCCCAAGCTAAATTCTGTTTTGTGAACAAACTACAGGACCAGTAGATTACAAGAGATGCCATGAAACCATCAGAGCTGCACTTGAACAAGGCTGCACTTTGTTCCTCCACTGCCTTACCACTCTCTTGAGACGCATCTTTGAAAATTCCTGAGGCCAAGCCAGTAGTTATTAGAACATTATCATCACAGTAGACATGATCTTTCCGGGTTTTATGGGATAAGCAATTACCCAAAACCACTTTATTATGTGACACACACATCTCAATCATCTTCTCCTTTGACTGGTGACACTACCCTGCAGCAGGCTTGATGGTAGAGAAAAGCATACAGCTCCATGCTACAGTTGTAGGTCCTGCTGGAGGTACCTTCCCTGCATCTCTTGCACAAACCATCCAAACATTTTAAACATACCTAGGTTTGCCCCTTCCTGCAAACCCCTAGAGTAGCAAATAAAGAGTGTGAGACAGCTGAGCTGCATGTGGAACACTGTGCATTGCAAATGCAGGGAGGCTTGGAGTCACACAGTGCCTGTCAGACCCCAGGTCATCAGTGAGAAGCAATCTCTAGTATTGCCCCTGTGCAGCTGCCACTGAGACCTGCCTGGATGTGCTGCTCCAGACGTGCCAGAGCCCGTCCCACAGCTCACAGACACGAGCAGTGCCACTGTCACAGCTCTCACAGGGGCAGGGTTCTGCAACCTCTCCTGCCCCCATAGCCAAACCAAAGGTACCTGGGATCCCAGCACAGCTCCACACACTCACAGCATCCTTTGCCAGCCAGACCCTTGGCAGGGGCTGCCTCGAGACTCTCAACACTGCTGAAACTGGCAGGGCAGCAGAGGGGAAGGGGCTGCATCAGCTTTACTACCCACAGAGCCCTGCCTGTAGCTTGGGTCACTTTCCTCAGAACTGCCAGAGACTGCTCAAGCCTGGAAATAGCAGTGGCTCTGGCAGGGCAGAGCTCACCAACACTGCAAGAGAGCAACCACAGGCAATTCAGACAATTTCTCTTTTCAGCAAGTACTCAGCTGCAAGCAGAGTGCAAGTAAACAGGAATTATTTAATTACCATACAAAAGTAATTAATTACACACAGGCATCAACAGGGACTCCTTATGAGACACTGGTGGCACATTACTGTCAGTTGTAGAACAGCTAGCCACAGACCTACGTGAGCAAGACCAGACACCAGTTTCTGCTCTTAGAGTAGCAGAATTATTTTGGCAGACAAAAATAGGGTTTAAAAACATCACGGAAGACCATAAAGCAATTTCAAAGCAAGTAACATAAAATCAAGGCTGGGGCTGCTTCAGTATTGCCTTTGAAATATGGAAATAGGCAACTGATCAAATTAGTTGGTATTGTTCATAAGGAGGTTTAGTTCTTTCTGTTAGGGGGCTGGAGATGACTAAATGATCTTAAGTATGCATTAGGCCAATGCTGCTTGTAGCAGCTGGACTGAGGGACAGACCATCCTCTGCCAGCTTCTTCCACCACTTAGCGCATGGCCCCGGCATCTACATAACACTTCATGTGCTTCCTCTCCGCTCTATCCCTTCTGCCAAGAGCATGGAATGAGTAATTTCGTCTGAAGTTAAGAATCTAATGTCTACCTTTGGGCTGTGATCCCATGGCAGCCATAGCCACCAGGGAATTAGATCCTGCTGCTTGCATGTTTAGGAATGATGCCCCAGATGACTTTGTGCATGGTGAAAGATGTACCTTGAGTAGCAGCTGTGACCAAGGACTGATGGGACACCTGAACCTTTCCAGACAGGCAGCTGAGAGCAAGGCAGGACACTTTATAGCACCTGATGTGGCAACAGCTATGGGAGTTTAGCTATGGGAGAGACAACCAGTCAGTGAAGTCAGTTCAGCCTGCAGAGTGAGTCAAGATTACTTTAAAGAACTTAGTACCAGCTCAACTGCTCTGCTCAGCCATACACACCTAGATCTGGACATATTTAGATGGCTTAATCCAGAGCAGAATCCCACACAGAACCTACAGAAAGCAAGGGGGCTCAACTCCCATTAACTCACCCCTGTTGCTCATGGCTTTGCTGAAATCAAACCAGGTCCTGCCCACGTTATCTTCAGATAATCATCAGAAACCTTGTGATTTATGGCAACCAACTCCAGCCAGGTAACAGTTCCAAGGCTGGGATGTTGCTCTAAATTATTCTCCTTGAGGAACTAACAGTCCACTGCAGCATCAGCCCATCACCTAGGAAACAATACTTCCTTTCACACACAACATCATGTATCCCACCTTATGTACATACTGAGAATTTGAGCAATTTGGAAAATCAAGGAATGCATCAATCTCAGTGCTGGCATTTTAGGCAAGCTCACAGAAAAATACTCAGACATCAGCTACCCAAAGTTCCAGAAAACAAAGGACTCCATTTAGGTGCCTGAACACCAGCATCTACGCTATTTGAGATGCCCTGAGGCACCCAAGATACACATGGGGTTGGCAGATACCACATAGGACCTATGGAAGCAGCAGCTGGAGCCACAGAGACCATGCAGGATACCCCAGAGTGTCTCAAATAGTATTTGATGCCAAAGCATAAGCAACTGAACCAAGCTCTAAAAATCTTGTTTATACTGAAGTCAGCTGTAGCTCTCCCATATCTAATCAACGTGCATCTTGCAGAGCAGCTAAGCTGAAAAAGAGCTACAAAAGAATTGCATCCTTATTTCGGGTCTGCTGAAATCTGGCAGAGCTTACAGACTGTGTCAGCTTATTTTGTTATGAACATATAATGCTCACTGAACCCCATGAGCTTCTGTGATAACAATCTCTGCCAGCTTGCTGAATGGATTCCTTTCAGTTGCTGCCTCTGAAGTTATGTGGCTAGAACAGAGCTTCTGCAGTACACCAGTGCACCGGGAACACCAGGTTTTAGCTATGGGAGCAAGAAAGCTGTCTGGAAAGATTAATGGGCTCAGAATTGATTATCAGACCGTAGGAGTAGAAGGTCATTGTGTCAAGGCTCCTGGCTACTGCAGTGAGAATGTACTACTGGATAATCCTCTTATAAACACATGCACTTCCATGAGGAAGAATACCTCTAATGATTTAAATCCAATTTTTATATAATCAGTGCACTGTTTATTACGGTGAGGTTGTTACAGCAGTACAGATTTAACTGAGCTAGATGACAGAAGAGGATACAAGTCTTTCATCTGCAGTTAATAAATCTGGGGTGCCATGAAGGCTGTGTAGGTCTTTCATAGGAGTACAGAATAATTTAGGCTGGAAAAGACCTCTAAAATCATCCCAGTTCAACCATTAACCTGGCACAACCAGGTCCACCACTAAACCATATTCCTAATGTCAAAGCTACACATCTTTTAAAAACCACCAGGGATAGTGACTCCCCTATTTCCCTGGGGCTGTTCCAGTACTTGACAACCCTTTCAGTGAAGATCTTGGGACCCAACAATAAACTCTGTGCTGTAAGTATTTCCAGCAATTAGTGTTAAATGAGCATGACTAGATAGATTACTAATTTTCTGGACAATCAGCAAGGAGTAGTGACACGACTTCTCCTTTAGGAGTTTAAACTTCGAGTGAAACAATCACTGCCCAGGTTAAATATCCAATTAAGAGACCTAAGTGGTTAAAAACGAGAAAATATGACTTGTCTTTGGATTTTATTATTAAGAAACTTAATAAGAAACAGTTATTTGTATGTACCAGCATACACCTTCCCGTCCAGTTTAGCACCGTAAGTCATTTTTCCGTAACACGCACTTAAACAGCCTCCATCCTTGAGCACAGGTTATGTGAGTGAATACTGCCATCTAGGCAGGCTTTTGGGAGCAGCACCTATTTTAGAACATTAATCCATTTTTGCCAGGGAAAAATATTCTATTACCCAAAACAGAGAAGAAAGGAACAATTTTTTATACCATTAAAACCGACACAACACCAGTCACTGAAAACACAAAACTTGCCCCTCAACCAGATTGTAGCAGTCCACATTAAGAGCAAATATTTTCCACATGTTTATTAAGAAATATATTATTTCATATTTCAATACAGGCAACTTGAACTTAAGCTTTGCACTAAATTAGAAATCACTTTTTTCTGTGAAAATTGTAAATACAAAGCATATTTTATTAAGGCTATTAAGTACCAAAGTACATTTTACTAAGGCAGTACTATAATTGCATCTATTTTATACGCTTTGAAATCCAGTAACAGTACATTTTTAGGAGACAGTTACTAAAATATGTATTGATGTTCTACAAAGACAGAAATAATTTTTAAAACCATTTTTCCTCATATGACCAAAATAGCTTCCATCCAGCGCAAAAAAATATAAAGTATGTAATGCATCCATCTTATTTCTGACAATAAATAAGTTCTATACATGGCATTTACAGGAGATGTACAAGATTTGTCAACAGTCTCATTTTGATTGGATACATTAAGAACTAGCTTCATTATCAGTTGTGGGATTCTTTAGGGAATGCACAAATTATGAACACAGAATCTTACACAAAATGGTAGGATCTAAGGAGAACAATTTAGCACTTTCCATAGATCCACTGATATTGGTTGTGAAGTTATCCTCCTCAGGTTCCTCCCTGGTGTTTCAGCTGTCACATTCAGGATTGTCCTGATCAGGTTTGTGTACAAAGGTTTTCTTCTTTCTCTCAGAAAGACCCCCCTGAATAATCACAGAAATGTGATTATCTGGCTACTGGCATCCATCCCCTCCTCCCACT
The DNA here is from genome assembly GCA_017589585.1 of Phylloscopus whistleri. Taxonomy (NCBI): domain Eukaryota; kingdom Metazoa; phylum Chordata; class Aves; order Passeriformes; family Phylloscopidae; genus Phylloscopus; species Phylloscopus whistleri. The sequence goes on along the minus strand of JADMLD010001485.1, from coordinate 5,442,604 downwards.
CCTTCCCCCATCTGGTAAGAAGCAATGCAGCATGAGACTGATTTCTACAGAGAGCAAAGCAGGCAAAAAGAAGAGGAACTGCTTTTTGCACAACTGCTTAGTGGCAGACACACTCCAATTCTAGAAGGAAAGATACTGCAGCAAAGATGTACCAATTAAGCCTCTCACTCACAGCAACAAAGCAAAAAAAGCTCTCCTTCCTTCTCAAGGAAAATGGACTTCCCCTTGCAGAAAGGGGAATCAGTATTAGGGACTATTTTGTAAAACACTGATGCCACCAGTTAAAGCAAGTCTCCATCACATAAGTTGGTCTGGCTGTCTAAGATTTATTGTGTTGAAAATACAGCCAAATTCAAATAACTTCTTTGGGTTTTTCCAAAACAACAGCAAAACTAAGAGACAACATGAGCATAAGATGATTTATTGAATAAAATTCTGCTTCTAATATTTACACAGTGAAGTCTAGATGTAACTTAGTGAAGCATGGCAATGTGCAATTTTCATTCAACATCTGGAATATCTTTAATACATCTGAAACTACTTACTGTAACAATCACCTGCCCATCACTGATTTCATAATTAAGGAAAATTTGAACTTGCTGAAGAATAGCCAAGATGAACAATCAGGATAGCTGAGTTAAAAGAAAAGTCTGCTATGTAAATTCCAAACCCAAAAGATCTTTTTAAAATGTCAAGAGTTTTGAAGGCAGCTTCTGTATTTCCCTGTTGTTCTTCTCCTCTCTGCAGAAAAAGATGACAAAAGAAATTATAAATCTGAAGACTGAAACTAATATCTGAATATTAAACAGACAGCACACTCCAGGGTAATCTTATTTCTTAAATTCATAATGTCTTAACTTCAAGGTGCATGAACTAAAACAAATGACTACCAATTACTTACTCATTTTGTATTAAATACTATTTTACATCTTTAGAGCTGCCAGGGTAGACCTACAGAAATTAGAAATGTTGCAAATGATACCTAGAGTCAACACACCACTAATTATTGCCATTTATGCAAAAAATTTGATGAACTCCTTCCCTCCTACTCTAGAATGTTAAGTGAATGTTTTGTATTTTTTCTACTCAATATACTGTCATTCTGCTATTACAGAGAAGAGGGCTCTGGTAAAGAAACTATAGTCAACACTTTTCCTGTTTACAGGGATTTTTAAAAAGATAATTTCATTATTGATCCTACATGAATTCTCAGCAATGTCTGAATGCAAGTATGGTCTTGCAGCAGCCTTACTAACAGTCCAATTCATAGCTCTATAGAGTGGCATCTTATATGTGCACTACTCACTTCTTGTAAGACATGATTCAATGGCCAATTCATGATTTTTCTCATCGAGCAGGAAAAGATTATAAAGCAGGAATGTTGTGTCCTACTCAAGCTTCTGGAGGTTGTTTATTCTAGTGGGTTACAGTTAGCACTTATTAAGTAGGCAGTCTAGCCTGCCACATTTGTGATTTATGTACTGAAAAAACCTGGTTGTTAGTCTCAGGTTAAAAAGATCTTGCACAGCCTCTCATACCTTATTTATCAAACAGAGAGAGGAAGTACAGTTGTCCTGTGCTCAAGCTAACCTGTATGAAGTCCTGCCAAACAGCCAGAAGTGCAAGGAAGACACAATTACTAACTAAAGTCCCTACTAGGTCCCCTCCTGTTTCCCAGCACAACCAATTTCAAATGCATGCTTGGAAATAAAAATAAATTTAAATCAACCCCCTAAGATCCCCTAACATCACCTAACCTTTAAGCTTCTCATAAAGATTAAAGATTAAACTTCTCATAAAATAGTTCTGCAATGAAGCTCAGTGTGATAACTTTGCATTTTAGAGACTAAGTCTGTAACAGTAACAATGGCTCTCCATGAACACACACACACTCTCACGGAGGTAAACTGTAATCTAGCAAGGAATAGCTTTAAAATTCAGAATTTGATAAGAAAACAAAATATGCAAATGTGGTAGTAAAAGCTGAAAAATATAACAGAAAAGCACTTAAATACCTTCCTATTTCTACGCTACAGTCAGCCCTCAACATACTTGAGAACAAGAGTATATTTAATAAAATTTGTCACTATTTTCTTCGGTTTCATGGCTATCTTCTGTTTCTTCTTTTAGGATTTTTTTTCCCTCTTCAAACAAACAACCAGACACTGTTCCATTCACCCAGGAAATGTATATCCATCTTAATCTCACTGCTTTTTTTATCTTTATCTGTTTTCCAGCTACAGAGAGTTATCTGGAACACAGCTGCCTACCTGGAAGCTATTTCTCTTACAGCTAACATTGCTACAAATTTTAATAACTGAGAAGCTGCTGAAAGATAGAGACTTTGCTCTTGCCTGTCTCACTGGTGAGGTATACAGGACACATTAACAAACACTGTCTCTGCGCAGGAAATCCATCTGTACTGACAAACTCAAGATAAGCAACTACCTGTGTGTGAGATGCTGTCAACACAGGCTGAACAAAACTAAATGTACATTAAGATAATAATGCTGACTTTAGAAATTATTAACCACAGCACCACAGCTTTTTTTACCCTTCTAGTTCTCCCTCCCCTATTCCACTGCTTGGAAATGAGAGAGGCCATGTGGGGCTGACTTGCCAGCTGGGGTTAAACCACAACACCAGCTTGACCATTTCTGCAACTCAAAAGCCAACCCTATATCCCTCTTCACCACAGGGAACTCCTAGCTCCCCTGGCTCTCCAACAGTAGGACCAGAAGGGGCCCAACTCCTCTAACATCCAGAAAGACTGACTGTGCTCAAATCCACACAAACTGTAAAACCATTTCTTAGAACTACACAAGATGGTTTGGAACACATAACCTCATCACTCCGTACCAATGGCAAATAACAAATGTTACCACATGTACAAAAAGAAGCAAATGTAAAGCAGTCCTTCCATTTATCAGAAACATAAGAAACATTACTTTACAGGCAGCCTGTGCTGCCTGTAAAACTCTGTGGATTTGACAGCAGAATGGAGGTCTATTGCAACTGCTGTGTCAAGTATGCAAGACCAATGTGTAGCAGACAGAAAAATAAGGTTATACTCCTCAGAAATGTGCCTTACAACAAGGCACATTAATGTTCTCTCACAGAAAAACAGAAAAACTTTGAGCAGCTCATTCTGTGACACTAATATCTAGTCACACCAACCAAAAGATATGGTGCTACGGGCCCCAACATCTGGATGTTTTGTTAGACAAAGCAAAAAGCAGAGTTTTCTGTGTCTTGACACTGTTTTTCAGACAACCCTCAATAAATCTGCTCCTTGACATGCTAAGTCTACATTTTCAGCTGACCAATAACCTCCTCCAGCCCATGAAAGAAATGTGAGTATAAATGCAGATGACTCTTCCATGTTTTAGACCAGGTTTACTGTGGACTTCCAGTGTCGACACTGGATTGTGCACAAATTTGATGCAATCTCATACCTCATACCTCCCTCACTTTACCATCCTCTAGAGGAACAGGGGTTAACTAAGTCTCTGAACCACCAAATGTCCTCAGTTTGTCTCCCTTTCCTTACAGAGGTAACAATATTTGGTCCTTTGGTTTCCTTTGAAAAGTAACAAATCAAAGGCTACCTAGCATGACCCAGGAACTCGCCTCAAGGAACAGATATAACCAAGCCATTCTCTTTAGGTAAGACTCCTTGACTTTGTTACAGAGGTGCCAAACAAAAGAAGAAAATAAGTGTTTAATGAGTTTACTTCAACCCAGATCAAAGGCAAGGACAACTGTTATAAAAGAAGAGAGCACTGATTACATATTCTACAAAAAAGATGACAGGTCAGAAAACAGCTTTAGTTTTAATTCCAAGGAAATGAGGTGCACTAAGAACAGCATCACCAGCTGAGCAAGGGAGGGGATTGTCCTGCTCTGTTCTCCACTGGGGCGGCCTCACCTCGAGTCCTGTGTGCAGTTTTTGGGCACCACAACGTAAGAAAGACACTAAACTGCTAGAGAGTGTCCAAAGGAGGGCAACAAAGATGGTGAAGGGCCTTGAGGGGAAGCTGCATGAGAAGCAGCTGAGGGCACTTGGTCTGTTCAGCCTGGAGGAGGCTGAGGGGAGACCTCACTGCAGTTACAATTTCCTCATGAGGGGAAGAGAAGGGGAAGGTACTGGTCTCTTCACTCATTATAAGGCAGGACTCAAGGAAACAGCATGAAGCTGAGTCAGAGGAGGTTTACGTTGGATATCAGGAAAAGGTTCTTCACCCAGAGGGTGGTTGGGCATTGGAACAGGCACCTTAGAGAAGTGATCACAGCACCACGCCTGACAGAGTTCAAGAAGCGTTTGGACAACACTCTCAGGCACATGATGCGATTCTTAGGGTGTCTTCCAGAGGGTCAGGTGCTGGACCCAATGATCCTGATGGCTCCCTTCCAATTCACCATATTCTGTGATTCTATGAAATGCTCTGGTATGTCAGTAAGAAGCAATTTTTGAGAAAAGCAGAACTACATTATTTTTTGGAGATACTGCATCACTGGTAGCAATCCCATTTCTCATACAGACACTCCACTATCAGCTGTTGAGGGAATCAAACAGAGTGGAATGCCAAAAAGTCTCCTGAAAGAAACTATTTATCTAAAGGAAATTTACATTATGGTATTGGTAACCTTCTATCCATGGCTCCAAACTTAATTCACAATTTAATGTACAAGTAAAATGGACAGAAGATGGCGCCCCTAATATAGGACCCACCTTGGCCCTCCTGTCTTTGGTGGCAACAGCTAAAAATCCCCTGCCTGCCCGTAACAGATTCTGCTGCTCTCTTCTTTTCATTTCCCATGTATAAGACCCCATCAAGACTGTATCTCAAAAACTAGGTTACTTTGTTTAATTAAAGGAAGCACAGAACACATTGTGTTAACACATTTTCTAAACTGTTAAAACATTGGTCATTAAAAGGCAGAAATTCTCCCGTAGCACAATTCTAAATCCTGGTCAGCCCCACTGTCAAATGTTACATAGTATAATATTATAATGAAACAAAAGATGTTACAGTCTGTGAGTAACAGACACAGAAATGTGTATCACTTTACAGTCTTTGTGCTCTGCAAACAGAAATCTTAAAGTATGATCAAATTACATTGAAGACCATAAAGGAAAAATATTTTTATAATAAATATTGAATATTAGTACTTCAACAGAACTGTAAGACACTACAGATTCTTCATGTATTTCCAACAGTTTGTGTATGTTTACAATACAGAGCCAATATTCAGGATAAACCAGGTGTTATTTGTACCTTATAGGATTACAGGCCACCCTGAGGAGTGAAAAATTATAAAATTTAACACTACAGTTTGCCTATGAAGTAGCTCTAGAGTATTCCAATAGAGATGAAAATATATTCTCTGTGTAAGTATTCCTTTCGCTTTATACTCTTTTCACTTCTCAGGATTCAACACACTTAACTTTCAGATGGATTAAGCACGGTAGTTTTAAACACTGACTTCAATGGCAGTACTCAAAAATATTCGGACACCTTTAAGACTGAAGGCCCAAAGCTGTAAGAGGCATTTCTTACTAAAAATAACTAAATAAACTAGTAGTAAATAAACTAAATAAACGTACTACAGCCCCAAACCTTGCAGTTATCCTGTCAGAACCCTTGGAGGTAACCTGTCAGTACAAGATGTTATATCTCACCTGTACTGCTGCTCAGTAGTTAATCATTTTTCTAAGAGCATCATAGCACTTCCATTTGTCTGGGATGTAGAAAGGCTCAAAGATGTGAGGGAAGGGAGTGTCATAGCCACATACTCTTGCAATAGGAGCTTCTAAATTCAAAAAGCATTCCTCCTGTTAACAGAAATACAGAATAAATGTTAGTGAGGACATTATTTTCAGGAGTCTTGCATCACAAATTGAGGTCAAATGAACTTTGCCAGACTGACAGTCCTGGAAACTCAAAAGTTGTATTTATATCACTGAATAAGTAGTCATAATCAGAACAGTGCTTCCTCTTGCACAAAAGTCCTAACTATAAAAACAACTTGTATTAATGTTATTTTCATTCCCTACATGTGTGCTGCATTTAATCATAGGCAGGTTATATTTAGTACATCTGCTATACGTCTAGACAACTGCTGCCAAGAAACAAATATTTTAGGAACAAAGGAATAAGAGTCTCTTTCCTGTGCCACTTTTAAACATATAGAAAAATTATATAATCTAAGAGTGCATATTATTTGTTGGATAAAGGAACATCATATTCAAACATCTTTGAACTCTTAGATTATTAAGGCTTTGTTTAAGCGTTAGGCAGTTATGAAAATTAAGTGGATTTGCAAATCCCCAATCTCTGAGTCAGATCCATGCTCTACTCAACCCCTCACAATTTGTGTTCTACTTGGAGATCAGATTTGATAATGACTGCGAGAGTTTCATTACTTGACCTAGAATGGTACAAAATATTACAAATACCACATTAATTTGAAAGTAACCTGTAAATATGTAACATTATCAGCTTTAATAACAAAATGAATAGTGGGGTTTCCATCTTCTTACTCCCAAGTACCAGAATGATGGCATGGACCACAACAATCTGCAAGAAGTAGATGTCCAAATAACTTAGCCAGACCAAAGTGATGTTGATGCTATTTATCAGCTCCCCATCTCCCCATATCTTTAGTATAGGTATTTGCTTTCCAAAGCAGACAAATGAAGTGATGAAACATGTCTCCTCCTGGTCTCTCCTTTATGGAGTGCAGCAACTGAGAAATCCTGGCCAACTTCCCCTGTACTTGGCTCAGCAAAATGGAAGATGAAGTATTATCTACCAGTCCTTTTCCGCCAGGCCCTCAAGGAAAACAGTTAAAAAGCTGTGCTTTTCTACAAACGAGTGCTAAGTACTTTCTCAGACTGATGAACTGGTTTGAATGCACGTTGCCTTGCAGTTCATGGCAGCCTAACTCTCCTTACTGTGCTTTCTATACATCACAATATCTGGCAGTATAGAAGGCACTGGTAACACACTGACATCACAACCTTTCACTCCAGCATTGTGAAGTGGGTTTTTCTGGACAATAAAACAAAGTCAAAAGTCCAAGAAATTGTGTGATTGCACACGGTATCAATTACACTTAATAGTGCATTAAATCACCCAGAAAACTTCACAATCTGAGTAGGCCTGAAGTAAAATATATATGCAAACAATACAAGTATTTTTGAGCTCCATTTCCAGGCACTCTTTTCTTTGTAAAGCAAAAGATTCACATTAGTGCAAAATCCTGGGAAGCAGAGTATAATAAATCCTATATCTGTCCATGAGGTAGATCATGATGTCCTGCTCTGACCTGTTGGCAAGGCTAATTTTGATACTAAACAGACCTTGATTCCCCTGTTGTAACTGACCAATAAGACAAGGCAATAGTGTTTGCACCATCCCAAAACTAACTGACTGCCCAATCCACCTGTCAGTTGCATTACACCAAAACATGCAATTATATCCTAGACCCACAGCCTCCCAGTCCTGCAGTGCTGTTCTCAAATACCCAACACAGACCACTATCTAGAGGTCTGACTGTTTAAATAAATTGATATCTGTCTACGAAAGACATTAGAAAAAAACTTTAAAGTTAAATGGTTTTGGAAGCAAAGTAGTAGGCATGGAATTTCTGATTCAGTGTAAAATGTTTCATTTTGAAAACCTGTATGAAAAAGTCATCCTCTATTAGTAGGATATCCATAACTTACAAAATTCAATTAAAATAAAAAAAAATTGTTAGAAAAGTAAGTGTTTACGAAAGCAACAGCTGTAGTTATTAGTTCAATATATCTTATTTTTTTCTTAATGTAAACAACCCAATGAAACATTAAATTGCTGTTCTTCTTGCTCTGCTCCTAACTGTAGAGGCCAAATTCTGGCCTCAGTTATTCAATGTGACCTTTGCCAATTTTCCTTCATTTGCCTGATTTTCACTCAATGTTTTCTGGAAAATACATTATTATATTGGGATATAAAGGCATATAATTGATCACATAATTTTATTTGAACATTTGATGCTTAATATACACTTACTAGGACTTTTCAAAACAACTTAAGAGCACAGGTCCCAGTAAAAATCTGTTCTTCAAATTCATAGCAGTCAGTCAAATGCATCACACATACAACACTTTAAAACAGTCACATGCCTTGATTTTTAGAATAGGAGCTAAAACCAACTGCTTGCTAGATGTTGTTCACACACATAATTGTATGTGAAATGGACCCTCCAGTAAGTGGTACACTCAATCTATTTCCCCAGATTACAGTATTCTAGTATGCTAATATAGAAAATTTTATTCAAGTTTATTTTAGATTGAAAAGTACATTTTACTTTTATCAGAGATCCAGGTACTCAATGCTAAATCAGGGTTCTGAGTTTAAAACTCCTAAAAATCTTTGAGTGAGATCTGCAGACATTTACAGAGATATACAGTTGTACAAAAAGGATAAAATAAAAACCAAGTCCATTATTAGGCATTACTGAAAGAAAACATTACTCATCCGTCTGCAATGTATGGAAAAATAAAGCAATCTCATCTGCCGTTTGGAGGAAGTGCTTTCAGGCATCTGGTCAAGAAGAAGATAGTTAAACGAGATTTTTTGTTCCAGCCTGTCCTTCCTCTGAAGGGAATCTCTACAATTCCACAGTCATAGTAAACAGACCTTCAAATGCAAACATTCTGGTAAGCAAGTACTGGTAAATGAGACTATTTAATGCATAGCTAGCAAATCAGACAAATTCAAATTCAGTCCTTCCCCCTGTTATAGTCGTACTTTCTTTATTTCCATTTTTTTGGAGATATATTTCATTTTTCCCCTCTAGCTGGCATGGATTAAAATCTGTAAACAGGATATTTTTTATTTTTCATTGTACTTGTGTGTAGAATACTTCTAAGTGAGAAAGCTTTCCTTTAAAAATAAATTATTTCAGCAACATTTTATATCCTCAGGGTCTCTCCCATACTATTCTTATTTTGCAACACTACAAGTACCCCAAAAAATTACCAGCTACTAGAATGTCAGATGGCTACTACATGAGACCACTGATTTTACAACTACTTTTTCAGTACAGGAATTTACCTTCTGAAGGATGATAAACAAAAAGTTTATATTAAAGGCTAACATGAATATGGAGAGTTGAATAGAACTCTTGATATTTATTTTGGTATTATAGCTATTATAATAAAAAAAGACTAAACATAAAGTCCATTACACAAGGAAAACTGTAGGAACATTCTTCATGCAAGAGTACTCATTTTTTGGCTGACAATAACAACAACATTTAGACTCAGGAACTCATGTGATAGGTTGCAAAGCTTTAATTAAACTGTAGTCAGTTCTGTCAATTAGAACTCTGGATTTTGCCATCTCATCTACAGATTAAAAAATTTTAAACCCCATATATTTAATTAAAGAACTTTTCAGAGGGAAAACTTGTTGCATCAGAGTTTCACTTTCTATTCTGGACTTTTATTCAGATTTATTTATGCCATAAACTAAAGTTTGGGGCTTAAACAGTTGAGAAAATTTATTTCAGATCATTTTGTTGGTGATTGTTACATCTATATTATCTATTACTTCCACATATGGATTTTCAACTGTAAATTACCTACTATTGTAAAAATATGATGAAATCTGCTATAGGAAAATAATGAACATGACAATCTCATTTAATAAATGAGCTTAGATTTTCTGAAGAAAATTTACAATCATCATCATTTTCAATCATCAGATCATTTACAATAATCATAGCTTAGATTTTCAGAAGAAGCTTTCCGAAGACGCTGTGAAGCAAGCCCCATTTCATAAACTGTGGATTTCATGCAATAAAGCTGACACTAAATAAAGATTAAATGTCTTTTTCCTCAGTTTCTGCTTAAAAATAGTGTCTTATTTAAAAAAATCTACTTTCTGTAACAGAAAAGTCAAGCATCTGCAGTTTTCATATGTTTCTCAGTTTTAGTACAGTACTTTACAGCTGCAAGCACCAAATGCTATGCATTTTAAACATAATTTGCTTTGACAACACATATATGTCATATTCTGATGAACAGTCACTTCTAATAGCTACATAAGTACTATACAATGAACCCACAAGATATTTTCAAGGTGAGATATGTGTAGAAAGAGAGACCTATACGTTCTTTCTTTAGAGGAACGTTTTTTTCCAACACCTCAGCCATTTTTGTGTTAAAATATTTTTATAAATCTTTTCCTGATAGTTACAACAGTGACGCAATTTTTCCTCAGAGAACTCTGCAGATGTATGTTGTAAACTTTTAACTTCTATCAAATATTTTTCTCCTTTTCAAATCACTTTAAGACTATATAACTTAGCACAGATTAATAATGATCCATTTTATTTGTTACCAATTATTTGAATTTATGTAATTAATATCTTCCAAAAAACAGAAAAATAGTTAGCTGCTAAAATTATTTATTTTGTGATTGCCAAAAGAGATCACATCTTTAATTACAAAAAACTTCAGTAACTATAAAACAAAGAAAAACTTAGGGGGAAAAAAGTCTGTTCTGTGTAATTCATTGCCTTGTTACCATTAAAAAGCAATTAAGTGCAAAGATTTTCTTTACAGTAATAAATCACATAAAATAGAATAAGTCAAATTTATTCTATAAAAGATAAAGTATTATATCATAATATGAATAATTCATACACAGGCTTGAAGATTGCCTTTTAATTTCATTTCAGTCAGCTTCAAAAATCAATAGAACAATCTTTAACAACCCAATACACAACTGGTATGGTCTGTTAAATTTTCCTTATCAAGTTAACAACAGAACCACTCCAACAAACATTCATGGCAAGAGCATTAAATTGAAGCTGTTGGAATTAGAGCCTTGTTCAGCTGAGTTGTCTTGGTGGCAGAACTGCACAAAGAAATCAGCATATTCCCAAGGTATTTACAATACCAACCAAAAAAACCCACAAACCAAACAACCCCAAAACTTTACTTATCTTTTCAACAAAGAGGAAAATGAATAAAAAGTATTTTTTATTTCTTATCAACCTATCCTATGTTTTATGCAAAAAGGCAAAGACTTTATATGAAAATATGACACCATTTAAATTGACTCTGGTAGAATCTAGGACTAGAATTGAAATATATTCAATTCAGAAGAACACACAGTCAGGAATTAAGTTCTTCCTAGTAAATGTAAAATTTGCATGGTTTGAGGTGCAGCAGCCAGCAAAATTCCTCTCCACAAAATAAATGTCACAAGACAGATACACTCAAGAGGATGTGGAATGACTTCCAGCTTATGGAAAATGCTACTTTAAGTGAACCATAAGAATAACTTTCGGTAAGTCAGGTTTTTGATAATTAATTACAATCCACTAGATAAGCACTTCCCACCTTTTTGCTACAAATACCAGAAATACTATTTTTTCCTAGGCAATTATGTTAGACACGCAGAATATGACAAAATTATTCAAATAGAAGTTATTCCACTGTATAGCAGCAAACCACCTTACAGCAAAGTCACTACAAATTATGTTATTCTATAGGATATTCCAAGTTTCTTGTGCACTTTCTTAAGTGACTTTACAAATACTTGCATCGGGACCCACATATTTCTTAAAAGCATGCCCAAAGCCCCAGAGCTAGAATGATTTCCCAGGCTCATGAGTATCTGAACATTCTTGCTTTATTTAGCTACTTGGCATTACAAACTGATCAGTTCAGTAAACGATCCTGCAAACTGCTAGACGTACAATAACACGGCTGAATAATCCAAGGGAAATCAACAGAGCTAAAGTGCCTGCCTAAAATTATTCTTACATGAAAATGTTTGCAGATCACAGGTCATTTTTCTGCATGAATGAGCAGTTGTTCTGCACAACAAACATTTGTTAAGCTTTTCAGTAAAGATTAACCTACTTCTAATTACTTCCTACCTTTTAATAACAAAGCTTGGAATATGCTACCAATATAATCTGACTTCATACTTTTCGATCATCATTTATCACCTACCATTCTAATTACTTATTTAAGTATTTTGTCAAAACATCTTCTGGTTAAGCTCAGCATGCTGCCAAAAGCGACTGGAAGGATTTTCTGCTAAGAGTTTTAATAGTCAGTCAGTGGTATTTTTATTTTTACAGCTGTTGAGGCAGCCGAGAGATTCTTGCAAAGACAGCCTTGTCAGTCTATGTTTCTGGCACAGTAAAATTCTCATAGAAGTATTTCGCTCAACACACACTAATGAACTTGAAAGGAAATGCAATTTCAGCTGCTGTTACTAAACAATTTAAACCAGCACATTTCCCTTTTCATATCGAAACATTTGCATTTTGGGACAGTACCGTGAGAATGATGCTGTCACTGTGACTGTCACCAAATCCTTCCCCAGGGCAAACCCACAGCTTGGTCAGGCAGCCACAGAGAAACAAGTACAAAGGTACTATCCTGTCCTCCCATGAAAAGGTGAGGCCTTACCTAGTATCTTTCCAGAATTTTTTACATCATTACCTTTGCAAAACAGGCTCAGAGTGGAGGGGATTATTAGATCACTTGACACAAAAATATAAGGAATTTCATGGTGTATTATTTAAACCAAGCCATCATTTTACTTATAAATTTAATTTATCGGAAGCTGCTTGATGGTTCAAGCCCTCAGGTAGAAGAATTCTAGTGAATAGCTTCAAGTGAATGCTATATATTCTCTCATATAAAGGCAAAATTAACAGTTAAGAAATCTGACTGGTAAGAATAGAGATGTAATTTTTATTCTACAGAAAAAGTGTAAAAAGTTGGAGAAAAATGCAATGAGGTTTTAATAAAAAGGTTTATGCAAAAAGTACTCAGAAACACTAAATTAATTATACTGGAGACTGAGCTTTTGGGTATCAGCTAACCTAAAAAGCATGAAATAATTATTTTACTAAATTTCTTACAGTAATTAGCTTTTCTTCTTTCCTAGAGATATGCAATTTTTTATAGTTTTGATCATTCCACGCTTCATTTCCTAAATTAGTATTCAAACAGGCTACATTGATATTCCAGTGTAATGAAAAATTTCCAACAAAACAAATGAAGACCTCTAAGAAAATAAGAAACTAATAGTTCATTAATTTTTGCAGCTATAAATAGTCAATGCAATTCTGTTAAAAAAGACCAAGAAATGGGCTGCAAATGAAACACTTTTATTTTAAAATGTTTAATAAGACCATAAACAGTTAGCATTACATCTCTTAATTTAAAAACTGGTCCAAAAATGAGGATGAAGAATAACATATTTCAGAAATATGAAATTTTGAGTTTCTTTTATGCCAGAACAAACAGTTCAAAATTATTACCCCGATTTTTGAAGAGCTGATGAAATGCATTTATAAAAACAAATGTGTGGGACCTGAGACATATTCAGCAATATTACACACAGAAACACAGATAACAGAATTAATTATTTTTACACAGGAGAGAAACATAACAGTAGATGTCAAATGTATATTTTAGGAGTCTTGCTGAAGTTTTTATTGGATTAAGCCCAAGTATTTAACTTGGTCTATGTTTTAGAACTGATCATTTAAATAAATTTCATACTTAAAATGGTTATGTGAACTTTACTTTTATACTAAATCATTTACACAATTACACATTTTTTCATTCTACTAATGAACTTACTGCTTTTAAGTCGAAACTATAAATCCTTTATATAACTTAACCCATGTCTTCCACCAATGTTATCAATTGTACAGTGAAATTTCTTAATGAAGAAACAAAGTAAAATACCTACACAGCTGCCTTAGTTACTGCGAAGCACTTCTCATAATTTTCTTCTTTTCTGTTCTGAGTTAGCACTCAACATAAAATTGCCATGAATGAAATGTAAAAATAAGCTATTGGTAATATTGCAAAAGAAAAACTGCAATAGAGTTCAAACTGAGATTTTCTTTTTCCCATATGTGTCTGCCAAACAGTAAAAGAAAAAAAAAAGTTTCCCCCACATAAATACTTGAGAGAAATTCTCAGTTTATTCACTAACTAAAATTTTTGCAGAACTCAATCCATCAGGACTCTACTGGACCAGATATCTCTAACAAATGGCATTGAAAAGTGTAATATACAAAATCAGAACATCATAAATATAAAACAGAACTCTATTACAAATGGACATCAATTCACTATTTACAAGGTCTGATTTTATTAAGCTAATTATTAAACAGAAATCCTACTTTACATCTGCCCTGAAAAAAAAAACCAAAACCCACCAGTATTATACTAATGCAGGATTGCTTGAGAATTAGTGTTCCCTATGTCAGATTCTTTTCTTCAATTTTTAATGTAACTCTTGAAGTACATTGGGCTTCTGGTTCCATCAAGTACCCAGTACTGTGATTGTACAGTAGCATAAACTCTAGCCTCCTGCAATCACAGAGACTGTGATACATGACATACTACAGGAAGCATAAAGGGAGAACCCAAGATGTAGAATTCTGCAGAAGTGTGAGCTTTTATTTTCTTTGCTAGTGACCAAACTCACCACTTCTTGAGTCAGGCTTCCTGTCACCTAAAGCCACTACTGATGTCAGAAGTCAGGGACTAGGTGCACTTACACTGATGTGCTCTCCCAGCTGGGCAACCACAAAATCAAAGCACATTTTTAAACAACAGTTATCCAGTCATGGAGATTTCTGTGCCCACCAGCCCATATGTCTGATTCCTTTCAACAAATGAGACCGCCAGGCCATGCACAGCTGAAGTTGGGGCTTTGTCCCCAAACTTCTGACGAAACGTAAGGATACAAAACTCAGCTAGGTCTCAGAACTGAAGTCCTGTCTCTGCCATCACAGAAGGCCACAGTTTCTATCACAAATTGCTCATATTTGACTGTACTGTACTCTACTGTGGTGATAACACTGTAACGTCGTTATTGGCTTTTTATATCCACACTCCTCCTGTATGACAGGTCATCTTGAAACTCTTTTTCTAATTTCAAGCTATTCATTTCATATTCCTTCATATATACTCTTCCCCTAGTATTACTTTAGCAAACACTTTTCTGCTGGTTACCTTTGTTTATTTTTCCAGTAAATTTATAAACAGGGCTTACATTCCATTAGTCTTCCTTTTGATAGTGGCAAGAAGGCAGGCACTGTTAAGCTATTTTCACAGAGCAGGCTTTCCACAGCTTCTGACGACTCTTAACAGCTCCTCATCCACATCATCAATATTTTTTTTAAACAAAACAGTTCATCCCACCACTGTCTTCTACAACAAAGTAAGTCCTTACTAGTTCTATCATAAGGGTGTCTCCAAACACACTCGTCTTTTTATCAAACTGCAGGATACACAACAGAGCTAAAACCAGCTCTTCCTCTTTCACCCAACTAGTCATTTATAAGCTTATGCTAAAAAAAAATTAGCAGTTAGTAGAAACTCTGTTTCTGAGACCCTCAATATCAGCCAGGTTCTTTATAGGATTCTAATTTTTACTATATCAATAATAGATTGACTTTGTGACTTAAAAATTCTGGGGTTTGTTAACTAAGAAACTATAAGAGTGTTAATATCTAACCAAGTCTTAAAAAAATGCTACTCTTTACAACTTGTTAATATTTTTGAGAGCCCACCATTCTACAATCCCCACATCATATACCTTGCAGCTCTTGTATTGACAAGATCTTGTTAGGTCAGGATCTAATCTGTCAGGTTAATCTGGCACAATCTACATTCACTGTATAAAGCCCAGCAAATTCACTGACAAATTAAGTTTCAAACACACCTGACAACATTTTTATCAGAGCACAATAACAGAAGAAAAATAGTACTCCATGCTTTTAGGAGGGAATTTATAGCTATGAAGACAGAAGAATCCAGCCAGTACAGAAGTTATTAGGGGCTTTTCTCACTGTATTTGGTGAGATTTTTCACTTGTCAGATGGTAGAAGTACAGTCAACCAATCCTGCTAACAACTGTAAGAATGAAACATGCAGACACTGCTGATATGGGTTTAGATCACTAAAGATCCAGTTTAAGTGTTTGACATTGTACTTTTTCTTGATCAAGACAAGAAACATGTTCTCAAAGGTCTTCTTTTGCGGTTGACTTTAAAAAAAGTCATGAAATAAAAGTTCACACATAACATTATTTTCCTGGTTTGTTTCTGCTAAGAATTCAGGGATATACCAGAAATTATGGGGTTTGTTGACTTCATAGTTTCCTATCCATTGTAAAATCAATATTGCTTTGAATGCTCTACAAAAATAGGGGTTTAAGCATCTTTCCCTGAACAGTATGTAATTTTTCAAGGCATTTCTACTTATTTTAGTGATCACCACAAATTATATAGAGAAAGAAAAGCTTAGCTTGTAGTGGTTAATAAACAACTTCAGCCTAGAAGACGCACTGACCAAACAAATCAGGGGCTGAGATTTGCTGTAGCACAGTGACCACAGCATGCTGAAATTCAAGTTGCTGCTTTGCAGTTTTCTTGTTTTGAATACAATGGTTTCCTTTATTCAAACATCTTCTGAAAGTTTTCTTAATTTTGTGATATAACTTTTCTAAATGATTACAGCTGTTTTCAAGACTTCTTTCTTTCTGATTTTCCCCTAGCAAAAGAATCACTTGGGGGTAAGAATAGGCAGTTCTGGGTAATTCATTGGCATGTTACCATTAAAAATCAAGTAAAGCTATTTATGTTCTTGAAAGGGAGACAATTTTAGGAGACAATCAATAGGATCTCTAGTTCTCAGGTACTGCTAAGAAGTTTCAAATCTCTCCACAGGTATATTTACTCTAAAATGTAAATGTACATCCTTTGAAGATGTTAATCCCTATTGACTATAAAGGATGCCTGTAGTGCATAGATTAGAGATGCAACTTTTTTATTAATCTCAACTGAGTAATTATGAATAAAAATTCAAATCCATGCCACATCATTACAGTGGCTGTCTTTACACAGGTAGTTGCAGAGAAGAAACAAATGTTCACAATTAAGTGGAATTATTGCAGAAGTTAGACCATTACAAAATCTGTAGTACCAGTAAGATTGTCCATCAGTAACAGTGAAAGAGACAATGATACTTGAAAAATTGATCCATATTTCCCTCTCTTTTTAGTCCTGATCCACTGCCAAAGATAGTAAAATCTTTATGGACATAAA
Source organism: Phylloscopus whistleri (assembly GCA_017589585.1). NCBI lineage: Eukaryota > Metazoa > Chordata > Aves > Passeriformes > Phylloscopidae > Phylloscopus > Phylloscopus whistleri. The sequence continues at coordinate 5,425,450 of JADMLD010001485.1, read as the reverse complement.
ATACAGGACAACATATGTTGTCAGTACACAGATGGTGAAAGTTTCTTAACTACTTGAAATTCAATGTTGGTGTAACATCCAGCCTTACAGGTGAATGAAGATTGCAGGTAATTAAACATATAAAAGGAAAAAAATGCCATTCATTAGGTAACTTCTGAAGTTGCTCCTATAATTTGGGTAGACCCATTGGCTTTTTGAAACTTCTAAATCCATACATAATGTTACACAGAGTATTTAGAATCACATTTCCCTCCAGTAGCTCAAAACTGCATATGAAAATTGGTTAAGTTCAGATCTTCCTACTCAGAAGTTAAATCAGAATTTCTATCCTTAAAGAACAGTAAAAGTTTTTTTATAACTTGTGCAAAGATGGTAACATCCACATTTATTCACATAATCCCATCAAGCTTACTTATATAAGAAATCCTTTCTTAGTATTCTGAATATAGGCAGTGATTAAATACACAATAATTAGAGGATTTTGCCTCAGAGGAAAGCAGATTTCTCAATTTTGGTTTAACCAAGTAGGATTCCTCTCAAAGAAAAGCTGCAAAAATTGTCTTGGTAATGCAACATTGATGACATAATTTGATTTCTGAGTAACAGTGGATTGCTTCCTCTGTATTAGTTACCAGGTTTCTTGCACATCTGAAACATTCTCAATACATTCTGGAGATCAACTGCTTACCTGAGGCACTCTGAATAAATGGGAACAATTTTCTGACTCAACACATAGCAATGTACGGTGTTACAACTCATATTTCAGAGACATTTTCTCTCCTTTCATTTCAGCCTTTGGGACTGAATAGAGAGTAAGCCCATCCATACATTTATTAGCATATAATCACATTAATTCCATCAATATCAATATATATTGTGGTTGACTCAGACATATACACATGCAGACTTGAAATTGACACCTATAATACACAGAATGTGTATTGTGACACCTACAATACACAATATTCAATGCTACTTTTTTATACTCAGTATTTCTCATTCTCAGCCAAACAGCATCCTTAAGGTAAGGTGGTGGCCAGGCCAGCAAGAATCTGATGTTTGGAACCTAATCCCCAAGTAAGGTATCTGAAGCTATTCTACAACAAGCAAATTAAAAAATAAACAAATAACAAAGTCTAATTTTAAAGTACCACAATGAATAATAAATAACCACAGAGAGGGGTAAAATTGGAAAGAGGGGCATTCTCTTTGCAGCACACCAGAAGTCACAGTGCCACTGAGCAGCAAAGAAGGGAGCCCAAGTAGGGAGCTTCTGCTCATGGCCAGGGTGTTCATCTCAGGGATGGCATCTCCCTATCCCCCATGCTCCTCACATGAGCATTTTATCCAATGGACATGAACACAAAACAGAAAACAGTACAGGGAAGAAGCTCAAACTTTCAACCAAGAACTGCAAATTTGTTAGAAATTCCACCTGGAAAGATAGAACTAGTATTCTCTGAAAAATCTCCTGCTAAAACTGGCAAAAAATTTGACATTGGCATTTTCTGACAAAACAGTATTTTGCCAAAAAGATCATGGTCAGTCTTCAAATAGAGGCACTTTATCAGGTTTTTTTTGCTAAAGAATGGAAGTGTTGCATGTAATTAGCTTCCCGCTTGATTGAAATAATAGATTGGCAGGGAGTAAATATTAGCAGCCCCAGTGAAACTGGTTATTCCTCCTCCAGGTCTTCAGTAACTTTGATCTGTCTTCTTTTCCTATCATTAACGTCTTGGATCTAACCATGACTTACAGATGTATTCAAATGTAAGAGTCTGAACATCTTTTACAGTTCATCTGGAGGAAAAATATTGAAACTATGTTAGGCAAAGGGACAGATACATCATATTTCTACTTGAATATTTCATAAATGAATTCCAATGCTTGTTCCTCTGGAATAACACCGGTCAATGCTAGCCACCCAAGGGGCCTTCCAGGATTTAATTACTGAAACTTGGGCCTGCAGATAACTTTTTTTTCTGTGGCAATACTGAACAGTGTAAGTTTGACTGTATTTAGAGCAGCGGCCAATCCTAAAATACAATTCATCCATCTCAGCTGTCCAACAAAAGCATGGAGCTTTCACATTATAATGCAGGATTTAAGGAGTGGGGTTTTCTGCCTTTTTATTTTTTTCCCCTTCAAGTTTTTGCAGGAACACCACATGAGTTATCTTTGGCCTCATAAACTATTTCTTGTATGCTTTTTGGATATCACTGTTACCAGTATTTCTGCCTCCCTGATGGAACATCTTAGGTCTGAGGTTTCATGATTCAGAGCAATTATATCATAAAAATTGAATGCTAAAACAATTCATTTACACATATGTTTATAATGCTCCAAAGATTTTGTACACTAAAATCAGATTATAAAGCACATGGAACTAAACTTGTGTTTCAACTTCAGCTAACAGACTATTCACATATAGTAAATTGTTTTAAATTAAGATGACTGCACTTAATTTAAAGTTTGTGCATTTTTATAATTATGTTATGCTCTAATGCATTTTACAATGAATTAATTACATTATTTGGCAAGAATACAAATGTAGACCCTTCAAGTTACTATTTCATTATTTAAACCTGGCTTTGATTATAAAACCTATGAACAGCTGTAGAAAGAATAATTTTTCCTTTAGGCGTAAGTTATATAAAAGAGTTAAAATGTAAAAATTTAAATATACAGAGTTCTACAGACCACAAAATAATTATTAACATATTTTTAAGGTATGGAAAACTAATTTTTAAGGCTTACAGTGTATCAATCAGTGGGGTTTTTAAATCAAAAGTTATGGGTTTTTTCTGAAGGACAATTACTAATATGGTCAACAATTTTCTGATTCTTTAGAATCAAATTAAATAACTTTTTAAAAAGTAATAAATTGTAAATATATCAATTTCGTACAGAAAGAAATTTTTAAAATAACAAATCCGTATTTAAGTTCTGAATGCATGTTCCATAATTCACTGTTAAATTTCATGCTATGAAATAGGCATGAGAATGGCTTTCAGATTTTAAAGCTGTAGTGTTACTACAAACCAGGCTACATGGAAGCAATTAAGTCAGATTGCAATCATCTTATCCTGTGTTTATAGAAAATTAAGCTTTAAAAATATTTATTTAAAATTGTGAAAATTTGCAATTATCATTGCAAATGATATTTGCATAACAGATGGGGTATGCATAAAGAGAATTAGAAGTGATCTATTATTTTTTAGTGTCAAAGTATGCAAAGAAATATACTGTATTACTGAAATAAAAACAAACTCATACATTTTCTCTGGAATATATTTCTTAATTGTTACTAATATTTATATAGATGAGCACACTAAAGTCTTTCATTATTACTTCCACTAATCACCATTCTGAATTCTTTCTACAATGTAAACAAAATGGCTCAGAACTGTCAAAAACAAAACAAAAAAAAAGTTGCATAGACATTAACAATTTCAGCCCTGTGAGCTGTGAAATGCTTTCCCATGTTTACTTAAAACTCAGATTTCAGTCAGAGGTGACAGCAATAAATAACACAAAGGGTTAGGTCTGATTTTTTTGTGAAAGAAACAGTACAAAACATGCTACGGCACAAAACTCTTTTACTTTTACTTGTTTTCCTGCTCAAACGTGTTACAGCCCACTAAACTGCGGACCAAAAGCAAGAAACATTTCATTTTTAAAACAACTCCTCAGTTTGTTTTTTGTGCCCTCAGGCAAGGACTCCAGTTCAGCTCCCTGGGTATTTTGGCTATATATGAAGATAGGCATCCATGCCATCAAATATTCACATTTCTGCAGTATCTGGTCAAAAACTGTAAGAGCTAAAACAACTGATTTTGCTTTATACTTATTGCAATTCAATTCATTCGAAGACAGTGACCAGTCTGCTTCAACCCTGCTCTGGAAGTCGGCCCCGAGAAAAGCCATCTGTTCCACTCAATAAAATCAATTTTGTGGGCCCTCTTCCATTTTTATTTCTGAATTCAAGTGCCAAACACCTGCAAACTCTCCCGGCAACTTCCAGGTCCAAAACTTCCCCTTCCCTCAGGACACATTTCAAGACATAAGTGCACCACTGCAGTGACTGGCAGAGCTCCTCAGGGTGGAGCCCCCACAGTTAGGGGGCATCTCCAGGGTGCACAGAGCCCTCCCCCCTGCTGAACAGGCAGGGATGGCATAATGATCCCTCTCCAATCTTGGGCAGTACAATTCAGCCCCCCAAGTCACAAAGCAAACACTGAATACCCAGGTTTGGCAGGTTTAAGACACCTAAAAGCAGGTTTTGTTACTCAGAAGCCACTGAATAAATTTGTGTTACTGTCCTACCCGGAGGAAAAAGGCAGCAACCACAGCTGAGTATTACCTAGAAAAACTTCAAGATGCACTTGGACAGTAAAAATATTTAAAACTGTTTTGTCAACAAAATGTCTGAAATTGTTCCAAGAGAGTGGGCAGTTTCTACCCTCAACTGGCTATTTTAGAGCCAGCATCTGGTTTAAGCCAGTTGTCCAAAACCTCCTCACAGTTTGAGAAGAGAGGCACAGCAGACCCCGGGCATTTTGTGTGACCAAGACTTCTGCTTTGGGACTGCAGAGGGAGCTTATGGCACCAAAACTTCCCCGTCCCTGCACCTATCCCGGCCAGGTAATCATCACATCAAGCATCAATTAAATCAGAAATTAGGTTCCCTTTATACAGATAGTGATCACCACTAAATTTATTGTATCTGAGTATGTAAAGAACATACAAAACTGCATACAGAGAGTACACAATTACCGTGAGCCCCTGGTCATCCTGACGGTTGCCTACATAGTGAAGTGAAACCTTTATTTTTCATACAGTGCAATAAATCAGGCTGGTAGATGACACTATAGAGCGTGTCTAAATCAAGAGAGCCACTGAGGAATACCTTAAAACTATCCAGCCAAAGAACTGCAAAGAACCAGCACTAAAATCTCCCACATGCCAAAAAGCACTACAGGGTTAAAAGGAAAGTATAAAAATACTCTATGGTGGGGAAATGCTCAACAGCTTTTAATACTGTAACACACTTGCCTATCAGCATGGTTATGTGCTTATCTGATATATTTGATGTATCTGATGTATTTGTCATATCAAAGATCAGATTTTTTTCTTTGGCTCCAGGACTTCACCATTTTATGGCATCGCTCAGTGACTAGATGACAAAAATCCATCTATCTGGGATTAACTCTGGCCTCCCTCAGTTTAAAACATAGACACCCACACTCTGCAGCTGAAAATCCTAATTTTCAACTCTCTTGCTATAAAATGCTAAGCATTTCTGGGTTGAGAAACAATTTTCTCTCCTTAATACACCAGGGTGAAGACTTGCAGCAGAAAAATGAGTAATGGGACACTCACCATTTCCCAGCTACAGAAACAAAAAATCAGCGGTTCCAATCGGATCAAACACTTTGCTCTGCTAAGTCTGAATCAGCTTTTTGAACCAACTGGGTAGTTAGAGGTTACAGCACATGATAAAATCAGAACACCAAGGGCATGTCAGAGCAAATTATTGCAAAGATCAGGATTTTCAAAAATTCAAATGCAGGAGATCATTCTTAAGTCTTCTGAATAGTAAAATGGGCTCACTTGTAAAATCTGGCTACCACATAGCAATGTGGATCTTATGACCCTGAGCAAAAACCTAAGAACAGCCTTTAAAGTTCCAGTTATGTTTTATTCTTAATCTTATTTTCATTCTCTAGAAATTGTGCCTGCAATGAAGAAAAATTGAAAGTCCAGAAAAGTGTCAACATAATTACAGCCATATGAAACAAATCTCCGTAACAAAATATTTGTGGAAAAACCTGAGTGACATGGAAGAATACCTTTCAACAACAGAACATATTTTCCTGATAGAGTCCTCTTGTATTTTAAAATACAACTTGTGAATATTTTTATGTATGCAATCCTCTCAGTCTAAAGGTACTAAACACTATTAAAGATAGTTAGTCAAGGGTAATGCCAGTTTTATATCAGAGCTTCAATCACACTTATTTATTTTGTTGTGCTTCATATGCTTGCCCTCTAGAATTAATGTCATCTGTCATTTTAAAGACTACCATCTTGATTGTATATCCCCTCCTTGTTATGAATTCTGAACTTTGCAAACGCTCCTGAAATCCCCTGAACTCAGTCCTCCTTTTGGACTCAATTCTGAACCCCAATATTATTTCTTTCCGGTACTATTTGTGAGAAAAATAGAATTAGAGCAATTGCTTTGGACAAAAATCCAGATTTCTGTCAGTCTTTTAGGATATTTCAAAACTCGGGCATTGAGCAAACACACCACACTGATAAAGCTAATATTTTTAGTATATTTCTTACTATTATTTAAAAATTTGAAGGAATTTCTGCTTCCTTTCACTTCATAAAGTGTCATTTTGTATATAGCACTACACTAAACAAGTCAGATTTTTGACAGACCTATTTCACCTTTTTACATTAGAATTATTATTTAAGAGAGAATTATTATTTAAGTCATTTTAAAAACCTTTTAATCCTCGCATTTCTCAGCTGCATTGTGAGTAACACTATTGCTTAGTCTTTATGTAGATAGTAATGTTAAAAGGATACACTACCCCTTTTTTAAGAATAATTTAAGGTTGAGATTTGAAAATTTAGTTTGACATCTCTTACAAACTTCCCATTGAATATTTGCTATTAAAGAGTAAGAGGCTGTTTTTGCAGTTATCTTCAGACAAAGAGATATACCTTTAGCCTTTAATTCTCCCTTTTCACACACCATTACAAGGTGTTCCCACAATCTGGTGAGCTTTAGGCATGTAAAACTAAGGCTTCTGGATACTTGGGAAGCTATATCTTGCTAGATCATGCAGGATCTTTATTAACGATGCTATGGTACCGTAAATAGTAATTTTGATTGAGTTATGATACCATAAATACTTATTCACAGATTTTCCCTCACCAAGATTTTTAAGTGTGAATCCTTATTTTATAGCAATCTAGAGGTATGTAGATATATTCAAAGGTATTTCAAGGGTAGCTGGTCCTTCTGCTTCACCTACATTTTATTAATAGGCTCACAGAATCAAGTAATTTACAAGGCTGGAAAAGACCTCCAAGGTAATTGAGTCCAACCATTAATGTAGCATTGCCAGGTTCCTCTCTAAACCATGTCCCAATTTGCCACATCTACACATCTTTTAAATACCTCCAGGGATGGTGATTTCACCACTTTTCTGGACAGCCTGTTCCAGTGTTTGACAATCCTTCCATGAAAACATGTTTCTTAATACCCAACCTAAACCCTCCCTGGTGCACCTTGAGGCCATTTGCTCTTATCCTACCTCTTGGCACATGGGAGAAGAGACCAACCCTCAGGCTACAACCTCCTTACAGGTAGTTGTAGAGAGCAACAAAGTCTCAGAGAGCTCAGTGATCACTTTCATCAGTTCACTCAACACTCTTGGGGGGATCCTATCCAGACCCATAAACTTGTATGTGTCTATGTGGCACAGGATGTCGCTGACCATTTCCCTTGGATATTGGGATCTTCGTTCAGGTCAGAAAAATAAAAATTAATCTTTAATTATGCAACAGGGTCATATAACTTGATAGTGTGGAGATCTGAAGTGTTCTCCAGAACTTCCAGTCCACCGCCCCATACAGAACCATTCTGTTTCACACTGATAGCTTCCAGTAATCCCGAAGACAAAATGGATTCATAACACTAAAACTTTACAGAAACTATGTGACACCAAGAAGTAAGAGATAAAGTAAAAGCCATTTGTCAACAGCAGTCAAGGCTTATCTAGCATCAAGGATCACAAGAAATATGTTTAAGCAATCCTAGATAAGAAATGGACACCCATGCTCCAACGCTCTACTGCTTTTCTTGCTAATTTTTCCCACACAAACACATCAAGGGTTCCCAAACTAAAGCCCCTTTTATCTAAATCAGCCAGCAATATACAAACCAAAAGTCTAGGAGAGAAAATTTTCCAAATTTCCCTCTGAGCACTGTTCCATTTGTCTACTTTTTGAGCCCAATTCCAGCTGTTGCAAAGGAACGCAGTGCAAAAAAAAAAAAAAACCTTCAGAGAAATCTGATGCTGAAAACCATGCATCTCAGTAGGATATGAAGCCTAACAGTCTTCCAAAATAAATACCTTCCTTCCCTCAAAAATAATAAAATATTAATTCAGCTTATCTTTTCCAAATATCTCGAAGTGTCACTGTTTGAACCTTAAAGTATGTCAAGAGAATGTTCAAAGAAAACCCAAATTGACCTGTTTGATGATGACTGGGCTTGACAGACCAGATGAGAGGTAATTTAGGTAGTGAAAGATGTTAACACAATTCATAGCAAAAGCATTCCGGTCTCATATGGTCACTGCAGCTTTTCATATTGACACAATAACTGCCAGGCATTGAGTTGCTATGGGGTTTTTTTCAGAAATGCTATCATTAGTTTTCTTTCCACCATAATCTTCTAAATTAATTAGGAAAATTAGTTATGTAAGAATAGACTAGCCCATGCATTTCTGCCAATCCATTCTGTTCAGGCCACTGGGTACTGTATAAACAAAACCCAGCACGACCTTTCAAGTAAATCAGGTGGTTGACACAAGGTTGGGGTTTTTCCTTAGAGGGACTCCCTGGTACTACAGAAAGATTTATAAAAGCTGATTTCTTCCTCAAATCCTGTATGATTGTAGGAATCAGGTGCAGTAGGGATGTGATCTGCGGAGCAATATAACTAATTCACATTTTTAGGCAGGGCAAGGAGGATCTATAGAAATGTGAATCTACAGCTGTAAGCCAGTCAGCCTAATACCAAGTTTCTTGAAAGACAGGATTCCACGTCCAAGACCACCACTGGGCCTCAATGCCATGTCCAAGAGCAAAAGTTGTTTGGGAATGGTCAATATGAATTAAACAAGGGCAATTCGTGCCTGATCAACCCGACTGCCTTCTAACATGAGATGTCAAAGATAATGGACAAGGGGAGAAGAGTAGATACTGTTCTACCAGGATTTCAGCAAGGCTATCAACAGCCTTCCTTTAGTCAAGCTGGTGAAACACAAGTTGCAAAAATGAGCATTGATGGAAAACTGTCTGGATCAGTCAGATTCAAAGGGTGGTGATCAGCAGAACAAAATCCAATAGGCAGGTGATTAGTAGACATGTTCCTCGGGGATCAGTGTCCACCAACAGGTTTATTATCAATCTTCAGGACAGTATGGAGAACACATAGCAAAAATATAGGGGGGACAAACATGAGGGGAAAGGATTGATAAGCTGGGACATGGAGCAGCTATTCAGAGGTACCTCATCACACAGAAAAATGGAATGACAAGCACCTCATGGAGCACAACAAGTCCTGCACCCAGTACCCAAGCACCCTGAGCACCACTGCAAGCTGGGGGCAGCTGGCTGGAAAGCAGCTCTGTGGAAAAGATGTTGGAAATCCTGTCAGGCAATGAGTTGCATGACAGGCAGCATCAGGCACTTCCAGCAAGGGCAGGTAATGGTGTATCGGGCTGTATCAGCAAGTCCAAGATCAGACTGGTTTTCAAGACTTTGCTTTCAATGTCTTTGTTTCATGGTTTTGAAAATCATATTCTTTACATGACACAAATGCAATCCTCGTGAGTTAATACTACAACTGGGAGTAGTTCTCAGCTAATGACTTCCTCCTCAGCTCTCACTGTCTTTTCTTCCACATATTTGGACTTTTCATGGATTTTCATTAAAAAATAAATTAAAAAGTTAGGAAAGGAAAACAGATAGGCCAAAGTCTGACAGATACATTTTTGTCTGGTTTGTTTGGGTCTTTTTGCTTTAAATGAACACTCTTGTGCTAATGAATCGTAACACATAACCCCTGTTCATACTATATTAGTTCAAAAGAATAAAAGCCAAAAATAATTGGCATCGGCAAAGATTTCAGATTTAAAGAGAGTGAGCACAATACATGCCTTGTGTTATTCCTCTGTACTGTACTAGAAACTCTGTAATATTCCATCATTACAAAATGTGCTCATGAAAGAATATAAAAATAGGCAAACAAAATAAAGACCAAAACACTCAAGCTCAGAACACACAGTGCACAAAGTACATTCCCATTGTATTTACCCAGTCATTAGCTATCTGTTTGCATTGTATACGGGGAAGTGCAAAGTAAACCAGAAGGCCTGCTTGCGTAGGCACTGACATCAGGACTGTAGGGTTGTTAGACACTGGACAACCTTTTGCAAAAACCTTTTACGATTTGAAAACTTTCTAAAATAACAGATGTGGATTTACTGTGAGAACTGAAATTCTAAGCCCTCATTGCTCTGCTTTCTCTAATTAACACTCTTTGCTATGGTGGGTACAGTCCCCAGCATTGCTTGACAGAGGTATCATGCTTTCTGTTGATGTAACACTCTTGACTTTCAACACATGATTATTTAAAATCCATAAACACAGAGCACAAGATTATGCATTCCTCTGTTAATCAAAAGCCATTATTTCTCTCCATTGCCAAGGCACACAAAATGGAAGGAAGAGTGGCCACGGCTGTGAAAATATCCCCCAGATCTGTTAATGATCTTAACGATCTTCTAGAGAGCTGCAGCTCACATTGCCAAGTACAAATGAGAAAGCAGGGAAAATAGTCCAGAAAAACAGTAGCACAAACACATCCCTTTCAGCCCCAAAGAAAATATATAGTGATAACCCAGTTCATATTCATCTTTAGGACAAAACACAGACATGACTCTTTAGCAGAATGGCTACTGTAAACCTGTGAGTTTTGCAAGCATGGTGGTAAGAGAAGAGTATAAAAGCAGCACGCTGGCACATATCTTCCCAAAAATTAGTTTTTCCTATTATTTCTTGTTATCTAAAAAAATGTTTTCTCAAAATGGACAGGAAAATGAAATCACCTATATGGGAAGCTTAATGTGATGACTGGTTTGATTTTTCAGTATTGATGTATACCAGCAGTTCAGCATCATTAACTTAACTTAGTCCAGTCAGGAGCTTAGGAACAAAACCTTCCCCCCAAAAAAGAGAAAAATATTACTGTTTAAAAAACCTAAGAGTTATTCTTCCATTTCGGAAGCATCAAAACAATATTTATTTCAGTGTTTTCAAACTTGAAAATTGCCCATAAAATCTGCAGCCATACTTCTCCATTCTTTTTCCTTCTGATTTGTGTACCCTAAGGTTTCAGGAAGCACAAGCATTGCCACTTCTTTCAGGGGAGATACAAAGGCATGTTACAAGATAATTACTTTTAATCACTTCAGCTGCCAAGCCAAACTTAATAGTAATTTAAAACCCTTATCTCAGCCATCTTCCTCAACTGCTTCATGTTTTAATTTATCTACTGCTAGTAAATTATGACAAAATTAGAAGCAAACACAGATGAGAGCATTTTGCATCTGACAAGAGAAAGGTATGATGTACATGTAGGACTCCTAAACAGTGAAGCTGCCTGGAATACAGTCACAAATTTGTCTCTATGCAGAAAACTGTCAGTTACAAGGAATAAAGCTGTTGCACAGTGCATTTCCAAATGAAATGTTACGGCTCTAGCAATTGAAGTGGCTGTAAATGACAATTCTCTAAGAGAAACAGAGGGTTTCCTTCCAGACCTCAACAGATAACAAGAGGGAGAGGGAGCAGATACCACCTTCACATTTTGTTGAAAATGACGCTGTTTGTTCTATCCAACTTAACACATTTGTGATATCCAGTGAGATTCCATTCTAGCCAGTATCAGAGGGGACTTAGTTATAACAGCTTTGGGGTGTTTCAATACTACTCAGGCTGTATTTTTCCTCTCAGGGAGAACATGCTTCATATCATTCCCTATGGCTGAAATGAAGAGACTTTCCTCCCTCTGCTTGTGACAAAGAGGAAAGTAAAGGAAATGTACACGTGTTTAACTCAGTCACAACTGAATTGCCTGTCAGATCTGTATATCCACTAAATCATGAAGCCCTTCCTAATGTTATCCCACACTTCTATAGCTCTTTCTTCCTGATGGTTTCAATCAGCATTTTAATTGTTTACTCTCACTGCAATCCTGGCTGTGATATAAATGTTGTCACAGTCAGTCAAGAATAGAAGTAACCTATACATTGGCCCTTGTGTATCTCATCATTTATTTCAGCCTTGTTTTGAAACACTGCAATCACTGGCTCTATTTTTATGCCTCTCAGTGCTACTAACCTTAACTACAGCAAAACAGGATTGTATTAAGATACATGTTACACAAGGGCTGATAATTGGCCCTCATACCTCTCACACTCAAAGTGCAAGGTAACTCACAAGGCAGCGAGCGCTGGGCTGCTGACTGCCGCTGGCACGATACCTGTTAGCACCCAAATAAAGGACCAAGATCTCACACTTGCAATGAATTTTAAATATTGCACAGGGCTCTTCAAGTCAAATAAATCTGATTTACTTCCACAGGTGTAAGTGATCTTCATCATATTTTTAGCAGCACTCCCAGCTCATGACTCAGAGCAGGACTAACTTATGCAGAACTACATCCCACAGTAAAGCACTAAAGCACTGGAACATACGCAAACAACGAGCTTTTTTTTCCCAGAAAATATTTTAAAATGTCAGTGAGGAGGACCTGGTTTTAATAATGTAAAATATACCTACCATAATAAATATTTTAAGGGCTGATTAAAGAAAAACTGCCCACATAATTATAAAAATGTGTAGCCTATAGAACTTCCATAACAAACCAAAATTCTATTTTATTTAACACGGTAAAACTGTTTTATTTCAGATATTCAGCAATTTTATTTAACTACCAGCTGCAGTCAGATCAGGGAAGATATTTTCTTTGGCAATGCATGTTTGTATGCTTAGAAATACATTTTCTTCTGGTCATAGTTTAAGTTACTAACACTGGAATGCAAGTTTCAGTAGCAGATTTTTCTTTCATCTTTAATTTGAGTAGTACTGTGTACTACCACAACTCAGACCTGAAATTGATTTCTGCAATATGAAATCACTTGGCTGTATGCGTTTCAACAGTTCTCATAGTACAACTCCAGTATGTATCACAATAATTCTGTATTTAAAACTGATATGCAGGATTTCCTTTGAAATTCATAGCAGCTGATTTTATTATGTTGTCTAGAGTGTATTTAGCTGTCATGTTCACGAGAAGCAATAATGAGTAATAGCCTCACCATGGCATCAATTATTATTCAATTATTTCTGCTTACTTTCTGTTAGACTGTTTGTACACATTAAATACAAAATGTATGATCAGTGTAACAGAAAAAACCCTATTATTTTACCACAGAGGATATTCCTCCATTCAACAAATGTTGTATGAGTGGTACACATTATTATATCTGCATCTTTTAACTGAATCAGTTCTTGGGAAAGTCATATTTTTAACCACAGGAGGTTCAAATTATGTACTCACATCATCACAGAACTCACCACAGAATTCACACAACTTTCTAAAAGTTAAGTGATTAAAAGGTTATATTAGCATAATAGATTTCTGTATCTATTGGCATAATACATATGCAAGCCAAGTGTCAATCTCTGTCCATGGGGAGACAAATTTCATCATTTAAATTCGCAAACCATGAAACACATCACCGTTAAACAGGAAAGTGCTGCTGCCTCAGGAAATGAGATACTCACAAATCTACAATCCATTTTAAGAGAACCTTTTAAACCACACAACTTAATATTTTCTTATTTCTAAAGCACTCTCAATTAAAGAAGTTCTGAAACCAGTATATAAATGGGCAGATATGGACAGAAAACCCAACACCTCTTCAGTCACACAATTATGAGTGAAAAATTGCTGTGTAAAAATATCAGATCTCTCTCAGAAGGCAGAAAAGCTTCTTTATAAAGAAGTTTTGAAATGCTAGCTATGCCAAGCTTAACTAATGACTTGTTGATCTCAGTGGTTCAATTACCTGTGAACAGAAAACTTGTATATAGACTTTTCTTTTTCTTTCAGTCCTTTCTTTTGAAAAAGCATCACTGTGATTATGACATTTTTCTCTCATTTCTTCCACAGATGATTTATGGACTATGAACTTTAAAAGGAAGAACTAGGAGATTAGATTACTTTAGCATAGATTAGATTAACCTTTTTTCAATCACTCAGTTTTTTTTGAATGAGAAGTTCTAAGAAAAAGAAATAAACAGGAATGTTTCAGTAGTCTTCAAGACAGATGTGGATTTTTTTATTTTGTTTTTTAAGTCAGGCCATATATTTAGGTAATCAAATACAGACTTCTTAGTATAACTACAGGTATCTTATAGAGGAAAAAAACAGACACCTTTAAGAAGAAAACTTATACGAGAAGGACTGAAAAACAGAAGACTGCCAAGTCTTGCAAATGGGTTTTAAAAACAAAGGTTAAAATAATAGAATTTCCTTTTCTAATTCTCTGTCACAGACCCACCATAATTATGGCATATTTTTCAGATGGTTGTGTGATGCTCATAAAGGTAATGCATTGCCTTTTAAAACTTCCAGAAAGGCAAGATACACTGGGTAATGAAGATTCCTTCTTTCCTGCTGCTTCTACCATTCCATGTGACATGGGTGCAATTTTGAACTGAATCATTGCGTTGAGGAACATTGTGTTCTCTCAAAAAATTCACTTCATTTTGACTAATAGAGCTTAAAATAAGTGTGTCCAAGTTACAAGTTTACTCTTACAGTTGGCTGCTATACAGCTTCATTTAGGTCTCCCAATATACAGTAAGTACTGGATATTCATGCAATATAAAGTACAAAGCCATATAGGATTTTGATATAATGTTGATGAAATCAACAAAATTAGAGCAAAAGCATGAAACATTTCCTCTCTAGAACAAACAGTGACATACTTTTTTATACATCTATCAACACTATTCCTAATACTGTAATATTAGAATACAGTCTTGGCATATTCTTTCTTGGCACTTTTCAGCTATTTACTTATTGCAAGATCATTCATCAATGTGCAACAGAACTAACCTTGTTGGCTGAACAAAAGAAAGGACAAAAAAGCAAAACACTATAGTCTTTGCTTTAAAGAACTAGAGCTTTCCAATTGTACACATGTGCAATCAGTTAAAGAAAAAAAACAGGTGACTCTTAGGGCAAACCATCCTCTCCATGCACTCACATGTAAAGGAAGTAGAATACCAAAAAAGAGGTATTCAGAATTAAATATTAATTCCACAGACTTCATCACCAGGGCCTACATTTTCACTGTGGGCAACTCAGAGCCAAGTTGATAATGCCAGAGACACGTGGAGATTGAAAGAAGATGGTATCCTGATAATGACTGAAATCTATGCAGCTGGTGTTGCCTACCACCTTGTGGGTGAAGACTTAGATATTTGTTTAATGTTGCTTTGATGGGAATGTTGTATTTTATCTATATTCCTTCCTAATCTGCATTACTGCAAATGTAGGACAGCAGTTTCTTTAAAATGTGAGGACAAATAGTATGTTTTCACTATATATAGGGAGAAAGTGAAACACTTCTGTGCCCACTTCAAACATCTATTTAAGAAGACATTTGCACTTCTTAGACATCTAACTTACTGTTAGTCATTTCTGTATGCTTAGTGCTTCAGCAAAACACAGCTGAGTGATGAGCATGCCACTTGCTGGAACATGGACAAAAGGCACTTCTTCAGCGATGACAGGGAACAAAATATTATTTCCAAGCAAATGTATCTGAGGAACCATTCCAGCTACAGCTACACAGATCAGCTTTTCCAGAAACTTCAGAAACTCCTGTATGTAGATTAATAAGAGATGGATTTGGCTCTTTGTAAAGAAACTTTTTCAGTTTTGAATGTTGTTTTATAAAATAATCACTTCAGTGTTTGGTACAGAGGAAGCAGCCCTTCCTTCCTTCCTTCCTTCCTTCCTTCCTTCCTTCCTTCCTTCCTTCCTTCCTTCCTTCTTTCCTCCCTCCCTCCCTCCCTTCCTGCCTTCCTCAGTCACAACAATTATTAAATCCTCACCAGCCTTGTCGCCTTGTGAGATAAGTGTCATTAGAAGCATCTGTGCTGTGTGTGCCTAGAACGTTGAATACTGCTCACCATGACCACTGCTAAGTGTGGTAAGAGTAACAAACACTTCCAACAAGATGCAGACAGATGCCAGCACTGCTACAGCTCTGCCAATAAAGCTGCCTTTCAAAATCCCACTGAGGTAGCAAACAGCACAACTACAAAAATCATCACAGGCACTTCTGCTATACAGCACACGAATTATACGCACAACAAGGAGTACCTTAGCTCATTTTCTTTTGCTGGTGTTATACTACAGAACAGAGCTTTCTCTGGCACAGATCACGTCACAGGTAAGAGCATAGGAAGAGACAGACACACAAGGTTCTCTCCCAGTATGGTTATTTTTCTCATGTAACTGACTGCAACCTTTTTTCCTTGGAAACTAGTTTCAGGCTTACATCCACTATTCAAGCATTTTTATCTGGCTTTAACCACTTTTGTAACTTTTTTATTGCATCACTGTAACTGCTAGATCCCTACATGACTGCAATGAACATGTGCCTATTTGCATTCAAATAGGCAAATAAAACTATTTGAAAATTTAGTCCTCTGTGCCTACCTACACCATGGAAACTCAGCACTGTCATAACTTATCCTGCTGTTGTAGATCCAGATTTGAGGCTTTAAGCCAGGTTTGACATCTGGGCACCGAGAAGCTGTGTCTGCCCCAGAGAGATCAGGCAGTTCCCTTCTCAAGGAAGCAGCAGAAGCTCCTAGACTAGTTTTTTGAGGTAGTAAAAGTGCACCCTCCATTTTCTCTTCTATATTAAAAATCTTAATGTAGCCAACAGCAACAGTATAAAATTCACAGTACTCTGGAAGAGCACAGAAGTTCACAAGAGCTCAAGAGGCTTTTTTTACATCCCGTCCTACAAATATATTCAGCACAGAAATGAAGTAATTTGATCCTGTGAGCATACATAAAACATCAATAAATACACACTGTTTTACAGGCCTTTTATGTATATATTAAATTAAACCTGTAAGAAAATTTAAAAGGCAAAGTTCCTTACATATTTTATTTTTAAAACTTTGCTAAGCCATTAACATAGAAGGACATACTTGCTCTATAATTTTCCCCTATTCTGCATAGATTTTCATATGCCACAGGCCACTCTTCTCTAATCATGCTACTCTGAACTATGTCTGTTGCTCTAAATTAATAGTCTAGCCAGACCGTTTCTAATAACCACATCAAAATATGAAAGGCCAGGAAAAAATAGAATATACTTGCAGGAATCAGCACTTTACAACCCCAAACCAACCCACTAAAATAATTTTTTCAGTAAATAAGACAAGGTACTGATTGTATGGTCTAAAAGAAGTAAACCTGACATATAGTGCAACTAAAAAAATCCACATTTTTCTTTACCCTGACTTGCCAGGGTGCCTTAGTATGTTTTAAGTTGCTATACCTGTGGCTAGTAAACGATTTTAGCAACTCATTGAGGCATTTGGAGAAATGATGCCGAAGGTTGAGTGACTTTAATCACGTAAGAAGTTTTTTATAGCTCCAAAGCACTGGGAATTGAAAGAAAGGTCATTATTACATTTTACAGGGGACTCCTGGGCTCCCTATCATAAACTGCTGTTCAAAGCACTTACTAGTAGTTCTAATGCAACTCATAATTTACTGGGAATTAAAGATAATGCCAAACAAATAAAGCAGTTACACACGGTATTGTTCAGTTTTCAGGCAGAAGAGAGATGGAATATCCTTGAATTAGTAGTTGCTTTGCAGAGTTGCCTTATTCTAGAGTCCTGTCACAGATCATCTGTTACCAGACTGGAGTCAGAATTTCAAAAAAACTTTAATTTATATTAATTTTCATTAAACAACAAGTCGGTGATTTGATGGGGTGTAATATAAAGGCCTGCTGAGTAATAGGCTTAACAGGGACCCAAAATTTCTAGAGGGAAGTTCATAGGTTTGATGTTCTCCTAATTCACCATTAGCTGTATTTACGCATCAGTTAGAAATGCTGACACTACTTAACTACAATATGGTATTAGAAGAGAAAAAAAAAAAAAAAAAAAAAAAGGAAAAATATCACTGGATCACAGAGAAGAAAACACAGGATGTGCAGTTCAGAAAAGGATTTTTTGCCCTCCTCACAATGTGGATTAAAACCATTTCACTTCTATCAACTCCATGAGCTATCAGAAACGCAAATGTTAGAATCACAACATGATTCTAATTGAAACAGTTTGTGTTAAAACTGTAAATGTAAACTCTACCTCAGAGTAAGTAAAAACACTAAAAAGTACCCTTCCATTAGAAGAATTCCTGATAGCTAGAAAGATGAAATGCAAATGGGGGCAGTGCACAGCAAAGAGAAAATTTTAATTCTGCCTCAGTGCCCATGTTTTTGGTCTTTTTCAGAATTAGCACATGGAAGACTAAACACATTGTTCAAAGTTATAAATCACAATGAATGAACACGGGTGTATCAGCAGGACAATAATGCTGGAGCTCAGCCTCAGGCACATGAACATTTGCATGCCAAATTAAATATCAGAACATGGAAAAAATGTCCCCATTGGATACACTAAGAGCACACTTTACACTCAAGTGATTAAGGTGAATCAAACACTGAATTTGTTCAGTAGTTAAAACTTTTGATTTCACTGAACCACAATGACTTTCAGCATATTCTGCCACTTTACCACTCCATACCGCCCAGGGATAAACTTGTGCCTCTTCAGGAATTTGCATTAAAAAAAACAAAAAACTTGGCTGCACACTTCTGTACCCCACCAATACAAGGAAAACCATTTCTGACAGGAGAAGACAAACAGGGTTTGATGCAGCTGGAAGAAATGCTGCCCTCTGCCTAACACACAATGCAGCTGAAAGTGGGACAGGAAAGGATTATTTTGTTTCAGTGCCAAAAGCTGACACATTGCTCAATACATTACTTGAAAATAAGTAATTCCACAGAAATCATTCAAGTCAACCCTAAAGTTTAAACATGTTCTTTTCTCAGTTGAATGCTTTTATTAGAAATGCCTATCTTGCAGGGCTTTGCCCACCATAAATGTTAGCCTGGAGAAGCAAGCAAACTGGTCACTGGCTTGAGCTTTCCCTTTTCCACCCATGGTGAGGTGTTCATGGGCACACATCTCTCCTCCATCCCATCCTTTCCATCCGTGAACTCTGGTCCTGCATCAGCAAAGCTGGCAGGTGCAGTACACTCCAAAAGAGAGGGCATTTATTAACATGCACTGGGAACAGTCCCTCAAAACCTTACTGCTGGACTTGTTCTCTCACTTACAGAAGACCTTTAGTGAGACAGTGCTTACTGTTCTCCTCTCCTTTCAGTACCTATGGAAATTGCCAAGCTCCTGCCTCATTTTTGGCTCTGCCTCTTGAAGAAAAAAAAAAAAAGTAACAGCCTTAGCCCCATAGCACATGGGAAAAGCTTACTCCAACCCATATCTTTTAGACAGAACAGACCCAAAGCCAAGTAGATAGGGCACACTCACATAGTGTAGAAGTCCATGTCCAAATCAGTGCCAGTGTGATTCAAACACAGTTTAATCATTTGCTATCAGAAGGATGTGCCACAAGTGGCAAGGCACTGGTTCATGTCCTGTCACACACGGAATGACACTGAACCCAAAGCCAAGAGGAGCGAGTGTGCACGAGCAACCTCATGGCTGGGACTACTGTTAGCCCATGTGCCCACTCTTGTGTGGATCTCTTCATGAAGTGCTTCACAGAAGCTGAAGAGACTTCAAGCTGAGCTGCAGATGAATAAAACATTTTGGCATTTGTTATGTCTAGAGACTGGACTAATTGGACATGTAAACACTCAGTGTTTACAACTTTAGAGGATGTATTCTGGGGCCGATTTTATGAAAATCCACCACCATTTTTGAGCACTTCATTTTCCAATGTTGAATGTTGTTTTAGGATTTGGGGGGTGTTTGCTTGTTTTAAGAAACATATTTTGGAGGTTTGCACAGTACAGAATACTGTGTCCTGTTCAATATTTGGCTATATTGAATTAATTAAATCACTTTTCTCTGCTCAGTATTGAATTTATTCCAGCCTAGAGAGAACACAACACTCCCTTGTAGCTGAACTGATAACATATGCCACTATTACAATAATTTGCTGTTTTCATTGTAGAAGAATTTGTTCTTCCTTATGTTCACTAAAATTAAAAAAGTAGGCACAAAGTCTCATGGATAAATTGGACTTTATGACATGATAACATCAAACAAAACATCTTAGAAATCCATTTCATACTGTGCTGAATTTCTCACATTCTGTACTGCATTTCTTAGTTATTAACCAAGACATCTGTACAGGTATAGGTAACAGAACGTGAGACAAATGAAAATTAAGATACTTCCATGCAGTGAGAAAATAAAATAAGAAACTTTTGTGTAACATCCAAAATAATTTTGGCCTCAAAGACTTAGCATGAAGTCTCAGGCACCACCCTGTGAACAGGCACTGCTTGTTAGATTTTAGTTCTCTTTTAAATGTGATATGGGTTCAGAAAAATGCCATCTCTGCCAGACAAATACAAACACCAAATCCCAACAGCTGAGCTCACAAGCCCAGGACTATAGCAGTGAGGGGCAATGCTCTAAGTCAGGGCACAGAGTGGAGCATAAGGAACAGAATTTGTTCTTTCTTATTTACAAAAGAAAACAAAAAAACCTCCTAAATGTTTACTGCTATTTTAAGCTCTTTTAAGATAAAGAATAACTCTCAGCTTGATAATTAATATAAACAATTCACATTAAATTCATACATCAAATTCCTCTGAAAGAGGAATTTTTTAATATAACTTCTCAGAATCACTGTTGAATCCTACTTTTCAAACATGTTGCGGCGCATAAACCTTTTTTTTAATACATGACTAACAAAGCTTCATTTCCTTTAAGAAATCCTGGGTTTGTAACATTTTGTCTATTCACTTTTATTTTCTACATTGTGTAACAAAATATGCTGACATTCAAACCTATGCAAGACTTCAGAACTGCACAGCATAAATTGCTTCTAGTTCATCCTGTATCATAAATTGGCAGTTTGCTGAACTGTTTGAAGTCATATTTTATAAACACAGGCAACATTTTCATGTATCTTTGTCTCTAGTCACTGAAAGGCAACTTTATGCTGGTATTTCCCTTACTACTCCCAATCCACTTAAGAAATAATCTTGCTGGTTTTCATCATTACAGCTTATTTCTATATACTTTGATATTCTTTTCCTTCAAATCCCTGCTCTTTTTTGTACTGTTAAACAATTTATGACCACCTTGAATTTATTTGCCTGTATTTATTCTAGCTTTTCTTTACATTCTATACCAGTATTTTCTAGATCACGCTCCTACTGACAGAAACTGATGGTGTGATCTATAAAACCAGATTTTTATATTGTAGTTTGTGATTGCTGCTAGATGTGCCAAGAGAGTGATAGTGAAAATAAAACAATATAACAAAGGAAGGACCACATTGTGTCAATATTTCATCTCTGCCAATTTTACTGCCTATTGTAATTGTATCAAAGAAAGTTAAAAAGCATCAATTCAGATGTAATAACTTTCTTACATCAGCTGAACAACCATAGTGCTGTACCTGCATGTTTTAGTGAACCTTTTCCTTGGATATCTACGTTGCATTTAGTCCAGAGTCTCTTTCTTTAGCCATACCATGGTACTTAGTGAAAAAAGTCTGTCCTACAAAAACCTGTCCAGGCTGGCCTCAATTATTTTTTAATCAACTTGGGGAAATATATTTGAGGGTTTTTATTATTTCTCCAGCTGAATAGAGAACAATTAAAATTTCCTTCATTTCCATAATTAGGTAGTTCTAACAATTTGTACCTCCAGTTTCTTAGCACATACACATTCCATTATGTCTCAAAGGTCAGTTCAAAAGGCAGTTTGCTTCAACACACCTTGTGAGAATTAAAACATTTACCTATAAACGAATAACAATTACACCAGAATCATTGCTTTCAATGAAGTCAGACTTTAATACCAGTTTACAGCCTGTTCACTAAAATAGATTTTAAGTGGCACCAGCACAAAATCTGACTCTGTTCACCATAACTTCAAAATCAATCCCACAAAGTTACTCGTTAGTTCCTTTTGCACTAAGCATGAGCACAGGTGCATAATCTGAAACTCAAACCTGGCCCCATGGATATTTGTAAGTACTGCACTGCATTCACTTCCTCAAAGCACCACAGAGAGCCACAGAGGACTGTTATAGCTTCCTTGGGAAATCCCACCTTAACTTCTACTCATGGGAGAACTGAAATAATGGAAGAGTCTGGAATATTTCAACATCCTGAATTCTAAAGACAGATAATGCAATGGTATGAAGAAGTATTTGGGACAAACATTCTGAAAGCATTTTGTTGGAAAGATGAAATTTTTTCATTGGGACTATGTAAAATAATAGTTACTCAACACAGTTCCTGTTCAATACTAGTCAATACAGGTCATTTTATTTTAAATGTTCATCCTGCTGAAATCATTACATTTCTTTTTCTTGTTGTTTAACTTTTTTGGGCACATTTTTTCCCATGGTACCTGCTTTAGGATAGAACCGCTGTGGAACGCTTATGCCTTTGAAAGGTATTTCACAATATTTTCAGCCATTTTACCTATTCCTGAAATGCTTCTCACAAAACCAGCTCATCTAATAGTTTCCCCTAATGCCATACTCTAGCAGGAAATTACACCACTTACTGGAGATTAGGCCTTATTTTGCTGCAGGAGGAAGAAATCTAAAGCACCACTGATCAAACAGTCAAATACTGTTATATCCAATTTGTAGATACAGAATGCAAGATCTGAAAAAATAAGATTGTGGAACTCAACTCTCAGAAACAGGTTATTTCACTGAATTTTCTGAGTCTATCCTCTGACTGATACCAATCTTCTGGAAGACTGAGACTTCTGTGTAATTTTGAGAAACATGCTGAGTCCTCTGGAAAGGCTCCTGAGGACTGAGCTGTGTTCACCTGTACATTTCTTTGGGTAGGTGACCCAACATCTCCTGCACGGACAGATGCCCAAGGACAAAGTACTTACCAGGCAGTAAGAACAGAAACTGGCTGCAAAGACAGGAACCACAATTAAATCAGAATTTCTCTGTTCCTGCAATATTGATGCATCTGTGTAACTGTCTAAAAAACAATGTGCTGACTTGTTATTTTATAGCAATGACTTCTACCACGTCAGCTAACAAATTTCTTTATTCATATGCATTTGTTTTATGTTAATAATAGCATATATTTGCATGGTGTCTCCTGTTATAATGGCATCAATGTACACAAAAATCAAAAATCCTAAATCCTAAATGAAAATTTAAATTCCTTAAATGAAAACATTAAAAATTATTAGAGTAATTTTCTATATTTAAAAATCTTAGTCATTATTTGCAGAAGAACCACCAAGATCTTCCCAAGATGTACATTTCCTGTATTTGCAGGATCAATGCCAGAGCGTATATGCTACTTCCCTACATTTATTTCAACCCTATCAGAAAATAGCAACCATCATATTATTGAAGCCATAATATAAGCTTCCTTTTTATCCCTTTCTCTCTCAGTTTTCCCATATCTGTGTCTCCACAAACCACCTTGGCCCCCACATCTCTTCAGTTTTGTTTCCTCCTCTAAACATCCCAGAAGACTTGTATGACTCCAAAATGCTTCCTCCTGCATCCCATAACAAGTTCCCAGTGCTGGCAGGCAGCAACCCTGTGAAGTAATCCAAAGAGTCCCTTACTCTTTGTGCTAGCTGTCTCCATCCTGCCTGGTTCTCTCTTTTCTTTTCTTTTTTTTTTTTTGTCCTCGTTTTTTAAAAAAAATTTGGTTTTAAACAGGACACAGTTATTGGATTTATGTTTCTGTGTATTACAAAT
The DNA here is from genome assembly GCA_017589585.1 of Phylloscopus whistleri. Taxonomy (NCBI): domain Eukaryota; kingdom Metazoa; phylum Chordata; class Aves; order Passeriformes; family Phylloscopidae; genus Phylloscopus; species Phylloscopus whistleri. The sequence goes on along the minus strand of JADMLD010001485.1, from coordinate 5,401,497 downwards.
GATTAATGTACTGATGATTTCCACACACAATTCTTCATTATTTTGGAAGTGACATCTCAATGGGCTTCTCTCCCAAGGGTTCTCAAACTGTGCTTTATGCAAGTTTAACACTTTCTCTGCTGAACATGACAGCTTTGCATACTTTTATACAGAATATAAAATATTTGGATTTTTAACTGTACCTGTATTGAATTTGTCCGGGTATTTGTTGCTCACTTCAGATTACCCATTGAGAGCACATATGAAACACTGGAGCGAAGGGCAAAGTTCTATCATGTAGAGTTTTAAGTACACCATCTCTTCTTGTTTTTAGTTTTACATCTGAGCAGAGTAAATGACCACTCAGTGCAATAATGTGCCCCTTTAAAGTATTCTGTACTCAACACACAACAAATCTGATTTAATGTGCTCTCCAAACACTGCTTTTAATCTCTCATATGCAAAAATGAAAGTATTCGATGTATTTTTTCCTATAGTTCATGAGGGAAAGCCATCATTTCCATTTGTACTCTTTTCCTTGAATTATTTATCACCATGAAGTGTATGTGACCACTAACTTTTAAAATAGCCTATGTACTTCTATTCACCTTATTTCTATGATGAGACCTCACAGCAAGGATGGAATAACAATATGGAAACTAACCATCTAATCCAACTGGACATATTTTATTGAAATCTTATTACTTCCATCTGTAAGAAGAAACTAAAGCCAACTGCAATCCCCAATTGTTGGCATTCTCAGTATGCATTGTATCCAGCGAAAGAGAATTTCACTTTTTGTTTTCATTTTTACAGCACAGTGATACTAGACATACAGACTTGATCGTTAAGAGATCAATATTTTTAGCTGAATAAGAACAGCAAGGTCTTTATTATGCCTAAAGCAATACTGTTCTTTAAAAAGCTGTAACTTTTCATTTTAATATCTTTTGCAGTATAATCTTTAAAGTACTCATATCAAAATTTTAGTATGGATGATAGAATCTTCAAGAATGGATATAGAGTAATGACAACACGGTTATAACACAGGGTCAAGTCATGCAATTTATATGAAAGAAACCTGTCATGGATAAATGCAACGTCAAAGAGTTATATTCTAATTTATTCTGAGGGAGCATATGTAATAGATCAATATTTCTTAAGATACAAAGCCTAGTTTCATAAGCAAGATGAATATAAAATTATGAGCAACTATAATAAAAAATATTTTCTTTCAACACTGATAGAGATAAATATCCCTTTACTAAAGCATTTTTCAAAAACAAGCGATATTTGTCAGATATATCTCTGGTATGAAAAACAACACCTCTAGAATGATCAGCCAGGTAAGTAGCTTTCTCAGTGGAGGTCTGAGGATTAAAAACTCACATTGTAATTTTAGCAATATATTGGGCATCCCATTTTCTTCCAATGATATTTATGATATGGATTTTTTTCAGCTCATTTTTTTATCCAACACATACGCTTTCCTTTGTTATATGGTTGATTTTGACTTTGCTGCTCACCTGAGAATAGTTTTCTCCTCACGTGTTGATAATAACACAAGATGCTAGAAGACAGGCTCTTTTGGTTGAGTCTATTTCACATTTTTGTGAGAATTTATAAAGAAAATTAATTTCCTACACTCACAGCTGGCAGTACCTTATGACTTTATCAGTCCTAGTTTAATCAGAGGCTATCTACTAAAGAAAGGAGGTCAAATGCTGATTATTTAGAAGGATGAAAAATCATGGAATCATAGAATGGTTTGGTTTGGAAGGGACCTTCATCAAGTTCCACGTCCCTGCCACAGGCAGGAACATCTTCAACCAGGTTGCTCAGAGCTCCTTCATTCAATCTGGCCTTGAATACTGCAGGGATGGGGCATCCACAGTTTCTCTGGAAAACCTGTTCCAGTGCCTTACCACCTTCACAGTAAAGAATTTGTTGCATATATTTAACAGGAATTTCCCTTTGTTCAGTTTGAATCCATGACTGTTTCTTATCATTACAGTTCCTGATGAAGTACCCTTCTCCAGCTTCCTCAGTAAGCTCCCTTCAGATATTGGAGGGCTGGTATGAGGTCTCCATGAAACCAAATATTTGGTTCTTAATAGAGAAAACATTTTGGAAGAAAGAATGAATTTACCTTAATATAACTACATTAAAATTAGTACAACTATTCTTTAAAAGAAACTATACCACAAAGACACATAGTATTCTGATTCCTTCTGTATATTTAATTCAGAATTACACTCCCAGAACTAATAACTCTATTCCTTCCCATAGAAAGACTAATTACCAAGCTTTAATTATTGCCTATGGGGTTTGTATTTTGTGAATTTTACAATCCCATTTCGCTCTAGTCCTATAATTTAACTATCCTAGAATAATCAAAAAAGAGTAATCAGATAGTGATGGACACATCTAATTCAGATGTTTCTACAAGCCAGTACCACTGATGTGCACAGGAAAGAAATCAAGTTAAGGGGAAGATTTCCAAGGAGGTACAGGTATAAAACACATCAGAAAGCTAAAAAAGGCCTTTCAGAACTTAATGCTCCAGATGTAACTGATACTGATGTACATCTCAGCCTTTCCAAGCTGTTCTGTGCGTATGAGCTTGACACCTGCATGAACATCACCACAAACACACGTGAACAACTTCTGCAGACTCTTCTCATGAGGTCTCTGAACACTGTGTGTCACGCTATGTTATACTGCACTGGACCTGAATGCTTTTTCTGTGTCTCATTTCAACATCTCTAGAATGGATTTTTAAGAAGCTCAAGGGATAAGCATATGAGAAAAATAAAAAACAACATTAAAACCAGACTATACATGAAGATTCTTCCCCTGCATCTCACAGTGCACGTTGTCCCTGCTTTGCAATCGAAGTTAAACTTCTAGCTTAGCAGACACTATGCAGAGTGCCTAGTAGGTACTGTGAGTGATTTCTCAGCTGTTCAGAAAAAGTAAGACAAGCATGCACAAAACTGCAAAAGAGAATAACTTTAAAAATATATAAAACCTCCACTTTTAATGTAGTGTTAAGTATTTCTTCAACAGGGAAACATATTCATCCATGCAGAACACTTAAAAACAAATAACCTGCATACCTGAACTGTGGAACTGATTTCAGATGCAAATCCTCCTGTCAAGGGAGCCTCATGGCTAATCAGCAATCGCCCGGTCTTTGCCACCGACTGAAAAGGAAAAACAAACGCCAAAAATGTCATCAAATTACAGCTCTTGTGATTTCTTACTTGTAATACTTGTGGAATATATCAAATATGTGACTTGGTTAGCAGTGTTAGAACACAGCTACTTTTCTCCTCGTGCATTTCCAGTGAACAATAAATTATCCTAAAATACTAAATTGAGTCATTAATAGGATGGTTTTATACTTACTATAAAAGTATTCACATTTTCCACTCAATTTTAAGCAAGTATCAAGAAAAAATTTGAACCCATTTTATATGAATTTACCCTATCAATGCAAACTGTAACATTTCTGAAACAGAATAAGGAACAAGTAGCCAGTAAAAACTTGAGTCCTCAAAATACTAAAATACACATACACAAAGAAATCCTTCACTGATGTATCTGTACGAACAGATCCTATGTAAAGTCATGAGCCATTGCTATTCAGAAAGTAAAATTGCTAAATAAAAAATTTAGCAAGAAAACACATAGATTAGTGCTGTGTATTTAAATTTTACATGGCAATTAGAAGTAACATTTCCTAATTTTAGATTTCAATGTTTGTGCAGTTTTTATGCAATCTACTTTGTAGCTAAATAAACAGCATAATATATACAGATGACCTAAGCATCTTTGATCAAAAAACCAAAACTGTGTTCATTGAGAAACATAATAATGAAAGCAAAATATTTTTAATCTGATGGGAAATATAAAGCTTCACCACTCACAAGTATATTGATGTTTATTGCAACTATGCTAAATTGCCTGAATCAAACAGTATCAGATACCTCTAGTAAAAAATATGGCAACAAAGTCCCTGCTTCCATGATATGCATTTTAAGATTATTGTAATAAAAGGCTCATTAAAAGGTTTCATAAACTTCTAGATATGTACATCAGAAAAAAAATTAGATTATTGTGTATGTTAATCTTTCAAGAACAATTACAGTCTGACATTTAAGATAAGTACATAGTGTACTGCTGATCTAATATTACTTAGCAAATGGAAGAGCCTGAGATAGTGCTTGCTATCAGATCAGACCTTCTGAATACTGTGATCTTCAATTTATTGTCTCCACCAGCACACTCTCCAGTCAGACAGCTCCATGTTATCTACATAATAGGATACATAAAGGCAATGCCCTAATTATGCAGCTTTCCCTCTGATTCAAGTATTTCACTAATTCTTTTGCTTTTCTAACAATGACTCAATGAGTAGCTCTAAGCAGCTCGTGCACAGATGTACTGGCAACTTGCAGACTATGAACATGTTCCATATACTGTACTATGAAGTGGTCTGAAAACATTCAGAGCTAAGACAGAAAAAGTAATTTCAGCAGTTGGAAAGTAATCCAGTTACACAGGCTGATTTCCTGGGGTATTTTTCCAGCACTGGAAGCCCATATCTAAAGGAACACAGGTATTAACTGCACTGTAAATCTGTCCAGAACATCAGAATAACAGTTCCATGAACAAAATGTACACTCTAGTTTTAAGCTGATATGTTGATATAATTAAAACTGGTACAATTAGTTGCTATAGTACAAGTTGCTATAGTAAAATGATACAACTAATCAATGTTAAAGTTCAGTTCTGTTGTTCAGGGGTTTTTTAATCCTCTTTATTTTGAAGAAAGATTCTTCTGCATATACTTGTTCTGAGAGGTCCACATTTTGATACATTACAAGCTATCATTAAAGTTACAGATTTTGTTTCTCAGAAGATAACAGAATATAATCAAACACGGTTAGCATATAGGAAAATTCACATGGGGTCAGACCAATAATCTGTCAGTCCAGTAAAGTACCTCCCCAAAGAGATAATTTAATGTTTAGGGAAGAATACGACAAGGACCTTTAATGTGTTCCTACACTATGTCACAGTCACCAATTATTTTCACATCTCCAGTTTCTTGAATCCAATATGGTCTTATGTACTAAATAACTAATAACTTTTATTTCATCTTTTCTCAAATTGAATCCATGTAAATAAAGAAAAGGGGAAGGGAAAAATAATCTCTTTTTGGTAACCTGCTTCTACTGTGTGAGAAAGCTTTGTTTTTACACATGATTCCCAAGGGCTTCAAGAAGTCCATGTCTGTGGGAGCTTGTTAGGAATGAACAAGCATCTGTGCATTCAAATGCATTCAAGCATTGCATACAAATATCTAAGCTCTACTATATAGTATAAGTATCATTCCTGGTACGAAATCATGCAGAGGCTTGGGGGTTTTAGTACTCAACCAAGCCTACAGTGAGTTTTTCAGGAACACATGCAATCTTAAGTATTTCTAGTGTTTGTAAACACATCACACCTTTTGGTAAGTTGTTTCAGTTTTTAACTCCCTTTCTGGTTACAATTTTGCACCTTATTTCCAAACTAATTCAGCTGACTTAACTTCAAAGCTGCTGTTCCATGTTTTATTTCTGCTTGCTAGAAGGAGGCACTATCTATTATCACATTTCTGCTCCCAAATGAATACATTAAGACTGTGATCAAATGGTCTCTTAACCACAATTTTGCTAAATTAAGCAGAATGAGCTCTAAATCTTTCAGCAAACAGCACATTTCCAATTCCTTCATCATTCTTACAACCCTATCCTGAATCGTCTCCAGTTTTCTATGTCCTCCTTGAAGCACACCCATCTGGAACCAGCATCCCAGACTTTTTCAGAACACCATCAAATGCAGAGATAATGCAGCTGCAGTACTGCAGCTCTTGGATGTATGAGGCCTGTTGGCCAAAGCATAACAGGACAAGTCCAGCTTTTACTGATAACTGCAACTCCCTACTTGTGGGAAAGAAGATTAAAGTATAATGGCTTCCTGGAATAAAGAGGAAAATGTAGTGTGCCTTTATTATTTCAAGACACAAAATTGTATTTGGATATGCTGAAAAACATCTTATGTGCCTGAGCTTAGCTCAGTTAATGAGTTTTTCTTCTTTTTCTTTATCAGTAACTATTTTATCTGTTTCTTAGCTGTTGATTACCTCTCACTTTTTACCAGTAATTGTTATAGTGTTTTCCATATATTTGATAGAAATACTAAAAAAAAGGTTAAAAATCCAACTTTGCAGGACATTATGACTACTGTTTCCATTCACTAACACTGCCTTTCCATGCCACACAGTTATGAGTCAGCTCACTACTAATGTCTTACTTTTCAAACTATGATAATTTATTTTTTGAGCACCTATTAAATGTTCTCAAACTGCTGAATTGTTGATCATGTATTTCCGATTATTTTTGAATAGCTACTTCTTTCTTCATAGTGTCTTCTGAGCCTACAGATTATTCTCCCCAATTAATTTAGTATAGTTTTTTTGTGGACAAACTGATCCATAAGGTATCAACTAATAAATTCCTGGTCAAGAGATTCTTTCAGGTAGCAAACATATTGCAGTCTTTGTACGCCCTCTTAATTTTAATTATGACATTGTTTTTTCTATCTTATATATTACAGCACAATACAGTAATAACAGCAGACTAACAACAGATGGAATTCTTCTAGACACCATTTTTTAATATCTATTATCATTAAAAAATATTTCAGTCCACATAGCTTTGAAAAACAAAGCCTGGAGAATACATTCATAGTGTCGTAGAATAGCTAACACCTAATTTCTATACCTTCAAATGAAAATTTAACCTTATTTCCTGGAAGCAAAAGTTATTCAGTTAAAAGCGCAAATTTCAAAACTAGTTGCTCTACTATCTACAGGGCACAGCAGACATGGTTAATGATTATTTGCAGGTATCATTGCTCTTCTATAAGACATTAATTTCATTTTTGAAATATATGGCAAAACGTTAGTCCCTGTTAATTTAGACGAGGTGATCATTCAACCTCCAGGATAACCAAAGTCCAATATTCAGAAGAGTATTTAGAGTACAAATAAATGCAGCTCAGTAACATCAGGCAATGGGCTCCTCAGCCTTCAAACTTCATAGGAAACACCACTGCATAGAACTGGAGTAAACAGTGGCTAAATCTGCAGTGTAGCAAACTGGCCAGCATAGAATCCTACCGTTTTACCACCTGTTCTGAAGGTGGACAAATGGAGTGGTTTTATTAATCTGGATCAGGTAGAGAATAGGATGGCCTTTCAAAGAACAATGTATTTTGTCCCCTCACAATCAAATGCTTGTATTTCTGTAAGGGATTGATTTTCCCATTTCCTCAACATCCCCATTCTGTCTTTCAAAACCGCAGTCTTTACACTTTTTCTTACCTAAGTAAAAAATTAAAATTTTGAAATGCATGAACATTCTGCAGCTCATGAAGAGTATTTTTGAAAATATATCTTCAAGAGCACTGATAAAAATGTTCCTTCTTTACAACTAGAAGTTGTTGCTTGCTGATCTTTAAAGTCCACATATACTTCAGAGGGCACCAAGAGATTCTGTATATATATCATGTTTCAAATTAAATGAAAATTGAATTTATTTTTTTTTTCCATCTTTAGTAACAGACCATAAAGGCAAGTGAGAGGCAACATCCAGGCACTTAGAGAGCATGGTTCTCTTTGTATCATGGTCACTCTGTGCTGCCACAGCCAAGTTCAGATGATACAAACCTGGGTTTCCAAAAGGGACAAGTCCTACCCTCTCCAGAACCTCTTTTTCCCAGCTCATCCCTGACATCTCCTCGACACTGAGAGGGCTACTGGGAAATTCAGCTGAAGGAGATAATCTGATTTATCCTGTACAGTTAGCACAGAGTAGCAAACAACACTTCAGAGATGGATTTAGATATGGAAGGCACATCAAGATTTGCACAAAAAAAAAAGTTTCAGCAGTGCTCTGTTCTTCTGGAAAGCAGCAGAGACCCAGGTTATGGCACACCAATGTCACCTCTGCTATATCCAGTTATTAGAGAAGGGATTCTAGGGCTTCAAACTATTAAATTACCCTCAAAACAAAATAGTGACTATAAATTACCCCCAGAAGTCAATAATGACTATACTTTTCCACCTCAATTGCATTGTCATGACTGTTTTACATTGTCACACTCACAAGAATGACAACTGATGGTGCATCAGAGCAAAAGGCTAATGGCACGATCACTCTGATAAGAAAATGTAAAAAAACCTAATGCCTTTGCAAAACAAATGCTTTCAGGGTGCACTCTGAAGGTTTTCTGAGATGCAGCCCAGAGTTTTTATAGTGAAGCAGCTCAGCAAATTGTTTTCAACCTCCCTGACCACACTCTCTATCCAAGAGTTTCTATAATCTTTTCTGGTTAACTCTCAATTCATTGTGTTGGAGGTTTTCTCCTCTCCTACAGGCACCGATGACAGAAGAAAACAACACAATCCTGGCACTTCCAAGCACTTTGAAATCCAAGTGCTGACATTATCAGTAACATATTCTGCCCTTACTTAGGAGAAAGCAGCCAACCAAAATGAGTTATATGTTAAACCACATTTAACACTACTGCTCTCCACATAGAGCAGCACCACAACTCCCAGTGTAACCAGCTGCTTCACTAACAAAGACACTGCCTTTAGAGAAATCATCAAAGTCAAACTTTTCTTATAAATAGCTGTTATTTTGTCACAATAGTAAGCTGGCTATTTTCTTTAGGAAGAAAATTCTGTTCTTAGAAATAAAAGATTTTCCATCTCTTATAGAAAAGGAATTTTTTTTGTGTTCACTTTCCCTTTTAAATTTTTGCTTACTTTTGATTGTGTTCTTTAGAGAGTACAGAAATTTCCTGCATAATTGAAAAACTAGCTTTCCCCAATAATTTTTAAAAAGTTGGCAACAGCACTGAAATTATATTTTTATTGTATCCCATTTTGTACTGAGCATGTGTAAAGCAATTATAAAACTGTGTAAAAATGAACATTAATTGATATCTGCTTTTACTAAAAACAAATCAGAATATGGAGGCTTTAAAAAAATTACTTGGTAAAGTTTCAATAAATGTCTTAAGAAACATTTTCTTTTTTCCTTTTTAGACCAGCTTTAATGAATTTGTACTTGGAAAATGTAAAGACTGAGGGAGGCTACTTTCCCCAACCCATTAGTTTTACATTCCCTTTAATGTTTCAATAACAAATTGCATAGCAGCATTCTTGGTACTGAACACCAAAAGCATAGGGATAGAAATAAGTTCCCAGATTTCTATTCAGCACTTCCCACAGAGAAATATGTAACATAATCTGCCAGATAAATCACTGAGGATTACATTCACTTAGCACATGCAGAGTCACAGGATGACACATCCCAACTACAAAGAATTTTTTGTGCATGTGATAGATACACTGACCATCTTAGCAAATGCAGTTATTCCATCCCCAATTTCCAGACATCCCAGAGGACAAATCCCACTAGATTTTTGGGATCTTTAGAAAACCAAATAGATCCTCAAGCACCATTTTTTTTTTTTCCTAGGGTGCTAAGAGAAGGAATAGAAGGGAAGGGGAACAGTTTGTGTCCTAATAGCCTGGACACAAGAAAACCCTGAAGCTTCCTAACAATCGTGTTCTAGTTTGCAAATTATAGCCACACAGTTGCCCAAGAGTGCCTTCTCCTAGAAGCAGGAAAAGCTAGGAAAAGTATGGCCTCTTTAAGCTCCAACCAACAAAAATAGTTCTTAAGGTTGAAGAAAAAATGAAACAAGAAAACAAAATAACATCATTTGCTGTGAGTTTCAACAGAACTAGATTTCCAGAGAAAGAAAATGAGAGATGTACTCTATCACAGCATCCACACTACACTTCCGAAAGTTGACTGAAACTCATTGAGTCATTTTTCAATAAAACCAAGACAATTCCAAGATAAAGAAATGACCTGAAAAAACATTATTTCATCAGCTCAACAGCCCAAAGCATGAATAAGACCTCAACTACTGGTAACAAGGCAGTCAGCCTTGCCCTCCTTCTGTTAAGATTGTGTTAAATATAACAAACATTATCGCAGTATTGCAATTGTATAGCAGAGAATCCTAGCGTAACACTGGCAACAATCTATGAAGATCGAAGATAAACCTACTTGGAAAAAAAAATAAGTCATTTTTATTACATCACTTAGGAAGGCCATTGGGCAAAAATCTTTAACTGAAACTTCTCAAACAGTAAAATGAAAAAAAACATAGGCAATTCTGTAATAGACAAGTATGCTGATTAACAGCAGGGAATGGAAAACAAGTCCACCACCTTTCTAGCTTGAGACAAACAGCTAAACAGTTGCCAAGCTGAACTGACCCACATTAGCAGAGCACAAATCTTAGCCTTCCTGTTACTACTTAGCCAAAACTGAGGCTTCTAATCACTCATGTCTGCTTTTTCAGCAGACACAACCAAAGTCTGTGCTTTCTGACCTACAAGTCTGGAATTCATTGATTGCAGATGGCACAGTCAAAGTTGCTAGGACAGGCTCAGACCTACTGCCAGCTTTGGAAGTGCAGAATGAATTTCCCCAAAACAAAAGGATCTGTGATAACTAATTTACATGTCAAGAATGATGACGAGCAGATCCTATACGGTTCCCAGACTGCAAAGAGCACAAAGATGAAGACACTTTGATTCTGGTTTCTATCAAGGAGAAGCAAAACACAGAGGAAGACAACACTAACAGGAAACTGTGACAAGGGAAAGAACAGAAAACAGTTGTCCACTAATGCTGAACACAATGTGTGACCTTCACATATCAAGAGTGGTAAGAGAGGCTGTCCTGCTACACAAATCCCCTCTGACACTGTCCCTATATCTTTGCCTTCTTTCTCTGGAGTAAAATATGGAAACAAACAAAACCCACAACAACCCCTCCCAAAAAAAAAACAACCAAACAAAAAAAACACCACAAACCCCCAGATTTTTTTTAGTGTAACCTCCTTTCCAATTGATTTCAAATCACAATAAAGACCAGATTAGAGAAATCAAGAAAGATCTAAAAGTATGATGCATTACAACTGTAAGTACTATTGCAATGGACAGAAATGTAGGAAAATTAAGAAAAGTATTAGAAAAGTATTTGCTGCCCAATAAGATGTGTACCTGAAACCAAATGATTAATGCTTCGTCAAATAAATTATCAAACCATGTATGCAAGTGTAGTACGTTGTAGACAGCTGCCATGCTGTCTACTCAGCTCTTGGAAAACGAATACTATACATTTGAATATTGACTTCTAATAAGGAGCAAAGCTCAAAAAAAGAAATTTAAGTTCATTTTATACAGCCTCTTTAAATCTGTTCTCACCTAAAGAATCAGTCCAACTGTGCTTCTACCTGGCTACTTCTTTTACCTACTCCTTAATATTAGCAATATATGGATGGAAGAAAATCCTAATGAGAGTTCAAAGGAAGGGGAAGCAACAAACAAGTAATTTGGAGCACAGAGAGAAGCTGGGCTATATTTTTGACAGTGCAAAGGCAGAAGCAGGAGACGATGCTAACAGAAGCATAGATGAAGGAAGGGAGGGTGGACAGGCCCTAGTACAGATCCCTGCAGTCCTTGCTTGTCACTGACTTCCAGGTGGAATACTGTACTTACTCACTAACCATGACTACGCAAGCACACAATCAGTATTTTACCTATCCAGCTGTCCACTGGACCAGAGCTGTTCATAGGATATAGGAGTATTCTGAGAGTATCAAAAGTTTTCTTGCAGTCAAGGTGTCATTCATTGCTCATCCCTTGTCCACAGATCCAGATATTTATCACAGATTTAGCCTTAGCAAGGCCATGCTTACTTCGCCTTATCTCATCGATACATTCAGAAATCATGCAAAACTTTCACTTTAGGTGAAGAACACTGGTTTTATCAAAAACAGCTTAAAAGCATTTACTGATAATTCTTTCATGAAATACATAACATTTTCTTAAATTTGATCACAAAAAGGCAACCAAGTGCTCACTGAAGCAGAAGACATGCACCTGTGAGCAGGTGCTCAGCTGGGAGCACTCCAGCAATCTCAATACACATTTTCAGATCTGCATTCTACATCATTATTTAGAAAATGTTATTACTGTTTTCCTGTTGGGCAAATCTGCAGATGTATCTGAATAATGGGATAGACTGTATACCCTCAGTAGAGTTGCAGATGACACCAAACTGGGAGGAGCAGCTGATGGGTCAAAGGAGCTGTGCTGCCATCTGGAGAGACCTGGGCAGGCTGACAGGAACCTCATGCAGTTCAAAAAGGGGAAGTGCCAAGTCCTGCCCTTGGGGAGGAACAGCTCAAGGCACCTGTGCCCACTGGGCCTGCACAGCTGGAAAGCAGCCTGGCAAGAAAGGGAGATGGATGTCCTGATGGACACCACATCAACCATGAGCCAGAAACATGTCTGCAGCCAAGGCAAATGTATCCTGGGCTGTATTCGGAGGAGTGCTGGCAGCCAGACAAGCTGGCAGCCCCTCTGCTCAGCGTTGGTGAGGCCACACCTGGAACGCTGCACCCAGTTCTGCGCTGCTCAGTAAGAGAGACGTGGACATACTGGAGAGTCCAACAGAGGCCACAAAGACAATTAAGGGTCTGGGATAAGGGGACTTCATCGATGTAGCAACACACCCAAAAGGAGGGTGCAAGCAAGACAGAGCCAAGCTCCTTGCAGTGCTGCCCAGAGGCAGAGCTTCTGTAGTTATGCTGATGTTGCATACTGAAATCCGCATCAGAACAGATCTTTCCCCCAGTTGTATGGATGGCAGAAACAGTTCATAAAAAATGAATGTGACCACAGCAGGGATGCACATATGAAACATCTTGCAGAGAAATGTTAACACAACCATAAAATTTACTGACTTGACGTACCAAGATTTTAATATTCCAGTATGTATCATTTTACACAATAAATGTAAAAAGAATTCTGAAATACTAATGTGGATTCTTCCTACACAGCACCAAGAACAATGCTGTAGTGTAAAGATGGTGGTGCAGAGATAAAAAATGAAAACAAGCACAGGAATAACGCAAAGTAACATGGAAAATTTTAAAAACTGCAGTCAAAACCAAATGTGATTGCTCCAGGGCTAGGTAGAACACCCTAAGAAACACTGAAGAGATGATAATAAAACAGTTATGGCCTTTATATTCTACACAACATTGTCAGCCTATGACTCAGATGATCAACACAGAAATTTATAAGCTTCCTGCAAAGCCAAGAACCAAAGACAGATTCCCAGTGTGTAGAGTAGCATATAAAGAGTAGCAAAGAATTCTTCTCCAAAGAACTTGTAATTTAAATAGCTGAGACCATGAAAAGAGAAATGAGGTATGACACACAGCAGGGTGCATCTCAATACAGTTTGGGCTGCTTGATAAAATTTTTAATAGAAGAGGGTTAAAGTAGACTAAAAGGACACTAATACTCTATCAAATAGTGACTAACTCTCCAATGCCTTTCAGTAAACTTTACTCTTGTAATACAAAACTGCTACAAACCCTCTTGTAATAATTTCATAACATCATTCTACGTACCCTCAAACAGGTAACTGCTGAGAAAACAATAGGTGAGAATAATGGTCATGGATACTCTTGCTTAACTTAAAAGTATTTAAGAACACTTTCATCAACTTCATTAAGAGATGGGCAAAGAAAAAGTACTTTTGGAATTCCATAGCATGGTTTTTTGATATCCTTAAGACAAATTGCTACATACACACTAGACTGAATTGGTTAGGGAAGAAAACTGATTCAGAATTCAAAAGTACATTTGAAAATAAAACTCATCTGGCTCATTCTTATCACATCATATACACAACATTGATTTTATTGTATTCTTTTCCTCCACCTCATCATATCTCATTTACTTTCTGGCACTGGAAGCCCTCCTTAATAGTGACAATTCATTACTTTAATATACATTTGGTGCAAGAGTATGTTTACTTCTGAGGACTCCATATACAATCTGCTAACACTACTGAAATACATAGTATGAATATTAAAAAAACTTTTTTTAACCAAATGCCTCTAGATCTCCCAGTCACCGTGTTCTAGCAATAACTATGAGAAGATTCCTTAAACAGACATTTAAAGTATAATGGCAACTAAACTTTAGGAAAATACTCATGAATCCACTGGACTGGTAACTCATGACTCCTCAATACTTTGAACCATATTTGCCTACTTGACCACAATTAAATACATCTATTCAAAAAATCCTTCTTCGTGTATAGCCTAAAACGAAGTTTAATAGCAAAGGTTTCAGAAAACAGAATTTTTTGCAGCAGCTTCCAACCTTCACTAGTGTGAATAAAACACCATGGATAGACCTATCCTTCCTTCACCATCTATACCTTTTAATTCCCTGTTTATGGGAGCAAAATTAGGAAATGTCAGGAAATACAGATGAACAATATTACACCAAAGAAATCCTTTACGCTAAAGAGATCCTTTTCATCCCAAAAATTTTCATGGACATATTGTAAGACACCTTTCAGGTCTGTGTGGCATCACCACATTCAGCTGACATTCCATCGAGATAAGTCCTTTTCTGAGTTTTAATTAATTGCTAAACACACAAATGAGTGTCTTCATAAATTGACTTGCTTCTTCAGTTTTTTATATTCATGTTCAAATCCAGCACTTATTTTAGGCCTTAAACGTTTTAAGTCCATTAATAAATTAAAATTTGAGATTAGCTAGCCCTCCTCTTGCTTTTCAGAAATTACATATGTATTTTTTATTAATACTCTCAGGTTTCGAAAATTTCATCTGTCCCTCAAATTCCTGGAATAACCAGACTGCAATAGTACATATTCTTTTCACTATAATTTTTTTTTTTTTAGAAAATAAAATCCAAGCTTTTAAGTCTGAGTGTTTTTGAGGTTTCTCCAAGACAACCTTTAAGGAAAGACTGCAGTTTTCTACAGCCAAAAAGACAGGGAAAACACTCACGTTCCATAAGACGAAAGTCCCAAAATCTTAGAGGGATCTACCCCAGGACTTTGAAGATATCTAAACCTCTGAAATAATAAGAGTATCTAGCTAGCTTTATTCGTCTCCCTTCCTCACAACCACCACCACCACCATTCTCTCTGTTCAGTATCCTTGTGCTTCCAGGTGCTCTGATTCTCAAGTAGAGTCACAACAGAAAGTCAGATAGTGAAGCCAAGATATGAAACAAGAGCATGAACAGCACCTCAGCTATTCTTTTATTCTTGAAAAACAGATGGGATCCCTGGGCAATTCTTAAAGGCCTCCCATGGATAATCCAGTGATTTGTAAGATCCATAAATCCTCTATTAATCCAAATATTGTACTATACCTCCTGTGAAGAGCATCAGATAGAGAACTTCCCCAGCTATTCTGGAGGATCTAAGAACGGGCCAGCTAATTCACTGCCATACTTACACTCCAATACACACACAAAAACACTGTCTGGAACAAATCTTGCCAGTATTCATCCAGAAGCAAAACACTATCCTGCCAGATATGACCCCCACAACAGGTCTCCTCAGAACAACTTTACTGAAGCTAACTACATGTTTGGAGAACTTGAAAGAAGTCAACAACTCTTCTTAAAAGAAAAGAGAAAAACAGCATCAGGTCACCAACAAACTAATAAAAGCAGACTGAAATTTTATTGCAGAATACAAAAATACTTTCATTTCCCCCCACTGAATTGCTCAGTAGCTTTCAACACAGTTCAAATAACCATGTAGGACAAACAATAGTTAGAGTGTCCCAGCAAAAAACCTGCTTTGATCCGAAGAGAAAGATTAAAATAAAAGTAAATGTAGATGTAATTTGTAGATGAAGAGGAAGACTGTGAGAATAAAACTTGAAGGCAGAACAGACAGAAGAAAAATATTAATTCTGAAAAATGAGAAGTGCAGGAATGTCGATGAAGAACAGCAAGAAAAAAGAAAAGGCCATGGCAAGAGAGATGCCAAGTTCTGGAAAGAAAATATCTGGATTCTGGAAGGTATGGGGAAAGGAACTGAGAAAACTGCTGGCAGTACCACTTGTGGCATAGCCCTCATTTGTTTTTCACTCTGGTTCATAGTGGGAATTGTAGCATGACCAGGACAGCAGCGGGACTTTGTTTCACCAGACCTCCCAAAGAAGCGGGAGCTTCAGCATCTATTCATACAGCATCTGCTTCATTCCTATTTCCTAAATCACTTTCTGATAGCACAAATTCATAAAGTTCATCACAGACAGCTGAATTCATTTCACTGCAGACGAACCCACTTATGCTTTATTTGACTTAGTATCTGAATAACTAACATGGACTATATGGGAAAGAACAAGGCAATATAAGGGAAAGATCTGAGCAAAATAATCACTAAATAATTAAATAAAATATGAAGTAGACCAGGATGATCAAGTAGATGTCTGAAAATGAGAGCTTAGCCATCTCTGCCCCTTTCAAAAACAAGCATTAGCAGGTGAAATGATAGATGTGATGGTAACTATTTGAATGACAGATTGTTACAGAATTTTGTGCCAAGTATCTTGCAAACCTATGCTTTAAAAATTAATTTTTATACTCTTTTTTCTGTATCACTTCCCATTTATTTTTCTAAAGCAACAACCAATTCACCTTCTCCTTTCATTCTTTCAGCATATTTTGTCCTATTCTCTCTTCTATCTTTTGTGCTCTCTTCGTTCAAACCATCTCAGCAATCCTCATGTCATTTCTTCTACAATCTCCATTTTCTTCTCTAGCAGTTACACTCTCTCCCTATCTGACCTCCTTCAACTTAAAGAAGGAGGAACAATCATTTTCAAGACATATATTAATTTTCAGCCTGTCAGCCAAGAAAATGAGGGTCCCGCAACCTGATCTCATTTTTCTGTCCATTTGTCAGTGTCCTGATAGACATTTTGCAGCCAAATGTAAGTCTTAAAAATACTAAGCTCCTGAAAGCTTGATAAAAATCAGTCTCTATGAGGAAGATCAGTACTTCCACTAACTTCATAACTTCATGAAAGACTAGCTGCACTTAACAATATCTCTCACACAGCTCTTTCAGCAGCAGCCAGCAAGCACCAATAAATTGTCCCTGTCACTTTTTGTCTAGCCATCCATTTTAGAAAGGAGCTGAGCATCTCAATGTAGGTAAATGGAGGACATGGAATGGTGGAAGGCAGGAAATATGGGACATAAATTCATAGAAAAAAAGGTTTCACCCCTCACGTAGTGATTATTTTTCATTCTCTATCATAATGCTATTATCCAAAGTAAAGAAATAAATTCATTTCTGTGCCTTCACAGCATTGTACAGGAAGGGAAAAGATGGCAAGGCCAAATACAAAACCCATGGAACACATATCTGAGAGTTCTCTGGGGTTTTTTTCAGGCTTCTGTTTCATGGAACAGTCCTACTACGCCATTAGGATTTCTAAATCGTCAACACAGAGTTATCCCTCAGTAATTTGCCCATAATTTCTTAATTTAAATTTCCATAAAAATACAAATAAACAATACCTGTTTTCTATTTAAGTAATAACTCTGTTGCTTTTATAACAGTTAATTTGACCTTTTTGATGTCCGTCATTCAAGCCAGTAATTTGGATATAACTTCTTTTTTCTCAGAAGAGGGACTAGTGCCACAGTGCTTGGGATAAAGGTAAAACATTACTTCTCAATATCAAATGAATAAGACCACATGATCTTATGACTTAAGTCTATATAAATTTGCAGGCTTTATTATTCCTGTTTTCTGGACCAATTGTATGTAACAAAAAGTCTGACATTGTATCATATAAACAAAGGTTAATATTCAGCAATCTTTCCTTTAATAGATAGACTTGAATTCTAGAAACTATGATTCTATATTCTGGCAAATGCCACTATCAGTATATATAATCTTCTAGCATGTTCCATATGTCTTCCATATCCAAGCTAAAACCAATAAAAAGATTAGATTACACTAAAATTAGAACTTCTTCCAATGCTCAAAAACATTACTAAGGTGAATCATATGCCGTTTATTGCTACTTGTACTCAACCAAAGTCATTTCCCAATTATTCATTTCCATACAGTTTAATGGTCTCATGGCTACTGACAGCAACAGAATGGCAATGGTATTTCATGGGTTAGCACAGGACAATGAAGCATTAGCATACACAGAAACTATGCATACAAAATATATGCATTTGCCACTATCTCAATGGAAGTCTCTGTAATGACAAATACAAATTAAGCCTCATGTTTGAGACATATCTCTTGACACACAATAGAGCTTCATTTAATCACTGCATTGAACCTTTTAACACATTAGCCAAAGAATCAATAACTATAGTAATTTTAAAATGTACACAAAAGAAATTCTGTCTAGAGACCAAGAAATAAATTTTATTTTTAAATAGCCTCTCCTGGCAAGCTGAAAAAAACTGTGAAAGTAATCTGGGAAAAAAAGCCTGATATAATTTTTTTTCATTGATCACTGATCACCATAGCATTACAATGAGTCAGCAGCATGAGAAAATTATCAGCAATAAGAGTTTGCAAATATTCCTTATCTATTTTGTGTATCCTCTTCAAAGAATTAACTATTTGGCTTCTTTTGTTCAACACAATACACAGGCATTTGCATTTTTCACTCAGATCAGCAGCTTAAATGATGTTGAACCCTTTACATGCTTATCAACTGAAAGACAGCAGTCATCTTTGTACATGACAGAATAAATAATCAAAGCCTGTGATTCATTCACTGCAGCATTCTGAATATTGCTGAACAATAGTCTTTGTTCCCTCCTATCTGCTTATTTCATACTCTTTGCACATCTGAGAGAGTCTTTCCTCTAAACAGTTTGAAATGTCATTGTCTTAAACTACGTGTCACATGAGTATTTTTCTCCCAAATCGCTAAAGCAGTTTTTATATTTGATGACAGATGGGATACAGACAGAAAAACCATGAAGTTGCTGTAAGAACCATACAAGGCATAAATGAGACCTTCCTGTCTTGAAGCTTTAATTTCCAAATGCAGAACTACTGAATAACACTCATTATTCGCAGTCTGGAATGCATCCCTGGACGCAGTCTATGCTGCATCCCTATAATCCCTGAAATGCCTGTAGAGATCTCCTCATTTACATCCTCTACATATGCAGGGACCAGAGAGAGAAGGCATTAAACACAGATCCATGGAAATACCAAGGAGCTTTGTACATCCAAAAGTATGACAATGAAAGAAGCATAACCAAGCTTGTCAACAGAGCAAAACTATATTCAACCAAAATGCCAATTGATTTTTGGAAAGCAGTAATTAGCAGAGCTGTAGTACTGTTAAGGATCTCTAAAAACCTTGGTTTGCTAGGAGAAGGGCCAGAGGGAAGACCAATTACCCAGCACTGTAGGTAGCAAACAGCATGTGGTTGTTTACTAGTTTTCTCCTTTTTTTTTTTTTTTTAACTCTGAGCAACATTTGCTTACAGAAAAGCACTTGCTGCAAACCACTTCTCACAGAAGCTCAGCAGCTTACTGCCCCATAACACATTGTGTGTTCTCTGATATTCTTTAGAGCTCTGCTTGCAAAAAGCTTTTCAGAAGCAAGTTTATCACAGTTTCCAGATTTCTCAGGTAAAATTTTCTTGAGTGGATTGTAATCATTTTGAAGAAAGACTCTTAGTCTTTGTTGTCACTTGATTTCGTCAAAGGGGAATTGGTTAGGCAGAAGTTTACAAGTTAGCATGCTAAATTCAGAAAAATGGAAAAGGGGACTAAGGCTTTGTATTGTAGTGCCTTGAAGAAAATGATACAAAAGACCTAAAACTTTAAAAGTTAGTGGAAGCCCTAAAGAATTAATGTATTTATCTCAGGCAACACTGGAAAAATATAAGATAAATACAAAATTTATAAAAGGCAAGACCACAGCATAAAGAAATTGAGTAATTTCACAAATATCTTAAAGGACCTGTAAGGCACTTGACTAATGCCAATCACAATTTTTTCCTTTATACTTCCACATTTCCAATGATGTTTACTTATGAAACCACTGAGCCTCTAAATTACGTAATTTTAGATTGCTCAGAGTTTCTTATTTATTCGAAGATCAGCATTTCTGTATGACCAAGAAATATTTTATTTCTTTAGAACACAGATGGTGAAGGCTCAAAACTTCATCATATCAGCATTTTCCTCTGTACTTTGCTGAATCATCAGCTGCTCCACTGTGTTGGTTCTGATATTACTTTAGGTGATAATGAAATACTAAATTAATACAGGAGAGAGGAGGAATGTGAGTCTTCTACACACCTTCATTTTGACCTTTTCTCAACACTGGGAAAAAAAAAAAAAAGATTTTTTATTCCGATGTGGAATAGGTCAGAAAATTAACACTGATGACTTGAGCAAAACAAGTTCCAATTTTACTAAATAATTGAGAATTACTGAAGTCGCAAACAAAAAAATATATAGCTAAACTGATCTTTTCCATTAAGCAAATTCCAGTGTGTTACTAAGTTATTTCTGAAACAAGAAAGGGTCCATATATAAGCTTTTCAATTACCCTAAGTAATTGCCCTAAAATATCTCTACATTTTGCAACACTTCAGTATTGCACCTACTCAATTGGATATAACAGCCAAGATCTTTCAAGTTTAACTTGAACATAGATAGATCAATCCTGATGATACTTAAATATCTAGATAATCAAGACACTTTAAATCTAGACACACATATACCCAAAAATATATGCATTAACTATTTCAAATACATTTTGATTGTCCAATAGAGAGGAAAATTTACAAGTGACTAATTATGTAGACAGATTACTCTGAAATGTTTATTTTCTTTCACTAGAAAATAAAACTATATTAACAAAACCTGCTGACAGTGTTTTAAGATCGAAAAATCACATCTTCCCCTAGTCAATCTATTATTTAAAACATCACTGAGCTCTTAGCCAAAAAAATGACAGCATCAAGACAGTTCTCTAATGTCAGCAAAACACCACAGCTGGTAATCAGAAATTAATTGTTTCCATGGGCTTGTTAAAGTGCTATAATTGTTCCCATCCTATTGCAAACAGTTCCATACTAACACACGAAAAACTAGGTCCCACTGCTGAGCTTAATAACCCAAATTTATTTTTATCTCCTCAGCACCATCTTCTGTATAAGAAGAAGCAGATAGAGAAAACACATCCTCTAAATTTAATTTAAAAATTGATTTTTTAAGAGAAATATTTTTTAAACTTTGAAAAAGTTTTAATAAATCAACTTTTCCCTCTAATACTAAAGTAACATACCAGTTTAATGGCAAATGAAAAATAGATGCCACTTGCTCTTTAAACTCAAAACTGATTCCCCTTTCACAGCAAAGCAGTTTAAGTCCTTCATCTTAAGAAATAAGTAACCTTCCAAGCACAGCGCTGTTGTAAATTTCAGAGTCTAGGTAGCATGACAGTAAATGCACAAGTGCCAGATGAGATAATATAGGATAGATTAGTACTTACTGGTAATGTTTGACCACATGCCAAAAGAGCGATTTTACAGTTTTGTCATGTGCAGATCAAGGAACTTATTAAAACTGGCAATATGGGGGTTTTTAGCTGGACAGAGAAATCATTATGCATATTTATAGCACAAGCATTATTTAGTAACCAAATGGTATTAAATTACCACTTCCTCTTTTTCTCATCTGTAAAGTTTGATTAGCATTCTCTGTAAACATTTGCAAGTCTTAAGCTACAGATACAAACCCAAGCACAGTTCCAACTCAGAGCACACTTCACTGCTGATCCAAGTAATGCAACTACAGTTTAAACAGAACATTGCTTAGGCAAGTGAATAAATACCTCACATATGAATCGAATGGAAAAAAATGAATTTCATAATCTTAAACTTGTATCATGGTTCAATCAGATTCTTCCTCAGGTATCACTTGTCAATACATAGACAAAATGACTGAGAACTATTTTTACATTGGGAGGGAGAAAGGAGAAAACAACTATATATACACAAACACCTTGGCACTGAGGTACTTCCCTGAAAAAACAAGACGCATGGGAACACAAAACAAGGCTTCCATTCAAAGCTTTCTTAAAACATAGAAAAGCAAAGATATGAATAATTAGTTTCTAAAATGGTTATGTATATATTCTTGTAACTTTAAAATGTCTGCCTCCAAGTATGGCTCCAGCGTTCTGCTTCTGGAAGCCAAGCAACCGTCCACAGCACGCTCTAGCAACCTGAAACTACAAGACCAAAAGACACAAGTTTCTTATGGAAACAGTGACAAAATTAACTGTCATCATGCAAGCAGTACGACTTTAATCACATTTTATAGGTATAAGATCCATTCAATAAGAAATCCAAGGAGCAACATGTAAAATGGCAAAAGATCAAGAACAGATAGCCAAGAAACATAAATCTGATCCCAGGATACCTGTGCTACAATTGTACAGTTCAATGCCTGGTGAGTGTAGTTAATGCATAAAAAAACCCACATCAGGCTTTGCTGATCTTGATTTTCCTTTTATTCATAGTCCAAATAGATGAAGTAAACTTAATGGAATGGAACAAGCTGGTAGACCCATAGGTCTGCTAGGACATGCTGCCTATTAAGTATAGGACATGAAAGATGTACTACTGAAAATTATTCACTGATTATATCTGACAAAAATGCCACTTGTGCATTAAGGATAATGCTTTAATACATACTGGAAACAAAGGCTCCCATCAAGAGCCTCAATGGAAAACAGGCACAGAGTTTGCCCAATCTGTATTACTCCCTGACTTCCTCTGCGGAACTCTGTTTTTTCTTTTGCTCAGATTTGCTCCTTCCTATGAGCAGCAGATGTTTGCAGCCTGACAAGCATTTATCAACATTCTGCTGTGTCTTGGTTTAACAAGAGATAAAACAAAACAGCTCCCCAACTGCTTTCAGCAGATGAAAATAGAATACACATCCTAGGTTCCACAACGCAAGACATGCTGACCTCCATGAGGGGGTCTGCAGAATTCTCCCTGAAGAGGAGCAAAGCAACACTGAGTGCCCAGACCTGCATATGCTCCTTCACTTGACTGTAGCATAGTGTCCTAAAGAAGCAACTTCTGAATTACTATTTTCAACAATTCTTTGCACTAAGGTAACAACCAGTCAGAGACAGTTAAGATGACTAATTAGGTACCAATGTGCATGGCAAATACTTGCCTTTTAAATAATTCAAAAGTATAAAAATACGCATTTGCAAATTTTCACTTGCACCATTAAAATGGCAGATTGATACTAATCAGTTCAACATTTCAATTAATATTCTTGGCTCCATTCAGGGTGAAAAAACTACAGTAACTTGCACAATCCTTTAAAAGTACTTAATCCAGAGCTAGATTTCCTACTTCCAGTAACACATATCTTTCAATATAAAAACCACTACAACTACAGAATTTTACCCTGAATGTTACCAGTGAAGCACTGGGAAGTGTGCCATTGGCTTTTTAATCAATACCACACCACCCAGCAGTTCATACACAGGAAAAGTCCACACAGACTAATCTGTTCAAAGTGTCCAAGTAAATCTGTTAAATATAGTGAAGGAAATAAAACTTTTGTTTGAAAACTTCATTTCTGAAAGGGAGAAAAAGTGCTTTAAAACAGTTTTGTGGCTTATGAACAACCAATTTTATAGATTTTTCATATATAACTCATGTTTCAGTTTTCTGAGCAGCGTCCTTCATGGCAGCTTAGTCTTTCAATAGTAACACAGCTAATCAATCAAGTAGTGGAAAAGTGTTATCTGTCTGGATTAGGAACTGACACCTTTGCTATGGCTGCACTAAATGCAGATGTCTGCATGCACGTGCAACAGCTGGGGAGTCAGACGAGCATTCAAGGCAGAGGCTTCTTTATCAGCAGGGTATGTTGAGAAACACATTAATTTCATGCATTTGTGTTTACAGGTGAAGGTATAATGGGAAAAAATCACTCCTGATTCCAGTCCACTCATGCATGAATAAAACACACAGATGTAGGATGCTGATGTTAGAATAAGCACAGACAAAACATTCTCTCCCTCAAAAAAAAAAAAAAAAAATCAACACTGTGGATGGCTAGCTCATCTCTCTTTGAATTATAACTGCTATACCATTTATGCTCCAGTCCTAGTGAATAAAACAAGAGTTTTAGTCAGAAATCAGTCAAGATTGTCAAAGTAAACAAGAGACCTAACAAACTTACCACTGACCACAATGACATTGTGCTTTGAAAATGTATAGATAGACAAGATGACAAGATGCTCAGCAATCTAAGGACAGCCTTTGCTGTTACACTTCCTAAGGAAGCAGCTAAGGCAGCACATACTCTTTAAACAAGCTTGGGTCACTTTTCTGACACATAACAACAAAAGTTTTTAAGTTGATTTATACAGCTACATATTGGGAGTTAATGTTGGTTTTACTTTCAATCCTTCAAGGAAAAAGCATGTTTGCCCTTGATTCATGTCTCATTCAGAAGCAATATA
Organism: Phylloscopus whistleri; assembly: GCA_017589585.1. Taxonomy (NCBI): domain Eukaryota; kingdom Metazoa; phylum Chordata; class Aves; order Passeriformes; family Phylloscopidae; genus Phylloscopus; species Phylloscopus whistleri. The sequence goes on along the minus strand of JADMLD010001485.1, from coordinate 5,376,945 downwards.
CTGGGTGTCTGTGCATGTACAACCTGCAAAATCTACTCCATTTCTTTGGTCCTGCGAAAAACCTTAGAAAGATTACAGATCAGCGTGCATTTTAATGTACAGAAATGTATGTAAAACACACAGATTCTTTGCTTTTATCCTAGTAAAAATGTCAGATTTTTTTTTAAACAGGTCTTAAACTTATGTCCTTTATGTCAGCAACAGGTGTCATCCCTCAGGTACAAAATTAGATTTCAATTTGCCTCACCTAACTTTACTCTAGGAAAACTAGGGTTTCCCTAAATTTTTTTTAAAGACCAAACTTTTAAACCATGACATTCCAGGCCAATTTATTTCCTGAAAAAACCAGCCTGCTGAAGCAGTTGTGATGAACAACTCTCAGGAAACATCCTTTCTCGAGAATAGCTCCATGAACTCCTGCAACTAGGTCAACCTTCATTTCTCTTCTTAGACATCTGAAGATTGACAAAAGAAAAATCTAGCCCCTGTTTGCATGTTGACCCATTCAAGGAATTGTACCAAAAAAAGTTTCAGTTGCTGCTGGCATCCATTCAAAGTCCATGGTAGTCTGCTCCAGGCCGGTGCAACCTCATCTCCTCATGCAGATGACAAATGCTAACCTATTTCAAAACTGAGCACAACATCAGAATCTTAAAAATGCAAAGAAAATATCATTAAAATGAGGCAGCAATTTTTATTTCTGCTCACTGTATTTATTCTTCATGTTTGTTTCCCTCAGAGCTATATATTCATAAAAGCACTCATAGGAGCAATGCAAAGTGAAAACAGATGCTTAACTTGACTAGAAGAGGCCTCTGGTGGCAGTTGTGAAGTACAGCTTCTCATAGTTCTACGAAATATGCATTCTGATGACATAATTTTCTGTATAGAAAAAGCTACAGACAGCAAACCAAGGAGTTAGATTTGCAGTGAAAACTGTCATATTACTGCTCATCTCCAAAGCACTAACAATTTCAACCCATCCCTCTTCATGGCTACAGCACAGCTGTCAAAATAAAGTTGCATATACTTCCAGCTAAGACTAAAGTGACAGCATTTACTGATCACAAAGGACACCACTCCCAGCAGTAAAACTGAGGGATGTGTTTTTACAGCAAAACTTGAAGTCCTGGTCTCCAACACCATACCATGGACCATGCATTCCAGCACCAGCAGAAGAGCAATAAGGTTACAGTATATCATGTGCACCATCATCTGCATCCAACAGGACAAAGAGACAATGGGAGCATTTCAAACACACATGTGAGACAAGGAAAAACAAAAAGCTGGCCTGATGTTTTTGAGTGCTGCCACAAATAATAGTCAGAGGCAAAGAGCTGCCTGCAACAGCTGATAATTTGCTTATTGCTTGGACTGGAGTAAAAGTAATTCCACCATCATTTAAGAGCCCACAGAGAGAACATAAGCAGACCAATGGACAGCTGAGAACTTTGGAATGGCCAACTTTTCTACTGCTCTTTTGGACCTTGACACTGGCATCTCAGGAAGATAATAACAAGTCCCATCACGCAAACTGATGCTGTAAGCCACTGTCAACTGCAACAGCTACCACAAGCAGTTCCTCTTGGGATGAGACTACAGCAAGCAGCTAGAACTGTAGTTCCATCCTTCTGTTTACACTAGCAATTACCTTAAAAGCTGTCCAGAACACAAATTAAATTTAAAAAGTTTCAGTGTTACATAATGCAACCAAATAATGCACAAATGCAAACAACTAATTATTTTCAGCTGAGCAAAACAGACAAGATCTAAAGAAGAAAAAAATTTAACATTTCTCCCATCAGACCAGCCAGCATACAGCCAAACTAACATAACAGCAATGCTAACCAAAAACATTTACTGTTTGGTATTTATTATAACAAACAGCTGAACTGCCTAGCTAACAGGCACTACACTTTTTTTGAAATTATTCTCTTAATTCTTAATAGTAAACTTATTAATAGATTTAAAGCAACAGGTCCATCTGTTCCATCTTTTAGAGAGATGGAGAACCTCTCCTACAAAGAAACACTTAGAACTGGGATTGTTCAGCCTGGAAAAGAGAAGGTTTTGGGGTGACCCAATTGCAGCCTTCCTGTACCTGAGGGGAGCCTACAATAAAGATGGAGAGAGACTTTATACAAGAGCATGTAGTGACAGAACAAGGGGGAAGAGCTTCAAACTGAAAGTAGGTTTAGATCACTGCAAGGGCAGTGAGGCACTGAACAAATTGCTGAGAGAAGCTGTGGATGCCCCAGCCCTGGAAGTGTTCAAGGCCAGCCTCGATGGGACTCTGAGCAACCTGATCTAATGGAAGATGTCCCCATCTATGGCAGTGGAGTTGAAACTACATGATCTTTAAATTCCTTTTGGACCCAAACCATTCTATGATATTTTTATTTATGCCACAGTTACCTTAAAAGATGTTCAGGACAGAACGTGAGCTGAAAAATCTTCATGGACTATGCAAATTTAAAGAACATATTTGCAAAATATTGTACAACTAAAGCTCTGCACTTCCTGTGCACAGCTACATTTTTTCCTGATGGCGTTTCAGTGCAGGTCCAACCCAACAAAACAGACCTAACTGCTCTTTCAAAGAGATAGTTTGTTTTCAAAAAATGACAGCTCAAATCTTCAAAGAAGGAAAAAATTAGCTAAAAAAAATAAAGAATCGTTTTACTTGTCCAGAAGAGATTGTAAAGGATTTATTATGGCCAAAATTTCACTTCATATTGATGACAGTAACTCAACACATTTCATTTTTTATGGCTAGAAAGTACGTCCAAGTAACAAGAAATACACTTCAAACAAAAAAGGAAAACACTTCAACCAAGAAGATCAAATTTATATGAGGCAACTCATAGCTACACATAGAAGTACACAATTTGTAACACATCCACAACCAGACAGCAGATTGCTGCCAACAGCAGATGCACAACATGGATCTTTCCTCCTATAATCCATTCCATCCCATCCCACTGGCAGTCCCCTAGATAAATAAAACTGAGGAGAAATACAAGTTTTGCCATAGAGTAGCAGACCAATGGCCCATCTTTCCCTTTATCATACTTAATGTGTTTATATGTTACCTGACCAGAAGCAAGGCCTCACTGAGCAAACATACAATGACAAAACACTTGTCTACACAATTAAGATATTCTAAGCATATAGTCAGGTATGTGCCTGATCTGCCCTATTTAAACATCTGTACAATCTGAGTTATCTGTAGATACAACACCATATTGCCTTAAATTAGAAACTACAGGCAGAGGAAGTATTTGATGGAATCACACACCTTTTTCCAAGCCCATGGCTGTTCTCATCACTGTGGTTAACTCAGTACACTAGAGTTACCAGGCCTGAGTTAAGAAAGCTGCAGACATCTCTCAATCTTCGAGTGATTTGTTCAGCAGCATAAAATGAGTGACTGAACCTAGCTTAAACCAGGACCCAAGGAGTTGTCAGCCATGGTCCTGCAGGACTGTGGATTTGCCAGCTTAAGGAAACTCTCAGCTCTAGCAGAAGCAGCAAGTGTGCTGTTAGAACATCAAAGACTTGCACAAAGAAGGAAACGGCTTTCCAGAGCCCAGGAATTCCAAGCTAGGTAGTCTGAGAAGAGTAAATGCTGCTTTTTCTCTCCCAAGGATTCATATACCTTAAATCAAAACATTTATTTCTGAAAATACAGATAAACAACACTAAGGCACATTACTGCAGACCTACAACTAGATGAAGATCTTAATGTAAGACAGCAAGGAAAAAAGAAAGAAAGATTTTGCCAAAGACAGCAAAGATGTCAGAAAGACAGACTCAGAAATCACGGAAAAGCAATTTTCAGGCAGAAGTCTGATTAAATCATGCCCTCTGCTTGAAAGTAAAGCACATGTATTCTGACATTATTTTGAGCCCTGAAACATTATTTTCCTTCAGTGCTAAAGCAAATATGTGGTCCATGAAATGTGCATGTACTCTGCATTTGTGATATAGAACAAGAAATACAGAACAATATATACAAAAGAAAGCAAAAAATGTAGGTCTTTTTAAAAAAACCTAGGCCATTTTTAAATTAATATACATCATTTCTTACCTTGCAAACAGTCTCTGTATCCCATGGTAAGATGGTCCTCAGATCAATAACTTCACAGGACACACCAAGCTTTTCTTGAGCCATTGCTGCCACCTCTTTGATCACATGTACCTGAAAAAGCAATGTATCATCATCAAATAATCTAAATTATGCAAACTGCTCTAAATTACACACATGGAATACAAGCAGTGATTCAACATATCACCTGCATGTTGAGCAGAGACCTTTCTATTCAGTAATAACCATTTAGTATTCACTGCTATTATTTAGTACCTAATTATTTCCAGTATTTTAGCACCACTCCAAAAACTAAATTCACTGAAATCACTGAGAACAAGATTTGCTTTCTAGAGAAGTGTCTTTCAGTGAATAGTATCAGTCCTCATTATTTTATTTTTTTAAATCAGTTCAAATGAGTTTTAGAAGTTTTTTGTTACGACTGTAACTAAGCTAATACATAAATACATCAGAGGAATGTATTTTAATGTAGCAGTCCCATGCAATCCTGCAAGAAGCATTAAGTACATTCAGCAATACTACACTGCACTACATCTGATCTTAGCCAAAAAGCCAAGAAATACTTCTAGTAGTCCCAATAACTACTCTTACTTTAACTTACTGAAACATAGCCAAGTGATCACCTCTAAAACATTATCTTATGAACAGCTAGGAGAGAAAGTAATTACTACTATCTCTAAATATCCAGTCCTGATCCCCACAATCAAAGCATATAGCAGTAGCATAACATTAAAACCATTTATTGCTCTTCCAACACACAGTTTAACACCAATATTACAAATGCTGCATTACCTGATTACTACAATTAACATTTTACTAAAACAAAAAAGTATTCCCCTCTAGCAAGAGGCTATCACTCAACTGGAATACAGATTATTCCCTATACACCAGTCAAGGAATCTGTTGAGTACCAGTGTTTCACAGTAGATATAAAACAATCCACATCTATTCCCCTCATTTCCATAAGGTATATTTTGTTAAGAACAGAAAAGAAAATAATACTATATACATTCAAAATTGTACCTTGACATTAGGTTATAAAACTTTTCAGCAGAATGTATTTCAAGCATTGGCTTCCCTAAAACAAGTATTTGCAAGCAAATGCTCCAACATGGAAAATAATAACTGTTACAACTCAGATTATCCTCCATAAATATCTCAGCAAGAAGCATTTGCTCATGAGAAATGTGGGTGAAAAAAATCTCAATATGATGTTGCCAATAAACTCTCGTGCTCTCTTTATTGTTAGAACATTTTGCAGTATATGTTTGGACTGTGGCAGATGACCTCCATCAAGCAACTTGTTAGGTATAACTAAGAGGCTGAAGCCAAGGACCATCCCCCATAATCAATCTGGATGAGGTCATCTTCATCTTAAAGGCAACAGAATTTAGCAACATGGACATGGTCAGGCAGTGTCAGTTGCCCGAAGGTCAGAGAGCATTAATAAATCCTAAACAGGCATAAATTCTACACTGAAACAAGATAATTAAGGATTTAAACATCATGCATACATGAACAGCTAAATGCAAAAGAACTATTTTAAAGGGACATCAATAGAAGCATTGCAATAACAGAAAGAAAAACCAGCTTGCAGTGTTTTTGTTTAGACTTTAATACATCTGAGGCTGTAGTAAGGAATGTTTGAAAATTTTCAACATGGCACACAGGATGGATGCTTTTGCTGTTTGTCTGCAAAAGTAAAAACACTTACCTAGCTCACAGGGGATATGAATTAGTTATTGACAATAAACAGATTAGTTATTGACAATGAAAGACTGAGCACAAGTGGAGAGAACTAAAAGACTTTGCTGCCCTTCATGAGCACCACCCAGGACAATCAGCAGCTGACAAGAAACTACCTCATGTCCAAAACCATAAGAGAAGTTACCAGTGAGTCTGTGCAACCCCTCTGCCTATTGATAGTAAATTCTGGATTGGTAGCACAATAGGAATCAAACTCCAAGTTTATGTGCTTCACCTGAATACATCCTCAGCACAAACTCACTGAACGTATTTGATCTGCAGAATCCTGTCACCTCCAGTGACAATCCAACACACTGGATTTACTGCGTATGTGTAAAACATCTGCCCCTATGCTGTATGACACAGCCACACCCACGGTTTCATCAGCTCCTAAACCTGGATTAGTCTGCACACTGCCCTATTTTTAATCACACCAAAAGAGAACTCTGTCTTAACTTTTTCCAAGCACCAGAACACAAAGCTTTTTTCAAGCATGTCACTCCAAGTTCTCTCTGCACTACTGCCTACTGAGTAAATTCAGGATATCATTAAATCTCCATAGCCAGCTTTTAAGCCATTATTTTATCAAGTCAATTACTTTATTAATCTGCTGGAGAAAAAGAAGTACAAATAAAGATATTTAAGAAGTCCATAATTTAATAGCAGTGCAAAGTGAAAATTCCTACTAGTATTAGAAACTAGTAGGAATAACCATAGATATAAAAGAGATAAAAGTCTGAAGACAAGGAAACTACCACAGATAAGCATTGAAGACTAGAAATTTCAAAGAAAATAAAACAAGCAAACACAATAACAACAACAACAAAAAGGCACAAACCCAGAGATCAGTTAACAAAAGTGACAAACACCCTCTCCTCTAAAAGCTTCTCAGATACAACTAGGCCAAGAAAAAACTTCTGGTTAGTCCAAATTAAACTCAATTTTCTTTTCTATAAGTCTGGACTATGAAGATGTATTTTCTTAAAAGGTTTTTCAGTATTTGCAGATCTTAATTTGGCAGGGGGATGGCGAGGGGAGGGTTGCCAATGATGTTCCCGAACAGCTTTGAAATATAACTGTTAGAACTACACCAATCCCGACTTACATTAAACATTCCATGGATTTTTAACTTTCTGTATCAAGGGACCTCCAGGTTACACTTCTTTAAATCAAGCAGTGAAGATCTGTACTTTTCTTTCAGTATACTATTTTGAACTTTTCTTTCCCAATGCCTACCTCAGAGTTACATCTCATTGCCCCATTGTTAAATCTATCATTTTCATAATCATAGAAAAATCATTAACCTGATGCACAGGTATCTCTTCTACTCTTCCAGGGTCATCTGCAATCAAAAATCAGTAAAAACTTACACAATAAAAAGCAGGTTTCATAGAAATATAAACACTGGCAAACTTTCATTCAAGCATATAGTGATGGAAGATGGTACAAATTTTAATGTCTGGCACTTGAGCTTGAATGCAAACATCACCCACCCCCTAGGCCAGGCTTTGCTGGGTAACAAATACCTTGTAAGAGAATTACTGACCTGAGTGCCCCAAGCAACCATTGTCACGTCACTGCCCGTCTGCAGCACCTCAGCTTGAGACAGTGGAATGTTGTAGGGCTCTATAGGAACTTGTTCCACTGAAAAAAAAGAAAAGAGGGGAAAATAAGCACTAGATTCCTTTATTAGTCAGTATTACCCCATAAAATATACACTGAAATTTTTCTTCAATGTTAAAGACATCTAAAATAATACATATAAATTATATTGAGTATGTTACTGATGGCCAGTGACAGGATGAGGAGCAATGACCATAAACTAAAACAGAAAAAGCTTTGCCTCAATATGAGGAAGGACTTCTTTATGTTGAGAGTGGCAGAGTGCTGAACAGGCTGCCCAGGGAGGTTGTGGGGTCTCCCTCTCTGGAGACATTCAAAACCCACCTGGATGTGTTCCTGTGTCACCTGCTCTAGGTAACCCTGCCTTGGCAGAGGGGTTGAACTGGATGATCTCCAGAGGTCCCTTCCAATCCTAACAATTGTGTGATGCTATTAGCATTAGGCCAAAATAACTGAGTATTAGCATTCATTCCAACGCTTTAGCTGCAATTAAAATTCTTTTTAATTAAACTGTTACAAGTATGTTCAGTGTAGAGTTTAATTTATGTTATATACTACAAGAAGATGATGCATATATACACGTGCAAAAGACAGCACTAAATTCTGCTGTACATCAAGTCAAAATATCAGCATCAGATTTGGAAATGGGACACTGCTACAGTTAATAAAAAATCTCAAGTAACCACTAATTGATCACAACTCTTGATTAATCTAGTAATCATCAGAAGAGTCTTGATATTATACTTTAATACTCAGACAAGAACAATCAGCTGTGCCAGAATCCTCCTGAATCTCCAAGCATGATGTTCTGCAGTTCTATGTTCAAACTGAGGTAAAAAGTTCTCAGAACCCACAGAGGAAGTGTCAGCAAGAACTTCTGATTACAGAAGTTTTAAATAAGTCTAAATATTTTTCCTTTTAAAAAATGTTATCTATTCACCAAAAATACACCACAATTCACAAGAAAACGCAAGAATTAGGCATCTTGTCATCTTGTCTTCTCCTAAGACATTTAAGGCAGCTCCATTCAAGACTCATTTACTAGTTTTCAGATGCAAAAATATTAGGTCAGTTGTGCTGGTTTTGTATCACTGCTCCAACAAACTATATCTTGATTGGTTTAATGACTAAAACTATGATGAAAGACATCCATATATCATATGTTAAAATAAATACTGGTTTTGATCTAAAGATGAACCTTTGTATGCACCAGAAAGTCAAATAATACTTCTTGAAATATATTCTAGTGGTAAGTAGAAAAAAATAAATCTTCTAAATACATAGAAACAATTTATAAAGAAAACACTCTGCCTTTTTTTGCTAACTTATTTCATAGCTCATAAAACACTTATTGAGTTCCTGCTGAACAAAATTGCTTCTTGAAGTAACAATAAAGAATCTCCCTGAGTGATACCAGTAGTAAAAAGGTTCATATTTTTCCTTCACTGTTATGGTGGATCAAATAGAAGTAGAACGACCTAGGTTTTTTCCTGGCTTACAAGTTCCAAACGTAACTTAAAAAAATGAAGTAGCAAATCATTCTCAATCATAGCCGACAATTTTCTTTTTTCTTGTTGATAGTGATACATAAATATCATGTATGTCACAGAATCACAGAATGGCTGAGAGAGGAAGTGACCTCTGGAGATCACTTAGTCCAAGCAACCTGTTCTGTAATAATTTCTTTGAGTAACAAGTAGCTAGAAAAATATAGGGCTGGGAAGGAAAGGGAAGAAAAGCTCACCCAGCCCTTGCTCACTGCATATTAGTGGCAGACCAAAATTTCTACGGATTTTTGCGTGTTGTACAACCCTCAGGCAACAGAAAGAGATCCTGAGAGATAACGAAACCCACAATTATACTAACTGGCATTGCATGACTGTCTTTGTCTTTGCCTGGAGAACAAGAAACTTAAAAAGATACCACAGGACATTTGAGTGGAAAACCAGGATACTGACACAAATGAGAAGGTTTTGAAGGGAGTGGGATGAGCCAGAGGAAGAGCTGGAAGGTGTACATGATACAGAAATAAAAACTTTTTCTCTGTGCAATGGTTTTATCCACTTAGGGAAATGAAATATTACATACAATTACACAAATTAACTGATTTCCTACGATAGCTAAGCCATTCTGCAACAAAATGTCCATTAAATGAGCTCATCTATAATACCTGACAATTTTAAATGGAAAATTCAACTTGTCAGAAATTTATAGGGAAGTCCAATTTGGAAGGATTTTTCTTGATTGCCTTTGCGGAAACTCCTCTCCCAACTAATACAGATGAAAAATAGCACATGAAATTATTCTATTAATATTCTTTCCTAATAATTATCTAATCCAGGATAGCAATGTTTACATACAAAGCAGCCTGTTCATCTGTTACTAAAGAAATAAGTATTTTAAGTCAAATGTTTCAAATACAGATTTCAAATACAGCAATTAACAAAAAGTTGCCATTATCAGTGAAAAAGGGCCATGACAAGTTAATTTTAAGAGGTTACAACATCTGTTGCACTTTCTAAAGGAGCAGTCTGAACAGCAGAAATAAAATACATGTTTTCTCATCTTACCTGCCTTGTCTCTATAACAACCACTGATGCAAGTCGTATTTATTTCCACACTACCAATGTCATATATAGTACAATTAAATGAAACTGAAAAGGTCAAAAAACATCAGGAGTAGGTTCTCCACAAGATGTCTAAACCTGATAATGTCAAGGTGACTCATCTTCTCCTTTGATTCATAACCATTATGTTCTCTTGACACTGCACAGGCTGTTAACACTTTTTTATAAATCAAAGCCTCCTTTTCCTTTTTAATTCAGATATTTTCTTAGTATCTCTGACATTTAGGGGGACGTCACTACGGCACTTCCAATAACATTATGAACTCGTAAGTTAAATAGCAACAGAATTCTCTCTTTGCATGTGTATTTGGATATTTAACTCTAGATTTTTACTCAGAAAGGCTTACATTTCTTTGCTCTTTCTTAATACAATTGAAAGAAAATTAACATACACAATACTTCTGATATAAACTTGTATGGTTATGTGAAAGAAGACAGCATCTGCTTCTTGAAGGGTGTCTAGACAAGGATCTTTACAACACAAAAGAGGATAATAGGAAGTGGGAGAAGCCATAAGGAAGAACACACAGGGACACAAACCTTACCACAAAGGTTGAATGTGGCAGTTATAAGAACCAAACCTGCTCAGTCCTGCTTACTGATAAGGGTATGAGGAATACAGGAGTATTTCTTACAGTAAAATTAGCTGATGGGATGATAAAGAAAAAGGAGAAGCTATAAATAAAATATGGATACACATACCTGAAGACAAATGTAACTAAGACAAGAAACAAACCTTGTCAGGAACACTCAGAGAAGAGCTATAAATTTTTGGTGGTTGGAATGGAGTGGGAATGAGATTTTTTGTCATTATTTTAGTTTGGTTTTTTTGCTTGCTTGTTTTAAAAAAAGCATTACTAGCTTCAGGCCACCTGAATAAGAACAGATACTCTGTGTTTAAAGACTATGTCACCTACAGTTTATTTTCAGCTGTAATTTCAAATATCTCAACGACTCTGAACAAAATTTCACAGACAAATATTTAGAGGCTGCATAGGAAGAAAGACAAGTCCATTAGAGGAAAACGATGAGGCTTAAAAGCCTACATTAATTTTACAGATAGCAAATCTTCCTTCCCATTAACATCTTTAACACCTTAATTTTTCAACTAAGTCCCTACACACCCACTTTGTCACATCAGTCACAAAGCTCTCTGAACAAACATATCTAGTCACATGAAACTAAAGCAAAAAAAAAAAAAAGCTATTGTAGGGGCAATATAATTTCATTATTCAATGACTGAGCCATGATAATGGAAATAAAAAAAATTATTTTCATCTGGAACAATGATATCCCAGATCTTAGGTGCAGTTTTATACCATGCTAAAAAGGAAAAAAAAAAAAAGATAAATTAAGTAATAGAAGACAACTGATACAGTTTTGTGTTCTAATTTTGGAAAGCCTGCATGTTCCCAGCCTTCAGAAGATCCTGTACTGTTTTGAGACTCTAATGGAAAGACACAATAAATACAGACACAGGTGAGACTTACTGTCTAAGTCAATTTCTGAATCTGTAGGATTTTCTTTCTCCTGCTAGAATCAACATATTCACACTAGGTACTGTAAAAATTTTCTCTACGAAGCACAAGACATTTTCAAAACCCTTCTTTCTACCATTTATCTTATTCTTGTTCACAAGGCTTGTGTCTCATTGCTGCTGCATCTTGATCTTATCAATCATGAAGGTCCTGGTCCATTTCTGAATTCACCAGGCCACTTGGTTTATCTGGTGGAATTACCAGAAACCCTGACTATGGCCAGGAGAATAAGAATGAACTCTAAGAGAGATCAATTTTATAGGAGAAACTCCTAGACAGCAGTCATCTTCCAGTCCAAGCTGAGCCAACCCACAAAGGACAGCTTAATAGTAAACATGACAAACGAATGATAACACAGAGAAAGGTTTACAACAAAAATCAAAGGAACATAACAACCATTCCATATAGTAAGATATCCCTGCATTACATTGTAGAAATAATAAAATATCCATGTAAATGAAAGAAGTTACCAGTTAAAATCATCCCTGTCACGTGTTGATGCAAATGTACTATAAATTTCAACTTACACCACTAAATTGATGTTCCTAGAAAATCTAAGACAAAATATAGGTAAAGTCTCTGAAAATTAGCCATCAGAATAGAGGAGGAAACCACTGTCTTTCAGAAATTAACAACAACAGCAACGTTGTAGCTTGTTACTGACCAGCATATACATCACACTGAACGCTACTGCAGCACACTCAAGATTTCCATCACAAGCCTGATTTATGTTCACTAAATGATCCAGCAGTTGCTTTACAAGTCATATCCTCAAATACAAAAACCTCCCTAGATTCTCAAAAGCTGTGTGATATTGATGTGCAGCCTTTCATGCCAGTATGAAAGCAAGTATTTTATTACCTCTACAGTCTGTACTTGTGATTTGTAAATACTGGCAGGAACAGGGAGAAACAAAGGCCTGTTTTAAAAACACTTCATTTTTTTTCTTTGTTTAAAAGGACTCAGAGTCAAGCTCATTTTTCAAACTTCTTCCTCAAAATGAATGGACGGAGACCTTTTAGTTGAATTTTAATAAGCTCTCAAAACACACTGAACTTAAGGAATGCAATATGGATACATCACAGCCCACCACACTAAAAATAGCTGCACTTTTAAATTTACATTGCTAACCGGACTTCCAGGCCTTTTTTGAAAATATAAAAGCAAATAAGCAGTTTTACCAGTAAATATCCTATTTGATCCTGAGTTATATTACTATTTTTTTGTAGTTTTGATGTCTGCTTTCTAAATTTTTGCCTTATTACTGTCTCTCTAGGAAGAAGATAAATTTACTGACAAAATGCATGCACTGGCAGAAAAGTGTTTTTAAAGCAAAACAGAAACATTTTGTCTGTCACCCAAATTCAGTCCACACAGAGTCAATTTATAAACTGGATTGTTGGATCAAGCATAGTTTGTGTATAAAGCCAAGGGACAGGGAAATCCTATGGGTAGGTCATAGCCTCAGTTCTATTTTATCAGTTGCTCATCCAATTTCTCTACCTATCTCCATGTGCAAAATTTTTCATCCATTGTCTGTTCTGTCAAATTTCTCTAGTCCAAAAAAGTAGTAAGCTAATTTTTTAGAACCAACTCAAACACCATCATTGTCAATTTCCACTGTTCCAATACCTTACACATAATTGAGTGTTGTTAAACTACTTTGAACCAGAAAGTTCACTATGACCAAAAACAAAGCAATGGCAATCATATTTCCTTTCAAATAAAGTTAAAACCTAAATCTAAATTTTGAAGATTTTTAGAAATTAAGCATTTCAAAGAAATTTTAACCTTGGGAAAATGGTGATGGTGGGGCTCAGTTCTTTTGGAAAAATAAAAACTGATCTGGAAATTTGTTTTAGTATTTAGAGTTATCACAAGAAAGCAGTTCAAATTCTGCCAAATTTATATCAGACTGGATAGAGAATAATACCTCTTGGTTCTGTTTCTTTTTTTCACCCTAGGCTGTAAAGCCTTCCACTTCCAAAACTAGTTGAACATAAATTAGATGGTAAATGTTTATTTATCTTTGCAGTCGAACTTCGAGAATTTATTCCGTTTTCACAATTCCTCTAAAAAAACAGCCCACAACATAGCTAGAGACCAAACAAGTCAAGACTTCTACTGAAGTATTGTTTTAGCTGTGACTAACAAGATATATGAGTAAAATACCCCAAACACTGTTGCTTTATTGGAAAACACAACATACAAATCTTTACCTGCAGCTCTGTAAAGTATTTTAGGTTCAAAGAATATGCATGGATTTTTGTCTTCTATGCATGACAGCAGCAATCCTTTGGCCTGCAGAGGACTCCTTGGAATAACAACCTGTAAAAATATTTTGAAGTAGTTTATTTAAAATTGCAATTCTGCCAGAAACTTCTTCAATAATACTTAAAATTAAGCAATTATTTGCTTTAAATAAATCTACATACAGATGGAGCTGTTCTTACAAAGAGAATTAACATCAGTGCTACATTATTAAAAGACACTCCAAATTTTGAATTTTATTTTGTTCTTTGATGAGGCTTTAAAAGTTGCCCTCTATACAGTGATTTAAATACTAAGGTACTGTCAGATAAGGTAGAACTAACACCTTAACAATAACATTTGAGGTAAAAGGAACAGAAAAATGTCAGTCAGATTAACATACATATATATTTATACACAAACTTAGTAAAATTGATGTAGATGTATAACAAAAAAATGCATCTGAGTGATCCTCAGCTACTTGGGTAAAGATTCATCAGAACAGACCTTAAAGGTATTCAGACTTAGTCCAGCAAGTTTTGAAGGCTACAAAAGAAAATAGCAATTTAAAGCTGATTTTTTTGCTTATGGTAGAAGCTTGAAATTTGTTCAGTTTGGAAATGGGTAACCAATAAATGCCTTAAACTATTACCAAGCAAAAAAAACTAAGCAAGGCCTCCAGATGTAATCCCAATACTCGGAAGGAACAGCGTAATTCATTTGCCAACAGAAGAGTTAACTTTGGATGTTCTAAGAGAATTTCAATTATGAAACGAAAATTACCAAGTTATCACAGTTTAAATGAAAATAGAACCTAAAAGCCAAATTCCCTCAAATCAGAAGAACCAACTAATTTCCACCCCAGAGACCTCAATGAGCAGGAACATGCAGCATGAAGTCTACCAGCAAACACTCTTATAGCTGTGAAGTTAGAAGTCACTGTAACACTAGTTCTAGCACTTGTTTAAAAACAAAAATCCATTTTAACTACAGCCATGGCTTCAAAATATATTTTGAGAGTCATATCAATTATTTATATATAAGTAATAGAAAGGAGTAAAAAAACCCCACAATCTAAATCTCCTATTATGTGAAATTAACTCAATAAGTGATTTTTCTGAACAAGGGAGAAGCAGTTTGTTAATATTTCACCAAAGCATTGGTAACAGACACATGGGAAATTACCCATGGGTGTCACTAGTACAGCTCCTTAGGAATGAATCATTTTTACGACAGACTTTATTTACCTTATCCATTTATGATGTTAAGTCACAACATAGTGATGAAAACTATTCCTAAGCTGCAAGTCACTACACTAAAGACCATGAGAGCAAAAAGCCCCAGTTCGTATTGAGGGCATGACTGACAAAAACAAACTGAAAAATACATACTGAAAGTCACATGTTTAACAACTACATTTTTGTTATAGATTTAGAACTCAGGAGTAGAAATCCAGATCTGAATTTATTATCTGCTCAAAAGATGACTCATATACTATGCAGTAAAACCCTAAAAAAAAAACAGCATAGACAAGGAACTGTTAGTGCTATTGCAAAAATTGCTGCTCAAATGGAACACTTAATGATTCTTTCAACTCTTTGAAAAGGAAACAAATGAAACAGATGTCAAAAAAGCTCCAGATATTGTTAACATTTCTTTGATACTTTGATTTGTTTAGTCTAACAAAACAAAGACTAAAGAGAGTACAAGTGTTTTCGGATATAAATGGGATGGTGAAGGACAGCTAAGTTAAATATAAAAGTTAGTCAAGAACAAATTTATGCCAGAAATAAAAAAGGAAGTTTCTAACCATGAGAGTAGATATTCTTACAGTGGAATGCAGAGAATCAATATTAATATCTTCCATGTACACCCTCACAACAGTGGACAGAAGATACAACCATCCAATAGTGTCCTCAACCCCTACAAGCATTGCTGAAGTACCAAAGACCACAATCCTTCCCCTGAATAACCAAAGTTGTACAAACTCCCTTGGGCTTAGCACTCCAAACTATACCTGCCACTTAAGAAAAATACAAAATCAAAAGCCAGAAACGTTTCACAAAGTTTTATAAGAGGGTTGTTTTGAAAGCCACTCTTTCCAAAGATCAAATCATACCCTTCCCAGCTTGTAAAACATTGTCTTTCCTCCTGTAATATGGAGAAAATATGCTTAGATATGCAACATTTGAAAATGTATCTGAACCACCAGTTCATTTTAACTTTCTGATCTCTATTTTGAGGGCCAGAGTTATTCAAAAATACCTGCAATCTTGAAACATTATGATCTGCATCAACAAACAGCTTTGCAAAAAATATTAAAGAACAACAGTTTTC
Organism: Phylloscopus whistleri; assembly: GCA_017589585.1. Classification (NCBI taxonomy): domain Eukaryota; kingdom Metazoa; phylum Chordata; class Aves; order Passeriformes; family Phylloscopidae; genus Phylloscopus; species Phylloscopus whistleri. The sequence goes on along the minus strand of JADMLD010001485.1, from coordinate 5,360,716 downwards.
ACAAAGCAACAATATTCAAAAGATAAGAGTCTAAAGCCTTTCTCTGTGCACAAGAAACTAGTAGATTGTTTCATCAGTTCCACAGAATTAATGTGCCTTTACCTTTAACTAAGATGACAGATCTTAGTGGTAGCAACCTATTTTAGCATTTTACCTAAGGAAAAGTGAAAGAAAGTGAAAAAACCAACACAAAGATCAGAGGTGGGTATAAAGAAATTATATTACCTGGAGTGACTAAATAATTAATTCTGATTAACTTATTGATAAGACTAGCCATCAGTCTAGGTAATTGGTATGAATTAGAAAGAGTTTTAATCACCAGGGCAGACCACTAAACCTCATCCCATGGTTTAGTATATAAAAATTTGAGACTGACCTACAAGATCAGCAGAAATTAGCTAGACCTGGAGTCAAGAATTTTAATCATCTAAGTTATGTTTTGCTTTTATACAATAATAAACTACTTTAGTTTTTAAATAAGCTCTAGAAAATATTTGATTCAATAACCTGACAAAAGACTTTGTAGGTTGCTTTTGTCTATAATCAGGAAATACTTTCAAGTTCAGAAGAGGACCTCAAATACCATAAAGAACACCGGAAGACAAGAATGTACTCCATTCCTCAAATATAATGAAATGAAGTCTGAATAATACAAGTTATTTTATTTAAGAGAAGAACAAGTAGGAGAAATGGCTACAGCCTCCCTGGAGATGAGTAATAGCTGAAGCTTTAGGACACCAAAATCATACAAAGACAACAGTTTAAACAGTAGATAAACAATGAACATGTGTCTTTAGAATATAAATACTGGCTCTGCTTAAATCTTCTACATGAATCTGCCATGAGTCATTGCTCAATGGACTGGATGCCAGCTAACCCAAAAGTACAAGTTCACAAAAATTTAGTCAGGAAAAAAAGGAAAGCCTGACAAACAGTGCTCGTTTAATCTGAGATGACGAGATGCTGCCACTCCCTCCTCTCTCGTAAAGCTATCCACCTAAGCACTAGGCATCTCCACTTCAAGGGATGCCACCAGCTCAAGCAGAAAACTTGCCTGAAGTTCTCACTCAGGGAATCACCAAGCAGTTGAGTTTGGCAAGGACCTCCAGAGGGTCATCTAGTCCAATGCCCCTGACCAAGCAGAGGCATCCAGATCTAGTTGCTTGGAACCATGTGCAGACAAATTCTGAGCACTTCCAAGAACGGAAACTCCACAAACTATCCGGGCAATCTGTGCTTCCTCATATTGAGAAAGAACCTCTGGTGTTCCAGTTTGTGCCTACTGCCCACCACTGTCTTTCACATAAATTAATTCAATAACGCACTTAAAAGAGATGCAAAAATTTTAAAAAAGGTAAAAAGGAAACTACTACTTACTAAATGTTAGTTTTTAAGTTTTGTACTATACTGACACAAAACTATGCAAAATGTATGTCTGTAGCACAACAAACAGACAAATACAAAATGCTATGTCTACTAAAGATTGCTTCAATAATGGCTATAAATTCTAAAACACTTAACAGAGTTTAAATTTTCTAATAGTTTTTAATTAACATATTCAGAAATTTTGTTGTTGATTGATGTCTACTCTTCTTCCCCTCTCTGCATCCAGACTCATTGATACTCAGGTCCATTATAAAACAAACAAAAAAAATTAATCTTCATAAAATATGAGTTACTATACCTTTATTCCTGGACAGTGAGCAAAGAAGGCTTCTGGACTTTGAGAGTGATATAGTGCACCATGACCCACACAGCCCCAGGGTGCTCTAATGGTGAGGTTTCCACAATTGAACAGATCTCCAGAGCGGTAACGATATTTTGCTGCTTCATTAACAATCTGGGAAGATTTATACACAAAAGTAACATTCAGTTCAATACCTCCAGTTATGCATCAAGACACTTCAATACATGCAATGTAACTACATCATCTGTTCCATGCAGGGATTCAGAGGATGAAATTAGAAGCAAAGCCATACTGTAAGCCAGTGCAAAGACAATAAACCAGTAATTTATTGTGTTCAGGTTAGATGCCTAAGCCTCAGGGGTAGCCTTATAACCCAGTTGTTTCCTCATTCTGTACTGTCAATCAGCCCAATCCAGATCTGTACTTTGTCCTGTGGACACATGGCTAGCTGTAGATGAATTCGGAATGTGTTTGGAAGACACAGGCTGTTGAATTTATGGCTGCTGAAGCCAACACAGCCACAAAACCAGACATTAAAACAAACGCATTTGCCTCAAACCAGATCTTAAATTTCCATTATTTAATAAGCCTTCAAATTGCCCATGCTACAGTTTACTGTTTACACTACAGTACTACCACTGTTTGCAGTTTATGCCTATTTACCTAAGGCATGCATAAATATTAGTAATACAGCTGTGGTTATATTTGCAAAAATTACATATTCAAACCAAGTATTAATGCTAACAGAAGAGTAATTTAAACAGTGGTAAGATTTCTTTTAACCACCCTCAAATTTATTAGTACTAACCTGATCAAATGCTGGAAAAATGTAATCTGCAAATTGAATTTCTGCAATGGCTGTAGCACCTGTAACAGCAATTCCAATACCAAAGCCAACAATTCCTTGTTCACATAAAGGGGTGTTGAAAACTCTGTCTTTACCTATATATATAAAAAAAAAAACAAACCAACAAGACATAATTCCTTTAATAAACCAGCTCTAAGCAGAAAATATTGTCCCAGAAATATTTTACTTATAAAAAAGTCACATGCTATTGAGCATATGGCTGTTTAGATGGGGCTTTTTAGGTGTAGAAACAATAACCATCCATTACAGGTACAGATACTTTAACTTGTTACAACTTGAAGAAAAGGAGAAACTAAATGAAAGCTAAGAACAGTTTCTGCAATCTACATTCTTAACACTTGAAGGAAAATTTTTTCTGATGTATTCACACTTAAACATGCATACCTCTCATGCTTATATGGGAGTAAACAATATTTACAAGCACTTTTAAAAGTTTACAATAAAGGTAAGTGTTGTTTCTTCCATTTCTTCCAGGCACTGAAAAGCAACTGTCCCTCTCAAAGGCAGACAGATGCTCAGGAGCACCTATACAAAAGCACACTGCCTCTTGTCCATACTCTCCCTATGAACAGTGCCCATTCTTACCACTCTTCTCTCTCAAGGTAAGGCCACATTTATATAATTTGCTTTGTCTCCAAGGAACTGCAGCTCCTGCTACAACCCCAAAACATTTGATTTCATTTCTTCCCTATCGGAGTGCAAGGGTTATTGTAGTCCTGACATATTTCTGTGTCACAGTAATTTCAGATCCCAAATATGCATCAACCTAATAGATAGTAGCACACAAAATTGTTCAGTTCATGAAATTAAAAGCAAGAAGGAGTGGGAGGGAGATGAAACACCACTACAATATCCTCTATAAGACATATTTACAATATTTGCCAGCAGTACTTTTCTGCCAAGGGAGTACAGAAGAAAAATCTCAGCCTGCTATTAAATCTTCCCTTTAGAACATTGGGTAGACAATAGGTTTCTATAGGAATCCATCATGCATGAAAATGCCAAGACTTCAAACTGGATGGAAAAAATGTGCACAGTGCACACCAGTGGCTATGAAATAAATTAAACAATAACAAAACAACCACGAAACAACTAACCAAAAAGCCAGACTAAATAAGTGGGAAAGCTGTTACTAGGAACAACAGTACTAGGAATCTGTACGTTCAAATATAAAAAGGAAAGCTAACAAAAGTTTTCAGAAAGGGATGATTAGGGAAAAACAATTGTCCAAGGTTGTATTTGCAATATACTAAAGGGAGGTACCTTTAACAAATCTTTAAAAGACACATCCTTAATTTTCACACATCACCCAGCACACCACTGTCACCCCTTGTATCCAGTCCATATGTATGTATGTATGTATGTATCTATGTATCTATGTATATCAGTGAATATGTTTTTGGCTCTCCCTCTGCTTTCCTTTTTTTTTCCCAGTCCACCAGGAACATTCATTTAAAGCAAGTAAAAAAAGAAATGCCATCAAATGATGCTACAATGCTGGTGGTGTCAGTGAGGCTACAAGTCAACACCAAGTCCAAAGAGCTGCTACAATTGCAGGACAAACCATGATTTCTCTCATACAAGACAGTGGAAACAAAGAGTCCAAGATTATTTTCTCCCCTAGAGGGACTCTTCACTGTGTAAATTGTTCTCATTCCTGAAGGAGTTGTAATCTCAGTTCCTACATTGCATCCTTTTGTGCATTCTCTCCGCTGCCAGACACCATGGCCAAAAAAAAGAGGAAAATACACTTCCTGTGCAAATGTGTAGCTGTCCCAGGCCTTCCCACCACAACTGTGAAGGTGTCTCCACAAGGCAGAAGCCCTGTACCTGTGGCCATCTGTAACACTATAAAAACATGGCAAACACTTCCTTCCCTCCCTTTTATTTACCTAGCATACCATGAATTAGCCATCTTGATTCCCTTCTCTTTCACTGGCACAATTAATTTTGATTTAAAACAAATCTTATTTTAATAAACTAAAAATGTATTGACATTATGAAGACATATGGTAACATTGGTAACTTTATTTCGATTTTTTACTTTCCTGCTTCTATTAAGTCCATTGGCAGATCACTGGTTTTCACTTCATTTGCTTACAGGATATTTTGATCTAAGACTTATAGCTTACCTAACCTTATTCTTTATTAACAGATTTTTCAAAGTACACTGAAATATCCTAATACACAGGTTCCATAAATAAACAACCCTCACACAAAAATTGAAATGTATTTGAACCATCCTGTAAAATGAGCTTTTAGCTAATAATTGATACAAACTTGAAAATTAATTCTTTAGTATCAGCTTAGGGTGGTGAATTAATTTAAAAGCATGTTAGTTCCACCACACTAGTATGTAACTCTACAATTCAAAATACAAAATACATCCTAATAAAACTGCTGAAATACTACTGAGATATAAAACGAGAGGCATCATGCTGCTATCAATGGAAGATGATGAAATAAATGAAGTGAAAATCAATAAAGCAAAAGTAAAATGTAACGAGACAGATGTAAAGTGAGGAGCGTGAAGCACCTGATTTGGCATTTCAGGACTAAAGGTACAATTCTGAAGCACCACGACTTAAAACAGAAAAGAGTGAGCTAGGGAACTCAATTAATGAAATTTATTACTCAGGAATGGTTTTGATTGTAACATTAAAACACTAATACTGACATCTTAAAAGCAAATCCTAAAGCAGTTTACTATATATTAGATAGGAAAACAACTTTGGGTAGAGTTTTGAGGGGTAGGGCTTTCTTTATAAAATCTAGCCTCTTACGACAAAAAGAAATACACATTATTAGGATAAAGCAAATTTATTAATTTCCCCCAACATTAAAAATTCTCTGGTGCTGCTTTAACCTTCTATTTATATTGATACAGTATGAAAATCATTACTAAAACAAAAAACACTTAAATATTTAGCATTTAAATGTATTAAGTCTATGTATTTTTATCTATTTTATTTCACATTTTCTTATTTTTCACTTTTTTTCAGAAATTGAAAAGGAAGTCCATTTTGATAAAGATCCATTCACATCACCCTCTGCAAACCAGCTAAGTCAAATTTCAGCTGAAATCTGACTGAAGAAGACAAATAACCCAGAGATACTTTGTGTTTCCATATTTCATTTCCTTACCAACAAAGAAACACTTGCTAAAGTGTGTTCTCCTCTGATTTGCGTCAGTCATGCAGCTCAAAACAAACTCAACACCAACTCAACGAGCTGACTTGTCAGTCCAGGTGAAAGTAGCACCTCTACATTTTCTGAAGGCAGGTGCGTCAGCCTGTGCAGGAAGACATGATGCTGGTGTGCATTTCAATTGACCTGCCTGGCTTTATAAACATCCCTGGTTTCAGCCATCTGAACAGGTTGGTGCCCTTTGCCAGCTACTGAGGGAAGCAATACAGCAAACAGGGAAAAACATGTGAAAAAAAAAAAGATTCTTCTCATCTCTCCATCCCAATAACTCAGGAGTAAGACTAGATGCATGTTAAGGAAGTGAAAAAACACTCCAGAAGTCTTCCCTAATAAGAAAAATCTGAAATTATGACGAACAAACATTAAGGAAAAAAGCAATACTCAGTTCAATTTTACTTAAATAAAAAAAAGGAATGATCTTTGTGATTTTCAGAACAAAGAGTACCCCATGGATGTTCAAATTACCATTGACCCCTTGTGTAAGAGACAACAGCTTTAAGGCAGTCTCACAGTCATCTTCTTGTTCGCCAGGAATAAGGAGTTTCATAGCAACCTAACAGAACATGTTTACAGACATTTGTAGTCAATTATTGTGCATTAATGTTTTGGCTGCTTCGTCTTTATTTGTTCCAAGCCATCAGGAAAGAAGTATTTCAGATTTCAGTAACTGCAACGAGTCATGTTCCTGTCTTAATATAACTTCAATAATGAGATATTCGAACAATATTAAATCTCCTATAATGTTAATACACCACCCCATGCTCCAACTCTGAGTAATTTCATACCACTCTGCATGAGCCCACACTGGATCATTAGGGTGATTTAAGGAGTACTGGTGATTTAGCCAAAGGAAAACTGTGCTTTGTTTTCAAAATACTTCTACATCACTGGTGTAAAAAATGCATAAAATACGTCAGTACTGAGCACTATTAACAATATACATGGACAGCATTTTATTTGTCCCAATGATCTCACTGATGTCCATTTAAAACATCCATTAGAAGTCAAATAGAAAAGTCTAAGAAGCTAAATATATTAGGAGTTCAACCAAAGCAGTCAGGCTGCACATGCAGAAAAGACTGGAAAGAAAAGGAAGGCCCAGCAGATGAACTTTTTTGCTACTCACCAGGGACTTTGTGTAGAAAATGCAAATAGGAATTACTGATTTCCAGTCAGTCCTGCCTTAAAAGACCATTTTTATCTTTAAAATATCTAGGATTTGTCAGAGATGTACTTCTACATCAGTCTACTAATTTTATTTCTTAACATAATTAACACAATCTATTCAATATTTAAGCTTTCTTGGTCCCACCATCCCTTTTAAACCCCATTTTACAACTGGTGACACTTGTAGCCTTTCATTTCTCTGATACTATACAAGAGGGCAGGCCAAACAGGAAGTAAATTTGGTAAATTTATACTCAGCTCTTTTAGAGCTCCTGGGTTAACAAAAAGTAGTTCCACTAACTTATTACTTTAATCATTTTGTTCTACCATTTTTTCTACTGATAACCTAGCCACAGTTCTCCAGCTTTTAAAAAAATAGGCCCTGTTGCTCTGAAGGGAATACCAGTAAGTATACATTAACTTTACAGCTGAATATAGAAATTTCAAACCCACTTCTCCAAAGCAGTGGTTCAGGTTCACTGACACAGAGATGGTTTAACTCTCAGCCTTGAAACCTTGCATACTAGCATGCTGTGCTGTTTAAGAAGCTGCTTTTTCCAGAGCTATCCATGTTAAAATACATTATTTCATCTAACTGATGAAAAGTGATTATATGAAACGAAAAGGATTTCATATGCAAGCTGCTTTTAACTTCTGAAGATGACTTTTACCCACTGTGAATAGAACAACAACTAACAGAATTTAGCTATACTCCTATTCTTCCCCAACCCTGTATCCTGCAAAAGCCAAGAACACGTGTGTGTTTGTCGTGTGCCCAAACATTTGTAACAGGCTTCAAGGACCCAGCCATGCCTCTGGCATAACTCAGCCAACCCCAGGGCTGAGTGACCAGGTTTCAGCCCTCAGTCAAGTCAGTGTAAAGTCTCAAGTAAAGTGCAGTGAGTTGGGTCTGTTAATAGGAGAAATACATGTATCCACACACACTGTGTATACACTGCCTATGCCTTCAAATCCATTTCAACATTTAGTTATCCTGAATTAAAAAATCATTCAAATTTTGATTATTTAGCAACTAAGCACATGTCATTCCCATCACATTTTCCACAAATATTCCAAAAAGTCACATTATGGCAGTAAGATACAAAAGTTAATAAAAAGAAATACTGACAAAATCTGTGAGCAACTGACAACAAGGTCAGAAATGAGATTTGCATGCACTAAACTAAGTTAGCTTCTTACTATTCTGCTGCTGCAAAATCCACTATCGTGCTATTCTGCAACAAAGGAGATGGCTTCTTACTCTAGTTTTAGACAGTTTTTAAACAGAAGTTTTAAAGATCAAATGACAGATCTTTAAAAGACAGAAAGTCTTCCTTACTTGGTTTCACTTGCTCACAGGAATCTTAATTATGCTTCACTGGGGAGGAAAAAAAGAAAATCCCACAAAAAAACTGCATCCTTCTGAACCACTTGTCACCACTGTATTGCCCAAAGTAAAGGACACCAGTTCTGCCTGGGAACTGGTAAGAACAGGAATTCTTTACAGATTTATCATCTATGTCACTGACATAACCAACACTTCAGAAAAGCACTTCAAGTAATTTGGAAATTAGGAACAGCTGAAGGGTGTATTTTCCTCCTAAGTCTCCTCCAGCTACAAAATCATACATTTGAAGAAACATGAACGTTTGAACTAGTAGTTCTAGCTCGAAGTGTTCTCAACAAGTCATTCCTTGACCCAAGACGATGCATTTTTCTTCTAAGAGCTTATTAGATCACAACTACACTTTCACCTCCTCTCCCCCAAGATTCCCTCAGCGGAAAAGCACGTTTATTGCATTTTCATTTAACCCTCACTCTCAAAGACTACAAATAATATCAGTCAGGAAAACTGCTGAAGTATAAAGAAAAGGTTACCATGGAGAGGAAGTATCCTCATTCATTACCTAGAAATTCTTAAAATCTGCACAGTTACCAAATTTCTGGTTTGGAAGGAAAACTTTATAGTAAAACTTAGTAAATTCTAAAAGTTCAAAGCATGAATATAACATTAAGGCTTACAGACTTTTGGATTAGAGAGGACTCAGAAAAACTCCATTAACACCTCTGCCTTCCTAAAGCAGAGAGTGAGGATTTCATTTTTAGCCCTCTCCCCTAGTTCAATTTCCTATCATTTGTGACAAACTAGCAGCCACCGGAAGCTAAAGAATAAACCAAAAATATTAAAATATATTATGTAATTCTCTCCCTTTCTCAGGGAAGAAGTGGGAGTTGTTGGGGGAGGTTAATGCAAAGTTTAGGCTTTAGCTTTAAATGCTGGTAACTTCGCAAGTCATTTAATCCTCCCACAATGGAAGAGCAGCAAAGCAGTAATATGGAAAGGGGGAAGAGCAGATTCTTTTCAGGTACACAGTGTCAAGTGAAAGAATGATGCAAAAAAGTAAACTAATTATATTAAAGAAAAAAATTCCTCACTATCACAGTAGTCACATGCTGGAATAAGCTGTCCCAAGAGGTTGTAGAAGCTCCTGCCTTGGACATGTTCAAAACTCACCTGGACAAGACCACAGGCAACCTAAACTCAACTCTGTGTTGAGTGCTGGTTTGAAACAGATGAATTTCAAGGTCTTCTCCTTATAACCCTCTATGGTTTATTAACAGTCCCAAGCAGGGCTACATGCTGACAGCCAAAACTTTTAATGCCTTTGCTTTTTACCTGTCCCATTGATGGAAGCATTTTATGACATCAATAAAATAGTACTGATTCAGATCCACACTCTTAGGAAAACATTTTAAAAGCAGCTCACGTCTCAGTAGCAGATTTCCTCACCAGAACTTCTTTTCACTTTTCTAAGGGACTTTTGGAGGAAGAGATGAAAGAGTAGTTTTGATCTAATGAGCTCTTGGAAGGAAAACACATCATCCTGAGTAGAAGAATGACTTGTTGAGAACACTTTGAGCTGGAACTGCTAGCTCAGACATTCATGCAGGCTGCCTACTCCACACTGAATCCTCCTCATCATCTGGCTCATACACCCAGTGGCAGCCTAAATAAAAAAAGAGCAATGCCTAACTGGACAAAGCATTCAAATATCCCTCCAGCTATGATTCATGGCATTCCTTTGTCAACTACAAAAAAACTTTTGCTATGTGAGAAGCACACTTGCAAAAAGCATAACTGACATACAGTTTGACACGAGAAGCTATGCCAGATGACAGAGGGCTTACTTGCAAAAATATGCCCCAAAATTGACATCTACCAAATACATATATATGAGTATAAGCAGATAACAACACACCAGCTTAAATTACAAGGCTTAGGTCAGTTCCATGCATTTTCACATCATCTGCAATACGACGTGACAGCGATCCAACAGGAAACACAGAACAGTTGTCAAAGCTAAGTATTGCAACCTCTTAATGAAAATTCTGCTGTAATAAGCTGCACCCACCATCTGGATGACAAATCAAGGAGTAGGCAAAAATGTCAAAGACAAGTTACTCTCTCTCACATTCCTCAGTATCAGTAGTGTACACGTTTTTTTATGGTAACTGTGAAAGCATGCTGGATCTACCTGGAATTGTGAAGCAAGTATTTTCAACACAAGAGCAAGGATCTCATGCTGCTGTACAAGTACTCGGGAGCAAAGAGCTCAATGACCAGTAACCTGCAGTAATGAAAACCATTGTACAAACCTCACTGGTAACCATGCCTGTCCCTTTATAATGCAAAGCATGTGCATGAGAAAAATTAACAAATTAGTCTATACTTGGTGCTTCCATCTAAATGTGAAAACCTTGTGCCAGGTTTTGACGATTTAATGTTTCTGCAAATTAAAAAAGAAAAGAGATCTTTTATAACAAATTACTAGCATGTTATGTCAACCTGGTCACTGGAAGAAGGCTCTGAATTAAGCCAAAATAAGATTAACCTGCACCTCAAAGTGCTTCTGCTGCAAATCTCCTGAGACAATTCCCAGACTTGGATATTAGTCTTGATTTTTTCACCCTTTTAAGCTTCAAGCAAATTACTTCCAAGAAAACTCTGAGAGTTTTATTCTCTGTAATAAAGTCTGCAGCACCTTCTTAAATTGAAATTACCACCCTCTTACCACCAAACTCACAGCAGAAAAAACAGCAGACATATTGAATTAACCCCAGTTGATGAGTGGGATAAACAAACATACAAATAAAACAGAGGGAATCACAGGACTAATCCAGGCATAAAGAGATGTCTAGAAGAAGGTATACAAAATGTGCTTGCAGACTGCAAAGACTAGTTATGCTCATCAACTACACCTTGTGTCTTTAATACATGAAGTTTCATCCTCCTTGACATGATATTATCAAAACATTGTTTTTAAATGCTTCACTGCAAGTATTTACTGAAGTGGAAAATTCCATTTTTATGAAGTTCAGCAGCACATACTTTTTTGCCCAGCAATGTATCGTGAAATATCTTAAAAATGTGAGAACAGCTTTCTCAAACTCTGCATTGAGTATCAAGTTCTATATTAAAAAAATATATTCCTTATCTTTCCCTCAAACAGATTTACAACACGGGAAAAGAAACATAATAAATATTAGTAAGCCCCAAATAAATAAAATACAATTTTCACACCAGGCACACTGTCAGAACAATTAAAAAGAAAAGAAAAACAGAACTAAAATAAAAGCTATTTAGCTCTGACAGAGACTGATTTATATCATAATCCCACAGACAGCAAGGTTGTAAAAAGGACATACAACATTTTACCAAGTTTTAAAATAACTTTTCTTCTTTTTTTTAACTGTAAATCTTCAAAAAAGAATTGGCTATTTAAGACAAAAATGAACAAAATGTACTATTGTGTAATGAGTCCGGAACACGTTCTCCAGATGTTACTGTTCAAAGACATTTATATAAATCAGAACAAATCCAGGTCTTGCCAAACTGTTCTGGAAGAACCAGGCAAGCAAGCTGCAGAATTCTCCATTTAAATCTATACACAAAGAAATTCCAATAACCAAAACCCAGACTATTTAGGTTTTACTCAATCTACACACAAGTAGTCATTTTGTACTCTGAATAAAATGTTTCACCCTTAGCTTATGTCTATGATGTCAAAAATTCTGAACTCCTTCCTTCTACCAAATGCAGTGTTTTAGGGAGGACAGGACCTATGCCAAAGAAGCTCCATGTTTCTCCAGCAAGCTTACAGTCTGCTTTTGAAGCATTGAGATAACATTCCTCTATCCACTTATACAGTAAAGCCCTAACACTTATGCTACTTTAGGCTGAGTTTCTCCTCCTCCTCATGATAGCATATGGTTATGTTCTAATAGAATGTAAAAGACACCATAATTATTGATTAAAAATTCCACATAAAAACCTCAGACTGTCTTCCCACCTGTTGAATTAAGACCACCCAGCTACTAGGTGAGTGGGCAGAACATACTGCCTTAATATACTGCATTACAGCAATTGTGTTCTTGTACTTCTTACCCTTGCACTGTAACATTTGGGACCACAAGAACAACCAGAACCCTCCATTGACAGATCTCTGCTCCCTTACCAGTAACATTAAGTGTAGTCTACACAATAAAAATGTCCTGAAATAACTAACAAAAATATTTACAATATAAACATTTTAAAGTATCTGATGTATTTTGGAGGCAAACGATCAGATTTTTTTTTAAATAACCCTATACTATATCTGCTTCTATTAGCTTAGCTTCAAAAGCTCTCCCATCATTTCATGCTACTAAAAGCCATCAGGACATGAAGCAGTTTTTGCAAGCACATCCAAACTTCAGCCAACAACCTTCACCAAATACCATAAGAAGATGGGGACAACTCTATCTTCTCACCTGTATTTTCCTCCATAGGCTTTTCACTTAAAACACAGAACTTGCTTTTCTACGAGTTTTCTACGAGTTCTAGGAGTTTTCTACGGCTCATAGAATAATATTGGGCTCAAGTAAATACTTATCTTCAAAGAATGACTACTTTTTTTTAGAAAAGCTGGTGTCCCTTGGGCATGGCTAGGTACAGCCATCTCCTGGCCAAATAAACAAAGACTACTGAATTAGTTTACTGGACTATAAATAAACGATTCATTTACTGAGAATGAAGTGTTCCCTGAAAACTCACACAGGTGTTTACACCTTAGACACAAGATCTACAGAATAACAACCAGGGATTACAGTGGATCAGGTGTTGTAAATAAACATTATTGCTGCAAGACAAGCTAGCATTATCATGAGATGTAACAAGAGAGAGCTGTAAGCAACCAGGTTTCACTCAGTAAAACATGAGACTAAAGTATCCTATATCCTCCAGCAGCAGCAACCAGAGCTCAGAGAAAACTGATCAATAAAGAAAAGCTTTAAACCATAACAGTAATCCTGCACTGGGACCGTGTGTACAGGAAAGCCAGAGAAACTTCACCACTGAAGGCTAAAAGCAGCCTTTGCCAGCTGATCTGTCCCAAAACTTACCCTGTGCTTCAGAGAGAAAATTTTGTACAGCAGACAGAAAGGAAAGGAAAACAAGTATGGAAGTGATAAATAAAATCATTTTTAAAGCATCCAGCTGATTGCTAATGTGGCTAGGTCATCCTGACATAAGGAACATAAGGATACTATTTTCTTTCTCAGCTACAACTGTGGTTTCATATGTAGTTCAGTCACTCGCTTTTTGATGTGCTTGAAATTTGCCACAGGGGAAATTTCTGATTCAACTCCCCCATTCTCACAGGATTCAATACAAGTGTTACCTCTTTTCCTGATGTTCCTTTTTTTCCTGTGATTTATCAATTTGCAAGAAAATTTCCTGAACTGACTGAATAGACAGAAATTACTGTTTACAATCTGCTCCCTATCTATTTCACACTTTTTTTAAAATATGGTTTGGAAGAAAATAATCCTAGCAACTATATTTACACTTCTAGCTGCATCAAAATACTAATAATGATAATAAAGCACAGGAAGGATTATATATAAAACAATCCTATAAGCCTGAAAATATTAGGGGAAAAAGAGAATTAAATTTCTAGTTGTGCATACCCCTTCCACTCTACGTGAAAAAACTGTAAAATTAGTAAGGAGAAAAAAAATGAAGCTGCTTATTACACATTTACTACTATCTGCACATATTAATGTCTCTAGCCACATGTGTAACTCAGAATTCCTAAAAGGAAATAATCTGAGATTGATTTTGTTTTATCCTATGTACGTATAGGAGTGACACACAATTGTTCTGAGTTTCATTTTATCAAGTGTCCACCCAGCAAAAAAGTAATTAGTGGCTGCACAGCAATAGATTAGAAAAATACCTGGGGACTAAATCAGGCCACAAACTGACAGCCAACATTGCATTGTTAATAAAGGCAGCAAATACCACTCCAGAATATTTCAGCAATGTTACACAGAAACCTTGGGAAAAGCACTTCGTTCTAATTGACTCTGTCTGAGGATACCATAAGCTGCTGTGGGCAGTACATCTCTGTGTGCACTGACAAACAAAAGGAGGGGAACAGCAATAACCGAGACCAAACAGAACAGGTAAAAATAAAAAGCCATGAGTCACAACCCCTCCAATCAGTGATGAGACATTAATCGAGAAAGGAAGAAACCTATCTTCCTTTTGTTCACTCTGATCACACAGAGGTTCCAAAACAGTGACAAGTTAATCGCATGAGCAAAAGACAAATTCATTCCAAAACATTTCAAAATAACAACTCCTGAAAAAAGCATTTCTGCTGTATCTACACAAAAATCAGTTTTGGTGTCTTAGTCAACTCTTTGTGGAGTAAGTTCAGAACTCCTGAGGGACAGCATTAGGCCAAGTCTCTTATACTCTGGGAAAACATTTGCTTCTGGTAGGAGATACCACAGTGACATCCTTCTGGAACTGAAAGAGTCGTTGAAATAAAAATTCCCATTCAAAGTATTCACATTCTACCTGCATTAGTAAATAGTTGCAAGGGAATTATAATGACACTATTCAGGAATTCTCTGCTGAAAAGTAAAAGACTCATTTACATTTACATTTATTTTCAGTCAAAAATAATTTTCAATATCTCAAAAACTTAGAAAACAATCTATTCAGGCCTGCAATACTGGGAATCTAACTTACAAGAGTCACCTAGACTCCCTTGATGGCAAACAGAAGGACGTTCCATGACAAGGAACTGCAGGCTGCTGCACAATAGGGAATTGAGTGGAACATCAAAAAGTTTGAAAACTTCATCTGTAAAAGTGAACATATAAACCCAGAAAAAGTCAGCCTCTACTGAAGCACTGCTATGGGGAAAGACCAGCCAAGCTCACCTTACTTCTGTTGAACTCTCAGAGTTCTGAGCAAGGACTGATCCTATTCCACGTTCTCAAAATATCGAGCTCTGACATAGTCAGAAAGCTCCTGATCCTTACCCTCGCTAAGGACAATCTTTTGACACGGCAGCAAATGCACAGTAGATTCTCCCTTCAAGTGCAGGCCAGAATGGTATGAAAGACAAATCACCACCGAGGCCAAACCACCACAGAGGCACTTACAGATAAGGAAGCCCTCAAGCTGTAGGTGTTTGCAGGACAGTAGAAAGAACATTCAAGGAAAGTACATATATATATATATATATATATATATATATATATATATATATACACACACTTCCCTGTTTATGTAATTTTCATTTCTTGGCCACAGTAGGATAGAGAGGTCTTTTTTTTTTTTTTGAGTTACACATAAAACACTTGTCCTAGCATTCTTCTGAGTGACATCCCTTGTCAATCACTATTTCTGCTGTTCTTGTTTCTCAGTCTTCACTTCTGACCACTTTCTCCATTTTTACCTTGTTTCTTACCTCTGTTTTTTCCTCCCAATTCTTTACCTCCTATCAACTAATTCCTACCTCTGATCTCCTCTATATTTCTGTCATGTGGATGATAGTGATCTTTACATGTTGCAACTTTATTTCACACCTCAGGCAGAGCAACAGGACGTGTATTCTTACTCCAAGATCATTGTTTCAAATCCATTTGCAGACTCAAAGACAAATGGACAGCAAGAAAATGCAGATTAGAATGATTGGAATAATAATGCACTTCCCTTTAAAAAAAATAAAAACTAAAAAATGTTTGCCCACATTACCCAGGCTATAAAAATACAGTAGGCAGTTTACATCACACTGTTCTAAGGACAGGAAACTCCTCCAGAGAGCAGGACTGTGGAACAACAGGCATTCCTTCTTTCGATAAAGATACTCTAGAGGTTAGAGGATGTAACTTCTGCAAAACAGTGACAATCAAAAACCTGTCAGAGGGTGATGGGGAAGGAGATAAAAAATAAAACATGAAAACACCTTCCAGTGTACCAAACCAGAGGGAGGGGACAAAGGAAAAAAAGTGAACATTTATTTCCCTTATCTGAAAGGAGCACTCTGCATAATCATTTCAGAAAGTCTACTCATTTTCAGAATTATAGTGTGACAGATTTTGAAACATTCAATTCACTCCCAGGAAACTGGAATTATGTATTTCAGACCTTTACATAAGGGGTATAGGAACAAACATACTATCTTTAGTCATACTATCATGGAAATGAAACTTCCACACACTGACTTAGTTACATACAATTCCCTAATTAAATATTTTTAAACAAAATTCCTGGTAGCATGTTAAAAATTCATCTCATCGAAAGGTTGTATTTATTTCCTTAAAAAGTCAATGAGCTTTCCTTCACTAACTAGTACAGGCCTCTGGCTGTGTTTATACAACATAACACTGCACTGGGGGAAAAAAGAAAAAAAAAAAAAAAAAAAAAAAAAAAAAAAAAAAAAAAGAAGTAGCTTTTATATTTAATGACCAATTTATTCTAAAAGTAGATATCTTTTCTGTCTCTCCAGAGAGACTTCAGTGACATTCTGGACAGCAACCAACATCTCTATAATACTACTACAGAGTATTAATATATTAAATTTTTCCTACTATAATATTAGATGATATTTAGACCTTGACCTCTAGAAAAGTGCTTAAAACAAACTATCAATCTGTATCAAAATAACAACTCACAGACATAGACTGCCACCTAGTGATTTTAATTATCTACAAGGAAAAAGAAACGAAACAAAACAACAATCAGCCTCTCTCTTCCAGGATAGGAGAAAAAAAACATTCAGACCTTCATATTTTATATCAACATATAGAAACAACCTCATATTAAATTACTTGCATCAACTATTATAATTTGATGTTAAATTCAGGAAGGGGATGTGTAAGTGTATGTAATCTTCCTTGTAAGATTCTTCAGGTTAGTTGGTTGGTTGACACCTCCATCTGGAATTCCTCCTTATTTTACACAGAGTCTAGCCTTTTCATAAATAAGCATTTCATCTAGAATTTATTTATTTATGAGACTGCACTGATAGGCAGACACACCCCTCAAAACATTGTATTCTTCCAATTTTTGCACCTTCAGTCTTTTCTGTTTCTCCTCAGCATTTTAATTATATTTTCAGTACATTCTCCATTTCATCTCTGCCATTCCCTCTTTAGCCACTGCCTGTTTTCTACTGAATTTCACTATCAGTGAAGAAAGAAGCTGAGTTACCCATGTCCTCTTAGCTGCCTTCCAAACCTGATTTTCCATTCTGTAAATGAGTCCGAAATTCAGGACCTTATCTTCAGATTCTCTTTCTGCTCAAACTTGTATTTCAGATATTGTCTTTCATCTACTTATGAGTGTCTCAGCAGCATCATAAGGAACTTTTATTTTTCCTGTGTATGGCCAGGGTTTTGATAGAAGGGCAAGGAGCTACAGAGGTGGCTTCTGCGAGAAGCTGCCAGAAACCTCCCCTATGTCCAACAGAGCCAATGTCAGTCAGCTTTAGGACAGACCCACCTTTGGCCACGGATGAGCCCATCAGCAAGGTCAGTAATGCCTCTGTGATAATATATTTAAGAAGGAAACAAAAAAAAGTTATGGCACAGACTGGTGCACCCCATGGCAAGGTGGCTGTGCCCCTGCAGCCCATGGAGGTCCATGGGGGAGCAGAGATCCACCTGCAGCCCCTCAAGGAACCACCTCAGAGCAGCTGGATGTCCAAAAAATGGTCACAATCCCATGGGAAGCCCACACTGGAGCAGGCTCGTGGCAGGACCTGTGGCCCTGTGGAGAGAGGAGCTCATACTGCAGTAGCTTTCCTGGCAGAGTTTGTGACCTCATGTGGACCCATGCTGGAGCAGCCTGTTCCTGAAGGATTGCACCTTTAGGAAAGGGCCCACAATGGAGCAGTTCATGAAGAACTGCAGCCCATGGGAAGGAGTCATGCTGGAGAAGTTTATGGAGAACTGTCTCCCATGGGGGGGACTCCACATTGCAACAGGGAAAGCACTCCTCTCCATGAGGAAGAAGCAGTGGCAGAGACAAGTGATGAACTGACCATAACTCCAATTCTCTGTCTCCCTGTGCCACTGGGGGGGAGAAGGAGGCAGAGAATCAAGAGTGAAGTTAAGCCTTGAAAGGAGGGAGGGGTAGAAGGAATGTGTTTTTAAAACATGTTCTACTTCTCATTATCCTACTCTCATTTTGATTGGTAATGAAATCAACCCATTTCTGTAAGTCAAGTCTGTTTTGCCCATGGCAGTAATCATGTTTACTGATTACAAAGGCAGTTTGTGATCTCTCCATATCCTTGTATCAACTCATAAGCCTCTCATTACATTTTGTCTCCTGTGTACACTTGAGGGGAGTGATAGATCAGCTTTGGTGACTATTGGCCTCCAGCCAGGGTCAAACCACCACATCAAGTCATGCCTTCCACCTCCTTCTCTCTCAATCATTGTCAACATCTTCAGTTCACTTTTCACCTAGACCTAAACATCAGAATTTGTAAAAAACCTTTTTATTAATGTAGGAAAACACCAAAAAGTTTTTCAATTTTTTTCTTCTCTTCTAGCTGACACACTTTTCCTCTAGCAAGTATGATCTTTGCAATGGTCTGAATGAATGTGAAGAGGCAGTTTCCTACCTTGTTAATCTGATCTCACCATCATCTGATCTTACCCATTTTACTTTACGATCACCTGAAACAAGAGCACTTCTTAGTTTTTTCTCATAAAATCTATCCTCTTATTCACCCTGAAGAGGTCAATATCCTTTTTGAGCAAATGGCAATGGCAGTTTCATTAGTCCTTGCTCAATGTTCATGTAAGTACTTCTCCAATTCCCATGTTTCCTCTCACACTTTAAAGAAGTTCTTTCCAAATATTCCCGAAGTCACATCATAGCTTCCTCAAAAATCTCAAAAACCTTTGTTATTATACCCATGAAATAAACCTGATTCTAGCTAGGCTGCTGATGTGCTGTGTTATCATCCTGATAGCATAGTGTAAACAGTCCTTTGCTTTCCCTCAACAGATGCCCTGTGCTGTCAGGGCAATCAGGGCTGTCACAGTCTTTGAACAGCACTGGCATGTTGGAATACACTACCAATAAAATGCTACTACAAAGATTAAATAATTTCTTTCCTTCGGTCCAATATTATATGACTGTCTTACATAAAAAAAAAAAAAAAAAAATCAGATTACCCTCAAAGCAGCACCCTAATAATATAAAGTTTGTCCCTTCTGTCTTTTAAACTGGAGATGTTCACTAAAACCCAAGCAGGTTGCTTCACAATCATCTGCTCCTGTTACTTATTTCCAAACCAACATCTTCTGTTGCCTGTGTTTCCAGCAACTGGGTGCTGTCTCAGAGGCCTGGTTTTCATATGGAGTCTAGTACACACAGTCAACATAACACACCAGCTACAGAGCTGTAACTCAGTCTCAACAAGCAGCACTAAAGATCATGGCTAGCAGAAGTCCTATCCAAATTATTTGAACATTAACATGTAAACTAGAGAGCAAGAGAACACCCACATAATAATTGATGCAGAGAAGCAACACAACAAAATATGGTTGCGTTTCTGAAACTTCTTAGAAGTACAGTCTTCATCCTCTCCCTTTTTTGACTTACTCAAAAAAAGGTGGATCTTTGTTCTCCAAGATGGCTGTAACACATCTTTATTATCATTAAACAGATTTAATCACTTGCTGCAAGAGGTCCAAGTCATCTCTGTGGCTTGAAGAAAGCAAGCTGCTGAAACTTAATATCTTATAACCTCTTCTTCTCTGTAATAGCCCAGTGGGGGAGCAGCAATTGCCAAATTAAAAGCTGTATCATGTTACTGTCTCCACAACCAGCTTCCAAGACCTGTAAAGTGCTGTACACTAACTAGCCTGCCACACATGAAACATTGATTTTATGGTTTCTTAGCATTCCAGTAACAGTACTTCTCACAGCAAAATGGGGAAAAAAAAAAAAAAAGAACAGAGATGTTAATATGAAACTGATGTCAGATTTATAAGCTAACTTACCATACTTGTCTCTCAAGCCAACTGTACATCTGAAGACTCCACCAAAGGCCACGTCTTCACCAAATACAACTGAAAATAAGAATAGTAAGGGAGGCTAGGATTACCCCAATGCATCTTACTTTTAAACAATCATGTTTCAAAAGCCCTTATATTTGAAACTAATGAAAGTAACTCCAAACATTTCATTTCACCTCAAGATTTATCTAGATCTAAGCATTTCTCATGCACAGCCTGACTCTATCGAATTAAGAACTAAGGTTAATGAGGAATCAGAACACCAGCACAACTGTCTCAAAACAGAATTCATGAAACTGATTCTGTTATGCTTTCCTTAGCTATCTATTTTTTTGAGATATCCTATAATAACATAGTGTCTGAAACCAAATGAGCAAAATTCCAAAATGCAATTACATTCAGTCACTAAAGAGTCATTGAAATTAAGCCTTCTGCTTCAACTGGTAACCATTTCCATTCTTCATCCACAGATTTCAGTAAATATAAAATTGAAATAAATATCAAATTGAAGTTTTTTTCAAAATATCAATCCAATATGAAATGTCAAGCTTTCTCCCAAAATACTTGCCAGACCCCTGAAGAGTGAGTTCAAAGGAACTCCTCTACAGAAAAGATGTCTATTTAATAACTAGGACAGTTCTCAGTATTTAACAGTTCTATTGTAGTCAAAAAAGTTTTATCACTAAAAGTATTTGCCTTTAAAACTTAGCTTCATATCAATTGATCTGTTAGGGTTTTTTTCTTTGAATTTAGGGAATGGTTATGCCTAATTTTTCTTAAAATAGTTTTTTTTTTTTTTTATCTGTTCCACAGAAACAACTATTGCCCATTTCAATTTTTTAAGCATGTAAGATGTGCAGGAATATCACCAATAGCTGCTTGCATGAACCAGGGTCAGTTCTGGTTATTCCCCAATTCCTCCATATTCTTCATATTCTAAAGAACACAAAATAATAAGTTAACCTTCTTGCCTTTGAAATACTATTCTTAATTAAATAAAATAAATTTCTGATTGGAATCACTAAAAGGGATTAGCATACTTGTGCTAATCACATCAATGACCCCAGAAAAGTGTTATTTTTAAAAGAAAAATAACTTCTCTAAAGATGTAAAATGAATGCACTCATGGAGTGTATGATTGAACTATGTCCCTAGATCACTTCTCTAATTTTTAACAATAATTTGGGAGGGATTTTATGTACTTTAAATCTTTTTTAGTCTTTTCTGTTACCATATGGCTCCTTTATTTTGAGCCAGCTGGCATCTACAAAAAATATTCCCATTTAATGCTGGTATCCACAAACTTGAATGGATTTGCTCATTCAGTTCAGCCACTGAAATATATTTTCCTGGAGAGATTCTAATTCTCATCAACACAAGTATGAGGATTTCCACACTTAAACAACAATTGCTCAATTCCCATACAACTGAAAACATATGAAGGACATGTTTTCTATTGCAAAAATTCCTAATTAATTCAGTAAGTGCAGTGATTCTGAGAACTCATGTCTGGACTGTAGAACTCCAACATGGTCTTGCAAAGGGCTTTACAAAGATTAAACCCTGCAAAGCTAAGGAGCAAGACGGGAACCTTAGAGCAACTGGTTCTCTAAAGGCTCAAGATTATATAGTCTAGGTTCTCACTGGACTAACATTCTACTTGCTTTTATATGGCTGATTCTACAGAAAAGGTAATAAAATCTGTTCTTGGCCTGAACTTACCCTCAGTTGTCTAAGTTTAATCGAATCGAGGTGCATTTAAAACAGCTGAGGCTGAGAGGGAACGCACACAGGTATGGAACGTGTACTGGACAGACAACATGGAATTTGTCCCAACAGACTGGACAAGTAGTCAGACTTTAGCTTGAGCACTGATTCAAGCAGTGCCAAAAAGGGCTACTAACATACCAAAAAAACCCAAAATTACACAAGATGATGCAGCCTTTGTAGCTGTGTTCATGGCATGGAGCACCTCTTTCAGGTATTTGGCCATCATCATGCCTTTGTTAGGACAACAGAAGCAAAAGACCTCCTATTAAGTATAAGAATTAAAAGTGGAGTAAATAGTTTTGTGCAATAGTTTAAGATAAGCCTTTTAAATCCTGCTATAATGAAGTAGCCTCTTCCAAGTTATGGGTTATCCAAACCACAAAAGCCTAGCAAATCTTACACTGCCTATGCACAACAGTGAACAGAAATCAGTAAAGCTATAAATTACTTTTGAAGGGCAGGGAAGAAAGCAGAATGTACAGGGCAAGGAATACATGGTCTCTAAAAAATACCGGGTTTAGGGAACAGAAAGTTTAAGAAATGTAAAAGTAACATTTACATTTTAAAACTCCTACTAGTGGGACTCAAGCTGCCCTCAAGGACAGTTCTCATCAGCAATACTTTAAGCAT
Source organism: Phylloscopus whistleri (assembly GCA_017589585.1). Classification (NCBI taxonomy): domain Eukaryota; kingdom Metazoa; phylum Chordata; class Aves; order Passeriformes; family Phylloscopidae; genus Phylloscopus; species Phylloscopus whistleri. The sequence goes on along the minus strand of JADMLD010001485.1, from coordinate 5,338,010 downwards.
GTTAAATAATGTATCTTCTGTCCTTGCTTTCAAGTGAAATACACAGAGCAAATACAGGAGATACAATTGCATCTCAGACCACATAATCCATTAGTAATCTGTTAATGCAACACATTTTTAAGATTTGAGGTCAAAGTGTAGAAATAAGTTATTAGAAAACTTTAAAGGCCATGAGAAATACACTAAATATTGTACACAGATAGGCAAACCAAAGCACAACTTATATAAAGCAAAACACACTAACAGGTACCTGCAGTTGGATCTTTGGCTAAAGCATTGTCCAAGGCACTTGTTATGGATTGGAAGAGATTCATCTTCTGAGTTTGCCCTGTGTGAAAGTGATTGTTCCGCAATTTAATTTGGTTCAAAACATTAGTACATTAGAAAACACTGGTGCAAACATGCACAAAAACTTAAAAACTTAACCATCAAAAACAAGATCCCTGTTAGGAATACCCAAGATTGTACACTTGGCCTTCCCAAAAACTATAATTCTACTTTCATTTTTTTCTTTTTCTTTTTTTTTTTCCAAAAAAACTATGCTCTTGCCTGGAGCAAATGCAGGTTTGCAATGCTCAGTCAAACACTGGGAACAATGCCTTCCTTTTCAAAGGAAGAAACCAAAGTATTATTGTTTTGAGGACTGGGAGCCCCCTCCCACTAAAATTCACTGAAGCTTACTTTATCATTCTTTAATCACATGAGACATCTATTATCATCAGAAATTTTCTAGACTACTGGCCTGCTCTCTGCACTGCAGTTAGTAAGTGTCTGAAGCATCAAATCCATACTTCAAAGAAAGGAACTTGTTGATGAAGTAAAGCAAGCTGTTTAATTCAAACCAAGACTACCAGAGTGCCCATCCTCATCCCAGCACTGCAGGGAAAAACAAGGAGGCCTGAAAGCAAAGATAGACCAAAACAATAGCCTAGTCCTCACTACTGTGATCAATTCAGATTCTCCAAGCAAATAAAATAATCCTTGAAAGAAACCAAGTAATTAAGAAATGGCTTGGCTGACATTTGGCAGCTCTTTAACTGGCAAAACCTCTTAAGTTATGACTAGAAGCCACAGTCCAGAAGAAAGCTACTTGCCAACACACACACAGTGTGTAAAATTAATTAAATAAATAAATGATTAGATGAAGATCCCACACAAACATAACAGGTGTCAGAATTCAGAAAGGAGAACTACATTATTTTTCCAGTAGTTACAGTACCTCTCAACAAACATTCAGCTTCCCTTTCTTCTAAATTGGTAATTAATGTTAGTATTTTTTGTTAAAGGCTTGTGTCACTCCACACCTGAGTAGCTGCATAGCTGCATTCCTACACATCCCTGTGCTTGGTAACCTCACTTGTTATAATTTACATGGCCCTTTAAGGAGAGGAAAATGTGAAAAAGAAATGGAAACTGTTCAAGATATACAAAACCCCTAACGAACAAGATTTACAAATTCAAGAGAAGAAAAGCTGGGGAACAGCAGCTGTTTCTCTCTTTCCCTAGACATCCACATTAGTACTTAGGTTATCTTTTCTACAAGATACCATCCTTCCTTTATTTATTTGACATAAATAAATGGCTATTACTTAAGCTACTGTCAGAAACTCCTCACCGTGACAGTTCTAACCTGCTTCTCTTGCTTATAACACAGGCCTTTGTACCAGCCCCACAGAGGAAAGCAGGAACTAATTGTGCCTTTTAGATTTGAACTGTGAAGGTGAAAAAGCAGTATCTCAATAGTATCAGGATCAATATTGCCATAACTTTATTTCACTTCCACTACTTTTCACAGAATCTCAAAGTGTATTTTAACTCCCAGGGAATTAGTTTTCTATTAATTAATGACAATAACTGGCATGCCACTCCAGAGCTTCTTCACATGACCTGAGGCAGGGACCTGCCACACACAAGCTTCACCACGTGGCACCTTGGAGGCCTGTACATCTTTATCACTAACAGAAACGGTAACACTAACTCTGCTTCTGTTGGTCAGATCAAGAGGCAACACCAAAGTATCCAACCAAGTAACAAGTTTCCTAGAGGGTAGTGAGGTTCACGTGATAGAAACAGCTGTTCTGCAGCTGGCAGGCTTCTTCCGGGAGAACTCGGCACTTGCCATTTGCAGGGATACATCTCAGAAATAAAAACCAAGCACCATGCGCTGCTCATTTCCAAGTTTTCTGTGTTTACTCTCAACCATGTGATCACGAGGATGACCTCGAACCTTTCGGCGGATAGCAGTCTTTATTCATCATAGGTTTTATTATCACACTCGGAACCTCCGCATGCAATACAAAAACCACGACAAATGTCAAGTCAGTAAGTTACTGCCAGAAGCTTTTCGTACAGGACAGGGACAGAGGATGGCCTTGCAGATCTGAGCACACCATGGGCCCATCTACAGCAGCTCTGGCACCGACAGCCCAAAACACTTCACCACCCCACCGAGGTGTCGAGGGGGCCTGCGACACCCCGGCCCCGCCAGCGGCCCACAGGGGCCTTCCCACCTACAGCCCAGGATTTCTGCGGAAACCCAAGGGTGGAAGCGCTGAGGACACAGCAGGGTCACGCGGCCATGCGGATGCCGCCGGGGCCCGACAGGCGGGGCCGCACCGGGTCCCCGGCGGGTTCTGCCCGCCTGCCTCGCTCCCATCCCGGAGGGGGCTGCTGGCGGCCTCCCCCAAGAAGGCGGGGGCGACAGGGCGGAGCCGGCGGCAGAGCGAAGTTGAGGCCGGCCCGCGGGCTGGACCCCGGCCCAGCCGCGCTCTCACCGTACTCGCTGGGCGCCGGGTCCGGCTGGAAAGCGAAGTGCGCGGCGGCCCGGCGGGGCGCGCCCGGCAGCGGGGCCAGGCGGCCCCAGAGCCCGGCGGGGAGCGCCGCGCGCAGCGCCCTCCCCGCCGCCGCCATCGCCGCGATGCCGGGCCCTCCGCCGCCAGCGGCTTCTAAAGAGGCGGGGTCCCGGGCCGGCCTGCCATTGGCCAGCGCCGCCGGGGCACGGACCAATGAGCGGCGGCTCCGCGGTGGGTGGAGGACTGGGAGGGCGGGGAGGGAGTTCTGCTGCCCGCGAGCGGGGGGCGTGGCCTAGGGGCGGGGGGGACGGGGGCACGGGTACGCGCGTGGCACGCGGGAGCCGTGAGCGGGAGCGCGCGCTGCCCCGGTGAGCCCTCACAGCCGCAGGGACAGGCCCGGGGACAGTCATGGCCACAGGTGCTGTCGTAGGCACGGCCACAGGCCGCGGCCACAGGCACAGCCATGGCCGCCGGCATAGGCACGGCCGCAAGGGGCGTCGCCGCACGCTCGGTGCTGTCACAGTCGCAGCTGAAACCAAGGGCTTCACCTCTCCCGTTATACTCTTCTCTTTTCTTCCGCTGCAGGGGTCGTCGTGTCACCACCCCAGAATCGGCAAATCGTAGACTGGTTTGGGTTGGAAGGGACCTTAGAGATGATCTAGTTCCAACAGCCTTGCCAGTGGCAGGGTCGCCTTTCACTAAGCGAAGTTGCTTAGAGTCCCATCCAACCTGGCCCTGAGCACTTCCAGGGATGGGGCATCCACAGCTTCTCTGGGCCACCTGTTCCAGTGCCTCACCATTCTTGCAGTAAAGAATTTTTTTTCCTAATATTCAATCTAAACCTATTCTCTTCCAGTTTGAATCCATTCCCCCTTGTCCTGTCCCTACATGCCCTTGTAAAATTCTTTATCTTTCTTCCAGGCTCCCTTCAAAATGTCTGAAATCCTACCTATCAATTCTACCCCAGCAGCTGCCCCAGAAGGGTAAAAAGAATTCATAAACCTGCAGATATTACCTGTTCCACTCTGTATCTCAAAACCCCTCCCAACTGCCCATCCAACCTGGCTCTCAATTTTTTCCAAGGTCTTTTCTTCCAAACACTCTTGCTCATACCTTTGTTACATTATTTTATTGAAATTATGATCTTTCATAGGCACATATTTTCTTTGTCAGGTTTTATAAAAACATTCTTTCCAATGTTCTCCTCACCAAAGTGACCAGCTCACGTTCCTTCCATCATCCGGGTGAACCTCTTGGTCTACTTCTGCAGTCTCCATTTCTTCCTCTGCTGTCCTTGCTGCCTTTTAGTTGTCTCCAGATCAATCCTTTCCCTTTTGTCAGTGCTTCACATCTTATCCCTGTGCATGCTTCTTCATCAGCTCCTTTCATGCAGCCTCCAACATGTGACAAGCTTTGAGTTTTTCTCCCCTGTCTACTTTGATATTATCTGTAAGACCAACCATACTGGTTAGTCTATTTTACTTTGCTCCAAGAACCCTAATTCAATACCATGGCTCAAAGAAAAGGGCTAGAAATTAGAATTATGTACAAATGGCATCACCTCTTTCAAATGAGAGGGCTTGTATGTAACCCTGTATGAACAGGGCCTAGTTTAAATACTGGAATATTAGATTTCATGTGTAATGTATGTATAACTTTTATGATTAGACTTTTTTTTCTATCTGAGTTCCAAGCCATTACTGAATATCCCTGTAATGACCACAGTTTTTCATTGAACACTATTGTTTTATTATATATTTTGTGAAAAAAAAATATTTTTCATGTTGATTTAGAATTCCCTAATCATTAAGATTTGTGCAAAATAAAAGGCTTAATCCTCCTGCTAGCTGGGGAGACCATCCACTTGCTCTTTAACATGCCCTTTATCCTTAGAGTCTGCTGAAAAGGTCCTCAAATTTTGGGTGATTTTGAGTGATTGATCATGGAATCGAACAAGTTTGAACATATCCCAGTATATCCCAGGGAAACAAGGCCCTATTTAAGGGGGTGAGAATTTTAACAAACAACAGAAAAGCCATATTTGCAATGAACAAGGAATATAAATGTCAGATGTTGAGGTGGTTCCATCTTCAACTGAAGGCAACACGTAGATGTTTGAAAAAAGTTTAGTACCTGGAAAACATTATAACCACCAAGTGATATGTAATCATGTAACATGTATTGCTAATAGTGGAAGACACTACAAATATCCAAGTTTACTATTCAAATAATTGTGTTTCTTTCAGAAAGCAATGTATCTGGATAGGAGGAATTTAGCTATATTTCACATCATTGTGACAAGATCTGCAAAACTGAAACATTGAGAGCAATAGTATAGAAAGGAGTTAATTACTTTTCATGTGAGTCTGTCATCTATTACTATTATGGCAATTATTGGATCTGTGAATTGCTAAACTCATACTATAAACTGTAAGATATATTTTGCTTATGTACAGTTAGTATATGCTATGCTGTGACTCTTGTCTCCTATACCTGGTGATATATGGAACTTGAAAAGGAAAGGAATGGTCATGTGGCCCACCATATTACAGAGGAAGTTATAGCATTTATGATGGAAGGGTGGAAGGAAGAAATATCTTCAGTAAGATGCTCACCTGCCAGTCAGACCTAGGTGAAAGAGAAAAAAGTATCTGGAGATATATTAACACCTAAATTGTTGTTGCCTTTTTAGTACAAAAGATGGTTTGTCCAGATGGCCTTGGATATTTGCACTGGTAATAAAAAAAAAGTGGCGGGGGGCAATCAAAGAGGATTATCCAAATGTACATTGGCTGAACAATGTTTTAGTGGAGTTTAGTCCCAGCATTTATGTCTTTCCAGCTCTGATGGGGTAATAATTATATCCATGTTGTTGCTGGTATATGTTATGATATTCCAGCAACTTCAATTACATTTTGAAGACATTTTTCTCTTTTGGAAGTTGTTAAGTCACTTAGGACCACTTCTGTTAAATCTGTTCAGCAGACATTAGGAGCTGAAATCAGCTGCATTCCCCATCTGTGTGTATTAGTCATTTTGCACATCCTTAGTATTGTTGACAACCATTTAAAAAGTCTGGCAGGGATTACTATTATTTGTGAATAATCATGCAAAGCAACTAATGATGATGATTGCAGACCCTACTGACACAGACCAGATTATGCCCATGTTTATGCCAGCATCAATCAGATACAACTCCTTTGAAGTCCATGTTGTTGCCTCTGATTGACATGGATCTAGCTGAGAGCAAACTGCAATAATGGATTTGGACAGAAATAGATGGTTCCAAGTCTACAATTCTATTTCAAATTCTCTGAAAAATTTTTACATAGCTTTCAGCTGAATCTTAAACTTGTCACATTTCCTAGTAAGTGTTACTTAATTTAAATTGCATTTCTGTACATGATGAAGTATCCAGGCAATTTCTGTTGCATTCCTTCAGGCATAATTGTTTTCTTTTCACTTCTGTCTCACATGTTATAGTGTTGCTGTAAGTTTTCCTCCCTGCTCTGTGGTTTATGGAAGGAATTTTGTTGCATGTTTCTACGCCCAACAGTTCCTTATTGTCTGCTTTGTTTGTCCTTCTTTTTCTGTACTGATACTTTGGAGCTGTTTTCTCCATCCCTCCTCCCTCAGACAAATGGGGTTTTTTGCTGATTAGGGACAGTCATTTCTTTCTTGGATATGTGAAAATAAGAAGTTGTAGCATTTGTCTTGACTGGCTTTATTAGCAGTCCTGTACAGATTAAATGTGGGAACAGAAAATGTTGTCTTATCCCTAACAATGAGTAAGACTAACCAAACAAGACCAGAGCAGTAATGGTTTTGATCAACAGGATTTAGAAATAAATGCTTTCGTCTTAGGTAGCGTAAATGCCAGAAACCTTTTTGCAGTTTAGCAGAGAAATTATTATTTTGCACTTTGATAAAAAGCAGGTCAGGGCAATCTATCTGGAACCAGAGAAGTTGTAGCCTGGCACAGAGCAGGAAAAAAAAAAGCATAAGAAGCTTTAATGACATAGTTTTGCACTCATTGTCATGTAAGGTCAGAAATCATCTGGTTACTTCTGACCCACCTCTGTGGTAAGACAGTGCTTCCCACTCAGTCTAGAATAGTAACTGTGGGTTTCATCACCAATTGCTTTTTAGATTTTTAAACGCTGCACACTTAATTTTAAGACAGTCCTATTTTAAATTACATGAGTAATAACATTAAGTGAATCAAGGCTGGAAACTGCAGTGTCTATCCATAGAGACATTATTCAGCTTTCTTTATACAACATTACAGCCTTTCATAATTACAGGATGAGAATCCCACTCCTCTATTTAATTCAATCAGTTTTCATTGCCTTGAAACCACAGAGCATATTTAACTCTATTTTCTACTGACTTAATCTAGAAATACCCGTACAGGGAAATGATTTTTAATAGTTAACAGCTCATAATTCTAATGCCAAAAAAGCCATAAAGAAATCCAATTTGTGCAAGGAATGGGGATCACATTTTTATACTGGGGATAGTTAAATATAGGAACATTTTACCTGAGAATATGCAGGATTCTCATCACTTCCACTCTTCAAATCATAACTAGATTTCTTTTTAGAAGATATACTGTAGCGTCATTTCTATGCCCCATTCAAGAAAGACAACTAGGTTGTTGCAATGATGTAGATTAAAGCTTTCTGACTTTTATATAAAAGATTGTTTCAAATACATATATGAAAAGCTGCTGCCTAAGTTTGATTTAGATGAACAGGATATCTTTTAACAGGTTTTCAGTGGCACCCTTAGGCAGCACAGGCATTTAATGCAGAAATACAGCTTCACTAAAACATAGGGTTTTGAACTAATTTAGGCAGTCCGGATCGCACTGAAAGCCAGAAATAATAACTCACATTTTTATCCCTTTCATCTTTCTCTATATTTAAATAAATATATCAAAGTCTATTAGAAATAGCATAAATTGAGATTTGTCTTACTGGTTTGTAATTTTTCATATATACCATTAGGTGGCAGGGAACAATAAAGATTTACTTGATGAAATACATATGTTGAAATACAGATCTATCAGATTGTTCTCTCCACCCTTTTTGAATCAGATTTCCTACTGTGAACTGTCAAAAGCTTTGTTTAGCTAATTATTAAATGACTTACCAACAGGGCTCACTGCTTTCATCAAAACTGCTTCAGATTTCATTTTTGTGCAATCCTTTTGTGAAATAAGAAAAAAAAAAAGGCATGCTCATCCCAGTGGGAGTTCCTTAAAAATTAAGCATCAGCACTGCTGTATCTACTTCTAGCCTTTGCTTCTGACTGCTGGAAGTAGCCCCTTGGCCAGTCTAATTCAGTAAGCATTGGTGGAAAGCAAGAAAGTTTATTATTCTTTTGAGGGCCTTGGTTGTAAGGGCTATGCTTTTGTCTGGGTTCAGCTATAAATAGGGACCTTTTACATAGCATAGGTACAAAAAGGATTGAACTGACAAGGCTTAGACACCCGGGCTGACAGACAGATGGCTTCAAGTAAAAAGAGGGCATTTATACTCCTAGCAACTTTTATGTCTCTAAATCTAGCTGGCTGCTGATTTTAGAATTGCAGTGGATGTCACTGGTGAGAGGGTAGGTGGCAGGAATCACAGGGCAAGGCTTGTCTGCTTGATAACTCATCAATGATTGATGTATGGGAAGTTAATTGCATTACTAGTGACGCTGTAGGAGATAAGGAAATCTATGCTCAGCATTTCCCAGAGATGTGGAATTAAATCCCTTGCAAGAGAAGCCCCTAAAAGATTTATTCTTGTTCCCTCAAACTCATCAAGTGCTGTTGGTAGGAACTGTGCTACAGATATTGTCACACGTGCTTAACTGGAAAGACCCAGTAATAATCTAGTGCCAAATAACTAACAATTCCAGAAAATACTATACAGCTGCAGTGCAACATTCCCATTTGATAAGCTGACACCTGAAAGGAAGAGAAGCACAAGAGAGAGATTTTGTTGATTTGTTATTGATTAGCCTGATATGCAGAGAAATTCGGCTCAATGCAGTTTTAACGTGACAGTGACAGTAAAATGAGTGACAGTAAAGAGATGGAAATCCATTATTCACAGTGTGTGGTAGCAACCCAGAGAACTCTTAACAGTGTGTCTCTTTTTTGTCAGGCAATTGCCTCTAGAAGCAAGGAGTCCTTTGTTCCTCCTGTTCAGCACCAGCATTGCCTGAGAACACTAACAGTAACTGCACAAGCTATAACCTTACTATTTGTGAGGTCTACATGTCTGCTTGAGTTAGAATTCAGTATTTTTAATCTTAGTCTCTGAGTTTTAGTAGTTGTGTCATATCCACACAGTTCAGACATAGGCAATCTTGTGGGAAACTCTCTATCTGAAACAGGAATCTTCAATAGTTAAAAATGCCAAACGCAATAATAATGATTGTACCACAAGATGACTTAAGCAGCAGATTCTATTAATTTGGATTGCAGAAAATCAGATTCCTTCCAAATATAATAATCAATGCCTGTGCACATCATAGTCCGATGGCCCCTACGGCTGTAAGCATAAAAGGTGGGTCATCTTCAACAGTGATTTCTTTCCTTCACAAATAATAGCTACAGATTTCAGAAAGCTGCCAAGCTCCAATTCAACATGCTATCAGCCTTAGCATCTGACAGCAGTATTGGTACTCCCCATGGATTAGTCTAGCAGTCAATGTATAGATCACCCTACCCTGTTTCTTGCAAACAGTTCCTTGCTAAGTTGTTTCTTTCTAACTGTGTAGCTCACAGGCCTCCCAGGAAAGATGCAACATAGCCCTGGAGATGAGAGAGGAGCTGCAGTGTGTTAGGAGATTGATCTTGGACTCTGTGTGAAATCTAACAAGCAATGTTTTTTTCCAGTGCACTGTGAGTTGTTCAATAATCAATATTTTTTGTCTTTGAGAGACTGATGAAAAACTGGAGTCACTAAGCAAGTGTGTTTCTCAGAGGGAATTGTGTTCAGTGGGGCTGTGCAGGCTCTCCGAAGGACGGGCTGCTGGGAACAGCCGGGAGCCATGCTTTGCAATATGCAGTGCAAGCTGTGTGCACATTGCAATTTGCCCCTGGAGTCTGCAGCATACTGTGAGTCCTGGGGTGGATTGCACATGAACTAATCTGTGTTTGCACATCCTGATGCTGCTGCTGGGCTTTCACTAGCACAGAGCCTAACGGGACATGGGTTAATGCTGGGATTCAGTCAGGGGCAGTGGTGGTTTACTTATCTTTGTGGGAAAGGGAGGAACAATCATAACCATCAAGCTGATCACTTATTGTGCCTTATGTTTTTAAAACCACAGATAAGTAGTGCGAAGTATTTGGATCTCCAGAAAGGAAAGGTCTTTCCAGTCTGCATAATTCAAATGTGGGTTACCATATGCCTGAAGCTCAGAAACATTATTTGTATGTTATCGCCCTGTTTTCCTTATGTTGTTCTTTACAGTTTTACCAGAGATGTCAAGAGTTGCTTACTCAACTGAGCCAAAATCCTGAATATTTTACAGAATCCTTTTGTACCTTTGGTCCTTTCATTGTTGTACAATCAGATGTTGCACAATCAGATGTACAATCTTCTGCTCAAGAAAAGGATAAATATATTCTGAGATATTGTCATATTTTTGGAATGTGAAATTCTGGATTCTCCTTGGAATTTACAGTTGTTTGCAAGAGTGGGCACAACCACCTCTTTGATTTCTCCTAAGGTGTGTTCAAAAGGACAAAGTTCAGCCCCTTTTGCGGGACTTTGCATCTTCCATCTACTTTCTGAGGTGGATGTACTAAAAGAAAGAACTTGAAAAATCATCTGCCTCACCCCCCCCCCCGCCCCCGCCGCCCCCCCAAAAAAAATCTATTAGTGTTCTGCATCATCTTCTTTTTAGAGAAAGCACCAAACAGTTTGGTTTTGTTTTTCTTAAACAACCTATGTAATAAACTGTAGATTTGTGCTTTCCAGTGCTTTCTTTTGAGGAGCCCTCAGTAAACTAAAACATATTTCAGAATGCAAAACCTTTGGTCCTAACTAACTCAGGTTAATGAATGAAAAGAGTTTCCCTTTGAAAGAGGGATCTCAGGCAGCACAGTAGAAGCAAGTTAGCTAGAGAAGTCAAAATATTCTGGAGGTCAGCAGAACAAAATGTATTTTCTAGGCTTATGATGACTTTGAGAACACTTATGCTATCTAACATCTTTCTCTGTCTTCCTGTTAGGCTTCTCACATCACCCAGAAATGAGATTAATGGAAAGAAAGAAGTATGCTTTCCTAGTACACTTTCCTTAGCATGCCGAAAAGATGATAGCAAGAGGTAGGATGAGATAGAAAACAGGAGTGGTTTTGCTCAGGTCTGAAGATACTGGGATGATTTACATTGCAGTAGAAGAATGCCTAGGGTTGTTTTCCTTCAAATGTGCCAGGGGGTGGTACAAGACCTACTGGTAGTTTCATATGTATTGTCAAAGCTACTGCCTACGACTGCACACATTCAGCTTCTTGTGAAAGACTGTTACAGGCAAGACCAAAGGAAAAATTACTCTTGCAAGCAGTGCTCTACCTACCTAAAACAAACAACAGCAAGGGTGGTTTGTGGAGCAATTTGTAGGAGGAGATCAGAGAATTTTCATCCTTTCTTTAAGGCTTGGATCTAGGAAACCAACCTGAAGGGTAAGAGATGAAGAAGGATGCAGTTGCAAAATTAAAACAAACAACAACAAAAAAAAAAAGACTAACTGATAAAGAAGAAAAAATTGAGAAACTAAATTGCTGTAATGGAAAGGGATATGAAAAATCGGGCAGATGATGGAATGGCAAAAGAGAAAATTAGGGAAGACAGTTGCAACAGAGGAGAGGAAGATATGGTTGAGATAGCTAAGAGGTGGAGTTCTCAGAGCAATGAAGCCTTATGTGATACTGACATAGAACAGGAAACAAAATGGTCTCCAGGTGAAGGAGAGAACAGATGGAAGCAAATCTGAGATTCACCTCTCTATCAAAGAGAATCATCAAGGAGGAAAGTGAGCATAATATTAGCTCATCAGTCAAAAACAAGAGAATGAGATGGGGACCAGAAGTTGCAAACTATCAGAGTAGGGATGGCAGGTGGAGCTGCCAGAGGCAGATGGATAGGGGACACTGCTGTTGTCTACAAACATCTTGGATATCCAACACCTTGAGTGAGAAAAGCAATTTGAATTGATACTGGAAGAATGTGAATATCAAAATGTTAGTGACCTAGAATTGGAATTAGAAAGTTCTTAACCATCATCTCAGGAGGCTCTGTCCCATTATGTGCTGTCCTATTAGGAACAGGGTATGCAAACACATCCTAGATTATCTTCAGGTGGAGCTTGATAAATTTGGGGATGCAATCATATACACAATTGATCCACGATGAGTGAGACCAGATTGGATGTCGTAGGAGGACCTTCCTAGTCCCTGCCCTAATCTTATTTTCCCAATAATGATGCTGTTGACTCATATGTATTGACCAGGACAGGTGCAGACAGACACACATTTGCCTCACTCAGTTTCCAAGCCAACTGGATGCCACCCACTTCTGGAATCTGTGTAGCTGGAGTGGCCCAAGGCTGTACCCAAGTTGTTAAATCTGTGCAAATACATGACTTTCAGATCTGAACTGGCTTGCTTTTGCCTAACTTGGAGTGTGGGCGAGGGAGTCCACACCTATCCATACACCCTCAGAAGGCTGTGCAAAGCTCATATGTTTGGTGCCTCAGAGGAATGTGAAAACTACATAGATTAGGGATGCAGGGACTATAAAGGGTGATGTAGCAGGGCTATGGGGACTCATGATCCCAGAAGTATAGTAGCAACTTCTGCCAGTCCAGGGTGCCACAGCAGCATGGTCAGGAGCCACGTGGAACATCTCCATGGTCGCTTCTATATGGCAATGTGGTGTGTTGTAGCAGACTAGTCTGATACTCCACCAGTGTGTACCATGGCACCAGGAATGACAGCTTGCTCTTACATCTTTGGTTGCTCTCCCAGTTGTGTTGAGTTCCTAGACAATGCTGCGCAGTGGAGATGGTGTCCTGTTCATCTGGGCTGGAGTATCCCTTCCTGGTCTCTCATCATACTTTGTGTCTTGATCCCAGGAGCTGCATTGCTCCTCAACAAATGTGCAACCCCCTGCTCCTGCTGCAATGACCACAGCCATTTACTGCATCAAGTTGTGTTCCAAGGCACCAACTGATACTTGTATATTTGGAAGCATTAGTCTGTTACAGGTGTATAGCAGATTACTTTTTATTGCTGATAAGATCCTGGTAAGGAAAGATCATTGGACCCTGCACAGTGTGGTCTTCTGCACAAGTAAGGGCTTTTTTTTTCACACTGGGTTTCCATTTTTCCCTCCTAGTAAAAATCTGTGGTTATGAGCGTGCGTGGGTTGCAGTGTTTCCGCTGTGACTGAAACGGGACCATTCCCACACTACTTGAAGCATTGCATTCTTGGCTCCTGAGATTATTTGCAGATAGCTGTGGCCATGTCTTCCTTTGATGAAGGTGTTCTTATCTTAGGTGAGATGTGGAGTGCTTCATCTTGCAACATTTCTGCTACCCCCGCCCCAGGCAGAGAAAGAGGGAGAGAACACAGGAAGAATGACAACTTGTACTTTCAAAATCACAGCCTCATAAGGACAACAGTTGATAACAAGCCCAAGCAAAACCAAACTTCTGACTCACCCTCCTCTCTCCTAGCCTACTGGGAGAGATTGAGGATTTCTGCACAATAGTAACACTGGCTTCAATGAGACCCCTTTTTTTTTTTTTTTTTTTTTTTTTTTTTTTTTTTTTTTTTTGTCATTAAAGGAATTGATGCTTTTTTAGACTATGCATTTATTTTAGAAGCTTGTCTCCACTTTTTCCCCTGAGCCAGGCTGCTTTTATCAGCAGACCTGTGATAGAAAAGAGGCATATATTTCCTTGTGGGCCTCTATTAATATGAAGTCAGGAACTGCACATTTCACATACCCTACAATAGTGCCCTGTCTGCAAATAAACTTTTGTCTGCAATTATGACTTGCAAGTGCTTTCTAGCAATAGTGGAATTTTAGATTTTGAATGAAATGCCCTTGTTTCTACCAAAGAGGTAAGAAAGGCATTCCACAGGAAAAACAAAAAAACCAGCCAAACAAAAAAAGTTCCGTAGAAATAGTAATATAGATAGTATAGATAGGACATAGATTTATAAATGTGATGTCCTATGTGTGCCTTCTTAGTCATTTATGGGCAGGTGAATAAAAGCACAGTGTTATCTTTGTTTCCAAGCCTATATCAGGATTTTGTTATTAGAAATACATGTTTGGCTGAAAGTCAAGTCCAAAGCCTACTGTTTAAAGGTCAGGACTGCAAATGCAAGCATTCTTCTGACATTAATTAGATGACATTAAAGTTAATATTGTGGGTGCAGGCCAGATCCAGACCACTTCTGTATATGCCCTAGAGGTAGGATTAATCTCATTTTTACCATGAAAGTTAGGCAGTGAATCTCAAATGGCCAGGTGGGCTCCTTAACTGTACCAATAGGCAGAAGTAAAGCACTTCACGGTGTGATTCATCCAAAACCAAGGCAGGTGTCTGAGAGAAGGGAGGCATATCTCCCTCAGAGCATGTCCCTCTCCACATCTAGAGAGAGTGCAAGTGACTTTTTTGCAAGATGGATCCCACCACTGGGAATGTCATGTTACTTTTGCTACTGGATCACTGCCTAACTTGACGCTTACTAAAGCTTGATCTTCAGTATCTTCGCTATTTCTCCTTTCCCTGTAGTGTGTAGGGTCGCCATTATTTCACTGTGTGCTGCTCAGTTTAGCGTAGAACACTGAATTTATTAATTTTCAGTGGGATTCCCTCATGTTCTCAAGTCCAGTATTTGTTAGTTCTTTACAAACACTGATTAAAATCTTCAAAGATGTGCAAAAAAAGAAGGCATTAATATTACCACTTCTTTTCACAAAGGAGGAATTGAAACACCTAGATTAGAGTCAATGAAAGCTTCCTGCACTTCAGGTGTGCATAGACTGATTTTTCAGTGCTTACAACATTATACATCATTCTGGAAGTGTGAGACAGCCTGTTGTGACCTGGATTGCAAATGTGAGAGCCTTCCAACTTCTGCAAACCACTCTTTCCCAGGTCTTGTGTTTGCCACTGTGAAAAACTATAATCTTTTACTCCAGTTAACACTGTTAACAATGGTCTTTTTCTGGGACAGTACCACTTTGGAATAGTGCTGCTTCAATTTACGTGGCAGGCCCACACTCTGTAAGGTGTCATTCAACCAATTTCACTTGTAAGAGCATTGTTTCTGGCACTGTAGATCCATTTTCATTCAGGTTCTGCAATGATTGAGCTGCAACAAAAGCAGCTGAGCCTTATCCGACAGCAGCCTCCTCCATTGCACAGTCAAAACAAATTCCCACAGCACACACAGGCCATTCTTTGCCCCAAGTAAGGCAGGGAGTCCTGAGGGGAAACCACAGGAGTTTGTAATCAGGTCATTAAAAGAATTTTTGTTCATATTCAGAAGGAGGCTGGAGTAAGGTTACACAAGCAATTTGAATTTACTTTTTCATTCTTGATTTTGGAAATGTAGGTTTCTTTTAACAATTTTAAAATATTGTCATACACTATTTTGAACAAGTCAGCCACAGGAGAGGAGAGGTCTCCCTGAGTGAAAGCTCTGCCTGGGTCGCAGCAGTGGTAGGTGCTTTATCTGGCACGCTTCCAGCAGCTAAGCTCACACTCTAGGTGATGGCAATACTGTCATCTCCTGGGCGCTAGAGGGGGATGGATACACATGCTTCTTTGCTGGATTTCACAGCTGGAGAAACAATGCTTCTGTTTGCAATCCCAGAAGCTAAAGAAAGTGGTGACAAACCTTTATTTGTTGCTTCTCTCTCCCTCTTTCTCTCTCTTTTTCTTCTTCTTCCTGGAGTAGGGATCTTCTGTTGCCATCCTCTTGCCTTCTGTTCATTTCTGTCTCTGCTTCTTCATTCCAATGCATTATTTCCATTGACTTCTAAAGGCTGTCTGGTGCTGTGCTTTTCCACCTTCCAGGGAGAGCTCCTGTTTTTGCTCCTAACCTCTGCTCACAATCCCTCACCTCTCCCGTTTCTTGTACCTGCACAGCCTCCAACTTCATGTGACACTTAAATACAGTAAATACAGGTTCTTACTCTGTCCTCAGCAAGACAGTGGTATCTCAGCCCCTTTGAAGAGGATACTGAGATAAGATCTGTTGATCTTCTGAAGATCAAAGCACAGTGGGGTGAGATCCATGAGTATCAGATCTTCTGGGAGTTCCATTTGAAGCCTAGTATTTGCCTTCATGGTAGAAGGTGAAGTCATCTTGAAAACCCATGACGTTGACCACAGTCTTCCCTGTGGCGCACTAGGTACTCTTTTCAGACACAGTTACACAGAATCACACCAGGCTAAAAGAATCATCAGCAAGTACACTATTGTTTTCCAGGTAAGCCAAGCCATGGGAACTTGTTGGCATCGAGCCCTCCATTCAAGGAGAGCTGAGTTGAAGCTGTTGTATATCATGTAGATAAAGTCAAAGACCTTGAACAGATTTTGATAATATAGCTGTGAGCAGAGACTGTCTGGTGTGCTCTCATTAGCCTGAAATTCAGGTTACAGAACCATGAACCATGTCCTGGGTTCAGGTTGTGAGTCATTAAGCAGTCCTTTGACTAATGAAGGTAAGCTGGATTCTACACAGAAATGAGCTCTATTCATAAGCTGCTTCTGTCCCTCTCTCCTCCTTTTTTTTGTTCAAACTTTTTGCTCCTCTCTCTAAGCCCCCATGGCTGTTTTTCATTAGACATATTTTCTGTACATTTTACCATTTTCTAAAATTCCTCACTCCTCCCACTGAGCTGAGGGTGTTCCTTCCCCTCTCTACACTCCTCAAACCAGCAGTGAGAGCACTGAGATGAGAGCACAGACCTTCTTCCCTTTTCCATTGCAGAATCTGCTGGATGTGTAAGGCCAGCTGAGCCCTGCTCCTTCCACCCTGGCCTGCCCTGCACTGTCTGGGTGCAACTGGAGCAGCTGTAGCAGATATAGAAGCTTTTAGGATTTGGGAGGTGTTTGAACTCGTATGTCTGCTACCAAATGATATTGTAGATACCAAATGTACAAATGCCAGTTTTGGCTGTATTCTGCTTGCTTAAATCTTGAGAAGAACAGACAAAAAGAAAATGCCTGAAATTAATGTTTTCATTCAGCATCACAGACAGCTAACCATGGAATATCCTGTTGCCCTGCACCAGTAGATCTGTGGCAGTACTACTGAACCATTTTAACAAAAGAAAAGCTACTGAAAATTTCTACTCTGAGGGCTTTCCATGGAAAATATAAGTTCAAAAATCTGCAGTTCTGAAAGGTTTAGTTAGCTTAGGGACATAAGAAGGTGAGTTGTGTTTACTGTAGAGGTTATTACTTCCATGATCACTACTACTCAGGGGCTTAGTTGGTTTGTCTTATTTGAGGTTTGCTCCAACCCCTTTATTTTTGCAATTTACTCCTTGATTAACAAAGTAGAGAAAAATGTGTGTTCTTTTGTCAAAGCTGATAGGTACTAAACTCTTATTATTATTTAAACTTCCTTTTCCTTAGTTGCTTGACTTCTAGCAGTCCTTCCAACATCCATCTCTGCTGATGTGCATTTTTACATATATATATTATATGTATATATTTACAAGTTCTCTTTCCTTTGACTTTAGCTTGACATCCTAAGGAATTCTAAGGTATCATACTCTTTATTGTGCTGTCTGTCTACCTGTCTGTCAGCCCCCATTTGGTGAATTTGAGCCACTTTGCCAAGCAGAATTAGGCTAGACCCACTACTGAAAAAAATCAGAAATTAATTCCCTTTAAGTTTCATTGAAACCATTGGGAGAGGAGTGGGACAGGAAATGGATACAAATAGCTTCCCCTGTTGCAGCTAAAGTATAAGCTCAATGTTTTTTTCATCCTAACAGATGGGCAGTCAGCACATGCACCGCTTGGCACCCACCCCAACACGTGCTGCCTCTTCTCCAGCTAGATGGGTAGGAGACAGAAACATTTTTGGGGCATGCCATAGTGCATTTGGAGGTGGAGATGTGGAACTCTTGCAGTGAGAGATGTAGGAACAGATTGTACACATCTGTAGGAAACCATATTTTAGCATTTCTGATGTCCAAGGAATATGTGACATCTATTTGGAAGGAAGTGAGGGTAATTACAGAAGGGTACAGGCAGGGCTAAAGGAGAAAGGTCTTAAATGTGTGGGAAACTGGGCTACATTAGTTCTGCAGCTTGTGGTGTGACACTGTAACTTTCAGCCTTTGTTATTCCCTTTCTGGAAACAATCCTAAACAATGGCTTTTGTTCAGTCAACAAAGTTTTGATTCATGTTGTTTAGTTCCTTAGCTAGGGAACGACTTTGTAAATAATGGGAGAGGGATTTAATGCCCACAGTTTTCTGCGAGACTTAGAAAAGAACCTATAAGAAAGCAGTTAGCAAGGGGGAGCTCCATCCAGCAATTACAGCCAAGGACTAGAGCTCTCAGTGGAACAGAAAAAGGATTGGAGTCAGGGACTGACAAGGAAAAGGAAGGATTTCTACTGATATTACCATTGACCAGCCTTTTATGTGTCTATCTGCAACTGAATAAAATTTGTCATTGCCCCTGTTCCTTAAAGCCAAAAGCATAAACAACTGTAAAAATGCTCACTAGAAATAATACAATTGAACCTAGAACAACTGCAAAGTATGTTGGTGCTCCTAGACAATCTTTAAATACTTAGACTAGGATTTTTTTAAAGCACATAGTATCATGAAATGCTTAATTTTGCTTTTAATTCTAAAATGTTACAAAATTACTTCATTGTTGAAGCATATATGGCTTACAAATATGCATCAATGATTTGTTTGAAATGTGTTTATTTAGTTCATAATATTCTCTCATCTCTTCAAAATGAAATATTTTAGCACTCAGATGTCATTTGTTTTCAAAGCCAATCTGGCTTGGTATATAGGGTTTCTATAAGTAGTACATTTAGGGTGGCCTCTCCTAGGATGGGCCTGAAGAAGAGCTCTTCAATCGCATCTGCATCGATGTCTTGAAGAGACGTGACTAGCTGAAGAATCAAAGCAAACCTGCCGAGGCTCCCATGGAACAATGTTGAGATAAACTCCATCAGGGCTTTCTGAGCTTCCTGCTGCAGTGACTGTACATAAGGGAGACATTTCAGGACAAGACATTCTGTCAAAACAAAAAGTAAAATAACAAATCTGAGTAAACATTTCTGCCCTTTGTAATGATGGGTGTCTGGATTTCTGGCTTATAGCACTACTTTCTCTATAGAAAAAAATAAACACTTTCTAAACATACTTTTTGGGAAAAGAAGGTATGTGTATCTCAATAATTTGAAATGAGAATTGAGCAATATTGTAAGCAATCTAGCCCATTACATTAAAATCCAGCTTTGAAATGGTAACAGAAGGTAATTTTGACTCAGTACAGATGGAGAAGTTTTGTAGTGTTGTTTACCCACCAAATGATGCTGAGATAGTAGTCTGGGCAGGTGGAAATATTCCAGCTCTAATCAGCCCTACCTAGGTAATATCAGGAGATGGAAATGATGGTTTGGAGCAGCGAGCAGGCTCGCAGCCTAAAAATGTAGGTTTACAGTATACCCAGCCCCATCTCCATCCTGTTGTTGCCTCTGCTTACTAGACTAAGCTGGGGCACTGTGGTTCACCATATTATCTAGGTATTTTCATTTACAATCTAAAAAGAGCAAGAGGAGTGCCTCAGCAAGGGGAGTGCCTGAAGAAGGAGAGTCATGGTCTTGAGCCTCAATCACACCTCTCATAGCATGTGACCTGTGGGCTCACTGAGGGTGTTTGTGAGTGCCAGAACTCAGTGCTAAGGACACCCCATGTACACCCTTTGCCTCTGGAGGGATTGCCTTGTCATGTAGCTCTCAGCGACCTGTTGCCTCCTGTGCTCACTCTCTGAGGATATCTTTTCTCTCCTAGAATTGTTGCAGTCTGGACAGAGGGTAGAACACACTATTTGGCATCTTTTACAGTGACTGACTCCATACCTCCCTGGAACAGAATCTGAATAGCTCACACCAGGTATGTTTCACACAGGATCATTCATTTCTGTGTGGGAAGTTCAGCATTCTTGCCTCGTGTCCTGTACCAGGGCAAAACCAACCTGGTTGGGTTTCCTTCAGTCTGTAACTGGCTGACTACTGTCAGCCTTCAGCAGCTCTCTTCTTCCTAGACATCTCTGCCAGTTGAGAAGAAGCCTTAGCCAAACCTGCAACCAGACTAGCCAGAAATTAGGAGTTTGGAAGAGTCATCATCTCCCCCAGGATTACCAGCAGCTGCAAGCTGTGAGGATGATTCCAGATGTTAGATTTTTCATGGAAAGGAAATTTTCAGGATTTTGTGGATTCAAGATGAAGTTGCAATAGTTTATATCTCTTCAAATATCCTTAATTTCCCCATTTGGTCTTCTTTTCTATGTAACCAAACACTGGTTTTAATTTACATATAATGAGACACTTCCTGTTCTGACATCTGTTGTAATAATATTCAGTTGAACACATGTTTCCAGCTGAACTGTAAACCTCTTAAGAGTATCTTTTTTTTTTAACAGAAGCCCTGTCACAGCCTTGATGCAGTTTTTGAATATATATGGATACATAAATATGTATATGTATGGCATTGATATAATAACAGCACCATTTTTCACTGTTCCCATCTCTTCACGGGGCAGTCCCAATTGCTCTTCAGACAACTGTCAAACAAAAAATGTTTTCAACTCACTCTGTGCTGTTCCTATGTGGCAGAACAGTCCTACCTGCTCCTTCCTTTGACTTATTGCCTGGGCCCAAGTAGAGAAGGCCTTGCAGCTGGACCTTTCACCCACAGATTCTTGAGACAGCTCCAAAGCTCCCCTGGGAGGAGTGGGGATGCCAATATGTTCTGGAGAGTCTGGATTCTGTTGATGCAAGATGCCAGTTTCTCCTCAAGGGTTGGTGCACAATTTCTTCTTTGCTGGTTCTTGCTGGCCCAGATGTGGTCAATCAGTAACCCAGCCAGAACCTCCCACACAGAGGTGCTGCATAGATTCTGTTGTCATTTCCAGCTGTGGGGCTCTCAGCATAAGAAGAACATGGACCTGCTGGAATGACTCCAGAGGAGGACCCTGAAGATGAGCAGAGGGCTGGAGCAGCCCTCCTATGAACACAGGCTGACAGAGTTGGGGTTGTTCAGCCTGGAGAAGAAAAAGCTTTGGAAAGACCTTAGAGCAGCCTTCCAGTACCTAAAGGGGCTTTACAAGAAAGCTGGACAGGGACTTTTTACAGGGGCTTGTAATGATAGGAGAAGGGGGAATGGCCTTGAACTGAAAGAAGGTAGGTAGGCTTAGGTGAGATGTAGGCAGAAATCCTTTACTGTGAGAGTGGTAAGGTGTTGGAACAGCTTGCACAGAGACGTTGTGAATGCCACAGCCCCAGAAGTTGGCCAGAAGGCCAGGCTGGATGGGGCTTGGATGAACCTGGTCTAGTGGAAGGTGTCCCTCCCAATGGCAGGCGGGTTGGACTAGAAGATCTTTAGGGTCCCTTCCATCCCAAACCATTCTATGATTCTTAGGAGGACCTACACTCCATCTTGCCTGCCACCCTCTTGCCAAAGGGATTTTTCAATGATAATAAGCACAATGTCTGTGCCACAAGAGATCACTCAGGGTACAAGCAAAGCTTTGCATAGTTGTTATGCTTCTTATCCAAGCAATGTCTGCTACAGCTGCATGCCTGGATGTCCCGTTGAACTGCAGCTCATGATCCAGCTCTGGACTGCTCTGGACCTGGCCCTTGCTCATTGCTTCAGTCAGTTTTGGTGGTCCCAACAGAAGTAAAACATTAAGGGTGGTAATGAGGTACTCCATAATCCAAAAGAGAGTTCCTTGACCATTGTCACTGCTGGTGACTTCCTGAAATCCTTTTAGAACTGAGGCCTGAAAAAATAGTAGCCTTTTGCCAAACATCAAGCCAAAATTTGAAAAGTTTGAAAATGTGTTGTAAATATGTAGAAAACATTTTCTGAGTTTGGTGGAAAGTGTTGAAAAACCATTAAAAGTAGTAGCTGTGAAACAGCAGCTGTACAGATTTGTTTGCAGCAGAGGTTGGTTTGAGCTGTGTATAAGCCCTGAGTACCTGTTTCAGCCCAGAGTTAGATGGTGACTCTGTTTCATATGGAGGCTTAACTGAATCTAAGTTTAACTGATGATCTCCAGGCTGCCTTCTACAGCTAATGGAAAAAGATTCCAGAGAATATGGTCATTCCACCTAAGAGCTGAGTGTCATTCCTGAAACTGTGGAATGTGTCTGCAGACAGCATCAAGGGCTGCTGGCTCTCCCATACAGCACCCTGGGTAAGCAGCAGGCCTTAGAAGGCACAAATCCAGAACATAACCCTGCTTCTGCTACTTTCTCCTTAAGTGAAAATTGCATTTTACCCACAGAGATAATAAAAATGCCAGCTAGTTAAACTGTGCAAGCTGCTGCAGATAAGGCCTTTCTCTTCTTATCATCCCTCTGGATATAACCAGTGGTTGCTTTTAGCCTGATTTTATTGTGAAAAAAAGCTTGCACTGAAACAAACTCTTCTGGTTTGATGCTGTGGCATAGACACTCAAGGCAATACCAAGCATCTGGATGACATTACACCTCAAGAATCAGAATTTGAATCCCATTGGAAACAAATATAAAGTCACACGACCTTTGAGCAGCCTATAAACCATCCACCACAAGAAATATAAAGGAATAACTGAAGCATTCAGTTATTGGTGCAGTCCCAAGTACAGCACACTGCTGACAGTGCAGCCAACAGCAGTGATTGCTGTGGAAGGAGCCGAGGGTCTGAGCCAGAGCAGGCTGGAGTCAATAAGCCTTTCCATTTACTTTAGTGCACTTAGGGCTCAGCTTTGAATGACTCATGCACTCCATGGTGCTGACCGAGGCAACCTTCCGTCCTAAGGAGCCTGAACTTGGCATCAGAAGTGAGAGGATGCAATCAGCAGTCTTAGTCTGCTCTGTGACTGCTGTCCCAGGCTTTGAATGTAGAGACACTAAATTACATAAATAAAGGATATAAACACATAAAAGCTGTGTAACATCAATACAGCATCCTTTTGCCTCACTGATGAAAATCAGATGGTTATCTTCTCCAGTGTTCTTGTTACTGAGGAAACCTTTGTTACAATACTTCTAAAGCCCACATCATGTACCCCATGTAGCATCTCTCCTCTGCTGTGATGTGAGGGTGAGGCTGCTCTATTACCCTTGAACTGGAAGTCAGTTTGAAGTTATGCACTTAATTCTTTATGACTTAAAATTTGTCTAATAGAGATTATTTTGGCTTACAGTGGGTGACATACTGCGCATATCCAAGGAACCAAAATAAACCACATCAGGAAGAAAAACTGTTAAATCATGGAATACAGGTTTTTGAGAACATTTAACTATATTCATAGAAAAGAGTAAACCTAAACATTTGTCTATGTGTAAATAAAAATGTCAAATATGTTTCTAGGCACATAATCATTTGCATAATTTCTGGGAGGACTTACCAGAATTAAAAAGAATAATTCCTTTAAGATAGGCATATTCTTTTGCACTTATGTCCAGGTTCCAGAATTTCCACAATAAATTCTTCATCTTCTGAACTTCTGCTAAAGATGTTCCTGCTGATGAGCTGCCCAGTTCATTCATAGCTGGTGAAGACTGATTGAGGAGGATTTTTTTCAATAAACTGGTGCCTGGAATCTCTCTCAAGTCAAAATCCACCCCTTCTTGTGCCATGCCCAGGACAAAAAGAGGGGCCCAGTTCTGTTGTATGAGTACAAACTGATCCTCCCAAGGCATGTGATAAAAAGAAGGTAAGTTTCTAATAAAAGTTGAAGTCTTCAACAGCACTTCAGAAGCTCTTCTGCATGTGGCTTCTGGTGTTCTCAGGACAACTCTTCTCCTGTCCAAACAAGGGCAGCCTTTGCTTCTTGTGGAGCAGTGGGGACTGCAATGCTGCTGGTGCCACTTGGTCTCACTTGCATGCTCTTTGTGAAGAATCTGGTACAGGATGCTTTTAGAATGGTGTGTCTCAAACTGACATTTCCCAAATTTCTCAGCTAGGATCTTGGTGGCCATGGAGGCAGAATTTCTTGTGGCAGGAAACAGCAAGTCTGGAGCTATGCGTCAGCAGCAGGGGAGGGCATTTCTGCCACACAGGGAGGCATTGTGTGGTTATATACACATGGGCAGGTGTTGGAACGTAATATGACCCTGATCCATAAGTTACCTTGAACTTTACTTGCACCAGTGTGTTCTGAACAAGGTGTGGCTGCAGGCTGCTGGTGTCCCTGGGCTGCTGTAGCCCCAGGGGAGTGGGCGGCATGGGCCAGTTCTGGGGACAGTCCTGGGGATGGAAATCCTGTGTTTCAGAATTACCTCATGTTTCTGTGAGATTTGAGAGAAACTTCAGAGAAGGTCAGCTGTTGGAGCTCGTGACAGTGTTCTCTCTTGCATTTCACAAATGACAATTTCACACACAGAATGTGAGGGCTTAGAGTCATAGAATTGAATAGGTTGGAAAAGGCCTTTCAGATCAAGTCCAGCCATTAACCCAGCACTGCCAAGTCCACCACTAATCCATGTTCTCAAGTGCCACATTTACATGCTTTTAAGTGCCTCCAGGAGTGGTGACTCTACCACTTCCCTGAGCAGCCTGGGAGTCTAGGCCTCAATGTAGAACAAGATGACACAAGACATCCAGTGCAGTTTCCTCCTTCAGAATATTTCTCCCAGACAGACTGTGTAATTAAATTTTCCTCATAGAAACTGATGAAGAAAAGATGGCAATTCATACTACTGTATATGTGAACTTTTGTAGCAGCTCAAGAGCTGAATGATTGAATTGTCAGGACTCTTCAGTCAACATCAGGGAACGCTAAGTAGCAGGAATGTAAGTAACTCAGCCTTAATAAGAAGACATTGATACTTCAAGTTTTTGTTACTTCACGCTATACTCTCTTGCTTGCTCTTATACAGGGGAAAAGGTACTAAGTTTGTTTGGTTTTTTTTTACCAAACATGATGTTTATGCATGCCTACCATCTGGGCTCTTAGCATGTCTTAGCAAAAACTGAGCATTAAAAACAACAGCTTGAAGGTTGTCATCTGCCAGATCTCCAAGCCTTTGGCGTGTAAAGCCCCCCCTCCACATCGCCAGGTGCGTAACTGCAAAATTTGTGTTTTGTTTGCTACACCAGTTTTGGTGGGGTTTTTTTCCATGCTGGGCCATTTTAAAAATTACATTTCTTTACAGCTTCATGATATTCATGTTGCAAAATTTTCCCCTTCTGAGGAGACAAAAAGTGGAGGAAGAGATGACTGCTGGAAAGTTGAGAAATTTAGGAGTGTAGTGCTGCTGAGGTGCAGCTACTATGAACTGTGGAGGTTCAAGGCACACACAGCACTGAATGCCTGGTGGTATTTTCTTGTCCACCTCTCCATTCACTGAACAGCTCCCTGTTGCTGTCCATTGCTGGGGTATCAAAGAACTTTGTAAGCTAAATGGCACAGCAAGAGAGAAGTGCCCAGAAAGTCCCATCCTTCTTATTCATGATGTAAAATTCAAGCTGGGCTGTGGTTCAATGCAATGAACTTCAGTTACAGGGCCATTGCTATGTGAGGTTCAGCATGAATTACATTGATTGGCTAATGGCTGTACTAGAGAGACTGAGCTTGCTAAAATCATTCCTGCAAAGTGTTTGCTTGCGAAAAGAAGTTCTGTCTCCTAACTGCTGGTGAGCATGGAATCTAGGCAGCAGAGTTCTGAGCAACCCAGCTCCTGTGCTCCAAGAGCAACATCTCGTGGTTAACCATTTCACTCTCTTGGTTCATGTCATTATATCACAGCTCCTATTAACTGTGCTTATGAAAATTATACCTCATGTTAAATTGGTTCTTTTCCTATTCTTCTTTCCTCCTGAGGTCTGCATCAGTCTTATGCAGCGCCCTGATGTCAGCAACACATGGTATGGATGCCATTTCTATTTGTCATCATTTATTTCCTTTGGTTGTGTATAGATCTAAGAGGCAGAAATAAATAATATTTCCTTCTATCAGAAATTCCTGGTATATATATATATATAAAATATATGTATATCTATAATAACTTTATGACTATTTACCGAAAATAAGAGTAAAGGTCACTGCATCAGTATGACTTCCTGGGATGCATTACACATTATCAGCTTTCCTGAGAAAATGCTTACTTAGAATTATGAGTCAACATTGAATTTCAGGTGAAACTTATCCTGGTAATCTTAATTCAAAATTGCCTGAAATGAACTTTCTGTGTGACACGATTTTCTCAAGGGCAGAGGACCAGCAGCCGACTTTAGCTCTATACTCATAAATTAGGCAACAGTTAATTTTTCTTTCTAAATCTTACCTATAGACTGGCTGCAGACACATGCACCTAGATATAAAGCATCTAAGTCTTGATGCTACAGTAGCAATGCTTCATACTTTGAAACAATAAGGAAGCACACAATACAAAACCCAATTTTATGATATGACAAATCCCCATGGATTTTTATCTGGTTTAGTTGTCTCTAGCATGCTGGCTTGAGAACAATAAGACATAGTCACATCAGTGTTATTTTATCTGCTTTGCATTTATATACTTTTTCAACCTAGAGATACCCATGCCCACAAATACTCACTGCCACCACATTCTCTCTGAAACCATCAGAATTGTGCCTCAGGCACAAGTGTTGCCATTTGGACAGCAACACAACATGTCCTAAGTTCATACACAAAATTAAAAGAACTCAGAGTTGGTTTAGATTAGATATACAGAAGGAATTCTTTACAGTGAGGCACTTGTAAGGCACTTGTGAGGCACTGGCACAGGTTGCTCAGAGACGCTGTGGATGCCCCATCACTTGGAGTGTTCAAGGCCAGGTTAGAAAGGGCTTTGAGCAACCTGGTCAGTGGAAGGTGTCCCCTGCACATGGCAGAGGGGTTGGAGCTAGATATCTTTAAGGTTCCCTCCAACCCAAGCCTTTCTATGTCTCTGATTGCTGCAGACAGCTCTTTCATATTCTCACCACTGCTGGGAACTAAAATAATAGATCTCTCATTGGGTCCAAACATATAAGACGTGTACTATTTTTGGCCCATAGTCCATAGCATTAAATCACCTATATGGAAGTCTGAAGAGACTTGTCAGATAATAGAGGAGCTTACATGGCAATGTAAGCTCCTCTTACCTCAGCAGTAGCCAAATATGAATCTTTCAGGAAGAGTGTATGATATATACCACTCTTCTCATGGCTATTTTTCTTGCCTTCAGTAATTTGCATCTTAGGGAAATCCTGAACCAGAATGATTTTATGCGTTTAATAACTTTCAATAATTTCTAACCTATGCTCTTATGCAGTCTGCTCCTAAAGCCACAAGAACATCCACATCAGCCTATGTCAAGGAGTTCTCTGTGGATGCCTGTAAGCAAGACAAAACTTGATTAAACATTACATTTACGTGATTTGGCGCCTTCTTGCTCTTTTACTGTGGAGGAAAAAAGGGAATCAATCAATCAGTCAATCAATCCCTATTCATCCTGTCTATTCCTTGGCCTACTTTATAAATCTTAGTAAGACTCCCATGGTCACCCTTTGTCCAAACTAAAGAGATGTAGCTTCTTTCTTTAGAGTGACACAAGGCCTTTGATGATCTTGTTACCCTTATTTGACTCTTTCCTAGCCCTACAGCTTTTCTAAGATATTCTTTAGGGGGAGGTGCAGGAAGTATCAGGATAGGACACATTACCCAGGACTTAAGAAAGCATGGATTTAAACAGAGACAGGATGAAGTTCTCTGTTTTGCCTTTCTCAGGAGTCACTTCTGAACAATGAGCTGTTGTTGCCATGGAACAGTCACAGCCCCCAGGTTTTATTCCTGAATGATGATCATCGGTTCAGAGGCTCTGAACTTCATCAGGAGTAGAGTCAGGAGTGGTTTGTGTTTTGCCATATATGCATATACACATATACACATATGCTTAATCACCATTTGACACCTAGCTGATGATTTTCCTAAAGCCTTTCTACAATTCTTCTGACAGTCTTGTCTTCCTCCAAATAATTTTGTACCATCAGCAGACATTCATATTCTCAAACTTTGAAAGAACTGTTCTTCAGAATAGTTCATTAAACACTGTGAGTTGTTTAAAGGACTATAATAATTTAACTATGGGGCAGAAAATCTGACACTGTCCTTATAGCAGGGTGTCCATATACACAAGCACATACATGTTGGACTATACATATGTACACCATGCATGTAGTAGCTATGCTACTATCAAGCATTGATGTGAGCTCTCCTACTTTCCTCAAAGGTGAGATTGGAGGCAGGTGCATTTCTGGAGAAGAATCTTCTGCTCTTATTTCATATGGGCTGTAAGAAGGAAATGCCTTCCTAGGAAACTGACAGCAGCCTTTCTGGAGCCATACTAGGTCAGTACATGCACATATTCCTTGATTCAGTGACCTCTTATCTCTCTGGTCTCATTTGCAAACATTTAATTGGCCTATAAACATCCGTATGACTTCAGAACAGGAATCTCTAGGAGTTTTATACGGTGCGTTTCCTGGGAGAAGTTGGGTGAATTCCACATCATTGGCACTTTTGAGGACAGCTGACCTCACTAACAGCCTTAAGAAAAGGAAACAGTAATAAAACCATTATCTTTCTAGAAGGATTGCATTTCCTCCATCTTTCTTGAGCAATAAAGGCATTAATTTCTCAGCTAGAGAAACCAAAAGCTGCTATTCAGACTGCCAGCTTTGGCTAGGCAGATACTGGGAAATACCAGGCCCACGTTGAAGCCTGCTCAGCTTTTAAGCAAGTTCTGAAACAGTGTTTTTAGCTTATGAGAATGCCATGGTAAAGTAGGATTTGACCCATATATCTGAAGTCTACATGAATAATGAATCCAGTTAATTTAAACATGTTTAGCCTACCTTGAAGCTCAAGTGATTGAGGGTAAGTATGTGCCTAAAATACTTTGGTTGGTTATGTCTGAAAAAAATCAGCATCTTGTTGATGATAGCCATTTGAATAAATTACCAAATGAATAGAGAGGCAGCAGCCCTGCCATGAAATTTTGTCTGTCACTGAAACTAGGCCTGTTTTAAATTTGCCTCTGGTGACTGAGTTAGATAGAAGGCAAGTGTCTCTGAACTTCTGCCCCAAATCTTGATGCAAAACAGGAGTTCTGAGAAGCCTCCTCCCTAAAAACCTACCCAAAGCATCATATTTCACTCATATCTTCCTGTTCTTTGTTTCAAGAAACCTTGGGGTAGCATTTAAAGTGACTTTTTGGCAGGTGCTGCTCACTAGCTGAAATAGGGGGAGTATTCATTTTAAATCAAGGACATTTTGTTAGAGATATTATGCCGCCTGACTATATCTCAGCTGGTGCAAATGTGAACGCAAACATGTGCCATCTGGAGCTATAACCAAATATGAGACTAAAATATTAGCACAGAAAGTAAATAACAGCTCAGCGGTGCTCTTCAGGCAGAAGACAGGATGACACAGGAACATATTTCTTAACTCTTCAGTTTCTTATAAATCTAAAGAAGCAATAGATTTCTTTGCATACATGTGCATAAATAAACCCAGAAGAGCTCTTCATGTTAAGAAAGCAAGCAAGCAAACAAACAAGACAACAAACAAGCAAAAAACAAACCCAGCTGCATAAGTAAACACTTTCCATGATTTTTTAATAGCTCTAACCTGCCTCACAGTAACATGGGGTCAGAGCCTTCTTCTCCACTTTGCACACCAGATGTGCTGCTTCTGGGACATTTCTGTCTTGGTGACAGGTAAAGGATTGTTTAAGTCATGTTTAGAAATGGACATGAATCTGGAGACATGAACAGCTTTTAAGCTGCCCAACACCAATTGTTTGCTTTCTTCATACTAAAATTTTTACAAGAGTAAATTGGCAATTTTTTTGTAAGGGCACACCTTGGTTTGTGGAGATTCTAAAATAAACCAGAAGTGACCTTGTACAAGTTTGTGCCATTTTTCTCCAGCTCCCCCACTGAGGAGATGGTGTTTGTGCAGTCACCCCTACCAGCGCTGGGACAGGCACCATCTGTCATTTTAAATACAGATAGATGTACCACTTATTATTGCTCAGCAAGTGAAAAATGCTGCAAAGCACAGCTAGAAAATGTTCCTGGCTAGCAATGCCATTTCCAGAGTGCCACTGAAAGGCAACTCCTCCTTCAGCTCCCTCCCCTGCTGAGAAGAGTGGTTTTGATGATAAACTTTTTAATGTAGTATGGAGACCACTGTCATATTAAAGTGTAGTCTGTCTTATATTATTGAAGATAAATGCCTAATCCAGTGATTAGCACTCTCTAAATACCACAGATGAGTGAGTGAAGGTTAGATGGCAGATTAGATATGTGGTGTATATCTTCAGAATTGCCTTTATACATTTTATTTATGATCAGATTAGCAAGGCCCAAGAAACTGAATCCCAAACTCTTTCATTTTATTTTGAAATATATAGGGGACAAAAAGACCAGAAGATGTCTTCTGCGAGAAACATAGGACTAATGTACTGAATTTTCCCTGTGACAAAATTAACGTGCTCAAACTTCCCTCGCTGTTTGCCATAGGATAACTTCTCTACCAATAATTCTTGATTTAATATCTGTCTGTTCAGCTTGGGGGAAAGGAAGAAAGCAGTTCTATCTCAAAATCTGGATTTTCTAAGAGCTCAGAATACTTAAAACCAGAAAATTCTCTGGTATTATATACATTGGATACTCAATCTGTTAAACCTTTAGCTGACTGGCAGCACTGAAGGCCAATAAGGGCACGAGTCTGCCTGCTTTTGGGCAATTATTTCTTTAGAAATAGGCTGGTCTGAGAAAGAAAAGATGTTGAGTTGAACTGCAAATTGTAATTTTTTTTTCTATCTCCATGTTAGAGGCTCAGCTGTCAAGATACATTGTAGAAAGAGCCAGCTTTCTAAGAACCATGGAGTCCAGCAGGAGTAAAGAAGAAAGATTGAAAACCTCACCAGAGAGCATGTATGGTTTTGAGCCAACAGTCCTGTGAAATGAAGGCTAAGGAAATGGATTTCAAATGCTCAAACCCAGAGGAGGATAGTTACAGTGTCTCTGTAGAAAGAACTAGGATGTTGAGAGAGTAGAAGATTCTGAAACCTGAAAATATTAAATAGTACAGGTTAAAAATAGAAGGGAGGAAAAGGAGGGAAAGATCAATCTGAGCACATTTAATAAGAACAGATTATGACAGGATAATGCAAATAGTTGTATGAAGATGTGAGTTGCTGTGTCAAAGGTGGCCACAAGACACAGGCACTTCCATGCCGTTCAGTGGTAGTTTGAAAGATACTCAGACCTTCTTCTGGACCTATTTCTGTACACAGTAAATGATTTAGTATTGAAACTTCAGTGTTGCAAGATCAACTGCTGCTTACTTACTCTGGCATTTATGTTATTTCTGTCACTATGAAAAACAGCTCTGAGATTTTTAGAACCATGCACATTTGCAAAAATCATATTTTTGAAAAAGAAGTCTGGCTCCATTTGTCTCATAAAAGTCTGCACTTAACCACTTTTTTAAAAAAAACACTATTATTTTAAGGTCAGTGGAAACTCCATTAAAGTGTTTCAGGAAATCATCAGATCATTAGAGCAATGGAAACTGAGATGTATGCAATGTACTGATTTGAAACACATTATAAAACTGGGCAAGAAATCAAGTGTGTAACATTCTCCTTTGGGACTCACACAGTTCCAGTGTGATTTTGTCATGCTACATGCCAGTGACTTCTCCTAGCTTGCACTGGCTACTGGAAGATGTTTTTCCTTCAGAGATGCATCCCTTGTCACCTCTCAAGCCAGCCTTTGAAACTAAAGAGACATACCTTTTTCTCCCTTAGCCACCCAGGGAGACATATGTAGGAGTTTTGTCGTCAGGAGTGTCTGCTACCTAAATCTCCCACCCTGAAGGGAACAGACACCTTAGAGTCTTGCCACTGTGCACTGAAATTGTGCTCAGAAAGACAAGGTTTGAAACCCACGAATCAGTTCAGTTTAACTGCAAGACTTGTGTGAATGCATTAAAAGAAGCAAAAGACCAAGAGAAGCATGTGTCTGCAGTGTTCAGTTAGTGCTCAACAGTCCCTTCACCCTCCCCAGATCCTGTCACAGGATGGTGAGAGCTCTGTGGGAGGTCACATCCAAACTCAGATGGACTGAATTTATACCTCCAGGACCTGTTTCTCTTTATAGCTCAGATCCAACAGTGCAGATCATTCTGGCCCAAACCTCTCCCCTTTTCTCCCTCCTGCTGCCTCATATGCTTCTGGTTCATTAGGTCAAGCAGGAAAGGCCCTAGAATTTCCTTCCATTAAGTCAGAGGGCATCACTTGATGCCATCTGTTGTGCACCTTAAACATCCTTTGGACAGGGCAGAAGGATTTCTCCTTGCACAGTTTACTATTCCCACGTGAGCCAGGATTTACCAAGTTCTCATCTCAGTGTGAAGTAGAAGTGATCTGGGAAATGCCCAAATCCCATTATACAAATGTTTCATGTTAGAACTCCTACTCTGAACCCACACCAAGTACCCTGCCCATCATGCATTACACGATTTCATAAGTGTGAACAAATGACACAGCTCATCATTGATCTCATTTGAGAGCAGACTTGGCAGCAATCACACGTGTGGAGGTGACAGCACTTTGGAGGGTACCTCGACCCAGTTCCCAGCTCAGTGTTTGGAGAGGCTTTTGGGACAAGCTGTACTAAGGTGGCCCAACAGGTCCCATCCTCTGGTAGGAGGTCACAGAGGCCTTCAGAGTTGTGCTCCTGCCCAGTCCCCCACACTTCTGCAAGAGGAGTTTGGAAAGGGCAGCACTCACCTTTGCCCTGCTGTCATCACTTTACTAATAAACTATAAAGTGTGACAAAGATTTGTTTTTCAGAACAAATGAGGAAATGGAACACCCAGTAGAAAACAAACCTGTGAAAATTTTAATTTCACACATTTTCTCTTGAGTAACTACCCACAGGGGATGTTTGGTTTATTGTGACTACAAGTATCACCTTTAAATCCCAAAAACCTGGGGCAAAAATGAAGTTAAAAAAATTAGGGAGAAAAGTAATTCTGGTTTTATTTGTAATGTCAAAACAAGACATTGCTTGAAAAACTTCTAAAGTTTTTTGTTGGTTTTTTTTTAATGTAGAATATATATGTACAGACAGCATGCAGAACAGCTAAAAAGATTTATTTTTGGAAGAACCACCCCCAGCCCCAATTCATGTGTCCACAGCAAGCAATATGGTTTGACAAAAAAGCAAACAGTGTTGTTTTGTTAGCTGGCCTTCCTCACCTTCTGTTTGAGCTCGTGTTTCAGTGTGCCCAGAGGATTAGCAGATTGTTAATACAGCCTCAGAAAACACACATCTTGACCCAAAACGTCATTTCAGGCAGCAAGAGAACAGAAAAAAATCAGTAGACAATAGAAAATCCCATTAAATAATATAGCAGGAGAGGAAGAGGTCTCTGGAATATCAAACTTTCTGAAAAATGAACATTTTGGTAAGGATAAGGGTGAGATTAAGTGTGAAGTCTTGGTGCATTCTGCTACATATTAAATCCTGACACAGAAATCTCAACAGATGAAGGCATTTAGAAGAAGTGAACAACGAAGGAAGAAAACTGGCAAGCAAACAAAATAAAATTATTGGTAAAAATTATTACTACTTGTTATTTGTTTTCACTGTTATTGTTTATTAAGAAATTAGCACTTCACTGCCTGAGCCAAGAGTTTACTATGGAAGTGTTAATCTCAAAGAAGATAAAATAGAGGAAGGTGGGAAGATTTTTTTTCCCCCTTTAATTTTCTTTTCTAACACTGAAATAATTTCTTTCCTGCAAATAAGCATTGCTACCTCTGATGTCCACAAGAAACCACACAAGTGGTTAGGTTTGGATGTGCCTTAGTTGCACATAGCTGATACTATGATTCAAAACTGCTAAAAAGAAACAATGACATTTGAAGATACATCAAAATGGGCATTAATTTACTTTATAAAACATGTTTTCTTCTAACCCTTTCTTTCCTGCCTTCTGTTTTGTCTGCTTGTTTGTCACTGGATGTTTGAGCAGGTGAAACAACTGGACCTTGACCTTTTTTGGATTCATCACAAAAAAATTAATACAAGACGTAAACGAGCTCCAGCAAATTACAGGTGCATCCTTGTTTATTGCTCTCAAAGCTCAGAAGACTTCTAAATGTGAAAGTAAAGAAGGAAGGAAGGCTAACCCTGACAAACAAATATCATTATTTCTAGGACGGTTGCTGGGATATGCCCTTGTGTATGTGTATCACATAGCAGTGCTGTTTATGATAGTACACATAACAAGAGCAGCTTTGATAGGAAAATACTTCCCTGTTTGTAGAGTGTTGTGAAGCTTTGCTCCGCCACCCTATTTCCAGTTCCCTGTTTCCTATTTTCTTTTCTCTCTCCATCGTTGGACAAATCCAGGTACACTTTTGAGACCCTAAATGCACAGCTAGATTAGCTACAAACAGGATGATGACCACACACCTGGTAATTCTCTGCAAGAACCCAGCAACTTTTGATCTGACAGTCACTCCCATGAGTATAGTATTTATTTTCACCTTACCCATCTTAAAAGTAAACCAAACGACCCAGATGTAATTGCAAAATCTGAGGACAGAGAATTATATTCAGGTTGACTTCACAGATAGAAAACAACTGATAAGCCACCAATATGACAGCTGACTGCAGTTAACCTTTAATTGGTATCCAGCAGCATCATGTGCTTTTTAATATGCTGCTTTAAAAGCAAAAGAATATCACAGTCCTATCTTGTTTATGGAACAAGTAAAATTAATGGAAAACGTTAATCTCTGGTCTAACACGACCATGTTTACCCTGTAAAGTCACAGTGCAGTGAGTATTATTCAACACTGAGTCTCAAGTTGGACTGCTTTGGCTTTGCCTTTACACTGTGAAACCAGTACTTTAATGTTCACTTAGCAGATGTAAAAGTTGTTTTTTTAAAAAAAATCATTTGCACCTATATGTCTTTAAACACAAGCAGGCACTTCTCTCCAGTATTACATAACTCTAATATTAATTTCCTCATTTATCTTCACAGGAGATATAGGGCAGGAAAAAAAGAAAAGGTAAACTGTGTAACCTCACTTATAAATTTATTAACAGAGACCTTTGCACCTTCAACCCTGTGTTCCACTGCATGTAGATATTCCAGGCAGTTTGAGTCATTAGTATTTCCATGGGAAATGGTTATTTGGGGAAGTGCTGCTGTACAAGGCAGAACTAGAAATACAAACAGGTTTGCAATGACCGCTCTGTGGATGCAGAGATGAAATCTGTATCTCACTGCAGCAGAGACGGTGGCCAAGGGGACCACCTGTGGTAAAGTAAGAACTTGAATGAAAAACATGCACTGGAGAAGATGAGGTGTTTTGCTGGTTTTAGCTGGGGTGGAGTTAGCTTTCTTCAAGTGCCTTGTAGGGGGCTGTGTTTTGGACTTGTGCTGAACGCAGGGTTGATAATACAGAGATGTTTTTGTTATTGCTGAGCAGGGTTACACAGAGCCAAGGCCTTTTCTACTTTTTGTACTGCCAGGTTGGGGAGGAGATTGGGGGTGCCTGGCAGGTTTGGAGGAGCTGAGACAGGTGGCCTCAATGGATCAAAGGGATATTCAGGACCATATGACTTCATGCTCAGTATATAAGATGGGGAGGAGGAAGGGGGGGACGTCTGTAGTGATGGTGTTTGTCTTCCCAAGTCACCACCAGGTGTGATGGGGCCCTGATCTCCTGGAGATTGCTGAACACCTGCCTGCTCATGGCAAGCAGGGAATTTATTCCTTGCTTTGCTTGTGTGAGTAGCTTTTACTTTCCCTATCAAACTGTCTTTATCTCAACCCATGAGTTTTCTACCTTTTAACCTTCCAATTCTCTCCCTAATCCTGCAAGTGGGGGAGTGAGCAAGTGACTGCGTGGGGCTTGGCTGCTGGCTGGGGTTGAACCATGGCAGGTGTGAAGGTACTAAAAGCTGCCAAGATAATGGATTTATATGAAAGAAAACCAGGAGACAGAGGGGTTTGCATGCAGACACTCCTTGTGGCATGGATGGAGCAATTGGGCAGGAAGGGAATGGAACTGAAGACTTAGAAACAGAACTGAACTACCCAGCACCTGAAAGGGAAAGTAGAGTTCACAGACAACTGGAGAAGAGCCCAGGGCCTCCAAAGGTAGTAGACCTTTACACCACAAAATATAGCCAAGCCTAATTCTCAGTGTCCTTTTGAACTGTGCAGATGCCTGTTAAGTAATGATATCTTAGATGCCAGTGAACAGGAACCATTCTCTTCTGACTTCTACACCAAACTGCTTAAAAAGGATGATGGAAATATTGCTGGAGTCAATGTTCACAGCATATAGTTCTGTTTTCTTTCCAGAAAATTGGTTGGTTAGCTGGTCTGAGAGAGGAAAGAGAGAAAACAACTTGTGGAGCTGATCCCTGGGCTTTCAGGCCACATTTTGGTTCAAGAAGCAAGAGACAGTCCCAGTACATGGGCTGGCTGGGACAATGGGAGACCCTCACACAGCTCACTCAGTGCAACAGCTCTGCAACAGGGAGACTTCTGGGTTCTCACTGTGGAAACCCAGGAATTTATTTCTATCAATGTTTTTTCTTCAAACATTTTTCTTTCATTAAAATCAGCTGTTGTTTGATTTACAGCCTCTGTGGGGAGTGCAGGCTGCACCTCACTCTTGGCTGGCACAAGCTCAGCAGAATGACTAGCAGTCCCAAATCTCATAGCCTGATCACCAACCTCATTCAAAAAAGCTTAAAGAGAGATAATAGTTGGCAAGGAAGCAGCTGACCCAGGAACAAGAGGCATTAATTTTTCCCACCCTTAAGACCAACACCAGCCTGCCCAAAGTCTTTTTATCTGGTGAAATTTCATCTGTTGCAGAGGAGTTCTGAAAGAGATGAGTCAATGAGAAAGATAAGGTTCTCAATGAGGCCATAAATAACAAATCTAGGCAGCAATGTTACCTTACATTTTAGGCCATTGCATGTGAGCATAGTGAAGTGCAGTGTGCAGCTATTGAAGCTGAAGCTCAGAGAAGACACACAGTATTTCACACAACCTGATTATAGATTTGAGACTCAAACCCATTTTTCCTGTTTATTTGCCTGGCACCCTGCCAGCCAGGGGCCCTTTGGAGTCCTGGGCTGAGCCCCAAATTAAATTAATTCATATTCTTTCTTGCACTGTAGGACAGATCTCCCCTACTGAAGAAGCATTTAGGAGCCCATTCATGTCCTGACA
The DNA here is from genome assembly GCA_017589585.1 of Phylloscopus whistleri. Lineage (NCBI taxonomy): Eukaryota > Metazoa > Chordata > Aves > Passeriformes > Phylloscopidae > Phylloscopus > Phylloscopus whistleri. The sequence continues at coordinate 5,300,630 of JADMLD010001485.1, read as the reverse complement.
AGCCTGCAGTGGCCCAGCCTCTGAAATGCAAAGAGAAACACTTTTGGGGCACAACTCCAAGGCCTGCAACACTTGCCAGAGCAGCACACACCTCCTCCTTTTTATTCCTCTGAAGTAATAAGCTTAAATTCAAAGTACCCCCCAGGCAGTTTCACCAGGCAGCTCTTTACAGTGCTTTGAAGGAATCCTGACCTGCTAACAATTGGCCCTCGCAGGAACAACCATCCATTGGTTCTTTCTGCTTTAGTCTGGTCCTCAGTCAACCCTCTCTGCCAAAAGGGCTCTACAGAGGGATCTGGGCAGGCTGGATCAATGGGTCAAGGCCAACTGTAAGATTCAACAAGGCCAAGTGCCAGGACCCGCACTTGAGTGACACCAACCCCTGCAGCACTACAGGCTGGGGAATGGGTGCCTGGAAAGCTGCCCAGAGGAAAAGGAGATGCTGGTTAACAGCAGCTGCATGTGAGCCAGCATGTGCCCAGGTGGCCAAGAAGGCCAATGACATCCTGGGCTGTATCAGCAATAGCGTGGCCAGCAGGAGCAGGGCAGGGATTGTGTCCCTGTGCTCAGCACTGGTGAGGCCACACCATGAGTGCTGTGTCCAGCTCTCACTACGAGAAGGACACTGAGGTGCTGGCACACGTGCAGAGAACAGCAACAAACTGGTGAAGGGGCTGAAGCACAAGTCTTATAATGAGCAGCTGAGAGGGCTGGGGGCATTTATCCTGGAGACAAGGAGGCTCAGAGTACACCTTTTATTAACCTACAACTCTACAGGTTCCCGTAAGGAGGTTGTAGCTTTTCCCTGGGTGGGGATCAGTCTCTTGCCCCATGTAACAAGTGGCATGATGAAAGGAAATGCATTTCAGTTGTGGTGAGGAGCTAGATTAGGGGGAAATTGCTTCACTGAAAAGGTGGTCAGACATTAGAATCAGCTGCCTAGGGGAGTGGTGGAATCACCATCCCAGGAAGTGTTTAACAGGCCTGCAGAGGTGGCATTTAGGGACATGGCTTAGTGGTGGACTTCTCAGTGCTGGGTTACCAGTTGGATTTGATGGTCTTAAAGGCCTTTTCCAACTCTAATAATACTGTGAAAATTCAGAAACCTCCCTCTAAAACCAGCAAGTAACCATCCCTCAACCACTGCCAGCATTGCTCTCCTTCAAGCAACCAAGCCAAGGGGCTGCACCTCTGAGGGGATGCAGGGTGAGCCAAGGCCATTTTAGTTCTGGAGCTTGTTCAGCTTCTGCTTCTCTAGGGAGCTGTGTGATGCTGGGGAGACCTCAGCCACACAAAGGTGACTGCATTGGTATAAGAACTCACCTGACCGAGGGAATGCAGCTGCACCCAAACCTGGACTGTGCCCTGCCTTGCAGGGGATGCTGCAGAGGGCACTAACAAACATGACTGCCAGGCTGGTTGCCTTTGGAAAGGTCAGAGCCTGAGAGTAAAGCCGTGCTCGAAGGTAGAGAAAGCATGGGATGCAGACATGGAACGTGATACAGAAGGAAGGAGAAGTTCAGCATCTCAGTGGTAGCAGTGGCTTTTCCTGCTGGAGGGAGGGTGCAAAGGGCTGCATGCCCAGCCCACTCCCCATGCTGAGCACAGCATCTGCCTTTGGCTCACAGGCCCTTCTCAAATAAATGTGTTGTCGTTGCCCTGGCTCTCCCAGAAAAGCTGATATCTCACCCGAGCTAAGAACTAAATTACTCCTTGTTTTTTTCTGCATTTGAGTCTGTTCACCCACAAAGCACATGTCCCTCTTGGCAGGGAAAGGGCTGGTATAACCTGTGCTCCCCGTGTGCATAAGAGGGTCTCGTGTGCTGGGGCAAAGTGCCCACATTCCGGGGTAAGATCAAACAGGGCAGAAATACAGAAATACACATTCCTGCAATCTGATAGTGGTTTCAAATAAATTGTGCTGTTGCTTCTTTTTTTTTTTTCTCTTCTTTTTTTTTTTTCCCTAAAGGATTCCTTTAAAGTGCAGTGTACAGTCCCCCATGCAGTTAACAAAATCCCTGCTACCGGCAATACTGTGGTGCCCTCAAGTGGATGCAGAGCCCTGAGAAATGTGCTACATTGCAGTCCAGCCTGCAAACAAAGCTCCTGCCCACCACAAGAGCTCTTTGCAATGCCAGAGGAATAAATGTGCTTCAGCATTAACACTGCCAGACCAAAAGTTTCTCACTTAAGAGAAATTTATTTTTTCAAGTAATTATTTTATTTATGAAAAAAAATTAAAAAGGGCACTGACTACAGCACTACCCTCATGATATTTCCAAAGAAAAAGCTGAAAATAGAGATGATTTTAGACATGAAAATAGAGACAGACCAAATGCCTTTGAGCTTGATTCCCCTCACCAGATGCAGTATTGCTGCCCTTCCTCTGGAAATTGGCAGTAGATACCAAATTGCCTGACATCAGCCCCTACCAATGTGCCATCCAACCGCTTCTCAGTGCCAGCAGATGTAAAATACCCCATTTCCCACCTGCTGCTTCACTGGTGGCAAGCTACCCATGTATGGCTTCCTCCTCCTGATGATTGTTCTTCTCATTTGCTGTGCTCTTTTGTCACAGCACAAAGACGTTGGGGCGGCACAGGCTCCAACAGCCACCCTTAAAGAAGACAGCAAAGACCTTGAGAGGCTGGACAGGTAATTAAAACATCCTGACACCCAGGTCACATAATTTTTAAAAATCCCTAACATTTAAGACTGTACAGTGAGCATGGCTTTGCTTACTGCTCAGAGGTCACAGGGCAAATCATGCTACTGCTAGAGAGAACTTGAATCATGGGGGAATGACACAAAACCTAACAGCAGCATTTAGTTAATTTACCTCAGCTAAACACTCTGCGGGCAGAGGTTCTGTTGGAAGAGCCCAGCTGGTGCTGATCTGAGGCACACACTTGCCCAGCTCACTGCCTAACCATGGCCCTTTCCATAGAGCTATTCCCCAGCAGTCCCAGCCTGCCCTGGTGCCCAGGGCAGGGCTTGGCATTTGCCCCTGCTGAATTTTATGGGGTTCTTGTTTATCCATTCCTCCAGCCTGCCCGGAAAAAGCATCCCTGACCTCAAGCATTAATCATCTGCAAATCTGATGAGGGTGCATTGCATTGCCTCCCTCAGGCCACTGATGATGTAGAATAGGACACACCCGAACAACAAGTATTGAACTGCAGGGGTCTGTAAAGTGCAACTCGTTAACCACTGCCCTCTGATCCCAGTCATCCAGCCAGCGTTTCACCCATCTTCTAGCTGTCCATCCACCCTTCCCAATCCCTAATAGCCTGCTTTGGTTACAAGAGTTTCATGGGAGGCAGTGCCAAAAGTCTTGCTAGAGTCAAGAGAAATATCATCTCTTGCTCACCCCTCATTCCCAAATCCAGTCATTTCACCATAGAAGGCCATCAGATTAGCTAAGCATAACTTAATCTTGTGAGCAGCTGTGGAAATAACTGGCAATACAAAACTAAAGCGACCTCAAACCATATTGATTAGAAAGAACATTCTAGGTGCATAGAGGAATCATGGCCGACCAGAGTCAAACAGAAGCAACTGTCCAGCAGAGCAGGAATGAATACAAAACTTATTAAATCAGTGAACTAAATTCAGAAATGGCTTGCCTAATCTAGTTCTCTGAATCAGCTGCTTTACAGTATTCCTATGCAAAAGTATCCAAGCTGCTGTTAAAAATCTATTAAAGATTTAACTCTCAAAGGAGTTAATTAAAGAACCTGATTACAATACCTGTGAGTCACTGAAGGAGTGCATAGGCAATGCACTCCTAAAACACCAGCAGGACATGGGGTTTCCAGCATGTGGGCCAGGCACAAGCAGACCCCAACAAGCAGCATGTTTGAGCAGAAACAGCAGGTTTGATCACAGCCTATAGTCACAGCAAAATTTAGACTTACTGCTGGAAGACCAATGTTTGACTCTGAACAAAAAACATTTGCCATCCCTGTCCTCAAGAAACATGCCTTTCAGACACAGTCAAAAAGCTCTATGTGCTTTAAATCAACATAGGTTACCCACAAATCAAATGCCAACCTGGGAGATATTTGGTGAGTGCAGGAATTTTTCCCTGAGGATCCATCAAAAGTGAGTTAAACTACAGTGCAGAGCCAGTGGCATGTCAGTGTTGTACAGCTCAGCCAACCATTACAAGAGTGTAACTCAACACCAAACCCTACCAAAAAAGCTAGAGCTATGAATACAAAAGATTGTTCATAATCTCTCAGGGACAGAGGAAGCTGTCAGTACAGGTAGAAACATGTTTAAAGGCACCTAGACTCTGACTAATAACATGATTTTTTATAGAGAGATTAAAGAAAGCTAAAAGATATTTCATATTATCTTGAAGGTGGACTGAGGACACTGTCAACACCTGCCAGTTCTATGGCAAAAATACAGGCCCATGCAGAGAACAGGAGGGACTGCTGACATTGCCACAGCAGCTCTTTGTCCAATGCCACTATCAATTTGACAGTGACTGGACAATGACATATCGCTCTGTAGCATCATCACTGATACCAAACTCCAGGACAGCGTGAAAAGAAACCCTGCCCACTCCTGGCACTTTGTTCTGACCATGACACTGGGATAGCTGAAGGAAGCAAACCTGCACTCTGGCTGCCACTTGGCACCTGGTTTGGATACAGTCACAGCTCACATTAAAAGCTTGCAGTCCTTAATACAAGGCAGCCAGTAAGCAGCAGTTACTTGCAACAGAAATACAACATTATAGCACTTGCAGAAATTAAACATTAAGCAATTAAAAGGCAATGTTTTGATCAAGGCAAATAGTTGAGTTCAGGATGTAGAAGACGCAGCAGAATATCCTTCTGCTGAGGAAATCTCTTCTGGCCCTTAGTGCTCACCAACCACCAGCCCTGGCCCAGCCTGAAATGCACTTCCCAGGGCAGGCCTGTGGCCACACCAAACTAGAAGCATGAGGAGAGCACTCACAGGCTCTCCTCAGACCAAGATCCTCAGGCTTCTGATTCCTTTCTGACCATTCTGGCCAGCCAGTGACATCCACCCCTGCCACCCTGGGCAGCAGCACTGCCTACAGGAAAGAGCTGCTCTCCAGAGACATAAAACAGAGATTAATATCACCATATGCTGTACCCTTTGGGAGGCTGGCAACCTCAAAAATAAAAAGTTCAAGACACAAACTAGAGAGCGACATTTCTCCTTACCAAATAGCTGCTAAATCTGAAAGTCCAAAAGCCTGGAGGTTTCATTTTTTCAAGCAAAGAGGATAGAAGGCTTGCAAGATACTCTTCTAGAAACACCAAGTGATTAAAGAGTCAAAGTGTCAGGACAAACAAATGCAGATTGAGGAATACAGCTTTTGATTTCTAAAATACTCAACATGAATTCCAGATATAACATTTCAGAATTTTATTTCAAAAAAGGGGGGAGTTTTAGAACTTCTCAAAAATTTTTTTTCACCTAAAAGGTAATCAAAATGAACAGGATATTCTCCTGCATAAAAAGAAACAGGGAAAATGAGGACAATATACACATAACTAAATTTACATATGACCTCAAAAGAAATCTATTCTCTGCCTCAGTTTTCAGTGAGGACCATAATGTCTCCTTGGAACAAAGACATAGTAGCCATTGAAACTGAGCATGGTGTTGCACAACTCTGTTGTCCTGGAGCTGGAACAGCAGCTGTATTTGCAGCCAAGGGAAGGTGCTGATCATCATATCAGAAGCATCACTGCACACCTGCCCCAGGTCACTCTTTCCTTAGCATCCAGTACTGTCCAGAGACAAGCTCTGAGGCAGCATGGACCTTAATTCTAACCCCAACAAGCTGCTTTTCAGTAACTTTGATAGAAGTGGCATATGAAACTGCAGCTCAGGTAGACTCATTTTGAAGTGAATGGAACATGGTTGAAGATCACCAAGACTAGTAACAGGCAATAAATGTGCTGATCCATGCAAGACTGACTACCTTGATCTCAAAAGTATGTCTTGATTTTAAAACATGCAACAGTAATGTAGAAATTGACACAAAATACAGCTTGGGTATTAATGATGAGACTCTACTAAATAGTTTCTTTACTTATGACAGTCAGGAGATTAGGATGCATTGCCTATATCTTCCCATACATCCTCTGGCACAACTTTTTACTGGTTGAAATGGGGGAAAAGTGAACCATTAAGACAGATGGCAACATATAGTACTAATATTCATGTTCATCATGTGACTTTGGATGTTATCCTGCTGGTCAGAAAGAAGTCAGAAGCCCAAGTTGCTCAATGCAAAGCAAGACCAGTTCCAGTAGGCTGAAAAGAGGCTTTTGGAGCACTTTCAAGGTTTAAGGATCACAGATAATTAATGACACCACCAATATTCTAATAAAATTTATTATTACCTCTACCTTTATCATCCTCAATTCAGGATCAGTCATTCAGGTCTAGGCAGTAAGGAAAAAAGTTGGGGTAACCTCAATCATACAAGCAGCAGGTTAAGTACCCAGAGCCAAAGCCTTTCACTATGTGCTGTAAGCTAACTGTTGGAAATAAAAAAGGAGGTCAGAAGAGTTCAGCATTAGTCATTTTTTCGTTAGTTATGAAGCATAACTGCTTAAGCCATGAAGAAAAATGCTGCCTAGGGATTGTACTTAGAAAAGTATTCCCTGAAAAGATAAATATTTCCCTCTAAAAGACACCTGAAATTTTTTAATTTTCAATGCATCTTGTTTGAATGTGGCCAACCAGGAGGTGCAGAAGGGCCAAGACAGTTTAGTAAGTGGGTCAAGAAAATGCTCTACAGAAAAGTCTGACTCACATAGCCAGGAAGAAGGAAGTCTGGGAGAAAGCAGGAGAGCAGACACCATCCCAGAGAGGCTCATAATAGCTCACAAGGCAGAACAGTGGGGATGTAGCACCCTGGCTGAGCATTTTTGCTTTGTTGTGTGTTTTGGTTTATTTAACTGGATCCACTCACACCAGGAACTACGGTAGGGTTTTCCTTTAGATAGAAGTGGATGCTTCATCTAGTCCTGCATTCATATTTTCATCTTTCCTTTATGCTTGGCCTGTCTCAGGGAAATTCTTCATTATCAGGCTATGATGTTCTAAGAGATGCTTAAGATGAAAATCAATTAACCTCTGTGATACCATATCTCAATACAGACTTTACATTATTATTATAATTGCAAAATTGAGAGAAACATAGAATGAGTAAGCCTCCACTTGCAGTGACTACTGTAATCAGACAGAATGAATAAGCTTTTATGGAAAATGTGCTTGGATGTAGCTTTGGATGCACAACTCATGCATTAGCAATGTTTATGGATTGACTCATTACCCAGCCAGTCTTTCTGCATTTCCCTTCTGAGAACATACAGGTTTTCAGACATAATCAAAACCAGGATTTCTGATACGTAGGAAAGTTTATTTTTCACTTGTATTCCATGGAGCAGAATCTCTCTGAACTCAAAAAGATCCTTGGCCGGAGTTTGAAAGGACAAGATTTAATTGTCCAATATAGTGACAGATCATCAAGTGAACAGCAAATGCTCTGGGCTCCTTATTATTCAGCACTTATTCCAGATTGGGGAGGGACCTAAACTCCAGGACACAGAGGCCTTATGTTCAGAATTATAGCAGGAATCTACCCAAATGATACCAGGCCCTTGTCTAAAGTGAAACCCAGAACTTGAAAGGAAGAGTGTGAGCTTCTTGAACCAGCATTTCCCCATGAAACCACCCCTGGAAAGGTTCCAGCTATTGCCTTGAAACAGGGTGTAAGGACATGCATATAGCAAAGTGTGAGGCAAGGTGCTGTGGGAAGACTGAGCACACAGGGAACTCTGAAAAAGAAGGGCTAGCTAAACAAGTTTTGCAGGACCCACCCATGTACAAAAACCCACCAGTGTGCCAAAGTGGTTATTGAAACATCACGACCTGCACCGACCTAAGCTGCCGGCAGGAATTGCTGCTGGTGTTATCAGCAGGCAGTGTGTGAAGTGGGACCTAGTGCCAACTAGGTCAGGACATGGTTACAAGCATGGTTACAAGAAAGCCACAGCATGTATACGGAACCTAAAAGTGAATCTGTGGGACCAAACCTCTGACAAGCAGATCTGCTTCTAACATGAAGTGCTGTAGTTGGCTACCCTTGCACTACTTGCTCTCTTGTAGCCTTGCTCCAAAGCTGACACCCAGGCATCAGGCTGCCATGATCCCAGCTTCCAGGTGCCCTTCTGAGGTACAGTGTATGATCTCAGCAGGGAAGTTACAGCAAAGCTACAAAACCTGCCCGACTCCTTGAGGCAGTGGCTCAGGTGGCAGGTGGGAAGCGAGATAAGGTGGCACAGCTCTGGCCAAGCCGCTGCTGGTACACAATGCCTGCTAAAACATGATTGCCTTCCATTGACACTGACAGAGCAAATACATTCAAGTGCTGCTTGGGAAAGGTACCACAGTGACAGGCACAGAGATGGAAATCAAGTATCTAGGACCCAAAGAAACCCAATCAATTAAGGAATCTATTGTCACAGGGGTCAGAGCACAAGGCAGTGTGGTCTGCTAAACTTTTTTATCATGAACCCTTTCAGCAAGGTAAGCAATTCCATTTCTGGCAAAATATCTCAGGCACTTGGGATCAGATATACATATATATATATATATAATATGTAGGGGGAATTCCCAAGCCAGAGATTACATCTCACCACTTACGTACAGTAAGCGTAAGCCAAGGATCATCCTGGCCTCCTTGAACATATCCAATCTCTTTTTGAACACACTGGTATCTTTTCTTCCACAATACTTCAGATGTACTTACATGTTGCATACTAAACCCCAGGATCTTCCTTTCATCCATTTCTAACAACCTGATCATTTCATCAGCTCCTAGCCCTACGCAATGCTGATTCCTCCTATCCAGCAGCCAGTCAGAGTTTCCTAAGTCATACAGCTTTTAGTCTTGTATAGAAGCCATTTGCATCTCCTTGGACACCTGCATTGGTTCTCTCCGTATTCTCTAGCTTTATTAAACCTTTACAAGGACTGCAGACAGCATTCAAACCTAATATGTTTACATAGCAGCACACCAATATTTTCTTGCATTCTCTTCCTTTCCCAATAATTAATATTCCAATTGGTTCCTTTGGTACAAGGTTTGGGCAGACATTTTCAGAGAGCTATGCATAATGCAGAACCATCCTCAAATACCACTCCACAGCCCCCTTGTTTTGTATGTATGTTAGGATACTTTTTTCCCATGTGAATTCCTTTGTGTTCTGTCAACACAGGCTTTATTTACTACAGAAGGCATATTTGGTAGTCTAATTTACAAGCTTCAACAAGCATGAAGACCAGTATCATATTCACTACCTTCCCTTTCTGTGTTCCTAAGGCAAATCTAAAAATCACACAGGACAGCATCTCACACAGCTCTTACAAACTCCCTTAGACTCCAGCAGTCAAAGCTGCCTAGGTCTGGAGAGCTTCATCTCCCCTAAAAAGCTGCCACTGGCACATCAATTTCAAGTAGTTCCTTGGACTAATATCTTACAGAGCATGGCTTGACATGACAATTTCCAAGTCTGAACATTGATGCATATGACTTGGCTTTTCTTTCCAGATGAGAAGCTAGAGCAGCAACAGGAACATTCTCTAACCCATTGCAACAGCAAGCCAAAAGCCAGGGTTTCTTTGAAGCTTCATCTGCTGCCACTAAAATCAATGCTTTGTTCATATTTGCATTGCTCAGCACCCATCACTGCAGTTAGGAAGAGTCTTTACCTTTGCAGTGCTGGACATCTGCTAAATCCAAAGATCAGACTGAAAGAGATTTAGGCAGAGACTCACCTTTCATTCAGGTACACAAGACCTGTTGAAGACTCAGAACTTCTCATTACTGAGGTACCTTCCTGAAATGTTGGCGAGTGCTTCCAGCTGAATGGCTCAGGAGTCCCTGCATCCCACAGCAGCTGCTGCAGTTCCCAGAACTTCCCCACCACTGTGGAAGGGACTTCACTGCCTTCTGCTGCACAGAACTATGTGTCCCATTGAATGGACATCCAAACACATGTGGGTGACAAGTTTAATGCCTGATAAGAGTATTTCAAAGTACAATGCCACTTTGCAATAGCAGTGCAGAGCTTTATGCCCCAATGAGTCACTGAACACAAGCAGCACTGTATAGATCCGTGGTACTGAACAGCTTTCTGCCAAACTCTAAGCAAACAAGACAAAGAATGTAAAGAGCTAAGACTCACAGAAATGTTTTATCTGTGACTTGGCAGTGCTAGGCTAACAGAATTGTTCAGGACTTCTAAGATTCAGTCTATTCAAGACTACAAAGGAATCAAGTACAAATCCAATTCGTATTTCCTTAGATATAGTTACTCAAAAGCCAATTAAAAATACAATTAACAGTGACATAAAATAGGAGGAAGCTAGAGACACAGAGCATGTAACAAAGAGGAATTCAAAGCATACGCTTACCACATAACATACACATTGAGTGGGTACAGAGACAAGCCAGAGATCCTTACAACATATAAGGGTTAAGACCAATGGACAGGTACCATTTGAAACTGACCTACTCCTTGTGTTTATTCAGGGTTCAGAACTGTTCAAAACTGACCTACTCCTTGTGTTTATTCAGGGTTCAGAACTGTTCAAAACTGACCTATTCCTTGTGTTTATTCAGGGTTCAGAACAGTGATACCACTATTCCATATCAAATTAGTCATATCTTTCATTGCAAAATCTGCCTGGATTTTAGCAATTCATCTGATTAGAGCCAAAATCTTGAAATTGCATCATTGTTTAGCTGTGAATATTCTACCTGCCAAGAGAAGGAATTGAGGTGAGGAGTCAGATTTTTATCTCAGGTTTCATTTCAGCAACTCCCATGAAAGTGTATAGACAGGCTCTATAAAGACTTCTGTGTCCATACAGGTGTACACCTCTATATCCTACAAGTAAATCACACTGCATTAACTGCTCCATTCTTTATGGCCTTTATCTCACAAGATTTATCTCTTGATTACTTTATGTGAAGTAGTAAACAAACATGGGCACACTGTGCCAGCTTCCTTACAGACTGACAAGCCTTGTGCTCCTGGCAGGTGGGCACAGATAACCAAGTTGGGAGGAGATATATACACCAAGCAGAAAGGGAATACTCCCATATTAGCAGTTTATCCTTAGCTGAAACTGCAGCAAGGCAATAAGAGTGTAAACAGCCGGAAGAGAGAAGCAAGGAGTTGTCATAGCAGCACCTACAAGGATTAGCCAGACATCCTTGCTGAGTTCAGGGAACAAGCTAGACTTCACACTGGGCTAGAACTCAAGTTTTCCTCAACTGTTGAATTTTTATTTTGATACTTATCACCACTCCCAGAATTAGTTAAAACTGTTTAGCATGAGACAATTATCAGGTACTTAAAAAAAGAACAGAAATCCACAGGAGGGGCCAAAATAGTGACAGTCTGACAGCTTACCTTCAGACTAACTCATACCGTCTGCTCTGCATTCTGCTGTTAGGGATTTTACTCTTTCCCTCCTGCACAGCGACAGGTTCAGCAGTAGCACCTTAAGGGTACCTTCCACAAGACTAGATGAGCAGCAGGAGTTTGACTTCTCCAGCATCACAGTGATGGATTTGTGAATAGATTTTTCTTGTTCCTTGGTCAAGTGTCCTTAGAACAGAGGTATATGCAAGCAAACAGCCTCCTTTTCTTGTACTTGTCAAGGACTCTAGGTGTTGTCACAAGATTGACTACATGAGCAGAGCCTTCAGAACTTAAACTCTGTTTAGTGTTTGAATTCCAGCTAACCTAACAGAGCAGATTTCAGGCAGAGTCAAATAATCATGGAATCAAAAAATGTCCTGAGGTGGAAGGACCCACAAGGATCATCAAGTCCAGCTCCTGGCCCCAAGACTCAACCATGTGCCTGAGAACATTGTCCAAACACTTCTTGAACTCTGCCAGGCTTCGTGCTGTGATCACTTCCCTGGGGAGCCTGTTCCAGTGCTCAGCTACCCTCTGGTTGAAGAACCTTTTTCTGATACCCAACCTAAACCTCCCCAACACAGCTTCCTGCCATTCCCTCAGCTCCCATCAGCAGAGGAGAGATCAGTGCCTGCCCCTCCAGTTACCCTCACCAGGGAGCTGGAGACTGAGTCATGCTATACCCATTCATAAATGAAAAGGAAAGTCACCCTTCTGCAGTTAGGTTTCTCTTATAGTGTCAGCTGCTGAGCAGAGCTTTTGGATCACAACTTTAGATTACAAGGCTATAACCATTTTTCCAACAAGAATTACAAGAGAGAACTTACAGAAGTGTTCTCATTTACCTTTGTACACTTCACATAGCGTTGGTATCTCACTATTAGCTGATTTAGTATTGTACTACACATGTAACCACTAACAACTTATACAGAGACATACTCTGCTTTCCCAGCCATCTTCTCTCTCCATTAGATACAATGTCCTGAAATGCAGCCTTGAGAGTGACAGTAATGCAGGATGGACATTTTGTAACCTTGAAAAAGCTTCTAGCAGTTACCTGTTACCCAACATTTAAGATTGGTTGTTGGGGTTTTTTTTGTCCTTTAAAGCTAATCACACGTAACATTCTGTAATTCACTTACACTTTTAAGACACCAGCAGAACCTGAGAAGGGACATAGCTATCTATAAGGCAGAAAAAAATTTGGAATAGATTGAAGACTGGTAAGTGGCAGCTGCCAAGGTAGACAGACATCCTGCAGTATGTCACTGAGGTGGGGAAGGAGTATAAATCAACTACCCATCTGCAATGGAAAAAAAAATATTTAAAAGGGATGACTGATAACAACCCACTACCTCTCATCAGCCCCAGGGCTCTTTCATAAGCTCCTTCTCATGCCAGTTATATTTCCTATGGGTTCTTCAGCAGTCATGGAATAAGAGAAAGGTTTGATTGATAAACCATACACTACAAAAGAAAAATAGCTGCAGCTATTGCAGCACTGCAGTGCAGTAATGTAGCACTGCTTCTCAATATTCAACACAAAACTAGAGGAGCAAAACAGCAAGAGTTTACAACTGTAACACTAGAATAATTACAATGATTTTTTTTTAAGACCTGTAATCTAGACAAGTACTTGGGAAACGTCAATTTATGAAAAGACATTTCTGCAGAGTAAAGATTTTCTTCTCAGGTTTTTCTCTGAAGATGCTGGTACTTCTTTCCACACCCCTCCACCACCGAGAAAGCCAAAGTGTTTTAGGTCCCATATCATACCAGTCTCTCAAACTGTTTAGAATATGAAATGTGCAGAACAATAAAACTTTTTCTTCACTGGCTTCAACTTTGAAAACTTTAACATCTATATAACAGACTATAAACAAAAGGTGGAGTACAATTAGCATATGTACTCCTTATGCCTGAAATACCACTGAACTGCAGCAGCAGCACAAGACCATTATGGGTTACAAACCTTTTTCACTTGAAATACAGAACAACTACCCCATCCTGCCAGATGACTGAGATTCCACACCCTGTTTCATATAATGACAATGAGATCAACATCTTAAGTGTATCAGTCCAGGTTTGCTCTTAGGAAGGAGATGTGCTGTTCTTGTGTGTGCTCCAACACTGGGGTACACACTCTCTGCCCCTGCTGCAGCCCTCCTCTTTATCAGGAATAGTTCCCATCCCACTCCTGATCACTCCCCCTGCATAAGGTGGAGAATCATGGCTAACCCAAAACAAGGGAGGGCAGGTATGAACATACACTTGCACCAGAAATGTAACTCAGTTAAAACCTGACCAATCAAATAACCATCTAAAATCCACTTCTTTTACATTCAGTGCATTTTAGAGAATGATTAGGATTAATGCTTTTAAAAATCCAAATTAGTAATTTATTACCATTGTGAATCCTGAAGGATTTTCTATTATTTTGAAATTTGAAAAGCAGACTACACTTATAAGAGCATTTTAATACAACAAGAGCCATTTTATTCATATAACGTCATAACAGTACTGATGATTCCATCGTAACACAACCACAGGAACAGCTCAAAAACTGGGTGACATTTACATGTATCTACCAATATTGTAACTGGTGGTTTATACAAAGTGTTCATTTCCTTGGTTAAAGGACAGAACAGCATAACACTCTGTTCATGCCTTAGAAGATGTTTCAAAAGGTGTTTCATGTTTTTCACATATATCAATTGGCATTTTTGGGGAACTTTTTTTATATTAGCTTCTCATAAGACCTCATCTTCTCAAAAGCTTCTCAAAAGATTCTCATAGAAGTTTTTGTTCTCCAGACACTGTAGTGCTTTGTAAGTAACACAGACCATAATCACCAGGTAGCCATTGTTGCTCAACCCAAGCAGCATGCAAGGAGTGAAAGAGCTCAGTGAAAAGCATTCAATTAAATTCTAATGACCTGCAAACATTATCAAAACAGAATGAACATATAAAAATGCAAACTTTATGCTCAGTGTCATTTTAAAAGCTAGCAGCACAAAATACTTTTTGAACAGACCAGACATCTGTTGCCTCCTGAACAGTAGTACATCATTTTGTTGTCCATGTTTTTTGACTCCCAGTTTTTGCAAATGCTGATACATCAAGAGTTTTACCACTGCTGCACTGTTCATATAAAGTCTGAAAGGTAACAAACACACAGGGTATTCAGGTGAACAAAAATGTATCAGACATGGATTCAAACTATATAACAAACATTGGCACTTGAAATAAATCATCACATACAGAAATATTCCATACCAAAATTGCTCTGTCAAATAAAAACACACTGTAAAAACACACTTAAGACACCTTAGTTGTACCAGCTGTAATGCAGTGCAGTGCCCAGAAGAAAATACATGCGCTGACTTAGCAGTGTGGACAAAGTTATAGGGCTTCTCTAGTTGGGACAGAACAAATGAGCTGCAGAGATCTAAAATCAAATTCACTCTATTAAATGTCTCCACTATGGAAACACCAGCATGGAAGGAGAGTTATTTGTGTACTCAAGGCATGCAAGCTTTACATGAGATACTCAAATGCCCACAAACAGCCACATCACCATTTTGTTAGAAGGATAACTACTTGTTCACCCTCATATTTAAAACAGATCAAGATCAACTAGAAGCGTAAGTATGAGCTCCTTTAGATTTAATATACACTGAATTTGCTTTCCTCCCCATGAAAGCAGCTTTGCATTCTCAAGGTCTTATGTATACTTTACCACCATTGCTTCTTCTGAGACACAGGTAGAAAGAACAGAGTTGAAGGTTTACCAAGCTTCTCTGTCAGGCAATGAACAGAGAGGCTGCAATACTTCAACACCCAGGAACTCATTTACACATAGCACTGCATTAACAGATCAGTAACTTCCAGGAAACAGGAACAGTTGCAGCCCCAAAGTGTGCACACTTAACAGATGAATTTAGGTAATTTTTCCATAGTGAGGGTTCTTAAATTAGAAGACCTTTGCATAGGGGCAGCTTAAAAGCAAAGCAGATCTACTGGGAGGTAGAAAGGAAAGGAAAAACTAAAAGTAAAGATTACTGAGATTATTTTCAACCCTTCCAATTCAGAAGAATGTTGTGAGATTCTGCATCCTTGAAAATAAAAGCACTAAGATACACAATGTTTTTTCCAGCTCTGGCTAAAGATTTCATATATGTATTGTTTCAGCTTTCACTGCCAAACACTCTAACCTTTGTCTGCATGAGCATGTGCTACTACACAAAAAAGGAAAGACAATTTACTTACCCTCGCAGCTCTAGAAATAGAATTGGGAGAATTCAAGCCAACAAGCTGGCCAAGGATACGTTTCATTTCCTCTGTTGTTCCTTTTGCATTTGGGACACCTGCAGTTAATTGATAGTTATGCTGAAATTGTATGCATTGTCAGCATAAAAATTGCCAGAGCAGTTTGTAAGAGGTTTAACAACTAAAATATTGACATCTTTTCTTGAGCAGACTTAGGCACCAAACAAAATTGACAACAAGGTCAGAGTACATCTAAAAGTAAAGCATTTTTTAAAGTATAGCTACAAATATTATTTAATAAAAATGTAATTTAAAATAAATGTACCTGTTTGACAATGACTTTGAATTTGAACATAGGGATGTACCAGCAACTCCGAAACAGAAATTCTTTCTTTAGGATTTCTTATTAAACAGCGCTGCAAATGAAAAAGTGGAAGAATGTTTTGTCTATAAATTATGAATTGTCCTAGGAATTAACAGTATTTACTTTGGATGTCGAACCAAAGGACTTAAGTCAGACTGCTTTCAGTATTTACTTAGCTGGTATTGAGCTGAAAAGAGACTTTAATATGGAAACTACAAGAAGTAGCTCTAGTTTCATTCTGCTTTTGGAATAAGGCCTGTTACTACAAGTAGCAGTGAGCATCTCTTTGTGGAAAAAGTCTCTCAAGCACAACTCATTCAGTTTTAGAAAATATGCTTTAAATAAAGAAATTAGCATTATTTAAATCAAAAGGAGTAGTTACCTTCAGCACATCCTGAAGATCCTTCTCAGCAATATCTGGGAACCCTATTTCATAATTTGGATCAACAATAGCATGCATTTTATTGATGTGACTTGTTATATGTTGAAACGGAGTCCTTCCATATGTCATACAGTACAAAATGCAGCCCAATGACCACACATCACTTTTGGGACTTATCTAATATTAAAAAAAAATAAAATTACTCTCTACTTAGGAAACTGGCCCTGCAGTCAATTTCTCACGTAATTATACAGTTTTCATTGTATAAGAGATCTTTGAAATTATTACACAAAATCACCAAGGCAGCATGCCATTATCTACTAAGACAGTGATGTGACTTCCTTCACTGACAGTCCATAAGAAAATTATTCTTATTAACTATTTTTGAAAATCAACTTACTTGAAGAACTAACTTAAAATTAAAGTTAGTCCTTAACAAATCAAACTGCCAGATTCTAATTTCAGGTTTAAAAATAGATACAAGTAAAAGCATTCTAAATTGTTTAAATCCAGGAAACAGTGAGAGATCACAGCTATGTCCCCAAAGAAGAAAGTCACAATGCAATTCCCCTGGGTTTAAAGGATTCAGATCCATAGTTCAGCCATGACACCCAGGCTGTTCCTTGCAGGACAACTTCCCACTTCTGTTGAAGCTGAAGCACTTTACAAGAAGCACAGAGTGGGGGAGAGGAGGGAATTGGAGAAAGACACATACAGAGAACCTGACTCCCAGCAGAATGGTTAGATTTTTGCTTAGATGAGCTGAACAAATCTGCACTTTGCCTGCAGTTTTAATTTAAAAGTACGAAACAAGGTAAAAAAAAAATTCCTAAAAAAGAAATCCACTTGTAAAATATTTTTTTCTCATTTAGAAAGACAAGATTGTATTTCATTACATAACACTTCCATTCCTTCATGTAACATTGCAAGTACATTTGGATTTCAAATACTTTTTCACCAAACCATGTACCACTCAGTTGAAGTTTGACTGCCATTGTGAAAATGCTTTCCTTCAGTACTTTTCTCATCATTCACTTTCCATTGCCCTGGTGATGTTATAAAGTTTTCTACGATACACAATACTCTGTAGCATAGAAAAATTAGTAGGATACACTGAACTCGTACATTTGGCCCTAAAATGCCCAAGCCTGTGCTTCTGTTTTACTTTACTCATTAACTGAGTAAAATTTTTCTAAACAAAATTTTTTTAAGTAAATTTTTTCTAATTGAGTAATAATTTTTCTAAACACCATCTGCCAAATGCTTTTAGGTAGTTAGGGAGATAAGGCTTAACCTTCCAACTCTGCACACCATCACCATGGAACAATAAATTTTCTCATGTTCAAGTTTCAGTGGAAGATTTTGAAAAAAACAAATCTGAAGTTACATGATTGAATTACTTCCTTCTTAACATGAAGGGAATAGGAGGAAAAAGATCATACTACCTTAGAACGAGACTTGCCATTTTCTCCATAGGAAGATCGATCTTCTATTGCTTCAGGTGGCATATAGTTCATTGTGCCAGCCTAGCCATAAAAGTGAAAGAATATTCTTTTAAGTAAAGCATGCTTTAAATTTAATTCACTTAATAAAAACTTGGATTTCTGTCCCAAAACGCTGAAAAACATCTTGAAAGTTTGTTTATATTAAGGCTGAAGGCCATTATTATTCTGTTCATTAAAAACATGTAAAAATCAATATACATGAATATTCATATACACATATAAAACCATTCACCATAAAATTTCAACGGTAATCGAGGTTATTAGAATTAATTATCAGCAGGTACTATAGCACTTCACAGAAAAATGAACATGAATTCTCCAGAAGTATTTCACCTGAGAATCTTTAATGATACTTGTCACATCGGGCTGCATTTGGTTTGCAATGCCAAAGTCAATTAGTTTTAACATTCCATCAACTATCAGAAAGTTTGCTGGTTTCAGATCACTGTGAATAATGCCTGTAAAAAAGAGTTTAAAGTAAATCCAAATTACTACCATAAGGTTTAGCATTACTCAACCCCCATAACCCTTGCACAGAGAGAAGGCGCAGATTGGCTTTTTCTGAGTCTCAACAGATTTCATAAAAGTGCTTCTACTTCTTCCTAAATAGTTATGACTTGCAAGAGTTTAGAGTTAGAGTTACTACTTATTCAAATTTGTAGGTTCCCCAGAACAGCTCCAAGCAATTTGAGTTGCACAGTTGGTCTCACTTTGGGACAGACCCTCCAGCTCTGTGTGCACATGGCCACACTGAACTGCTGCTCTGGAGCAATTCAGTGGCCTGTCCATGCCTGTAGTTCTCTCTTTAATTAGCTAAGCAGATATTTAAAATAAAAGAATTATATTGCTTAGTCTGATTAAAGGTACCATTCACTGAGGAGTATACACAACTGACTTCTCACAAACTCTACTTGCACAATTTAACATGAATTTTGGTTACTATCTACATAAATAATCAACCAATCTTGGTATTTTACAAAAATCAATGTCTTTTTTCAAAACATCACATGTATGTATGTACCCTGAATTTCAGTAGGTTTTGCTGTTTACTATATTATTGAATGCTCTAGTCCTGAAAATAGGTGATGCTTTCTGCTATATGTACTAGTCTTCACTTCATTATTATATAGGAAAAGATCCAAGTCTGCCCTCTCCTTTGTGCCATACAGACAAACAGAATATAGATGCATACACTTTAACTATATAGGTAAAGATGGGAGGAAGGCCTGAAGAACTCTATGAAAAAGCTGAAACACTGTCAAAGTAAAGATGGCAGAGCTGTCATTAATGTCAAAGCTACTTCTGGAGAGAATGAGTGGCTAAAAATTGAATCTAACAGAACAAACGGAATTGGGGTTATACAATACAGTCTAAAACAGAAAATATTTTCTGGCTGTTGAAAGAAAATAGCACTACATAAACAGTGATATTTGTGAGATCCTTCTTCAGTTAGCTAAGTCTATCTCTGGATCAACATTTACCTTGTTTCTTTGCTTCATTTTTTTTAAATACAGTAAATACCCATCCTTACATTATACCAACATTAAAACAATACCACCTCCAAAATTAAACCAGATCCATATTATCTGCCATATATCCTATACAAATACCTAGAATTATTTAAGAATACCATATTCATGGATTGTGTGAACAGCTTCCAGCATATTTTTCCAATAGCTCTTTCGTTCCAGTGGATCCATCTTTTTTTTCTTTTTAAGCCAGCTATTGAGATCAATATTTCCACACTCCATTACCATGTAGATATGTTGATCAGTAATTTCACTAAAAATAAAATATGTGTTAAAAGTGAAGGAAATATCTTTGTATAGAGAAATACTGATTAAATAAAGTTAGTATTTACTCACTAGCCATAAAGGCGGATGATCTTGTCACTATGTTGCTGCAGTTTACTCAAATGAGCAATTTCATTCTTATAGCTCTCAACAGTCTGTTGATCAGCTTCCTCTAGATTCACATATTTGACAGCATACAGCTGCTTCTTGTCATTCAGTACTTGAAACACCTGCAAAACAGTATCAGTTAATAATTTCATTCATCCCTAATTCTGATTTACTATGGTCTTTCACCTCAATTCAGCCAGAACACCAAAGCCTACCTTTTCAAAAGGAAGAAACAATACAATGAAATTCATACAAGTCAGCATGAAAAAAATCAAGAAAGACGATACCAGTTAAAACAGAAACAGCCCTCTATCAGAAGCTATCTTGGTGCTACATTATATTTCACCAGGTTCAGCATGAATCTGCAGTGTTCCCAAGTTAAAGATTACAAATAACACTCCCAGAGACATCGGTTTGATCTGCCCTCACATTCATTTTGTCACACCAAAACCATTTGGATGCTAGACCACATGGGAACATTAGAAGAGGTTGAGAGCACAGACTCATTCAGTCTTAAAATGAGAAGGCTGCAGGAAATCCTATTGCTGTCTTCAGCTATTTCAAGGAAAGGTATGACAGACTCCTCTTGAACCATGAAAGTATGAGATACAACAGACATAGCTAACAACAAAGAAAATTACAATTGGATATTTTGATTCTTTTTCACTGCCATATATAGTCCATCTGGAAAACTGCTTGTCCAGATAGGCTATGAAATCTCCATCCCTGGTGATATTTAAACACAAAACCCCATGAGTAACATGGTCTATTTTGGCCTTGTTTTAAGCAGACTATGAGAAAGTGATACACAGAAGTCCCTGCCATCCCACCTCATTCTACAACCACATCCTGGCAACACAGGGACCTCCTCTTTCTTGAGTTCCCTGCTGACTGGAAGCTGGCTAATATTAGTTGACAAGGCGGATGTGAGGGAAGACCCAGGAAACTACAAACCTGTGGCTCTAACCTCAGCTGCTGGAAAAGCTACAGAGAATATCCTACTGGATACTACTGAAATGCAATGATCAGACACAGTCAACATGGATTCACAAAGAGAAAGGCCTCTTTAAGTAATGAGTTAAATTAGCTATCCTTAGGACACATCCTCCTAGAAGCTATGCTAAAACACATGGAGAACAAGGAGACGATTTGAGAGAGTCAGCACAGCTTCACCACATGCAAGTCTGTCGACCAACCCAGTGGCCTTCTGAGAGGGAGGGACTACATCAGTGGACAAGGGAAGAGATAGGGACGTTATGTGTGTGGATTTCTGTAAGGCCTTTGGCATAGTCCCCCACAACACCCAGCTAAACTTCTTATGGTGGTAAGAAAGTAATGAGCTATAACAAACTCAAGAGATTTTGCCAATACTGTTTCCCAAGCTCCCATGACCCCAAATTGCCCTGTAAAAAGCAGCTCACTCGCCACTTCAGACATGGCTACAGCTTTACCTCTCACACAAGTTACAGTAGTTAAGAGACGGTCTGTCTCCTTCAGGCTCTCAATCAACTTTACAATCCACCGATTTCCCAACAGTGTAATCACACTGCTCTACACAACAGCCTCTCACATTAGGATGTGCACAATGCAGCAGATCTCTTTTAACAGAAGAGCTGATTCTACTAGGAATTTTAATGCTTACTCTACTATAGAAATTATCTTCAAGAGCAAAAAATCTAAGCATAGCACAAAACCAGCAATGTTCTGGATTCTCTGGGTCAAACATTGTGTACATGTTAACACTAGGGAATCATTAGATGATATCAATGTGTATTAACAATAGAACTAGTACTGTGTAAATGAGTGACTGCCTAGAAGGATAAAGGAGCACCTTACCTTACTTGAGCCTCCACTACCTATTTGCTTTAACACTGTATAAACTTTTCCATTGATGACGAGGCATTCATGTGAAGGTATAGCAGCTGGAACCTGTGTACACACAGAAAAGGTTAAGAAATGAATATTGGTACATGCAACAGAACTTAAGAGAGCTCCACTTTTTATTAAGTTAAAATGCTTTAAGTTGTCTTGCTCTTTCTGAAGAAGATAAATTCGTTCAGAAGCAGTAAAGAAACTTCAAATGAAAGCCAGATCCCCATATACAGATCACCATTTGGCATGTGACGTCATTAAACTCTTGTAAAAGGTGCCAATGCTCTTTGTACTGGAAATCAAGGAAAGGATATTCTTTAACAAGGCTTCTCAGATCATTAGGATACCTCTCTCTTGACATATAACATCAGAAACTACATTGTCCAAGAGACTTTCAGTCCCAGCATGAAACTTTAAAGCTATACTGTCATCATCTACCATTTTATTTCAAGCTGCTTACTTCATTTTCTGGCTAATTAGCTAGAAGAGTGCAATAGTATGAAGTTGAAACAGCCTGCATTGCCTAGATCTGCTACACCTAACCATAGAAAGGCCTTAAGTTTGATTTAGTAATTTATTAATACTTATTGTCTAGTAGGAGCTTCAACCTAGTTTTATCTAGAATTGGGAAGGTTCCTACCTCAACATGCAACACTCTAAGGTAACCCATTTTTACATATCAGGCCACAACAAATGTATCAAAATTTGTGAAATCTAACAAAAATGGAGGAGAAATGCTATCTTTTACCTCCCCCAAACTCATGGTTTTCAACACACACTCCTTCTCTTTATTGGTACTGTAGTGGGTAGTACCACTGTGAAAGCACTGCAGGACAAAAAGAGAGGCTCTGATTCTTTCCTCTGCCATTAAGTAGGATCTGAAAAGGCTTAGGTTGCAGACATGAAGGCTCCAGCACTTTGACAAAATTGAACTGATTTTTGAACACCTGACTTATGTCATCTAAATTCAGACATACACATGAAGAAATTATTTTGGGAATAATAGACTACTTTCCATTAGTCACCCAGGAAGATGAACAGTAACTTCAGATTAAAATATATATATATACACATTTATCTACCTAAAGTAGTTCCCAATGACAATATGTACTGAAAAAATGACAGAAAATGGTTACCTGCACGCCAACTTGATTTTGAAATGGAGTTGCTGGGGTATGTGGTAAATAATAAGGGAACTGGCTGTAGGGAGTAGAAATTTGACATCCTGGTAGAAACTTGTCCTTTACAACTGGTGTGCTGAAACTAACAAAAAATATGAACAATAGCTGCAGTAGCTTTATTTTCTTAAGATAATTTTAACAACAAAGTTGAAATCTTCAGTGTTCCTTGAAAGTTAAACCCTATTGACTAGCAAGAGCCCAAGCCTCCATTTCATTCAAAAATTATCATTATTAAGACCACTTCTTCATTTAGAAGTCCTTTTAGAAATATACTGAAACTAAAATACTTAGTAAATACTTTTAAAAAAAAAAACTCACTATCTTCAGACAATAGCTGGCATTTCCCAGCAACTGAAAAATGAAGAGAACTATAAAGCTAGAAGAGCTGACTATAATAGAGTTTGAGCCAGTTACTCTACTCCAGCTTATTGTTATTTATTCAAAGACTTTTTAGATTACCTATTTTTAAAGTAAGCATATTGAGACAGACAACTTCAAAAACCCTCACTCTTACCTTGAGAGCTTTAGCTACACTGGGTATGAGCAGAAAGATCATGGATTTAAGAAGACTAAAGATTGCAAAAAAACCTATGTTTTTTTTATTTATTCTCCTGATGCATCTACCATCTATTTAGTTATATTTCTGAACATACTTTATTTTCCCCATTGTATTTACAGAAACTAATACCAAGATCAGAACTGGAAAAGAATGTATATAACTAAGGTTTACTTGGTAGAGTAAAATCACAGAAGTAAAAAAAAAAAAAAAAAAAGGACAAAACCAGTCCAAAGCATGATTTTCTTTGAATATAGAAACACTCAGCAATTCTGCATATTTACCATGTACATACAAACTAGATTAAAGAGAATCTAATCAAGGAGTATTATCAAGTTCCTTCAAGAAATTATGTTGCTCATGCCCTACATATACTCTGAATTCTACAGCTATAGAGACAGAAGCCCTACCAACAGAACTGTGCTTACTCAGCATATAACCATGACCTATATGATTCATCCTAGGACCTATGAAAACCATAAGTATTCATATAATTAGAAAGATTTGCCAACACAGGCATAGAGGTTTATGCCTTATTTGAGGTAACATGGATAAACAAATGCTATAATTTCCTAATGTAAGTGCTTAATCTACAAGCCTCTGGATTTCTTGAAGTGCTTTTAAAAAACCTCAGACACTTGCATCATGGAAAATAAACTAATATATAATTATCAATCTAAAAAGCCTGTCAGCCACATAAAATAAGTTATCCAAAAGGAAGTGTCATGTAGCAGGGAACAGTGAAAAAGGTAAATGCTCTACTAAGGACTTATTTCATGTCAAACATTCAAATGCTGAAAAGGTGCCCAAAAAGGCAAAGGTCCTTAAATGCAATCTGAATCTCAAAGTCAGGCACTTTACAGAAGCACTTGGAATGTTTTCTATCTAAACAGAAAAATATAAGAAAACCTGTAAAAATCTGCAAAATTCTTTCCAGAGATCAACTACCATGTTATAGCAGGCTTACCAGGCCATATAATCATTAGAGATGGTGCTTGGTGTTCCATAAACATGTGATGGGTTACTTTTCTTAGAACCAGCATCTGGTGGTGATAATCGTCTTGGAACAGACTGTTCAAGGTTCGTTTGTTTTCCCTACAAAGGGCAAAGCAAGATATATCACACAAGGAGCTGCAATTAAGAACACACAAATAATTTCTTCAACATGAGAAGACTGCTTCTAGCACACACGTAGTGCATATTTTTCTTAGTTTACCTCTGCATAGCAGCTTTTCTGTGACACTTCTGGAGTTGGCATTTTTTTTCTGGCATTAACACAATTTAGTTTAATCTGCTCCAACTGCTTTCTATAGCTTTCACCAAAACTAGATTGTTGCTGTTGACTTTCCAGACTCCTGGGTTCTGGTATCTTCACCTCCAGATGCTGAACTTTATTTTCTGGGGAAAAACAACAACAACAACAACCAAAACAAAACAACCAAACAACCAAACAAAACACCACACAAAAAGAACACAACAAAACAACCACAGATCATTAAAATGATTCAATATTCAACACTTAAAAAGTTTGTAGAACAATTTTACCTCATTTTCTAGATCAGACTAAACAAACACAGGTGATTTATTGGAATTAGGCCTTAAAAAAACTAATGAAGTTCTCAGGCTCCATATTCAATTCTGTGTAATAAAATGGCAACTTTCTTCAAAATCTTAGGATAATACTGTGACAGTAACAGAGATGCAACTGTTTCCTTCACCAACATGCACAATAGGAGCACCTTCATAAATTGTACTACAACATCCCGGGATATTGAGCAGGTTTGCAAAGCACTGAAGATAAGCTTATTACCATACTCCAAATTAGAAGCCTGTTGTCTTTGACAATAGGCAACCTATAACTCAGTGTAATGACTGAAAGCAGAGGCCTAAAGGGACTTGGCACCCTGTCTCCTGGTTACTTCTGCACAGGTAGTACAAGAGTGAAATGGCGGGATGCAACAGTGCAGGCTGCAAACAGCACAGCTTAAGAGTGTTCCTTTACAAGCTTGAAAAGTTTTCTTTTCAAATTACTAGAAAGCAGCATCCCATGCTTAGCATGGGATCCCATGCTTAGTGCAATTCAGCTGAAGGACTGAACTACCTCAACCAGCATCTCACCTGGAAATGTGAATGAAGCAGAAACAAGCAAAGTATGACCTGAAACCCAAACTGTTCCCAATGCAAGTCAGTGGGAACATTTTTCAACTGAAATGTTTCTTTCCTACAATCCATATGTACTTATACAATCCTAAATCCAACTCGTACAATATTAGACATTTTCACCTAATTTTCTCAGCAGGATGAGAAAGCCACTTAGGGTATCAGCTTTCTGATGAAACACTGAAGTAGCAAGTAGGAGGTTAGTATGTGTGTTCCATATTCCATGAAGTTGGCACATAATTAGTAGCAGCCTTTTAGATTTTACTAGCCCTGAAATCCTTGCTATACATCCAAGTTGGTTACAACATTTTCCAGAAAGACACAATGTAACATAACCTCATGCCATCCCTGTTTCTAGCTGACTTCACACAACAGTCAAAATCCATGTATTGATAACCCCATATCTAGTGAAGCATTTATTTCTGAAATACACCAAAACTGGCTGCTTTTAAAAGAACTTTAAGAATAATTCTCCAAAAGTTAATAATGCAGTAACTTCTGCTTTTTGGAAAACATTTTATTTAGCAATGCATTTTTAAAAAGTAATACAGAACAAAGCATTTTCAATGTTTATTCTATTTCAAACTACTCAGACATGACATTAATAGTTACCTTCTCTTTTTGTCACAAGACCTGCATCCACTTTGGTTTTGAGAGTTACAGTTGAATTGGTAGCTGTTTCTGAGCTGCCCTCATCCAACATCTGCAACTGTAAAGCTGCTTTTTCTTGTATGGACTGAAAAACATAAAAAGCATCTTAAAAAGAGGAAAACTCAAGAGTAGTATCCAAAGAACATTTCCTTAAGGTAATTAAATGGTAGGTGCACCTCAAAGCAAACGTGCTTCAGGGAACTGTGCAAGTATTGCTGATGCTCTTTTTAAATACATCAGGACTTTGAATTTCCATAATCCAATTTCTATAATAAGGGCCTAAATACTTTCTATTCTGGAATTCTCTTTTAGGGGATGGGGACATGAAAATGTAAGACATAGTAAAGTAAGATATTTGTTTTTTTCATGAAAACGAATCTCTATCAAAAGTTGTAATTTATAGCTCCACAGAGCACTATAACTTGGATGGACTTCATTAAATAGGGTACTGCCCATGGTAAAGCTCATGACTACAGCTGAAAGAGGTCCTGTATTCAAGTTGAAATCTGTTGATCCCCTCTTCATAAATGATATTCCTAACACCA
The DNA here is from genome assembly GCA_017589585.1 of Phylloscopus whistleri. Taxonomy (NCBI): domain Eukaryota; kingdom Metazoa; phylum Chordata; class Aves; order Passeriformes; family Phylloscopidae; genus Phylloscopus; species Phylloscopus whistleri. The sequence continues at coordinate 5,273,749 of JADMLD010001485.1, read as the reverse complement.
CTCCCATTGCTCCCATAAGGTGTGCAGAAAATACTCTTTTTTACTGCCCTATTATGCATAACGTCTTTCAAGTTTAAAAGCCACAATGAATGTTTCTATCCACAAATGATCTCTTAAAGGGAAGCCCTACATTACTTCTTTCTTGCATTGCAAAAGGTTGTTAATTTTCTTACTAATATCATAGGACAGCTAGAGTACCTTTTATGTATTTAAAAAATATTTAAGTTACCTGCAAATCTCCCAGGCTGTACGAATCACGCCCACAAGGTTTCGGTTCTGATGGTGGAAAAGGTGCAACAAAGGCTGTTTGTTTGGAGCTGGACGTTTGCCTGTTGAAGTAACATTCCTAATTACATCACATGCCAACACAGTGTGGCAATGGCCTTTTTTGTGAATCAGATGGAAAAAGAAGTTGGCTAAAGACTTTTGGCTACAAGCTTCAAATATACAGAAAAGCAGGTCCATTCAGACAGCAAAGTGAGAAACAATATAAAGAAATCCTACAAAATGAGGATTTAAAAATATTTTGAAAGTTACTCTTAACTCTTATTTTAAAAACTGGACTACATAAACAAAGATATTTTGAACTAAATTTATTTCCACTTTAATTTCCCTTTTTTTTTTGAGCTTACTGATTATCCAGAACATGCTTTCTCTTCACCTTTACATGCTTTCATACAAAGAATCTGCATAGTAAGATTGGAAGCAGGTTACTGCAGTACCTGCTGCAACTATAATGACTATTTGTCTCTATCCTTTAGGTCAAATTTGACATTAACATCTGGCTATTTCCACTATCCAATACAAGTACTATTGAAAAGGAGCATTAAAATCTGTTGTGCTGTAGGTAAACCCAATAACCATACCTTTTCAGAACACTAGCCGTGAGAGGGACATCTGAATCCTCCATGTCATCACCATCATCAGATACTAGGGTAACAGGAATCCTCCCAAATGGGCAAATCTTAGAGCAAATTCAAAAGTTATCAGGTGTGTAAAGCAGAATAAAGAGTTTAAGATTTAAAAGAAAATGTTACATGTTTTACCTGATTAGATTTGTTGAGTGGTCTCAATGGATTTTGGTAATTAACTAGGGCACCCAGTTCCTGTGACTTCTCTTCCCTAAAAGAAAAAACAAGCTCAAATAATATCCACAAAACAAAACACACAAAACTGAAGTGTGTGTGTTTGGTTTAAGTTACGTTATAAGACATGAAATAAGAAATTACGACATTACCTAAATAAAGATCTGGTAACAGTAGAAGAATTTTCACTAGAATCATTCTTTTTTAAGCTTCTGTGATTTCCACCTATATTCTGAAGTCCAGACTCCTGTGCACTGGGTACTGTAGGGAAAATAGCTAGAATCATTCAGGTCATATCAGATAAATTTGACTAAATTATTCTAAGCAATTGAGTTAAATTAAACCAGCTGATTTCACTGAGAGTAAATTTGAGAGTATAAGTCATATAAGTTGTACAAGGTCAGGGAGTATCAAGGTAGGCAATAGCAAACAGCCCATTCACCAGTTCCATCTTAATCCAGAAGAGAATCTTGCTTGATTATTGAAGATTTAGCCAAAATTTTATGAAGTTGTACATTAATCTTAAAATGAAATGTCAAGTCAACTTAATAAACTTTGTGAAAGTATATATTTCAGATATACTTAATGGTAAACACAACCAGAAATCAAGTTATTTGAAAAGTCATTCTAGAACCTCAAACCCACAAATAAACAGTTCAGAACAACACTGTCTTCCATATTAGTTTTCCCTACAGGTGAAGGGAGGGTCATTTCTCAGAGACAAAGAAACCACAAGAACTCAGAATATACTAATGAAAGTGTATCAACACCTTAATGAACATACATTCATATTACAACACAGTTTAATTTTTCATTTAGGGAACAATGTGGAGTACAAGCTATTTTAAGCACCTTCAGATAAACAACTATGTCTTGAACTCAGCTATTTTCCTGACAAATCCTATTTTAAAATTTTAAATTAATAACTGGTTATTTTGATTAAGATCTCTTCAATGCTCTAAGATTTTTTTAAAAAAAGACAGACACCAAAGAACATTAAAAAAAAAAAAAATCAAAGGCAACAGGAAGTGTTCAAAGCCAGGTTGAATGGTGCTTTGAGCAACCTGGTCTAGTGGAAGGTGTTCTTGCCCCAAAGCAGGGGGTGGAACTAGATGATCTTCAATGTCCCTTCCAAACCAAACTATTCAAAGATTCTAAGATATTATATCATATGATCTTCTACATCACATAGGCCTTGTGTTCCATCAGTACAGGATCCGCTTGACCACAAGATTCAGGGCTATCAAGAGCCTTCCAAGAAACCACAATTTAAGGACTTTTTCATATAGCACGTAATATTTTTAAATATCTATCAGTTCATTAAAATGGATTTTACTTTTCTTTTGAATTACCCCATATCCCTCTTCTACTTTCAGCCAGAAGTCAGACTTCTGGTAGATGAACGGTGTAGTATTGGCTATTTCTAGTACTTATTGTTTTATAAACTACTTATGCCAATAGACTGAACCATTCATTTAAATAAAACAAGTGCCTTACTACAGTGTAGTTTTGTTACCAACCCAGGACTATCACCATCTCACAAATGCATCCCACACTCTTTTGTCCCAAACAAAGATTTTATTTTTTTTACCACCAAGCTGGCCATTGGACTCTCACATCCAGCTGGTGATCTACAATACTTTCATTCCTTCACAGTCTAAGACAGCCTATCTGCTTCTCATGATGCTCCTGACCACAGCTGGATCCCATGACCTAAGGCTCTCTTCCACTCACAACAATTATAAAATGGTCCTGCAATGTACATTTATTAAATACTAAACATGTTTGATTGCACCTGGTATGTCAAATACTTTAGATTGCTGTGCATGAATGAAAGAAAAACAAATTAAACCAAATGTTTCTAGACTAGATACATGGTTTATATTTGTACCACAACACGAACTGCATATAACTGTCAAAAGCATTCTGTACAATCTTTTGAAGCTGTGAACAAATGCATTATAAATATACAGCATTCATATCTTCAAATAAAAAAATTTCAAAAGCAGCTCTTCAAAAGGTAATACAAACCAGAAAAGACCTAAATGCCAATAAACTAAAATAGCCTCTGTTGCTCCAGAGGACCATACAAATTCACTTAAAGCCAAATTCAGTGATTTAGACCATGTATGTCCCAGAATTTGAGACATTTCAAGTCTGGTGTTATTTACCTTTTAAACTTTACTTTAAATAACTAAATTAGTAGCTAGTATTTTTCAAATACTTAATTACAAACTCATATGAAAAAATAAATGAGCCTACTGCCTCAGAGTTCACTGCTTCCTAACTGGCAAGCAAGGTTTTGCCTGCATTTTCACAGGTGTTCCCTTAGCTCTGCAGCAGCAAGTCAATAATGTCATCAAGAAATTGTACAATCCATAAAGGATATTGGCATTCTTCAAGATAGTCTCCTTTGGCACAGTACATCGGCAGTGGCATTTATGATGTCTATATGCAATTAATGATAAGAATTGATTAACAGAATAAGACAAAATACAGTTTATTAAAAATAATGCCATAGCTGAATAACTATTAAAAGCGTTCACCCCCGTTGGTGTTTCAGTCAAAGGTTGATTCAGTAGGTGCCAGGCAAATTTCAAACACCACTCCTGAAAATATATCCCTAGGGAAACTAAATCAGACCTATTTTACATTAATTCTGTCCTTACATAATGCAAAAATGTGGAAGTGTTAGATATCACTCTTGAAAGGGCTACATACACTTCAATGCTGAAGTCAAACCCTATTTTTTGTTTAATTTCACTCCAAACAAATTTATCTCTTGAAAACTTCAAGAAATAACTGTTCTCTTTTTGAAGCTATATACCCAGCAATAAGGATCACTTAGGATTTATGATACAGCCAAGCACTTCAGTTTTGTACTGATAAACATATGGGGTTAGTCCAAAATAAGGTTGAAATGGATTATTTTTCCTATATTTGACTTCACCAAAATGACTGTCAAAGCTTCCCCAGTCTGTCACAAGATAGAGACTAAACTACACATATATAGGTTCCTTGGAGATGTATTTCAGTCCTAATTTTTCTCTGCCACTAGAAGCTTTTACTTCACACTTAGAGCTGTGAGTCTCTATTACACACTGCAAATGCCTGATGACAGTCAGAAAAACACCCTCTGCAGAATTACAGAATCTACCATCCCACAGCTCCTGCAAACTACAGTCACTGCACTGAAGATGAAAACAAGCATTGAAGGAGTAAGATTCATAATAGAGACAAATATATCTGTTTATTGGGCAAGAGATTCTGAGTTTGTATCTAGAAGGGACAAACATTAAGCGATTTTTTTCCAATCTAGAATCGCAATGTGAATAAACAACCAGTATTTTAAGAAACTGCAATTACCTGCAAAGTTCTCCTTCTCCTCATCTGAAAGCAATTGCTTTTTTTTCAAATGTAAGTTTTGCAGAGCAGTTTCCAACAATTCCAGGGGAACAGCAGAGCACTCCACAGCTTTCTGAAGGATCTGCTTACACTTCTTTTCATTTTCTAAGTGGTAAGAAGCACAGAGTTAGAAATCACAGAAGTAAAAAAACAATTACACTGGGGCAAGGATTTTTAAGGAGATGGTTACATTCATGTTGTCTTATATTCGCTTTGCATAGATCTATGAAGCCATTATTAGGGACACCTCACTTACATTGCCATTTTAAGGAAACTGCCTGGAAAGTTACAAGCGAATCACACAAGTCAACTTTTCACATTAAATTGAATATCAAGTCACAAAATATTCATTCTCAGTATTTTTTTAGTATTATAGGAACCGTAAGAAAATTCTACTTATTCTAAAATCCATTTTTTTCCCGTAGTATCAGCAAGGAAATATGACCCTTATGGACTTCTGTTTAGATCTGACCAGGTAAAATTTTTATTATGTATATGTTATAAAACTTCCTTAATACACTTAATAGAAATCAAACTGAAAACCAGCAGCTGTTAAATAAAACATCACTACTCTGGACAGTATTACAGTTAAGAAAAGAGGAGAGAAAAGCAAGGATATTTTTTGGTTACAGTTTTAGACATTACTAAATGCTATGAACAGAACTTTGAGGAGAGCTGAGATGGGAAAGGGAGTGTGTTAACAAAACACATTGAAGCAGTCAATTTACATATATAAACACATACACAAGCATCTATAAGAAAGAGTCAAATAAAGGAAAAAAGTGTACTGCAACCACAATACTTTATTTGGTTTAAAGAACCTCTGGGCAAAATGATGCAAAGTTTTGCTACAGCAGTCAAACCCCAAATGCCCTTCTTCCTCCATTCCAAAGTAGCAAAACATAAACCACTTTGTTTTGACATTTATGCTGATATGCATATACTTAAGTATTTCTTATAATGTATATTTAAGAGCACCATGTCACTCGCACTCAAAACTCCACTTGTAAATTAAGTTAGACATGACTGCTGCCTGTAGTACAGGCCAGTGGAAGTGTAGTGTAGGTATCAGGAACTTGTGCTTAAGTAACCTATTTTAAGAATATTAAATGGATGATATCAAACACTGAAGCAAGGAAGCACCAAAATTACATGAGCTACAATTTCATTAAAATCAATTTTGTGCTAATTTGTTAGATTTTGGTTTTTAACCATATAGTCAAATATTGTTTTTTCTCATAAATCATTAGCAAAGTGGATAGGCTCTAAGAATGCTTAGCCAGCATTCTGTGACTCTACCTTTGGCTATATTTAGTAACCACACGTTGCTTCAACAAGACCTGCTACTCGAAAGTAATTCCTCCTAGTATTGTGTGCCTCATTGAGTAACAAAGAACATGACACCAAAGCATGTATGTGAAATATTAACTTCTTCATCCCCCATAACAGATGAGGATCCAAGGCACAAAATAAAGCCAGAACTATTTCTGAGTTTCAATCAGTCCACTTCATCACATACCAAAAGCCTTGAAGACTTGAAATAGTCAAGAGTAGAATTTTAATCTATGGTCATGAGTTCTGACCAATTCACAGCAAATCTTCAAGTACACCACCAAAGGCACTCAAGAAAAGACATGACAGCTCCTCATCTGAAGTACTTAAATGAAATTGTAGTCAGTATTTAAATAAAAAAAAAAAAAGCGCCACAAAAACCAGAATGGCACCTTTATTGTGTCACTCCATTTCCAGGTCACTAATATTCTATTATTAAGAAATCAACATCAATTTGCCAAGTCTACTTTCACAATTTCAGCTTAAGCTTTTATCTTGAGCAAAACTGTGAGCTAAGGAAGAGAATGTGCAATTAAGTTTTTCCTAATGCAAAAGAAAATACTGACAGGTGTGCCAAGCACTGCTGAAATCACTGGGATGAAGAAGCAACAAAGCACTACCCTCCTCCTTTCCCTCTGGCCTAAGTGGACACAGTGAAAAAGGAACAGCACTCCTAAGTAACAATTTACAACTCACATGTTCCACTAATCCTCTTTGAGGCACCCAGCAGGGACACTGTAGCTCCATACACATTACCAAAGGACACCTAGATCAGCTCAAGGGTAACAGATACAAATCAGAGAGCACACTGCGGTTAGAACAAAGCCGATCATAAATGGCTTATTTCCTTTGGGATTAGGGCTTCATTTCAGGTTGATTACTTGCTGTCAAAGTAAGATAAACTATTGCAGGAACACATCCCATAGCTACAGGATGAATTTAGTCACTGGTAACCTGTAGCAACATTTCTACACTTTATTAAATTACACAATAGGTTTTATTACACTTAATTAACAATATCTTTGTTATTGCAGTATTAGTGTTTAATTATCTGTTTAAATAAACATCCCACTAAAATAAAGTGCCCACTAAATAAGTTATTAGCTTCTTTTTACTACTGTTTAGAAGTTCAATACCACAAGTTTATATTAGAACAAGGCTGGTCAAATAACTGACTTATGCATAACACAGAAACTCTAATTTCAAGACACAAACATGTAGATTTTGGTCTTCTTTTTTCATCCTGTACAGGAGTCATTCATAAAACATAACATATACTTCTGGGGGGGGCAGTTGGTTCACAGCCTTTCCTGCTCCAATGACAATCAATTTATCTCTTAAGAAAAACTGGAAAACCTGAGATGACAAATTAATATCTACTTATTGATTTTAACAAAATGGTTCTGCCTCATGTGTCACACTTTGAACATCTAAACTATACCCTAAAATACAGTTAAAAAGTAGTGCTGAAGGAAAAATGTATAGACAAAACCACTATCAGTGAAAAATAAACAGAGATAAAGAAAGAGGAATAACTAGTAAAGTGTATTTAGAATCTAGAGTGCAGACTAGACAGATTAATTTATTTAGTGCAGCTAAGTTTGGGGAGAGTTTCTCATATGAGGCAGTATACAACAACTTGCATGCTACTGAAAAAAACATGAAGGAAAACAAAGCACAAAAATCTTTAAATATATCCATCAAGTCTTTTCATTCAAATAAGAAAACAGCTTTCATAGAATGTGCTTGTCTTTCTCTACAGAGGAAACTGTCAAAGGACGAAATAAGCAGGGTGATGCCGGTCAAATCACCCATGGAAACAAGAGACACCTAAAAAGATAAGCCTGTGGGCAACCAACACAGCCTTGCTAGCAAGTACCAGGGCAACCAAATTGCACATTGACAGTGTATTTTGGTTTAATAAACATACTCAGTCTACAGATGCTGTGCAGAAGAAGACAACTTCTTCCACGAGCAAGCAAAATATTTGAGCCTCACTTTTCAATGCAGGAAGAGCCTTACTCAAAAGCCTTCCACTGCAAGATCTAAATTAGAAAAGTAGAAACTACTAACAATTGTCACCTGGTTTGACAGTTATTTCTAAAACAGAAAAAAAATGAACTGTGTGCATATTTTCATTTTAAATGAACACATGTTCTCAGTAAATTTCAATTAAAAATATCTAGACTTTTTCTGATTCAATACCTACCAGTTTCCTTCCAAATTATGTATGGGAGCACCAGTTTAAAACAACAAAACCGAGAACTACACAGAACAGCAACACCAAACAAGTTTTTTTTACACACCTTGTGATAGCTCAAACTGTGCAAAAGCCACATGCACAAAAGCAAATTTCTTGCAGTTCAGTCTGGCCAGGTGAAATTGGTCCCGTGCCTCCTCTGGATCTTGAAGACTGTAAAGACAGCACATTCAGTTATATAAGGTGAAGAGCCTGAAGTTCTGTGCTGGGTGAAACCTTTCAATAACTTTGAAAAAGCAACCCACCTATAGGCTAAAGACTTTCGTCTTTCTTAGAGAAATCAGTGAGCTACAAATAAGCAAAGAATTTTAAACTCATAATTGAAAGATATCAAGCTGAACCTTGCCAAAACTCAAAGGACTCAATCCTTCAGTTCTCTCACATTCCGTAGTTCATTTACTTTGGGCAAATTTTAATCCTAGTGTTACATTCAGCCATAGATTGCTGAGCAGGTTAATGCTTACGCACAGCACACCGACATTGAAATACTCAGAGCAACTACAGCCTATGCAAATACCGGTCAAGATACAAAAGGCCTAAATCTACATCACTAGGAAATACATTAGTTACATTTCAACTGACATTAAAAAGAAGGGAGCTTAACACTTTTGTCAGTAACATCCATAGTCAAGGGATAAAGGAATTCTTTCCTAAGTTCCCCCTTGGCTCAACAGGTATGCACAGGTACCACTTAGAAGTGGGAATAGCAAAAGATTTATGACCATGGTTCAAAATAAAAGTACAGAAAAATACAACATAGAAAGGTAGAGAACATGTTTTCAGTAGAACTCCGTGGAATTTCAAATCAAAGAAGTTTCTGATAGTTTAGGCATGTTACTAGAGTCATGTAGGTTTACTGAACACAGCTCTGATCATCCAAAGCAATGGGACAGGCACAGAATAACCCATCTGCAGGCAAAGTGAGCCAGAGAAACTAAGCTGTGATATATTACATTCACTTTCAAAGAGTTAAAATTTAAGTTCCCATAGAAAGCAGCAACAGCTTGGATAGTAATACATCTAGTAAAACAAGTCCTAACACTAGCAATAGGCACCAAGTGCCACACGCTTGGTGGCACTGTGCTACAGCCAGAAGCATTCCATGAGAGCAGGCCTGGCATTGCTAATGTACAACACAGGTCAACATAGAAGTCCATCTCTGACTATTTCAGAGCACACTCAAGGGTTCTTCAGACAACCTCAGTATCATAATAGGTCAAAAGGTATTGGCACAACCAGAGTGCAGCTAAAGATACCAGGACAAAAAAGATCCAGTGCCAAGAATGAAACAATCCAGTTTCTCATCTAAAACGTGGGCAGAGATGTGATTGAGAGCAGGCTGGGGAGAAAGACTTGGGGTGATGGCTGATGAAAAAGTCAACACAAGGCAGCTGTGTGTGCTTGGAGCCCAGGAAGCCAAATAGAATCTTGGGCTGCATCAAAAGGAGCATGGCCAGCAGGTCAGAGGAAGTGATTCTGCCCCTCTGCGCTTGGAAGATCCCACCTGAGACACTGCATTGAGCTCCCAACATAAAAAGGACAATGACCTATTGGCACAAGTCCAGACAAGGGCCACAAAGATGATTAGACAGCTGGAGGCCTTCTCCTGTGAGGATGGGCTGGGAAAGCTGGGGCTGTTCACCTACAGAAGAGAAGGTTGCATGAAGGCCTCATAGCAAACTTCCAGCGTCTGAAGGGGACCTGCAGGGAAGCTGGAAAGGGCCTTACTATCAGGAACTCTACTGGTAGAACTAAGAAAAGTGGGCATAAAAAGAAAGAGGAAATTTAGGCCAGGTGTAGAAATTCTTTACTGTGAGGGTGGTGAGACACTGGAACAGATCGCCCAGGGAGGTTGTGGATGCCCCAATCCTGGAAGCTTTCAAGGCCAGGCTGGAAAAAGCCTTCAGCAACCCGGTCTAGTGAGAGGTGTTCCTGCCTACAGCAGGAAGGGTTGGGTCTAGAGGATCTTTTAGATCCATTCCAACCACTTAACATTCTAAAATTCTACAATCAGAACAATACGGTGTGTTGATGGCAGTAGATACTGCTTCTGAAGCTCGTGATGCTGATTTGCTTTTCCACCTTTTTTTAGGTGGGACATCTGGGAGAACAGCAAACAATTCCACTGAAAAGCACATTTCTTCTCCCACCCAAGGTAGTATCATCAGAGCACCTATCAATGTCACTTAACGTGCAGTATTAGTATTACTTTATTTGCACTAGGTAATGATATTTCATGTGACAAAAGAACCACTTATTAAAAAAGTTCTAACTATAACCCTGTCCCAAATTATGTCTGAGCACATCTGAACAACCACACTGCTCAAATTTGGACTGAATAAGGCAAGAAATTACCACAATCACAACTAATTTTCGAAGTGTGGAACTAGAGAATGATGTTCTGAGGCATTTTCCCTATCCTAAGACAGCGAATTTAATCAAACTGTGATGAGTCTTTTCTAGTAAGAAAAAACATACTAAAATAAAGCTCAAAAGGGATGTCATGCTATTCTCCCTTGCACCTTACACAGAGAACCAAGAAAAAAAAGTAGCGTTAACATCTCTAAATCAAATAGCTCTAAACAATCGTGTTTATTAACATATACAAAAAATGCAAGTACTGTGGAAACAACATAAGCTGATGAACCAAAGTTACTTACCTTCAAGGAACCAGAAAACAGCCCCACTCAAAATGATAATTTGTTGCAGAAAGCACTAATGAAACAAGGTATCCTTAATTCAAAAACAGAATGATGAGTTACCACATTGAAAATTCATACTTACGCTTTCAACTCAGCAAATCTCACAAGGATGCGAGCGTAGCTCTCATCTTGACTATACTTTTCTGCAGGTAATGCAGTCACTGCTTGACTGTAACGACCAATGAGTCTATTGAGTAGGCTAACATCCATCTGAGGAACACCCTTTTTCTCCAGTTTAAGCAAAAAACAAAGCCAATCTTCTGGATTATTTGTTGTCATCATTATTTGGTTGACAGTTCCAGAGTTATCTGACGAAAACAAGGAGATTGATTAAAACAGCAGCAAACATGTACAGAAGAAAACACTTTTTACAAACTTTTGTGCAAGACAGTTACTATTTTTTAAACAAGATTAAAGCAGCAGAGCTAAGAAATAAGGAGAGATGAGGTTAACTTTGCTGTCATCAATACTGAAGAAACACTAAACTTGAGATTCTTTCAGTTAATGGTTCTTTCACTCAGCCTAGGCTAAGATCTTTTGCATAAGCAGCAATAAAATAACAAAACCAAATACCTGTTGTATCAGCTGAGATTTTAGTATAATTAAATTCATCTGTGATATTCTCTTCATTTCTGTATTTGCTTTTCAAGTTTCTAACTCTGTTCATGATTGATGTAATCTGCGGCAGTCCTCTTTCACTTAGGTCTGTCTCCTCCATCTGCAAGGCACAAGGTTAAAAACCAATGAAATTACTGCTGTAGCTCACTTTTATTGGAATTACCATGGGAGAGCCTCTCGTGTATAATTTGGAGCTTGAGACTCCACCACATTATGTAACAAATGCTCTATTAAGCCTTTGTCAATGTAGTTATACAAGTAAACTTCCTTGCAGAAGATAATTTGGACAAATAAAAAGAATTGGTACTCAGCTGGTCCACCCAAATCCTAATCCATGCTTCACAGTAGCCCTTTCCAATAAGGTATATCCCACATTTGAATAAAATGGTGAGTAGGATGTGTTGCCTGAAATAGCTTCCAGTCTATTGCATTAAATCACATTCTGTACTCATAATTAGGCTGGCTTTAGTTTAGAACACAGTGTTAATCAAGCTCCTTGCCACAAGTTACAGCAAGTAGTTCTCAAGTGGGCTAAGCAGAAAAGAATTCACATTCTCCTCTGCTCAAAGGACAAAGGCAAGTGACACCTATTTTTAAATTTCTGAAAGGTTTAGAGATTCAAAGACTCCATTTAAGAAACTTATCCCAAATCCTCAATATTGTGACAGCTTACCATCAGCTGAGAGAATACGTGCATATAGCTGGGAGATAAGAACCTAGGCAATCTGAGCAGAGCAAGACTGCTAAAATAAACTAAAAAACCCTAATGATTTCTTCCTTTTCTGCCTGCAATAAACAGCTTTTCCCACGTCAATGCTCCACACATCTAATGAACGTGAGAATTCTAGCAAAACCTGTGGTCAGTTCAGTGCAGTTTCAGGGGATTCAATGTCCTAATTACTGTGAAGTTGGACTCAGAAACAGGGGAAGTAATGCTCTTCAGAAAGAATAAATAGGTTCAAAGAAAGACTAAGTTTTGTTTTACAGTGAAATGTTGGTCTTTGGCCTCTTGTACTTGTGTATAACAAATCAACAAAAAGTTGCCAGAGGGCTAAAAACTTTAGATCTACTTTTAAGTGAATTATTGCTAGAGAAGGAACTGAGTGAAATGAAGTTCATCTGCCTTTAACCCCACTGTCTAAAAAAATACACCAGGGACCACTCTCAGGAAGTCTCACAAATAATTTTTAGAGCATTATTCATCAGAAGCTGGCATGTCTTTAAAAGCAGCAGGCTCCCAGCTTTCCCCAGGCAAAGACCAGAAATCAGAAAGATTATCAAACTTACAACAGCTTGCTTATAAGGCAAAAATAGGCATATTTCATGTTCATCCTGAACTAGATGTGGCCCACCAAGAATATCAAGCCTGCTCTAGGCTATATAGAAGTGTTGCTTTGTAGGTTCAAAACACAGTTTCGCTGTGTGAATTCCAAGACTTTGTCCAGCAAAGGCACCATCTACATTACCACTATGAAGAGGCCTTGACACCTTAAGGTCTGGAATTACCCTCAAACAGCCTCAAGCAAGACCTATGATGATAAAACCCCAAAATCCTATGAAAGATAAAGACTGTATCAATAAATAAAGACTAAATCAATAGTATCTGAAATACCTTTTATTTCACTGAAAAGAGACAAATAAAGGAACCCCCTTCTCATTTACACTCAAAAATGTACACCGAATAAACTTTAATTTCAATGCTTGTTTGGAACTTGCTTTAATGTCTTTTTCTCCCTCAGAGCCAATTCAGGCTGTTCTGAGAGTGGATCTGTAAGCTGTCACATCTTTTGGGGCTCACGCTGCCAGAAATTACACAGGTGATTACTATAGCAAATATTCATGTGTCATTCTACAAATAATACTTATTTACTTCATAGGGAAAGTTTTAGTACACATTGCAGTTTTGCCTTTTAAAAATACTGTAGAAGGGGCTACAGGAAATCAGACACTCCAAATAACCTCTTTATGGGTAAGAATACTCATAGAGATCTGGTTTCCAACTGTACCCACTCCCTCAAAGTATGGATGAAGTCAGCTTCTCCAGAACCTGAAGCACCAAGACAACCAAAAGAAATTTATCTGATGTTAAGAAATACCACACTATCTCATTACAACTGTAACTGCTAACAATTCCCAGGTGGATTTTGGATTTCTTAAACAGTCTTTATATTTTCCTCACCAATGTCAAAGGTTCATTTTTCTGCCTGCAGTGATAGCTTCCCAAATGCAGTAGACAAACAGAAAAAAAACCAAATTCCTGTATAAAATTTGATTTTAAGTCTCAACAATACACATCAAACTTACATTTCTGGTGTGCTGTTTAACTGCTCAAGGTTCAATGTGTTATGGAGAAAAACTCTCCTGAAGAATGGATATGCCTTGTCAAAAAGCTAAGATGGATGAGGGCCAGACTACCTCAGATGATCCCAAGAACCCAAAGGCAAGAAATGACGTTCTCCATCCTGAAGAAGTTCCTGTGTATCAAAAATTGATGGGTTAAACATTGAAAGCTTAGCCTGTAAGCTTTCATATCCCAGAAATACAGTTTTCATCAAAATCAATAAAACTATTCCTAGTTAGTAATAAAAACAGAACAAAAAAAGCTTAAAGACAACTTTTTGAATGAGGACAAGCACTTCCAAATGTGTCAGCTTGCTCTGACATTCAGAGAATAAAACGTACACTAAGGGCACATTCATCTACACATTGTCATGATTTGCCAGCAATCTTTCTACACATGCCAATGTTCAACCACCAGCAAGTACTCAGAGGTTCCTTTTTTCTTAATCTGCTGTGTAGTTACTCTTAAAGAAATCATTTGCCATTAATTTCCAGTGTGAATATATATATATATAAAATTTAAAATCTGACAACAGCAAAGACCTAAATCAGTCATGTGCTGTTACAAAGGCACTGAATAGGAGCTGAGGTCATGGCTGCAACAGCTACACTGCAGCACACCTGAGATCCAGAAACGCCTACGGGAGAGAAGGTTAGGGACAAGAAACCAGGAGAACACATAATGCAAAGATCAGGAATAACTACCTCTGTTTAAAGTGTGGTAGTTGAAGTAACTCCAACCTCTCAAACAGACCCACTAAACAAGGAGCCAAACGACAGAGACTTGAGAGCAGTAAATGGATAAAGTGACAGTACATGTTGGTGGTAAGATTCCACGTCTAACACACTCAAAAATACTCATTGATAATAAAAAGAAGTAACAGCATCCAGTCCTGAAATACTGGATTTGCTGTATTACACTACTTGTTCTGTTGACGTCCTCTATGGAGGAGAAGTAAAATGACAGCAGTTTCTGAGGCACCTACCCAGGCTTTAAAAAATACAAACTATGAAAGTGCATAATCTTTCTTCTGTTTTGTTTACAAGTCCTAAATCAGGATTTCTTTTCTAAAGAAAAATAAAAACTCACAAAACTAAGAAAAAGTGCAGTCGATTTAGAAAACATAGCAACACCAGCGAAGAAATAAAGCAGAAGAATATTAAATTCTAACATAAAACACAGAAAGGATAAGACTCCAAGATGCAAAATAGGTCTAAGTAAGAGAGAGACTGAACAGCAGCGGAGCAGCTGTGGCAATGTGGCATAAACAAAGACCGTGAGGCGGCGAGGGAGGTGAGAACAGGCAACCAGGTTTGCTTGCCCTCAGGGCGGAAGCCCATCCCCGCCGCAGGCCCGGAGCTGCCGAGGAGCCCGGCCCAGCTCCGCCGCGGCCTCACCGCAGGCCAGCACCCGCGCTGCCCCCGGCCCTCTCGCCTACTTTCCCTCACTCCGCTGCCCCCCGGCCCGCTCTCTTCACCCTCACTGTCTTTCCCGGCCCAGCCCGACTGCCCTGACCGAGGCCGCCCTCACCCCGGCCCGGCCGCCCTCACCGAGGCCGCCGCCGCCGCCGCTGCGGGGCCGGGACGCGGCTCCCACCGAGCGCGTTCGCGCGCTGCCCCCGGTTTGAATGTGACCGCCGCCCCAAGAGCGCCCGTCCCATTGGCCGGCGGGGGGGAGGAAGCGAGCGCTGATTGGCCGCAGGAGGGAAACACGGGCGGGCCGCCCGCCCATTGGCCGGCGTCTGGGCCGTGCGCGGCGGCCGCGGGTCCCAGCGCCCCGCGGGGCCCGAGCGGAGGGGCCGGTGCGCAGGCGCGCTGGGGAGGCCGCCCGTTCCTGGTTACGGGTGGGGAGGAGCACGGCAGTGGGATAGCGCCGGCTTCCTTAAATTATCTGTCTGAAAATGCTTTCCTCGTTTGGCCATAGCCGGTTATAGTGCATTTAGCTGTAACGGAACAGCCGGGCTGTGTGTCCTGACCAGCTTCTTAAGATTACATGTCGCCTGTACCTTTTCCTCCGAGCGATCCCTCATAAGCCGATCCCGTGTCTGCCGTGTGCCTCAGGCTGCTAAAAGCAGCTCCTTCTCTGAGCTGTCCCGTTCTTGGATTATAGTAATGCAAACACACTAAGCAGAACAGCTCGGCCTCTTGGATTGCGTTCTGCGTGTATGCAATAATTTGTGTTCTTGGCAGCTGTGTGGTTCTTCTGATGCTTATAATGTATTCAATATTATGTTTATTGTATTTTCAAGATTGCTAGCACGTTGTAAAAATCAGATGTGTATTTATGCCTTATTAATTTGATAAGTTGCTAATCATTCGATTGCCGCAGACATCACACATGATGTCTAATAATAAGATACCTACACTGACCTTTCATTGAAATTTATCTCCTCCTTTATTCATCTGCCTTTTAAGTATCTAATCTAATCTAGTGATACAGGCTCACTCTACACTCAACAAAAAGATTTCAACAAGGAAATTTAGTCCAAACACCTTTTTTAGAATATAATGGATGATCCCAGAGTCCCTGTGTTTCTCTACTAAATAAAGAGCAATTCTAATGCTAAGTGAGATGATATTTTTCAGCATTGTCTTACTCCTCCTTGCATATATACATTTTTGGTGTTGGTGGGTTCGTTGGGTTTGGTAGGTTTGTTGTGTTGGTGGTCTTGCATTCCAGCAGAATCCAAATCTAGTGAAAATGTAGAGAAACAGCACAAGTTGCATGAATCTGCTCTGCATCTGGCTTCACTTGACGTAGAGGTAGATTATTTTATTAGCAGGAGTTTTAGCAGTAGATTAGTTTATTAGCAGGAGATGGGTGTTAAAGGAGAGAGGAAAGTTGTATTCTTCTAGTAAGTGAATAATGCCATAAGGAACTGTCATTTAATTTCTGTAGCTGTCAAGACAAAAAATCTTGATACCATATAGATTGCTGGCAAAACCAAAATAAATAGGAGAAAGAAGATGGGATAGATCTTGGGGGGAAACAAACAAACAAACAAACAAACAAAGAGTCAGAGAAGGAAAGGCTGTAATACTCATAGAAAAAAAATAAATTAACCTCCATTTAGTATTCTTCAACAAAACATAAATTATGCATGTGTTTTGGATGGTTGGTAGAACCATTTTTTATTTGCTTATAAATATGCTTTTCATTTTATTTAATATGAAGTCATGGATACATAGGGAATTTAAGAGGTGTACAAACTGAAGTCTCCACTTAAAGGTAATTCTACTTTGAATGACAGAAGTGAATTGCGAATTGCGAAAACAAGTACTGGACTGGATAACAACCAAAAGGAGGGAGAGGTCAGTCTTTTGTAGTGAGTCACTGTCAGGGGAATCTTGTTTGACTGTTTTAAATACCTCTTCATATGGTAGGATTTCGTATCAGTTTGGATAATGGTATTGCAAATCTAAATGTAGCAAAGGTACAGGTGAGTCAAGAAGGATTTTACAAATGTTGGTAAAATCTTTATACCACCCTATGGTGTTTTCTGCAATAGATATAAGAGAGAGACCTTCCTCCTCTTGAAAATTTGGCAGATACTAGCCCATCCTCTCAATTTGGTACTTGAGATTTAATGTCTGAAGCCTATGAAGGGCTTATCTAAAAGGAAAGAAATGGTGGGTCTTTGGTTACAACTGTTGACAATTATTCTGTGTAGCTGATTTGGTGGAAAGTGCATTTGGAGAAAGCTTTGCTGAGTCTTTCATGGACACCATCCGGACTATTCCTGACTCCCAATGCATTGCTACAACCTATGGATGCCCATGAGAAGAAACCAACAGACATTTAGGTGGTAGAGTCACCTCAACAACTGAGTTGTTCTGAAAGCAATGAGTAAGTAACAACTACTAAGATTTTGAGCAGCAGAAATAATCACCAGATGTCTAGTATTTCCAGTCCTCCTACATGTTAGGTTTCCATGACATACTACCTATTTGTCACTACTGACTACTTTGAGATTCATGTGTCATTTTTTGTGATTTTTTTGTGTATCAGTGGATCTTATCCCATGGCATTTCTTCAGTTACAGATTGGATGCATTCATTGTGACCGGACTTGGAAAGTAAACTTTTTTTCTATATTGATGGGCATATTCAATCAATAAAATAATAAGAACCATTGCTCTATCAGGCTTCTTTGTGTTGTATGATTCCAGTTTCTTCTGGAGGTCTATAAAATGCACAGTTTTTCATGCACACAAATACTGATGTAGAAACTGGCTAATCAACAGATTTCAAAAAGGAAGTGTCAATAAGAAGTGTTCAAACTGCTCATGTCAGGAAGGATACCTCAGGAATTGGCTGTGACAGTGATGTGCCTATTATATTGGTGATTTAAAATTTTTGCTGATTAACTTGATACAAAGATGGTGTTAAGGCTGCAGGCAAATGTTCGGGCTCTTGACTAGGGCCTGGATGGAGGTTAGGCTGACTGAGGGGAGGTGGAAATGTAGAGAATGTAATGAGAAATTGCTCAGCATGACGTTGTAAGCAGCTGATAAAAGCTACAGATCAAACTGTGAAAGTTGGCTGGATCTAACTTGTTATGGAGGAATTGTGTGAGGGACAGCCAAACTTCACAGGTGTTTGTAGTGGAATATTTTGAAAAGGTCATCTTTCATGTAGCAGGATCATACACCATGAAGAGCGCCTACATAAATACATCAAGAATATCATCACCACAGAAATATGAGATCACTTGAGTAATGGTACCAGCCATACCAGATGTGAATGTAGATTTATCAAAACTGGGACCAATGGAGAAAAAGGAATTAGAGGTGGGTTCTGTATGGAGGAGACTGAGACAGAGAAAAACAGGTGCAATACTCAGTCATGTCCCTAAGTGCCACATTGTCCTCATTGTGGCTGGGATAGAGTTAATTCTTTTCCTTATAGCTGGTAAAGTGCTGTGTTTTGGATTTAGTAGGAAAACCATGTAAATAGCACCCTGATGTTTTGTTTGTTGCTTAGTGGTGCTTACCCTAAGTAAAAAGGTCTTTTCAGTTTCTCATACTCTTCCGGTAAGACACAAAAAGCTGGGAGGGAGCATGAGCAGGACAGCTGAGCTGAACTGGCCAAAGGGATATCCCATATCTGAGAGCATCATGCCTTGTGTATAAATGGGGAAGAGTTAGCTGGAAGGGCTTCATCTCTGCTCGGGGATAGGACAGGCATTGGTCAGCATGTGGTGAGAAATTGTATTTTGCATCACTTTGTCCTCTTAGGTTTTATTTCTCTCTGGTTTATTTTTGTCTCCTTTTTTGCATTACAATTATATTGTTATTTTTAATTTATTTTACTTAAATTATTAAACTGTATATATCTCAACCCATGGGTTTTACCTTCTTTTTCCTGATTCTCCTCCTCATACCACCAGTGGTGGGGTGGAGAGTGGTGAGAGATGCTGTGGTTAAACCATAACAGTCTCAACAGTTCTTTTTGGCTCCCAATATGGGCGTGATGCCTTGAGATAATCTGGCAAATGACAAATCTGACTAGAATATGTTAGAGCAATTTTATTATAAGCATTTGTTATATTAGTTTAAGGTTCACTGGGCATAACATTGTTTTTTTTGCTCTCAAAGTTGGCATGCTTGTTCTTTTGGTTGTGCTATGTCATACCTTACTTGCAATATCTCACCCATGGGAACTGGGCTAAAGTTATCACGTTGCTGTGCTTTGTAACACTGGGTTATGGTATGACAGAATTGCTGGTCATGAAACAAATCTGGTATTTGTACTCAGCATCACTGTCACCACTGTACTTTGGGAGCCATCTATTGGAAACTATTAATAATGATAACTTTTTTACCTACCAAGTGCTGTTCATCACCATTTAGTGCTCTGCAGGGAAGAAAAAGTCTCTGGATCAGATAACAAAACAACAGGCACTGTGGTTACCCCAGCCCTGGGGACAGACACCACGGCTAACCAACTCCCTTGACAGGCACTGCAGCTGAACTTGAGAACCAACCCATGCTAGTGTCAGTTGCTCCTGTACACAAGAGGAAATGGACATGAAAGCTCACTTAGTAAAGGACAAAGCAGGGTTACCAAAAGAACAGGAGGAAGAAGCAGAACAAGAGGTAACCCCTTGATCCCTATTTGATGATCTGCAGGATGTGTGAAAAGATTTCAGCCATCATCCAGATGAGCACATTGTCACTTGGCTGCTCCAGTGCTGGGATAATGGATCTAGTAGCCTAGAGTTGGAGGGTAAGGCAGTCAGGCAGCTGGGATCACTTTCTAGGTAAAGGGAGTGTTGATAAGGCAGATGGAAAGGAGAACACAAGTCCTTAGGCTGTGGTAGAGGTGATTCCTGTGAGGTGTGAAGGAAAGGAATCCCTTCAAGAAAGACAAGTGGACCCCCATGAGGATAAGTATCCAGTACCTTCAGGAATTAGCCATGCTAGACGTGATTTATTCTGACCCAAACCATATGCAGTCACCCACAGATCAAGAGGAAATCTAATGTACATGACCCATGTGGCAGAAATTTGCACAGAATGCACTGTCTGCATATGCCACCTCATTGGCAGTAGTTATCTGGAAAGACAAAGAGGCACTGAAGATAGATTAAGTGGCTCACCAACTCTGGCCATATGAAGAAAATCTTTCTTCCTCCCTATGAACTTGTATCTTGGCTGTAGAAAATCTGTCCAAAAGTGGGAAAAAAACTGTTCCAGGAGTTCCAGCAACAAAAAGAGAATAGGTCCGACTTCTCACCTGTACAGACCAGTATCTCAGCTATTAGCCATGAGCATTCTTTTGCTCAAGAGGGAGGATATAGAGGGTGTACACCACAAGATGTGCTGTGGTTTTACCTGTGGGACCACAAAGAAGACATGAGGAAATGAGATGGAAAATCTACTTTGGCTCTAGAGGCATGGGTACATGGATTGCAAGAAAAAGCAATCACAAATGGGGGTTCTTCCAGGAAAATTGCTGCTCCAGTGCACAGTTCCCCACTCAGAATGGAAGGGTTGGTCCTACTTCTGATCCTATGGAAATTAATTCTGATTTTACAAGTCAATGGAGATGTCTATGACCAGTACTAGAGGGGCCCTGCCTGCAAACAGGTGAAAGAATGGGGCAGCCTGGTTTACTGTACTATGTGGATCCCAATGGTCTGGTACATCAGAGCCACAGGCTCTAGTAAATACCAGTGCACAGTGTACACTAATACCATCAGATTACAAAGAGGCAGAATCCACCTGTATTTATGGAGTAATGGGAGATCACAGGATCTGTCTGTATTGAAGGTTGAATTAAGTCTAACTGAGAATGAGTGGCAAAATCCCCCCTCTGTGACTGGCCCAGAGGCTCTATGCATCTGCCCTGTAGACATCTCTGGAGAGAATATTTCAAAGACGTAAAAGAGTGTTGGTGGGCTTTCAGAATAGCTGCCTTGGAGAAGGAGAAAATTAAGCAGCTATCTACCGTGCCAGGTCTCTCAGAGGACCCTTCTGTTGTAGCTTTGCTGAAGGCTGAAGAGCAGCAGGTGCTGATTCCTACCACTGCAGTATATTGGCAGTGCATTATCACACCAGCTGAGATTCCCTGATTCCCATCCATGAACTGATTCATAAACTGGAGAGCCAAGGAGTGATCAGTGGGACTCATCCTTTAATAGTCCCATATGGACAGTGTGAAAGTCTAACAGAGAAAGGAGACAAACAATAGACTATCATGGCCTGAATGAAGTCATGCCACCACTCAGTGCTGCCATACTGGACATGCTGGAACTTCAACATAAGCTGGAGTCAAAGGCAGCCAACAAACATATCACAATTGACATTGCTAATGGGTTTTTCTTAGTGCTTTGGCAGCAGAGTGTGGGACATCCAGTGCTTGGGGGCATTCAGTACACCTGAGATTGACTGTCCTGGGAGTGGAAACACAGCCCAGCCATCTGCCACAGAGTGACTCAGACTGCACTGGAACTCCAGAACACCTGCAGTACATGGATGATAAATAATTGAAATTATTGCAAGTGGCTTGGTGAACACCCCTGCCAGCTCCCTCAGTATCCTTGTGTGGATCCCACCTGGCCCAATAGACTTGTGTGTGTCTGTTTGGTGTAGCAGGTTGCTGTTTCCTCTTGGATTACAGGGGCTTCGTTCTGCTCCTGGTCCCTGTGTTCCAGCTCAGGGGGCTGAGTACCAAGAGAACTGATTTTACTATTGCAGACTGAGGCAAAGGAGTCATTTAGTACCTCAGGCTTTTCCTTACCCCTTGTCACTATGTTCCTCCTGCATCCGGTAAAGGATGGAAAACATGAGGAAGAACTTCTTCACTGTGTGGGTGACCACCACTGGAACACATTGCCCATAGAGGTTGTGGAGTCTCCTTCACCAGAGATACTCAGGACCCATCTGGATGCAGTCCTGTCCAAAGTGGTCTAGGATGACCCCTCTTGAGAGAGAGGTTGGATCAGATGATCCACTGTAGTTCCTTCCAACTTGTCCATTCTGTGAGATTCTTTGAGATTCTCCTCAGCCCTCCTTTTGTCAGTATATTTATAGAAACATTTTTTATTGTCTTTTATGTCAGTAGCCAGATTAAGTTCTAATTGGGCTTTGGCTTTATAATTTTCTCCCTGCACAACCCTGTGACATCCCTGTGGTCTTTCCAAGCTGCCTGCTCCTTCTTTCGAAGGTGGTCCCCTCTTCTTTTTTGCCCTGAGTTCCAGCCAAAGCTCTCTGTTCTGCCAGGCCAGATTTCCCTGCTGGCTCATCTTTTGGCACATGGGAATGGCCTGCTCCCTACGCCTGTAAGAGTTCCTCCTTGAAGAATGTCCAACCATCCTGGACTACTTTGCCCTCAGGACTTCTCTCAGGGGATTCTGTAAACCAGGTTGACACTGAGTACAACAAACAAGATGATTGCTCACCTGCCCACTAGATAATTAGTAATCTGCCATGGACAACTTTTCAGCTAGAGTTCTTCTGTGTTTTTGTTCTGTTATCTGGCCAGTATAATGCATGTATGAGGCCACACAGGAAATCCGTGATGATATGAGAGTTGTGGTACCTCCAGTAGGAGGATAATACCCAGCTGTACACACTGATTTCATCAGATCCAGCTGGTGCTGTTCAGCAGCTTATTTCATTTATGACCAAACTGAGTTACAGATTTATGTGGGCTGGAAATAACTAGAAAAGAACAGAGTTGAGAAATCGTAAAATGCTGCTTGTGCAGGTTCACAGCTTTAGGTCACGCTGGATCCGTAGGTACTGTTGAACGACCATGTAAAAAGAACAGAAGAAAACATACATATATATACACATATATACATATATATGTATATATCTGTCAGAAATTTCCTTTTGAGTGTCCATTTTATAGAAGCTAAGCATGGTACAATTCCCATGTTTACTGCAGCACACTTCATATTAGTGCATTCTTCAATATTTCTAAAAATGTCAGGTAATGTATATTAACTGCAATAAAACCTATCAAACTTGATGCACTGGGTGCTATTCAATTCCTTAGTGAAATTTTAAATCTGAGGTTTGGTCTTTAAAACTGTAAATAATGCTGACTACTACTTCTGAGATTAAAGCTTTGGCAAAAGTGGTCAGTTTAGGCCAATTAGTCAGACAGTCACAAGTTACAATCTTTCCTGCCTACATTCTGGTCCAGTTGGACATGAAAGAAGTCTGGTTCAGAAAAGACACAATTGTGCTGTGACAGTCCTCTGACACTTGCCTGGAAAGCAGCATATGCTAGTTTGTGCATATGCTAGTTCTTCTGCAGAGCCCTTAGACTGCATGTGTTTCCTATGTAACTACTTAAGCATGGCCAGAGAAACTTGAATCTATTTTTGCCACTCCCTAAAGAGTGAGAAAACCCTGAGAGACTCCTATTTACTTTTTAATGAAAACAAGGGGTGTGGGCAGAGGGATGTAATTGGTGAATGTCACCCAGTTTAAGAAACCTGAGACCTGAGTTTGTTCAACATCTATTCTTGACATCTTCCCTCATAAATTCCTCACTGGAGATTTAGCTGTTGTTAGGTTTTGGAGAAAACACTTAGACTATCAAAAAGAACCAAGTAAAAGTAGTGTTACTTGGGTAGCTCAAAGTACTAAATTTAAGGATATGCATTGGTGAAAGATGCATTTGTGTGCAATACCAGATCAGGGATTAAAGTTATTACAACATGTCACTATTGTTCACTGCACTATTAGAGTATTTCAGAGAGGAGGTGGCCATAACGCAATAGTGTGTATCAGTCATTTTACTGTATCTTTCCAAAGAGGTGTAATAGACGTGTGAACAGCAATCACCATTGTAGCTGTAATGGGACGTACAGGTATGGTGTCAGACACCTCTTCTTTCACTGTCTGAAAAAGGATTAATAGCAAACCACGTTGTTTATTGCCAGATCCTAGGATCCTGCAGAGATAATAGGATACAGATTTGTTTCTGCTAATTCATGAGTCAATGTGACCATGTGGGGTCTTTAGGAGGTTAGGAGAGCTATAAAGTGTTGGCCATGGTGCTCCACAGACTAACTGCTGATACCATTGCAACTGTTAAGTCTCCTTTACCACAAACACTGAAAGCAAAAAAAGATACTGCATATAACTGTGAATTTGTTACTATATAACATTGTGATGTATATATCTAGATTTCAGTAATCTGAATTGTGCTCTTAACCAGAAGGACATGAAGTGACTCTGAATATTTAACCAAAAAGCCATTTCTTATCAGACTTACCAGGTTTTATATGCAGCTTCTATTAGCCAGTGTACTTTGATATTTAGTAACAGAAAAAAAAATTAAAAAACCAACAAGAACAACAACAGAAGAGTTAATTTTACAGAACTCATCTGCTGGGAAAAAAGGGTAGAATTAGAGAATTAGATGGAATGTGTTTGAGGATAACTACACCCAAGAAGGCAGAATCAAGGTCCAAGAAGCTTAGACAGAGTCTTCAGAGAAAAAATCCAACATATAGCAACATTTGCCCTACCCCTCAGGTATAATTGTGACCCTGTTTCTATGCTACCTCTTACTTGCCAGCTACTTCTTTTCCCAGCATCCCTTTTCAACAATTTTATAAAAACTGAGCTGACAAAAAGCTAATAAGGAAAAGTGTTTTCTTTACAAGTCTTTCACTGTCTTACTAACATACAACTAAGGCATAGAGCGTGGCTTTTTTCTTCTTCCTTATCTGTGAAAAATGATGATGATAGTAAAGGATTTGTAATCATCTCAGTGCCTCATGTGGAAGATACTATTACAAGTATGTAAATTGAGTTACTTTTATTATTGCATATATAAAAATATATTTGCACTGGAACAAAGTGTCACCTCATAACTAGAAGAAGTAGGGTTCAAAATTTATTTAAATACTCAATCATTAATACTCCACCCTCTGAATTATCAATGCATCCAAACAATGTATCATTAAGCCACAGAGATTGCACTTCTGACCTATTAATTAGGCCTTTACTAATGGCCTTAAGACGGAAGTAAATAAAATATTAGTGAAATTGATAAGAGAATAGGAGGAGTTGGTATAGAAGTAACATATAACAAGCTTAAAATAATACAAAACTAAACCACATCAGGAAACAAAATTATAAAAAGACCCCTGTAAGCATTAAAAAAGAACAATTAAGTGAGCAATCAGTAATGCTGCAAGGGAAGTGAAGGTGATGTTACACAAGGACTTAAGTATGTCATAACTGCCCCCCAAAGCAATGACATTTTGTGCAATTGAACTCTGAAAAAGTTCTCATGAACCTTGGTTTTCACCCCTTACCTGATTTCTCCCTTTTCTGCTGGAGGTCCCTGCTTTCATAATGCAGATAAAGAATCCAGAGTACTTTAATCCCAGTGAAAGTGGGATGCTCCACTGAAGCTGTGCAGCTCCAATAAACATTCCTTTTGATGCACTCTGCTACAGAGAAAGTAACCTGAGGCCGTGGGATGAATGGGGTATCTCAGACTGGCTCTCCTCTTTTCTCAGCAGCATGATCAAAACATTCAAGGCCAATTACTGCCAAAATAATCTCCTAACCCTGGAAATGGATAAATTATTTTTTGCCTGGAAAATTCTCCCTGTTTCTGCTGGCAATAGTGAGAAAACAACTCCAGTATTAACAACATGCAGTATTTGACATTTGTCTCACGTTTAGCTTTAGTGGAAGACTCCAGTGGCACAAAGCACTCATCTGCTCGTTTCAACAGGAGATTCTCCTGTGTTAGATGAACCACGAGTGTGCACAAACCACAGCTATACAACAAATTAATGACCTGCTAACAAAGAAGCTTTTGCTTCCAGAATCAGGAGATCAGATTCAGGTTTTCTGATTTTTTTTTTAGTAGCCCTGGGCAGACTGCATCAAAAGCATCATTGTGGCTCCTGGTTACTACCTCATCACAAAATTATTGTTATTACAAAGATATTTTCAATTTGGAAAGAGTTGAGAAAAAATGCAGGCATTTGATAAAAAAAAATACACAGGAACAAAATCTAATTAATTTATGTGTGAAGCCAGACAAGAAGTAGGGAAGTATCATGCCATAACATTCAGTTGGACTGATATTTAATATGACAGTAGATTCCAGTACCATACCGATAGGTCAGCTTTGTGTTGCATCATGTTGGTGTTAATTGTCTTGAGCTCAAATTGTCTCTTTGCATACACATTGTAATTACTGTCCATCAGAATTGTTGAGAAAAAGGAGCCTGTTATTTCCAATCGTATAGGAGATAGGCATTAATCAGATTTTGCTAGGGAGGAAGATAGCATGTGAGATGCAAAGTGTCTCAGAAAAATACCTGCTTGTGGATACTGCTTAAGCTGAAGTAACATAGGTAGTTTTTTAATTACCAGTACAGCCAAATAATCTCATCAAACTGTTCTCTTTCATTGGTTCTGTTGGAAGATTATTTCCCTCAATTTATTTCCTTCAAAATAGTCAGTAGTTCCCTGGAGTTGAATTTTGTGGTTTCTTTTTCAACATTTCAAGAAAATAATATTTTCTCTGTAAGTTTTAAAGTTTTAAATTAAGGCTTATTTTCTATTTAATGAAAACATAAAGCTTTCGTCAACTGAAGATAATTCTTTAAGACAGTTGGATGATTCTTTGGCTATTTTTGGGATATGTTCCAGTAAAGAGAAATAAAATTCTTTTTCGTTTTCATAATATGTAAACAGCGAAGAATGGTAAGATTTGAAATATCAGGGATTGATTCCATTGCTGGAATTAAAAATAGTTATTAAACTCCAGCAAAAGAGAAGCAAACTGAAATTTTAGAATAGACTCAAAATGGATTTAACTGCATAAAGTAAAGTAAAGATAAAGACAAAATTTGATGCTGAAGGAAAAAGACATAGAATCATAGATTGTTTAGGTTAGAAAAGACCTTTAGGATCACAGAATCCAACCATTAACCCAGTATTGCCAAGTCCACCACTAAATCATGTCCCTAAGTGCCACATCTATGTGTCTTTCAAATGCCTCCAGGGATGGTGACTCAACCAGAATCTGTTCCAATGCCTGACCACCCTTTGGGGGAAGAAATTTTCCCCAATATCCAGTATAAACCTCCTCTGGCACAACTTGATGCTGTTTCTTATTGTCTTTTGCTTGTTAGTTGCCAGAAGAGACTGAATGCTAAGTAAGAGAAGGAAACAGAGGGTATTCTCCTCTCTTGTGGGGGATAAGGGTGGTCTTCTGTGTGATGCTGCAGGAGATGCCTGTTTCAGTCCCTTTCTTCATTCTCTCCCTTCTTTGGTGTGATGAAACTGGTTAAATTTACTTATAATTGCTATTATTCAAGCAGTACTTTATGCCATTTGCAATGCAGCTTGCTGCTGTGAGCAGTTTTACTACAGCATATTAGTTGGTCCCTGATTGCTTATATTATCTCTTTCAGAAAAAAAAAAGTGACTGTGATCTGACATCCACTTCTCAGGATGTACTGCTGAATACAAATCTCCAGATGTCTTTCCAAAACAATTGTCAAAAAAAAATACCACCGCTCACAGTCTAGTCCCCAATACTGAGTTATTGAAAGGGCTAAAATTGTGATATGGGGTGATGTTTTCCCACAAAAATAATTGGATTTTTTTACCTGAAAATATGATTGAAGATTACACAGCAAAGCAAAGTGAACAAAAGTTTTTAGTAGGCAGATTGCCCAGAATGGAGCCTCAGGAGATATTTAAAAGAAAAAAAATTGGATCTAAGCCTGACAAACATGAAGTATATTTTAAGATCTTATTACTAGAAATAAATATGTAACTGATTTTTATCACAGCTGTAAATACCAGCATGATTGCCAAAAGATCCACCTCAGGACATCCTCGTTAGAGCTCTTAATTTTAGCTCATCTTAAATGAGCTAACCTGGTTATTGAAAGCAGTCCAAGGGCAGCAACAGAGAGCAACACGGGTTCCCATGCACTGCTGAGAGCTGTTGAGCTGAGAAGCCATGCACCATCCTGCACAGTTCTCCATGCTGTCACTGTTGCTTCTGGTACACAAATAACATTTTTTTAAGGAATACCTATAATATATAGCACAATAGTGACTACTGCCTGATAGAAAGTGTTGCTTTCTCCATAAGAATATGACTAATTTAGAGATGATGATAATTTTGTGCAGTGCCTTCTCTCCTATTCTGTCCTGACAGGTTTGAAACAAAGACAATAATGAAAAATCAGGTGATTTCCCTGAGGATAAGATGTTGCAGGTTGACTGCCCATTTCCCTTATTGATAGTGTATGAAAGCAGCAGAAAATTAGGAAAGGAACCATAGTTTCAGTAGCAAACTGTGCTTGTTTTAATTCACTGCAGCAACATCTCCTCCCAAGGTTTCTTAAGGAAGGAGGTTACTCAAAAAGTAACCCATAGATTAATGGCATGATGGAACCAATCACCAAGAGTGATTGAATTCAAGGTATGAGAGTTCAAATTAGCAATTAGCCTATGTCCAGACACATGATACCGATAAAAGATTAGAAAGCTTTGTCCACCCTGTTTCTACTGGGTATGTGAGCAGCATGAAGAGACATGCACAAGTTGGTTAATCCAGTAAGCAGAGGTAAAACAGCAGTCAAGATCTGACAGTGTAGTGTGTAACAGTAAGGAATATATTCAATATTCACTGGATAGCCCTGGTGACTGCTGATTATCTGTGGTTGGTTGAGCTAGCCAGGGCACAGCCACAAAGTGGTTCTTACCAATGCTGCTGCTGTCCATCCCATTTGTGGGTGAGCATGGGGAGAGGCCAGTGGAGGCAGTGGGTTATGCTATGCAGAGCATTACTCTTGGTTGCCTGCCAAGGTAACTCCAGGCTCATTGGAAGGGCTGACCTACATGTGGTAGTCTTGCAGCAACACTTGTTTACATCGTGCACAGAATAGATACCCAGAGGTAAGACAAGACAAAACAAAATTTCTTTTTAAAAGTAAGGCCATGAATATACAGTTATCCCATACCTAGACTGCATCACAAGAGGATTTGTCCCCAGGGAGAAAAATACAAGGGTAATTGAAGGGGGATCACCACAGCAGTGAACATTTCTGATGCTGTGTAGCAGACAAACCCCATCAGTTGTCCAGTTTATTACCTTATGCCCTGGGAGAGTTGAAATTCAAGATTATGACACTTTAGAAGACCTTAAGACAATTGTCTTAAGCAAGCAAATGTTCTTAACATTGCTCATATTATATCCTTCAAAACTGGAGTAACAGTCACATGTAGGCAAGGTTGCAGACATTTTGACCCTACCTGGTATGTATTCCATATATACTAGGAAAACTTGATTATTGGCTACAGTAATTACTTTGTGCAATTACACGGGCACTTAGCCTCATTCTTAGTGAGGAGGTTCAGTAGCCATGTGGTGCTCCAGTGTATGAGCATGAAAACTAGTTTGAAAAACCTGTGCCTGTTTGCAGTGGTGAGAAGGGAATTTAATTATGACCAAATGAAATATCTTGATTTTCAAAAAGGAAGATCCGTAACACCAAGAAGCAATGCGAGGGCTGTCTTCCAAATAAAGAAACCTGTCAGGAACCCTTCAAGCTTAACACTGTTTGAAGGATTATGTTGGAAACTTTAGGCTATTAGTGTCTTAAATCCCAGTAGATGTTTAGAAAGTACTGAGCCCAGTGAAGATGGCCTAAGTTTTTAATAAGGTAGCAGCAAAGATCAAGGACTGAGCTGGCATAAAGAAAAAGTGTGCAAAGGAGATGACTTGGAATATGTTAGAATCAGCAATTAATATGAACTGTCAATGAGTAATGTAAAGGAAATCTACTGTACAGATGTTGAAAGTGGTTCAGCAGATGATCTCTATCACTTCTATAAAGCCTAGATCCTGAGTGTTTACAGGCACTCCTGCTTGCCCAGCCACTAACCAATACAGGCATATCCTATGCCTCAGTACCAACCCTTTCATACAAAAATGTAATCTAACACTTTCAGGATGCCTTAGAAAAACAGGTTACAAATAGGAGTTGTCCTATACACCAGAGTTATTACTTCAAAAATAAATTAAAACTTAAGATAATAGAAGTTAAATTTTAACATCTTATTAGAGCAGTAGTGAATTATTCACTGTAGTGTGGAAATTCAACATAATCTAAATGAATAGGAAGGAAGACTTTTTTTCTCCACGTTAACCTGAAAGGAACAAGCACTTATGGTTGAACAAATCCAATTCCTTATAGCTTATGCTGTTCTGTGAGCACCCTACAATAAAATGAGTCCCCAGTCCCATTTTGTCCAAAATAGTTCTTGTTGTCTCTCTGAAGTCATGATATCTGAGTCCTTGATTTATTTAATTTCTTCACTAAAAAGACCCACAAAGCATTTAAAAAAAGTCTGCCTAGTTCTCACTCATCATTAGGCAGACACAGCGAAATTTTCTGACATATGAAACCATTACACTTAATTTTGATTTTTTCATTGGAATCTGAATTCCCAGGTTCAAAAGTACCACAATGCTTTATACTAGCTGGCCAGAAGACTGGTAGAGCAGCAAATAACATCAGATCTGGTTTTTTCCTAGTCTTTATCTTACATGTCTTCTGATAAGAAACCACATGTGGTCACATTTATACCATGAAGGTACATTGAAGGGAGGAACATATCAGCCAGTTACTGTGTGCTAAGGTAGGGTCTGAATTTAGCTTAATTGCCCATGTTACCATGCACTTCTGTCTGATTTAACCTCGAAAGAATATGGTCAACAGGTCACCTCTCAGTGAGCTCACTTTTACCACAAGGTGAGAATAGACACAGAGGGAAATACTGATGAGTTGTTGATATATGAAGGCTTCAGATCCCTAGATTACTGCTTGCCATCTGCCCCCTTGCTGTTCTGCTAAGTTTGATTGCTTGTAGGTCAGGGACAGTCGCTGCAATCAAGAGGAATAATTATTTCCATTCAGGAAGCCTGCAGCATTTAGCTTAAAGGCATATTTCAAGATTTTTCCACAAAGCAAAATACATCCCTGTTTATTTACAGAGATGGCACATTAAACTGTGGTTTTGTGAATGCTGCTACATAGTAAAGATAATAGGATCTGGTTACTTTAAATTAAATATTTTCTAATACTATCATGGAATGATTTCCAGAGTTTGTTTGTTTGGTTTTTTTATATATATATAAAATACACCTTTTCTGAGAAAATATGTCGCAGAATACCCTGCAAAGGCCAGAAAAGACATTTTCTAGGATTGCTTTGGATGTTTGAAGAGAGAACCATTTTCTCTGAAATTTGAATTCTTACAGTCTTCAGTTATCTACCCCAGTTGCCATGACTTTCCAAAGATAATTGAGTGTCTTTTCAATTACATTGGCCATTACTCGTGAGTGTATCCCATCAGGTCCAGTGTGTATGTCCAGTTTATTTAAATAGTCCCTAACATTATCCTCATCCACCAAGAAAAAGTCTTTCTTGCTCCAGAACCTGATGTATCTTGGGAAACTTTGAGATTTATATGAGAGGATTTTAAGGACAGAAAACTTAAAACTATGATGGCATTGCAAAAACAAATTATTCCATTCTGATGTATACAAGTCATGTGGTTAGTGAGTAGGGGCTCAGACACGATCTTATTTTTACATGTGGTGCTGGGGAGTCTCAAATTAGTCAACAGCAAATGACTCATTTCCAAAAAACCAAGTCATTGAAATACACAAAAAGTCACAAAAATACCTCAGACTTGAACAAAAAGCCTTATATTATTTAAGGAATAAAAGAAAAATGTGTTTGAGACGTAACTTGATTGCTGTTAATCTTTGCTGGGAGAAAAATGTGGGTATTACAGTGGTCTCTAATTTAGTGGGAAAAAGTTCCAAGGAACCAGTGTCTGGAAGATAAAACTGGAGACAAAGCACGGCACTGAGCATCAGCACTGACATAAAGCTTTCAAGAGGATTTGTGAATAATCATCTTTGGATCAAATTTACTCTGAAAGAATTTTTTTGTCAATTTTTTTTTTGTCTCAATACAAATGTAATGCAATGAAATGCAGTGAGTCTTATATATCAACACGGATGTTCATTTCATGGTCCTGTCTGACTTAAAATTATTACATAATTCATTCCAGAGGTCCTGGCAGTGAGTTTGAGGCCAAAACCAACGTCAGACTTCAAAAGTACTGCCTGTGCTGAGGGGTATGGTTGATGCTGTACATCTAAAGAATACCAGTCAGGCAGAGACTGTGATCAGAGATACTCTTGAGGCATGAACACCAAAATCAGATGGGAATCAAAAACACACAGTACATGGAAGATAGAAAAAAACTAGTAAAACATGAGATCATTTTATCAGAAAGAGAGATCTCACTAAACAGTGAACATTTTGAAACTCCTACTCAACAGTGTTTCAATATAATTTTTGTACTAATGAAGTTTCCATGGAATTACATCCATTTTTTATCATCATGGACTAATTATTTGAGTGTGTACATTACTCTGCATTCTTAACAACTTTGCAGCATTGACGATGGTTTATTCTAGATAAACATGTCAGAACTATCAAATGAATTATGTTTGTTTTATATTTATTAATTACTTTTTGCTTCCTAAATGACTTACCATATGCTCAGTGACGGGGTTGCATAGCTGTATAGGAGGTGTAATTCATATGACATGAATATTTTGTGGAACTCTTTTTTGCATCAGGGTTTTTACCATTATGCATTTTAGTCTTATCTCTTCTCTACTCTATCTGTTGAAATGGTGAATTTATTAAAGATGGTTTTAAAATAAGACTTCTGAGAGATGGTTGTCTCAGATGTGACCTTTATGCTGAGCAGGGAATGCATAATTGTTGCAAGACTTACACAGCTTTTTGTGGAATTATAAATTTTCAAAATTTTGCATCATAAGAAGCAAAAAGAAAGAAGAAAAGTTCCATTAGAGAACTGAAGAACTTGGGAACAGTTCTGAAGGAATAACCTGAACATTCAGGTACAATCCATTTTTAATAATTCTAAGAAGGGTGGTTGTATTATACCCATAAGAGAAGCTACAATTAGATTTACATGTGCCTCTCTGATGGAATGATTTTGGTTGTACTATATTTGTGTCCTCTTCAACAATCCCATCCTCTTCGAGAGAATTTCTTCCCAAATCTACACTGTAAAAGTATACTCTTATTCTCTCTGTCTTCACATCATTTTTCCCAAGCAGAAAGGCCCATCTGCTTCCTCACCTACATTTGTCATATTTGCATCCAGATGCTGCTCTACTGCTGCATGTTTCACTCCTGTTGCAGGAGACACCCTACCAGCTGGATTGGTGCTGGAGCCAGGACTGATCCTTCCTTCCTTCCTTCCTTCCTTCCTTCCTTCCTTCCTTCCTTCCTTCCTTCCTTCCTTCCTTCCTTCCTTCCTTCCTTCCTTCCTTCCTTCCTTCCTTCCTTCCTTCCTTCCTTCCTTCCTTCCTTCCTTCCTTCCTTCCTTCCTTCCTTCCTTCCTTCCTTCCTTCCTTCCTTCCTTCCTTCCTTCCTTCCTTCCTTCCTTCCTTCCTTCCCTTTAGTCTTTCCCTCTCTCTTCTCCTTCACCCTACTCCTTATTCAAATTCCACCAGTGTTTGTTTATAGCAGAAGATAAGGGACTAACTCATATCAAGTTCCAAGTGTATAATTTGCTAATAAAACTTCTTAAGTTTTTGAGGACCCTCTAAATTCTGTTGTTCTTTTCTGACCACAGGTATCTATCACTGCTGAGTGCTCCCTTTCCCTAGGAGTGTGTGGGAAATGGATTTGTAGAGAATTCTCAAAGCCTGACAGAAGGCTCACATTGTATGCATCTGTATGCAAACTTTGAGATAAAGTATGCTGACTTAGAAATGCCATGGAATAGGACAGACATTGTTGAGAGAGAAATTGAATTAGAATCAAGTTTGAAATGATGACCTTGGAAATAGACTAGATATTTTGGAGAAATAGAACTATGAAAGATGTATTGTAGTAGGACCCACATGGGGTATTTTTAGATTATTGGCTTAGAAGCATTAGCAGCATTGTATGGCTAAAGCTGATAGGCCAAAAACCACTTATAATGTGTTGTAATGAGGGAATAGTTTGGCTTCTGATTGTGATGGCGTGAACTGTAATATCTGTACTGTCTCACCCTTCTCATGAAATTGAAATGGAATAAAAATCTTTAAAACCCCTCTCAGGAGCTCCATCTCTGGGTCAGAAAAAGGGTTAGTCCGGCAGGAGTGGGTCACCACACGTTCAAAAGCAGGCCTTGAAATGATACCTCTAGGTTATAGGAAAATTTTGCAAATATCCCTGAAATAACAGGTGTCTGGAATGGGACTTTCCAAGTGTCAGTAAGATCATCAGTGGTACTCAAACACATGTTATTTATCCATTAAATAAATACATGGAAACTGAATTGCTGAGGCTATTCCACCATTCTCAAATGGTACTCAGCATGAGGATGTGTATCACAGAGTCACAGAATCATAGAATCATGCAGTAGTTTGGATTGGAAGGGGACCTTGAAAATCATTTTGTTTCACCCCCCTGCCATGGGCAGGGACACCTTCCACTAGACCAGGTTGCTCAGAGCCCCATCTAACCTGGCCTCAAACACCTCTGGGGATATAACAAAGGTATGTGTTGTGACACTGTTGAAGAGTTAGGATGTTTGCTCTTTGGGACAAGAGAGATTTCGGTCTCTTACTGGTAAGGCCATTATAAAGCACGTGATTTCACAGTAGCTGCAAGGAGTCCCACCGACCTGCTCCTGCCATGGTGCCAATTGCAGGATGATGAAAGAATGTGCAGGCTGCAGTGAAAACATCAGTGTGTAGGGAAACACCTGGGATGCAGTCCTGGCCATGTCTTTGCAGAATGCCAAGCTTACAGAGCGAGCACTTGCTCACTATACATGCTACCTTTTCATTACCTGAGCAGATAATGGCAGGCTCTGGTTGCATACATAATCCCCATACACACTCAGCTGGTAAATCTGGCACACACAGACAGAAATTCTATCCCCTCCCTCTAAGTCTAAGGGGAAACAATCAGGGAAAATGAGGGATGCCTCCTGCTCCCACATCCCTTATTGCACAGCTTAGGAATGAAGGAATGCCAGGCAACTCTGTGTCATGTCGTGTGTTGTGCACTGGTGTGGTATGCACATCCACTCTGCTGTTATGGACTGATCTATGTTGTGCATCAGAGACTTCTGGGTTTGTAGACTCTGCCTACATTAAATGTTTTTGGTGAGACAGTTTCCCCTTCAATTTCCAAGTATATAATACCATTTTTAGGGTAGCCAGCCATTATGTACAAAAGCAAAAGTATGTGTAGAACAACAGAAAATATTTTTTTAATAGAAGGTGGAAAATGTTCTCCTCTTAATCTAAAGCAAATAAAGCCTTGTTAGGAAGTGTTATCAACATGACAGGCATCTAGTCCCATTTGAAATGATGTGCATTTGGAAGCCTGCTCTGAAACGGTCTGGGGAAAAATAAACAGAGGGCTCTGTTAAGAATTTATTTTTCTTTATTAACTAGTAGAACCTTTAAATAACTGGGAAAATGTAAGGAGGATTTGCTAGGGAAAATAATAATATAACATGTATGACGTCATGGTCGTGTTACCAGAAATGGTTTCACTATTGCTTCATACTTGGTAGGTCCTGGAACACATTAGTAGCAGAGACTGAAAACAAGCAAACTATGGAAAGATAAGCATAATTCCATCTGTTAATGCAAAGGAAATTTCTTCATTACCTGGTGACTCGATAGTGTATTATGGACTGCAACATGTGTTAGTTATGGAAGTTGCCATTGAAAACAAGCACTCACTAGCATCTCACTGACCACTGCAGTTCTGGGGGTATGAAGTGGTCTGTGTCCTTTGACAGCTATAGGGAAAATTTAGACAAGCATGAAAAGAAGCTCAGCTATGAGAGGAGTTCCAGAAAAGCAAATGTTTCACAAGCCTTTCCATATCCCTCTCAGTCAGAAAAAGCTTGCTGAAAAATAGAGAAAGCCAAAGACTGTAAGTGTACCGAGTTCCACAGTCCATCCACTTGAGATAATTTTTCAGTGTTAGTTAATTTTTCTTAGTCTACTGCTATGTTAGAGCTACAAAAACATTGGAAGGGATGGGTACTCTTCCTTAGTATACCTATATCTCTTGTATTTCTGCAAACTGCAAAGACAATTTGAAAGAGGCCCTAGTTGTAAGCTTAGATTGCCTCCCTTCCTCCTCCACGGTTTACCAGGTACAGGACAAAAAAGAAGTGGTACAAGAGAAATGCTCTTTTCCCATCTTGACACAAATACAAACCATAGCTGTAAACCAGTAATAAACTCAGTGCATAAACCTGGATACGGTAGCAAAATTCAGGAGTCTCTTCCTGTTCTGTTACGACTCACTCATGACAACAGTAAAAAGGATCAGTGGACCTTTTTCCTGTCATAGATTCTCTAAGGCACAGCTTTTACTTACAGTTCAGTGCCTGTAGCATTCAGCAGAACATCTTCTAGTTCACCCACTGCCAGAGGCTGACCTTGAGGTCTGTGGTCATCGTGGTCTCTTCTCCTACCTCTCTGCTGAATTAACATTCAGCCTCTCAGTTACCTTCACCAGTATCCTACAGGGAAAGGTTGAGAGAGCCTCTGTTCGAAGTTATGTCACAGCAGATGATGGTGGCTTAAATAGTTGGCTGTTGGTTGCTCACACCAGCAGCTAACCCAAACCATACCATGACCCAGATAGCAGCAGGAAAAGTGACTTGGCATTGTGTTGGATGGCATAACAGTGATGAACTGTGTAGCAAATGGAGAGGGACACATAGACATGGAAAGTGAAACATCGTGCAAATGTCAACTCATTAAGAAGTTGTCCAGTACATGGAAGAGTGAAAAGGGAAAAAGCAAGGAAAATAAAAATGTGAAGAGAATTATATGTATAATACTTTGAAACTAGTTTAGTTTCAAAAAATGTGTTTGCTTCTTTCATATAGCAAAGCAGGAAGTTAACTGCACAGGATTTCTCCTGCAGCTCTGGTGATACACACTGATGAGTTGAACTGTAACTCAGTACAGTTATAATCTTTGCTTGTGCCATTTCTCACACTGATGACAGGTTTAGACATGCAAATAAGTGCTGGGACAAGAATGGCAGTAGAGGAATGAAGCCAGGAGGGGAGGGGAGTGCTGTGGGGGAAAAATACGCAGCAAATCTGTATTGAAGACAAGCTCATATGTAGGGATGTCAAGCCCACTGAAGGTATGACCAAAACCTGGCATCAATAGATACCTATGTCTGTTGCAATACAACATGAAAGAAGCAACACTCATGTAACTGAGATGTCCAAGGCAAAAGAGAGCAGGTTATTTACAGACCTCGACATTTATAGAATTCCAACAGTGACCATGGATTGAAGGAAGAAAATTGTCCTCTCCAACCACACTGGTCAACCCAACAGTTTATCAATTCTTTCCTCCTCCAGAAAGAAATGCAAAGCAATCATTATTTACACAAAAAGTGCATGAGAAACTTCATTGCAAAAATGCAAACACAGAAGGCTGAAATGAATTTTAGAAAAACAGAGAAGAACAGGGTGACATATGTCCCCAAAAATAAATTGGCAGCAGGGAATGTTCATGATCCTTTAGTGCAAATTAGTTGCACTAGCAAACTCCTGAAACACTCTGTCTTGTTTTCAGCCTAAACCAGCTGGGCTTCTTCCCAGCTGTTCTGAAGATTTGTCCAGGGAGTAGGACTCAAACACTGTCAGCCTATCTTCATAGGAGAGGTGCTCCACCCTTTTGATTACTTTTATGGCCTTCCTGTGGACTTGCTCCTGTGCTAAGGACCCCAGAGCTAGACACAGGTGGGGTCTCGTCAGAGCAGAGCAGAGGGACAGAATCGCCTCCCTTGACTGTCTTGTCTCACTTTTTTTGATACAGTCAAGGATATGGTTGATTTTTTGGGCTGCAAGTGCACATTTCCAGCTCATGTCCAGCCTCTCATCCATCGGTACCCCCAGTCTTTCTTGTCAGAGCTATCAAATTGTTTCTTTGCTGAAAGATTGGATTCCACAGAATCAAAATAAATGAATCATACAGACACACAAATATGTCAAGGATGTAGAACAGGTATTTGACCCTTGCCCTGTTGCTCTGTCCTCAGTCTGGCTATATCTGTACCAAGTTTAGTATATGACTGATGTGAACTCATCAGGAATTACCTTGTGCACACCACACCTCAACCTATTTACTTTGAATAGGCCGGAAGCAAGGACCGTATTACACTGTTTGTATTGATTTGGGAACCACACCTTATGATTACCTTATCTTTGGGCTATGATTGTGAGGCATCCTCTTGTATTTACATTTCTGTCACTGGTTTTCTGTGCAACTGGGGACAACTTATTTAAATATGCTATGGCTCCATTTCTTCATCTCTAAATTGGGGGCAATTCTTTCCTCATGAGATTGTTATGAAGACATATTAATTAATGTTGATAAACAGAGGATATCCTGGGGTAAATGAGATAGATACTTGAAAAGTATTCTTATTATTCATATTATGACAGCACATTCTGCTTGTATGTGCACAGGGAATATGCACACTGGCTCAGAATGGGTGTAGTTTACCTAAACTATACATAAGGGTGGGATTAATTTTCTTTAGTCACCTAACACCTACTAGTCACTGTTGTAGGGTTTTTATATTATTGATTGAGACAGAAAACGTCAGGCTTTTTCATTTAAGAGCGATAGAAAACATTTTCTTCTGCAAGTATCTATTTCTCCCCACTGGCTGTGGAACCTGGAGCAGCTCATAGAAAATTTGCAGGTGCACAAAGGAAAGTGAGATTAAGCACAAACTTGCCATTTTGATCAAGCAACTGCTACTGTTTATTACTTATTAATTAGAATAATAAGGCTAAAATATCACCCATATTGTACCCACCATATCCTTTAAAGTTAAGTTGGACAGACACATAACAAAACTTATACAAGTGTGTACCCAGCTTTATTATTGCACATGTGGGTTCTCCTGACACTGTTTCTACGCATACAGATGCAACCCTGGAGAATCAACTGGAAACTCTGGAAACTCCAAGTTCTGCAGGTATGAGCTCAGGTTTCTTCACTGAATGCATGGCAAGCCCTAGTCCCAGAAATTGAATATGCAGTCAGAATCCATTTAAGTTTAACATCAGAGCTGAGCTCACATTTGGAAGAAGGAAAGGAGGAGTAGGAAGAGGTGAAGGAGTGAACCCATCTCAGGTACCCATTTAAGCATCAGTAAGATCAGTGAGTCATTGTTATACGTCACTATACCTATGTAGGAATATTATCTTGGCAGCCTCTAACCATAACATGGACCAGATGCTCTATTCCCTAGCCTCCCCTCCTATGGCTAAAGCATTTTTCATGCAGCCATGGCACAGTGTTTTAAAACTGCCAATATCCAACTTGCCTGCAAGGTATTTTTGTCTAAGCTTATTTTGCAAGGCCTTTATGGTAAGGGCTCTGTTCCTGCTGTAGGTGTGATTTCTAGAATAAAGGTTCCACTTCTAGTCACTATGGCATTACAGATAAACTATTACTATTTGCAATTAATAGAATATTTTCTCAACCTCCTATAATCCATAATTGTTATACAGTGGATGTATTCCACTCACAGATAACATTCCATTTATACATACGTTAGACATACAGAACATTCACATTTTAGGATATAGTGCAAGATAGTCTAACAGGTTTACTATTGCCATGCAAGAAAAATCTCTATATATTCATAGGGAATCTGAGCCCAAGTGGCAATAGAAGTTGCTATAAGTGCTATATATGGTTTAGTGTTTGATTTTTCTAGATAAAACAGTCTTCCAAAACTCCTGTGATGACCATGTTGGATATTCTGGCTGTATTGTAACTGCTGCTATTATTATTAATCACAGTATTGCCATTTCTGTACAGTAGCATAGTTATGATTATTATTACACCTGTACATTCACAAATATTCCTTTTCAGTATGATTTAATCTGTATCATTCATAAATGTGAGTAAATTTGGGATTATAAACATTACCTGCTCATAAATCCTGTATGATGTACTGTGAGGTAGCATATACTGAAAGTACAGCTCAGGACATGTCACATTGTGACCTGTGTCCTAGGATACTTTTGCACATATCAGAAAAAAAAATATCTAGGGATAGATTTCATTTTTACTTGTCATGCAAAAACTCTTCTGTCAATTCTAACACATTAAATGAAGTACACATGAAATAGAGTATAATTTGCATCCCACCTCGCCACTTCACAAGCCACCAAGTAAAGCTATCCCATTTGAAACACTTGAGCTAATATTATAATTTAATGGATGCAGATCTTTAATTATATTGGTTATATTAAAAAAACCCCAAACAGCACAGAAATGGAAAACTCAGAGTCCAAGAGTATTAAAACATTAAAATACTTGGCCAAATGTCTCTCTTAACTATTAAAGTTGATTTTTCTCTTATCTTGGAACACTCATTAATTTAATGCGCATTAGAGAAAATATTAAATTGGTTGATTTCACAAACTTGTAACTCACTAACATGATTCAGGCTCAGGACTCAATTAAAAAGGCAGAAATTGGATTTCATTAAAACAAACAAAAAAATGTGTA
This sequence comes from Phylloscopus whistleri, assembly GCA_017589585.1. Lineage (NCBI taxonomy): Eukaryota > Metazoa > Chordata > Aves > Passeriformes > Phylloscopidae > Phylloscopus > Phylloscopus whistleri. Next base: position 5,232,848 of record JADMLD010001485.1, on the reverse strand, counting down.
AGCAATTAATGGCCACAAATCATGTATTATGAAATACAGATTTTGTTAGATATGCTTACTATTTGAAGATCACAAGTCTGACCAATAAAGGTAATGATACTAGCCTATAAAGTAAAGCTTATGCAAGCATCTGAGTCATGTGAGTTTAAAAACTTAGAGGTGCAAAAACTAATTAATTTAATTTATATGGATTAACAAGTAGCTAAGTGAAAGTCAGGGTAACTGCAAATGGACCATAAGCTGTATGGAGTTCAATAATTTCTGAGATAATATTGACAGATCTGGCATTCACTTTTCCACAAAAATACTGAAAACTTGCAAAAACTTTGGTGAACAATATAACATCTGGAATGTGCCTAACACTAATCATGAAAATATGACTAATCTGGTTTGCAGTCCAACACAAAACCAAGAAGTTACTAAATGAAGAAATATGAATTGAATACCTACATAGAGAAGAGATTACGGACTGATCTGTACAGTAGGGCTGAGTAGGTATAAAAGCTGCAACTGGAAATTCTGACAAGAAAATATTATGATAGGGAACAACTTATAAGTAATTAATTCAGAATAAGAGAGAAATGGAAACTCTTGCATGCCACAGATATGACTTCGTTTTTCTTTGCTGCAGAAAGTTATGTGGAGGCTATTTGATAGGCAACCAGTCTGGGCTGAAAATAGAGCAGAGATGGTGACAGCAACCAAGAAGGATGTGTCATCTGCTTCTTGACACAATAACCAGCAGGTCTGAGGACCATGTTGTCTGCACCGTGGCCACCAAGCAGCTGTGGGCTGGCACTGAGTTATGCATGGACCTGCACCTTGGCAGAAGTGTCTGGTGCACTCCCTTACCCTGTGTCAGCAAAGTACAGGAGAGAGGTTCTCTTATAGTCAGGTGCTGTCTTGCATTGCATTTTTCGTTAGGTACCAATATTGTACTGTATAAAACTGTAAAAAAATTAAAAGTATCATTTCCCTTCTGTAATTAATAGCCTCTGTGGAGTTTGAATACAGCCCTGGAGCTAGTTCTGTACCTACAGATACCCCTCCTAGAGCATGCTGGTATAATGAATGCTACTATATATCATATATACTGTATAGATACCAGTACTGTTGCATTGTGTTATTCTGTCCAAGACGCAGGATGGCATTTGTTGAATTTCGTAAAATGTTTGTCAGCCCATTTCTTCAGCTTCTCAAGGTGACTCTAAAAGCAGACATATCATCCAGCACAATGACTGTTCCCTAAATCTGGATATTATCTGTGGACTTGTGGCAGATACAAGCTGTTCCATTGTCAAAGCCATGAATGGAGATGTTAAATAATATTGCTCCCGATATGAATGCCCAAGGAATACCACTTGTAAACTGACACCACATCATTTTCAGCCTGTTGCTCCAGCCTTTTTTTAACTCACTTTAATTCACCCAGTTAGTGAATTAAACTAATGGGTAAACCCACCTACTCTGTCTGTCTAGTTATCTCCAAAGATGCTGTAAGAGCAGAGACAAAAGAGTGCCAAAGTGAAGGGCATCCACTTCTCTGCCCTCATCTTCAAATCCAGTCATTACAATGACGAATGTAATTAGGTTAGTCAAGAACAATTTGCAATTGGTAAATCCATTCTTTTTTTTCTTCTCAATCACTTTCTTCTCTTATTTGTCTGTACATGGCTTACACTGGGATTTGCTCCTTAATCTCCATAAAGAGGAAAGTAAAGCTAGGTGGTCTCTTCTTGTCATCCTGGAAGATGAGTGTGACATTTGCTTCTGCAGTCATTGGGAACTTCTGGTCACTGTAACCTCTTGAAGAGACAGAGAATAAACTTGCAGTGATATCAGTCAGACTTCCTACTTGGCTCTGTGTTCAAGTTGCTTGAGTAATCCCCAGCTCAGTCCTCCTCTAACACTGGTTATATTCCACCAAACATATGGAAAGCCTGAGAACAAACTTTGCCAATAAAAATGGGATGTAAAAACCTCTACCTTTCTGACTCCTTCATTACTAGGCTACCTGTTCACTTGGCCTTATTCTTCCACTTGCTGCTTCCTTCGTGTACTTCACCAATTTTTACTCTGGCTAGTCTTTAGTTTTTTTAATTCAATCATTTCAGACTTGGGCCTTCCTTCTGTATTTATCCTGAGCAACCCATGCCCTCTTCTGTGTTCCACAGGATCCCTTTTTCCTGTCTAAGCCCTGTCAGGAGTTCCCCATTGAGATACTCTGGCTACCTCACATCCGCAGCATGTCCTGCAGACAGAAGTTGATGCTTCTCATGGTTTGAGATTCACTCTCCTGGGCTCCTTTTTCTTTCAAAGGAGCAGCTCCCAGGAACTTGCACAACAAGTCCTCTTCTTTTAAGTTCAGTTGACATCACTTCTTGCCTCTTTTGCTTTCCATCTTCAAATCATATGGCTTACCAGGTCTAGACCAAGCAACCCTGGTTCTTTTGTTATTAGAATCAGCTAGACAGAAATAAAAACAAATTTTATTATCCATCAAGCTTATTTAAAAAGAATACAATTCTTTTCATCTTGACATGTATCAATAAATTGATCCTCAGAATATACTACATTGTATTCTTATAATCCAGCATCCTTGGCCTTCCTCATACTGGTCACTTTCCCAATGAAAAGGCAAGTAGTATACTTCTCTTGGTGTTTTTGCTGTAAACAATATAAAATTGGTGTCCGTAAACACTCTACTGACTTCAGTAGAGTCCTGTTCATTTACACAAGATCTACTCCAAGTAGTGATTCATGAACTCTTGAAATAATTCAGATACGGAGCTATCCTTTTGTGTCCATGCACCTCTCATTACCTCTGATTTTTTGGTAGGTATTACAGTATGTGATTGGTCTTTGTCATTTATATATATTTTAATATTGCCTCTAACAGATAGATTCTATTCCAATGTCAGGCTTCCCAGGTTTCGGGTTTAAGGATCCTGCTCCATTACATAGATAAGACCTAATATTTTGAGACAAGACCTGAGGCAAAATAAAGATTTGTGGGTAGATGCAGAGTTCATAAAATGTACACGCAGATAAAATGTGCACGCAGATAAAATGTGCTTATTTTGTGCACCTACTCACAGGCAATAATTGTCTTTTAAAAAACACGACAGTTTAAGGTGTCAGCTTCCCTTCTGAGAGTCCATTTATCTGCCACGTGGAGCTGTGACTCTTACCTTGGGGACAGGTGACTTCATTCCCACCAGAGCTTTGTAATCCTGGTAAAATCTTCCTGAGTATTAATTGCCTCTTGCGCTAAGAATGGATGGCTCAGAGGCTAACACCAAGCCCAGTGCCACAACACCCTGTAATGGGCAGTGCAAATCCCAGCAGGAAGCACAGTGTGCCTGCAGAGCAGCCCTCCCTGGGGATTTCCCTGCCTACCACCAGGCAGGAGAGACGGATGCATGGCAGCTTGGGCTGAGTGTGAACAGGATGTGGTAGAAGATGATTTCAAGGCCCTTTACAAGGTAATGACTGTATTTCTGATTTCAACACCTAAATATTCATCTGTTCTATTATCTTTTTCTGCTCTTGCTATTTTCCCTGGAAACACTATTTTGTTGTACACACAATTACCACAAAATTTACTGCAAATCCTGACAACTAAAAGATTTACAGTAGTCACTGCACAAAACTTAGAACAAAAACTCCTATGTTTAGTAACAAATTTGGAATTTCACTATACAAGCACAGGAAGTGTTATGTTATATATGTGTCTGACTTGCCTTCAACTACTTGGTGGATCTTCAGGTTCTTTCCAAGTAGTGTCCTGAGGCTCATGCCCATGCCTGCATATGGCACTGGAAAGACCAGTGAACCACGGCTTTATACCAGGCAGTGGCCAACACATAGCTAGTTTAAGGGGCTAAAAATGTCAAAAATTTCTGCTCTATTCCATTCCAAATGGCTGGAACTGGCATCACTTTTCTCTAGGTTTGGTTTCCTCATACATAAAATGAAACTAATAATGCCAGATTACCTCAGTAGGGCTATATGGCTAACCCATTGTTTATAAAATGTGTAAGCCTGTGGCAAATACTTTCACATGATTTTCTGAGGATGAGACAACACGCCTATAATGAGGACTGGCACTCAGGCTTGTCCATCCAGAGCGTGCAGATCCACAGCGTATCCCCCTGGCAGAGTGAAAGGCGGAGCGTGGGCCAGGTCACACCAGTTCAGAGGCCCAGAGGCTGACACAGCCTTTATGTAACTCCTTCACCACAATTCTGTCCTCCACACAGCGCACAGATAAAGGGTATGGGCAGCACCATCGTTACCACCCATGCTCACACAGCTACAGCCAGAGACAGCACAATGGCACCCGGCTTGCACAACCAACGCCCTTCCACCCGACTACGTTGCTATAAGCAGCTTCTGCAGGGGACTATGCCCTACATTTCAGGCCATTACTAGCGCAGAAGCAAAGGTGCAAGATCATCCCTACAAACAGCTACACGCCTTCAGGAGGCTGACACACCCAGTGAAGTGGGTGCAGTAGCAGTGACACACACCTATGGAAAAGGCTGGATTTGGTAGTTAGCGACTTGCTGCAGATCTGACTATACATGTTGCTGTCATTTCAACACAGTGCCCTCAAAACATCAGCCCATAGTTTAGCATCGTCCCTCTCCAGCATGTACACATATGAAGCCCTCATTGCAAAAGCGTGCTTGCCACACCTCACAAATGATAGATGCTGTGACAGATATCACTGCAGATAAAAATCTTAGCTGTGTAAAAGTATGAGAAACCATAAAGAAAAGTATCATTAAGGCAGAGCGAGATAGTATATATACAGGTTTTTATCATCCTGTGTCTGTTGAACACTCATTTTTAAAAGGAAGCTGAAACACGGGTAAAGCTATGAACGTATGTGTACCTGCTGGGTACACAGCTCATCTCAGATACTGGATGTAGCATTAGCTTCATGGTTAGTGACATCTCCCACACGGGAATCAATTATAAATTAATCTCTCACAATGGCGCTGGGAAACACTGGACTAATGGCTCCTCTTCTGAACCACAACTAAACAGCAGCAGTTTAAGCTGAATGCAGCCCAGCACTGCAGGCCAACACTTCCAGTCTCTGCCCAGACTGCAGTGAATAGGGTTAGTTCTACAGTTTAAGAAAAAACTCTAAATATATTGATCCTGAGTCAAACCACAGTTATATTTACTTGAGAGTAAAGCCTGATATAGCCTGGGAGAAAGCTGCCCACCACTTCCCTCATCTTCTTCTTGGCACCAAATTTTTATGCAGAAAGATGAAGAAGGAATGTCAGTATGTATAGAGAGCCCTTTGGAAACAAAACTTGCATTTACTTCACTGGGAGTGTTCAATCTGGCCTTTGACCATTTAAACCAGGATTTTAAACATACTTTAATTCTCATATTTCTGTTAGAGCCACAGTAAAATGGCTGATGTCCAAAACATGAAATTGACACATATGAGGAATCCAATTCAGTGCTGGTGACAACAGCAAGATGGAACCTTGTGGGAACTCACATCAAAGGTAAGTTTGGCCAAAGCTTGCACTGAGAATTAGCATCTCTGGACACTTTCTGATGCATCATTCCAATATATTTGCTTTGGAAAAAAATTCTTTTGATGCAGTTAAATGTATGAAAGGAAAGATGGCATCTAGCAGATGGTTTAGAAAACAAAAAGCAGGATCTGTTCAGATCCCATGGAAGGCTCTCTGTGCTGTGGAATACCTGTGTGCAGAGTTACCCCACCTCAAATTATGGAATTAAGAGTATGTTACGTAATAAACAAAAAAAATTAATTAGTGCTGAAAGATACATTGTTGGTTTTAACGTTATTATTTTTAAAAATTATGGTTGTATGAAAGCAGCTTCTTTTAAGCTTTTATAGTTAAAAGGTGCCTTAAATCAGCTTCTCTATTAAAGCAGATAGCAATTGTACTATTGCACATACACTTGAGCCTGTACTTGTTGATTCAAATATCAAATGAGCTTATTTTGGCTCAGCTAGCAGTCTTTGTAAGGCATATCAACTTGAAAGTTTTAACACAAGGAGCATATCAGTTGGACAGGCTGTGCAAGAAAATCCCATGCACTGCAAATTAATGTGCTAACTTATTTAATCATTTTCCCTCCGAAGACATTGATGGAATCAAATGAAAAAAACCATGAGAATTTGATAATTAAAGTAATTAAAACACATACCCAAAGTTCAATGTGTTTTCAACATTTAAATTTGGTCATCCTCAACATATATAATATTTTATGAGCTTTCTTTACTGGTAAGTGAATAGGTTGTCCCTTACCACATCATGTAACATTTAGATCTGTCAAATGTGTTTATTCAAGCAATTTTATGCTTTCCCACCAGGTAAGTTCCTGGTTGTGGTGATTCTCTTTGTAGAAAGGCAGAGTTCTTTTACTGCTGTTTTTGTCTTTTATTGAACTGCCAAGGGATCACTGTCAGCAACACGCAAAGCTCTGACTGCTTTCTTCCTACTACCCTTCATAAATATTACCAAATATACCTGCATTACATTTTTTCCTTACAGCAATTTCATTGCTAACCTGAAGCAAAACCTGAGTGAGAATACTTTAAACTAGTGCAGAAGCATCTGCTGATTCATCAGTCATTATGATAGCATATGTTTCACTGAAATTAATGAATAAATGCATTTTTACAAGCACAACTAAAGGCACTGATCATTAGGAACTTGTAACATTTCTATCGTTACTTGTTTCATGAAGAAGCAGAAAATGGCTTGAAACAGTTCTGAAATGAGACCTCAGTGGGGTTTTTTTTACAAAAATATCTGGAAGAAATATAAAGGGTTTGTATCTGGAATGGAGACTGGGAGGAGACCTTCCTAGAGCCACCTGTCCCACGACTTCTTGTTACCTTCTGCACCCTCCCCAAAGCACACAATTGCCTGCTGCCAACACAAGCACCCTGGAGCACTGGGCAAATGGCTGGAGCACAGCTGGGAATTCATGTATGCTCCTCTGGGATCAGCTGCCACAGATCTGCCTTTTCCTGGCAGAAATTTGCCCATCTGAGATGTCCAGGTTTAAGGAACACGTAGGTTACCAAGTAGAAGATGACAACACTGGCTAAGTAATGATATTGAAAACCATCATTTTCTGCCTACCATGCTGGAGATTTCTTTGGAGGATATTTTGATACTATGCCTTTGGGTGCCTTCCTACTTCTGCTCTTTTAAAGTGGAAGACATGGTCTCAACATTCTTAAGGCAGCATATCCTGGTAGGTGCACAAATGTAGAAAACTAACTGGGATGTGTTTGGAAGCCCTAGACACAAACCTAATCTTAAAAGCACGTTCATATATCTGTGGGCTGAAACTAATGAAAATAGTTAGTCATAAATTTCAGCTTGTTTTTTAAAGGCGATCTCAAAGCACAAGGATGTTATTCTGGTTAGATAGTTCATCTTCTCTCTGTTGTCCAAACTCTGCAACTCAGTTGTGGCTCCTCTCAAGCCTTAATTGCTCAGTAAAATTATCGATGTACAATCGTATTGCTAATATAAAGGATTTAACTGCCATCAAGAAAAGCTATCCAATTGGAAATAGATGAAACAGTAAATTGGATGATATAAACATCTTATAAATAAAAATTAATGGTGTCAGTTGTGCAAAAAATATTTCCACAGAAAAATTAGGCATTCTAATACAGAAGTAAGCATATGTAGGCTATAATATAAATAATTATTAACAGAAATATGTATTCATATTGCTAGTATGTCTTGTTCCTTTTTTGTTCTTTGGTAGACTGTGGATCTTCACTCCTTGTGTTGGCGGCACTCTCCTAAGTCCACATCTTGACCAACAGGGCAAGGGAGTGCAAACCTCTGTCATGTTGATGCACACAGTAGCCCATGTGGCCAACACAAATGGCCACATACCAATTTGAGGATTATGACTCAGTCTCCTGGTTTCCTTTTGATTTAAATGATAATGTTACCAAAAGTTCTGAAGCTGTGCTTTAGACAATGCTAACCACATAGCAAGATACTAAATGTCCAACAATACACTCCAGTGGTTTCTCCTGTGGGAGGCACAGGAAACACAGCTAACTCTACACTGTCTGCCTGCAACTCGAGAAGCAGTTTGGTGATTACTTTGCCCTACCCAGTGACAGATCCGTTTCAGAGCTCTCACCAGACCTTCTGCCATGAACAGCACCATCAAAATAAGGCATAATTCAAGTCACTGTAATTGATGAAGAGTTTTGATTGACTCTTCTCATGTGAGAGAAGTAGCAGTTGTCCATACATCTGCATGCAGTAACCTCGCTTCACTCCAGCTTTCAGCCAGCATTGGGATAAGTTGGATTTCTCTGTCCATCGAGGCCTCCAGGTGTTGACATAGCTCCTCTTCCTTTTCCCAGCATAGGTGATCCCTACTGCCAACCACCTGGTTTTGGTGCAGTGACTCTGCTTCCAGTGGAGTAACTAGTGATGGCCACTGTGCCTCTCCTGCTCATAGGGCTGGGATCGCAGCAGCCAGAGCAGTGCGGGAGCTAAGCTAGGGGTGACTCACCCAGGAGGAGGAGTGTGAGCTGTGCTCACCAAGACCCAGTGACAAAAAGTGACAGAGGTGCTGCTGCACTGGAGGAGGGAGAGGCAAACACCATCTGATCTGCTGCTTGCTAGGAGGAAAGCTTGCAACTTGGGTGGAGCAGGTCCCCTCCTGCCCCTCACTCCCGAGGGTGTCATGCAGCCATCTGCACTATGCAAGATCATGGGACAGACAAGCTGGCAAGGAGGAGATAAGAAGCAAAGGGTGTGAGGAGCAGCTGGTGCCCTCACACTAGGGAGAGGGTTTGCTGGGACTGAAACACACGCTGCAGAATGGATGCTTCTCCTGCAGCGCCCAGCAACACTGCGGGCAGCTGAATGTCTCTGCTCCATGAAGCGACCATATAGAGGCCTTGTCCAGGAGATAAGGGGAGGTGGGAGGTGTGCGAAGGGCAGCTGGGTGGCGCCTGGAGAAGGGTGGTCAGGGAAGTGCCACCAGGTGGTGGGGCAGGGAGGTAGCGAGGTCCCGTTGCGGTTGCTGGTGTTACCCGGAGGAGAAGGGCTCTTAGCGGAGGCTCCTGGAAGCGGCAGAAGAGCCTCGATACGCACAGACGGAAGGAACGCCAGCACCGCTCACGTCGGACCCTAGGCGTGTCTGTCAAGGGGTAGCAGGGGGGGAAGAGAGAAGAAAAATCCAAACTGCTACAAAGAGAAAAGAAAGAAATTAAATAGGAGTTGGCTGAAATATTAATTCCCACACACACTTTCTGGTAAAAAAAATAAAAATAATAATAATAAAAAAATCCTATTTGATCATAGGAAGCCAGACTGAGATAACAAGCGCCTCCTCGCCGCCCCGCACGCCCTCCGAGGGAGGAGGAGCGGGGTCCCCGCGCCGCCCGCACCTGCCCGTGCCGGGGCCGCCGGGCGCCTGCGCGGCCGGGCCGGTCGGTGGGGCCGCGCTCCGCGGGCGCCGCCGGCGGGCAGCGGGACGGCGGCCACGTGACGCGCCCGCCCCGCACCGCGCCGGGCGCTGCGCACCGAGCCGGGAGCACCGAGCTGCGGAGCCGCGGCCGCCGCCGCGCCGCCCCCCGCCTCCGCGCCCTCCACCCTGCCCGCGGGGCACGGGAGCCGGTGACGGGAGCGAGGCGGAGTCTGGAGGGAAGATACGGAGAGATAGAGATTTAAATCACATCCCCGGCTGTAGAAGGGGCAGCAGCAGCAGCAGCCCCGGCGCAGAGGCACGGACGCACGCGCCGAGACAGGTCTGCCGGCTCCGCCGCTGCTGCTGCTGCTCACCATGGGTGCCGCCGCCGCCGAGCCCCCCAGCGCCATGGGCCTGGTGTCCAGTGTGGTGAACGACACCCTCGAGTTCTACCGCTGGACCTGGAGCATCCGAGGTAACGCGCCAGGGCGGCCGCGGCCCCGCCATCGCCGTGCCCGGCGCCCCCCGCCCGCCGCCGCTGATGCGCAGCGGCTCAAAATGGCTCCGTCTCCCGGGAGACGCGGAGCGCGCTCCGGCTCCCCGGGATGGGGCCGCGGCGGGGCCAGATCCCCCCGCTCCCGCCTGCCCTCCTCGCCCCTCCGGGTGCGCTCGGTGCGGTGTTTGTTTATCTGCCGTAATCCCGTGCAGCGGCCCGGGGCGTGCGGGGCATCGATCCGCGGCAAGGTGAGCGCGTCCCCCGGGCGCCCGCGGGCGGGCGTAGCGAAATCCGCTTCCCGGGGCCGTGGTTCCTCCGGTTCTCTGCCACCGCGGCGTGCCTTGGGGTGGTCCTACGGGGATCTGATGCCGGAGGTAAGCGAGGCCCTCCGGTAAATCGTGCTGGAGCTCAGGCGGTCTTTGGCTTCTGCGGCAGGTGGGAGCTCCGCGTCGGCATCGCGTGGAGTTCAGCAAAAGAAATGAGGAAATGGTTGTTACGGCCAGTGCAGCAGCTTTTCATTTTATATTAAATGATTTTGGGTCAGTTCTGCTGTTTTCCGTTTTCAATATGCTCCACTCCTGTGTTGGCACTCCACGACTGCAATGTGGCAGATGCTGAAGGAAGAGTAAATGTCTTGGAATACGGAGAGATGTGCAAAAGCAGCTTCCAGTGCTGGGACAGCAAATGAGGTGGTATCTTGCTGCAGTGACCGGTAGCTCTGGAAGTGTTATTGGTCAGCGTGAATGGTTCTGTCTCGTGTGTCAAATGAAAGGAGTCGCAGCTTTCACAGTTGCTGTTGTGAGTAGCCACGGACAGCTGACAGAAGGATCATTTACTCCTCTGGATGTTTTCTTCATTTTTTCGTTGTCCACACAGCGATGAGGTTTAGCTATTTTGAAACACATAGAGCAGAACTGGAGTGCATGCAACTGTGGATGTATTTCACGGCAGTGTGATAGCTGGGAATGTGGGGCCTTCATTACAGACGGGAAGCTCACTGCATCAGCAGTCTCTGCTTTTCCGCCCCCCTCCCTTCTGCCATCTGTCAGATAATAAATTAATCTTATGTTATAGATGGAAGGAGCTCACTTTTTTTCACAATTTGCCTTTCCATAACTTCTGTGTTTTGCAATATTTAAAAATTGAGCCTGCATGCTTATTTTTCTCTTCTGTTTTAAAAAAGCTGCTAGAATATGAGAGCAAATAAAAATGCTTGCAGCAGCACTGCATTGTAATCTACCAGTGTTTGCTCTCTTTCTCTGACTCTTGCAATATACAATTGTTCGCAGACTGCCAGGTAACACATGAAAGAGATGCTATTCTAGTCAATCAATAGCATTTTCAGATGAATATAAAAATAGATCGGGGTACAAAGTTGATAACCTTATAGATGACTTGATTTATTTGAAAAAAATACTTCAAGTTCTGATTTCCTGAACTTCAAAAATGTTTGTTTAAGTCTGTCAATTGACCATGTCTATTGTAAGCAAAAATGATCGGGGACGGGGGGAAAGAAGAATAAAAAGCAAGTAAATGTAAAGAATGTAATGATAAGTGACTGACAGTGATACTACAATAGAGAGAACTTTTTTCTTCTGCTTCTTTGGAGGATGTTAAGCAGTAGTAGGATGACGTTGTTACTGCCCCTAAAATTTGTGTAAGCCCTACCGATCTACTAATGGAATTTTTAAAATTTTTGCTTTAAGTTCAGTAGCACTGCTGCTAAAGCAGGATTCCATCGTAATGAAGTAATCAGTCCTGTTTTTTGGAGATTTTCGTGTTCAGGTTCTGGATTTCAGCAAGGTTAGTTTTGGGTAGACCTAAGTCACATGAAAAATACATTAGAGTTCTCATTTATACCCAGTAGTATGTGAAACAAGATTCTCCTGTAGCTTTTACAGTTAGGCAGGGATAGGTGAAACATGTACTGTGTCACATTGTAGTTACAAGGTAGCTCAGGATAAGAAAGTGTTATTCATGAGGCAATGCTGTGTGGCTGTTTGGTGAAGTAATTTTTAATGCCCTAAGTTCTGCAAAAATGCCTGCTCAGTTTGCTGCTTTCTCATGTTTCTTTGTTCAGACAAAAATAATAGTCACCATTTTCCATCTCTGAGTGAACATAGAGCATCCTTCCAGTACCTAAAGGGGGTACGACAAGAGAGCAGGAGAGGGACCTTTTACAAGGGCATGTAGTGATAGAACAAGGTAATGGTTTCAGACTGAAAGAGAGTAGGTATAGATTAGATATTACAAAAAAATTCTCTCCTGCAAGGGTGATGAGGCAGAGGAACATGTTGCCCAGAGAACTTGTGGGTGCCCCATCCCTGGAATTGTGCAAGGCCAGGGTGGATGGGGCTCTGAAGTTCTAGTGGAAGGTGGAAGTGGTCTCTGCCCATGGCAGGGTAGTTGGAAGTAGATGATCTTTAAGGTCCCTTCGAACCCAGACCATTCTGTAATATGTTAAAATTGTGAATTCAGCACTGTTACGAATTCATGCAATTCACCTTTGTGTTAAGAGCTATGACGGTGATGTTGCTCAACAGAAAACACAAATTATGGCATGCAAGACCATTGCCTAATGTTCAATATCATTAAATAAAAAACTATACCACGCAGCAAAGTTGCTCAACAAATGATGCTATGCAATAGCATTACACAATAAATCATACTGAAACACTACTACACAGCAAAATTACACAACAAAATGTGAAGAAATTTGATTCCCACTACTACTCCTACACTTATTCTCTCCATTTCCCACTTCCATTTTTTATTGAACACCTGTGCATCTTTAGCCCTATTCTCTGTATTCAGCAAGATTGTCTTGCCAGCAGGTGTTTTCTCCTGCTGCCTCGAACTCCTGTGATGAGACTTGTATAGAACTGTGCCAGAACATCCCACTGAGTCTTGTGCTGTTTTATTTTTGCACATTAAAGATTTGATCATTTTCCTCCCCTGCTTTGTGCTATTTAAAAAGCAACTGACCTTTTCTGAGACCAAAAAATCCCCAAAAGACCAAGTATATGATGAGCCTAAATGGATTTTGAGTTGATATTACAATTTCTTTTAGCATTAAGCTGATTTGTTTGTGGTTTTGGTTTTTTAAGTCTTGAATTTGGAAATAATAGCAGTGTTCTGTGACTTTCCCCCATATATATTATCAAATACATTTTCAGCATTAGCTTAATGCTTTTGCTTGTTCATTTGTTGAAAAGCTACTTTTTTTCTCTCCTCCCTTGACTACTGCTCATGAAAACTACCCCTTTCATGAAAGCCCAAAATCCAGTGTAACCATATATTCACCTAGAAGGCTGAAGGACATAATTTAGGAAGCCACAGATTTCAAGAAGAGATAGAAAGGTCAAGAACATCTTCTTAGTGGTCGTCAAGAGGAAAAAAAAAAAAAAGGTGGTCAGAGGAACAGTTACTATCAGGAAATACGATCTAGGAATTCCATGCCCTTATTTCTGTAAGGGCATGGGACCAGTTCCATTGTAATTGCTAGGGCAGGGCTTCCTTCTTTCTCTCCTTGAGTAGCTGGTTGGGGTTGGATTTGCCAGGAAGGATTAAGGGTATGATTAGATGACTGAGCAAGTGACTTAAAGGGAGGTTCCAGGCTGAGTCCTGGGGAACTATTAAGATGAATAACTCAGGACACAATCCAGGAAAGAAGAGTGTAGAAATCTCAAAATATGGGTGAAGAGACCATTGTTGGTTGTGGAGGAGGAATAGGAAACTGTGGATAGAGAAGATCTGTGAAACACTGTACAAAGTACAAAGATTTTTTTCGAGGAACTAGTTAATTTGAATGTACTGAGCTAAGGAGCAGAAGGCTGTACTGACTTTGGGTGAGAATGGTTGTTCTTGGAGCTCAAGAGTTTAAAGGAGGCAGGGCCATCCCAGGCCATGTGGAACAGCAACTATTTACAGCTGTTGCAGTTAATAAGATTACAGACTTTTTCCATCAATAGGAAAGGAGAGAGATGCAAACTTTCACTTTAGTGGTAGGGTAGTGTTCCACGTAGCATCTTGTTCAGGGGCAACATCAACTGTAGCTTTTATCAGTTGGGTCAGAACTGTAAGGCAGTGAGAATGGAAAAGATGGGAAACTTACAGGTGCTTGCCTAAAAAGTGAGCCAGTGGAGCAGATTCCTTGAGAAAACCGATTGCCATAAATGCTTTTGCCACATCTTGGGACTAATTTAAAAATGCCCAAGAAGTTCAGGTTAATTTTCTTTTTCACTCTAGGGAACAGAACCAGAGCAAAACACCTTTCTTCTTCCCTTACCTTCCCCAGTGGAGAGCCCAAGCATGACCAAAGGATCCTGAGTATTTATGCTTGAGAAAAGCACTGGGATGCTTAGCAGAACACTCTGGGTGCAAGTAGTCCTTTGTAGCTGAGGATTTGTGCCAAAGCTGGAGGCAAGTAGAACCCCAGTGAAAGTGTTTCAGAGGGTGATGGTGGGGAAAGAGAATGAAAGGTGAGATTAAGGTTCATGAAGTCTGTTTCACAAAAACAAAGCAGAACATGTTCCTAAACTTTCAGAGGGCTGGCTGAGCATCAGATTTGGTCATTTGTCACAATACTTATCTTGCAGATACAATTTTCTTCTCAAGGGAACAGGGTTTTTTCAGTCTGTGACCATGACTGAGTAAAACACAAGGATTAGACAGGGAGAAACGCACCAGAAATGGAGAAGCTGTCTAGCTGGGCTGGCTGTCTTGTGGCAGAAACACAAAGAAAAAACCTGTGTCAGAATCAGCACTTAGAGAAATTGATTATGAAAGTAATGAATGTTAATACCTAAATCATGTTAGACTGCTGTCAGCTAAACTGAGCAATAGGAGCATCCCAGTTTACTTGATTCATTTGACATTTAATTGCCAGTTAGTGAAGGGAGGGAATTTATTGGTGAAGAAAAAAATCATGATTGGTATTGAAGGCAATTACCTGGATGTTTGAGGGAAATTCTACCCCTATTTCATCATCAGGAGATTTTATCAGATTGTACAACTCAAAAGACATAATCAGAACTAAACAGATACCAAGCATTTTTGGAAATGGAAACACCATTCAGAAAAGTACATTAGTGAGGGGGAAATGTCTGCTTAGAGATCTTGGGTCACTGAGCTTCAAGACCTTGGTCATGAGGGAGTAGCATCAAGCCAAATGAACTCTACTGTTGAGAAGCTGAGTTAAGAGTGGAAGACTTCTCTTTCCTAAAATGAAGGAGGAGAAGTTGTAGGGATGATATGCAAATCTCAGCTCCAGCAAAGAAATGAAACAGAAAAAACCTTCAAAGAGCACCAGCAAGAATGTGATACAAACTTCTGTTTGTATCAGCATATTCTAGAAGAAAAAGGAAATGTGTAGACAAAATGACAAGAACATAACTGAATGTTTGAAAATTCATTCTAAAACTGTGTAGATAGATTTCTTGAAATCTTTGAAGGAAATAACTTGTCATGAATACTCTTAAAGGAGAATCCATGGGAAGAGGATCAGGAAACAGCTGTATACAGAATTTAACCAAGCTGATTGGATGACCTTAGTGCCTGCTGCAGAAGGCCGGATGACTAGATGTTTAAAATTTGGCATGTGGTAAATTGCTGTTGTGGAGTTCTCAGCAAATCATGTTCCTCAGCTGAGGCATCATGAGGTGTAAATCAGTGTGGTCCTGGAGCTCCATACTGCAACCAGAGGTGAAGAATTCTTGAGAAGTTGAAATATCCTTGCTATCAAACAGATGCACTCATCCTGGAGACTCCATTGGTTACGTAGATTTATCAAGGATAGTGGCTGAACTCTTGTTCATAGCTAGCTGTCTCTAGTTGGAGTATCTTGACTAGGAGTGTTTGTAGTTGTCACCCTGCATTTATGCTGTGCTCAGGGTGAGGAGGCACGTAGCCACAGGGCTGTGGTTGTACATATGAACAACCAGAAGAGGTTGTGTTCAAGGCAGCTGTGCTATGCTGTCCTGCGCAACCAGGGAAGAATGTCAAAGGCTGCATAAGGACAGGCAGTAGAGGAAGCTTAGGGAACATAGGATGTAGTTCCTTTTAAGGTCTTGCACATCAGGAGTCATGAGGAGTGGGTGAGGCAAGACTCCACTTTTTCCTCTGCCAGTCCAGACAGGTTTTTTGGAGTTACTTGATTCAGATGGATTAGGAGACCATTTAGATAAAAGGTGAATGAATGAAAAGACTCCAAACAGATATGGAGAGGACTTTGAGAGGAGGAATTGGCTAGGACGCAAGACTAGGGGAGGAGAAGAGGCTGTTTTGTGTACTGAAGAGTTTTTTGAGGTAAGGCAAGTGGGGTTGAAGGAATGCCTGAATAGCCTGAAAAATTGAAGCTAAATGAGAGTTCATTTATCTGAAAAGAATTGACTCTCTGAAAAGAGAGTGACAACTTTGGCTTTTAAAGAGTGTTGATATGAGTGGAGTGCTCCCAGAGCACAGAAGTCATGACAGAATGATTGTAAGGACAGATCTGATCCATAAGACAGGACTTCTTTGACTAGTGAATGACAAGGCTTCATTTTCTCAAACTGTATTTGGAAACCAAGTTGGAGCTACCACTGCACTTGCTAAGCAGCTCTTTGAGTGGGACTGTCAGACTGACACTTCATTTAGGAGGATGTAGATGCTGAACACAGTTACTGGATCTTGTGTGGTGACAAGTGGGTACTACTGTGCTCAGTGTTGTCAAACTCAAGTGCTTCTCAGTGTATGAACTTCAAAGTCTTGTGGAATTTTAAGGATGTAAATGAAGGCAGCTCCGAAATTCAGGCTTGGCAATACTTAGGTGTTAGCCCTGTTGGGGTTTTGAGTACTGCACCCTAGCTTGTAGGCAAAGCAGTAAGTAGCTGCAAGGCAAGCCTAGAGATGAATAGAGTGCGAAGTGGTTTGTATTAACTCCCTTTGTGTGTGCTTGGATATCAAGATAAGCATGAGCTAGATTACCTTTCTTTCGTGGAAGGTGAGGGAGAATAAGCTACCTCAGTTTGGCTTGCATTTGATGCAAGATAGTGACATGCCTGTGGGCATCAATAGCTCTTGGTTTTGTTTTGCTTATGTGCCTACAACTCAGCTTTTTTCTTTAGGTACTTGAATAATTTCAGTGGTTTGATCCTTAACTCCTGTCCTGCAGTGTTCACTCTCTGGCATTGTGTCTGCTTGTACCATGGGATTCTACCCTTATATTGTGTTTGCATGGCAAGGTTTTGGTACTAGAGGGGCTGTGCTGGAATCTTTCTCCATGTCCAACAGAGCCAATGCCAACCCATTCCAAGGTGGGCCCACTGCTGGCCAAGGCTGAGCCCATCAGTGGTGGCAGTAAAATCTCTGTGACAACAATCACACCATCAAAAGCAGCATGGCCAGCAGATTGAGGCAGGTGAGTCTGTCCCTCTACTCCACTCTTGTGAGGCCCTAACTTGAGTACAGCTTCCACCTTTGGGGTCCCCAGCACAAAAAGGACAATGACCTATTGAAGCAAATCTAGAGCAGGGCCACCAAGTTGATTAGAGCGGTGAAGCACCTCTCCTATGAGGAAAGGCTAGGAGAATTGGAATTGTTCAGCCTGGAAAAGAGAAGGCTTTGGGATGACCTAATTGTGTCCTTCCAGTATCTAAAAGGAGCCTACCAGAAAAATGGAAAGAAACTTTTTACAAGGGCATGTAGTAGGAGGATAGGGTGGAATGGCTTCAAACTGACAGAGTGGAGGTTTAGATTAGAAATGTTAGGAAAAAATTCTTTACTCTGTGGATGGTGAGATGCTGGAACATGATGCCCAGAGAAGCTGTGGATACCCCATCCTTGGGAATGTTTAAAGCCAGGTTGGATGGAGCACTAAGCAACCCAGTCTAGTGGAAGATGTCCCTGCTCATGACAGAGTTGTTTGAAGTGGATGATCTTTAATGTCCCTTTCCAAACCAGGCCATTCTATGATTCTACAATAATATATTTAAGAAGAGGGGTGGAAAAAAGGCACAGAATTAATTTCAGCCAGAGAAGAGAGGAGTGAGAATGTGTGAGACAAATCACTCTGCAGACATGGAGGTCAGGGAAGGAAGGTGAGGAGGTGCTCCAGGCACTGGAGCAGAGATTCCCTTGCAGCCCGTGAGAAAGACCATGATGAGGTACCTGTGCCCCTGATGCCTGTGGAGGTCCATAGGGCTACAGAGATCCATCTGCAGCCTGTGGAGGAGCCTCACACCAGAGCAGGTGGATGCCATAAGAAGGCTGTCACCCTATGGGAAGCCTGTGCTGGAGCAGGCTCCTGGCAGGAAGGATCCCACACTGGATCCATTTGTGAGGAGCTGCAGTCTGTGAGAAGGACTCAGGCTGGAGAATTTCATGGAGGATTGTCTGGAGGGAGCAACCTGACACTGGAGCAGGGGAAAGATTCCTCCTCCTAAGCAGGAAGCAGCATCAGAAACGTGATGAACTGACTGTAATCCCTATTCTCCATCTCCCATTGCCACTGGCAGGGAGGTTGAGAATCAGGAGTGAAGTTAAGCCTGGAAGGAGGGAGGGTTTTTTAGAAAGGTGCTTTTCAGGTTTGTTCTACTTCTCATTATATATTATACAACTCAGATTTTGCTTGGTAATAAATTCAAGTAATTTCCCCCAGTTACATCTGTTTTGTCCATGACAGTAATTGGTTTGTGATCTCTCCCTGTCCTTATCACTCTCTACAACTCCCTGAAAGGTGGCTGTAGCCAGGTGGGGTTCGGTCTCTTTTTCCAGGCAGCAACTGACTGAGAGGACACAGTCTTAAGCTGCATCAAGGGAAATATAGGTTGGATGTCAGGAAAAAGCTTTTTACAGAAAGGGCAATAAAGTATTGGAATGGTCTGCCTGGGGAGGTGGTGGAGTCACCATCCCTGGATGTGTTTAAAAAAGACTGGATGTGGCACTCGGTGCCATGGTTTAGTTGAGGTGTTGGGCATGGGTTGGACTCGATGATTTGGAGGTCTCATCCAACCTAGTCGTTCTGTGATTCTGATGAACTCATGAGCCTTTTCTTCTATTTTCTCTACCCTGTCCAGCTGAGAGGGGAGTGATAGAGCAGCTCTGGTGGGTACCTGGCCTTCAGACAGGGTCAAGCCATCACATCCCTTGTTTCACTTTCTGTTTCAGTGTAATCATGAACTCTTGACTGTTTGGTTTGTTTCCATCACATTTTCCTGTTCCTCTTATCTATTTCTGGTGTATCTAAAAAGTGTCTTCTTCCAGCTCTTGCACACGTTGTACTTAGTTTACATGCTTAACTATGGTGTTCTTCTTTTTTTTCGTTATCTGCTTATACGTATTATGTCCTTGATTCCTTCTGCCAGTTATGACCAATAGGAAAATTTCTTTTATTGCTTTCTAAATGTTCCTAGAGTATTGCTGGAAGAAGTAAATTTATAACTCACGTCTTTCACTTTTTCTGTTGAGCCAGCGAATCTTCTCTCTGACATGATTTTATGTCCTTCTATTCTTGGAATATTATTGTAGCACCTTGTTTTTAAATGGTTTGAGGTAGCATAAAGAAAAAAAGAAGGTAGGTAGTAGTTAAATTGGCTACCTGGGCTACAAATAGGAGACTTCATAATCATATTTTCTACAGCTTAATATTTAGTGGTTTACCAGGAGCAGATGTTCCCAATAGAAATATGCAGAGAGTACCCCAAAATGCTTTGATAATTAGGTCAGGTTTTTTTCTGCTCTGTCCGATCTCCCTTTCAGTGATCCCTGAATTTTTTACCAAGACTGAGAAACTTTATAGCAGAAACCATTAGAGAAGCTTGGGGGGCATGTGTTACCATGGAAGGTAACACAACTGTAGCGGTGAAAAGACTTAGGTGCAGCAGGCTTTTGGACATGGATATTATGTAGCTTTCAAACTGATGATTTTGCTACTGTGTACCTAGTGAATGAAAGATTCAGACACTGATCATTCTTTTCATCATTTTTGGGTTAAGAACATTTTGTCATTCAGTTCATATTTTGAAAATCCGCAGTTCAAAATTAGTAATTTTCTTGGTGTTTGGTTCCTCACCCTTGATTTGACTTTTTTCGGATGTTAAAGGGATGTTGAGGAATTAACTTCTAAATGTTTTAGTATTTTGTTTTTCCTTGGAGGCTTTGACTGATGTATTTGTGTTAAGCTAACAGAAAACCTAATGTATCTCACAACTGTAAATTTACTTCTGCCTCTGAACTTTGAAGAGCTAATGCATTTCAGCAACTCCTTTTGTAGTTCTTAATCAAAACAAAATTCTCATCTCATTCATCCTTCTGTAAAACCAAAGTGATGAGGAGCATCCTTGTGATAATGCAAACAGGAAAAACAGGTAGTCTATCAGAGAGCTTTCTGTGCAGCTTTTTAGAAATTTTCTTGTAGCTTTCTGGTAATTTCTTAGTAGATTTCACTTGCCATTGCTGGTTTTCATACATGCTTAAGCACTGCATTTAGAACTCTCTAAATGTTCGTCTGCAAATAACTGTTACAAGAGCAGCAGTGCAAGTTGCTTACATTTGCTATGTAGTTAAGCATCACTGTCCTTCCTGTGTGTTAGCACATTAGGCACCTATCAGTGCTGAATTTATGTCCCGTGTATGCTGAGTATGTAACACTTGACTATACAGTGGATAAGACCTTGCAAAGTTATTATTGAACTGATGTTAATAATCTTTCACATTTTTCAATGGCCTTATGTTTAAACTGAGGGAATCCAGTAACAATATCTGTCTGTGGAGAAGATCATCATATCCTCTGATCATCCCCTTCAGCATTATAAAATTCTGGGTGGGCCAATGGAATCTGTTATTGCAACATTGAATGCATAAATCCTGTGTTTGTATTGCTACTTACTGATACCCCTACAACTCTTTTCATAGTGCCAAACCCCAGTGCTTTTGTGTGAAGTAATGACATATCCAGTCTGAGCTCTGAGAAACAGTTTTAGCAAAAAACACAAAAGTTTGAATAAAAGTTTCAGTAGAAGAAAAGCTTTGTGAAGTGTGTTTTGTGCAGTGCTTTTATTGCTTTAGAAATACAGAGACATAGACTGGATCATAAATTTGCAGCTAGTTTATAAAATTACATTGTATGGTAGGGTTGGGGGGTTTGTTTGCTTTCACCTATTTACTCCATAACTTAGAATATTTAAGAAAAAGCATGCAGGTATCACTGCACTGGGAATGCATCTTGCATTTGTGATGTTTGGAAAAGAATATTTGACAACCAGAAGAATGCTTCATGCCTCAAGGGCTTATATCTTGCAAATCTTGTGTAAGCTTCAGTGAGGCTTATATTTTTATTATTCCTTGAAGCAGAGCAGTAGTACTGTCCCCACAAGTAATCATAATCAATGGAGAAGATAAATCAAATATAATTTGAGCAAGGTAATCTCTTTGGACTTGAAAATCCTGAGACTTGATGGTAAATTGTCATGCTGTCAATGTAATTGCTGTACATAGGCACAAAGACAATATGGCATTAATGACTGAGTGGTAGGAGTCCTGAGAGGACTAGAATGCTGGTCAGAATAACGGGAAGGCTAGTTAAAATACATCTGGCCTTTTAACAGCAAATTGGGATTAGGCCTTACTGTTACTTTAGTGGGAGTTTATGAAACACATGCACATTACACAGGTGTTCATTAGCTGCAGGAGGTGTTGCTTTTAGCTGTGTGGCATTTTGATTTCATGTTGCTGTATACAGCTTTTGAGAAGACTAAGCAGTCAATTACAAAGCCCTGAAATTCAAAACAAAGCCACAACTGGTTATGGGTGGTCTTGCCTTGTAGTCCTCTTGGTTTTGGGGCAGGCATCTCTCATTTCTGGCCACAACAGGATTTTGTACAGCAAACTTAGAATATGTGGATTTCATTGCTTTGATTGTTGGGGTATGTGCTCTCATTATTTGTTATGCTTGAGGCTGAATACTCTAATTCTTGCACCTTAGTTTTATGTTTTATGGCTTGTTAAAATGACAATGCTTTGTCATAAAATTTTGATGTCTCTTGTTTTTAACCCTAACAAATTTGTTTGTTCTTGACTAGTTAAAGCTTAAGGATATACAAAGTACTGATGGTTAGATTTATTGTCAAAGATTAAAAAAAGCCCCAAAACTTGCTTTCTCTCTACTATTCTACTAAATAAATTTTTAAAAAATACTACTAAAATCAGATCAGCTGTTGTGCTTTTTTTTTGCTGGGTTTTGGGAACCTTTGTCCATATAGCATTTTGTGCATGTAATCCTTAGGTTTACCAATACCACACACAGGAAGAAATTCTTTACTATGAGGGTTGTGAGGCACTGGAACAGGATCTCCAGAGAAGCTGTGGATGCCCCATCCCTGGAAGTGTTCAAGACCACATTGGATGGGGCTCTGAGTAACCTCTAGTGGGAGGCATCCCATGGCAGGGTGGTTTGAAGTGGATGATCTTTGAGGTCCCTTCCAACCCTAGCCATTCTATGATTCTCTGATGCTCACCTCTTTGATTTCTTGCCACTCATTACCACTACCACTGATACTGTGACATTATGATAATACAAAATTTTTTATGTGATAAAGCAGCAGGGACTTGACTGGTTCCTGAGAAATCAGTGCTAGGGTGGTTTAAATGTTTATAGAGTATCCAGAGATGAGCCATGAGGATGATTCTTTGATTGGAAAATATGCCTTCAGGTGAATGAGATGAAGTGTTTCTTTAAGGAAAATTTAAAAAGGAAAAAAAAAAGTGGCAACTAGTGAGTGATCTGATAACTGTTCAAAACTATCCAAATGAGAAAGGAAAAAAAATGATGGGTCTAGGAAAGAAAATTATAATGAACTAGTTAAAGTTTAATCCTAATTTCTTTGGCTGTAGAGAACAACCGTATGCAGTGGGTCTAGTTAACAGCAAGCTGCTATAGGTTCTACCAGCCTTGCTGCCTCTGAAAAGACAAATCCTGTACTAAAATGGGAAATTCTTCTAAGAAAGATCTCTTGGCTTATACATGTGTTAATGGAAGCTTCATGGCCTTTGCTTTGTAGATGATACTAGATTCTTTCTGAGTTAGGCACAGGTATCTTTGACCCTGTCAAACTCCTTAGAAATACCCATAGTGTCAGAAGACTGCAGACACTGCCAAGTATGACAGATAAGAAAGAAGCATAAACTGGACATTCTTTTTGTCCCATTCATTTTGCTTTCATACAGCAATTTGTCTGCACAATCCCTCCTAAGAAGACATGGACTTTTCTTTTGCCTGAAACATGGATGAGGCTATAGGGATATCATTTTCATGCAGTTCATGCAGTAGCGTCAATCTGCTATTACAGGATTTCTCATTAAAAAAACTTTATAAGCTGAGATTATTAGCAACAGGACAAGAGGAAATAGCCTCAGGCTATGTGGGGGGAGATTCAGGTTGGACATAGAGAAAAATTTCTTCACTGGAAGAGTGGTTAGACAATGAAATGGGCTGCCCCAGAAAGTGCTGGAGTCACCATCCCTGGAGGTGTTCAAGAATTGAATGGACATGACACTTAGGTGCTATGGTTTAGTTGACATGGTGGTGTTCAGTCATAGGATGGACTTGATGGTTCTGTAATTTCACAAATTGAGGATTAGAGTGCAATTAGTGCAACGAATAATCAATAGCAAAGCAGGTAAGTTAATTCAAGCAATGATGACCTAAAAGAAAAAATCATTTGAGGCTATATGAACATCTCTATTAAAATAATAGTAAGTGAATAAATTTTTTTAAATTCTATAGATTTTCAGTCCAAAAATAAATGGCCTCTCAATTTTCATTTTGCAGTGCTGCTTCATTATCAGTCTCAAACTGTGCAGCCCATGTAGTCATGTACTTACTGTTTTAAAGGCTAAGTTTATAGCTTTAGTTGTTGTTGTTCTGAGGTGTTAGTTAGTCAAAGACTGAGCTTTTTTCTTGGAATTTCTACAAACTGCTAATAGTAAATCTACTTTTAAATTATTCTGATGCACTGCTCAGTTTAGTTTAAAAGCATAGGGTCTAATCAGGTAGATGCTTATTCAAGTTTACTTTCAATGGATCCAGTCTGCAGTGGCTGTGTAGCCAGACTGAATCTTATATTCACTTGTAAATACTTACATGACTGTATTTCTAATAAAAATTTTGGAGAGGTGTATACTGTATATTTATCTGTAGCCAGAAAGAAAAGGGGGAGGGAGGGGAGCACTAAAGCACTAAAATCACAGAAGGGATCTAGTGTGAAAACTCTGTAAACATTTTAAGGTGTCTGAAGATGTTTCTCACCTCTTTTTTTTTATTTGATATGTGCTTTCATTTTGTAATTATTTCATTTATAGTGGTGGTGGAACTAACAAGATGTGGGAAATTCTTAGATAATTAGAACACTGGTTCATGGAACAGTACTCCAATTAGGTAATACTGCTTTGCCTTCCTTATATTGTGGAGTTAAAATCTGACTTGTTTGAGGAAATCTTTCTTAAACTTGAGGTTGGCTTTGAGAGTACTTTTGTTAAAATAGAGGTGATCTGCAGAGAGCTCTCACAGAACCACTTTTAAATGCTCACTGTCATTTCTGCAGTGTCTTTAGAAATGTAATCAGACAGATGGATGTGCTGGATTGGCACTGTAAGTGTCTTTGCGCTGAGAATAGTATCAATAGCTATTAATAACTTTGAAAGTCTCTCCAGATAAATGAGTTAGTAGTGACCTTATAGCTAAGGAATACATATGTTAAACTAAAAATATATATATATATATTTAAAGTATTTATTTTGAACCTAAAGTGAACACAGGGAAATGAAATAATCATGTATTCTAGTAATGTAATATTTTCTCTAAAACGTATTTTAAAAGCAGAGATAACCACCATTGTAGTGTTTCAGGATTTTTCCAGATGAATATAAAAGTGACTGTGCTATGCATTTGTTTGCTTATTTTAAGGTTTGTACTTCTTGGGGAAAGAAAAAAATTGATCATAGGCTAAATAAAATGCAAGAAATTGAACCAGCTAAAATTTTCTCTGTCAGAAATGAAATGCTGAACCATATTTAACAGAAATGCTTGCATCTTAAAGCAATTACAGTATGTTTCTCAAAAATTTCTTGTGGTTTTTAGTGCTAGAACACCATCACTGCAGCCTTACTTACTGAAATTCATCTTCACTTTCCATTCATATTTCAGTATATGTTGATTACGTCCTCTTTGGACATTGCCAGGCAGGATATTCAGTCCTTTTCACTGGTCCTGCTCTTGTTCTTGCTTTGAAGGAAGAAATCAAAGGGGTTTATGTGTGTATTTCTTGTTAATTTCACCACAAAAAGTATTTCCTGCGAAGTTAGGTACCTCAGGGCAATTTCAATTATTTTTATATATAGCTAATAACATATATACTTACATAGAATATCTATATACATATATACATACAGATGTAAGTTCTTCTGGGTTTTGTCTTTGCAAGGTTAAACATTAGAATGTATATACACAAAATGACAGGAAAGCCTTGTGTATATGCATATTTCCTACTGTTTCCTTACATAACCGTAATTTTCTATCAGGAACATGTTAGCAGATGCCTTAGTCTAGGCTGGTTTCATTTTTGCTATAAAGTGCAACCCTAAGTGTTTGTTCTAAAACTTTTCCCACCTTAGCAGAAGAGCACTGTACTACAGGCTGTGCCATCACAGCAGACATTTTATTTGTGATCGAATTAGAATCTGGGTCTTGGGATTTGAAAGACAAACGCATTAATCCCCTGAAAGAGTCAGTCAATCTCTGTCAATTCTAATCAGGTAAAGGCACTGGTCTTTTTGCTTCACAGCAGTTGGAGGGATTTTTTTTTTTTTTTTAATTCAGGGAGCTGGCCTTTTTATTTCAAGCTTATTTCATCTTTGAGGTAAAAATGTCCCTGTTCCGTGTGAAATACTGCAGGATTTAATGCACACGTATCCCCTTAAGCTATCACAGTTTTCTGTAATTTGCAGAAATCTTTTGTGGTCATCAGCACCAGCTAGTAAGTAGGACACAAAAATATGCTGGTTTTGCTAAAACAGGTTTGGGGATGGAGGGAGGAAGGTGTTGGAGTAGCTTGGGATGTTTGTCACTTGAGCAGATGAGTTAAGATAGCGAATTTATCTTGGTTTGAAAGAGAGCATCTGAAAAGAAGTTTGGAGCAAGGGTCTGCGTTTTACAGGGTATTCTGTGTAGAACATGGACAAGCAGGCTTGCCAGGTAAACTGAAATGAAATTGGTTTTGTAATACCTTCTGTGCAATAACAATGATACATGGAGTTGACTTAGGATGCAACAAGTTACTTTGCGTTATCCAGGAGAGATCCTGTGATGAAAAAGTTCTGGGATTAATGGTATCATGTTTTCTGATGCTACAGTACTAGTTAAAAATAATCATATGCAGAGGCTCCTAGATGCCCTCAAAATAAATGTAAGGTGGTATTCATAGTTAGCACAGTAGAATAGACTCTTCTACTGTTTTGGCCAGGATGTACTCCAGAACAGAATTGCCTACTGTGTTCCCTCTCATAGAAGAATTTTGTGTTTGAAGTGTAGTTACTTGTCCCAGGACAGGTCATGCCCTCAAAATGGCAATGTTAGATTCCCTGGGCAGTGTGTTACAAGATCTGTACCAGTAATATATGTTTTTTTTCCTGTGAATACTTGAAGGCTTCTCTGAGATGTGGTGGCTCACTGTTCAAAAACCCTTTGCAGAGGGAACGTAATGGGCTGAAATCATGGTTTGGAAGAGCAATGGCAGCTTCTCAGTTTCTCTTATGTAGTTGTCAGAGTTAATGAAATGTATCTCTTGGTTTTCTCCAGTGAAGTTCTTCAATTTGTAGTATTTGTGGAAAGTAGGTGGAAGAATTGTTTACAGTGCTGATGAGGTGTGTGGGAAAGCCTACTTGCAGCTGGGTTTTAATATAAGTTGTCCCTTTGTCTTCCACCCTCTAGAGAATCCTCATTCTTCCATCTAGAAGTCTAGAAATCTTTGTCTCCTGACACAAAAAGAAATCTGGAATAGGTCATGGTTTCCTATTTTCAGCAGTGGGTGGTAACATTCACCTCCTGGCTAAAATTCAAACCTTCCTCTTTCACTGTTCTTTCTATTGCCACTTTAATATGTAAGATACCATAAAACACTGCTAGAAAACAGAAGACAGATTCTCTAATGTGTCTTTTCCTCTTTATCCTCTATATATTGCTTATTGCAAGAAACCTGGGAAAGTAACTGTGTCTCTTTCCTCACCTGCTCTTAACTCTTTGTACACCACGGTGAAGGGAGATCTGGATTTGATTAAATCATGTCACTCATTGACTATTCCCAGAGCAGTCTCTTAACTGACACCTTTCTTCTTGTTTCATGATGAGTCCTTGCCTACTACTTGGCACCAGGTAGGTGATGAGGTTCTCTTTTTGTGTTACCTTTTGTTTTTAAATTCAGATTGGTAAAGCAATCACTAAAGGCAAGAAGGAACTAAAGTGTAAAGGATGTAAGAGTGTAATAATTGCAATGCAGTAGTGATTTCAACTTTGGTAGGTGGTATTCTGTGTGGTTTCAGGAGCTTGCCAAAAGTTAAGTGGTAACTGTCTTCTCTCACTCTATTCAGGTCCTCTTTTATTGCCTGTGTTTCTACAGCTGGTCTATCTGAGTTTGTGACACTCCTTCCTGTAGTCTTTGCCCTATCTTGCCCTTGGCTTCTTTTGGTGGCTGTGGCTGCAGGGCTGAATCCCATCATTCTGGCAGCATCAGTGTCCTTTCTTGAAGTTTCCACACATTAGGTTGAGTTTTCTCTTCTGGTATTAACAGCCATAATTGAAACAGTTAGGCTTCTCTTTCTTCTTTTCCATTTCTTTTTAGGCCTTCTAGCATCTTGGAATGTGCAGCTCAATTGTTAAATCATCTGGAAGTAAGAAGAATCCGTGTTCTGCATGCTCTCTTTCCCTAGATCACAATACTTGTTGTTTATTAGAAATAGAGGGCCTCATGAAATTTGGTCCTAAAATTAGGTTCTAATTTATGGCCTGAAGTACAACAAAGGAAACAAGAAGTGTAGAAGTAATGACAGCACTGTTCTGTGCTTTCCTCATTTTCTCAATAAGAAGGGTTTTCTAACTTGCTGGTTGTATGCCTGGGATCAGGAATTGATTTATGGTATAGGGATTTTTCATGGCCTGTGACATAGAGTTCTCTGAAAGAAACTTGTCCTCTAGGTAAATCTCTGGGCAGCTGCATTTGTGAGTTTGTCCACACCTGACTGAAGGCAGGTGTTTCAGATGTTTGAGCTTCCCAAGGAGCCGTGTGATGTGATTTCCATATGAACTGTAACTGGCCTAAGCATTTGGAAAATAACCCAGTTAGTATCATAGAGCTGTGCAGTATCTGAAGTTCTGATAGTTACAAAGTAGTTACCTTTTATTTCTTGCTACAACTTGATATTAGCCTTCAGGGCAGAGGGGGACCCGTGACACATGGGACAATGCAGGCACTAAGTAAGGAGTGTCACTGCTGTCTTGCTTCCCTCCTCTAGCAGAGCTATCTTCTAATCCTAGATGTCACTGGTTCATCAGGCTAAGACTGCTTTTTTCATACTGATCCAGAACTTAACTTAGCATATTCTCAGCTCTGAAATATGTGTAATGTAACTGGATCCTGTGAGTGACTGAAGGAGACAGTAAATAAAACCTTTGTTTCTCATGTGGCAGCACAGATTGACTAGAACCATCCCTTTAGAACTCTTTTATTTGGTTGTTTTCTGGTAACATTGTTAGTATTCTCTGAAACACAAGACTGACCTACATCAAATAGCAAAGGTTATCATCATACAACCTATATAAAATTGATAGGAGACTTTCTAGTGCCTAATTTTAAATGAATAAAAGCTACGAGTTTTATCAGTATTTTGCCAAATTTCTGTATCTTTCATTTGCAGTGATATTGAATATTTGGTTATACTGCCACTGCAGTCACTATTCATCATAAGCAAAATTTGTTTGGGGTGATTAGTGGGTTGATTTGTGTTTGGGCTCATGTGGTTGTTTGCTTTATTGTTTTGGATCGTAGAACTGGACAATAGAGCTTGAATGACATAATGAATCTCTCTGTGAGGTAATGTGATATAGTGGGGTTTTTTTTAAGAACTGTTTTCTTTAACCTTCCTAGAAAGAATGAGTGCATTGTGTTTCTACTCTCTGATGCAGCTATTCCAGGAGAAAATAACACTTAACAAATTCAGTGCTTAAAGTGGTGATGGAATATATTTAATTCAGACCTTGTTGACTTCTTCTGTTTGCTTCACTCCCCCAGACAAGCGTGTTGATGACTGGCCCTTGATGCAGTCTCCATTTCCAACCCTGACCATAAGCACTATTTATCTCCTCACCGTCTGGCTGGGCCCCAAATGGATGAAGACGAGAGAGCCCTTCCAGTTACGCTTCCTGTTGGTTGTTTACAACTTTGGAATGGTTCTGCTCAACTTCTTCATCTTCAAAGAGGTGTGTATGCCCTTTTGAAAGAGGGAGTTCTTACTGAGCTTTGAGGATGATGAAATGAAAATGATGTTGCATATTTTTGATATCTATTGAGAGTGAATGTTTGGCCCAGACTTTTAAAGATGAATTTGCCTTTGAGGTGAGTATTTCTATAAATAGATAGTTTCTGTTTGAGAATAATTGCACTAAATGAGTCTATAGAGAGAATTTGTGTTTGAGGTATTCCAAGTTCTTCTTAGATTTATGTTAGTCTAAGTATGGGAGAGAATAAAATCCATAGATTAACACCTGTAACTGTTACCTTTTTTTAATCTTAATAATCCTAAAGAGTATCAGAATGTATCTTGTTAGAAATTGAACTGTTTGTTTACACTTTCAGTGTGTTTATAATATTTAGAAATTCAGATGTCTGTTGTCTGTAGTGAGGAAAAGTATCTTGTCAGTAAGTTATCTTTAAGAATAAAAATGAAGTGAACTATATCCTTAAATAAAAAGACACAGACTTCTAATATTTGGTTTGCAGTGTTCTGAGTGTGTTACATGTAATAAATTTCAGCGTTGCTGTATTTTTCCTTTGTTGGATTTTCTGGACAGAGGAAATGAATAGTAACACTACGGTGGATCAGCTGTGTAGCAGTAGCTAACTGGGATTACTTAATAGTTTGGTAATTATTATTCAAGGATAGCTGTACAGAATATGGCTGATGCTGAGTTTGTGCTGCTGTGACTGCTCCTGTGGATCAGGAGTTGTCTTCCTGGAAGACCTCTGATCACATATTTACAAAATCCGTTTCCAGAAGTAAGCAAATGAACAGAGCAGTTAAAATTACAGCATTGCAGAACTATCTGGTCTGTTCTGTACTTTTGCCAAGAAAAAATGGCATATCTGATGATGATCTGTATTTTGAGCTTTTCCCAGAGCTCCTAGTATAAAATCATTAATCATAAAATTATTTCAGCCTCTCTTTAAGATATGGTTTAGTAAAATTTTAGCCCTCACACCTTAGTCATCATTTTGTCTAAATTGTTTTCTTGGACTGTTCAACTAAGTAATAAAATGCAGCAGGTACAAAAGAATTTAATGCTGACATGAAAACATAGTTGAAGGAAGAGATTAAATCCAATCATCTTGGCAGACTAAAACTGAAACTCCTGAAATTAATTCTGCAGTGTTACTGGCATGCCTGTCTTTTTCACATATTCTTTTAAACTCGTTTTATCCATAAACTGAATTATACCAAACTTGCAGTCAAATAATTTTCAGACCTGTGTTCCTTATAGGATATGTGTTTGTAGCATTCACTGAATGAACATAAAAATGAGTGGGACTGCAAATACATATTTGTTGTTGATATGCTGGAAGCTCATAACTGTATACACAGAGGTTCTAGTTTCCTGCTCTCTCCTAATGGTAGGTTGTTATTCAGTGGGTGTTAAGGCAATGGATACAGCACTTCCAGCAAGTGTCTTTTCTTGATTGTAGAGACTGATAGGAGGAAGGTGTTCAAGTTTCAGTTGTTCCCTGTAACAAGGCAATTTCTGCTTCTAAAGTTTACAATACCACTGGGCAACTCTTGTAATTCACACAAGTTTTAATGTAATTGTTGTAAGTATAATGATAGTTTTTGTATTTTGTGAGGGATTGTAAAGTTTCTAGACACTCCTAATAACAGAATTTGAATCTGAAATGCCTTTAAAAGTTATTTAAATAACTATCCTGATGGCATGCTCCTTTGTTCATCTGTGGTAGCATATGTTAAATAGTAAGTAATAAAGCACTGCGGGTCTAGTGCAGGACTCATGCTGAATTCAAATTCAGGTCCAAGTTTGGACCAATTTTTGCTTAGAACATGCAGAAGTCACAATGGAATAGACCCTATTTTGCCACAAAATCATGAATTTCTTATTCTACTTCAGGGCAGTCTGGTGAAGTCAATTTACTGCCTTTTTACCAAGGGACTCTTGGTTGAGTTATCCAATAGGTTAGCAGAGATTGCTTGATTTCTGTAACAGTGCAAACTAAACTTGCCCTGCTCTTCTCTGTTAGTACTGGTGTGCTGGCCTGTGTGGGACCACACTGGAGTTCCAGTTAGTTCCAGTAGTTTGTAAATGGACTTAGATGATGCAGAAGTAGTTCAGTTTCTTCTCTAGAATAAATTCTGTGGACAGTTCTTTCATTTACCTCTTTTAACACGTGTGCGGCAAATAAGTCCAGAGATTCACAAGGTTTGGTATGTTGTTTTTTTTTTTTCCCTGCATAATATTTGTTTTTGCGTTTGACTGCACTCCTAGTGCTGTGTGCAAGATGAGACAGCAAAGTATACTCAAGTTCAGTCTAAATAAGATGGAGGTCAGGTTAGTGGTAAGAGCAGTCAGTGCCCATCCATGACAGGATTTTTTGAGATCTTTTTCTATCACCCCAATTTGTGTCTGCTCCACTGCTGTCTCTCTTTGATCCTTACTAGAGTGGGATTACTTGGCTTTAAACATTCTTGCATCGTAACATTTAGGAATGTCAAGATTAGAAGTATTATTTGAACTTGGTACAGCTCTAGACAAGTGTACTTCTTTCCAATGGGAACTTGCTCAAATATCAATTTTATCTTCTCCTGTCCAGGTTTTTGCAATGTGCTTAGTTTGGAGAGGCCCTACAGAAGCACTTCAATTGCTTTAGGCCATTTTTGTTAGCACAAAATGGGGAACCTTTCTCCATCCTTTTTCCCTCACTGTGTTTAGTGGGTATTCAGCTTTGGCTGTTCAAAGTTGGGGGAGTGGGGAGGGGGGGATGTTCTGCATTTTAATAGTTATACTGTGTTAAGAACTGTAGATCCAAATTATCTAATCCCTATCTCTTGAATAGTGTTCTCTTGAATCCATCCTGGGAATAGCATTTCTGTCAATTGTAGTGAAAGCAATTAGGTATTTTCTGTTTCTGAAACTAGAGCCATCAGGAAGAATATTCATATCTTAAGGTCAATACTTGAATTTGACCAGTAACTTAACTTAAGCTTAAGGTCATACTGGAATTTGTTGTACAAGGCTCTAATTATCTGGGCAGATACATGCAGGGAAAAACGAGTGCTTTCTTTTTAATTTTTAAGAAAAAATAAATAGTCTGTAGCAATAGGTTGTTAGTAGTAAATATTGGCTTTCTTCAATAGTATTCTTAGGACTAATAAGCATATTTTATTTATTTCTGTTCAGGTAAGTTTGATGTAGCAAGAAATTTGTTGGTAATTGTTATAAATGTGCTTTGTGTATTATATTGTATAATATATATATATTGCTATGTGTATTATATTTCCCCTCATGTATGGCTTTAATATTTTCAGTTGTTCTTGTCATCAAGAGCTCGAGGGTACAGCTATGTCTGCCAGACTGTGGATTATTCAGATAATGTTTATGAAGTTAGGGTGAGTATTTCTTTTTTGTATTTTGTACGTGAAGATGTGTAATATGTAGCACTACGTGATGGTTTGAGCCTTTTCTGCAAACAGTGTTTCCCAGCTGCTGTCAGCCATGACTGTATCCCGTTACATCCTCACTTCAGGTTTGACTACATCATACACAGCAGGTTTAATCAAAGTGCATCAGCATATTTGTGCTTTCATCTGACTGCCACAAGGAAAGGGAGTGTTAAAGATACCATCCTTGGCTTCATCCACAGTTGTACAATCCAGGGTAAACTTTGTGTACATGCTTTGGTTCCTATATTTGCTGAAGTTTGGGATACCAGGGTAACCACAGGAAAGGTGGTGGATCTAGCTAGATCAAAGCAAGTGAGATTTGTCATCTTATCTTGTGGTTCTACTTCACCCATACTGGTGAGGCAACTCTTTGTCTCCTTTACCCATGTTTGGCTTTATGAGATCTTGTTGGCATTTGGCAAATGTACTATCAGTACATTTCATTGTATAATCTTAGATTTCAAATATCTGGGTTTTGGAAAACATCCAAATTAAAAGCCAAGTGCAGATCCTTGTTCATTTTCGTAATGCTGTTGATTAGCTCATGTACTAAACCTTATCTTCCAGCAGAGCTGACACTTGAGAATCTCTCAGCTGTTCTTGCAAGTTTCATGTACCAATTAGGACACCTTCCTGAAAATGCAGTGAAAGTATGAGTTATGTTTGTAGTAGTTTGAAAAATGTTTGTCTGGGAGGTGGCTCTTCATGGTGTTAGTGAAAAGCTTGTGCATTTGGCACGGGTGGTAGTGAGAACGAAAGGTTTGAGTCTTACACCTTATTTGTAATGGCTGGTATTGCAGAACAGCTCTGTGTGTGGATTTTTATTTGCTTTATTGTAGCTGCCAATCTTTCACTTTGCCAATACAGTGCTCCCACTATGTCAGTCACTAGAATGATTCTGTTAAAAATTTTGTTGAAAAACAAGATCTAGCAAAGTATAGAGAGTGCTTGACAGGTTTGGGGTTTTTAATAGATAAGCAAAATAGAATGCCCTTGTACTTAGCTGAATGACATTGAGGACTGGTATATATTGAAAGGATTTTCATATTAGCTAAATACAAGCAGTACTCTGTCTCACAGCCTCATTGCAGGTGCACTTGTTTGTGGGAGGCAGTGGAGAGGTCAGACCTGCTCAAAAGAATTATCATCCATTTTGTTTGTTATGACAAGCATAGCATCATAATACAATAAAAGAAGCAAAATGACCTGAAAATGTATTTATACCATATCATATGTCCAGAAAGGAAGGGTTGCTCTAGCTATATATAGACTTTTGACTTCCTGACTTTTTTATGATTTTTTTTTGACTTTTTTTTCAAAATTATTTCCCAGATTTGTGGATTTGCATAAAACTTATCCCTGAAGTTTAAAGTTGTAGTATGTTCAGTTTGCAACTGAGGGATTGAGGAAAGAGGGGAAAATGGAGTCCTCTCAAGTTGGTGCAGTATAGTATGCTATACTGTGTAGTATGCTATCAGTCAAGATTCTTATCTTCCTGGTAGTTCTTTTGAATGAATTCTCAGTTTAGGTAAATAAGTTGCAAGTAGGAAATTATACTTTCCACAAGTGTGCTTTGTCTAACTGAGGATTCTGGGATACATTTCTGTCCTGCTTTACAGTGTATCATGCTCTGGATTTAAAAGGTTTGCTGTTTTTTGACACTGTCAGACCAAAAAACCCAACCAAACCCAAAAAAAACCAAAATAAAACAAACAAAAAAGTTCCAAACATCCTCAAGACTTCTTTCACCATCATTTTTCGTGATATAAACTTGCAAAAGCAATTTTAAAATGTTTTTGCAGTTTTGAGTATAGAACTGATAAGCATTTTGGCACATCTCTCACACCCTTTTAATAGATCTAGATACTAAATGTCTAGCATTTATTGGCACCAGGTTTGCTCTGCAGACAAATGCTGCACTGCAACAGTAGAATCAATTACAAATGCAATGGCCATATTTGCAAGGGAATGAGTAAATAAATCCTGTGTTGCTCAGATAAAGAGGACTGGGACTAACTCATATGGAAACAGCACTGAGCCCAGAAGGCATTATGGAACATGCTCTGAAAAGCAGAGCTTTGTCTATGACTTTAATCTGGGGCTTTGAAATTTGGAACAAATATTGAGAAATGTGAAACTAATTGTATATAGTGGTCTAAATGGCAACACAGGGGCCTTGGCAGGGCCTCTGTTTCTGGCTTTTTGGGAATGTGCTGCTGTGATATTGCCATCACATTGAGTGGCCTCTTTTGTGTAAAGCCCTTGATCAAAATAAGGGGTCAAGAAGCCATCCTTTGTCCTTCAGGAGAGTACTGAGAGCTCCCAGAAAACAGTTCCCCCCCCCAAAATTTTGACTATCCTGGATACCAGAGAATGTCTTTCTCTGCTTCTCCAACCCACATCATGTATCAAGACAGTAAGCCAGTGATTTTAAGGGAACAGTATAAGGGCATGTGGTGGCGCTTCCCCTGTACAGTTTAGCAACACAGCAACCTGTAGCTCAGAGACCTCCTCAGACACAGCCTCTCTGGTTTTGTCAGTCCTTAGGGGGATCTTTCTCCATTTATCTGTATATTTTCTTCAACTTTATCAATCTTCCGGCTTTCAGTGATGGTTGTGTAGGTAGTTTACACAAAATTTGAAGATGCAGGTCCTCCTGCTTACTGTTTTGAACCTACCTACACGTGTTATTCTCATTCAGGCTGTTTCTACAAGAAACAATGGATAACTGGAGCAAGCATGAATGAAAATTAAATTCCCCAGCTGCAGAAACATTTGCTGAAATGAACTCCTTCATAAAGGACTTATCTGATGAATGTAGTAGGTAGCCACTGTAGTGACTGCTGGCAGGAATTGAGTGGTTTTGTTATGAGAAAAAATAAAATGTTCATCGTAGACAAGAAAGAAAAGGGGGAAGAAACCTCTATTCATGTATTTAGAGGAATCTACAGATGTATCTTGGCAAAACCTTTTTGGTTATAGCTTAAGAGTCAAAATAATAAATGCAAAGGGCTGAGATGTTAAATCCATGCTTTGGATGGATTTGGGAGCTGCTTTGGGAGCTTCAGTATTTGAAGTGAACGATTTCATTACACTGTCGAACTTAATGTCTGCTGGTGTCTGTGAGCAGTCCTTTCCCCTTCTGCTTACATTTGTGTGTCCTTGTTTCCCAGGTCAAAGCTCATCTATTTTATTAGCATTTCTGAAGAATTGAGAGTATGGGGCTGTGTGAATTAGTTCTTATTTTAAGTGTGCTGATTGTAATCATGAAGCCAAGCAATGGTTATTTTCTGTATTGTAATTGTAATCTGCCTTGTTAGGATTTATGTCTAGAGCATGAGTGGTTTCCTCTTATGAAAAGACACCATTTACTTTAAACTTCAGTAAACTTGACTTCACAAGTTCTGTAAGCAAAATTCTATAACTGAAAGAGAGATAAGAATTAATTAAAATTAAAAGCCATTTTAATTTTTCACATTTCTGTGACATTCCAAGAAGTACCTGTCTGTCCATACCCCTTAATGGATAAATATCTCCAACCCAAAATGAGGAAGAATGGTGCAGAAACAGAGTCCTGTAATAAAAGAGCCCTCCAGTCAAAAAACCCTGCAGCAGGCAGAGAACATGGGATTGAACCTCTTGTTGACCCCCTTAATCCTAGGCTGTAATGTAATCTTTCAGTGCCATCTGGTGTTTTTCATGGATTTAGACTGGCACATATGAAAATGACCAGAAAATATATAGTTGTGACTAGTATTGTTCATTACAAGAATGTGCCTTTTTAATGCATGTTTCCTTTTCTTTTCAACTAAGTCTTTCTTGCATGCAGTGTCCAAAGGCTACAGGTTAGGTCGTGATTTCTGATGCTTTGCAAAAGAAGTTTAATAGTAGCCACCTGCTCCTGACATAGCTTACATATCAGTGTACTGTTCTCCTCTGTTTCTGCCCTTTTTCACTGATTTTATGCATGGCCTCAGGCAAACGACTTCTGTTTCATTTTTCTCTATAAGCTAATGATGAAAACATCTGCAGAAGTCACTGGAAGTACTGAAATAAATCAAAAGTAGACAAAACCTATCAGGTTTGAGAGTAAGTGGTAGAAAATTTGATGATAGTAAGAGAGCAAAGAAGCTGACAGGCAAAAAAATCTACAGGAACACAAAATCAGCAGGTATATCCTTCAAAGAATCCTGTTGTTTTTCTTAAGTATTGGGAAACATTTTGATCAAAAGTTCAGATTATTTTTACCCCTGGACTGTAATTCCTTTCTCTGCTAGGTGGAATTCAAAAGAAGAGCAATGAGATGTGTTATGTGATTTGTCCAAGAACATATACCCAAAGTGCCACAAGTTCAGTATAAGACAGAAGTATTTTTGTAGGATTTTTGTATTTTGCTCTGTGTCACAGTAAATTGGCTATTTGCTTATTGGGTATTTGACTTATTGTTCCCCTATTTCATTAACAAAAATGTCCATTTACTTTATAAAAGATTTTGTGGCAGCTTGCTTGTAACTGACCTGGTTCTCTAAAAGTTGCTTTGAAGAGAGGACCTCCAAAAAGTTAAAGTATTGCAGTGCTGGATTGTCATTTTATGGAATACAGTCCAAAGTGTTTATTGTTAACTTATGAAATGAAAAGATATTTATCTTAATTTATTTAAGAGATGCAGCTTTAGCAAAGACCTGTAAAAGATGCTGGACTGTTATGCTAACCCATTGGGTGTGAGACAAACCTCGATGTGGGTGTTATTAAATACCTGACTACCTGTCCCAGAAGCAGTACTGGATATTGAGCAATATATGCATATATATATATATATGATTCTTGCAGCTTGCCTGTGTGCCTGGGAACTCTTAAGATCTGTGGGAGTCACTTTTCTGTCATTAAGCCTCTCTCCAGCTTTAGATATTAGTAGCTGTTTGTATAAAAATGAAAAAATCTGCCTCCTCTTCCCAAGACCTGAAGTGAGCTAAATCACATCCAGAGTAAAAGGGTGTTCATTAATGGATTCAGAGAAGGCTGCAGTTTGGCATCAGTAAGATGTGCAGTCCCTCTGGGAAACTGCAGAGCCTGCAATGCAGATATGCAGCACTCTTCTCCTATGCTGCATTTTTGCTTCTGCTGTAATTTCTCCTAAACTGTTCACCAGACCAATTATAGCTATTACAGACTTAGTCTGTGGAGAGATGTCCTTTCCCACTGGTTTGGAGAGGTGGAGGAAAACACCATGCAGGGCTGTAGCATTGCTCTCTACAGCTCTTTGTGATTCCCCTTATCTCACCTAAAAGTATGCCTGTAGTTGGGGTGGGAAGCTACCCTGTGTTAACTCCTTTTTCCTATGTCTTCCATGGGGACTGAGGGGGTGGTGGGGTTATTTCACACCATGGTAAGTTAAGAAAGTCTGGTTTGCCATCAACTGAGTCCTGAAAGGCAAGGCCAACTTCTTACAAATAGGTGTGTTGTGACATTGCCTGCTCTCCTTGCTGGTGGTACCAATTCCAAAAAACTCTTTTTTTTTTTTTTTTCACTCTCTGTGTGAGTCACCATCTGGTCCCACCCTTGCATAACAAGCTGGATGAGTTACAATGCCAAAACTAGACCTGTTGCTATGTTTTGGGATCTGGGAGGGAATCCCTACCACCACCATACTCCCATATCATAGCATTAGCATATTGCTACACAGAGCTTCTGGGCTTTACTTGCTTTGACAATATCCTAATTTCAGCAGGAAGCCCTGTTTATGTTGCATCCTGGGCAAGATGTGCTGTGATGGGTGGATTAGAAAAAGAATTTGGGGTGTGTAGCATTTCCCTGTTGAGTAGATGGATTACATCTGTTCAGTTTATGGCTCCTCTGGTCTCTTTTTTTCTACTCCTTGAATAGCAGAGAGCCACTGGGGGAAATGCTGCTTTACAGAGGGAGTTACTGAACAGGCCAGAAGGAGCTGAGGGAATATACATATAAGGAATGTGAAATCTGTACTGCATCTAACTTTTTTTGATATCTGTCCGTTCTATGCTTGTGGTACTGAAGGTTTTACCTTTGCAACTTCATTTTATCATAATGTTTCTGCCTCATTGTTCTGACCACATCAAAGTGTTGCCTCATTAGAAGGGAAGCCCTGTGGGAGACTTCTTCTGCAAAGCTTAGGAGAGAATGAGGACACAAACTTCTCGTGTTTAACTGGTAAACTGTTCAGATTTGGCAAAGCTTTTAACTATATCAGCTTTTTACAGATGTGATTTGTGAGCAATAGGCTCAGAATAATCTTCTTCCATAATCTTCTTCCATGTCCAGAATAGATGAAAGGAGTATTTCTTTTGTTGTTCTCATACTGTCAGATGTTTGACTCCACCTCAACTTTTAACCAGGATTTAGGGAAGGAAAAGGTATTCTTCTCTTACAGCAGATAGGTGGTGAAAACTTTATTCCATTCAGCTTGGAATCACTAAAACTTATGTATTCTCTGTTTTTCATTGCAGATAGCTGCTGCTTTGTGGTGGTATTATGTCTCTAAAGGAATTGAATATTTGGATACAGTATTCTTCATCCTGAGGAAGAAATTTAACCAAATCAGTTTCCTTCATGTCTATCACCATTTCACCATGTTCACCTTGTGGTGGATTGGTATTAAGTGGGTTGCAGGTGGACAAGGTGAGTTCCCTTCCTCATATGTTTTTGACTGGGTAGAAAGGAGAATTATTATTGTTTGGGAGCAATAGAAGAAAATTTTATAGATTTGACTTTATAATGTTCAAAACTGTATATTAATGCATACAGTCTCCCTCTGTGGGAAACATGGGGGAGGAAAAGATAGCAGGGCAATAATCTAATGAATTGCAAAACTTCTTTTCTTTTCCTCATGGGCATCAATTGCCAGCCTGAGGTTCTGCCTTCAAAATAACTATGAAACAGAAAGATGTATGTCTTGCTTAACTTTAATTTTTGCAGATACAGAGAGCTGCAAAATCCAATTGTGGGCCACATTCTGTGTGCAAATTTAGTGAAGTCAATGGAGATGTTATTTTGGCATTGTATATGAGTTTGAGTTTTGCTTTTATTTTTGTAAAGAGGCATGTATAAAATTCTGAAACCTTCCCTTGGAGGTGAGCCAATAAATCTGTCAGTTCACTTTTGAAACCTATTTATAATGGCACAAGTCTAAATTCATTATCAGCCTTTTTTCCCCCTCGCTTCCTTTCTAAAGCCTCCATCAAATAATTTTATTATTGTTTATTGCGCTTGCCACACCCTTCATTGCTTACATTGTACTCTTGTTCCTGTTGTTTAGCCTTGCCTCTCTCAAATTGAAAGCTCTGCAGAGCTGAGGGTACAGGGAAAATGCCCTGTTTTGTTTGATGTGTGCTTTGTAGGCTTACGACACTGATAATACCATATAGTAAACACAAAAATACCATATTAGGAACACCAAATTAATATTTTGGGTTTGGTGTTTTGTTTTTGGTTTTTTTGAATCACACCAATACTTAATGCATGGGGGGTTTACGCTCCCATTTGCTACAGATATTTTGTACTGAGTGGCCACTTACATTGCAAAGAAGAAATATGTAGATTTAGTGCCTGTGACTACCTTTTAATTTCTCTCACATAATATGCAGGAAGCAGGTACTCAACTAGATGTTTCATTATCTTTATTTGCAACTGCACCTATAAAATAAGATTATTGGAGATGGGGTGGGTACTTGTAGTCTTGTTTAGAAATTCCCTGGGTATCTCAAAAAGCCCACTCTCTTGTTGCCTTTTTAGAATTTTCATGCTAAATATCAGCAGTTTTTAATACAACAGTTGCAACCAGTTCCAAATTTCTTTCAAGTTTTGGTGTTCTAGCACTGCCTCTTAGTTCCTAGAGCCTGCAAAAGGAAAAGCAGCAGCTGCTTTTCTGCATTTATGTAGCACCACTGCATAAATGTGGATAGACCTGTGTTCTTCTATTTTCTAGCTGATAGCACATTGCTTACATAGACAGGTCTATTATAAACTACACCCTATTTGAACAACTAAGTCCAGACCACACGAGCATCTGAGCTGTTTGATGTCAGCAGCTATTGTCTGTATTGCCCTAATCTTACACATTAGAACATTTTTGAGCCTCTCTGTCAGTGTAAGAATACCTTAACAAGATATAACGTGTTTCTGCTCAATGGCTGCTAATCTTGACAAAGCAAAGAGATCTTAATGGAGATGAAACTGTCAACATGGATCTAACATGGATCATTCTGGAAAGTGTTATACTATACACTGACATATTTAAGAATGCTAGATATTTTAAATCATAAACAAAGAAACGAAAAATTATTAATTTAGACAAACTCACCTGGCAATGCCTTAAAGTTCTTATAAAAACGGGTCAAGTTTTGTTTTGTGCAGGCTTTTTTTGGCCTTTTTAATCAGACTTCCATGTGAGTTTTTTGACTTCTTGCTGAGAAGTGAACCTTTTGCTTTTAAATGCAGTTTAAAAGATTTAAGTTCAGAGCTTGGTACTTTGTACTTTATTGTCAAATAAAGCTTTTAATAATCCTTTAGAAAAACAGTTGCAATTACACTATAACAACTAATGTGGAATAGATGTAATTTATGTCTGTTCAGCAGAAATCTTATAAAAAGCTTTAGCATAAGTGGTTGCATGGAAGATGTGACATACTACTTGCATTAGCATCTGTTTGAGTCAGCACGTGTTGACAGCCAAGTCTGTATTGTACTATTCAGTGTTTTGGAGATGGAATCCTGACGTGTCCTGTGCTTTGTAGTTTTTACTATTAAAAATAATGATACAGAAAAGAAATTATATGAAATAGAAAAGAATTATCTTTTTCCAAAACTACATGATGCTCTTCCCTTCTGTTCCTGGACAGCTTTTTTCGGAGCTCAAATGAACGCATTTATTCATGTCATTATGTACATGTATTATGGATTAGCAGCTTGTGGCCCTAAATTTCAGAAATACCTGTGGTGGAAACGATATTTGACCATATTGCAATTGGTAAGTAAAATTCCTCCTTTTGGGATAAAAGGCGTTGCCTCTGCATGGATTTGCATTTGCAGAGCTTTGGATGAGATGCTGCTCCTTCCAAAAGTTATTCTCTGCCTGACACTCCTCAATTAGAATGCTTCCTGGAGATGGAAGCATTTATTCAACTTTGAAAAAAGAAAAAAAAGCAGCATAGATAAGAGTTGTGTGAGTTAAAGTCTAATGCTTCCTTGCTGGTTGCTTCAACTGAATAACAAAAACATGTTCAAAATATAGACAAAATCCAGATCGCTTATTATCTTCCCATTTTCCTGTTTCTGAAAATTGATGCCAGATACTACAATAAATTTAATATTCCTGGTCAAGCATAGATGTGCCTGCATGAATGTGACAGCCA
The DNA here is from genome assembly GCA_017589585.1 of Phylloscopus whistleri. Lineage (NCBI taxonomy): Eukaryota > Metazoa > Chordata > Aves > Passeriformes > Phylloscopidae > Phylloscopus > Phylloscopus whistleri. The sequence continues at coordinate 5,190,530 of JADMLD010001485.1, read as the reverse complement.
AATACAGCTTCCCTATCACCTCCTAATTCAGCAGTTTTCATTACTTAATGAATTGGTATAAACTGATGCACTTGGACCTACAGAATATATCCAGATGTTTTTGATTCTACGTTTTCTGTCTTTCAGGTGCAGTTCCATGTGACTATTGGCCACACAGCCTTGTCTATTTATATTGATTGTCCTTTCCCTAAATGGATGCACTGGGGTGTCATTTTCTATGCTGTCACCTTTATTTTCCTGTTTGGTAACTTCTACTATCGGACATATAAGCTGCCCAAGGAACCTGTAAAGAATGGCAAAATAGCAAATGGTGCTGTTGCAAATGGAGTAAGCAAACCAGAAAATAATGTGGTGGTGGAAAATGGAAAAAAGCAGAAAAAGGGAAAAGCAAAAGGAGAGTAACTTGATCCAGGCCTTAACCATTGTTGGCAGTGAGAAACCTCCAGTTTGGTTTATAAAAGGAAGAAAAAAACACTATCTGTACCAATTAACCTTAGGTTACTGAAGAGCTAGAACACAGATATTTTCATTATTTATGAAGATTGTTTTAAGAACAACACTAAAGTTGAATTTCTATTGTAATTATGTAATTATCATGCATATGGTCTCTGTGTAAACTTGTAGACTGCTGGTGTTGGTGAATGTAAGGAAGAATTGCAGTTGATTCCATGTTTAGCAGTCCAGAAGTTAATACTACCATTGATACAGGCAGTTAATACTACCATTGATATGGGCACCCACATTTCTCAGGGGGGGTGGGAGGGAGGGGAAGGAAGTAGCATTTGAATACTTGTGCTTTCTTTCCAGAAAATTATTAAATTTCAAATTATGACATATTATTTAATCAGAATGTGCAACTTTTCTTATTCTCCTTGGAGAGTACCTTCAGACAAAATATGTGCTGTCAGAACAGTGTTTGACTTTTCAGACATTACTTGATTTAATTGAGTATCTGTTACAGTTTGGTTTTTGTTTTATTATTTTTTCTTGTGTGGAAATATACCTACCTCTTCATCTGCTGCAACGAATATTGAGCATTAAATAACTGGTTTCTGAAATATGGAGTCCTCTAATCTAAATATCTGTTAACACTAATTCAGGAGAACGTGTGTTTCCCTGTGGGAGTAAAAGGGATTTTTGGTGGTATCCTTTGATCAAGTCATGATTTTAATGTAAACTGAAATTTTGGAGTGGTACTTTTAGTAGAGCCAAGTCAAGAATACATTTTAAGAATGTGGAAATATGAACGAATATATTGGTTGAAGCAAGCAAGTAAAAATAGGCTTGTTGTCCATGACCTGCATTAAATCTATGGCGCTGACTGATACTCAAAATGGTAAGAAAATGCTGTGGTGGAGAGAAAACAGCATGTAATTCCATTTGGAAATGTTGTGTTCATGGGTAGTCATGTTAACTACAAGACCAACCATCACTTTATTGGAAGAGAGAATTTGGTTTAAAAGTACTGAATACAGCAGACATAAAACGTTGGAAATGTTGCTATTGCTTGATACCTGTCAAAACTTGATTTGTTAGACACTTGCAGACAAAGTATTGCTGATAGACAGGCCACCATCATGACTCAAAACTGCTAAAATAAGTAGAAACTTTCAGATGGATTTTCATTTACGTGTTACATAAAGGACTTTTTACCATTCCTTTTGTGAAGAAAATGTTTAAAGATTTTTACTCCTTCTGAATAATGTGATTACTAAGAGATATATTTTGAGCTGCTTAGCATGCAATGAGTAGAAGATGGGTGGATTTAGAAACTAACTATATCCTGAATTACTGTGTTCCTTGGCCATCACTGCAAGAGCTGCATTGTTACTGTCCAAATGCATTCCCCCCCAGCTCTGGTCAAAAACATATCCAGAGGTAGCAACAAACATATATCTGGCAAGTGGCACCATTGGTGCAGAAAGAGCACACAGAACTGTGAGTGTAAAGATTTAATAGATTTTTGCATCTCAGTCATCCATTGACTGTTTATAATATTCAAGCAGGTCACATATTCAGTGTCTCAGGTTTGTCTTGTCTCTATAAAAAAAAAAAAATCTAAACCCAAAATAGGTCCTAAGAAAAAAAGTTTTGGATTCAGTCTGTTGTATTAAAAAGTAATTCCTAATGCTGGAGTTGGTTCAGCTGGGAGGTGGTTCATCCCTAACCACCACCACTGTGGATTTTTGGGCAGAATATAGAATCGTGAAAAACTATCTCTGCTGAACTCAAATGCATGTGACCATTAAGTTTCTTATCTGCTGTGTCTTCTGATTCTTCCAGCCTTCATAATGATGTTTTTTGCATTTGCATAACTGCGTGTTTATGTAGTGTGGCATGGGGAAGAGGGGTGGTGATCGACCCTTCCTCCTTGGACAAATGCCACTACCCTTAACCAAGCCAAAACACTGGCTGACTCAGTAAATTTGGAATGGCTAAAGGAGTAAATAACTACAAAGCAGATTTACAGCACACCTGCTACTCCAAGGCAGTAACTGGTGTGAATACACTCACCCTGCTGTAATTTCAAGGTTATTTACCCCACTTTGACTAAAGGGCAGCTTCTTTCTATTTGCCATGGGATGTGGGCAGCTAACTTCTAAATCTGTATCACTCCTTGAATTGTGTTAAATTGGTTGTTTGCTCTGTTGTTCATTCAATAAGCCAGATCAGCTGAACTGATACTCTTACTGTGACCTAGCTCTGAAACAGCACACCGGGGAGTGTTCCAGGGCAGGTTCAATTGTGTCTTTGCTCCACTTTCTGAGTTAAGAATTATGTCTTGCATGATGGTAAATATTTAAATAACTGAAAGTCAAAATTCTTCCCCCTCATCATGCATGGAAGTGGATTAAATTTGACTGTAACTTGAACCTTGTTGATGGAACTTGAGTAGAAACCTACTGTCAGATTCTGGGGTAATTGTTAAATTCTAAAAAAAAGTGAAAAAATAATTGTGAGAATGCACATGTACATACACATCATGTTGTCTGGCCCTGTGCATAAAACCAGTTTGAGAGATTGCCATTTCATGGGAAAGAAAAACCCAGTTATTGAATTACTGGAACACTGCTGTTTTGAGTACATCTTTTGCAGTATGACTTTCCTAGGTCTATTTATGATATATTTGACTGTTCATGTAATTCAAGTCCCATTACAATCTTGAATATAATGGCCTTATTAAATGTGCATTTTTGTAGGCATGGTCTTGAGTGCAATATTTCTGTTTCTGACTATGCAGCCAGACTCATAGAATACAGGGCTGAACTTGTGCAGCTTTTTGTTTTTCAAAATATGAGGCAATAATGCACATGGGAAATACTGACAGATTCATTTGAGTCATCTTTAAGTCTAAGGAACCTTAAAATTTTGCCATGAAAGTACGTATAAATATATGGTTTTTTCTATACACAGTACTGGAATTCAAATTATACAATCTTTTGCAGTACAGTTATTCTTTACAGGCTTATTGGGGTTTTGTTCTTCTAAATCCTTTCAATTTACTGAAAAATTAAATTCAAACCATTTGAAACTTTTTTTTTGCCAACGAATGGTAATTTTTTTGCTAAGAGTTCTGAAGCTCTTGGACCAGAGTCTCTAAATATTTGATGCCATATAAGTAATACCATTTCATTTAGCCTCATCTTTAGCAGTGACAGTTGTTGGACTATTTTAGCACTTTTTCAGTGTAAAATTAAATGCAAATTATCTATACATGTGTGTATATATGTGTACACATACATAGTGTATGTGTGTGTATATATGTATGGGTACTTATCAGATTCTTTCAATATATGTGAAGTAAATTACATTTCTTGAATGTGAACTTGGCAGGAGCTAATAGAATGATTCCTGCAGCTCCAGCAGTAAAATGAAACTATTTTTGTTCCACAGATCCAATATCAGTCTTGCAAACATAAATAGTATTTGTCAGTCATTTTAGGCATAGTATGGCAAACAGGACAGAGCCATTTCTACCAGCATAATAAATATTTTGAGGTATCAGTTGTAGATTCTGAGGGGAGGGATCTCACCTCAGGGTAGCTGGGGAATTATGCTGTGTTATAGTAGGGATCATTTTAGTATGAGTAACTTACTTCAGGTGAATTTTTGAAATCATTGCAATCACATTCTCTGTTTAACAGAAAACTTCTGAAAATAAATCATAGAGTCATAAAACCATTTAGGTTGGAGAAGACCATTAAGATGACTGAGTCCAACCATTAAACAAGTGTTTCTCTGTAAGTTCAAAAGCATGGCCTATTTGATTACAGGACCATCAATTACTTCCAGCTCCAGATCAGGAGAAGAAGGTGAAGGCAAAATAAAAATGCTGCACATTCTTTTCAGGTTAACCTAAGGGCACATTTCTTCAGAGTAAGCACTTGAATTGCATGTGCTGGTAAGGGAGGGAAGAAAGGAAAAATAGCTTTTGTGATGCAAGATCTCAGACCTGAAATAGCTTACAAGCACTAGCTATCTCTTAAAAACTTGAATAAAACTGTTCATGGTGCATAAAGTTCAACCTTCCATGAAGCTAGTATGGGCTGAGAGTCATATTTAAAATGAGATCTATTTCAGTTAAAATTGAAGAGAATGGGGAGCTAATTAACTATCTGGATAGTGTATTTATCTTGGTTAGAAACACAGACTTACCTAATTTGATACCTAAAGCAAGACACCCATAAGACATCTCATTGCACTGCAGTCTGATGCGCCGGCCCCTTTGCTGGTGTAAGCAGAGGGAGCTCCATGGAAATGAGTGGGTTGGTTCCCATTTACCTCAGCAGAGTATGCTGAGCACTAAAGAGCAGAGAAAATACTTGCTTTCTGCCAATATCCCAGGAGGATTGAGGGAAATGTATGGTTCAGGGTGCTGCTTTTGCATAAGGTGTTCATGCTTTTGTAAACATTAAAAATAAACATTACTTTTTTCATGCTGTTTGAGTTTGGTTTTATACATTCTGTAGTATGTTCTTCTGTGTCCCATCTGCCCTCAAGATGCCTGCTAATTTTAGTGTTGTGCACATCATGTGATGCAATCTGTTTTGTTGCCCAAGATTTGAGAAAACCATTTTTGTGATGCATCCTCCCATTTTAAGGTAACAGGAACTTTCTGATTTTGAAAATTGTCCCCAAATAATAGTGGTGTGGCTTTGAAATCACCCTTAGGGAACTGACTGAAAATAGGATGCCCACTTAAAACCAAAAAAAAATCCCGTAAGTTTCCTTATTTTGTCCTGGAAATGTTAACAATTAGGAATACTATTAGCTATGAAATTTAGCTTTTGTTGGACACTGTGTGTCTCTCATCCTGGAGAATCTGGAGCACTTTTGGCATTAGATGCAATTCATGGTTACATGTGCTGGGTACAGTAAGTTCCTCCATTGTCTGCCAAGTAAGATCTCTGTAATCAACCTTATAATATCAAGTTCCACCCATGTTGCACTCCTAGAACCTCAGTGCACATAGCTACTCCTGATGTCAAGTCTGCCATCATAGCAAAATATGGTGTGGTCAATTATGTCTTGCACAATTCTCAGCTATTGCTTCAATCCACTGCTTACATCCTCCCTGGAATCAGAAAACACAGCAAGTGTTCAGAACAAGGTTTGTCCCTTAGATGATTAACATGTGCTGGGGTAGGCTCTCTCTGCAGGCATCTTTCTCATAATTCTTATTCCCCACCAGTAATTAAAAATAACAAAGTGATCAAATCAGATCCATCGGATGATTGGATAGAATAGACTGGATCCTCTGATGTTCGATTTTCTGTTTTGTATCACTTGCCTCTTAGCACCTGGGAAATTTGGGGTTGGCAGGGGAAGGGTTTTATTACCCATTTTCTGGCTCAGCTCAAAGCACTGGGTGAACATGGGCTACTCTCAGACACACACATGAGGCATGTACTCAAAGACAGCTTTGAAGGCAGTGCCTTCTATGGACTAGTGGCTTTCAGCATCTTTCTGTGCTTGGGACTTCTCAGTCACCTCATGAATGCAGGCACACTTTTCTGCTCACTGCCTGACATGTCAGTGACATCACTTTGACTTAATGGCAAAGATCCTTATTGATGGGAAAGTTTATGTCTCTTGATCATCCAGGCCCTGATTAGTGCACACTACAAAACAGTGCTGGCAGTTCCTGCCAGAGCACCATGCAGTCAGTGCTGCTTTGAGGGAAAAAAGCTATTTGCATTTTGATTCAGTAGGTGGGACTTGATACAAGCTCATATGACATTGCTGCTATCTGTCAAATCAGTATCAGGTAGGTTTTAGTCTGCTAAACAAAATCTTGGATTATTGAAATGATTCAAAGTGTTTTCTGTCCTTATCTTTAGCTAGAGAGCTATTGTTCTTGCAGTGGTATAACCTTAACTTGTTTGACAAGGAAACCATTTTTATGCTAGTATTTTTGGAGTGTGTTTATGAGAGAAAACTAGAGAAATGCAAGACACAACTTGGGCCAAAAGCTAGAGAACATGAGGAAATTGCTCTCTAGTTTTTTTGCTGTTGCCCCTAGATGTTGCAGGAGTTAAATGACTACTCTATAACTCTTACTGTTGTGTATTCATTACAGATGCTGTAATGGTATACAAGTAGGGCACAAGTACATTCTGAAGTGTGCATAAAAGTTTGGTTTGTCTTAAATGACAATCAAGAGAGTGATTTATCTAACTACAAATGCTTGGAGTGAAAGTAATGACAAACATCATACTCCTGCATTGGCAGGACTCACTCTGTATTTCCTCATTAATAATCTCCAGAGCTTCTGAGTAGCTTCTTGCAGTAGTACAAAGCCCTCCAAAGCTGAAAATTGCTGTGTAACTGCTAAAAACCAATTTTTGTGGAACATCTCTTACTTCTTTGTTTCTTTTTTGTACATACATCTTCAGGTCAGGTGCTTGCTTGCTAAATTATTCCAGACTGGGATGTATGTCATAGAAAGATCTTGTAGTAGCTGCAAGTGAGTAAAATGTTAAAATAAATCTTGGGGTGGTTTACAGTCAAGGGTTTCAAGTCCATGGCATCATTTGGTACACTGGCTTCACCTCAAATGCTGTTCTTGGGCACAAGGTACAGCAGTCTGTGTCTCCCCAGCCTGATAGGAGTTTTTCTTACTGAACAACAGATTCTCACCTGGAAATTGGTGTCTGACCTGGTTTCAACACTTTTGGCAGATGGCACAGAAGGCCCTGGGCCAAGCTGGAATGGGTTGTTTTGTTTTGTTTTTTTTTGTAGTTCTACCTATTCTCAAACCATCAGACTTGGCAGGGGATGTTGGAACATTTTCTGCTGACAGCATGAGGTACGGAGTTTGAAGAAAACTCGTGTGTCCCTGGATTCAGTACTTGTAGAGAGCCTAGCATGCTTTTCAGTTCTTAGTTGCTTGACATAAACCAAATATGCTGGAAATTGTTCCAATTAAGTAGAAAAAAACCCACCACATTGTTAGGATTTACTCAGAAAATGAGATTTTAGGTAATAGCTAGTTCTTTACTGAAAAATTCCCCTTTTTTCCCTCTCTGCCCTCTTCAATCACTGTGCATGCCTTTCTGCTCTGCTGGAGTGGCTCCTTGGATGAAGACTGTGATGTGTGTTCAGGGAATAGTTTACTGCTGTGATTTGTCACTGGGGCATGTGAAGTAGCTTTTCTTGCAGACTGAAATGCCAAATGGAGGCTGCACAGTCTGAGCAGGTTGAGTAGTAACAATATTTTTCATTTAATGATCTCAAAACCCGGTGTTCTGGATACAATAAATTAATAGAAGGAATAGCTTTTATTAAATTTTGTCTTCCTGCTTAACAAATACGGGGCTACAAGGGCAAACTCCAGTTTTGTATTCTATGATGTGAAGGCACACTGTACATTCATAAGCAGAGCTTTTGGCTGTGAGAAACAGAGAGTTGACTGCGCTATAAAATCACCTTGTTAGAGATTTTATACTGAGCTCTTCTGTGATGACAATTTAATAAATACCAGATATTTATATAAATCTGACTTTTGAGTATTTTTATTTTAAAGTCAGGTAAGTTTTCTTGCACAGGTAAAATCCCTCATGACTTTTGCTGCATTTTGATATTCTCTAGGTGAAGTTTCACTTATTTCAGGGAGAATTTTCACTAAGGACAGTCCATGATGCTAACAGAATTTATAAAAGTTTATTTACCATCTAGACTTCACACTGCACACTAGGAAATTTGGAGTATAATAAAAAAATAAGGATCAAAACCTTTTAATTTTTTTTGGTTTTGGTTTGGGTTTTGGTTTGGTTTTTGATTTTGTTTTTTTAAGGCTTTACAATTAAGGTATAATTACTTTAGTATAATACTAGAAGTGGCAATGTATTTTGAACTAACACAGTGTTGATTGTGGCAGAATTCTTACTGAGAAAATTCTGCTTTGTGCTACAGAACAGTGCGTGGGTCTGCAGATTTTTTTTTCTTGCTTTGTTGCACTTATTAAATCTGCTTTTGATAAGGGATGAGATATGAGACTTTTATGTGCAATGCTTGTAACTCAGGCTCTCCTTAATGCCTCTAGTTGCACCAGCACTATGGAATACACCTGTAGTACCATCTTGGTAAGCAGTTTGCATAAGCTGCCTGTCTCACAGGTCTGTAAAATCTCTTGGGTACAGAAGGTGTTGTCTGAAGCCTGTTGAAAGCTACAGAGGGATTGATTTACTAAAATCCTTGAGCTGAACCATTAGAACAACAATTTCAATTCCAAATTAATCAAGCCCGTACATTTTTTTCATACTCAGACTCACAGGATACCTTTTAAAATATATTTCAGCATATTTTTGGCAGTGAGACAATTTTTCGTTCTTTCAGCACCTTGAGTCTGACTTTGCCAGCCTCTGGTCCAGCCACTGGCTACCAGGGAGCAGCACTGGGCTCTCTGCTATTCATGGCAAGTATTAGAAGATGGCTGCTCAGCTCAGTAGGAGATGCACTGAGTAGAAGGAATCCATTTACTTTGTAATGTGTTTTGTTAGGAATTTTAACTGACTGGGGAACAAGTGGGTATTTTAATCTGAACAAAATATTCCTGATATTTTCTTCACATTATCTCTTGATGCATGTTTTCATGGGGAGTAGGAACATGTGCTGTAGGAACAGAGAGCTGCACAAAGCATTAGTGGTGTGCTTGCTTTTGCATTGCAAGGATGCTGAAAATAACATGGTGTTTTATCCAGACAAAGGATTTGAGACTCTGTTCTCAATTTAATTTTTGGTGTAGCAATTTTGGCAGCATGACATCTTGAGGCAATGTAATTCTTTGTTAACACAGCATCAGAATGCTGTGCAGTGTCTCCTTCACTGAGCAAATTTCCCATTATAAGCATAACGCCAGACACCAAGATTAGTTCTCAACATCATTGTGACCTGGTGAGAAGAGCATTCTGGATCTAAATTACAAATTTAAAAGAATTCCATAATCTGCCACAAAATCAATATAGTCAACAGCTTTTTTTTCAGCACTGTGACTAGGCCAGGATATAGAGATTATTAGCTGCTAAAGCTATGTTTAGGAAATAGGAATTCGGAAAAAGAAATGAAAAAACAGATAGTTTGTTTTCTATTTCCTTGATTTAAATAAGTTTTAAAAGTCATTGTATTCAATACAACTTTCTTATGTCTTTCTTCAGCATTGAGGAATAAGGTAAAGAAAAATCTCTGAACTGTGCTCATCAGGGTTATTACTTACTGTTCTTTCTATGCCCTCTTCTATTTCAGTAGCTAAAGCAATCAAATTAAGAAATGTGCTCGTTTTTGCTTATTAATGCTATTTATTTTAAGAAAATCAGTATCAGGTTTTAAATCCCCAGCTGGAGCCTGTTTCTCTTTGATGCTTAGATAAAATAGCCATTACAGTTGACAAGAATGCTTTAGAAAAGAGATTGATGATAGACTCAATCAGAGGTGGGGGTGGGCTAATTAACTATATTACTTAATTTTTTTTCAGCTGTTATAATGCAATCTGAATGTTTATGCCAGAATTTCAGGTCTTGAAACTGGAATTTCCAGAACAAAAGGAGCATTTTATGTTAACAAGGAGGAATTCATCCACGCCCAGTGGGATGGCCCTGCTGCCCTATGGAAGTTGAAAGAATAAGAAAGCATAGCAATATTCAGCCCTGACCCACTTTTAAAATTCCAACATTCTCATCACTGGTCAATCCTATTTCTTGGGACTGGTTTACCTTTGAGGACTTATGGGATTGACTGAGCAGCAATTTAAATATGTAAATAAATAAAAATAACAGATGCAGAACATCTGTTCCAAGTGATTTAGTGGGAAAAGTGAAAATTCCCACAGCTGGAAAGCGCATCCTCTTGCAAAACATTTTTTGGGTGGCACTTGAATTTAGCAGGTTTGCACAACCTGCGAGCTGTCGCCAGATTGCAGGATGAAGGGATGGATACAGGTGAGTGGTGGTGAAGGCACAGACAGCTGGATGATGCATTTCATTACAGTGCTTCCTTGGGAAAGCTTGGCACCCTTCCTAACTGCTGATGTTTTTTAAGGAAGAGCTAAATAGTGTTCTGGCATCAATAGGAAGGGCGTTTCTGCAGCTCCACCTCCACAGCTTTAGCGCTTTAACTGATGGGCAATCTTAAAATGGCTTTTCTGGCATGTACCTACCACAAAAGCAAAAGTTGCTCTTTCCAGTTGCTCTTTCCTCAACATTGGTAAAAGACCCCTCGCAGTTGTTTAGCTTTGGGGTATTCCTTACCTTAACAGGGGAAGGAAACCAAAGGAAGACTTACAGTTTACCTTGAATGGCTACTGTAAAAACTGTGAGAGGTTTGTACATTTTCCAGTGGTTTACAGGCAAGGACAAGAGGACTAAACATGTTTTTAGCAGACACCCTTTCTGCAATGTGGTGTCATGCCTTAACAATAGTGTTATCCCTCCTGGCAGGGCTATAAAGTAAAGAGATTTTAATTTAACAATAGAAAGCAGAGTAGGTAATTTGTGTTAGTCCTAGGTCTTTGTTAATATTTTTTTTTCTAAGGTAGAAAAAAAAAGAGACATGTACAAAGTGTAATTCCTGGTTGGAATACCTGGTAAACAACCAGAAACAAGACTTGCAAGGACTTGGGAAAGATGACTCTCTCCTTTGATCCTGTTCCTTCTGCAGTGTGGCAGGCTAATACAGGGCTGGTGCTGCGCCTGCAAGCTCAGTGCAGGACCTGTCACTGTGGGGCTGTAAATGAGTTCCTGCAGCCACTGCTGCCTCCTGGGACATGGTGGTGTGGAGAAACACCGAGAACTGGCAGAGCTTTTGCTCTCCTGCCCATCCCCAGAGCACCCTGAATCTTCTGCAGTGAATGTGCCGCAACGCGTGATTTGTACCGTCATGGCTTTTGTAGTTTCTGCTCTGGGATAAGACTGAATTAGTTTGCACAGCATTAAACAGGAATTGTGCTGAATGCTGAAATCAAATGCCAAATCCCAGTATCTTATTCATTAATAAGGTCTTTTTTAATTTGGGATGTAATTAGCTTACATCATAAAAAACTCTAGATAAGCATTTTCTAACAAACAGCTGAAAAGCAGTTACATGGAAATATTCATAACTGCTTGAAATGGAACTAAAACCATTTTGCTTAAAAAATCTCTAGCATAACAGCAGTTGTGTTAGCCAGAAAATCTTTTTTTTTTTTATTTTTGCTATGTATGTCTAGATATACACACACGGACACCCATCTTCCCAATCATGGTGCTGCACTTTTTACTTTTTCTACAGCTCTTGCAAAGTGAATTGCAAAATGCCCAGCACCTTTCTGGTGTTATTCATGAGCATTCCCAGATACACCAGTTTACCTGCCTTTGTGCAAGCCCTAAACCCTTTGCCAGCTGCATAACAGCTCTTTGACTTAACTTTGTCTCTGAGCCACAGGAGGGAGATTTTTATAACGTCACAGAACTCCTCTGTCCTGAAACTCCAGAGCACTTGGAGTAGTACAGTGCCAATGATCAGCTGGTTTTATGAGGTGTTTTTATATAAGTATTTTATCACCCTCTAATGAAGACTAATGATGTGACAGTACCACAGCCAGCAACAAAGAAATACTACATATGGAAGTGTTTGAAAAGCCAGCAACAGCTCAGGGATGAGACTGGTGGTTCTCCCAAAAGGGTCATCAGTACGTGGGGTCCAACCTCTTCACCGTGTCCAGGGGATGAGTGTCCCCACAGGGCTGGCAGTCACCTCTCCACCCATTCTCTGTGTTTCCTCATTTCCAACCTAACCCTCAGCTCATGCCCATTGCTTACGGAAAGGATCATCCAGTCTGGCTCCTGCTGCAGCAGCGCCGGCTCAGACAGGAAAACATGCCAAAACCTCACCAAGCAACAGGGAAACATGAGCAGGTTTGGTCTTGGTGTCGCCCAGGCTGCCTCTGAAGAGCACTGGCTGTGCAAGGCAGGCCTGCCCCTTGCCTGCTGACAGCCTTGCATTATCTCCCCTGCCATCCTTCCCATCAGCTCATTCTGCTTGGCTCTACCAGTGACTCAGTCTATTAAATGGGCGTCATATTTTATTACAAACCTGAGCTGATTAATTACATGCTGTTAGGCAAAAAAAAATGCAGGGCAGCTGTAGAGGGGAGTGGTGATGCAATGGAGGTACAAACAGAAAAGTTGTCACTTCTGGAAAGGGAGAGAAAAGGATTAAAGAGCTAAACATAACGAGAAGAGCTGCTTTCCTAAGTGGATCAGTCACGGGAGGCATTGGGAAAGCATGGCATCACAGGGCTGCCTCCATGGGAAGCACTGCCACCCACCATGCCAGTGCCTTGCAGCTTCACTTGCAGGTCTGGAGAGATGGGGAGCTCCTTGTGCCTTTTCAAAAGTCATTGCCATCGGTGCTAATTAAAACAAAAAATGGTGATGCATTTTAGAAAAGATTTTGCTTTAAATGGGGAGCATCCGAGCTAGTATGGAGGAATCCAGGAGAAGGAGAGTTTGGAAACATAGTGCTTCCCTCCTCTGCCCAGTAGTAAAGCAGGGGGAGGAAGTGCCCACTCATCCTGGCTTTCTGTTTGGGTCAGCATCATAAGTATGCAGTCTAATCAGGAAAGGGCAAGGCACCTCTTCCCAGGAAGAGATGGAGAGTTCCTGGCAGCTCTGTGTCTCAACTGGCGCCTGTGGGTAGGGAGGACACACTCCATAAATTCAAGGGGGAAAGCAAGCATGAGGAAGATGAGTAAGGCCAGAGAGGATGGTGACTTTCCACTGCCGGATCTGTCTCTTGGGGCAGAGGCTGGGATTGCCTGTCTTTCAAAAGAAGGCTCAAACACACACACACACACACACACACACACACACAAACACCATTTAAAAACAACTCAGAAATTTTGGGTCCGAGGCAAAGGGTTAGTGGTGTGGTTTAAGAAGTCAGGAACATCAGTAGATGAGAGCATGAATCATTCAAGAGACCTTTTGCATAAGGGAAGTCGGCAGGTATCACACTGAAATTACCATGGGTGGCAGCTCACACCCTTTGAAGCGCTGGCTAAGCCAATTTAGTTTTTGCTCTACATGTTTGTTGCTCATGCTTGAAATCACACAGAAAAAAAGCACTTCTGCTTGCTCTGTAAAATAGCCTGGCTGCTCAGTGCTTGAGCTGGCACATCCCTGGGTGGTGGGTTCACCCTGGCTGGATGCATGGTGTCCACCAAAGCCACTCTATCACTCCCCTCCTTCACTGGGGCAGGGGAGAGAAAATACAACAAACAGCTCAGGGGTCAAGATAAGGGCAGGGAGGGATCACTCATTAATTGCTGTCATGGGCAAAACAGACTCAGCTTTGGGAAATTAATTTAGTTTATTGTCAATTAACACCAGAGTAGAGTAATGCAAAATAAGAACAAATTTGAAAACACTTCTCCCCACCCCTCCCTTCCTCCAGGCTAAATTTCACTCCTGATTTCTCTACCTCCTCCCTCCCAGTGGCACAGGGGCACAGGGAGTGAGGGCTGCAGTCATTTATCACATGGTTTTAACCTCTCCTTCCTCCTCAAAAGGGGGCTCCTTACACTCTTCCCCTGCTCCAGTGTGGGATCTTCCAGGGGCTGCAGGTGGATCTTTGCTCCAGCCATGGACTTCCATGGGCAGCAGGAACACTCAGATAACCCCTTCCCATTACGGAAAATGTGCCTTTACAAACATTCACTTTTTGAACGCCTTGACTAACCCAGGAACTGGGCAGAAGGGGGTCGGAGGTGTCTCAGCTGTTAGTGGAGAGGGTGAACCATGGAGGATCTGAAATAAGAGCTTAGGGAGAGGGTTTGAGGCTTAGCTGGCCCATCTCTTACCTACTTGCACATAGAGACTGTCTGGTTTTTTTTGAAAACACGATAAACCGAGAGCCAACTTTTTTCTGGAAATAATGCAATTCCCAGAAAAAAAAAAAAAAAGCAAAACTTCACCCACCAGTATGGTTCAGAAATTGAAAATTCAGAATTTGGCATAAGAACAGGGTATGTGAGGCCCAACCTCAAGAGCCATGGCCAAAAGCTCCACAAGAAAAGATGGCAAAAAAGGTGAACTTACAACATACCACCAGGAGAGGCCCCAAAGCCTTTTAAGCAGTGTATGCTGACATCTGTATTTTTTTATGAAATACCCCACAGACCAGCACAGAACTTGTGCTCCAGAAGGGAAATAGGATAAGGGGAAAGCCTGATAGAAACCTGAAAAACAGCAGGCAGCAACGACATCCTACTAAGGAGAAGGGTAAGAAAAGGTAGACAGATAAACAGATTTCTCTTACACATTTAGAAAGAAGCAGGAAGGTATTTTCAAGCATAATGAAAGAAGTGATTTTTTTTTAGCTACTAAGTTATAAGTGAGGACATTAAGAACCTGTATTAGACATTAACAGGTTTAAGTCTTGCTACATACTCAGAAGGCCTTGAAAATCTGCCAACGATATAATTGACCTACTCATCCTCATATTGAAAACATCCTGGTGTACCAGGGAAATTCCTGAAGTCTTACAGAGCATTAGCATTAAGCCACTGATAAAAGGCACAAAGATGTGCATGCTAATGGCACAACATTTAGTCTGACATCAACTCAAGACAAACTGACAAGACTGCTGACTGACAAGATGGGACTGACACATGATGGGAACAGAAAATAATGTTGCTCAACACTTCAGTGAAAATGTTATTGTAAGTTGTATCAGAAAGCAGATAACTCTGGATGGGCGGGGGAGGAGAAACAGCAGAGGGGATACCAAGGGCAGAGGAGGAGAAGGAAGGGGACGGGGGAGGAGAACATATCCACTGTACTGAGAGGATCCACACCAGAGAGGGTTTATTCTGAAGAGCTGCAGCCCAGGGAGGAGCCCATGCTTGAGCAGGGGAAGAGCACGAGAAGGAAAGAGCAGCAGTTAGGGACTGACCTCAACTTCCATTCCCACATCTCCCCTGGGGGTAAAAGGATGTAGAAGAGTTGGGGGTGAAGCTGAGCCTGTGAGAAGTGTGAGAAGAAAGGTATTATTTTAATATTTATCTTTGTTTCTCACTACCTGAATCTATTTTAATTGGCAACAACTTAAAATATTTCCTCCCACCTCCATCGAGTCCAGTCTGCCTGGGGTGCTAACTGGCAATTCATCAAGCTCCCTGTCCTTCCTGTGACACGAGACCTTTCTCACACATTTCTGAGAATGGAGATGTGAGTGAGTGAGCAGCTGGGGGGAATTTAGGCTGTTTGGGAAAGTTGACCCACCACATACAGATCATGGGAAGCAAAAAGCAAATACATTGACTAATTTAGGAAAAAACCCCAAATTATTATTAAAGCTAATAAATAAAGGGTAAGGAGGCCAATCATAGGGATAAATTCTTGCTTCTCCCCAGGAGCCTGTCCTTGGATGCCATGGGTCGGGGGCCCATTGCCATCTCAGACCATTCCAAAAACTGAAATTGAATGCTATTGGCAGATTGATTTTCCTTACAGGTATTTTTGGCCTTGTACAAATCTACTAGATAAAAACAAATAAAGCAAGCAGTTTGTCTTGAAGTATTGATTTTTAATCTTGTTTGCCCTTCATGTTTGATTTAACTGAAGAGAAGGAGCTCTTGTAAGGGTTTGCAACAGTTTGCGTGTGCTGTGCTTACTGTAATCCATCCCCTGTGCACCTTAACTATAAACACAAGGCTTTCCAGAGAGCTACTGCCAAGGCTCCAGGGGCCAATAAAGAACTGAGATATGTTTTCCAAAATATCCACTAGAGGGTACTCAATGACTTCCTAGTGGAGACAGGTTTGCGGTCTAGCGACTGGGAGAGGAAGCCGAAAGAAAATGTCCCTGATCCTTTCATTTACAAAGCAGAGCACAGTGCAGCACCGGAAAGCACACTGAGTAGGATTTTAGAGGAAAGAAATGTTGGACGAGCATAAATCCATCAGGACCGTATCTGTAACACAGCCCCAGTGGCCCCAAGATGGAAATGGGGCAATGGGAAATGGGGGGGTGTTGCCCTTTCCTGGGAAGTGTGAGCCTGTATCCAGCCCCACTGTACTGGATGTGGGGCTGGCTGCAGCCTAATTCACATCCCGTGACTGCACATTAATGGGATTTCTTCTTTTCTTTCCTTCTTTTGCTGTCTGACCTGCATTTGGGGTGACCTCTGTTGGTTTGGCATAGATGAGGTTTCCTGAAAAAAAAAAAAAAGGGTTTTCGTACTGCTGGCCATTGAGAGAGTTGATGTGGGATACTGTGGTATAACCACCCATCTCATAAAACAGCAGTGATTATTATTCCACAATGATCTATTTTTTTTTCTTGTTAATCAGTCATGATCAGTTTAAACGGGTAGCCGATGATTGTATTTTTTTGCTAGAAAATGAGATCATTTTGCCATGCAAGTAAGACACAAACAGAACCTTTATAAATCTACCAAATCCCTTGGTCACAAATTTATGCTTGTTTTATTCCAGGCTTTTGTTTCCCCATTAAATGCTACAAAGGACATGTAAAATGCTAGGCATGGCCTCAGAATTCTGGCCCTGCAAGGATATGCCATTCATCTTTTACCTTCTGCTTCCAACAAATCAATAATAAGCATCTTATTTCAGTGTTGAAAGGGAAGATTTTTACTATCCAGCAGGACATCTGAGTTATTGACCTTGAACACTAATCAGTATGTTTGAATGTTCTCACCAGGTTTAGAGCTGAGGCAAAAAAAAAAATAATTAAATCAGCAGGGGGCACAATTTCTTCAAAATATCACAGGATTATCCAGCCATGTGCTGAGTATTCTTTCTGTTTCACAGAGCAGAGCTGCCCACCAATGCTATTTTGAAAGATCTAATATGTTTTTTTCTGAGTTAACCTGTTCAGGCCCTGAACTTTCCCACAGGGAAACCTCAGGTCTTACCTGAGGTAAGAGGATCCCCTGCAAAGGGACCCTCTGCCTTAGCAATGGGTCAGCTCTCCAGGCATTCCTTAAATCATCCTGGCTTCCTTTTTCTCTTCTTTTCCAAAAGCCCAAATTTCCTGGGCACAGCCCAAGCCTTGGCTGCTTTACCATTAGCCTGCAGAATGCTGAAGAAGTGCTGATTGGCTCCCATGGGTCAAGGGGACCAAGCCCAAAGGTCCTGGTGGGATGCAGGAGGCTTGCCAGCACCCCTGAAATCTTTCTTAGCAATAAGCAAACATGAAATCCTTCCCTGCCTCCACATCCTGCCCCGCCCCCTGCCCTGCCCCAGTATTTAGCTTGCTCCCCATTATGTCCCATTGCAAATACTTAATTGAAGTACACCTTCAGGTCAGATTCAAAACTCAGGGATAAAGCAAAGGTATGGTCAAGGGTAACTCTGGGTGAAAAGATCTTACCTACTTGTCGTTCAGGATAATGAAATTTCCCCATTTCTCTAGCACGCTGGCTATGTGTACTTGCCATTTCTTTACCTTTACACCTCTGGATGATTTTCACCTGCTGAACAGGCAGGGCAAAACCAGTGAACATCCAGAAGGTGGTTAGTGGGATGATGCTCTAAGGTGGAACACCGTCAGGTCTGATGCCCACAGCAGTATGGACAGACAACAAAAAAAGTTGTCTATTAAAGATGTATCCTTATTTTCTGTATGTCGCCTTGGATACTTGATCCAAAGGCTCATGCCATTTTCATTGGAAATTCTCATTCAGACTGTCTCAAGTTCTTGGAAATGCAAGTTCACCTTCAGTCTTGGATCAATAGAGAAGAGGATTCTCTCTGTGGCATCAATGATTGTATGTAGATGTGGAGGCTCAGATTGGCTGAATTTGCTTTGTCTTGCTATAAAAATTAGCAATAAAGACACAACTATGTGAGTCAATCAAAGTTCAGAACACAGAATAACCCTAAGTGAGTGGCTCGTCATGGTTTATAAAGCAACATATTAGTTATTTTATCAATTACACGATGTCTTTTTGTTTCATGCAGACTCTCTGCCTTCACTCTAATTAGGTCCCTTTGCTTCAGCATTAGTCGCCTTTCATGTGCATCTCCCTCCTTCTGGCATTTTGATGCCTCAGAAAATGAACCGGGGCTGGTAAGGAGCCTATTTGGGCTTTGTTACACAAGTCTGTGTGACAATACAGTATTTCAGCTTCTGCTAAGATTCTGGCAGGAGGAAATCTGCACAATCAAGAAGATTTCCCAGAAGACAAAAGTGCTTAATCTTTGCTGCTTCCCCAGTGAATACACAGATGTGGATTAACGGACATGCACCCTTTTCTGATCCCAGGCATGGGATCATGGCTCGTGAAGTGGACACATTTTATTGCCAGCTGCTAAAAAGCCTTAGGGATGCAATTTTAAAGAGCTATTAAATGCTGAGGAAAAAAATATACAAACAAGTATTTTCCACTTAGGAAATGTTTTCCAACCATGTTTAATGAAGAGGCAGAGGGGATAGAAGGCGGGCTACAAAAATCTCTTTTTACTTTGTCCCCAGTGCCCCTAGCAAATGCACACGTAACTCCCCTCCTACAAATGTGTGTGCCAACAACTTCCTTGGGACAGGTCTCTATCTCCTGACTAGTCAAGACCTGTAGATCAGGCAGAGGGATGCTTATGCCTGCCCACAGCTCCTCTGGCACTTCATTGCAGACATTTGTGCTAAATGGGCTGACAGCACTGGATTGCTCAGTAATGTGGCATGAGAGAACTGGAGAAGCAATGGCCACAGGAGGAGTCAATTGTCCCATCAGCCAACATTGGAAACTTACTGTCTGAGTACTTCCAAGAGGAGAATAAATGAAGACAATAAACAAAACACAAATAAAACCCTGATTTTTTAGCTTCATGGTTAAGGAGATAAACAGATAGTCGATATTTGCCCACCATAAAATCCTTACCTCTCAAACAATGGATATAACATAAGGGCAGGTACTGATCACCTTTCTGTAGTGACTAGTGACAGGACCCAAGGGAATGTCCTCAAGTTTTGTCAGGGGAGGTTTAGGTGGCACAAGGTTCTTCCCACAGAGGATGGTTGGGCACTGGAAAAGGATCTCCAGGGAAGTGGTCACAGCACCAAGCCTGACAGAGTCCAAGAGGCATTTGGACAATACTCTTGGGTACATGGTGCTACTCTTGGGGATGGTGCAGGGCCAGGAACTGGACTCAGTGATCCTCGTGGGGCCCCTCCAATTCAGCACATTCCATGATTCTGTGAATATCTGGGTGTTCTTGGTAGTTTTTAGATATTTCCTTATACTCAGCGCATTGCAGTTTCTTCTCTGAGGTGGTTTCTACGAGTGCACAATCTTACCAAAGGCTGCACAAGTGTTTAAACCCCTTTTTGCCCCTGGCTGTGGTAGTTGGCTGATCTGTGTTGGTGTCTTTCTTGGGAGGCTGCTCAGGGGAGACATACTTCTGCAAAGGTGGGAGAAAAGTCACTTTGTGCTCTGCAGGGTCTCCATGACATGGAACAAGTGTTGAAAGCTGGACTGTTCTTTCAAGATGAATGGAAAGCCTCCAGCTACTTCTACCTCAAGGTAGTAGCAAGAAGAGATTTTTCCTGTGTTCATTTGTTTGCTGACCCTTCTCTGAAGACCATCAGTTTCAACCCCATGTTTAAAGATAAGATGACCAAAACTGTCTAAAGCATTTGAATATAGGAGTACTACTGACTCATGAAGTGGCATTTTCCCATTTCTCTATCCCAGTCCTCTCCATGTCTTGCTGAAGATGCCTAGATCAGAGCCTGCTGTTGGATTATAGTCCCAAAGAATGCCCACATATTGTCCAAAAAAGGCAGATTCACAAAGAGATAAAAAGGGGACAGGACAGCTCAACATATTTCTGTGAAGGCTCATTATCTCATACTGACAACAGCCAATTTTCTCTTTTATCTTGTTTCGTAAATGTCTTTCTTTTGCTAGTTTTCCTGGAGTTTCTCTAGGTCAGGAAAGACAGATCTACCTAAAAAATTATTTCCATTTCTTCTTTTACTAATACATGCGTCACCTTTGTTTGCTTCAGTTTTGTTTTCCCCCTGTAAAAAGCTAAAGAAGTCTCTTTTACGTAGGCCCTGATCCTTAGCCAAAATCATAACTGGTATGTGATGTGTGGGTGGATATACAAAGTCCTGACAGTCTCTGTAAGTTATATCATGTGAACCACTTCCCATTTTACTCTTTATTTAGCAAAATTGAATAGCATTGCTTGTTTTTCAGTGTTTCAATATGTTTCTCAGTAAATGTTATGTACAAGACAATCATCACGTAAAGTACTTAAGAAAGTCCAGGTCTATGCTTAAAACAAGTCTGGCACCCCCTCTTTGGCATAAATATATACATATATGTTTACACATATATACACACTGTATACACACAAAATGAGAACCACTGCATCCAAGATGTCTGCAGTGATGCCATTGGGAGCAGCAGAGATTAGCTGAGATATTTCCTGGCAATGTCCTTGTTTTGGGGGGAGAACAAGCTTGTTGAGCTGGAGCAAACCCCAGACTTTATACCATGGTGCTCACACCTTTTTCACACCACTCTTAGGTGTCACCCACACCTGGGGTTGCTACATCTTAGCCACCAATTTGGCAGTTCAGGGCCAGAGCTCCAGGATCTGGAAATAAAAGGAGAAGCAGCATGGTGGGGAGGGGAGTTGGGCAGGCTCAATCTCATGGGGACTCCTCTTGGTTTTGGAACCCTGCAGTAGAACAGCATTCCCTTAGATGTATTTTGTCCCAATTTTAAAGCCTGAGGCTGTTAAACTGGCACTCATCCTATGCACCCATTGTGCTAAATTTTTGAAGCAAAACGAGTGATATTACAGCAGAGATGGGTTTCTTGCTCTACTAGATTATATCATCATATTGATGTATGGACACACAGGAACACATCTGTCTTGATTTACTTATTCCTAGTGGGCAATGCTCTCTTTGTTTTCCAACTTCTCAGTAATGCAGGCCATTAATTAAAATGTATGGCTCTCTCAAGTGCTATTTTAATTGCATTTCAAGTCCAACCTAAAGGGCTGGCAAATAATAAAACTGGGTATTATGTTCATTTTGAAATGCTGAAAGATATAGGGAGGACAACTCCTGCAATTAATCTGCAGCCCCACACTGCTCCGTTCCAGAGAGTGCCATTTGTTTGATTAATGGGTGTTATTTTTTTTTTCTGTAAAAATCAACAATTTTAATATTGCTTTCCATCAGAAACTATTTGTGCCTTTCTTGTGGATTAAAGAGAAACTTACTTAGCATGTCTCCCACATGCTGGTGAAGTCATTACTCAGAGCAGCCTCTCCAGACCCGGAAGGACAGGAGCTGTTGCAGGCACTTTACATACATGTGGGTCGGTTGCCTGCTCATTTGTGACTGTATTGCTCCATTGCCTGCCTTGCTCTTCCTCCCCCAGGAATCTCTCCTGGCCTTCTCATCTTCCTTCTCCCTTCACTTCTCCTCCTCCCACCCATTTTGATTGGATGGGCAGTGTGGAAAGCCCCTGTGCCCACCTAGGGCAGCCCGATGTGCTGCAGGGGAGCTCACTCAGCCAGCAGATGGCAAAGGCTCAGTGTCCCATGAGCCACGGTAACAGGGTAGAGGTTCACACCTCAAGCTCCCAAATGTGGTAGGACCATGTCTTGGGTTATGGAACCAAAAATGTGTATTCTATTTCATCTGTTGAAAGCAGTTGGGGAATTGTTTTTTCTTTATCTCTTGTTATTCTGGGGAGAGGGGGGCGGGTGCCTTTCTGATAATGGGGCAGCTGTTAAAACCAGGTAGGGCATTGTTTCTTTTCTCTTTCACTGCCAGTCCTCCCTCCAGGGGGATATTTTCTGCTAATGGGCCATTAAGCCTCACCAAGCCATCACCCACAAGCCATCATCCACATTCCATCATCCCATTGTGAGATGCTCCACCCAGTGGGGGGAGCCAACCATTCCTACCTAGATAAAAACTGAGATGTAGGAACACGAAGTATCTGGTTCCACCGGATTCCCAGAGGAAGACTGCACCCTTCTTGCCATCACTGGACCCTTTTCTCTCAGGATCATCTCTGCTCCAACAGAACCACATCTGCCGCTCCAGGAAGACTTACTTTTGGACTGCTTCCAACACCCTGACCAACAGGGTGTCAGGTTGTAGCTCTGACTCTGTCAAGGTTTCTAGGATTGCTGTTTGTTTGGTTGGTTGGTTGGGTTTTTTTCTACTACATTTGTATTGTTAATATTTCTAGTAAAGAACTGTTATTCATATTCCCAAATCTTTACCTGAAAGCCCTTAAATTATAGTTTGGAGGGGGTGAGGGGTTTACATTCTCCATTCCAAGGGAAACTCCAGATTTCCCTGGCAGTTACCCATCTTTCCAAACCAAGACAGACCATTAATACCTTCATTTTCTTATTCAAATAGCTGTGATCAAACCCCACATTTTCAATGGTCCTCCTGCCACCACCTCCTGCCCCACAGACGCCAGGACCCACTGCAGAGGGGACATCTCTACAGGGAGATAAGAAGTCCCCAGAGGCGTGTAGCAAGACCTCGATGTCACTGTCATCTCATGTGGCCCCTTCCATGGGGATCTCCGAGCAGCTTGTCTCATTCTCACTCACCATTCATCAGTAGAGCTCTAAACTTTCTCTCCTAGGTCAGTATTGTCTTGTAGCAGGGTTTTCTCTTGATAAAGAGATTAAGTAATTTTTTTATTTATTATTATTATTAAGTAATTTTAATTATGTTGTGATCGAGCAGCTGCATGCTACTTCCAATCACCACTGACTCCATCAGAAAAACCTCTCATCAGCATTTCTTCTCATATGCCACTTTTCTCTCCTAGCAGGAAAATCAGGAGGAAGTTGTGGTATTGAAAGCTCTTCTTAGACCTCACAGTACCTTTAATATGTATGTATATATTCAGCACCTCTCAGAGAGAAGTGCTGAATATATACATACATATTAAAAATAAAGGAAGCGCTTTCCAATAGGAAAGTCTACTTCTTGTTCTTTGTGCCACTTGCTTCTCCAGCCTCGCTTCTTTTGGCTTGGCTGGTGCAAAGCAGCTGGAAGCCACCCTCAGTCTCAGCCCATCCTCTCAGAAAGGTTTCCAGGACTGGGGTAAAGCTGTACAATCTGCTTGCAAATGCAGCAGAGGAATGCTTGCCAAGCAGTTTGCTTTCTGCCAAGGAAGTGCTTCTGGCTTCAGGAAGCTCCTGATTGTTTCTGTAACCTGGGACATGACACGGGTGCTGCTGGCAGGATCAGCAGTTGTGTTTCGGCTGCAGCTTGCCTTGTAAACTCAGAAACCAGCCTTCCTCTTACCCATTTCCAAAAGGTCACTGACAGCTTTTCACAGCTTCAAAAGGGGTAGTGACTCACAGAGTTTCAAGAGGTTAAATGTTGTAGAGGATGAGGAGGCACATCCATTTATTTTAAAGTCAGTATATTGATACGTATTTGTGGGAGCTGTAGTTTCAACAGAAGTCACTGTAGTCATCCCTTTCCTGCTTACATGTCCTGAGCATAGCAGATATAGCTGCCTACTGATTTCATACTCATATATAAATATTCGGGTTCCTAAATCATGGCTGTAGAGGAAATGTTTTTCTTTATTAACTATTAGCCTGAGTGGTCCATTCGGATGCAGCTCACTCTGCACTCTCATGAATTTTGTAACACTCTTAGGAATAAATAGATTAGTCCTGGGTTTAAGAGTGCAGCTGGTATCAAAAATGATGAGCAGATGAAGAGAGGCCATTGACTTTGTCAAGAGGAATCTGTGTGATACACATATGAGCAGCTGAAATGGGGAGCTCCTGATGCCTGCTGTGATATCCCATTAGCAAGTGTCTGCCATGCTTATCACACAAAACAAGGTGGGGTTAACAGGGTTTCCTGTCAAACCCTGGAATTCTCTTACTGGGTCTTCCCATTCTCCACTTCAATTACAGACCTTTAGACCATTTTGACAGATACAATTATTATTTGTTTTAAATCCTGTTGCAACTGATACTTCTTTGGTTTGCACTGTATAATAGTTTTGCTGCCAATTTCATTGTTTGTTTCATAATATTTGGTCTGATCTGACACCTATCTGTTACCTGGTAAAGCTTGTCCCCTTCACTGGAGAAGAATGTTCCTGACTTAGACAGTAGCAGGCTCCTGATTTATTGAGATTTCCTCACCATCTTTTATCAGGATGAACAAGAGTTAGCTAATACAGAGAAGAGCATACCCAGTACTTACCAGGCAATTTGAATTTGTCTAGTATTCCTTTAAATATTTTAATCAGATGAGTGTGAGGGGGAAGCTTGGTCTCATTAATCGGTACACTGAAAATGTTCATGGATAAGCTCCTGGGGGAAGAATTGCAGAATGAGGGTTATTTTAAGCAGCATTTGCCTGCCTGTGCAGAACTAAAAATGCTTGTGATCTACAACACTTGACAAATAAAAATTTGAGCAATTATGTGGAGACAAGAAAACCTGTGTATTTTGTGCTGAATTATAAATCACGCTGCATGGACAGGTGCAAGGGAGCAATTGCACTGGCTAACAAAAGGCCAAACAAGTCTAATTACATAACAATGGCCTCAAATCCAACTTTTAATCTCCTCTCAGACCCTCATTGCTATGAGGAAGGGAAAATCTTCGAATGTTTAATTCACCATCAAGTATTTAAAATGTATTAAATAAATTAAACACTCAGGAGCGTTAAGATCTTAAAACCTGTGCTTTTTTGGACAAAATAAAGTTGGCTCTGAATAAATGTTAGCTTCCCTTTCATGTGTTGCCTCTTAACTTGGCGACCTGTAATCCCAAATCCTTTCCCAGTGCAATGCACCTTGGCAGGCTTGGTTGCACCAGTCAGATGCTGATGTGGGGGTACAGTCAAATTGCTTGAGCACGTGCTAGGTAGATGTGTAGGGTTACTGAAAGCACATTTGAGGTCGGTGATTATCATGACCTGTCAGCTGATTTACTTACATGAACTATGTTGAGTGCCAGGCTGTGATTGGACAAAAGTTCCCTTCGATGGCTCCTGCTCTGCCTTGACTCTCAGCTATCCCAGACCCGTGTTACCTCTTCAGTGTTGCCTCCACAGTTCTTGTGGGACCATAAAATGATGCTGATATAGGCCTTAAGCGAACCTTCTTTGATGGATTCTCTTAGGCAGATCAGTTCCTCAGTATGGCTCACTGTATGCCCCAGATGCAGAAGTACTGCTGTGATTTTCCCGCTAGCTGTAAGATTTGGGCTGGCCCTCACCACTTCATCTTCCCCCATGTTGCCTGAGGGATCCTGGATGTTGGTTACAAGCCATAAGAGTCCATGTTAGAGGTTTTCTCAGCTGTAATTTCCATCCCGATTTAGAGGAACTTGAGAGAGGCTCCTTGGGATGTGCTTATGGAAAGGAGCAGCTTTGGGACAGCTTCTTCTCACCAAAACCAGGGCACCGTCCAATAATGAACTGGAGAGTACCATGGGTCCCAGCTGGGACCCTGTAGTCTTCATCCCACTGAGCCAATGATGGGATGGGCTGACAGACAAGAGCCACTGGATCTAGGAGTCACTGGAAAATGCTCCCAATTTCCCACAAGAGTGGTATGGGAACATACACACCTGCTCACACTTCCATGTCCACAATTAAAACAGCAAGTTCACATTAGCTTCAAAACTAAGGGAGGGAGACTGAGAGACCTTTTTTTTTTTAGTGCTCTGGTGTTGTATTTTATCTGTTTATTTCTTTTGAACACCTCCACACATTCACTGCAGGCTGCAGAAAGGAGCTCATCCACGAGCAATCCGGAATTAGTGTCAAGGAATGGCACTGTTTCAAAACAGTTGATTGGGTCTTATGACAAGAGCTAGTATTACCTATCTCTGAGAACATTAATTTTTAAGCTTCTAAAATTTGCTGTACATGCTGGGCAGTGATAAAATGGGCAACAAAACCACAGCTGAAATGTTTGGGCAGATGAGCCTCTATGATGTACAGCTTTAATGATGAATTTGGAGGTCGGCAATACAGTTAAAATTAGTGAATTTAAGTAAAGTATTACATTTCTACTTAAATCCCAAGGATTTGTTAAAAAGAAATATTTGAAACCTCCAGTAGCCTCTTCAAAAATCTGTCATAGTCTGACTGCTTATGCATAGGTATTTTCTTCATGATGATGCAGGTACCTTAGTGTTTAGAGACACCAGATTCGTGAGAGACATTGTACATACTGCAGAAAAATTAATTCCCAGAGATTTTGCATGAACTGTGGGGACAGAGGGGATGAAGGTAATTGTGAGACAGTGTAAAGTGGCACAAAAGTAAAAGCCATGTTCTGCAGCTGCAAAAAACATTTTAATTATTACTTTGGAGATATCTTGATACTGCAGTTATGACCGTGAAATCAGCTGAGGTTTAGAAGAGAATAACACGGTAGAAGGATAAGAGGATTTTGTGGGCTGCAATTTATTTATTTGAACATTTCATTGCTCAGAATTTACCCCCAGAGTAATCTAATATTGCATGGAATAATGGTCCACGTAGACTCATCTCAGCTCTGTTGTATACTATGATTTAAAGAACAAAGACAACATCTTAAAGGATATTTTTTTACTGCTGCTCTAACAGAGCTAAAAAAAATAGTATTAGAGAGGTTAGAGATGCTGCTGATAAAATGGCTTTAGGCTCAAAGAGGGTAGATTTAGATTTGAAATACTGAAGAAATTCTTTTCTGTGAGGGTTGTAAGGCAGTGGAACAGGCTGCACATAGAAGCTGTGGGTGCCTCATCCCTGGAAGTGTTCAAGGCCAGGTTGGATGGGGCTTTGAAAAATGTGATCTAGTGAAAGGCATCACTGCCCACAGCAGGGAGGTGGAACTAGATGATCTTTAAGGTTCTTTCCAACTTTTCCAGACCATTCCAGGATTCTATGACAAAGTAATTCTCCAAGTTTACCTGCAGTACAAGTGAAGTTAGAGATGTAATTGCAAAAGTCATCAAGATTGATTCGGTGTTAGAAAAATGACAAGTTTAATTAAGAAAGAAATAACCCTACAAGACATTTTATCAAGGTATTGTTTATTAAATGTACAGTGATTGTATGTTAACTATATTGAGGGAGAAATTTTGAAACACCTGAAAGGGATCTTTGATTAGTGGCAGCTAATGATACTCTAAGACAGAAAAAGTGAAATGGGACATTTTGAGTTATTGTATGTCCCTTTTTCTCAGCATAACAAGCCAAAATATATAAATAAGTGGGCAAAAAAAACTTTCTATCCCTCCTCTCCTCCAAAAAAAGGTAAACCTATTTTTTTCCAACTAGCAGAAAAATGATGTGTGATAATTGTAACATCTGTAATCTCGAAATGACCAAACCCACCAATTACTACAGCAAGACATTTCAATGCCATCTTTTGGGAAACACTATGTTTCTAAATAGGGAGGTATAATTAGAGTCTGACTGTCACTATGCATCTGTGCACATAGAAATAAATATTGGAAGCAGTGAAGTGTCTAGAGTGCAAATGTGAGAGGACCTATAAGCCAAGGATGGGGTTCTGGTAAGCACAGCATTACAGAGCAGGAGCACACCACCACACTTTTGCTGATTTCAGGGTTGTTGCTTTCCATTTGCAGTGTCCTTCCCATTATTTCTCACATATATTCCTCCTTTACAGAGAGGTGGTTGTTTGCATCATGTCTCTGATAATATCATGCCATAGTCAAGCTGTCTGCTGTGCTGCAAAGGTCAAGCTTTCGTATCTCCTACACCAGAAAGCACTGAGTGGATCAGACCCACAAAAACCCGGGGTGGACACCTTGATCTCTGCAGTTGAGGGACAAAGGGATCATGTCACACAGCTCTTGCCTGGATGTCTAACCCAACTTGCCCTGCTCCCTCTGTAGGGTAGCATACGGCAATAGAGTCTACATCACCCATTGCTGTTTTCTTCAATCACCCATTGCTGTGGTCTGAACTTGTCCCTTTGTGACTACTGGCTGCTTCATATTTATTTCTCTGCTAATTAATAAAGCAGAATACTTGAAAACATAAAGTTAGGATCTCAGCTGTCTGTAGTTTTGCTTTTGCTCTGCTGTTTGGGGTCTCATTCCAGGCAATGGAGAAGCCATCTTCTGCCGCCAAAAACCTAGTTCACTGTGCTCATGCTTCTGAGCAGGCTGCAGGATTTACAAGGAGGATGGAGATGTCGCCTCTTGATTCACTGGGATACTGAACCCAAGGTACCAGAAGCCATGGTAGCAGTCCAGTGCCTTGGATGTCAGAAAGGACAGGGAATTATACCCAGATAGAGCACCTCCTTCTGACTTCAGATAGGGCAGGATTTTGTCACTACCTGAGGGGTTCAGGGGGGCTCTTAAATACATACACACTTGAGCAAGACTCCTCCTTTCTCCTGCCCTTGCAGCAAACTTGCCTCAGGCCAGCCCTCGGTGGGATGCTCAAACACTCTGTGCCTCAGAAAGGCTGGAAGCAAGGCCATGGTGCCTCTCTGCTGCTGCAGGCACATTGTGAAGATAAGTTAATTAATGTTTGTCAAGGAGGCACATTATGAGATAAGGAATGCCATAGGAAAAAAAAGTATTGGGAAATTAGCATTTGAGAACAGGGCTTGGCTGGCATGCAGTAAATAAGGCCTGGAGCCACACATTCAACAGAAAGGAAAAACAAAATACTCAGCAGCTGGGTCCCAAAGCAGGATTGGTGCTTCCTCAGTTCAGAACCAGGCAGCAGCCCAGTGGGAAAACCAAGCAGGAGCATTGAGGGCCTGGCAGAGGCAGCAGCACTGCCCCAGAGGGCCACTGCTTCTCCTTGGAGTGCTTTTAATGCAGCTCAGTCTGCACGTGGCTCTGTGTGTGTGTGTGTGTGATGGAATTACCCAAGGAGAAGTAAAGCAAAGCATGCTGAGAGGAAGCTGCAACCTCCCACTTCCCATGAGCCAGGGGACAGTGCCAGATGGTGCTGGAGGTCCACAGCAAGATCTGGCACTGGGATTCTCTGTATTCCCATCCACATCAGGGCTGTCACATGGCCTTAAGCACTGCTGGAAACTTATACAAGAGAGGGTAATTTCAGCCTTCATACTGTAAGTAGTGTTTTGTTTGCTGAAGGGGCTGAGTGGGGAAATGAATTCCAGCATAGAAATGTATTTCTGTGATGACAAGAGCTCACAGTGAGTTAATCATGCCAGCAGCATACTTTGCACTATTACCCAGCAGCCCATGTCTAACTACCATGGCATTTTATTAGACTAGGAGTTCTCCCTTGGAAATACTGTTTGTATGAAGAAGGAGGGGGGGGAGGGGGGAAAGAAAAATGTTGTGACTGCAGTGAGCCAGATGTCCTGATTTACGTCTCATAGAAACTTGGATATCTAAAATGGTCAAGGAAATATCATACAGGTGCCTCCAAGATTTATTTAGAAGTTTAATGTGAAAACAACATTTCAAATCAGAGAGGGGAGGAAGAGAGAAGTACTCTAATTTCAGTCATGAAAGAACACTGATGTGTTTCTATGTAAATCTCACATGCAGGGGGACAAAACTTCCCACTGGCACCTCAATGCCAGCATGGAGTGGATGTTAAAGGCACATAAATACCTTCTCTGCAAAAGTGTTGGCTGGGTTTAAATCCCATGAAGCTTTCAGGAGGAGTGCTGAGGGGGCAATAACAAATGATTCTATTAGCATTAATGCAGTCAGCTTGTGCTATTTATAATGTAAATATCATCTGAGTATAAAAATTGCCTCATTGGCCAAACAGAGGTAAAATTCCCATTCATCACATTTTAAAATAGCCTAATCACACAATATGTACTCAGTAACTGTAAATGAACAATGTTCTTAACATAAAGATGATTAATATTGGGCAGATATCTGTTATGTGTTTTTCTGCTGATGGAAAACATAAATATTTTGGCCCAAACACAAAAACTCTGAGTGTATAAAGAAGTGTGTACATTAATCCACCAAATAATTTCTTTTATTCCTTCAGGGATTAGGGCCTTTAAAAACACATAAAGGAAATATGGTTATATCTTATTTATTTGACTTTTGAAACATACTGCAAAAGCCATACATACACTTATGTTTTCACACTATTGCAGCAGACAACCCCAGGGGCTTGAACTACACACTGGTCCATGCATGACCCCTATCTCCAATCCTCAAATACTGACATTGTTTTGGTTTGGGATACTCAGATGCTTTTATTATTCAGATGATGCTCTTCCAATGTAGTCAGCAGAAGAGCAGCCACAAGGTGAAGGAAAGACCTTTTTCTACAGCAATTATGTGAAATAATAAAAAAATCTCCTTCTCAAAGGCTGTTTGAATGTAGGACTGTGCAGATGTAACCCCCAAAAAAGAGATGCCCAGCCTCCTGTCCCCACCACATTTGGCACAGGCAGTCTCACAGTCACCATTATCCCCACAGTGAATGTGTCTCCTCTGGGGACCCCATGCACAGCTAGAAAGAGCCTGATGCCACTATGCTACTCAGAGCTTTATGTCCCATCTCATCAATGGGAGGATTTTCAAACCAGCTGTTTCCCCACCTGCCTTGTCTTCAAGATCTTACAAACCCAAGAAACTGTCTCAGAACCTCTCTGCTGAGCCAAACAGAAGACACAGGTGTTCACCCAACATACAGAAGCATGGTTTTAAAACCCTGGCTTCCCCAGTTCAACCTAGAACATTGATGAGGGTGAACTCCCCACCAGAGCACATGTTGCTCTGCTTTCGGGATCACTGACACAGAATGTATCCACCAGGAGGAAACTCTGTGATGTGTCCATTACATCATGACTCAGACTATGGAAAGAAAAATCAATTTCAACACATTGTGTCATTGCAAGTAGGGCAGCTGATGTACCTACTTACCTTATCTCATCCCACCCCTACATTTTTAAAATTCCTCTTTGAAAGTAGATGGCTTTCTGCATTCAGCTGGAAGTTATGCCAGAATTTATACCACACATGGTTAGAAAGCAGTGTAAGTTTATTCATGGCCAGTTTGCATCACTTACTCTCATGCCCATGCAGTTTGTGCTTGAATAACTCCATTCAGAAGTCCCAGGAGAGACGAGAACCTCATCAGGGATTCTTTCTCTCCCATTCTAACTCATTATTCTCATACGTAGGGACCAAAGTTTGACAGATACCATGACTATCACACAAAACCAGATCTCTCATACAAATCACTTGGAATTATTTAGATTTCAAATAATGCTCAAGAACAGTGGACTATTGTTCTGAAATTCATGTCAGAATAAACCAGCCCTTAACACCACTGTACTGCTCTAGACAGTGACACTTAGAGGTACTTTCTCTACAAACTACCATGCCTTGTAGTTCTGCCTTCTGTGCCACTGAGTCTCCCACTAATTCAAAGGACTCCACACAACTCAGCAGGATAAGCAGGACAGGCTGGTAATGATGGAAGTAAAATGAGCAGTGAGTGATGCCTCATCTCCATTTTGAGCACATCCTTGTTCCCCTGCTCACTTTTCAGAGGAGGCTGAAAGCCATCCACTACCAGGCACCATATCTGCAGCATGTCACCTTCCCCCTTGAACCAACAGGTTTGTGCAGAGCCCAAACCCACTGCCCCTTTCAGACAGCCCACAGATGTGCCTGGTGATGCTGCCACATACCTGAAGAGAGGACAGGACCCTGGAGGCACCTGAGCCTCCCTTTGTTGCATCAGCTCCCCAGAGGTCTTTCAGGGAACCATTACTGATACTGAAGTGGAGTTTGTCATGGATCTGCTGCAATTTCCAACCCAAAGGTTTTCAAAATCTACTTTATCATGAGGCTCACCATCATGGAAACAAAAGATAGTTTCAGACTAGTTGATTTTTTTCTTGCAACCATGTCATCCAACACTTCAGATTTTCTACAAGAAGGTCGGCTGGGTTTTCTTTGTTTTCATTCTCAGATTACATTATATTTTTTGTATCAAAAATGTTTTTAATTAAGAGCTTTATATGTAATGTCCATATGCAAAGGACTCTACCTCACCATGTTTGACAGAGCTGCTGACAGTAGGCAATAAAAGGAGATTACAGAGTTACAAAGGACAGAACTGTCACTGCCAGCACTTTTTAGGAGTATGTGAATGCATAGCCAAAGCTTTACTCTTCAATAATCTCTCTGAAACAGACTCTAACCTATTGTGTAGCCTAGAAAAATTAACTGTGTTGTTAATGTGACTTGTGGAGACACTAGAAGGATTGTCCTCTGTTGACCAGGGATTCCTCCACACTTCATAGCCATTTGTGCCAGTAATGCCTACTGCAGGGATGGGGGAGGAAAAAAGAAGTGTTTGAATATTAGGAGGCTCAGATAAACATATTCCTGAGTAGACTTTTCTTATCACTATAGTCTGACAGAATAAATTTTACAAATGAGAGAGAGAATGGAGGGAGAAAGACCATGACCCCTATCACCCACATCCCCATAACTAGAGATATAAGGGACATAATTTTTGAGAGAGCATGAATAAGTATCATGTAAAAAAATATAACTTTCAGTTTGGCTGAATTTGTTGTTTGTAAGGATACTCATAAACACTGCCTAACCTCCAACAGATACAGCTTTCCTGTAAATATTTTACTGCTGAGGCACTTGTGCACATGGCTCTGCCACCTGATTTGAGACACTCTGATGTCTGTACCTTTGTCTCTGCTAATAACTCTTGGCAACACTTCAGGTGTGTTCCTGGCTGAGGCTGGAGAAGCTCCCAGGCACCCACTACCTTGGCAGATGGGGGATTCACTTGCTGTTTCACCAGCTAGGCCTGGCCCAGAGGCATTCTGGAGAACACCAGCTGCTTTGAGCCTCTGCAAAGCCCCACTGCAGAAGGGTTGCAGAGGAAATATCACTTTTTCCCATGCTCGGTTCCCCTTATGAATGAAAAGGACCTGAAAACCCGTAGGAAGGTACATTGACTCTTTGGTAAAACTCTGCTTGAACCAGAACATGTCCCAAATTGTCTCTCTGGGTCAAAATTGCATAGTGGTACACATCTTACCTCCAGTGGTTGTTTAAGGGGGAGGTGAAACACACATCCTCAATGCCTCAGCTGCACTTCTAAGGTATCATACCCTCTGTCTCTTCTTTAGCTGGATGGGTGGCTGTCACTCGATTTGCTACTCTTCACATAAGCAGCAAAGAATATTTATCATGGAAACAAAATTGTATGTGCCGCTGCCCTGCTCTCCAAAGGTGGTCCTGTATGTACTGTGATTTATTCCATTTATTTGTAATTCGAAAAACTAGAGTTGAGTTGTGAAATTTATCCAAAAGAAAGAGAAAAAAACACTGAGCTCTGCACTGAGGATATTGCCAACAACTAGTTGGGTTGGTAAGGACAGACAGATTTAGCTACAAGTCTTCTAGGCAAAAGAAGGCCAATGCTCCTCTAAAATTCTCAAATCTTTCTTTTGTTTCTCTCACTATAAAAGCAAAAGAAACATGAGAATTCAAAAAGTGCATCTAAATTCAGAGTGAAGTGAAATTCAGAGTTGCCTCATTTAAAGCTGATTGCTGGAAAATAAGCTGAAATAACAGTATTTGGAATAAAAATAAGTATTGAAATAGGCACTATGGAGTAAACTTTCTTTTTTTTCTAACTACCTCAGAAATAAGATACTTTACAAGGTGGTTGTTGCTTTTCAAGGAAAATCAGGTTCCAGCATTGCCATTTCTTTGTGACTCAGCAGAAAAAACCCTCACAGAAGCACCTGGAGAAGCAATCTGACTGTTTTCCAGCAGAGATAACACATGCTAATGAGACAGTGCTCTCAGTGAAATGCTGAGAACAGGTTGTATCCCTGGCTTTTATGAAAGATGCCTTTCAATCAAACAGCTTACTTTCATGCTGCTTTGGCCATGGCAGTCAATAGAAAAGCATGCCAAATGGATTAGAAGAATAGAGTGACATAGATCTGAGAAGTGACTTTTTGAGCTATTTGACAAGAAATGGAAGGTAGGACTGCAAAGATAACTGAATTTAATATTTCAAAGTTATAATTATAAATGATGAGTACACTTGGAAAATGGAAAATACTTTGGAAGAATAATCTCTCAGAGGAAGAAGAGTGAACCAGTAGGAGCACAGGTCTCAGTGAGTTACCCAAAAACGAAAATAAGTGTAGGAGGATACAAATAACAAATATCTAAAAAACACTGATAAAGAAAAAGGGAATTACTCTTTCTCATTTGTCCTTTTTGCTCCCATCTAATTGCCTTTTTACATTGACTTGCTTGCTGGGCTGTCTCCTTTCCTGGCCAATGTGCCCAGGTGGCCAATAGCATCCTGGCCTGTATCAGCAATAGTGTGGCAAGCAGCACCAGGGCAGGGATTGTTCCCCCTGGCACTGGTGAGGCCACACCTCAAATCCTGTGTCCACTTCTAGCCCCTCACTTCAGGAAGGACATTGAGGTACTGGAGTGAGTCCAGAGAAGGGCAGTGGAGCTGTGAAGGGTCTGGAGTACAAGTCCTATGAGGAGCAGCTGAGGGAGCTGGGGGTGTTTAGCCTGGAGAAAAGGAGGCTCAGGGGTGACCTTACCACTCCCTACAACTCCTTGAAAGGAGGTTGTAGGCAGGTGGGCGTCTGCTCTGCTCCAAGTAACAAGGAATAGGACAAGATGAAATGGATTCAAGATGTTCCAGTGGAGGTTTAGGTCGAATATTAGGAAAAATTATTTGGAAGGATTGTCCAGTGTTGGAACAGGTTGCCCAGGAAGTTTTGGAGTCACCATTCCAGACGACATTTAGAAACTGTGCATCTGTGGCAGCTCAGGACATTGTTTAATAGTAGAATTAGTAGTGATGGATAAATGGATAAATGGACTGGATGGTCATATAAGACTTTTCCAACCAAAGTGATCGTATGATTCTAACTATCTGATTTTTATTTTTTTTTGGCTGTTGCTTTTCCTCTTGGTGCCAGGAAAATAAAATATAGAAATACAAGAGACTAAAATCGTGCCAGAAATACAAATCTAGTAAATAGTCTGATGGAATCTGGAAGAGAAGTGAAAACACAAACATATAAATAATGTGGCATATAATATATATAACATTATGTAGACAATATAAATTATAGATGGTATAAAAATGGTTAAATGTGTAGTTTTGGTTAAATTCTGGATTAGAAATAACAAATTGTTGAAGCGAAGCTATTATCAGAATTCAAATGAACCAGAATCACAAATGTATAAAGCCATCTTTTCGATGGATATTTAAGAAGAATATCACTAAATATGTAAGAACTGTGAGGTGCCTGCAGGCAAAGGCCCGTTTATCATGGTAGACTTAGAAACTAGAATATCAGTGACAACTTCTGGAAACAGTTCAAAATAAATGAATAAATAGAACTAATCCATTTGCTTTTGTACAAATGTGAATAATTTGTACCTGAACAAACTGAGGCATTCCTGGGTTCCAACACAGGGA
This sequence comes from Phylloscopus whistleri, assembly GCA_017589585.1. NCBI lineage: Eukaryota > Metazoa > Chordata > Aves > Passeriformes > Phylloscopidae > Phylloscopus > Phylloscopus whistleri. Next base: position 5,154,564 of record JADMLD010001485.1, on the reverse strand, counting down.
AATTTGTCCTTGTTCTCCACTACCCACGCATACTGGTTTCTCATTTTAGTGTAAAACGAGAAATGGGGTATGATTTCATTTCACAAGAGCATTATTTTTTCTTAGGAAAAACCGAGACACATCAGAAAAACAAATAGGATAAAAACAACAATCCTTCAAAACGTCTTGGATTTGTGGCAACTTTTCCACTCTCTGAAGTAGTAGCTGACACCCAAAATCAGAATTGCACAATAGACTGGCTTCATGCAAAGCTGGATCAATTAGTTCTGCTCAAATCAGGAGCTACTGCTCTGTTCCATTGTTCCCTTTCTCCAATTCATTTTCTCACTTCCATTCTGCCATTGTTCACTGAGGGCCACACTGAAATGGGACTGGGGAGATGACGAACAGCAACACTCTCACAGTGTCAACAAACTGCAGTGCATGGGGATGGAAAGCCATGGATGGAAACAAGTGGTCTTTACCCATGCCATTTGTGTGGGGGAGTTTGTCGAGCTAGCATCACAGTGAACAGCAAGGCTTTGTACAGGAAACTCTATGAGATGGCAAAAAACTCCAGAGGGTCCTTCAAGACACAGAAGTGTGGTGGTCATCCATGCCTGGTCACTGCAACACAGACATAGCTGATGGTCTCATTCTGCTGATCTCCTACAAGTGTGAAATTCATTACTCTGTAATAATAGGTGTTCCCTGCAGAAAATGATACGAAATATAAATGTTTAAATGCTAGAACGTTTAATTTTGTTTTGCTTTTTACTTTACTTACAGGGACAATACCGCTTCAAAACCAGGATAAAAAAGTCAAGGCACAGGTGGAAAGAGACGTGGACAGTTGAAACTCTCCCAAACTGAATCCAGTGAGGGACATAATGCAACAGGCTTCTTGTACTGTATCACCAGAAACAAAAAGGCAGGAGATGTATGGGCCTGCTGAGGAATTGTACAGGAGAGCTGGTGACAGAGGAAATGGGAAAAACCAAGCTTGATGCCTTCTTTCCTTGGTCTTTATGGGTAAAACCAGTCTTCAGGAATCCCAGGTTCCCAGGGCCAGTGGGAAAGTCTAAAGCAAGAAGGAGCAGGTTAGGTATCATATCAAGGAACTGAGCACACACAAGTCCATGGGACCTGGTGAAGCACCCCCATCAGCACTGAGGGCACTGGCCAGTGTCAATTTAAGGTCAATCCTGATCATCACGGCAACTGGGAGAGGATCCTGAGGACTAGAAGAAAACAAATGTGAGTCCCATCTTCAGGCAGGGTAAGAAGGAGGATTCAGAGAATTACAGGCCGGTCAGACACACCTTCATCTCTGGAAGGTGATGAGAACAGCCAGTGTCCTTAATACCTTCTTTGCCTTGATCTTTTCCAGTAAAACCAGACCTTAGAAATACCTGGGATTGAATGTGGCTTCCTCCTTGAAGGGAAAAGGAATTATAAAAGACCTAATGTTACAGAAAGTAAATGGTCACTATTAGTATCCTTGTCTGAAGTATAGATAAATATTTAAATTGAAGAAATAAAAGGTTGTATAATGAATATTTTTAAAGATAACTTGAACAAGTATGAAAATGCATCATGTCACACTGAATTTTCAAGATAGAGGTATAGTTCTCCACCACTCTACCCATCTGTCCCTTAGAACTTACGCTCATATGTTTATTTGTTTATTTATTTATTTGGGCTTTTTAAATCTAAATGTAATATAATATACAGGAAACTTTGTGCTTTACAGCATTCAGTGAGCACCATGGAAAAGAAATCCCTGGCCTTTACCTGAGTTTAAGTGTTATTAGTTCTGCTGAAAAACAGACATTTGATTTTTCCTGCAAACATTTTTGTCTTTTGTCAATTTTGTCAAGCTCTCCAAATTAGAGCAGATTATCATCACTATCACACCCTTATTTCTTCTAAATGCTCATGCAGACAAGGCAAGACCACACATCTCTGATGCAGCAGCAGTAATTTTGAGCAGGGGCAGAATTCTGCCTTTGCAGTCCGAGACCCTCTGAAATTTGTGTGGACTGAGATGACCCCTTGGGCAAGGTCAGCAGAATCTCAGCCACTTGCTTCCCAACCAGCTTAGCCAGTAAGCAGATTATGGATGCACTTGGAGAGTTTCTGAGTGCTTAACCCAATGAGACCCCTTCTGTGTTTTGCACTCCCAGGCCCATGAAGATGTGCAAGGCTGCAGAGGCTGTTCCATTCTTGATATGACAGTGCTGGGTGCTGAACTATTACCTGCCAAACAGCTGGTTAATAGGGAACAGTCCAGTGTTGTTTATAAACCAGCTCATAAAAAATGAACACTACTCTGTCACTTTTCGTTTTGTCATCATTCATTGTAAAGAGGAAAAGCCAAGTTAACGATATATCTGTCAACATATGTTTCATCTCACCTGCCCCTGCATTAAGAAACACCTATTGAATGCAAAGATTTTTTTTTCACAAACAAAAACAGTGTTCAAAGCTCTGTTCAATGCTTATTTTCTTTCTTTTTAGAGTAGGCAATATGAATTTTATTATATTTATATTTAGGATGGGTGATAACACTGTCATTTTTTCCATTGGATGACTGCATTTTTATCTACCTGTTCATGAGGCTGACAAACATAATGGAAAACTCTAACAGATTGACAGATCACACCTGGGTAATTTCCAAGGTGCTCCAGCTCTGCTACTCCTCCGTGTGCCCTCCCACTCCATGTGTCACTTCCACCCTGCTCTAACCTCCCACACAAATCCTTTCAACTGATGGGGAGTCCAATGGATCATCCAAGGTGTTTCCTTCAGCATCATGGGCCTCAGATGTGCCCATCAGCATCAACGCTGCCTGTAGTGTCCATGCTCCTTCCAGTGAATATCCCACCTCCTGATGTTCACAGAATGGTTTTTTGCCACCTTCTCCATTTCCCCCCCCTCCATTTCTGCTCTTCTTTTCACAACCCCTGCCTATCTTTCTCCACCCAGTCTCCTCCCAAACAAACCACCTGGTTATCCCTGTTGGGCTACATTTATTTCCAAAGGCCTGACACCACTGCATGTGCAATCTCAGCATTAAAAGTCATTAATGATACAGTTTCCTGGGCACAGCTGCCCTTACAAGGCTCAATCCCCAAAAGATCCTGAATTCCCCTGAGTTACCTGGTTCATACTAGTTTCACCTGGCTTGTCTTGTATGCTTTCTGAGACATGATGTCTCGCCTATGTCTTGATTCCCCTATTCAGCTTCAAGTAAGCTCAAGCACTGTCTTGTCCCACATGAAGTAATGTGTGTTTCCTCATCCTGTCTTTTTTGGGTTCACAGCACTGATCTCCCTTTCCAGTCACAAGTCATTAACCTGAACATGTCATTGGGACACTATCCTGCTTTCTGCAAAGGCACCATCTCAACACCACCCTTATCCTCTGCAACCCACAAGGCTTTCCTGGTGTTGGAGGAACACCCAGTCTGAGCACATTGGTCTGGGCACTGCAGCAGGGGCAGGACAAGGGACACATACAACCTCCTACTGACTGGAGGCTGCACAAAATGTGTCTGGGCTCGGGTCTGCCTGGATCTGTCACTGCTGGGGGTGGGTTATCTATGTCAAGGTTTGTGCTTGAAAAGATGTGCACGCTGCTGCTTTGTTTCAGGGAGGAAACAAATTTTCTGGGTGAAACAGCTTTGCTGAGAATTGACCAAACCTGGGTTTGGCTAAAAAGAGGAGGAAGAAAACCAAAGCATTTTGCCACATTACTTGACACCTGATGGGGATAATGCAGTTTTCCTTTCTAAGTATCTGGGAAAAGTATTTTCCATTGGCAAATATTTTTCTTAGAGGTGATAAATCATTTATTGTAATAATTTTAGTAGGAATACAAGTTCTGGGAGACCTCTCTTATCCCTGAGTTCCCCTCTCAGGCACAAATTGGCTGCAAATTCAAGACAAGTAATTTTGTGGACACAGAAATTGGATGTTATAATCAGGACACCTGATGAAAGGGTAAAGGAAAACAGAAGAAATCTGGGCTTCCTTTGAAACAAGCACAACAATTATAAACAGGGGATGATGTTTCACTACAAAAGCACAGGTGAACAGGACTTTATTTTTATTCCTATAATTTATAAAATATTTTGTGAAGACATCTGGCCAGTGTGAAAGGAGTCACTTGCACTATTGATTGATCTTCCTTTCCAACACCTAAACTAGATGAAATGCCAGAATGCCAGTTGAGCAGAAAAGCCAGAGGAAGGGTTTTCTGTGTAATAGGGCTTTTTGTATTATCTGGTATCAATAAAGACCTGATTATGTTCTTACCTGATATCAGTAAAGATCTGATTATATTCTTTCCTGATCTCTACTCCAAAGGAAACATTTTTAAAGGTTATCATTGCTCGTGTCAGTGACATTTCTGCTAAGCTCTGTGCCACTGCTGCTCCTTCCTTTGCTGCCACAGATGCATTCCCTGTCATCTTATCTAAACGGTCCTTCTGTGTTGTTTCTGGTTCGGTAATCTACTGTGGTAACAAACCATGGACAATGGCACTATTTGTAGAGGTAGTTGGAGGAAGAAGACTAATTAAAGGCCATTTTGAAAGGAAGATGGTGCCATTCCTTTAAAAAAAAGATATGAAGGCCATGCAGCTGTAACTGCTTTGGAAGATTTACTTTTGCTTTTAAAGCAGATGTCTCTGTTGTGATTTAATTATGAATAAACTGGAATAGCTGGATGCTAAGGGAAATCTGCTGCAAAAGCAGATGTCAGCCAGACTGTTTTAGTTCATACAAAGCACTTGTAAACTCCAGAGGGTTATGGCCTCTTTTAGTTAAACCACAGAGCCTGCAACTTATAGTGCTTATTGTTTATTTAATGCAGTTTGTGAAAAGCAGCTTATTAGGGAATGTTGAGATTGTCCCATTCCCTGACTTGTCTTGTTTTTCCCTGAAGAGCAATTCAAGGATGTTCTGCTCTTTTTTGATATGTAAAATCAGGCAAAACCAGGTTAGTACCTTATTAGCACTAAGCACATTTTCAGTCAAAAAGAAAGGTAATGCAAACATAGAGGTTTGAAGAAAATCTTAAGCACAGCTGAGACCTTCAAAGTTCTTGTAAGACCAAATCGCTTCGACTGGCCTTTCATTTTATGCTGAAATGAGGTTTTTTTCACTAAAAGATGAAACCTCTAAAATTACTCCAAGCAGACTTTTTCTGGTTTCCCTCCATCCCCAAAATCTTGCCTCACAGTGACTACAGAAAGTTCTGGGCAATTGTAGTGGAACAAGAAGGAAGAAAATGTGCCCCTGAAGGTCTGGAGCTGTGACACTAATACACTAGAGATGGATAAGGGATAAAATATGGAGATCTCTTATGCTTTCCACAGAAGACAGGATTTGGGTCCAGGATTAGGTAGCCAAATGCCTGCATTCAAGTAGCCTTCTGTAGACATCCATTTGTGGTAATGAGAACTTTGATGCCTTGTTCATGTAAGAACATTCATTTACTTATCTTAAACTGAGCTAAGCTACATCCCACCATTAGTATGTTTTCTAAACTGAATAAAAGGGTAAAGGATGAATTTAGTTTTTGTAACACCAACTGACAAGGTGGGGGCATCTATAGAGTTTTATGATTATGATGGAATCCTTAACATTGCAGGGTTAAACCAATATTTAAACAATTGAGAACAGTGCTGTTTATGTCTTGTGGCTGCTCTGACCATGGTTTGCTTTAACAGGGCTTGTGCTTCAGGTGGTTTGGGTTGTGAGAAAGCAGTTTTTGGAAACAGCTGATTGCTGTTTCCAAGATATCCCTGTCCATCTCCTGGTCCTTCTGCGTACACAGCCAAGCAAGCGTTCAGGAGCACCATCGAAGCAGCTTCTGCTTCCTGCAAGTGCATCTCTGAACCCAGCAATGAGGAGTGCTAACTTTACCACCAGGAATTTTGGTGAACTTGTGTCTTTCTACATAATCTCAGTCTGGCTGCTCAGTAATGTGAGTAGGAGAAGCAACAGAGATTCACAGGACCTGTCCAATTGCAGTCTAATTTTCTGACTTGACAGCAGCAGCACCGAAATTCTCTGAGGGGTTTTTCCCATTTCTGTGTCCCTGTGCAAAGACAGGCATTTCACCTCTCCCCCAGCAGTGTGGAGCTCCTGTCAGCCTCAGCAAAACAGCTGCTTCCCTGGAGAAACCCCTCCTAGGCAAGCACATAATGCTGTGGAGTAATGAGGCAATTGGCTTAAAACTGCATTTTTTTACTTGAAAAATGTATGTGGTTAATATTTCATTCTGCATATAATTATTAATCTGTATTTCAGCTTTTCTTTAATCTATTTCTAGGCAAAGTAGGGATGAAAACAGGACTTTATATAACCCTGATGAAAGCATCTGTCAAGGAACAGGAAAGAAATAAGTACAGGAGACTTGTTAATAGAACAGTAAAACTATCTGGAGACATAGCATTAAAACGAGGGGGCTTAGTGCTCTAATTAAACCATCTGCTTTTAAAATTGATTTCCTTTAGCAACTGGCTTGATTGCTGGGGCATCCCTGTGTGGCACTGAGCTGAGCCCCTGGACTTGCCTCAATCAGTCTTCCCTGGCCATGGAGGCACTGTCCTCCACCCCAGCTGTCTCTCTTTTTGGTGCAAAACGGCCCCCAAAGCCATCATTCTCATGCAGGACAACTCCAAAGAGGTGGCTCCTGTCGCAGTGGGGCTATATCACCTAAGATAGGGCCATTTCTACCTCATCCATACACCTCCTTCATCAGATTCTATGCTGAAACAGTAAATGACAGCCCCAACTTTTGGGGGAACAGGGCAGAGGAATAAAGTAACCTTTCTCCATCCACTGAAGAAATTTCCTTGTTTAAATATAGTGACTACTGACTGCAGGGCATAACTGGAACAACTTTGCAATTTTAAGGCTTTGTGAAGAAGTCAGATCCCATGTCATTCAGCTCTACTGATGCACCATCAAGTGTCCACTGCCCAATTTATTTTCCACACATAATATGCTTTCACTGCAGATGAGCAGGTTTTCCTGCTTTCTTGTTGCATTTGCTTTTGCTGACATGGTGTGCAGGAGAAGGAGAAATGCCATTTCTATCACCACAGCCATGAGGACCATGCTCACCCTTGACTTCTTTTTACTGAAGATCTTTCATCAGTCTAATGAAATAGAATAAGTACCTGCAAATGTCAGCCACTGGGATCCAATGCTTGCAAAAGAAAACGTGCAGGAGCCTCCCCAAAAGGAAAGTAGGCAGCAGTGGGGGTGGCTGACTAGAGACAATGTGCAGAGCTGCTGGGAAGCAGTGGCACAGGTTACACATACTGCCTTACCTGCCCTCACTGAACTCAACCTTGTAAATTCAGAGAGCAAAGCAAAAAGCATGGGAAAAGCTAATTAAATGCAGCACTCAATTAAAATCCCTCTAAAAATTTTTATTAGTTTTATGCAAAACAATTTACTCATCCTTTTATTATTCTTCTCAGTTTCTTTACGAGGAAAGACTGTCCGGGGGAGTTGGAAAACCAAGGTGTAGGGTAATCCATGAGCCTGGGAAACTAACCCTTTATGTGCCAGTTTGACATGATCTAAACAGAATGCTGAGCTGCTGCCTGCATGCTCAGCTACCCTGAGAGGAATCATAGAACCATGCAATATTGGGTTGGAAGGGACCTCATGGAAAATCTGGTCCAACCTTTCTTGACAAAAAGTATGGTCTAGGTAAGATGGCCCAGGACACCGTCCAGCCAAATCTTTAAACTGTCTAATGCTGGGCAATCCACCATTACCCTGGAGAGATTATTCCAATGGCTGGTTGTTCTAATTCTGAAACATTTTTCCTCCTGTCTCTGGTCAGAATCTCCCCAGGAGTAACTTTTACCCCTAGTATTTTCAATGTGACTCCTTGTAAAAAGGGAGTTTCCATCTTCTTTATAGTCACCCTATAAATACTGGAGCATGGTAAGAGTGTCCTCCTTCTTTTCTCAAGGTCGAACAAACTCTTTTCCCCATGTGGAGCCTTTCTAGTCCTTAAATTATCCTTGTGGCCCTACTCTGCACCTTTTCCAGCCTGTCCACATCTCTTTTTGCCTAGTGGGGACCAAAACTGAGCACAGAATTCCAAGTGTGGCCTCACAAGTGGGATAATGACTCCTTTATCATTGCTGATGCTGCCCTTGTTGATGCAGAAGCAGCTCCTTGGCTTGAAGTGATTACTGACCACCTCCTGGGGCGAAAGAATTGAGCCTACTCCAAAGAACAGCAAACAGTTAAAAATAATCCCTCTAAAGCTTCCTGGAAATGGTAGGAATTGCTGTTTGAGCCTTTTCATTTTCTACATCCGCAAAAGCTTGGTGTTGGCAGAAAGACACAGAGAAGGTGGTCTGTCTGTAACAACTTTTATTTTTCTTCCTCTTCAGCTGTGCCAAGAAGAGGAGCCTACTGTCAAAATGTCTCTAAAATTAAAGCTAATTTATCAGGAGCACCCCTACTTATTTTCTTTCATTTTAAAAGCTGCCTTATCTTGCATTAACAGAGGCTTGAACAACATGTTCTTTATAAGCAAGTGTAAAGTGCTCATAATGCAAATGGATGACAACAGGACCACACAAACTCCTGGTTGCTCCTCCAAGCAGCCAGATCCCATCCAGCCCCCAGCCAGAGTCCAGTGGGGCAGGAAACACACTTTGGGGTAGGGCTTGTACCCTACAGCACCCAGCAGCACCCCACAGCCGCCTACTGACACTACAGTCAGCACAGGGTGCCAGCCAAGTGCCCATGGACCCTGGCATTAGAGACAAAGGGCTCTGCCAGCCCCAACCACCCTCACCTGGCTGAGTAAAGCCCATGGGCTCCACAGCCACAGTGGGGGATGGCTCTGCCAGCGTGTTCTCCATGGTGAGACTTCTGTTGCTGTGAGTTGGTTTGGTCAGTCTCAGATTTTGTGTTTGCTGGGGAGAGGAAGAAGAAGGTACCCACAGAAGAGAGCTGGTGCTTCACAGACAACAAAAAATACTATGTCAGTGTTCAAACTGGGTAAAATATTAAAGGTTGCATGAGTATGGGAACCCAGCCAGTTTCAGCTGCAAAGATCTCTGTACCTTTGAGCAGTATGGGAAGGCTCACCATACTTGGGGCTTAGTAACCTCCTGTTTCACAACGTACAGCCTGTCTCTGCTGTCCTCTAGATGTCAGTGACAGACAGCACATGGCAGCTTCCTGCTTCCATCCACACCCCGTCATGGCTGGGCCAGGCTCTTCCCTCCTTCCCTTTCCCTGGCTTCATTGTCTCTGATACAGGACTGACACTTCGTGGCAGCACCAAAGGAATTCATCCTCCAAAGCAAGCCAAGATGCAAACCCATGACTTCCATTTTTGGAAAAGGCTGGTTTCCAGTTTTCCCACGGGTAAACTGGAACGTGGCTCCTTGGTACCACGGTGTCTCACCATGTGCTGGGGGACCATCTGGATGTCCACGAAAGCATGGCTGTGCTTTCCCAAAGCAGGTGTGCTCTCCTCAGAGGTGATCAGGAGATCCCTGATCGAGATAGGAATGCCACACCAGGGTGTGCTCATGGTGTTACAGCAGGACCTTCCAACAATGGATAGCTAAGGAGGTGCAGGAGAAAGAGAAGGCTATTCAACAACTTCCTGTGCTAATTTACATGAAATTAACTTACTATTAATGGAACTGCTGGTAAAATAGTTTTCCATCAAAGCCTTTCTTGATGAAAAATGAGGTGATTGAAAGTGCACATAAAAACAAGTCAACATATCTGCTCTCTTTGGGGCTTCTATCTTTCAAGAAAAATGCAAAAAAAAAAAAAAAAATTGCATTGGCTTGTTTTCCATCTCTTTATTCTACAAGGAAAGTGAGTGACATTTTTCCAAACATCCCTAATGTATAGATCTTCAGTCAGCACATTGTGAAGACCATATTCACTAGAGACCTCATTCTCTAACTTCACTTTTTTTCAGCCCCTCACCTCCCTTTTATTCCCCAGGATGTGAAAAAGGTCTTCAGAAAGGTACAAAAATTACATAGTTTGCCTTTATTGATCCCTTATAGTGCCAAGTCTCTAAGAGCATCTTTTATAGGGACTGCTGCTGATTGGTTAAAGATATTGCTAAGATACTATAATGTGCTTAGATGGGAGAGAGAAAGCTAAGAACACCTGAAATGTTTTTCTAATTTCAACTATTGCCATCCCTGAAGACAGTTTAATACAAATTTTAGGTCATCCTAATCCTGAGAGGATATTGAGCAGGTCTTCATGGTAAAGAAGGTCCTGTAAAGTTACAGTGATCAAAACTCTCCCCAGCCTTTAGCTGGGAAAAGCTGCTGAAGCAGTCACCATATCATGTTTCATTCTCCATGGTTTTAGGACATATGCAACAGTGTTTTTCTTCCTGTTATTATTATTAAACTTAAGAGCAAATGTCCCATTGGGGTTTGGAGAGCATGAACTCCACAGCACCATCTTAATGCATCTACTCTGAGGGCCTTTGGCTGCCACAGTGAGAGGTGTTTTCTGGTGAGTTGTAGATTGCAATGGCAATTGATTACCCTGGGAAGAAGATAATCAGTATGTTTGTTACATTTCCCCTCATCAAATATCCCAAAACTTCTCATTCATCTTCATAACCTCTCAGCTGGTGACACAAGGCGGGGAGACTGATGTGAAGCTGGGGGTGGTGGCAAAGAGAAGACACAACTGCCCAGAGATTGCATTTGAAGGTACAAAGAGGTGTAAAGCAAGGAAAGAAAACTAGAAATTACTCTGATTAATGTGTTGGAAGTCTAGGTGGGATGGTACAACAAGGGGTGGGGAATCCAGTTGCAGGAGCCTGCTGAGAGATGCATGCAGGAAGCAGGTTGGAGCAAACACCACGAGAGCAACTTTGCTGAAACAAATGCAGCGATTTTGTTTTGACATTAGGAAATCCAGGCAGCAGCACTGTGCTGGGGGTGAATGAGAAGCAGCAGCAAGAACTACTAGAGAAGGGGAAGGGGGGACACCCTGAGCCCTGTGCAGACAGAGCAGGCAGCATTCAGAGGCTGAAAGGAAGGAGACAGGTTGTGTACATGCTTGGGGAAAAGTGGCCATTGCCTTTGCCTTGCTCACCACAGCCCAGAAACAGAGCTGTGACCACAGCAGTTCTCAGGCCCCTCACATACAGGATCTTATGCTGGAGGTGCTGTTGTCTGCCAAGGATAGACATGTTCCTTGTTCAAACTAGTGGTGAATTAAGATCTGCCTTTACCAACATTTTTATATATATATGTCTGTTTCTTGAACTGAAATAAAATGTTAGAAGTTTTAAAAGGTGGTTGGCTACCCATGGTCTTTTCCAGATCTGTATTTCACTCCTGCAAGCTGCTGTAAGTTCAAGGAGTGCATCCCTGGCTATCGATTTTTCTGACACCTTTGAATTAACTGAAGGTTAAAGTCTGTCAAGAGAATGTTTAATTCATGTATTTAGCAAGCACAGTTCTTTCATCTGCCCACACAATATGCCAGGAAATATGCTAAATTGGAGCAATAGCTCAATCAGGGCTAAAATGAAAAACTGTTAAACAGCAACACTTCTGCCAAGACACTGAGAGCAAGTATCAAGATCACTCTAATTACAAATTATTCTAGCTGAAGTAATTAAAGAACTCATTTTGGACTTGCTTCATGGAACTACTCCATGCTATTGACCAGTGGGAATCTCCTTATCCTGGGGATCTCAATTGGATATCAGTGGTGCCATCAGGACAACTGGACTCTGCATGGGCTCAGCCACTACCTGACAAAAGCATAGCTAAAGCAGAAGAAACCAACTCATATGACAGGTAATTCCTGCAAGGGAGACTTATTCAAATGAAAGAACAACCAGGATGATGAAGACTAGCTGGTCACAAATAAAGTTCAGCTGGAATTTGGAAGAAAGTTTCTTTTTTTGCTATAAGATAAGCAGGATTTTTAGACAACTTTCCAACTAGCAGAGCAGAGCCAAAAAACCACAGGAAAAAAATATCAACCCAGATCCAATGTTGTGCTTTTAGTTGGAGTTGTGTAGTTTTATGACATAGACTCTGTGGCAACAGAAACAGCAGAGGACTTGTCTCTGTAACCCAAGAATCTTTTCTAGGCTGGTTATTTAATGCAGACCGTGAAATATGTTGCACTGAAATGCCATTCCCTCTGCAGGTTTCAGTAGGTATGAATGGGTTTGATGGATACTCACACTTTGCTCTGAGCACAAATGTTCCAAAGGACATAAAATGGACACTTAGGGCTTAAGTATTATAGTCCAGCTGGAGCAGCACTGATGCTACAGCAATTTACCTTAATGACTCAAGACCATATTTCACAGCAATGCTGTATAGCTCTTCTCACCTAAAAGCCCTTTCATGGCTTAAACTCAAATTTATGCCACTCATGGAATAGATCTAAAAGAAAAAAAAAAAAAACATAGCAAAGAAAAAAAGGTATCAAAACCAGGAAGAAAAACAGAGGATTTGAAGCTATGAAAACCCAGAGATTAAAGTGTGCTGAGGGAAAATTATACCAAGAGTGCCAATGATTATGCAAGTCTCATAGTAGGAAGCCCATTACCTTGGGGGCCAGCAGTGGAAGCCATTAAGCAGACATTACCAGGCGCAGCGTGGGAGGGCAGCAGCAGGATGACCTGACTCTGCAGCAGCAGTCAGAGGCAGTGCTTGTGGGACCACAGCCGGCTCAGCAAGCTGTGTTCCTGTCTTTTGGAGAGGGCACAGGGCTGTGTCACTGCTCCAGGCAGGTGATATCACCGAAGGACTCTGCAAGGGCTATTCCCAGCAGACAGCCTTTAGGCAATAGCTGAAAGAGGACAATATGGGTGTATGGGCAAAGAAAACTGAAGCAGCAAATCTGGAGCCCCATCCAAATACAGCTTTAATTAGAAAATCCACAATTAAATGATAAATTATGTATCTGAACACATTAGTGTGCTGCTTGTATCATGCTCAAGAGTGATTCAGCTTTCTTAATTCTCACACCTGAAAGGCTGACCTCTTCACACCCATATTCTTCCCACCTCTCTCCATTAAGCGTATAAAACTGTGAAATTCAGATAATCTAAAGGAAAAGGAAGGGAAGAGCTGTTAGCCTTAACATCAGGCTCCATGGGATGGATGTTGCAAATGAAGGATGGACTGGCACTTATGTGCTGCAGACTGGAGCCCCACAGCGGCAGCACCCACACCATATCCAGCACTGCCTGTGCTTTCCTTACAGCTTTGCCCTGTGAAAGAGAAGCTGGCACACAAATTGGCAGGAAAGAAGGAAAATTGGCTGAGGCTATCTTGGAAATGCATGCAGAAACCATCAAATCTGATAATTACCCCTTTCCTATTGGGAAGGTGTGAACTGGAACTATTTAATGAAGAGGAATAATGGGGTAGCAGCAGCTGGAGAAGCAGAATGGGACAAACCTGAGCTGTTATCTTCAGAAAATCTCACCTGCTACAGCTCCATACTATTTGCCTGGCCTTGCCCCTGGACTCCTGATCACCTTCTGCAGGTTTGCCTCCATGCCAGCACTGATCTGCTCCTCACTGCTTTAGTCACACACTGGTGAAACAAATCCCTCATGCCTAGGTGCAGTGGTGGTCTGGACCCTGTGGGAGTCAGACAAGCAGTGATGGCTTTTGCTTTGCATCTGGGGCTAGAAGTCCTCTACACCCTCAACTCTGGCACTTCACAGTGACATGTTTGCAAAATGTTGCTGGTACCAAAGTGCCTCACCCAAAGAAACAAGGCAAAAAAAGCTACTACATTTTTTTTCCCTGGGTTCCCAGCAGAGTAACTCAATCTGCCAGGTTTATACATGGAAGGTGCTGTAACACAGAGAGATGTTGTCTCAGTTCTTATTTTTCACATCTTGATATTCATTGATTGCAGTGGAATTGATCTTGATCTCCAAAGAGGTACAAAGGAAAGATAAGCACAGGTTTCTGTGTGGCATGGTTGAAGGGGATAGAACCCCTGGACCTGGAAGTGTGTTCTTTCCCTGGAGGGTGAGCTTCCTCTCCTGAACTAGATGTATGTACTGTGGACAGCTAAATTGGATGGGGCAAACAAGCAGCTAGAGACTGGCACACATTTCTCAAGGTCTCAGCTTCTCAACTCCCTGTTTCCAAATCAGAATATAACAATTCCTTTCTTGTCTTTTGAACACAAATTTTCAAGGCTCCAGCTGACCTTTTCCTTAGAGTGCTAATTCCTTAAATCTCCAGTTTTCTGTTTCACAAATTTATCAGAGGATTGAATCACATGAAATGGTCACCTTTAAAGAAATCACATAGAGGACTTGCACCCAAAGTGTTTGCTTGTGCTGCACCATGCAGCCTGAGGAGGTTACTTCAGATGAGACCATCAAGGCACTTTCAGTGACAGCTTGGTTGACGTATGGGGAATGAACTAGGCAAGTCCTTCTGGCACCTAAAAAGCAAACCAAGCAAATCAAGCAAATCAAGCAAATCAAGCAAATCAAGCAAACCAAGCAAATGAGAGTCCAGTAGGACCTTGTCACAGCCCAGACTGACTGCCCTGGGGTAGGAATGAGATGCAGACAGACTGGCACACACATGCTTGCATGTGAACAAACACAGTGATGACTTTCGAGCACTTTTTTTGCACTGATGCTGCCCTGGCACAGGGAGCAGATGCAGAGCTGGGATGCATGGAAGGATGACAGCCAGTAGCAAGGCATGCCACTCCATGTGACCTCTGCCTGCTTTCTGCTCTCTGCTTTCTCTCTCTGGTCTCTGACAGCCAGGTAGGAGGAATGGCAGTGTCACTGGTTTCCACACAGAGTGCAGGCCGTGATGCTGCATGAGCAAAGTGACACAGAACATCGCTCCCTCTGCAAACCAAGATCCTGCCCACTCGTGTGGCAAAATCTGCTTCTGCCCACCATGACATAAGAGCTACTACAGCTCTGCTCACTTCAAGCAGTGCTACTGATCCTGCATCAGCTGAGGATCCCACTGCAGGCATTTCAGGCTTGCCTATTCCATCTGTACCTCTTTTTTGCATCCTGCCTAAAGCAGATGGCACAGAACCTTGCTCTAGGGTTCAAAAGTCACAAATGGAGTTTTCATGGCAGCAACCACGATAGATAGCAGGTAAGATTTAGACAGGAATGATAAGGTATTAAAACCTATTTACTAGACTGAGAATCAAAGGAAGACTGTAATTATGCAAACTGTACCTTTGGTTAGCCACTTAACTGGTAAAATGTATTTTATTGCCTTCTATGGATTGGCAAAGTGGATAACCAAACCAGGAACTCACATTCCTTTCAGAAGTGAAAAGCAGTGAAGGTTTTAGCCCTAGGAACAAAACTTCATTTTGTGAAAACATCCTGTCCCAAGTGTCCAAGCCACCCTAAAAGATCTGCCCTTTATTTCCAGGTAACATGAGTATAAAAAATGGAAGACGATATGTCATCCCTTTTTTCTTTTTTTTTCTTTATTACTATTTACCTGGGGAGACCCCAAACCAGCAGGTATTCTGGACACGTTGCAATTCCCATGCAGTCACTGGGGTTCAAAGGCAATTAACACCTTACAGAATCAGGCTCACCCATCCCAGGTGAAAAGTTCTGCAGAGGCTGCCCAAACTAAAGCACCAGACTGCCACCACAGCAAGCTGCAGCAAGAATAAACTCCTATATTTTCATTGTTTCTTTTAGCACATACAACACAGTGCAGATTTCTTTTTTGAATTACATTTTTTTATTAGATGAACACAGTTTAATACATAACATGTACACAACCTAGGATGCAACATGCTCCCTCCCCTACCGAGTTACAGAACACCGACGCCATGAAGGGGAACACCAGCTCTGTGTTTGTGACCCCACAGGGATGTTACAGATGGCAAGGAGTGGAAGCTTTGCACACAGGTAGGTCTACACAGGACAGGATGACACACATGAGGAAGAGGTAAAGATTAGGAAGAAGGGAGTAAGCTGGATCTGCCCTGGCTGAAGGACTGCTCTCAAGAAGATGTTCTCTGTTTTCCCTCCAAATTCCTCAGGGAGCAGGAAGGTGAAGCATAGGCCATGATGCAGCTGGAGTCATGTGGAAGTCAGTGGTGTGTGGTGTCACATGTGTCACTGCCAGCCAAGGGTCCCTGTGAGAACCACTGCTCAGGGTGCCAGAGCAAGCTGTGGGCCATTCTGCACTGGGTCTCCCACTCAGGCCCTCTGTGAATGGTGACTATATGGAGCTCCATCCTCTTCCCACTGTTCATGTCAAGGTGTAGAGAAATCAGTGAATAAGTTACTGAAAACTAATGGGATTTGGCATCTGCCTGGTGATCACCCCACTCTGGCACTCCTGTGAAGGGCCACAAGGCAATTTCAGGGTCCTACTTCTGAACCGTGATATGGCCTGAATAGGACACCTCAAATAAATGGCCTGATGGTGGAGAAGGACAGGGAGGGATAACCAAGAAATCCACTGAGAGCTTGGCAGCTGCTCTTCATTTCAGTGATAGCACTTGGGCTGCTCAACACTAGAATCAGACACTATTTTAAAGAAAGTGTAAACATGAATTTATGGGCTTTACTCCGGTTTGCTTCCCTTGGAAGGTTTGATTCCAGACAATCAACAAAAGGAAAAGAAAATTAAAAAACAAAGTCACCTATCAAAGAAAAAATCAAAGAGGTCGGAAGACTCATCAAAAACTGTTTCAGTCTTATAAAGCATGTGCCTTTTGATTCAGGCCTCAAAATAAATTTACTGCATTATTAAAAAAATAGCAATATAGAAACTACGCCTTTCTCAGTTCAAAGTTTAAGCACATCTAAGAAGACCCCACAGAAACAGTCCTCTTTCTGGCAAGGCACTATCCAGCAGTGTGTGGCACAAACAAAAACACCTCTATAAAAGCCACTGATACAGTGAATGTGCACGTGCATGTCAGCCCACACAGCAACTTCAGCTAGGTAAAAGGATTCAGTTTCACTCACGCTGCTCTCCATTTTAAAAAGTGGGGTAGTTATAAGTATTAGCTAAAAATTGGGATCATTTGGTTCTTAAGCATAACTTTATATGCCAAAATTTTAAACAGAATTAAGAATTTCCTATTTCTTTCAATAAATGTCTCTAGTTTCCCCAGACCTTTTCAGTTACCTGATAGCTACATTTCATTACTACAAAACTGATTTAAAAAATTCCAGATCATCTTGTGTAACAAACTAGAAGTCTACTTGCTTTAATTACAAAAATAAGGCTGTCGTACAACAGACAAAATTCACATCCAAACGTATATACCTTTTTTTTTTTTTTAACTAACTATTTATAATTCAAAAACACACATTCTAAGGGACTTACACTGCCAATCCATGCAGGCAAGCAGGATATCTTTGGAGCTAGTGTTGTCCTCCATACAACTGACTATGCCCACACGCATGCTCTGAAATAAGCCAGGTTTACTTAACATCTGAAACAAGACTAACTCTCCACTAAAGGAGAGCCTTCTATTCTACAATTATCAAAATTCAAAAGGAGCTCCGTGAAACTAACTCACCCCTGGAGAAATCAGTGTGGTTTTTCCATTCACACCAGTAAGCCTGGGATTTCACCCAGGATTACTCATGTGTATATGCTTACACACTTTGCAATTTTTTCAGACCTGGGACTTCAGGCAGTTCTCAAAGTTTACAATGTATCAAGTACAGGATAAATCCAGGATGGCTTCTCAACTGCAAGTAATCAACTGCAAAATTACATAAATTTATATCTCTATTCATTTACAAAGTTAAATAACTTCTTTTTAGGAATAGTTATATTGAACGTGGTGAAGTTAACAATGTACAGCTCCACCTCATGTCATATTCCCTTCCTATAGTGAGGTTCAAGTCTCATGAAAATATGGGATTAGTTACAAGAACGTCACAGTACCTTGACACAGACAACATAATTCTTAAAAATGCATGTACAAACATCAATGCCCTTTCAATATTCCTCTAAAGAAGGTGCTCTGGCAAAGATTTTGACCAGTAAATACAACTATGGACTTCAAATCTGTGTGCGCTCTTGCTCCATCTAGCTCTTTAGCTCAGCTGACCAGCCACGTTTATTCAGTCCGGTAAGAAGGTGGCTAAGAGGTGACCCAATGGTATCCTACAACTAACTATCTGGAGGGCCATCAAAAAAAGAATGGTGCCAACTTCTTCTTGTAAGTGCCAAAAAAACCCAGCAAAGGCAGCAGCCTCAAATTAAAGCCTAGGAGTCAAAGTTGGACTTTAAAGTTTTCACTAGGAAAGCACTGCAGCAATGTCACAGGTTTCCTAGAGAGTTATAGATCTGCATTGCTGGATATTCTTAATGCTCTGCTAGACAAACCCATATCTGATCTGAGCTAGTGTGGTTCTTCGGCCTGATTTTGAGAGTGCTGGACCAGATGACCTTCAGTTGTCCCTTCCAGCTGACAGGTTTGGTATGCCATGATTACTGATGTCAACAGAAGAGTGATTTGTTTCACAGTGTTGCTTTTTTTGTGATAGTGTTGCTTTCTGACACTTTTTACAAGTCTGGTTTCCTTCAAATCACACAGTCTGAGTGATGCTGTGATTGCAAAGTAGCTTTTCTACATAGTGGTTGTCCTTCATTTACCCAAAGACATAAGGACATTCACTGTGATGGCACTACCTTGACAGTATGAAATCACTTGAGTAAAAGCTACATTACAGCATAGCTGTTATTTATGTATCCAGATTTGATTCAGGATGCATGATGCAATTTTACTTCTGTCTAGAATGCATTTTGTAAAGGTTATTGGCAAGTCATGGGCCTAAGTTCTGCTATGTGCATCAATGCAGTCCCACTGGAATAATCTCCACTTCCTTTACTTGGCTCCTGTTTCTCAGCTGAACAACCTCTCTGGCCTCATTTGTAAAGCAAATGTCTTTGAGGCACCTCCACACAACCACGACCACACATGGGGATATAACCAGGAAAACAGTTAGGCGAGTTAGGCATGCTCTTAGACCCTGGTGGAGTGTTTAACCATCATGGGACTGAAACCTGGCTCTCAAAGTGTCCCCCTGACTCTCAAGTGGCTTGTGGTGGAGCTGTGTTACTGAAGGTAAACTGAAGTTTTGGCAAAATTTCATTTTAAGATAGTCCAACTATAGAGGTCCAACCTTGAGTGTTAAGACTTTCTCAGTTAAGAGATAACTTCATATTATCAGTAGTTATTAGAGTCCCTTTAGCTCTTCTGAACTCCCCAGTATTGCCACCAAGGGTTTAACTGAGCATTTCACTGCATTTGAAAACATGTCAAAATATTTCACTTTGGCACCTCCTTCATGATAGCAACTTGTTTTAAATAGTCAGTTGCAATGTGCATCATTAGACAGATCAAATCTTCATTAAAGAGATTAGCAGCCCATGTCTCTTAAAATAACCATGATCTAAAATAAACATCACAATAAATAAATGCAGAGCAAAAATATGGCAGTTATTGGCTTAGACTGAGATCTCAGGATTGATGCTTTTTACCTTCTGGATCATAGCCAGCACAAACAGCATCATAACCACCAGCACTTCAACTATGACAATGAGCTAATTTGAAATACAGTAGTGGGAAGAATCAAAAAAAACGTAAGGAATATGACTACATAAGTATACCCATGAATGATACAAGCCCTACCCTTCCACTCCATATTCTGAAACATACACGCCTGTTAGAACATCAGGGCCAGTTCCAAAATCCAAAGACAAAAGTGAAACATCAACAGTGAGCATTTTTACAACAGAAGATGAGTAGCCCAGCCTTAATCCTATTTCATAGGTGTGTTATTAGCTCCACATTATTGGAGAGCACCATCTCATGGCAAGCAGACTACTACTAATGACACGTGTTTGCTCTATCACAGTGATCCATTAGGGAAGCTGTTATGTGCTGAAGAATAGAGTCACTCATTCAGGAATGTGCTTGTTGATACTTCACATGGGCTTTCTACGGTTCTGACTCCTATTGAAAAGAGAAAAAATAAGGAACATTATCAATTATTATTAACCTAATATTAATGCTACAAATACATTCTCATCTCTTGTACCTGTGACCTTTACATATAAGGTGACCCTAACCCCAGACCACTTAGGAGCTGAGGATGCATCTCTCTGAAGTACCACCAGACTGAAGCAGGAAGTTTATAGACACCTCTCCAGGCCTCCAACACCATATTGTCTAGGAGCAGAGCTGCATGGAAAATGGTATTTCAGATTGTGTCAGAACACCATCTTTTTCCTAGGACAAGTTCTCCAAGCTACAAAGTGAGGCAGGCTGCCAAAATAACCTGCTTCTGTGGTTCTCTGATGAGGTTCCTTCCTACTCCTGTCCCCAAAGGGGTCCAGAAATAAATTAATTCCTGGCAGAAGAAGAACTCTGTAGATACCCAAGAGCTACCACACAGGCCTGAAACAGTACTAGCACCAAATATATCTATATCTACAGTACCCAAGGAAAGAAAAATCCTCCCCTCTGTGTCTGATCTACTGCCAAAAGGTGCACCACACAGCCTGTTTGAACAAGTGTCCAGACTTCATATGGCAATAAAATTTCCTCTGTTATACTGCCCTCAACAGAAAGATGTTACCTGGCTTTGTGTTTTGAACTCTAGATATATGTTTGCTAAAACTGAATTCAAAAAATTTAATATAAGTTCTGATTCCTCCAGCATTTCAGCATTAAAAAAAATTAATGCCTAATGAGCCATTACCCCAGGCTTCAGAAAGTCCAGTGATTAAGATCCTAGTTCTGTCTCCTGTTATAATTAAGCCAGTTGCTTACAATTTAGATTGATAATACAAAGGAGAATGTAATCTTTAAACT
The DNA here is from genome assembly GCA_017589585.1 of Phylloscopus whistleri. NCBI lineage: Eukaryota > Metazoa > Chordata > Aves > Passeriformes > Phylloscopidae > Phylloscopus > Phylloscopus whistleri. Next base: position 5,133,688 of record JADMLD010001485.1, on the reverse strand, counting down.
TGATTTATCTGCTGTCCCAAATTACTCCCATGTATATGCTTGCTTTCATTTAAAATGCTTTACTTTTCCTTACAACCATCTCGATTACTTCATTAGCATTAAGGTGATATGGACAAGGTATGGATCACAGCAAGGCTGCATCTGAACACAGAGTTCCATCCCACACAGGGATCAGAGAAAATTCAATCTCAACATCTCAAGAATTTCATGAAAAGTCTGCAATACTAACCTTTGATGCCAAAGTAGGTTTCAGTCCAAGAAAGGAGAATACAGTGTTGCTCTCCTTTGATTCAAAAAAGCCATCATAATCCTAGAGAATTAAAAGAAGAAAAGATGAGTCAACATCTGTATTCCTATTTTCTGATTGGTATTACCACACTTTGTATTAGACTAAAAAGTGATGTGTAATAATGCTCAGAAAAAAATATTGATACTTACCCCTATTCTCCTACCCAAACCTACAACCTAAACTGCAATGATATCACAAAATACAAACTACAGTGGTGAAGAAAAACGCATCAATTCTCTAACTTCAGCATCTCTCACTATGACAGGAAAGTACAAGCATGTACTTGCATCAAAAGAAACTCTATTGTAGGTATATTTTAAACATATTTAAGTGCAGAATTTCTCCTAAAACCTTTATGGTGCACTAGATGAAGGTACTTTACCAGCATTTCCATAATGATATACTGCTATATCAGTGCGAACTGGGATATTTTGCAGTTGCATAATTATTTAGACAGCCTCAGCCCTCCCAAAAAAACAACCCATAGCTGCACAAGGGCAGTTTCCCAGCCTGACCCTCTATACTAAAAGCACCTGTGAAAGACACCAAGAGGGCAGCAGGAGGCCCTCAGGCCTCAGATATATTAGCTGACATAAGTAGAAAGAGTAAACCTTCTAAGATGACTTTTTGTTGTTTTCTTCTTAAAACATGGCATGTGCTAACTAAGGAATTAACAAAAATTTACAATTAATTGCCAGAAAATAAATCCAAGTAAAATAGGCAAATCAACTAAGGCATGGTGTAAACTCAAAGATTACTGAAAGGATTCCCAACAGTACCATGGATTAAAAAGGGACAATGTAATTATTGAATACCTAGAGAAGCAATAAGTAATACTGAAACTCTGCAGAAGGATGTTTGATTAAGCCCTTGACCTCTAAGAATGAGACTTCAAAAGCTGCATGGACACTATTAAACCTTAAAAAGGTCTGTTCTGACTCTTCTAAAGCAGATGAAAACCCATGAGGGGCACAGGCTACATAAGCAACACACAAGAGGACAGCGCATGATCTACCCGAGAAGTAACCTTCATTTGCTCCAGGGGGCTCATGGACAAGTGAGTCACACTGTCTCTGAAGGTAGGGCAGCAGGGGATGAGTACAGCCTACAGTGAGAAGGACCCTTCCTTTAATATCAGGGCTAGTCTAAATTGACTGAAGATGCCCATTACAGCCCTGTAAACTACCAGCAGCCAACCTGCGGGCACGCAGCTGTTTTGGCAGACACCTTCCTGAGTCCCCACCAGGAATACTCTCCCTCCTAAGCACCACAGGCAGTCTTCACTAACCCCCAGACACTTCTTTGTCTCATCAGTTTGTCCAGAGAAGGTTCTGTGTTTGTTTGGATGAGTCATCTCTCAGCACCATTTCCAAATTCTGGGGTTCTCCTGAAGTCTCTTAATCCCAGTGCTTCTATTAGCTAGAGAAGTATCACTTCTCTAAGACCATGTTTTTTTTCACTGTTAATAAACTGGTAAGAAAAGAAAGAAGGGAAGGACTAAGAGACTGAAAGTAATGTCATAAGAAAAAAAGTTGTACTCCTGGCTCTGACAACTAATCCACCAACATCTGTGAACATCTGTTAACATCTGTTTAACCTAACTTCTGTAAAGTAATTTAATACTTAATAATAAACTGTCTTCAAGTACTAGTTATCATTTTACTTTCAGAATTATCAAGTTCTGACTTAGGATGTTTTTTCCACATTTTAACTGATTAATGAACCTGGATTCACTTACTGAAAAAATTGTGAAGGTTAAGCTGTGAGCTAAACTAAATCTATGTTTGAAAGAGTACAAAACTCAGTGGATTGATTCATTTTAAAGGGACCTGAATATTTAAAAATCACAAGAGATTATCTACCAGAAGCAATCTCCCTGATATTTTGAAATATCTGCATTGCAAAATATATTTAAATGTTATTGACACTTACTTTTATGGGCTGTGGTAGATAAAAAGCATCATACTTTTAGATAAAGTAGCAGTAAATTTTAAATAGGAGAATTTTCCTAGTGATGTCTGCAATTACAACATATGATCTCAAAATATTCAAATGCGAAACAAAAAAAAGTTACAAAAATGCGTAATAGTCCTATAAAAATTTTTAAGAAATCACTTTAGCATGGTAGTTTCTTAAAAGATTATTGAGAAGTACGATCTCAGTGACTCTGTCCTGAGTGGTAGGAGTTCAAAGTGGGCATCTCTGGCTTTTCTTGTAACACTAGCAAGACAAAAGATACTCCAAAATCACCCTGCCTTTGATCTTGCCATTAGAAGGAGAGGAAGTCTATGCAGATTTGGGCCACATGTAAAGACATTAAATCCATGGGTGAGGACATAAAAATTCTTATCTCAATAAAGAAGGTCACATTGCTACCAGCAGTAGATGCAGAGGCTAAAGAAGGAAAACAGCACAAACTCAGTGAAAACGAGAATTTCATAGCCAGGCAGGAGCCCAACTCACTGGTGACCCAACAGGCTCCATTTGGAAAAACTCTGTGGGACATTCTGCCTCCTACAGAGGAAGAACGCCGCCATTCACTGGTTTTGGCAAGGCAGTGGTTCCCTCTTGCTGCACCACACTTCACCACCAGCAGCAAGTTACTACAACCCTCTTTGTCACTGTCCCAAGCAGCTCTACCCAGGTAGTGCTGTGGCTTTGTTGGGAGCAGTGCTGTCCTGCCCCTGTGCAAGGAAGTGGCTCCCATTGTCAATGGGAGGCACTCAGAGAGCAGCTGTTAACCTAAAAATATTCCAGTAGGGCAAGCTCCTACCCACAGCCCCACTTCAAAAGGAAACTATGTGTACAAATATAATTTTGACTGTAGCATTTTAAATTATGAAACTTGGTGCTTTCCAGAGCTGCTAATCACACTTCATTAATGCATGGAATTCTGGCAATATCAGTAGCTGATTAAAACTGACTAAAAGCTGAGTACTAAAACTAGTAGGACATGGAGACAGTAGACATGAATCATCAGCAATGCAGAGATGCTCAATCCCTCTGGAGAAGTTGAAAAGCCAAAAATACAGATGATAAGTCCCATGACTGAGGGTATGAAATGTTATCAAGAAAGACAAATGCCAGTTAGGAGGAAAAAAATATATCTCAGAATGATTTAAAGGGATAAAGAAGGGACAGGAGGATAAGTGGGTACAAGAAGGTAAGTAAAAAGCTACTTCAAGGCAGAAAGAGCTTTTTAACAGGGTAACAACTAGCTTTAGGCATAGTTCCTCACCTTTAAAGTTGATGGCAGGTCCATCACCCATCATGTAACCTGAGCAGGATACAGCCTTTCTGGTTTAACACCACAAGTTACAGCACTCAATATGCTCAATGAGCTGCTAGGGAGTGGATTAGCTGACCTAATAAGCTTTTGCTTTGTTGAAAATAAACTGAAGCCACTGTAGGTGAGCTACAGGCAAGTAGCTCACCTATAAACAAGCAAAATCTTGTTGTCCTTGTGTGGCCTAAAGCTCTGCTTTGCTTTCCCAACCCCTGCTGAGTGACTTTTAACTGGGATATAGAGACAAGCTGTGGCTGCAAAGGTTTTCAGGACCAAAGTTACCCCAGAGGGTAATGGGAAGAAGGCTAGGAAGGCTGTGAAGCTCACTATGGTGGCAGGATGCTTGGTACTAGATGTGTTAATGGACACATAGAATGTATTTCCAGAGCATACTTATCTTGGATTATGTAACCAAAAAATGTTTATTCTATTTTTCCATCTGTTGAAACTGGTTAGGGAGATGTGTTTTTTTATCTCTTGTATAACCCATTCCTCAAACTCCAGGGGGGAGAAGGTGGGTGCCTTCTGATAATGGCCCAGCTGTTAAAACCAGGTGGGGCAGTGTTCCCTATCTCTTTCACCACCCATCCTGCCTCTGGGGGCTATCTTCTGCTAATGGGCCATTAAGGCTCACCAATGATAGGACACATTCCATCAGCCCATTGTGAGATGCTCCCCCTGGGGAGGGGGTGAGCCAGCCATTCCTACCCGGATACAAACTGAGACTCAGGAACACCAGGTATCCTGTTTTCTAGTGGATTCCCAGAGGAAGACCAGACCCATCTCACCACCACTGGACCTTTTCTACAGGATCATCTCTGCCCCAACAGAACCACATCTGCCACTCCAGGAGGATTTACTTTGGACTGCTTCCAACACCCTGACCAACAGGGTGTCAGGTTGTAGCTCTGACTCTGTCAGGGTTTCTAGGATTTGTTTGTTTGCTTGGTTTTTTTGTACTACTACATTTGTATTGTTAATATTCCTAGTAAAGAACTGTTATTCCCATTCCCAAACCTTTGCCTGAAAGCTCTTAATTGCAAAATTATAAAAATTTGGAGGAAGGGGGTTTACATTTTCCGTTCCAAGGGAAACTCCAGCTTTCCCTGGCAGATACCTGCCTTCCCAAACCAAGACAATACTGAAGATGCTAAAGGTTTCCACCAGAAGGTTCAAGTTCATGAAAGAAAAATGTAGTAAGGATTACTAAATATGTTAAAGTGACATTTATTTCAGAAAAAATAACTAGAGACAAGGAAAATACTCAACCATTTTATATCTTGACTTGTGGTCTTTCCTCAGCTTATGGCCATTGTTGGCACAAAACTGGGCTTGATGGACCTTCAGTCTCAGAAATGTAAGGCCATTTATGCTAATCTTAAGGTGCATGATACACTAAGTTTTAAAATGATTACAGAATCATAGAATGACTTGGGCTGGAAGGGAACTCAAAGATCATCTGGTTCCAACCCCCAAATAATCAGCAAAGCCAAGTGATGTTGTCCATTAAGTATGATGGTTAAGGGGAAAAAAAAGATAGCAAAACACAAAACAACCCAGGTCTCTAAGCCTCATACTTCCATGGCTTTGTTTTTAAAGTTTGAATCTTGGCAGCTTACCCTGGAAATAAAAGGTACTGTGGCTGCTTTGCACCTCTTTAAAACCAGATTAATCAAAGACAGGAGAACTTTGTTTATGTCTACATTATTCAGTAATCCCCAGAACCATCCATTGCCCGCCAAAATGCTACAGAAAACTAACATCAGTCTTATTCTTTGAGACACTAGACAAGCGTTCAGGAAATCTGACACAAATGTCTTAGGTTCTTCTGGCCTTCATGTGGGTTTTATGCCAATTTACTCCAGTAGGAAAACCACTGGTCCTCGGGAACTCTCTCCTCTTTAGAAATCCCACTTCCAGAGTAGGTTCTTCTCTCAATAGCAACAGCCAAGTTCACAAAGCTCAAGCTGGCTGCAGCATTAGCTATATCCCAGCTGTGATGATCACTAGACCTTAAGTGTGATGTATTCCTGGTGCTGGGAAACCAGATCACTGCAGTGATGTGATTACAGACACTGCCATAATTAATTTGGCTCAGGATTTTGTTAAGCAGGTATACTCAGGATTGTTTAAATAAACACTGTCACTACTGAGAAACTATTTACTGCACACCAAAGTTAAAATTGGCAGTACTGCAGATCAGCATAAATAATTATTTGGGCTTCAAGGAACATAACAGAAGTGTGAAGGTGTTGGGTCAAAGTAAAACATTAACACAAAGTAGATTTACAATTAGCAATTTTACCTTCAGTACTGCACTGAGATTAGGAGAACATTACATCTAATGAACTTTCAAAGGCAGCAACTGTGAATAAAATTCTTTCCAGTAAGTTTCTTTAAACAAGCAAGTTGGTTTTGTTGCTGTTCGCTTTTAGTTGGCAACAAGAGTAAGCTTGTTAAAACATCTCAGACAAATCTTTATTGCTTACCACACTAAGAAGCAGAAAAACAAGAAACCCACCCAAATGTTGCTTGCATAGCTTTTCCTAAAGATTTTTAAAGTGCAATGATTACTGGACAACAATTATAGATTACTCTATTGGCATGCTGTTCAAATTTATTCCTCTTTGTCAATATTTTTAATATAAGATTATGATCTCTCCTCTCTTCTAAAAGGGGTGACATAATTGCTCCTTCAAGTAACAGTGAGGAACTCATAATTTAAACACATTGAATCAGCACTTTGCTGCTGACTGAGTTAACACTGTAGACCATTGAGAATGAGCTGTTAACATCCTCCCCGAAAAGGGCAGTTCAGCTCTCCAGAACAGATGACATTCATTTACTGATCTGATTAGGATTACAATGGAAAACTCTTACGCAGCACAGCGCTCCTTGGAGAATGTGTGTGCATGTGTGAGCCTCTTCTAATATTATATAAATATACAAATAAAAGAAGATCTTGTCTGTACAACACAGGACAAGATAAACATGACAGTTGTCATTACCTAACCTTCTGATAATATCTCTGCATAGGATTTTTAAAGAGCTTATAGAATTGACTCTACAAAGCAACTTGTTACTCCTCTGCTAAAGGCCAGATGTTTATTTTGGTAATCTGTTTAGCTGTAGCCTTCCAGAAACAAAGGCTTTAATAAAAGGGAGCAGATGTCAGCCACAGCTCTATTGTTTGAATAGTACAGGACAAACTCAGGCTGATGTGATGTTTGCCAGTCATGCAGCAATGGTGCCAGGGTACACAGACATCAACTATCTAAGAACTGATATCCCTCACCTCCAAGGCAGGGAGTCCAACTGCAGCAGGGCTTCCCTTAGACAAGCACAGAAGACCTCAAGCCTAGTGCCCACCTGGGGTAGGGGAATATTCAGGGGAGTTAGTGGCAGAATCCATAGGTACTATGGATGGTAAGAGCTGTCACCTCCACCTTATGTGCATCTTCCAGCTCATTGTGTGATTTTACAAATTGTTTGGATAATAATATTATCAAATCAAACCACAACAGGATTTTGAGAAAGGGAGAGATGGAAATATCAGGGAGTTAACTATGGTAGTCAGCCTGTTACATGAGGAAATGACTAAAAGATACAAAATGACCATGTTGCACAGAAGCTCTGCATGCACATTCTAATTTTGACAAAAGTGGAATAGTAGTGGACTCAATTACTTATTTCATCCTGGTTGTTCTCTGACAACAGCCCTGGCCTTTTCTAGATATTATTCCAAAGTACTGCTACATCTGTACTCTGGGCAATACTATGTAACTTCAAAGTATAACTGCCACTTACTAAGATTTCTTAGCCTTTCCTCATATATTATTTATCCTCTATCTTAGAACTGGCCTTTTAAAAAGACTTTAGTTAAAGTAGTCCAACATCTTCAATAATAAAACCTGTTTTTTCAAGAAAGAATGGCACAACTGGAAGTTTCTGTTCCATGGAAAAGAGAATTAGGATCCCAAACAAAATTTTTAACAATTATGTCATAGCTGCTCATAAGTTTTGCAGAATATCAGTGTAATAAATATAAAAATTAAAAAGATACGTGCAGTATTTTCTACTATATCCTGTAAAAGTAACAATTCTAATTTTACATCAGTCCCTTTTACGTGTTCTAAAATACATGAAAGCCCTACATTATTATATTTAGGAAACAAAAAGCCTGCAGAGTAAAGTATCTCCAGAGATGTTTTTGATGCCTATCATCTTTATGTGAAGGGATGGTTTTCAAAATACCTGCTACTTCACTTTGGAACTGCTATTAATGAAGTTTATTTAGTCCAAATAAAAACTGTGGTGCTCCACAGGACTGTACTTTCTCCACTACAGGGTAAACAGCAGCAATATAATACATTACTGAAATGAGTCCTGACTTCTCTGGGGAAGATAAAATTCTTGGACTGTTTTATTTTTACTTAGTTGCTGAGGTTTATTTTTTAAGCCTTGGGACTGGGCAAGCTGGCTATTCTACACTCTGCCTCTGGTACCACATTTCCCTTTAAAAAGTACATATTACACAGAACTAAAGCTCCTTTCCTCAGGACACAGAAAAGCAATGGAGAAGTGGACGGCAAAAGCATAGGCATAGTCTGAAAGTTATAACTAGCCCTTGTGAATGATCTGAAGAGAATCCTCCCAAAATGGAGAAGAACTCTTGGGCAGGGGTTGCTTTACAACACCAGCTCTGCCTTCTATATTGCTTTCTTGAGACAAGGCCTTAATCAGGAAGATAAACAGTGCACATCACTGGCCTCAAGTCACATTCAGCCTAGGGTTTGTGGATGCCTGTGAGCCAAGAACTGCTCCAATAGAATTGCAAAACGTAATTAAGAACAATTTCACACAAAGAGCTTAAATTTTCCATACAGGAAACTGTACTTCTGATGGCAAAAATAATTAGTAAGAAAGTTTTAGCATCATTAACCATTAATAATTGTTACATGACCTCTGAGCAATTCACATTAATTTTTATCTAGCAAAATTATCCCCCTTCTAAAAGCAGACCCGGACCAAAAAAATGCTAAGTGAATCTAGATAGCTCCAAGGGTGTAGAGAATCAAATGTAGACTCCCTGGATACCAAATTAGCCTCACAACTTCTCTAGCTCCTAAAGTGAACATACCACAGCAGGCATGCTAATGTGAATTCTGCCACATTGTTTAAAGATCTAGAGACAGAGTTCAAGCTCTCTGTACCTGTAGGCACAAGAATAATAACAAACTCCCCAAAAACAGGCCAGGGCAGAAAATCTGATGTGGCCTCTAGCCAGTTTTGTTAAATTCTCTTCTTTCTTTTATCAGTGAGCAGTTACTTATTTGTAATGTGACACCTATAAAAAAGGAAGAAAAAGAAACATGTTTGCATCTTTTCACAATCGTAGTAAAACCCAGAACAGAATGATACATAATAGTGCAAAGAAATCATGGCTACAAGAATTGTCTGTGCACTGAATAGTTTCCCAAGAACACTGCACCCCTTTCAGCAGCCTATTTTATTTCTTTCTTATCTACATGCTTTTGCTGTTTTGTTGGAGTTGACACCCATACATTACATTTCAGGGAGGGGCAATAAATATCACCTATCTCTGTCTCTACTGCTGCCCACTAGGCACTCTATCAGGACTTACCATAAACCATACAAATAGCTTCAAAGGAAAAAAAAAAAAAAAAGTCAGCCTGCTATGTAAATATTTTCCCGTTGACTCAAATTCCCACCTGGAGACAGATCTCCTTTTAATTTTGGTTGGCCTAAATTTCAGGCAATTCCCCTTCCGTGGCAGATTTCTGCATATTAAACTGTCACTGTTCAAAGTGCTAACTTGCAGCTTCACAAGAGTGCAGTTTCACTGGGAAGTGGATATTTCCAGTCTTCTGAAAGATCCAGGAATCACTTCTAGTCTAAGAAGAGTTGTGTACTCAGCTGTGGAGAATTCAAGAGGGAGATGTGAGGCACAGGCCTAATTTCAGATGTTCAGTATTCCAGCATTCTTGGCTTTCTGCTTAAATATCTGGGCCGCTGCAGGGCACTGCTGCCTGGGTAGAGAACCTTGTGAAAGGATGTTATGTAGATACTCACATACCTCAGAGCCATGTCACTGAAGAACATGGAAACAAGGAACAGGCAGACCAAGCTGCCAGAACTGAAATGGCTGCAGTGGACCTGGATTGGGAATGTAAGGGCAGGGTGACCAAAGCTCAGTGGGCCCATGACACAGCAGGACACTTAGGAGGACATGCAATGTAGAGACAGGCTCATGATCAAGAGGTGGAGCTGACCACTGCAGTCACTGAACAGGTTATCCATGACTGTGAAACATGTACCACGATCAAGCAAATCAGGTGGGTAAAGCCCCTCTGCTGTGGAGAGCAGTGGCTGGGAAAGACAGTATGGGATTGTTTTCTTGGGGGAACATAATCCACAATTTGAGTTGCATTTCATAGCTGTAGGTCAAAGTACTATAGCAGGAGCCACTAAATCTAACTGAAGATGAGCTCTGTGAGGAACTGGGCAAGATAAAACTGATTCCAGTGCCCAAAAATGCAACACAACCTACCAGATCCTATTAAGGCTCTACTTCAAATTAACCCCACTTCACTATTCTTTTTGCAAAGTGCATCAGTTTTCTCCAGAAACATGCATTAGACACTAACATCTCCTCACTCTTACAGAGCACTTACTAGAGCAAGATAACTGCACTTATTTCAGATTTACACTACTACAAATTTGAAAAGCAGGATCATGTGTATCATACATCTGATTTGTCTGAAAGGTAGACTCTGTTCTCACACATACTTTTATAGCAACATCACTAAGATGAAACAACAGACTGTAAAGTCATGAAAATATGTAAATTATCATATTGTTGCTACTATAACCTAGCACTTGATTATCAGTCAAATTATTTGTGTTTTCATGTGCTTGCAGCTCTTATCTTGTTCACAGGAAATAAAAATTGTTCTTGCCAAGTACTTTATTTCAAAATCTCTTAGCATAACTTGTTACAGAAAAATGGGGAGTGCATCTCAGAAGACTGAGAAAAGGAGAAGATAGATTAATGATTAATGATTGATGATTGTATCTGCAATTACTCAGAAAAACCACAAGGTCTTGCTCACACTTCAAAACATGGAGTTTGTCTCGTGGTACTAGAAGAATCCCTCCCTCTGTGGTACAAGACATTCTGTGAACCAGTAAACACTGATCATCTTTTTGTACCTTTCTCCCCTCCTGCATGAGCTGCCAGATGTTCAACTGGTTGACACAAATTCATTTTGGGTACTTACTGAAACCATTAAAGACAAACTTCCTCTAGTCTGCAGTTACATCCTGAGAAGCGATTATTTCAAATGGTGATATACTAGCCAGGAAAATCTAGTCTTAGATAAACCCCTTGTGAACATTGCTGAAGTTTTTTTACTAAGAGAAAATAGTGACAAAAATATCCCAAAACTATTAATGCTAATACTAACACAGAAAAAACAGTATAGCTATGAATATAACACTGAGTCATGGACATCATATGCTTTTGAACTTCTATTGAAATAACACAACCAAAATAAAAAGTGTACCTATTTTGCTTGGCACTGTCTAGCCCTCATACCTTTAGAGAAACAACAATGGACTGGACCAGTTTGTATCACAAGTAAGTATGAAGTGTCAGCAACAATGCATAAGCCAGAATAAGTATATAGAAAGTTTCCTGATAAGACTGTAGAACGCAGAAAAACAGACAGAGTTTTTTAATAGTTTTTTAATAGAGAAAACTGGATTTAAAATTGCCTGGACACAAATCAGAAATGATAAGCTACAAATTTCACTAACTCAACTAACAGAAAACTCAGTATTTTTTCAGTTTAAGTTACTTAGTAGAGATTATGCTTTAGTTACTTATGTCAAGATAAACACATGAAAACACTCACTGTGGAAATGACAGAGAGACAAGATATGCAAGGTTTGCTGACTTTTATCTAATTGTAATATTTTACCCCCCTTTCCAGCACTGACCTCTTTTGCCTTCTGCATGTTTCACTTCTATTGTACTACCTAAGAACTTCACTCACTAATGCAGCAGGTTAACTCATGGCTGTTGGAGATCCTGCACATCCTTTCTCCTTCATCCTAGAAAGTATAGTTTCTTTCAAAGCATGTTTGCTCTTTAAAGATGTTCATGCAGACAGTGAAGTCTAGTAATAGGATTAAGTCTGCTCAACCAAAATGGCCATCAGCTCAGCAGACAGATTAATGAGATCATCTCACATGTTGCATGACATCTTCTGCCTTGCTAATTCCAAATAGCAACTTCTAAGACTAGGTTAAAACACTCTATACAGGCAATCTGAAAGAGTAAGAAACAAGAGCTTAAAATGTTGTGTTTCCCAGGCAAACTAAAATCACACAGAACAATGTACAGGTTGTTATTTGTAAGTGAGGGGCTGATCCATATGTGAGGGCAATAATCCCTTCCACGTCCCAGATACATTTCTTTGATTGACTTACCTTACCTGGAAGTAAGAAGATAAGAGTTATACTGCTGAGGTAAACAAGTAAGGCCAATACAAAGCACATGGGAAGGATGTTTCCTGCTTCAAGAAACCAGTTAGCTGCTGCATCATGCCCAATCTCTTTGTTGCAGTGGATCCTAAATCACCTATTATATGCTTCCTGCATTAAGCTAACAATTGCACTGCAGTCCACAAGCTCTCATCAGACCTGAGCAGCACAGTTGAATCTGGTAGGGACTAAGTCAGAACCACTTTGGATGTACATATCAAAGGCTACTGCTTCAGCTTGCACTGGTGGATGGAGGAGCTTACACCAAAAAAACAGCCCACCCATCAACCTGTGGTCAGATTTACAGCAAATAGTGCTCATTTATCCTAAACACTCTGATAGCATAAAGACACTCTGAGCATAAATGAAATTTATACCATGACAGTAGCAGAGAAGGAGCTTAATTACAATAACAATAAAACTCAATCTACCCAGTGCTCTCATTTACTGTGCCAAAGACAGATTTCCTACTGAATTTTTGTGCTTGGACTAGACTCAAGCAGCAAGATTACCACAAATTTCCAGCTTACAGTGGTCTCACTGGCACTTTACCACCAACAGGTTGTGCATGAAGCTTGTGACATTTCTGATTTTTACATTCCTGGAGGGAATCCCCTAGACAGCCCTAGGATTTACAGAAGAATGACCTGAACTTTCCCTGTATGGTTATTACCTGATCCTATTGCCCCATCAATTCAGACTCTAGTAGAGAAAGCTCAACAGCAAGCCCCTGTTTAAATGGCCAGCTGAGTGTACTAATAATTGTCCACTGAGAACCATAACAGCTACTTACCCCACAGTACCGATCATCACTGAATATCTGTGGTGGCAGTGGATTGCCTTGTGCAGGCTGCCTGTCCTCAGGAATATTTTTATACATCCATTGTCTCTTCTCCTCTGACATGGTGATATCCACTTCTTCAAACTCAATGCGATTGGCTTCTAGAAACCTCACCACATCCTGTTGCCTCTTCTTTATCTGGATGGAAGAAGGAAAATTTAAAAACCTAGAGTCAGAGCAAGTCCTCTGTAACACAGACATGCTTACAAATCTGAGAACATTCCTGCTCTCCCATCCCAGTCACAAACTCAGAAAGACAAAGGAGAAGATTTTTTTTTCACTTTTAAGTTCATAAAAGTTAAGCACTGCTGTTTCTTTACATGTTGGCAAAGGTTATACTTCTTCACCTCCATTGTATGAGGCTGTCTGTTTAATTCAGCTTTGATAATTTCAGCCGTTACTCTCTAAAGATATTTTTTAAAAGCAAACTGTAAGGGTCTCTTCAGAAGTAGAAGTTAAAAGAGGCAGTTGGGTTTCAAAGACATTAGAGGCTACATTTTTAAAGTACACAGACACTTAAAAATGCAAGGTAAATAACCTGGCAAGTCCCAGAAGAATTTAATCCTAAAAGTGTTGATTGAGACGAACATGTCAGTACATCTGAAAAAATACCCACCCCAGCTACACACATTTTTGTTTCTCTAGACACCTACAGATTTTTTAAAATGCAGTTCAACAGTTTCTCGAGCAAGGCTTGTTGAATATTTAGCTAAGAGTGTCTGTCAGCATAATACACATGCCTGAAAGTAAGCATGATGTCATCTCTTAAAAATTACCTTTTTTGCAAAAAAAGAAAAAGCACAAGGTTTGTACTAAATGTATGGGGTTCCTGCCCCTCAAAGAGAGTATCATCTTTATACAAAGAGGCAGAACACTGGCAGGTTTTATTTCACTGCAGTTAAGATTGGTTGGACTTAATGATCTCAGAGGTCTTTTCCAACCTTAGCAATTCCATGATATTAAGATCAGCCCTTAAGAGCTAGCTGGGCTTCAAGAAGATACACTCAGGTAAAGACAACCTCTGTCTCAAATAGGACTTTACACCAGGACAGCAACCTTTGAAATGAAAGCCTGTGTACTTTTTGCATCCACCTAATGAAATTAATACTTTCAGAAAGGAACTATAAATTATGTGCCATATTTTTTACAACTATCATCACAGTGTTACTTGAAAAAAAATCAGCTTTAATAATTTTACAGTATTCCTGGAGTGTCATATCCATGCAGTTGCTGGCTGGCATAAAGCCCAGGTGGATGAATCATGCCTGTGGGTATCATACGACCTAGATACTATTTGGAAATCAGAGGATTTTCAAAATGCATGTGCTAGTTGCTCCTGTCACACAACCGCGTCTATCTATCTAAATGCCTCACAGAAATAGATAATTTTGAAAGCAATACTGATGGAATTCTTATTTCCTTGAAATGCGGCAGCCGTCCCAAGAAACTACAAATACAAAGCTTTGAAGCAATTCCTGTCTTTCTTAAGAAGTGGACTGCACAGTAAATTTGTGTCACGGGGTCTGATTCTTTTTCCTTTATTTGCACTCACTGGTACAGTTTTTTAGGTATATGTGAAAGAATCACTTTTTCATAGAGAAGGCAGCTCCTAAACTTGTATGCAAGTAATGCATTATCAATAACAGCAAAATTACTGCATTGTCATCACTGGTGGTACCAAAGGCAACATGCCTTTTACTACATCCCTAAAAATTCAAAGTGTAGAAGTGAAAGACGGAAACATTTTCCTCTGTCTTTCAACAAAAAAGAAGCTGCAAAAGAACACAAAGAGGCAGACTGAGGTAGTCTTAATGGAAATATTAAATATCTGGTTAAACAGAAGAAAGGTGATGTCTAAAAATTATATGTGGGAGAGGTCATTTCCTTATAGTGAAGTGCTGCTAAAACTCACATGAAATGCCCTCCTGCACTGGTCAGAGCAATGAGCAAACTCCAGAGTGGTTGGGCCAGCCCTCTGGCCCCAAGGCCAATTGGCATCCTCTGGCCAAAGCTATTACACCTGCAGCCTCTCAAAGCTGCTGCTTGCAAACTGCACGCTGGGAATGATCCCTGGCATGCTGTAACATCTAAATCACAGCCACAGGCTGCTGGTGAGACTCTAAGATAGCCTTGGCCAAAGCTGACTGTGCCACCAACCACTCTTCAAACAGTTCCAGAGTACCCAAGTGCTCCACTCTCAGGGCCAGGACATGCACCAGTACAGCTGTATCCACATGGACCTATTTTCATCTGCTGTCTCCCAGCAGCCTGTAAACTGAGCAACTTAGATCTAGTCAGATTCCTATTATTTTACAGTTCACACCATTATAATTCTCCCACAAGCACAGATTTCCTAATGTCTCATTTTATTTTTATAAAACTAATTAAGATGTTGAAGTGAAGTAAATTGGGGTTTGGGGGTTTTTTTTAGCCATAAGTGTTACAATTCTCCACATGACATCTGTATGAGTTATCAGCTGTGGATGTGCCAGCTGCATAAGCCCAAACAAAATAGCCTGAAATTTTCAGGCCAAAAAAATAGCATTTTCTCCTCCCCAATTTATTCGATTCAGGCCTATAAACTGAAACAAGAGCATTAGTTGCATTTAAAATCCTATTAAATTACGCCTTGTTGTTTAAGATGGATGCTCAGAGCATCTGCCACAACAGAAGCCAGCTGATTATTCCCCAAGAAAACCACAGGACCTTTGTCTCTCTCTGCAACTGGATCTGTGCCGTAGAAGTGCGTCAGCCTCACAATCCTGCCTGCAACTCTCCTCTGTGCTTACCCAGAGCCTGAAAAGCTCCCAGAGTTTGGCCACAGGAAGCCCGGAGCAAAGGCAACACGGCACAAAGAGCAGTGCCAGTCCTTGCTTCCGCCTTAGCCTGTCCTGTCAAGAGCCCAGTGGAGAAAAATGCATCCTCATTTGACAAACCACGGAGGTGGATAATACTCTCTGTAAAGTGTCTCATTGCTTCCACGGTTTCTCGAGTTTGATGCAACTGAAAGGAATCTGAAAAAAATAATTCCACTGTCAGAGGTACCATGTTCAGAAAAACTTGGTTTGTGGTATTCATACACTGCTTTGGGAAAGCGTTTGTAGTCTTACATGACAGACTGCTTCAGCATCAAAATATTTTGGGTGAAAATAGACACTGTAAAATACACCTTCAAAACAAATATCCACTGTGGAGTTTCAGAGAGAAGTCTTTATGTAATAGGATCCTAATCTATCTTTAAATGTAGTGAGAAAACTTTGATGGAGTTAATGGTCTGCTATTATAGTCCAATGTTTGCATCCTCTATTTTTAGCAGGGTAATTCTTTTCTGAACACCATTTATCTGGGTTTGGTTTTATTGCTAATCTATTTTTCTATTCGCAAAACTAAGACAGGAAAAAATCCCCAGAGACAAGTCAATTTTATCCTTGTATTCAGAGCTGGTATCTTTATTAGGATTAAAAAGCAGCAAAAATAGGATGTCCATTGTGATACATAAAACTGCTAAAATGAGCTAATCACTTAATCAGTAACCCGATTTATGAAGGAAGTCTATTGTAGCTCAAGTATTCTGTCTTTCTGTCCTAGTTTTCATTTCTTTATACTGATTTGCAACAGGTAACAGGAGGATACATTTTCAGACTGCTATGGAGAGATATTTCAAAGACATACTCAGGCCAGTCCAGGGGGAACCACTGGGATTATCTGTTCTGACTTTCAGCATCCCTGATTTAATTCCTCTTAGGAGTAAAGAGTTTCTTCAGACTTCTTTTCCCCTCTAAGCTCCATTCCTGAACAGATAATAACAGAGAGCTGGTCTCTGCAAACTGTTCCCACAATTGACTGTCTTTACTTGAAATATTTGCTTGCTTCTGTTCAGAATCCACCTAACTTCAGCCACCTCACTTTAGCCACTTCACTTTCCACATCTTTGCCCAGATTAAAAACTGTTCTGTTCTAAGCTTTCTGTTTCCCACACAACTAATATCAGATCTCCCAGCTAAGCTGAACAGTGATCTCCAGTAGCAATAGAAATCTTATTGCTCATTTAGCAGCAGAATGAGAAAATGAGACTGTTACCATTATAAATCACGTCCAGGTTGGAGCAGAAGTTTAGAAAAATCAGATTACATCCTCTATCCAAAGTTCCCTGGAAGCTTCTCATCACTTCCAGGAAGTGACAGTTTCCTTCTTTTTTGGTCTGCCTAGGCTTCCTGAACCTGTTTTCAGAAGTTCTCCTGTCCTAGGAAGGCTTCCCTACTGACAGCTGCTGAACCAGAGGAGCATAGCATGTGGTCTCTTCATTACTAAAAGTCAGCTGCATTTCATATTATTTCTATACTATTTTAACCAAGATATCCAATACCTTGCAAAAATCTCAGTAGTCCAGGATTTACCTAACTCAGACAGGATAAACAAACATTACTTCTACTCCACCATACGCAAGATGACTCCAGTCGCAATGTTAATAGGAACTGTACCATGATTAAAGAGAACTTCTCTGCCTTTTATCTTTAGCCCAGTTAATACAAATGGGACAAACCAGACACATCCTCAGTTTCAAGTTTTTTCACCATGTCAATAGAAGGAATGTTGCTGAGTGTCTGGTGCTCACAAAGTGGATGTGGAAGGTTGGTCCTCTACTGCAGACTCTATCCCCCACCTTCTGGAGATAAGGCACTCCCTGGGTTTCTGTCCTCCTGCCTGCAAGTGGAGGGAATGACAGCAGGTGCTGCTCTGTGCATTGGTTGAGATGTGCAGCACTGACTGTTTTACAGTCTCATCCTCTTGGAATTGAAGGAACTGAAAGCCTAGCCTGAACTGTCCATTCATTCCAGACAGATCCCAAGAACAAATAGCCATCTTTCTGACACAAAATGCCACCCCAAAAAATAACCAGACCACACATGGTGAGTGAGAACAAAGCCTTATGAGGTTATCCTCTAAGCTGTTTTGTCAGGCCACAAGCACATTTTAGAAGCCTGACATTTAAAAAACAAAAATTGAATGCATGTCTAAGTTCACCTCAAATACTTGTTTCACAGCCTGGCATACTTGTGCCTCTAAAGATGGAGATGGTCCTGCTAATTTTCTTCCTTCTTTTTTAAATTTGGTTACTCTTTCCACACATCTGCCCTCACTCCAGTACTGCATCACCCACGTTATCCACCCACTGACTCAGCCAAAAACTGAATGCATTGCATTTGGCAGGGGCACCTTTATGGTGCAGTTTGATGATACAACTCAGCAGATCTCACTGCTGGCTGTCACTGAGATGACACAATGTTCCTCCCTCCTGCCAAGTAGCTCCTGCAGCTTCCCTCACACAAGCATAATGCAGGAACCAGGGGAACAAGGGAAGAAGCATCAATAATGTCAAGCACCACAATCTCATCAGTTTATATCAGGAACAAAACTGCATCCTAAGAAAATGGCTCAGCAGTGGCTAAAGCATGACCAGGTACAGGTATTTGAAATATGAACTGCACCAGCAGCATTTGTATTACATAAACACAAGCTCAAATCACTCCCACGACTGAAAATATTATATGTGAGCCTCTGCCTTTACAAGTCATGCAAACATAACCAAAGGGACTGTTGCAGTGTAAAATACAGACATAATATAGCTACTGCAGAAGATTACTTGTCTTTACTTCTTACACAGGTGTGGCTTAACATATACTGCCAGATAATAAGGAGACACTATGCTCTAACAAACAGATACAAGTCCTAAACACACTAAAGGAACAGAATTTTAAACTGTGTTAACACATTCTCTTCTGATGTTTCCACTATGTTTCTGCTCTCATAAAGCAGCAATAAAAACTATCCCATGCATTCACAAGCTTGAAATGCAAATCTTCATGGTCCTGTTACATTTGAGACCAGTAGTGACAGAGATTTTCTTCCAAATTTCTCTTTCCTTTGCCTGACTTAGGAAAGGAGAGCATAACTGACCCCTGGAAATTTTTATTGCAGTGAAATGGCAGCACTGTGACAGAACTTTGCAAACGTTCGTGTGATTAATTCATTGTTCTTGGCACAGGAAAATACAATTCACCTATGTACATATGAAAAAGAGGATGAGAAGCTGGGATGAAGAGAAGAAGGTTAATAGAGAAGAAAATTTTAAAATAAAAATAAACAAAAATCAGCACTGCATAACTATTTCTGACAGTAAAGTGAGTGGCTCTCCACTGTAGCAAATACCGCATTGCATCTGACAGAAGGAAAACACTGTCTTCTCATAACTGGCCTCCAAGAGTTAAAAGCACATGAATGCTTCATCCTCAAAAAAAAAAAAAAGTTTCAATAGCCTAAAAATTAACCACAGAACTTTTCAACCTGAAGAGAAACAGAACAGTGTGTGAACAGTGGCCACATGCAGTCAGCACTGCCCTGGTCTCCTGCTAGGAGCAACCTTCCGCTTGCACACAGAGACATAATTAAGGACACACAATATGAAACACCATTAAACTGGGAGGGCAATCTGTTCAGCTTTATGCAAAATCAGTCTAGAGGTCTCTGAGAGCTACTGAGATACTGCTTAGCCAAGGACTCTGCACACCTTTGCCTCTCGGCAATGTTTGTATGGTAACTTTGAAAAGAATCCAGTATTTAAGAAATGCAATTAAAATTTGAGACAGATTTGGTTTTTAAGAGATTCTTAATCACAAGCAGTCAGCAAAGGAAAACATTTTCTATAAAGCTACAAAGACAGTTTAACTGCTCCATTCCCAATGCCTCCTAGCCTCATATTTTCCTAGCCAGATGTTGCACTCTGATAAATGCATTTAAATCTATTTCTGTGTGCACAAATGTTTATCACAAGGTGAGGGGAAAAGTTTATTATTTAAGGCAGTTTGTCTGAAATCATTGCTCTCTGTGCAAGTAACAGAGTAACATTCTGAAATACAAAGAATTCTTTAGCAAGTATAAATACAACTATCACTGCTAAAAAGGAGATGATGGGAGTTTGCTCACGAGTGTACTAGGTATGGTTTCAATAAGCACAAAGGGAAAAGGAGAAACAAAAATGGAAGAAACAGAAAAAGAGGGAAGACCAAGAAAGGCAAAAGACAGTGTTCTACAGAAGAATCACCTAGAGACAGTGCCACACAGGGTGCCTTTGAGATGTGTGCAGCTGAAAAAGCCTCTGAAGTCATCCCCGAGTCTACTTCTTTTGAATTCTTCTGTATTTTGGGAAACAACAGTTACCACCAATGTACACAAATAAAGTAAGTGATTCTATAATTTTCTTCTTGCAGTAGAAACAACGTGTTCTTTTCAACAGTGTTGAAAATCCATTTACACAGGAATCTCTGATGGACTGTAGGAAAACAGATGTTTGAACCCCAAATTTTGGCTTACCGCTTCCTCATCAAAATAATAAGAATGTCATTGATGCTGGATCTACTTTCCAATTAAGGGTGTGATTTTTTTTTCTATTGCATCAATGTTAAACTAAAAAATACAGCATTGCTTTGGAAATAAAAAACGGCTTAAACAAAGTGAAACCTGTAGATTGCGCAGCAGGAATTGAACCGGAACCTGAAAGTCTCACTGAGGGTACAGGCAGCTCCAAATTAGTGAGACAGACTAAGAGCCAAAGGACTCCATGCAGACTGAGTAACATAGCCAGAAGATTCCCTGCTCAGCCTGGCAAGCAGCAGGTGACTGCCAGATTAAAGGTCAGGATGCAAAGCTGGTTGTTCTAGTAGGGGAGCTTGCAAAGCCTGCTGCCAGTTTAGATTATAACCTACAGGAAGAATCTTGGGAATTACACCATCCTGAAAACATTTCTATTTGATAAAATGCATGCTTGAAATGGTGATCTTTCCATGTCATAGGTGTTTTCTTGTGAGGAAATGAATGACAGGATCTTTCCTAGTCATAGGTATTTTCTTGTGAGGACACTGGGAAAGCGTGTTGGTTCTTCAACGGTTCTTCACCTCTAACTAAAACAGAGGGCAGATTATCAGAGCTTGCCCATAACTTCATCTTATTTTAAAAATGCCTCAGCCAACAGTGAGCCAAAAAGTCAAAATTATTAGAATTACATGTTAGGATGTTTTTTTTCCTTTTAAACGAAGTTGAAGATCTTGGCGGCTAGCACAAGAGACAGGAGAAACTTTGACCAGTCTGGAAGATCTCAGGGATTCATAAAACATATCCTCAGCTCTCAAGAACTTCTCCTGATGGAACCATCCTGCAGGGCTAGACTACTGTTTCACAAGGCTAACAATTCAAATCTTAGCTGGCAGCTAAGTTCTTTCAATAGATAGATGTTTTTGTTTGCAATTTGCCATATGTTTCAGCAGTTCAAGAGAGTGGTTAAAAAGAGTTATTTTCATGCATTTTTCCAGCAGAAACCTTTTAAAGATGCCAGAGAAGAATTTAAATCTCCTGCTTGGCATTCTACATTTAACTCCTCCTCATACTACTCCCTTTTGTCAAAGTGGCATATTTATAGCAAATATTTTGCATCACGAAAGAAACCCTTTCAACAAGCAGCATATATCCTCCTTTTCAAAAGACATACACATAAATACAAGTATGATAACTGCAATCCTTATCATTTCAACTACTTTTCAGTACCTACTAACTAAATGCAAGTTGTTCTCTGATCTCCATGCTATATTACATTTATTCATGTTTATTCCCTCTGATTTCTCCAAGTTATTTGATTCTGAGGAATATTCTTTGCTCCCCAGCAAAGACCCAGCTCAGCAAAGTAGATGAGAACTGTCAAGTCTAAACTATTGGAAATTCAGTCCTGCATAGATGAACAGAAAGTTGATCTTTCAGTCTCACAGTTGTGCAGAGTAAGCAAAGGGGGGGATAGTTTCCACATGGGAGTCCAAAACTGCTACAGCTAAAAATCTACAGGGATTTAGAGATGTTGCTTTGTTGTGTGCATTAGCTTGCTTGGTAGAATTATGATTTTGGAAAGTAAAACATGATTAATCCATTTTGTTTCTGTATTTTCCTAAAACATTAAATATTTGGTAAGTGATTAAATTTCACTGAAATAGCACCAAAGAGAGAGCAGCCTTATAAGGAGGTTTTGGAAAGTAAGCAAATGCTCTGATACTCAGCAGTGTGCCCTGGCAGCCAAGAGGGCAACCCACATCCTTGGGTTCACCAAGCACAGCATCACCAGCCACTCCAGAGGGGTGATTATCCCACTGCATTCTGCCTTGGTGCTGCCTCACCTCAAGTACCGTGAGCAGTTCTGGGCCCCACAGTTTAGGAAGAATGTGAAGGTCCTTGAATGCATCCAGAGGAAGGCAGCAAAGCTGGTGGTGGAGCTGGAAGGAATGCCCTGTAGGGAGTATCTGAGGGCCCTGGGCTTGTCTATTGTGGAGAAAGGGAGGCTGAGGAGTGACTTCATGACTCCCTACAGTTTGCTGAGGAGGGGAAGTGGAGGTGCTGATCTCTCCTCCCTGGTGTCCAGTGATGGGATGTGTAATGCCTTTGTCAGGGAAGGTTCAGACTTGTCATAAGGAAGCCTTTCTTCACAGGTAGTCAAACACTGGAACAGGCTTCCTTGCTTGTCATTGTTTAAGACACATTTAGACAATACTATTAATAACATGCTTTAATTAACTTCTGGTGCGCCCTGATGTAGTCAAGCAGCTGGATAAGATGATCATTGTAGGTTACTTCCATCTGAAATATTCCATTCTACTCTAAATTCTGTGAAGAAAAATAAAAGTTTAAAAACAAAAAAATCCCCCTAACAAGAGATTCACACACATTTCCTATTATGTAACATGTTTATCACCTGAACTTTTAAGAGGAAAACAGAGAATTGACTTTTTTTTTGTGATGAGGTGAGTCAGCAGAACACAGAAAGTGTTTGAGCTAGTTCTCTGTATTTATCAGTCACATTGTTTTGTCACAATGAATAAAGCACTCCCAGCTGTATTTTCAGCATTTATTGCAAATGAGACATAAAAGAAAATTTTCAGCACTGAAAAAAGTAGGTCATGTTTCTTCCTTCTATCAGCTTTAAGCAGCAAACCCCAGTGGCATAGGAGTATTTATCTATCAGAATGGTTAAGAACACCTAGCAGGAGAACATCGGGAGACAGAATAAGCAGTTAGCCTTGTTTCATCTGGGTGGGGTCTTAGT
Source organism: Phylloscopus whistleri (assembly GCA_017589585.1). Lineage (NCBI taxonomy): Eukaryota > Metazoa > Chordata > Aves > Passeriformes > Phylloscopidae > Phylloscopus > Phylloscopus whistleri. The sequence goes on along the minus strand of JADMLD010001485.1, from coordinate 5,110,566 downwards.
TCTGTCAGCTCAAGACACAATTCTGGCCATCTCCTGCCATAACCATGAGCTGCACCCTCTCTATTTTGTCACTCAGGGCCCATTGCCCAACACCCAGGTACAACCAACTGCAGCTCCAGTTACTTCCAAAACAAAGCCAGTGGGTGCAGAAGGTGGATCCATAAGATGCCACGTGCAGCAGTCTCCTGACAGCAAGGCAGAGGGTACAAGGCAAGCTTGAGGACTGCAGTACTGCCTAGCCCAGCAGTGGCCTGATGGGTTTGATGCAGAATCCTGTTCCTACATAAACACGAGGTCACAGCCATATCATTCCCACAGGTACTAATCCTCCTCCATGAATTTGGGGGAATAAATCCCCTTGGCCACTTAGAAAAAACATCTAGCTTTTCCTTAAGAATGACTATGCTTGCATAGACTTGTTTTCTCACCTTAAAGGAGCAGAGATACTATGATTCCAACAGTTTCAAACACAAGCTTGTGAAATAAAGTTGTCCATGCTTTTGCTATTTTCTACTGACAGTTACTATCCACACAGCACAGATGTGTCACTCTGCCAACTACAGATATACACACCCCTGACAATGCACTTTAAAATAACAGCACTGCGAGTTCTCCAGAATTCGTTGTGCTAAGTTTTTGCAGATATTTACAGGTTTTCTCAGCACTGTATGAAACTGCAACAGAAAAATGCACTTGTGGCTCAAGACAAATGTCATATTTCAGATAAAATTGGACTATATTACTGCAACATTTTCTCATGCTTTTGTAAGGCTAGGAGGATAGATTTTCTAAACCAGGGCTGACTGCCACTGCTATTATTCAGATCAGTAACAAAATTATCTTTGACTCAATTGAGCAGAACAAGATTTCTAACCTTATTAATAAATGTCAACATTATTTCTCTTTCAACAAATGCAACTATATCTGTGTAGCTTGTGTGTTTTTGCAGCTCTGTATCTGTAAATTCTCTTTTCTTTTACAGTTCTACAGACCCATTTCTTAGTGACAAGGTGAATCCCCAAACACAGCAGCCATCTGATTATTCTCCCATAAACTGCAGACACATCTTCTGTAATGTCAACAGGAGTCACCTCCACATAGCCAAAGGTATTGCTGAATACCATTGCTGCATAAGCACACTGGCTTTCAGACCTCCCTGGGGCCTCACGCTGGGAACCTTTACTAGAAAACAGACCTTGCTGCAGGCAAGCCAGTTTGACTGAGCAGGAAGAGACTGCTTGCACATCAGGGCCTTCATAGCAGCTGTCTTCTTTGATCAAAGACTAGTTTTGTGTCTCTTTTTCTAACTAATTTTAGCTTCCTAGTTGGTTTCTACTGAAGAATGTGATGCTATCTGCATCCTTCAAATGCCATTCCTGTCTCTGTTTCTATATAGACCTATCAGATCACTCAATTAGAGATGTTTCAGAAAGACTATCTGACCTTAGGAGATGCAGATCCAGATCAAAGGTTTAATGCATACTTGAATTGCATTTCTTTAGATTGGACAGGGATGATAATTTCACTAACCCTGCAGCAATTTAATGACAGGTTTCAGTTGCTGATGCTCTATTGTTCATCAGATCAAAGGAAGCCTCCTTTCAAATGAAGGCACACAAAAATTCACTTGATTTTCTCTGAAAAACACAGATTAAGAATCCAGTCTTTGATTTGTAATGTCACTATTAAATTGTTCCAAATAATCACGTATAAAGGTTTTAATAGCACTGATAATACCCAATATCGTCCTCTTCAGTATATGAAAATGCCAGGAAACAAAACAAATTTCTGAAAGATTTAATAGAATTTCCACTGTTAAATTCTGATGGATTTTTTTCTGAGTCACTTTCTCTTGCTTCAAGTGGGACCTATCCAGTGAATTCAGAGGACCTGTGCTACATGGGCTGGTGAAAAGAAGCACAAAAGCCATACCTCCCAACATATGAAGGTAAACAATATTCTGCTCTTTTGTAACAGCATAAAAATCCAAAAGCCAATGCAAAAGCATGTTAGCATGTGTGAATGGAACATAGCAATCATGTTTTGATTTGCATTTAATATGAAATACAAGTTCATGATCTCAGGCCTCTTCTCACAAACAAAAGCTCTGAGGGTAACCCTGCTGGCAGAGTTTGCAACAGAACAACCCCATGAGATGGGACATTCAGAAAGCCAGAAAGTGTGGCTGTTCAGGGCTTTGCCACAAGCAGAAGCTTGCCATAAGTTATCATTACCCCAGTGACAGTGGCACAACCAGACATTGCCTGGTGCTGCAGACACTCGGTTCCACGGGCCAATGTGTCACCCACAGAGGCAAATGCTCACAGCTGCGAGGGAGGAGGCCAGAATACAGCCAGGAGTTCAGTGCTGGAGCTCTGAAACAGGCAGAAGAGCAACTTTGAAGCTATCAGCACTAAGGTCTTCAAATGCCCCTGCCATCCCTGTCAGAGCTGTCAGATAACAATCTTGTAAGATTGTTTATACCAATGTTACCATTTTCCTAGGTAGGAAGGGAACGATTTTACTCCACTGTATGTCCCCATTAGCCAGCACAATCATATTGGTGGGTATCTTATGTTGGTATAACTATTCCGATATTCTGCAAAACAACTCATTAGCTGAAGTAAGGTACATTAAAGCTTTTAAGTACAGACAAGACACATGGAATAACATAGAATAATAGATGTAGGTGAGCAAGCACCAGGATTTCAGCACTCTAGCTTACACTGAAGATAGACATCCACAGCTGCAATAAAGGAGCAGGCATTTTTGACACGGCCCCAACAGGTGCTGACATATCTTGAACATCCTAAAGGCACCAGGACATTATTTCTCTTCTGGGAATGCTAAAATCAGTGGTTTATTTTTACTGAGGGATAATTAGCATCTATCAGTGATTCAAAGGTTCAAGTATGTATACATAAACATATCCATATACATATCCACATATATATATGGATATTTGTATCCCTCCATATTTTTGTGTGCATGCAAAAGTACACATCTACAAATGCATATTCAAACAAAATGCAAGTTGATGCATATGCAAATGTCACTCCCAGGCATTAACTTCAGCAAGTTTATTCCTTGCAGTAAAATTACAAACACCTTGCGTTTTCCCATTTTGTCTTAGTAGGAATGATGCAGATTAGTTATCCAGGGACAGAACAGCAAAACCAACAATAATAACTCTGAAGAAAAGGTCTGTCCTACCCAAGGCAGATGGGCAGGAACAGAAGGGCATACTGTCACTGATGACTCACTTGATTCCCTGAACAACCTGCATCTCCTAAGAACATCTCTTCAGAAATCAGCTAGCAAGACAGTTACCCCTTTTTCTTTGTACCAAATTCAATTACAGTGAAGTACAATATTAAATCTAGACTAAATAAGCTTGTTTACTGATGTAAATCAAATTGATTTTCCCTTCCCCCACTAGTGAGATAGAAATGACTTGTTTTGAGTAGGTTCCTCATCACTGTAGCTCTTATGACCACAAAACGACCCACATGCTTTAGAGTCAGCCCCCTCAGAATGGTGATAAATATCTTATATTAAAGTAGCACACCTGAAGGGAAGGACTGCCACAGCATTAAACTGAAGAATTAAAAGATTTCATCCCAAAATACTTCACAGATGGAGGTCTACAGCCCACGTAAAACAAGAAAGGAAGTTTTGTGTCCGTATTCTCTTGCAATAAGACAAACTATGTCAAATGAATTGCCTGTACAACGTTTGTATCTCAGTCACTGCTTCTGCTCGATCACCAACTTTGAGTCATTCCTTGAAAGATCAGGTCGCCCTTTGCTCATCCACATGAGACGCACTGAAATCTGATGTTTTCAGACAGAAATGACAGGCAACAGTGACTTAGGTCTCTGAACTGAATCCAGCTGCCCACCCAATGGGTGCCAACTAAATAACACATCAGCCCCAGGAGAGAAGATTATGGAAACAGTATCTCAGCTACTGAGGAATTCAGAAGCTCTTCTGCAGACCAATTTCATTGACAGTCACAGGCAAGAAATACCACCACTGCTTCTACATTTCCCCTCACCTCGCCAAGGAATAAAATTTGCCAACTTAAGGGACTTGTGAAATGTTAACTATCTTCTGTAACACTTATTAAAAAAGTAAGCTGTTAAAAAACACTGACATACTTGAACACAGTCATGCTTTTTTGGATACAGTAGATTTCAACTAGAAATATATTCCACAGAGTAGTATGTTTCTGTGTTTATTACTCTTCTTAGCAAGTTTCCACACTGTAAGGAAAACAAAGATTGCAGCATTTCCTTTTGGACAGACTCCCTGAGGGAGCCAACACTCGAGGCTGCAGGTGGGGAAGCTGCTGCCCTTAGAGTACTTGCTAGTAAAGAGATACATTCTGGGCTACCTGCTCAGTGACAATTTCCTATCTCCAAGCACCACTCAGATTGATAAACACAAAAGTGATACTGATTTTATACAATGAAGAACTTCCTTAAATGCTGTTTTTTCACAGCTCCCAATTTCTGAACATTCCTAAGTAATTTGTACTAATAAATTGCATGCAAGTTAGCTTTTACTTTAATACTCTTTTTCATTTATTATAATCAAATTCAGTTATATGCAACATCCAGCAATCCCTGGCACTATGACCAGAGTTAGCAAAAAGGATTTCTAGACTTTAACAATATGGGAGGAAGATTAAGGAGAACATGTCACCATCAGTAAAATATGTCCATTTGGGGACTTGCACGTTTATACTGCTGTACTCTATAGAAAAACAAAGGGGAAAAGTCTTCACCTCAGTCAGAACAATACCTCCTTTGAAGTTTTATTACAGCTAATTGTAATCAAAGGTTGGTAACCAACCTTCTGCACAGGACACTGTGTAGTCCAAAGCATGTTCTTTAAAGTAGCATTATTTCTGACATGATCTATTTACATTTCTGCCAAGAAGAAATGTAAATATTTGAAAAGCACTAGAGCATACAAGAATGGTGCAACAGTTAGGTACTAAATACCATACACAAATTCAACCTGTGACTTGTGACTAGAGTTCACACTCAGCTCCCTCCTGAGCACATCCCTTAAGCGATCTGAACTGCTGTTCACAGGCTCACAGCCCTCTCCACCACAAGGCAGGAGAATGGAACTAGAGTTTAGACTTATTTGGAATACAGACCTGAAACCTAGATGCACAGACAGTGAGTCCTTAAGGTGAAAACCAGCTAAAGCCTTCAACATTGACCTCCCTGCCTCACAGAATTCAGTCATGAGTGAAGTTCTCAGGCTCTCTCTGCCACAACCCTGCAAAATAGGACTGACAGAAGCCAGCAAAGATGAAAATGAGTCACCTGACCTGATAATAAGAAACTTGAGGAAGAATGAAGGAACTAATTTTGTTTGTCAAAGGGACTAGATCCAGAAAGTCCCCAGATCTCTCCTATGCACCTAATATAACTGCTAATGTCCCAGATGTGGATACACATGATGTGTCCAGTGACTGAGCAAGGATCCAGCTTTTTTCTTCCAGTATCCAGTGCTCTGTAGGTGCACAGCCAAAAGCACCACCACCTTGAACAGGTGAAGTGACACAGTATGATGTTCACGTGGATGGGATTCATGAATCAGGCACTGAGGATCCAATCCAACGGGTATATCCTCAGCACGCTGACAGATGTAGACAATACTGTGGTTAAGCACTTAAAATACTGCCACTTCGCAAGTAAATATTACAGGATCACTTCCAACTATAAAGAGTATTGTTTCATTTCTGAAAAGCTATCTTATCTGCTGCTCTGATCTGATTTTATGAAATTCAAATATTAAAAAATCATAATATTTATAATTTGCAAAACTTTTTTTTTAACTTACATAAATCATATGCAACAAGTTGTAAATCCCTCCAAATGACCACCATAACTAACATTGTTTTCTCAAAAGGCATTTGTATCACTCAACCAAATCACTTTCAGTTTTGACTGGTGCTTTTGGGGTGCAGAGAGGCAAAAAAAACAAATGGAAATAGTGCATATTCCGGAAGTGACATATTCTAAGTTAGCTTATTCCACAACTCCAACAAGAAGCACAATCTTTCTGAGAAGTGCTTTGAGAAAGGTTGAGTTACAATGACTTTTTACAAACAAGGGTGGAGTTGAAATTCATCATCCATCAGAAACCAGCTTAGCCTTAAGAATGTTAGCACTGTATTTGTCTCCATTAGATTACCCAACAACACGTGAACCAAACAAACACGACTATAATTATTCTGACATTCCAATGTTTTATAATGTGATTTAAAGTCATTCCAGGAAACAAAAAATCCAACTCATTTGACCTCCATAATACGCTTAATCAAAAGGAGAGCTTTAGTCTCATAAAACCAATATTTGCTATAGAAACAATTTAACTATAACTGCACCTATCTTATCAAGCTTCCTAGTAAAAAATCCATAATCCTCTTCAGTTGCAAGAGTCAAAGTCCAGCTTCTGGTCATTTAAAAAAGTCTATTCTTTTCAGTTTGTTGCTGTTCCTCCCCAAACTTTCCTGTCCTCCCAAACACGTTCTCCTGAAGAATGTGGCTGAGCAGCACTTACCTTTGTGCACTAAAAGGAATTCATTTCAGTGACCTGTTTTTCTCATCTTGTGAACATACAAAAATTACAATGGGAAAGTGTTTTACATATCTTACTACTGATACAGAGTAGATTGTATCATTATTTCACTAATTCCCCTATCTGTTCAGCTCAAGGGATGAAGCTTCAGTAAATTAATACCACAAAGGAAAAAGTACAAGGGAGGCAGTTATTTGAAGGTTCTCCATTATTTAACAGCTCTTCAATTATATTCCCCTTACCTGATCTTCAGCCTTTTAACTCCAAGACTGATGTCTTCTCTGGTTTGGCCTTTCTAGATAACTGTAGGGATTCCAAACTTAAAGTTACTTAGCTCATACTACCAGCTTCCTGACAAAGATAAAGCTGCTTTAAAACACTGAAAACCATTTGAGTCTGCATGTAGTACAGTAGCACAAGTGTAAATTTTTATTGATAGACTGGAGAAAGTGAAACAGAGAAAATTGCAGTCACTTTGAAATGATTTGGTGAAAAACATGGGCATAAACTATTTCCTGAAAACAGTGAAGCACTGCTGAGGGAGAAAAGTAAAGGCTACTTTTAAAGTAACATTTCTCTTAGGCACAAAAGAACATTGATTGTCCTTATCAGGGAGGAGCAGCAAAGCCTGCCTCCCCAGCCCTACAAAGAAGTGCTTGGAATTCGAGACACAGCTTACCAACACAAGTAGAAATTCAGGTCAGAAAGAGCAGGAGACAGTAAGGCTTGTAGAAACATGCCTGTCTGCCTATTCAGAGGCTTCGCATTGCAATTCAATTGAATCTGCCTAATGCATGCTTAAAACAACTGAGGTGATTTAGAAATGTACCCGCACGCACAATGCCTCCCTCTTCCCTTCCCACAAGAAGGTTTCAGAAACTTCTCTACAGCGTCCCTGCAGGGTAAACCCGCTGTCCAGCGTCCCTAAACACTGAAGACCAATGTTTCCACTCATGCAACAACTGCATTTTGGGATTTGTGAATTATTTTAAGCTCATGAAGCACTTACAGTTACAAGTTTTATTAAACGAACAAAAAGCAGTTACAACAATTAACCTCTTGGGGATCTAAGAACTTTCAGATGTGTGGAAGATGCTGCAGGGAGAACTCCAAAACCAAATGAAGGGAAAATTCCCATTACTCTTAGCTCCTTCTCATTCACTTCGATTACTTCCATTTCTCATTCTTTGGAATGACCCTCAAAATATTTTATGCACTAGACTCTTAGAATTACATGTGACGATTACATATTTTTATCTTCTTTAGCACAAAACAAATGACACCAAGTATCGAGACCAATAGATACTCTAGTAGTTTCCAGATAAAGTTATACTTATGGAAACCAGAGCCTTTTCTGAGTATACAATCAGTGTATCTTTCAAAAATGTTTCAGCCAAATGAGTTGATGTATCATTTGACCTGGGTATTCTGAAGATTTCAAAAGGAGTCATACACAAAGAGTTTAGCTTATTATATCTGCCAAAAAAAAAAAGCTTACTCTAGAGACTAGAGTGGGCCTTCCATTTTAGAATAAAGAGTAATTTAACAAAGTATGTCTAAAGAGATTGGGAAAATAATTATATCACAATGACATTGCCTTTTTTTTTTTTTTTTTTTTTTTTTTTTTTTTTTTTTTTTTGTCAGCCAGCATTACATATAGAGTTTCTGGTCAATTGCAGCAGGTCAGATGCTAATCTGAGAAACATCCACCCTTACAAGCAGCTAGCCTACAATTTGACTCAAGCTGACTTACAGGTAGAAATTACACCATGTATTCTGACACCATTTTTAGCAGCAGACAGAGTAGGATCTATACGGGGTACTCCTTATTCTCAATGGGGAAATAATTCTGTCTCATGGATTCTCAGGATCCCAAAAACTAGCTGAGGTAGTGCTGAAGGCTGGAAGAGATGACAGTTGTATGACTCAAACACTTTTTCTTTTCTTTCACTAATGTTTAGTTCCAGAAGGACGATAATAAGTATAAAACTTTCCTTAAAACTGTTAGAGACATGAAATACAGTAACCACCCTCTTCTCTAGATGCAGATTCCCACATAACTAGCTAATAATAGTGTTTTCTTTGTCATTTTCCTCCATCCTTAGCATGGATCTAAGGACACCCCCTGCAAAGCCTACAGAAAAAAGAAAAGCCTCTGTGATGCGACACTGAAAACAGCAGGAACCTAGCCCATAATTAAAGTTCTTAAATGCTGTGATAACACAGATTAAAAAAAAAAAAAACTGATAGGAAAGAGATGTCACAGCTCTGGCCCTTTATAACAGTACCTTCAACCATTGAATCATCTGTTCTGCTCTAGTTAGGATGCACTCAGATGTACTGCTGAGTAGATGAAGAAAGTTGAGTATCACCAGCATGCAAACTGTTACCCATATCCTGTCATCTTCTTGTTGTCCAACCCAGAAAAAAAGTCAGCAAGAGAAGACAGATGCAATTTAAATTGCTTGTCAAACTCAGATTTGGTTTGCTGGGTTAATAGATAGTTATGAGGATTATACTGCTCTGCTAACTGCATATGTACTTTGCAGGCAGGCAGGGTAAGGAGAGAGCACAATCAAAAACTCCCATCGGTAACCTCCTTGCAGACTGGAGATGGGGGTGAGTGAACTATGTGTCCCTTTTCTACCCCTCCAAAAAAAACCAAAATACAAAACTATGTATATTGTTCAGCCCATGGGCATGAAATGGAAACTAAAACCATCAATGCTACACTATCACAGCGTGAACCAACTGCCCATGCAGGGAAGATGATGTTTCTCTTAGGTATGCTTAATGGACACGGATTACGGAGTTCTGAAGATGCTGTGTTTACTCAGTTGGCTGCTGAAATGGATAATTAGTTTTTATTAGCTGTAATGCAGCCACTAAGCATTTTGAACTCTTCATGCCGAAACATATCAGAACGCATACCTGTCATCGTGCTACTGAACTGAAAACTAGATCCATACAGTATAAGGCTAAAGGAACAGAATACACAATAAACCTTCAGATAGGAATGTACTACCTCCTTCTGCAACACAGAAAGTGCTGCTGCCCTCACTGCTGAAGCATAAAGAATATTAATTATATCTAAATCCTTTTGATGTTCCTTTTTAAAGAACAAATTCAGTAGGACGTTTACGCCCAGATTTCCTTAACAAAAAGCTGTCACTTTATATGAAAATATGGAAATTCATAGGTCACACGCATAATTAATTTAACAAGAGTATGTACAAGCTTCAATTAAACAGAGAATGCAGGGATACCTTTCAAAAGCGAGTCTGAGAAGAGCTGTACCTATTCCAGAGTATTTCTTAATGCAGAGAGGTGCTGTTGGCCTGAAGCCTGTCCCTAGGCTCTCCCTGTATTTATCTGTCCAGCCTGCCGTGGGTGGCAGGCACTGAGGCACCGCACCTGCCCGGGCTCGGCTCCCCTCGGGATGGTCTCCCCTGCACCGCGGCGCTGATCGCCTCCCAACAGGGAAAGTTTAGCCCCACTTAACACCTAAGACCCTTTAAACACACCCAGGATTTGTCCCCTACAAAGGCTTCGGGGTGCTTGGTTTGCCAAAGGCAATTTACGAACTAGTTAAGCTTCGGCAGGCTTGCGGAGGAGAGTTGTCTCTCCCGCCCCCATCGCACACGCAACCGCGGCAAATTCAGCCCCGCGTCCCAGGGCAGCCCACGGACGGCCTGGGGTCCGTGCCGGCGTGCGGGGACAAGGCTCGGAGCCGCGGGCAGGCTGGGCAGCGCGGGCAGGACGAGCTGCCAGCCCCGCGCAGTGCCCGGCCCCGCAGGCTGAGCCCTGCCCGCGGCGGCCGCGCTCCTCTCCCTGCTCCCCGCCGCTCGCCCCCACTCACCGCCACCGAGCCCGAGGAGGAGGCGACGAAGACGCGGATCACCATCTTCACCTCATGAGCCGCGGCGACAGGAGCGGTCGGGACGGGGCAGCGAGGCTGCCAGGAGCCGCTCCCCCGCACGGGACGGGGCCGGGGCCGCCCGGCTCCACCCCGCCGCCGCCCCCGAGCGTGGCCACCGCCCGCAGCGCCCCGCGCCCTGCCCTGCCCTGCCCTGCCCTGGGAGCGCAGCCCCTCTCGGGCGAGCCGGGTCCGGCTCCCGGCTGGCAGGAGGCAGCGATAGCGGCGAGAGGCGGGGGTGTGTGGGCGGCGCGCAGGGACCGACGGGCGCTGTAGTCCGCCCCGGGCGGGGACAGCCCCAGCGCGGAGCCTAGGAGGGAGCAAGGAAGGAGCCCGTCCGCCCCCAGCCGCCGGGGAAACGGAGGCGTGCGGCGGCCTGCCCGCCCCAGCTACCGTGCCCCAGCGCCCGGGAGAGGCTGAGAGGGGCTTGTGCCGCCCTCCAGGTGCGCTGCCCGCAGGTCGGGGTGAACAACGCCAGAAATTGCTCCCCCCTGCCACCAGGGCTGCTCCCCGCTCCAGCTCAGGCTGCTCCTGGTTCTCCTACCCCATACGGAGCCTTCAAATCTGATCCGCTGGGGCCGGGTCTGGCCCCTTGGTCGCCTCTTACTGCGGCAAAGGGGCGGAAAATGAGCCGTTTTGGACAGGCATTCCTGTCAAGGCATCTAACAGGGACAACGCAGGAGAGGCAGGACGCTGGGTGAGAGGGCTGTCCTGCGCCATATATCCCAAAGAGTTAAACAGTGCTGCCCATTTTCCATCCATTCTGGTATGGATGTACAGTTCCCAGTATTGTCAGCTGTGGAACAGATGTTATTAATCACCAGGATAAGCAGATAACCCCAAATAACCCTTCTTCAGTCAGCTCGTCTGCAAGTCACCAAGGGGAACTCAGTCCTCATCAGCTTTTGGGTCTGTGAGGGTGCAGCCTGCCTTTAAATAAAGACAAGAACCATACAGCTGACAACCTTATACATGTTACTACAGTCGTAACCCTCATCCTCTTACTTCCCTGCACGCAGCCAGATGGTTGCTCATTCTCTCTGACTAAATTTCCCCTTCACATCATTTCACCCCAATGATGAAGTGTGCTGTGTCATCCTCCTTCACACCTTTGCATTGCCACTGCCCTCAGTGAATTTCCACTGTTCAGACTAAGCACAGACCTCGACTTGCTGCTAAATAGATCCTTAAAGCTTGCTGTACATTTTAATATTACTTATTTTGAAATCCTGAATTTCTTGAGGAAGGTACCTAGCAAGAGCCATAAAACTCTCAGTGCTCTCTTAGAGCTTCATTTGTCTTGGGGGAGTCATTGGAAAGCTTTCTACTGATTTCACTGGACTGGAGCTTAATATCAGGAATATAAAGTCCTAAAATGGGAATTCAAGTACCAGTCTTGCAGAGATGTATGCATTACTTTGCTTTCATGAAAGTGCTTGTAGAAAGAAAAAAAGAGTAAACTTTATTGGAGTGCACTTAGGTACAAAGGTTAAGATTTTCTGGCTTCAGTGCTCCTGTCTTCACTTGAGCATAACTTTTACTATGGGAACCACAAACGACAAGTGTTTATTGTTTAATTGCTGCTGAATAACCAGAGAAAGAAGCAAAGGAGACAAACTTGTTTTTATGTTGGTTTGTAAGGCAACACCAAGCAACTACTTAAAATTCTGTGACAGGTGAGTAAATATAGGAATTTGTTGGAAAATTCTCGTTACCTTACTTGGTGAATTTCCTTCACGCTGCAGGATTATTTCTGACAACAAATTTTCCTGCATTTCTCAAAGTTTTCTTTAAAAGATGGAGGTGCTTACTTCCTGCTTATTTCTTTATTTACTCACTACTAGAAAATATTTGGTTTAATATTCTGTTTTGGCCATACTCTCATTTTATGAAACTAATAAAATCAGGGCAACTCACTGCAGCTGTTGTACCTGATTCACTCACAGCACTAATACATGGATTTAAACTACAATAAGTTCTGCTTGCTAATATATGTCATAAATACTGCAAAGCAGATAAAAAGCAAGATTCTGAAGGGTGCTGGACATCTTTATCTCTCACTAAATAGAAGAAGAGAATGCTCCTACATCTCAGAGACAGGCTTGACACATAACCAATAACCCAGAGAAGGCATGTGGCAATGGCATTATATGGAAAAAAACATGAGCTGTAAATAAGAAAATTAAGAATTCTAATGGGACTGTGAAAACTGTAACTACGGTATTTTTTTAAGATTGTTTCCTCTTCCTATAAGAATCTTCTTTTTTGTTAGCTCCAAACGCCACAGATACAGTCTCCTTTCCAATCTGGAAAACAAATTTCGTTTCAGTTCATTTGAAAATGTTTATAAGCATAAATTGTCAAAAGCTGTGGGGTAAAAATGACAGACAAGACACTTCATATTTTTCTTTTTTATTGTTTTTAGAGTCTTCCTTTTGTTCTTACAGCCCTTGGTTTCATAGGTTCCTACAGCTGGAACATCAAAACAGAGTCTGAGCCCCTAAACTCATGGCCAGAGTTGATAGACTCAAATTGAACTAAAGTACCAGAGCTCATGAAAATCTTTCCTCTATCATACTTGGCACAGCTTTAGCCAAAGCTTCAGTGTCTTTATTCAACACATATTTAGAGAAACCATCAAAGAGGAGGGGGCTCCATGCCCACATTCAACTTGATAATGAATGCAACAATTTAATTAAAACATCATTTCAAACACTCTTTGTGTTACATTTTGAAAAATCTCAGCCTGTATTTCAATGAATTTTCTTGTAAATCTCAAATTTTTAAGTATATTTATAATATTTTGGGCTAAAAATTTTGCACCCAGGACTTTTTGATATCAACTTTGATGCAACATGGGAATTGAAAAATTCAGACAGCTTTCTCATGTCTCTCTTTTGCGAGTCTTTCCATACACATAATGAAGTGAGTTCATTATGGGAGTGATCCAGAAAGTTAGGAAAAATAAACACTACACTGAGAAGCTGAAGATTTTAAAGCCTGTAGAGCATCATCTTCCTTTATGTGGCTCCTAAGCAGAGAATCACTCCTCTGTGGAGTGTAAAACCTATTGGACATCACCCTGTGATGTTTTGCATTTTCAAGTGGTCTACAGGTCAAGACTGGATATCACCCTTTGTCCTGCAGCTGCTGCTGGTAAATGTCCTGAGGCCACACCTTTAACTCCATTTTTATTGTACAGTTCTTGTACAATGCTTGAAAACAAAATGGTATGAACTTTTAGTTAAGTAGAAGAACTGTAATAAATTAAAAACATTGCTGAAGTGATTTATGAGCAGTTTCCCATGTTTACAGGAGGTACAGAAAGACTGGAGTAGACAATGTGAATTTATGGGGGGCAGAGGTAGTTTCTAAAGACCTCGTGGTAAGAGTGATTCATTGTTATGCCAGATCTTCATGGAAGATTAAACAGAATTTTACTGCTGCTAAGGTAACAAAGTATACACAAACCCAAGGCTCATGAGTATGTGGAAACAGAAGTATAAAAGAACAACTTTGCACAATGAATATTTTAGTTATGATAAAAGATGATTGTATAGTAAGATGCAACAGGCATATGATAAAAATATGGGAGACAGAAAATTATGTTCAGGACTGAAAGAATTGTTAGGATGGCTTTATTTCCACACAAAAGAAGCACTCTGTCTGAGGCATTTTAGTTTTCTGGTCTGTGGGTTGTTGGTACCAATCAATTATTTCTCTAGGTTCCGTGAAACATTGTTAAGGAGCAGTGAAGTCTCATGGACTCTGCAACAGTCTACATGAATTTCTAAAAAGGTCTTTATCTCTTTTTAAAAAATTCCAAGTACCAAAACATGTTGAAAATAACAGATTTAGAATGCCATTAAAAGCTCTGACAGTTCAGATCAGTCTTTTTTGGTAGAAATGTGACTGTCATGGTAGGGAGCAGAAAATGAAGTTAAAGGGTAGCAAAACCAGATTCAATACAGCTCCAGAGCATCATCAGCTGCTCTTGCACTGCAGAACATCAGAGAAAGATAACTTAAAGGCTCTAAACCTTACAAAATGGCCAAGATAATGTAATGTAAGTACAAGACTGTTTCACTTGTTGAGTAATGGCACTCAGTGTGGTGGCTGATAGCTGTCTTGGCTCACAGCTTGAAGCACGTGAGATAATAAAGAGTTGGAGCCCAGCTCTCTGCATACATCCTAGAAACCACTGTATTTTTAAGGTATCATTTTATTCACAGAAGCTAGTCCAGGGCACATTTTCTCCATTGTGCTTAAATGCCTGCAGCTGTGGGCCGTGCATATTCTTATGAATCCTCCTCTACATGCACAACAGGTCAAGCAGCTCCTCATCAGAATCACTCTATCCTTTGCAAAATTTTTTGGATGTTTTATTAATCACTGATGTTTCTCAATAACAAACTCAATTTCACCCAAGACTCTGTTCTTTCCAGAACCTTCACTGTGGCCAGAGCATTTCTCAGATTTACATTCAGAGCATTTCTCAGTGTTTCCCACAATCAGATTTTAGAGATAATATCCCAAGATAGAGCTCTTTCTCTTTAGACTTGAATTACTCTGAAGCTATGACAAAGCCCATGTGTTAAAACAGGCTCTTGGGAAGAGACAGAGCTGGAACAATTTTGAGAAAACTTTTGATTCTTGCATTTACAAATTTGTGGCATGTTGAGGAGAGCAAAGAGGTAGAGCTGTTCTTCATTTCAGAATTATTTCTGTACCATCTCTTTATAACTGACAGAATGAAATAAACCTAAACAACAAACAAAAATTTAAAATTCCAGAGATCTTAAGTAAACCTTCCTTCATGCCACTTAAATCTAAATGTACTTAGATAATTACAAAGCTGTATGAGTCCATTCTTCTCAGTGGCTGCTCTTTAGCTGAAGTCACAATCTGCTGTTCTTTAGTTAAAACTTGACTAGTTTTAGTATCTGTGGCTGCTTTGATTCCCTCCATGAATTCCCAATACTAAGGACCTTTGAAAAGAAAAACAGTTTCCTGTGAAATTCCACATCTGATATAGGTCAGTCATCTGACTTGCTCAGTCAGATGAACCTGGAGATTAAAACATCTTTCATGTTCTATATAAACCAGTCATCATTCCTTAAACTTCCAGCTACATTATGTAAGAAGTTCTAGAGTTAATTTTCTACTTGTGTCTTGAACGATCCACTGTTACTGAAGGTGGTGGCTCTGACTGAGGAGCAGGAATTCAGGCAGGTTTCAGTGTCAAGCCTTCTACTCTCTCTACACTTTCAGCACAAGATACTGCAAGCAAATCAGGCCCAACGATGTCAAGTCCAGTAGGTTTGCATCTGTATTTCTTGCTGATTTGAACAACCTTTAGATTACTAAAGGTTGTTCAAATCTAGATTACTAGATTACATTACTGCAGAGGGATGAGGATGAAAGCCCCTACAAATTTCATTTCCCCATCTGCAGTTCCAATGAAACCTAAATTAGCAAGTACTCAAGATGTAAAGTGCACTCAAAGAGCAGCCATAGAACCTTACATTCCTGCCAGCCCTTTCCGGGAGGGACCTACTGCCAAGCCCTTGGAAAAACAATCTACCACATTCATTTTGGCTTTTTTTCAGCTGTTTTCCCAGATCTGTTCACTTCCACTCTGACAAGGCACTTTAGAAGACTAATTTCTTGCAGGATGCAGAAGTGGGTCGGCAATAATATTTACATATGCAAGGACAAAAAGAGAGTAATCTTGCAGAGAATAAGGAGCAGTTGAGTACAGAATTTTGGCAACTTTCCTAAAGTGTATGCACTAAATGAACTAAGAATAGTTATTATTTTTTATAGTTTTTTGGGAGTTTTTTTAGATGTTTCACTGAACAGAGGGGTAGAGAAACATCTCAAACATGGAAAGCTGATGTAAATTTGAGGATAAGGATTATGCGTGCTCTGCATTTGAAGCATGGGTTCAAGCCCACAGATGGAGGCCACTCTCCCACTGAAGGGACACAAGACTGTACCCGGTCACAAGTTTGAGACAATCTTTAGGAACCATCAGAAAAAAAATCTTTGGCCATTTTTAATTCTCATCTCAGAGGCCAAAGGTATCCCCACGTGCAGCATGGGTGGCCTAGTAGAGGTCTGCCGGCCCCTATCCTGTCTCAGGTGCAGCCCATCTCTCTGCAGGAGATGACACAGAGCCCTTCCCCACAGACAGGAGGCACAAGCAGCATGCATTTCACTCCACAGAAGCAGTGCAGACAACTGCAGCCAACCTGCTGGCACTCTTCTGGACCAGGGAGTGATGCCCTGACATTGGATATCGTTGGCTTCTTGGGCAGAGGCCAAGGAGAATGAAAGAGTGGAGAAATCACATGGGTCCTGTTTCCCAAACTGGAGATGGGATGGCGCAATCTGGAGGGGACTAGCAAGTGGGAGCTGAAGCTGGTAGAGGGAGAAGGCAGAAAAGGAGAGTGGCAGCAGTAATTAGGCCTGTGCTGCAGACAGGCTGTATTGAACTACATGGGAAGTGATTGCAATGTCATAGGCTGTTTGAACCAAGATGACCCTTTACTGCCTGGACAGAAGCTGAAGACATGTGGATTCAGAGCAGGAGCACACAGAGTAGAAACAAGGTGCCTGGCCTAGCACCATCAGATTAGCATAGATACAATCTGTGCAACCAATACACTGAGCAAAGGAATATGTGGGAGGCAATGTAAGGCAAACAAAAAGACAGCCAAATAAATGAGAAACCACAGTGTGTCAGGTGATGGGTAGAGAAATCATTCATGTCCTTCCATGCATTGCCTTACCAGTCTCAACCCAAACTGTTTTGAACTAAACACAGACCTGCCTGTCAAAGCAGATATACATTTTATATTCTTTGGTAGTGTAACCCTGCAACATTTGCTAATATTTGTTTATTCCTTTTAGATTTGTAGAATAAAGTTTGTTACATTTTGCATTTCTATGTCCTGTGTTCTGCACAATGTTTTCCCTGATCAAATCTTCGGTGCAGCTGCTACTCTGTCTCAGAGCTGCCTAAGATTTATTTTCCTCTGCTATAAAGGTACTGCGGAGGTAGCAGTTGGAAAGTAGTGTTTTCCATAGAGGGCTAATTAACCTGCAACTGTTGTTCAGCTGTAAAATGTAAAGTGATGAAAATGCTAAGTGGAATTTTTAGCACCTACCAAAAGTCAACTACAAAATTCTGTACTGCTACCCCTGGCCACATTTGATCTTACCATCTCTTCGTAGCAGAAAAAGAATTACATTCTTTGCATCCATGTTTTTCCACTGGGAGAACTGCTGGTTCACACAATAAGTATGTATGAATTTTGTCAGTGAAGGCTCAGCTTAGGCCAGCTTCCAGATTAGTCAGAGCATGAATTGGATGGTAAGAACAAAAAACTAATACAGCCCCATTTGATTGGGGTTTTTTAATTACCTAGAAAAGGATGATGAAAGACACACAACTGGTCTTCATAGGAAATCTGTAAAACAAGCAAGGCTTGATCAAAATGAGAAGCTATGAGAGGTTAGCAAAATTAATCTTGCTGCAAGAAATGTTATTTTGTCAATTCATCAAAACCATCTTCTCAAGATATATACTTTCTGTTTCACTAAGCAACAGACATCATGCAGCCAGCAGGGTCAAGTCTGCTGCTCTGCTAATGGCACGCCAAGGGTAAGCATGTCAAAGCTGCCATTGATTTTTTCTAAATGCAGCTAGACTGAACTAAAATTACTTTCAGAATAGCAGATACAAAATAACCAATGAAGGTATGACCAAGGAACTATGCTGCTAAACCTATTTCGACAGCAGACCTGTCTCAGTCATAACCTATTTTAGTCATGGTCAGCATAGGCTGCTCTTAGATAATTCCTGAAAAAGAAGCTACAGTATTTTAAAAACCTTACTTGTTGAAATTTCCTTATTTGTATACAGGAAGTTGTCTTTTGACCACAATTTGTCCACAAATGGACAAATATGATAAAACAGCTCTATCAGACCCTAAGTGGGTGAATATATGTGATGTCTACTTTCAACGTGTAAACCCCCTGCACCCCCAACCAGTCCTATTTAAAACAGCAGGAGATAACTTTGACTTTTAAATGATGATAACTAAAGTTTAGGAAAATCTGAGGAATATTAAACTCAACAATAGTGTCATAATTGGATGCAAAATGTTTAAATGAAGTCTAGATAATAGGACATACAACAGACCCATTCTCTGAGTTTTTGAAGTACATAGTAGGCTGACCTGGAGGCCAATGGGAGGGGTTTCTCCTCACATCATCAGCGGTTCAAAGACTACTAAGGGTTCAGCAAAGACCTCATGGGAGGCTTGACTGAAGAGAAAAATATTGTTTCATATACCCACAGAGCCAATTCAAATCTTTCATTTCAGATCCCCATTGAGTCACTAAAGCCTGCAGCTGCAGTCCTTATTCCCATTGAGTAGACCCCACTCAGACCAGAAGCATTCAGTGAAATAAATGGGACTGTCTGCATGAAAGACAGATACTCCACAAGATGGGTTGCAGATTCAGGCTGTGAGACAACTGTGAATCATCATGAAAGCCAGAGCAGACTTCTTTTTAGAATATGACAGGCAAGGGCCTTACAAGCCTTCTATTGCATGACCCAGTGGCGAGACATGGGCCTAGAGAAATCTGTCTTAGTTCTGATTTTAGCAGCCAACCTAGCTGCAGCAGGCAGAAAACCAGAGAATCATATGCATCTTGCATATCTTCTTGAAAGCAACTTTTAGAGACAGTCTCTCTTGCAATATTTCTTTTAGGATCTTTCAATTTTGCCATTTTGTCCCAATGTAGCCATTAAGCATGACAAGCAGTAAATAAATGTTAAGCATGGTCTTCATACCAACAGACATCTCCATCTTACTTGCATTCAGCTTTATCTGTGGTATCTTCACACTGTCTCCATATTGCTGCCACTTCCAAGACTGGGTTGCATTACTTCTTAGTCTGGAATTGCATCTGGTTCAACACAGATGTTAAACCAATGAGAATGATTTTTATGGGACTAGGATATAATGAAGATCATGGCTGAAGATACAGTTTCTCTCACAGGCTGGAATTCGTGTATTAAGAATAAACCCTTAAAGTATTCAGAGTAAATTTCTCATGAGACTGATCAAAAACAGTGCTGTGAGCTTCCCCAGGAACTAAGGGCTATTTATATTTCTTGGTACAAGTTACACTAACAAATAAAACCAAGTAAACTGGGTTATAATATTTCTCCTATGTCTGGAACTTGCTGAATTCCAACACAGATAGGAACCTTTGTCAGTGAAGCAAATATTTTTTTTGTTTGTCACATGGAAATTCATGTCTTGCTTTAATGTGGGAAAGGAAAGACCATTTCCAAATGGGTTTAGTGCCACAGAGATGGTTCTTGCACAGAAGCATCTCTCTTATCTACAGAATATTAGTATGGACTTACTAAATCTAAGTTACATCCACCGACACAATATATTTTATGATTTATATTCTTCATGAATTCAGGAGACTAGAGGAAGAAAAAAACAACAGCAAGAAAAGCAGTCCTGCATACAGTCTTAATCTCAGCTCCCCACTCTCTTTTTCCTTCTGTGACCTTGGAGTTTTTTGCAGTATTGATTTGTAGCCTTTCCTAAAATATTAATTCTTTTCTAAAGGTTTTGCTGTCCTTTTGCTATTTTTTTGCAAAAAAAAAAAAGATTGTTTTAGTAATAATGAATGATTCATAGCTTCTGCAGATCATTCAGGGACACCATTCATAGTTAATGATTGAAATGCAGTAATAAAACATGAAATGTTTGAAAGTCGAGAGTGATGCCTCTGAAAGTATATCTTTGACAGAAATTGCTGACAGCATCAGAAAATCTCCCTTTATAAATATATATCCAAAATTAATAATTTTGCTCTTTATTTTTTTCTCCTTTTACCTTCTCTTCCTTGCAGGAACCTTTTGTATGTGCAGTTTCAGGTCAATATTCTAGCAAGATGGCAGTTTGTCTATAATTTAATTTAGTATTTTTCTCTCTTCATTTAAATTTTTACTCATTTTAGCCTGCAGTGATTATTTGCATGGATAGAAATTGTCTTCAAAGTCTATATTTAGCCTGATATATCGGATTAGAAATGTAAGCCAATCATCCAATGAGGTTAATTTTAAATCCTGTGGAAATTGTGCCAGTCTATTCAGTTTTCTCAGCACTGGCACCCATCTTGTGTGAGGTCATATGACCTTTAACTCCAATGTCGAATGTAATTTCCCACCAAAAGGAGTACATGCAATACCCTTAAAATAGCCATTCTAGAATTTATAAGGAGAAGAAGCCTGAGTAGCAGCCTTTTTTTAAAATTGATGAACTGAGGACTGTAATTGTGTTTTAAAATATGCAAAGAATGAACAGAAATGTCAAGATAAAAAAGCAGAAACTTTTTTAAAAAGCTTTTCAAAAAACAGCTCATTCTACTTTTCCTACTACAAGCAGTGTTCGTCAATTCTTAGTTCAGGGTCACCTACCAGTATTGGTAGACCTGCATTTTAGCCAATGCTGTATTTATTGTATTTAGTTAACATTAATATCAGTTAATACTATTTTTAAGCTCTACATCTGCCTTAACTGCTGCTTTCCATCTCAGTTTGTCCCCATTCTGCCCCTCCAAAAAAGCCAAAAATTTTGAATTTTTTTTAATAATACTGCGGTTTTCTTGGCAGTGATTGTCTAGGGATGACTATCACATTCATCATCTCCATCAAATCTATTTATATCTGTTGGTGAAAATCCAGCTTGTGATCACTGAGCTGCAGATGGAGCTCCCTGAACAGCCAAGGAGTCCATGCACCCGTGCCAGGAACACTTGGAGTCACTGTGGAGAAAGGGCTGAGAGGATCTGTCATTACACACTCTTTATCCCATCAACCTCAGAGAGGTGGCAAAAAAAGGCAAAGACTGCTAACTTACCTATGTATTAGTGTCAGGACTTTCAGCAGGCTTCAGGGTTTTTTTCAAAGTGCCATGAATTTTACAAGTAATTAAAGACAATATAGGGAGTAGATGTGATGTCAAACTTCCAATGATCTATTAAAAAAATATTAAACAGATGTAATTTTAAAGTATGGAAAATGCAGGGTAGGAGTTCTTTTTAAAACATATTTTTCCAGCAGAGCTTGTTAAACAAGATCAAGGCAGTTCTAACCTATAAACTTCTGGATGATCTGCGACAGGGATATTTTTGTTTTCTAGGGCATGGGCTCGCTTGAATATTTCATTCCTCAAAGTGCATGAACAGGAACTGAAGAAAGGGTTTTAGAAAAGAAGGAAGACAGTCAGAATATTCTCCTTCAAGGCCATGAGCCATGGAAGGGGGTCCCATCCCTGTGCACAGCTGCACTGGCTTCAAAAGGGTTCCACTCCAGGTGGACATCAGTGTGTCTCCTCATGGAGCGCTGCAGAATTAGGCTAAACCGAACATATTTAATATGATCTCAGAGAGCTAAGCTGCTTATTGCTGTGTGACAGATAATACATTATACAGCTGAGTGGCTAATAGATTAAACAGAGAAAGGCTGATGGCAGGGCATTTTCACTTCCTTTGCTTTACATTCTCCTCACCTGTGAACTTGGAAGGTCCAGGAAAGATTCTCGGCTTCCTCAGTTTCTCCAGAAAACCTGCTTAAAAATACGTATAAAGTAAATACTGTCTTCTGTATGTGAAAAACTGAGCAATCCTTAAAGTCATCAGGGTTTCATAAATCTTGATACAAATGGATCTTAAACAGGAATAAGGAATTAATAATTAGCTAAATGTATTATTACAGAAAATCAGTCAAATGTTAAGAACTTAAGTTCGGTTCTGAAATTTCAGTTTCCTGAAAAGAGGTTTCAATCTACAAAAGCACAAAGGAAATATCTCTGCTTATGAAAAGATTTGTGTTTTGTTGTACTGGTGTGTACAAGCCATGGATGATCCCTGTCCAGAATACACCTGAGAAGGATCAGGATTTGTAACTATTGTCATGAATCAGATGAACAGAATGAGCAAGCTAACAGCACTTGCATGAAAATAAAGAGGTGTTTTTATTTTCTGAATTTATATTTTAGGAAACTGTG
Organism: Phylloscopus whistleri; assembly: GCA_017589585.1. Lineage (NCBI taxonomy): Eukaryota > Metazoa > Chordata > Aves > Passeriformes > Phylloscopidae > Phylloscopus > Phylloscopus whistleri. The sequence continues at coordinate 5,087,937 of JADMLD010001485.1, read as the reverse complement.
TTTATTTACTCAAATTATTTCAGAAGTGTAACTCTGTCTCCTTCCCTGTGAAAATGTGACCACAGACAGTGCCATGGCATTCATGGTTCAGCTAGCACTCTGATCACAATGATCCCGATGCATGCTTTGGGAGGCAGCACAGGCCAGGGCACACTCCTGGCTTGGAAACAGCAACACAATTTCAGAATGCATTACAGACTAACATGTTTTGAAGGGACTTTTGGAGGCCATCAGTCAGACGAGCTGCTCAAAGTAGGGGCAGCTACATTGGGTTGCCTGGGGCTGCGTCCAGTTAAGGTCTTAATATCTCCAAAGCTGAAGACTCTAAAACCTTCCTGGGCATCCTTCTTCAGTGTTGGACCACCCTCGTGATGAACAATTTTTTCCTACCATCTGGTCAGAATTCCCCATGTTGCAATGTGCACTCAGCTGCCTCTCATCCTTCCTCTGGGCACCTCAGGAAGAGTGTGGATAAATCTTCCCCACACCCTCCCAGCAGGTAACAGCAGACAGCACTAAGTTCTCCCTGAAGCATCTATCTCTTCTGCAGGCTGAGCAAACCCAGCAGCCTCAGCTCAGCCTCCCCTTGAATATCCCATGTTCCAGCTCCTCGCTGGCTTGCTGGTACTTCACAGGATTCAATCCAGGTTTTAAGTGTTTTTCTTGTCCTGGAGATCCCAAGGCACATTGCTGAGTCATGTTCATCACTAGGATCCCAGGGCTTTTTCTGGAGAACTGCATCCTGGCCAATACTTGTCTCATGGGGTTACTGTGTCCCCAAGGGTGACAGTGGAGTCTGCAGAGTCCCACTGGCCGAGGCCAGCTCTGCAGCGCCTGCAGAGCCAGCAGGGCCGGGCTGGGGCGGCGATGGGTTCTGCCCAGACCCCGCGGTCACCAGGCTGCCCCACAGCCACGGTGCTGCCCGTGCATGAGCTGAGGTCCCATCTGCAGGGCAGTGCCCTCCGCACAAAACACGCAGCTGAAAGCAGCTGCCGATGGCAAAGGGTTGGCCCCGGCTTCACCCCCTTCACCCCAGCCCCAGAGCCAAACCTCAGGAGTGGGAATATAAACACAAAGACCCAACAAACTCCATGCCCTGGCCAGCTCAATAATAAAGACTTTTACAACACTGGCTCCAGCTTCCATCCTTTAGGGATGTCTCTAGTTACTAGCAAGCCCTTGTGAAAAGAAGGTAATTGGATGAAAGGAAGAAGGACGAATTTAAAGGCGGGGACGAGGCTGTTTCCAACCTCTCCATCGCCTTTTAGGGCCGGTTTTACTCTCTCCCTCCGCCGGTGCTGAAGCCCCATCTAGAGCATCGCCGCGCTATTGCGCCCGCCGCCCCGCCGGGACCGGGCGCCCGCAGCTCCGGGGCGGGGAGCCAGGGAGAGCGACAAAAACCCTCCGTCGCCCTTAAAGAGGTGGTGAAGGGTTAAGAAACCGAAGAAAAAATGGCCTGCTCGGCAATCCTGTGCTTCTGCTGCCAGGACCCTTGGCAATATCATCGCGGTAATTTGAATTTCAGACTTTGTATAGAAAAAGTTAATGTCGAACCAGCCTTTTCAGGCAATATAATCACTTGGGTAACGACAGGCAGCTTTAGCTAGCAAGCGTCATCAAGCAAACGAACAGAAATGCTGATGTGGGATACTAATGAAGGAATTAACAGATTATGGGTTTATTAACGTCAGTCGACACAATTTCCCAGGAACCCAGCCTGTCAAATAAATTTGATACTGTTTTAATGAGATTAACCATTAGACTGATAATGAAGATTGTGGCTGAAATAGTGTCTTTGCCAAATATTTGACATAATCTTGCATTAAAAAACACCAATTAAAAAAAACAGTGTAGCATATTACATATTAATTTTTAAAACTGGTTAACAACTAGGTCATAAAAATACATTATAGCTGAAGTGTTTTCATTTCAAAGGATAGCATATTTTTCAAACTTATGGAAGAATCTTTTGGGTACAAATTTTTTCAATACATTTTTCAATGCCCTTGATGAGAACTGCATCACTGTACATAAAGTATGCAGTATGTCACACAGATTGCTGCTAATGTCAAAAACAATAAAGGTAACAATTCTATTATACAGACTGACTGAGCAATTATTGAGATTTAAAAATTGTCCGGTTTTGTTAATTCTCCAAGGATGGAGATTCCTCAGCCTCCCTGGGCAAACTTTTTGTCTTTGGCTGACTGAACAGTAACAAGCCTTTTCTTATGTTTAAATGGAATTTCCTGTATTTCAAAGTGTGTCCATTGTTTCTTGTCCTGCCACTGGGCAACACTGAGAAGCACCTAATTCCTTTGTGTTTATTTCCCTCTTCAGGTATTTACAGCCTCTCATACAGCAGATGCCTCAATCCCTTCATGGTCCTTCACTGGACTCACTCCAGTATATCCATGCCTCCCTTCTACTAGGGTGTCCAGAACTGGTCCCAGCACTCCCAGAGTGTGCCATCAGTGCTGAACAGAGGGGAGGGTCCCTTCCCTCAGCAGCTGACAGCACTCCTCCTCACAGCCCCAGATGGTATTGGTTGCAAGAGTGCACTGCTGGCTTTTGCTAATGTTCATACATCACACATGATGCATCCCAGCACAACCTTACCTACATCTTGTGTTCAACCAATCTGTACCTAATTATCTCCCTGGCACAGGTACCCAGCTTTCCTTGTCAATGTCCATGCTGTTCCAGATTGGAAGTGACCTTGAAGCTGGGATCCAGTTAAAACCATGAGGTTAGCTAATCTCAACATCCTGCCTCTGAGAACCCCTCCAGTCTGCTTAGTCACAATTATTTCTCCAAGTGACAGGTGCTCAGTGTCAACCAGGTCTTACAGGTTGTACTTTGAGAGCATTGAGGAGACAACCCACCAGCTCTGGCAAATACTGTTAAGGTAATTTATCATTATAAAATTCCCACTTCCCTGGAAGGGCAGCTACAGCCACGAGTGAAGATGAGTTTGACTCAAAAAACCACATTTACTCCAGAATACCTGAGATACAGCCACTCACCTCCTTCTGCAGGCTCTCATAAAAGCAGGCGTTAAAACTTAAACATAAAATAATTTAAAACTCCCACCTCTCTCCCATTCAATTCATCTGGGTAGAAGCACTTCCTTCCACTACTAAAAAGTGCATTTTCTTGCTTGGAACTAGTTCCAGCTTCTCACCACTAAGCTTTATTACACCTTTTTACCTCTGGACTAAAAGTCCTCTACCAAGAGGAACAATAGAGCTCACCATCAAACAATCTCTCAACCTTTATTGGTATTGAATTTTCTCTCGGGTATCTCTCCCTATAACACTGAGTTTTATGGACCACTGGTGATTCTTGAAATGTGTTTGTGAAGCCTTTTTTTAGTTTTTCAACACCTTTCTCCAAGTGTGGACCCCACTGCCTACCTTTATTTCAGCTGACAGGTTTCACTTGTGGCATAGAGAGATACGATGCCACTTTTCTCTCCAAACTGTTATCTCCTGGCAGTATCCAGGGAATGAACTGGACTAAATCTCCAACAATCAATACCTCTTATCAGTTTTTTATTCCTTTAACCACATAGTGACCAGAAAAAGATAAGGCAAGTGAGAGTAAAGCCTATTTTACCCACTTTGTTTGGATGGACATATCTCCTTTTACATTGATGATATGACTTGACAGAGGACAAGGCCCTTGAACCCAGCATTAGATTAAACATCCCTAGTGCAGTCCTTCAATCTGTCTAAGCAGACCCAGGATTTTTCTTTGACTATATGAAACATCCTATATGAAACATCCCTCCCCTGCATTCCAGGTTAGTTCAGTCACTGTCCTTGTGTTTCTAACAATTACACAGTGACTGATCTCATTAGTTACTAAGTTTTAGAAGAGGATTGACAGTTTTGGTTATAAAAGAGAAGGGGAAAAAATCCAGAAAGCAGTCTCCATCAATCTAAGCATCCTTGAAGCACAGTATGGAACAGTATAGAGGCACAACATGAACAGTATAATATTCTAGCATTGGGGGGAGGAGGGGGAGTTAAACTACTTAAAATCCTGAAAAGACAAAAAGCATGTTCATAGAATCATAGAATATCCTGAGTTGGAAGGGACCCACAAGGATGACTGAAGCCAGTGTTATTTAACAGTAATAAGGAGAATTCCAGTAAGTTGATGAATACGTTGCAAGAGTTTATGCACTACAAGCTGTAAAGGCTCAAATGCATCATACAAAGGATTTTAACAAATCAAGGATATGAAATCAAAAGCGCTGTCACCAAGCTGCTGTCCTACTCAGTGGTGCCCAAAGTGCCCAAAGAACATGTTCGGCTCAGAACATCTAAGCCTTCACAGTGATGGGCAGCTCTGGACATATTTCATGGATAATTTCAGACTGCCTACACAAACAAGTTTGACTTGGGGCACATCCAAAAATCCAAGGACCCAAGTTTCAACCCTCTCTTATGAATCGGCTCAGATCCCTACCTCCTGCTTGCCCAAAGTCTGTGATACATCATACTGTGGGCTGAGATGCTGGCACTTGCTCCTCATGGGAAGCATTCCATTTTGCATTAAAAAAAAGCCAAACAAAATTTGTTGACATGATTAAGTGGTATGTCTAGAAGTGGTATGAGTTGTTCAGACCTCTTTCTGGATTTAACACTACTAATCAAGGTGCGTCTATGTTCTGAATAAATATTTTTTTAAGGGGACAATTTTTCTGTGTAACTGAAGCAATAAAACTGTTTTCAAAGCAGTTCACATTAAACACTGAGCAAAATTGTTATAACATCCATTCCTTTTCCTGGTATCAAAGATGCATTTGACCTCATTCCTCTACAACATAATGTATATCACAAAATTACACAGAGACAGAAGAAAATTCATTTTTTATCCTAGTAATGAAAATTAATTTTAAAGCCAAAAGAGATGGATATTCAGAAACAACATACATTGCTTATGATTAAAGAACTTTTCAAAATTATTTGGTCACTGCTTTGCCACGGTACTCTTCTTTATGGGGGTGCAACACATTCTCCTGGGGCCCTGTGTGTCCCACGCAGCCACTGGCAGATCAGTGTAAAAGATGCAAGATGGGCCTAGCTTGCAGCTCCAAGATTCATTTATTATAAAAGTATAACATAAAACGCAGCTAACTCGAAGACATAGCAGAGGCTAGGACCTAAAATCTCTAAATGAAGACTGAAAGCAAAAGGTCTAACTAAAAGAGAAAATGAAAGCAAAAAGTCTGTCCCTCAGGGTAGGACAGTGGGTTTTAAGGGACTCTTTTAGAGGCCGGGTTCAGGGTAAGGATCCAATAGGGAGAGGGGAACAAGGCAGGGATTACAATACTGAAACCAATAAAGAAGCATAACAATCTAAACAACTAATAAGGCATCAAAGATTGGGAGATTGATAGGGAGCAGCCTGGAAGAAAAGGCAGGGTTAGAGAAGGATTGAAAGCTACATAGGTGAATGCAATCTAGACAGTACTAACTGTACAGAGAAGGGAGGGGGGTACAATTGAGGACTAAGTTATTAATATAGGGGACAACAAAACAACCCATTTAACATTAAAACACATCACAACACTGATTATCTTTTTTGTCAAAGACTAATACACATATTGTGAATATGAAAATGTGATTATGAAAAAGCAGCAGAAACAAATCCACAGATGTCACGTTTGTCCTTCAAAAAGTGGTTTTCTGAAAAACTGTTACTAAAACCTCACAAGAATTAAAATTAAATTCAGCATTTAACAGAATTATGTTAAATTCAGCATTTAACATAAAAATGCCAGGTCCTGAATAATAAGTGTGAAATTGTCCTCCCAGTAGCATGTCTTTATGAAAAGATGTCCTTAGCTGAAACGTCTCCTTCAAATAATATTTTTCCCTAATCAAACATTCAATATTTGTTTGCTTGGCATCTTCTCCACCTTCCCAGGCTTTACTGGGCATTTTTGTAATTTAAATTGCTTATAAAACTCTTGTTGCTAAACCATTGGAAATAATTACCTTGATTTAATTTGTGTCCCTGCTAAAACACACCTGCATTCACAACATGAGCAGTTAAAACTTTGCATTATAGTAATGGAGCACCTTATTTTATTATGTGGAAGTGTTAACTCATCACATTGTAAATTGTATCCCTGTGATTCACCAGCAATCACTTTATTTCTCCACAAGGCAGCTGTGAGCTCAAAATTCAAGCAGGTATACTAGTACAATGAATTCTGATAAATTTGTAAAACCTCTGGAATCAACTACTGCTGTGAAGTATACACAAATGTTTCTTTCATTGCACTATATCTGCCCTTTTAATATTTCATTATTTCACAGCCTTGGAAATTTGTATTGTTAAAAACAAAACCCCATGAACAATGCCCAGTGTGCCTGTTTTATGCATTCTCAAGTTCAGCTGAGTTCACAGGAGCCCTTTCTCCAGTGCCTGTCAGACACACAAAAACGGTGTCAGGAGTGCTGAAGCAGCTGCAATGCAACCACAGTCAGAGAATGCTCAAGAAAATCCTCTTGAGGGGGTTGAAAGCAGTCATAGTATGAGAAGTGACACCAAAAGACATTCTTTCAAAGAGTTATAACACTAAGTTGTCAAAGGTGAGCTGTCACTTCTCAGCCAATGACTCAGGAGCACTTAGGAAAAGAAAGAGTGGAGAGGTCTTGGGCCACTTCAAAGCCCAGGACATGGGAGGCAAGCTCTGAAAGTGATCATGTGTTTTTGATTTCTCAAGATAGGTGAGCATGAAGTAAGAAAAAAAGCTGACCTCCAACAAAACCAGAGCTAATTTTGACACATGCATTAAAAATTATAAGGACATCATGAATACTGAAAATGTCAAAAGAGAGCGACATTTATTTGCGTTAAAATTTGAAATATTTTGATTATATAATTGCAGCTAGCTCAGAGCATGGGAAATATGTGTTCATTAAAAAGGTATGCTGTACCCGGGACAATATTCCAACATATATTAATGAAAAAACCTTCAGCTAGACCCTAGGGAGGTCAATATTCATCCTCTAGTACAGAGATCTTAAGCACCTCATATACCATGATTATAGCAGTGGACAGAGGGGGTGATTTCCAGTGGGCAACTCCCACTGCCAACAGAGCACAGTGTTCTGCATGTCCAACAAGTTCATTTCTGCAGTGGCAAAGCCCTGGAGAGTGTCTGGGATGAGCAGGATCTTCATTGTCTCCCCAGGGAACACAAGGAGGCTCAGCAGCAGCAGCAGTGCCTCTTGCTTGGCCCCTGCCCAGCCAGAGCTGCCAGGCAGTTTCAGAGCCCATGTGAAATGGCCAGCATGGCCTGAGAGTGCAAGGGGAACAGAGGGCAAAAATCATCTTTGTAGCCATCATGGTCTTCAGTGGCTGCTGCACCAGGGAGACCATCGAGAGGAGCACTGTGCAGTGAGAAATGTGTGTGTTTGTTAAGAAAGGCTTGCTAATAACACTGCCTACTCCCACCAGTCACAAATTGATAGCTAGTGGAATTTACAAATACTCTAAGTCTCGTAGAGCTCAAGAAGAGTTTGCATAATCCAGCTACTGGAATAGGCCAGTTTACAAATAATAATATATAAATAATATATACAGGGTCTGTCAAGGGGTCCCACAAGCCCAGCTTTGTCCACAAGGATCTCTTTCAACGGCCGTGGATCAGCAGCTATTGGAGATCATGTGGGCATCTGCACTGCTGGCGAGGTGCTGAAAGAGGTTGGGTGGTTCAGCCACCTGGAAGCTGGAGGGTGTAGTGGTTTAGGGCAAATTTGGGAGGAAACCTCCTAAGCGGCCCTTTCCCTCCCCTCTCCCGAACTGGCTCGGGAGAGACGTCCTCAGAGAGAAGTGGAAAGAAACTTGTTTATTAAACCGGCAAAGCACTCCCCAGCACAATAAATTGAACAATACAAGATAACAAGAACTTTGTGCCACTCTGGAGAGATAACCAATTTAGAAAAGAAGTCCCTCCTGTAGGTGGTTGCTCTGCTCTCAGTCCCTCTGGCGCTGGGAAAAGTTGCTGTGCAGGGTAGATCTTGGTGGGTCCCAGGTGCAAGCTGTCCCGGCTCCCCCACCCCACTCCAGCGCTCCCCCGGGTCCTCAGTCCAGAGAGATTTGAACAGTTCCAAAGAAAGGCAAAAAAAGGGAAAAAAAGGAAAAAAAAGAGGGAAAAACCCTGAAGCTTCTCTGCCTCAGCTAGCTACAATAACTAAAAAGAAAGGAAAAAAACCTCTCCAACCCACGTCCATGTGTTGTTGACTCCAGCTCTCAAGGCCAGCCCGGAAGAGGAAGGTTTCTGAAAACAAACTGTGTGCTTCTCCCTCCCCTTTGCTCTCAGACTCAGTATTAAAGATACAGAGTGTAATATCCAGCATAAAACCAACAGATGTTTGGGGATATGAACATCATAACGTCACCCTAGGACAGAGGGCATGCTAATCTCCATAGGAAACCTCTCATTGCTTATGACAAAGTGGTGAAGCTGTTTTGTCTCCAGTGAGCAGTGGAGGTTCTTCAGGATCCATCAGTTGCTGCTGGAAATCCCTCCTGCGCCACCATCTCAGGGGTACGGTGATCAGGAGCTGCATCACCACAGTCTTCAAGGCATAGCTGGAAAAACCTATGCCCCTCAGGAATGTGAAGGCTGATGGAGCCAAAAGAGGTTTTATTTGGTACTTCATACCTTGTCTGATATTTTTAACCAGCCTTTGACCTTTTGCAGAAACTGATTGTCTAAGTCCTAATCTCAGTGAATTTTCACATCATGTGTTCTGGTTAAAGCAAGCAGCACATCACTTTGGCTCCCTCATTTGTATGACTATGCATTCTTTAAGTCCACACTCCTTATAGAAATTGTGGTTTTGAAAGCAATACTAGAAAGATACATCATCTTTGTCCTGTCAGTTTGAGGAATCTGTTCTACCCATCACATTAGGTGCAGTTATTGTATCAGTTCCCACCCTGTTTACCACAGCTATTTCTATGGTGCAGTGGAAATCAATAACATTTTTTCTATGCATCAGGGATTTCCCATCAATATTTATGTACAACAATTAAATGAGCACAGGTTCCACTCATCTGTATAAGCCTAGTGGCTTTATCCCTTTTGGAATCTTTGGAAGTAGCAAACTGACATTATGACCTGATTTAATGCTTGAAGGTTTCCACCCCCCTTTTTAGAGCATCCCTCCCCTCAGTTAAGCTCCGAGCTAGGGCTGTTCCTTCTGAGCCTTGTACTTCCCCCACCAGCTCTTGAATTAAATACTCTGTTTAAACAACTTTCCCAACCAAGCAAGCAGTTAAGACATCAGATTTGCTTTACAGAGACTGAAGAAAACTGCAAAACTTTATGTCTTTCTCAGGTGATTTATCTATTTGTCCTGTCCAAGGGAATGTGAAATACAGCACCATCAGTTATCTGCTGTGTATCAACTGATAGGTTTTTAGGACAATATCTAAAATACATTATTTGTAGTTTCTAGACTAACAAATTTCTATCAATTAATCCCTATGCCAACATTTCACAATATCTGAATTTATTCCAGCTCAGCAGCTGATTCAAATCTGTTGGCATTATTCTGGATGGAGCATTTGATGGAGAAATCAGATATCATTTGCTATGAACAAGAAGCCTGCTTTCATTATGACTCAATACCTGTATTCCATATACACACTGCCTAAATTCAATACCTGTGTTACCCATATTCAGTAAGTAATTATTAGTTAGTCACTAACCAGGCCTCAAATTGTTAGCCATGGCAATTAGCCCATAAATTATCAACACAAAAAAAGGTCTCTCCCATGTATTTTAATGCTTTCTCATGTTGGTTTGTTTTTTTAATTGCTTTTTCTGCTTACAATTTTCCTAGCTACGGTGGGCATGGAGATGGATTATGAATCCCTTTCATCCTATTTACAGCAGCAACAGCATCTCAGATTCTGGCCTGGCTTGCTGCCAGATACAAGCAATACATTTCCTCCAGTTGCAAGCAATAAAATTATTCCATCTTTGTCATTCTCTGGATCTTTTTGAAGGACATCAATGATTCTCTGCCAGCGTTGCTGTGATGAATTATATGCTTTTGCTGTTTAGCACAAGGGTGAGCTACACAAAGCCACAGAGGATGAATTTTAAAAAGATCCACATGAGTTTTTATTGTTTATTGAAACCAATTTCATAATAGCAATGCAAGTACAGCAAAAATATTAAGTGTAATTAGGGAGACAATCAAAATTAGGAAATTAGACTGCTTGTTGGGGTTTTGTGTATGCTTCATGCCTGTTTTCTTGGATATTAGGATCAAAAAATGAGAAGCTCTATTCAGCCTGGGAAACTCCATGTCAGGTTTATGCTGCACAGCTACTTCTGTGTTTCTGAAACACCAGTATACATCTTCTCTCCTTTACAGGAGTTTATGCTGACGTGTTTCTGATTGCATTCTAACCTACTCACTAAATTACATTTTCCAGTAATTTAATTAAACATATTCAGAGTTCTTGTGCACAATACACATAATTTTTGAGAATCTCTCAAGCCTTCCATAACCATGTATGGGGTCTTTTTCTTTTTCTTCCTGAAATTTATAGTCAGGGAGGAGGGGATAGCAATATTTTAATTTCAAGTGCATATTTTCCTCACATATTTCCTTATTTTTATTGTGAAGTGCAGGTTGTGCCTGAAAATATTGCCTTGGTAAACAAAAACTGGTAAACAAAACCGAAACTTTGTCCTGTTTCCTCCGTTCTTATTATTTTCTTTTAATGGTCACTGAGCATTCATTTTGAACATTCAGAATTGTGGAGACACAGTTCTGCCAAGGGCAAATATGTCTCCCTCTCAAGAATGTTCCATTTATGCTTTCCCATACAGGCAAATTATAATCTTCATCCGAAATGTTCTACTTTATCCTGCTCCACCCAAATTCTTGTGCCACTTCCATTGCTGTGCTATCACAACATACTCCATCAGCAAATGAAGCAAGCAAGATCTCCTGTTTCCTTTTCCCTTCCTCTCTCCAGAAAGAAATTTGCTTAACTATGTTTGTTAATAAAGATTAGCATTAAGGAAGAAAAATAGCAGTAACTTGGAGTAATAAAAGCCAAAGTTTAGAAATCCTCTTAGTTCTTTGTGAAATAAATCACAACAGCTTCATTATATTGGGCCTGCCTTTGAATTCAAGCCTTTTTGCCAGCTTTAGGCAACTCTTTCATCCTTTTGTCAGTAGAATCCATTCCTGTTCCCCCCTTTTTGCTCTCACCCCTGACCCATCATTATCCTCAGGTGCCACCCTGACCCAAAGCCTCATGTTCAAACTGACAATGCCAGAATGTGCCCAAAGCTCCCCAAAGGCTTCCTTGGTCCCACTGCCCAGAGGGGTTGTGAGGGGACACGATGGGTCCCAGCACTGTGGCGGGCTGCTCTGCTACCCTTGTGCCCCTGGGCAGCTCTCTGAACAGAATCAGAGAAATAATTAGGTTGGAAAAGACCTCTGAGATCATCAAGTCCAACCTATGACTGAACACCACCATGTCAATTAGACTATGGCACTAAGTGCCACACATCCAGTCCTTCCTTAAATACTCCAAGGATGGTGACTCCTCCACCTCCCTGGGTAGTCCATTCCAATGACTAATATCCCTTTCTGTGAAGACATGCCTCCTAATGTCCAGCCTAAACCTCCCCTGGAGCAGCTTGAAGGAAGCCATGTCCTCTAGTCTTGTAACTAGCTGCCTGGAAGAAAAGGCTGGTGCCCACCTGGCTACAACCTCCTTTCAGGGAGTTGTAGAAAGCCAAAAAGCCTCCCCTGAGACACCTCTTCTCCAAGCTAAACACCTTCAACTCCTTCAGCCACTCTTTACAGGACTTGTGCTCCAGACCCTTCACCAGCTTCATTGCCCTTCTCTGGACTCGCTCCATCACCTCAATGTCCTTCTTGTAGTGAGGGGCCCAGAACTGGACACAGCACTCGAGGTGTGGCCTCACCAGTGCTGAGCACAGGGACACAATCCCTGTCCCGGTCCTGCTGGCCACGCTATTGCTGATACAGCCCAGGATGTCATTGGCCTTCTTGGCCACCTGGGCACAGCTGGCTCTTTACCCGCCTGTCAACCAGCACCCCCGGTGCTTTTCCACGGGCTGCTTTCCCTCGATTTCCTTCCTTTCCACGCGCCCAAGAGAACCAAGATGGTGAGGGCAGGGCAGGGCAGGGCAGGGCAGGGCAGGGCAGGGCAGGGTTCCGGAGCCGGCCGATCCCGGGTACAGCTCCGGGGACGCCGCCGTGTCTCCGCTGGGGCGGCAGCTCGGCGGAGCTCACCCGGCCCCGGGCCCGGCCCGCAGCGCCCCCTGCAGGCGCCGCCGGGGCACCGCGGCGCCGAGAGGCAGAGCCGCCGGGTTCAGCCCCTTCGCACCACCCTTAACAGCCCTCAGCCAATCAGCAGCCGGAGCTCATCCTCGCACCAATGGAAAGACCGGCTGTCGCCGAACTGGCAGGGCGGGCAGCCAATGGCTGACGAGGAGAGCCCGCCCCCCCGCCCCGCCGCCCGTTGCCGGGCAGCCGCTGTCAATGGCCGCCGCGCGGCCCCTTTAAGCGTAACGCGGCAACCGCCGGCGCGTCCTCCGGGCGGGCCGAGGGGCCGGGCAGGTACCGCCGGGACGGGCCGGGGGCGGCGGGGACATCGCGGACATCGCGGGGCGGAGGGAGCGGCACACGGTGGGACAAGACCGCCTCGGGGCCGTGTTTTCCTGGGGGCTGTGGGGACTGGGAACGGGCTCGGGCCTAGGCCTGGGGTTGGCCTCCGAAAGGTCTCGGGCCTCTGGCCTTCAGTTCTTTCCTCCGAAGTAATTTAGTGTATGTAGGTTTTGGTGATTGCATTTAAAATGTGTCATCGCGAAGTGCTGCTTGAAAGTAACATTCGATATGTTCTTTAAGGACGTCTCCGCGGAGCGAAGGAGAGGTGCCCGATCGCGCTGCGGGAGCCGGAGCGTTTCGCTCGGGGTGCCGAGCTGAGCCGGGTGAGTCCGCACGCACCGGGCTGTGCGTGGGCATGGGAGCGACCGCGCGGGCCTCCCTGGGGCAGTCTGATTTAGAAACATAATCTCTTCTCCCCGTTGTAGGACTGGCCTGCATGTGCTCTGTTTGAAGTGCCATTTCCTCATTTCAGACCTGGGATTTACAGCAGCTTCTTCGTTTTGAGATCTGACACAAGTAACGTTGTGGTTTACTGGGCTAGAGTCAGGTAAATGTAACATTGGCTTTAAAAACCATACAGAGTTTTAATTCACCAAAATGCAACAGTCTTAAGCTGTGCCAGGGGAGATTTATGTTGGACATTAGGAGCAATTTCTTCACAGAAAGGATGATTAAACATAGGAATGGGCTGCTCAGGGTGGTGGAGTCATCATCTCTGGAGGTGTTTAAGGAAAGATTGGACATGGCACTTTGTCCCCTGATTTAATTGACGTGCTGATGTGCAGTCATATGTTGGACTTGATGATCTCAGAGGTCTTTTCCTACCTAATTGATTCTATGATTTTGTAAAAAGCTAGTAAACCTAGAAAAACTGATGAAGTTATACTTAGTCCTCACTAAGGCTCATCACTCAGTATGTTTTGATGTCATAAAAGTAAATTATTTTGCTCCTCTCACTTCTGGAAAACCTACAGTATTTGGATATGAAAAAGATGAATGCAGGAAGAGGAGGAAGACGAATTTCTTTTGAAATTATTCTTTGCTCTTAAGTTGAGCACTTCAATAACTGGGATTGGTGCTTTTGTACTTGTTGAAGCCGGCTTTCCCGCACTGTCCGCGTCTCAGGGCAGGTGGAGGAGCGGAGCGGGCCGTTAGAGGTCAGTGTGTGTACGGGGGAAGTGCCATTCGGTGACCAGCGAGAGCACTGGGCTTCCCCTGGCCTGGGAAGGGTGCTAATACTGAAAAGGACATTAAAAGTTTTCTCTGGGTCCACTGCATGAGAAGAATTGCTAAGTAATTTTCCTTTCTGTCTGTTGCATAATATCTGTAATCCCACGGCTCAATTTCTGCTTGTGTGATTTACTTAGGAGTAATAGGGAATCTCCTGTCTCTATTGCAGTTGGTTTGTGATCTCTGTTTTGTTTGTCATGTCCTTTGCGGTGACCTGGTGCTTGATTGTTTTTTTGTAACAATGAACATGGTTTTGATACAAAATATGTGAATAAGAGCAATAGGTAGAAGTAGCAGAAGTGAAGGAGTATGAAATCCTGGAAACAGAAGTCTTTCTAAAGTTCATGGAAGTCCCAGATTTCCTTCAGGCACTCTGTATTGATGTGATCTCAATTCATTAGGCTTCTAAAAGCATGCCTTGAGCTTGTGAGGGAAGAGGATTGGGATTTTGGTGGTGGTGGTGAAGCTTAGTAGACCCACTGCTAATCCACAGTGTTTCACTCCTCACAACTTATTAAACACACAGGGGAGAATGGGTATCTTTGTGGATCTTATTCACATGAGTTAAACTTACTTTATAATCAACTCGAACTAGTTTGTAACAATTGGAAAGTCAGGGAACCAAAACATTTCTTAATTAAACAGTCCTTAGGCTCACTGAAGTAAAACTCAAATATCCTAGTTATTCTTTTGTTCTCAAGATAAACTGTTTTAACATTTTTTTGTTAACCAAATTGTATTATAAACTGTTGGAAAAATTAATTTGGCAAGACTTGACAGATTAAGGAGTCTTTTGTTTTGTATGGAAAATATGATAATATTACCAGTTTACAAAACTGAAAACCATTCGAAGATCCAAAAGATGTTTTTGGGGATTCCTCAAGGGATCTTTCTTTGTTTTACCTTTTTCAATTTATTTTCATTCCATTGCTTTTCAAGTACTTCCAGAATACATTGAAAATTCCTGTTCATTTATGTCACAAAATGATACTTAGCAAAATATTCTCAGGAGTGGGGAATATCCAGTACAGGAGTGGTGGATAATTCTAATCCTCCAGTTCTTACAATTTGTTTGTTTTAAATACACTGAGTTATGAAAAGCATTCTTCAAAAAGATTATTGCCTCTTCAGTGAACTCTTGTGAGGCTATAAAATAACTGATCAGCTTCAAGTTGGTACGTGCAAGTAAGTGCTCTTGTTTTATATGTATAATTAGACATGAACTGCAGGCATTTATGCTTTCCCTAAATGTAAGAATATGAGGTCTGTGCCTCCAGAGTACTATTTTTATATCTCATATTATTTTAGTACTTTAATATAAATATATTCGTTTCATTTTTTTGCATTCCCTGAAATTCTGTCCTGTGGAATCTGACCTGATACAGTCCTGCCTGTGCATCCTCTAGAGAACAGATTGTCCCCAGAACACTGCCTGTTTGGGCTTGTTTTGCTCTTCAAGGAGCAAAATAACATCCATTCTGCACAGGTGTTTGTAGGGGCAGGAGTTAGGAAAGGAAGTGTTTGGGAGTAGGGAAGCACCCTGATATGTTCTAATATTCTTACCTGATCTTATTTACAGTTATGATTAGGTATATCCTTTCAAAATAATTTTAATAACTCCATCATCTTGTAAGGAAAAAAGAACAATCATTCCTGATTATTTGAATGTTCACAATAATGATACCTTGTTTAGCAATCTCTAGGACAGGTGATCTCAGACATAGCTTATTTAACTTGCTAGGCTTTGCGGTGAAATTTTAGTTTTCCTCAGAATCTTTTGACATAAGTTTTCAACGTCTAATTTTTTGGATCACTTCGAAAATATTTAGGTGTTTTAAAAACATTATTTTGGAAAGTTACTTCCTAAATAACAAAAATATTCTTTTCCAGGTAATTCAGTATTTCCAATTATCTTCCCAGTTTAGAAACCTGATGGGATATTTATTCTTCTAATTCTTTCTGTATAGATTATGAGGCCAAATGACTTCCAGTCACTGGAGACAAAGTTGTGCTAACAGTGCATTGAGCCAGAAAGCTTGAATTTGTAGTGAAAACTGTCTTGGCAGCTGACATTTCTGTTCTGCTTGGCTCTGCAATAATGTATGTATAGGCAGTGAAGGCTGAGAAGCAGGCCAAGTTTGTTTTATTGGGAAATAATATAGTGAAAAATTTACAGCTCATTTACAGGTGTGTTGAATGTCTTGCAGCATAGAGCAATATTGACTGAAAGCAGCTCAATTTTTTGGTGTGTAATTTGCTTTGCCATTTAGAAATCAGCTAGGAGGTTATGTCATTCAACAGGTGGAACTGATGGGCTCTGGTGCAGGTCCTATTTATTCACCTACTAGAGGCTTGATACCTCAAAGTTGGATTGAAAATAAGGAGGTGGTGAAATTAAGCTTGAAAGCTGCCAAGAGTGTTGAGAGGCAAAAGAGAAGGGAAGCTGAGCATAGTCAGTAAACACTTCCTAAACTGTCGAGAAATTTTTTTTTGACTGAGAAGGTGAAGAAAATTTGAATATATTTGCTCCATTACATTCTCAGGAAGTGTCTCCAAATACAATTGGGATGATTTCACCTTGAGATTTTTGGATTTTTCAGTTTGCATCAGGCTGGCCCTTCTTATTTTATACCAGCTGCAGGTGTAATGTTTATCATGTACTGGTGGTGTGGTCTCTCTTATCAGATATAGAAAGGTATAAATATAGATATAGATATATAGAAACACATCACACAAATGTGTGTTCTGGCCAGTCCTTGAAGGCATGAAGCACCAGATGTTGTGTAGGGTATGGAAATACTTTTCAGGGTGAAGATTGGGATATATAAGTACAGTCTCATTAGGGGACTGAGTGTTTTCCAGACACATGGGACAATTGATTTTCAAGCCCATTATTTAACATCATTGGAATGTCAAAAATTGAGAAATGGAAGATGTAGTCAAATTCTACAGGTATCTCAATTCTAGTCACACAAATAAGTTGTTAATTCATTTGGTTAAAATGTTTTAAAACATGTCTAAATTAGCTTCCTCAATATCAACAAGCTTTCCCTTGTGTTGTGTTCTGTTTTCCAAATTATTCTTTTCCCTTCTCTAACTTGAGAGTAGCTTCTTATTCTAGATTTAGCTGTGTTAATGTTCTGATTTCTCTTTTGGGATTGAAATACCTCAGACTATTGAATGTAATACTAGTAGCATTCCTAGAGTGATGCCTGTCATATTTACTATAAAAGTTAATATAAATATAATTACTAATGTAAACAATAGGTAACACAGTGTCTGGCATAAGGTTATAGGAATCATGAATAATTTTACAGGTTTTTTTACCTTTCTTAACCAATTTTCTTTCTTAGCAAAACCAGTCTCACTGTTTTTCTCTCTCTCTCTAAATTGTTACAGAAAAAATGCATTCTGAATGATAACTGCTGCTTGCTGAACTGAACTGCAGAGACCTCGTGCTTGGAGATGAGGATGATAAACCAGAGGAAATAATCCAACTGCTGCCATTGTGACAACTAAAAGATCCTTTGTGCCAAAATGAGCAGTCTTTAAGAAAAAACTGGAAAGCCATTAAATCTGAAAAATGGGAGAAAGAGTAAGGAGCCCAGATTCTGAACAGGAGAGGAAATCAGACGAGGATAAAAATAGTGACTCCTATTACTCAGATGAAGATAATACATCTCGTTCATCGAGCCAGTCACCAGCACTGAGCTCTCCATCTACAAGCCAAGAAAAAAGACATCACAAAACACAGACTTCAAACAGCCTGTTGCACTACCAAGGTAGGTAGGTAGCAGAAATTGCTGCTTTGTAACTGCTCCAAAGAGTTAATTATCGTTGAAAACTCAAAAAAGATAAACCACCATTATGAGCATCTACAAGTACAGCTCATGTGAATTATGCTACAGATGGCAAGTAGACAGTAGCTGCTCCATTGGAAACTGAAATGAACCTACTCCTGCATAAGGAGGAGTTTCAGTGATTTTCAGAATTCTTCATAATTTTCTTAACAAGTGAATATGACTTTTATACTAGCCTTCTATTGAATCATGCTGATGTTGTCTTTTTGTCATTGACAAAAGCTCAAGACCAAAAACCCAAGACAAGTCCTTGCTATGCAGTCTGTAAAAAGGAAAGAATTGTTGAGATTCCCCTGACCAAATAAACTACAGCTACCTGTCTTGTGGAAGTCTAGTGGACTAAGCTTTATGGGATAATACTGTGACTTTAAATAAACAAAAGGCCACTAATGTGGCAAAAAAAGGAAAACATTTTGATACAAGTTAGGTCCAGATGGAGATTCAAAAGAAAGTTTTTCCTGCTTCTTCTCTGAGGGTAAAATATTTCCAATTTGACATGACACAACTTCACTTTGAGATCCCTCACAGACATAGGCTGCTTTTTTGATAGAGTTTGTGGAAGAGTAGAATGGTTATGCAGGCCCTGGGCTGAAGTAGAGCTGTGAGGACTTTCTGCCACACTTTGACAGCTTGTTCTAAATAATTGTATACGTTTTTGGTGAAGTCATGGCATGTCCTACCTTCCTTGGGCAGATGTTTATATTCTTTGATAAATGCATGATACTGTGTGAATCATTTGGTCTGTGTTACAATCTAGCCTGTGCCAGAAGGTCTGACCTTCAGTGTTTCATTTGCTCAGGGAATGTATCTCTTCTGATCTTTGACAGTGTGGGTATGCTGGTGCAACTGGTGTTTTGCTGAGCTTCTCTGTGTTCAGAAGTGGCATCTCCTCTGGTAGTCATGGGGTATCTGTCTGGGAACCAAAAACTGCAGTTCCACCATGCTATTTAATTTGGAGGGGGCAAGTGTGTGATCAGTTGTTTACATATCCAGAATTGAATGTAACTATTACATGAAGATATTGTGCATGTCGTGTTGCATTGTCTTGAAATACACTATTCCCCAGTGTAACTATATGATCAAAAGTACAATATTGGTAGTGGAATTTTATGTGTGCCCTAAATAAAGAGACATTCTTACAGAGACTGCAAGCCTAGGGTTAATGGGAACTCCCGTAGTTGGTGATAGGAGTGGCACCATTCCTGCAGTGCATGTATTAGATAATCCTTTCACACTTGAATGTGATGTAAGTGAATAAGTGTTCTTTGTAAAGGAAAAAAACATACCTTCTTTTGTTTGCCCAAGCTGTGGGAAAAATGAGCACCAAACAGAAAACAAATGAGTATTTTTGCCAAATGTCTAGAGGAAATTATAAGAAGGTATTTTTTAAGCTATTATTTTTGCTGAGAAGTATTCTCAGTAGAATAGAAACACGGTGAGTGGCAAAGGGGAGGAAGAATTTGCTGTCACACACACTGTCTGTGTGCACATAACCGGACTACTGCTGTATTCCAGCTTTCAATGCAGAATTGCAAACTGCTGCTGCTCACTGTACTTCTTTCAAACACTGATGTACCTTAAGGAATTATGCACTCTCTATTAATTCAGTTGTTTTAAGAGATTTTTTTAGTGGATTATATGAAGATAATTCTTTGAGCTTGGCATGAGAGGCACATAAGATAGAAACAGAATGTTCAGCTTTTATGTATAGGGATGACAATAATAATAGTGATAAATAGGAATGTGAGCAGTGCATACAAGTAATCAAATGAGAATACTGCGTGGAAAATTACTTGTGATAAAGAATGAATTATTCAGGGAGAACTGAATTTTCGTGGGATTTATAATTTTGCATTGGAGGCTTTTTGCATTGAGCTCGAGAAATCTGCTGTTTTGTCTGTAAGCATGGCAGCTGGATTTGAAAATACTACTGCATTTGTCTGGGAGAATTACATTTTGCATAATATATAGCTAGCTAATGCTCAGCTAATTGTTGCCATTTTAAAAGCATGTGATAATTTTGTATGCATTTAGAGTATAGTATTTCTAAACAATTTTAATAAACAATATCAAATATTAACAAAATATGACCCTTATTTCTGATACCATTTGCAGATGATTACTTTACAAGGGTCCTATATTAATGGCTGCATATATTACCTCCTACAGCAGATCACAGACATAAATCTCCATTTTTCAGCTATCAAAAGGAGCATAACTGTCATATATATGCCTTTTATTGTCTGGTTTGAAAGCTGCCATCTCTGCTAGATATTGTATGATTGTTTCAGGCAGAGCTTGGTTCCAAGGATGTCTGAATAGACAAACTGCATTGTCTAATAGTAAACATGCTTTTTATTTTTCCTCTCTCAGCCACAAAGAAATTGGATTCCAAATATGCACCGAGCAAAAGAGGGACACGGTGGGGTTTCCGTTCTCAGAGCCTCACTAGGGATTCTCCTGCAAAAGATATAGATCTTGTTACAAAAAGAGTTCTTTCTGCTAGGCTGCTGAAAATCAATGAGCTCCGAAATGAACTGACTGAACTCCACATCAAACTGGATGAGCTGCAGAAGGAAAACAGGGCACTGAAGAGGCTTCAGCACAGGCAGGAGAAAGCCTTGAATAAGTTTGAAGATACAGAAAACGAAATCTCTCAGCTCCTTGCTCGGCACAACAATGAGATTAGAATATTAAGGGAGCGCCTACGAAAATCTCAGGAGAGAGAACGTGCAACTGAGAGACGGCTGAAAGATACGGAAGATGAACTGTACAGGAAAAAAACTGTCTTGCAGAAACTGAAAAAGCTGTCTGCAGATAAGCACCTTGCTGAGAGAGATGACCTGGCAAAGAAACTAGCCTTAGCAGAGAGCAAACTGGAAGACAGGGAAAAAAGAATTAAGGTGGGATGACTTTCTTTTTGTAAGAAATTCTTGTACAGATATTTCTTTCCACAATGAATTGTAATTTTACACATCTGTGGAGCAAGTAGAAAACCAGTATTTTTTGGTTTTACCCATAAGTAGAATCAAGTAAATTATTTCTAAAGTGATTGTATAGTTACATATGAGGTGGTTGTGCATTCAGATTTCTGTGTACAAATTAAGCATATTTTGTCAGAATATATCCTGTGGATTTGTGCTTTTAAATGCTTTTATACCTAGCAGTAGCATTTCAGAGGTGCTTGCAGGTGCAATACAGCTTTATGCAATCTAGTTTCTCCTTTTGGAGGGAAACAGTTTGTAAAATTTTCTCGGTATTTAGGGAACTTTACACTAAAATTCTAAAAAAACCCCAAATTATACAATAATTCTTTTCCGGTTTTTGAAGAGCATTCTTACAGAGTTTGACTGTCCACTATTCTGCACATCTAAGAGCTCAGCTGGAAAAAATTACATCATGTTTTTTAAATACTGAAATAATCTTTAGACCTTTTTATGGGTATCCATTATAAGAAATCTGTCCAATATTTTTTAATTTCATCCAGCAAAAATGTTCATGTTTTTGTAAACATGTCTTAGCATATCTGCACTGTAAATATGTCTATAAACTCATCTTACTTAAAAATTGTGTTAGCACTATTAAATCTGTTGGTAGTTGTACTATTTTGATAGTAGATATATTTTATATATAGTATACAAATTTTATACTATTCTTAGTGTAAATTATGTCATTGAGATGGCATTAAGGTTTAGTGTCTATATTAGTAATTAAACCTAAATTACATTACAGAGATAATAGATCTGGAAATCCAAGGATTAAGCTGGAAACTAAGCTTTCATACAATAAATCCCAAAGTACCAAGATATAAATGGCTGAGTTAGTCAAACCACCTCATCCTGTAGTGTCACCATCTGTCATCTGTACTTTTATGATTAGGTATTTCAGCAATTGTAATACTGGATCATGTTAAAATGAATCATGCTTTAAAAAGTAAGGGATTTTCTTCTAGTTTTTTTCCTGTTTTTATCAACGCAGCTTCACTTAAAACAGCTATTACAAGACAAGGGCATGTAAATGAAATCATAATCACAAGCTAGTTTCTAGTAGAAAGGTTAAAAATTCCTTCTTGTTTTTTTCCTTCTAATGCTGCACTTTCAGGGAAGGATTCTCTCCCTTACCCATCAGTAGATTTGTCTTAGAGGTCTGGAGGTCCACTGTGGCAAGAACCTTGCAGGAAGTAGTGTGAGTTTCTATTACGTCCTCAAATCACTTCCTAATACTCAAAAGGATGAGCTGCAGCATCTGCAGGTGCTTTGCCCCCTCAAAGTTAGGATTAAAGATTTAAATGTATTCAGTGTTACAGCAATGGTTGAGCCTATATCTAAACTCAAGACACTGGTTTACTGTGACTTTATTTAAGTAATTTGACTACAAAAATTACTTCAGTTATTAAAAATATCATTTTGTTTTAATTGAAGGATCTGGAAAGAAACCTTGAATTAAGTGGTAGCAGTTTTCAACGAGAGTTGCATTCAAAGAAAAAAAAGTTGTACGAGGCTCAAGAAGAAAACAGAGTTCTCCAAGAAGAGCTTAATCAGCTAAATCAGAAGCTGAAGGTAAAATGTGAAAGGAATAGAAGTTGCTAACCATGTTCTGGGATTTTATCTTTGGAAGTATCTGTACTCAAAGTATCTGTACTCAGGTTTGAATAGTTTACCAGTGGCTGCACTCTCTGATGTGTACTTAATTATGTACCACATGTGAGTTCTTTTCCTGCATTAAATTGAAATGTTCTGTGCTCTGACCCTGCAGTGTTTATAACAGGAATGTCTCTGTGTTAATCATTATTGTTAGCGTTAGTTAAGAAAAGCAAGATCAAGTACATAGCCAAGCATTGAGAATAAACCACAAAAGCTATGGAAAATTAGCTTTTGAAGGCTTGAATTTAAAATTAAATCTACAGGTGCAAATAGTGCTTTGTTACTAATATACTTGCATTACGCTAGGTTTGCATGAAGGTTATTGTAATGTATTTGTGATATCTACATGTGTTGCTGAATTTGTGCAAATGTTTATTTGGACCCCACACCACCATCATTGTTGTCCAAATTCTCAATAAAAGTACTTAAAATATTGTTCTAATCTACTTAGTTTATCTTTAGAAAAAAAATAAGCAAGATTCGAGCTAAAGTACTTAGTTTCTGGGAGAATTTTCCTGAAACTCCAAGTCTCAATATGTTGGAGATGCACCAGTTCACCACGTTCCCAGCTATCCAGCAGGTAGCAGTAGTGTTAGTAGCTCTGAAATGTTTAGGATAAGAGTTTTAAGCTTGATTTGTTAGTGGAGGTTTGAAAACCTTTTCATTGTCAGATGAATTCGGATAACTCACTGTTCATTTCTGTATTTTATTCAGTAAATGTGCTAAAAGAGAAGTATGCTTCTATCTCTATAGAGATTTAAGTATAATCTTAAATTATACTTAAATATAATGGGCCTCTGCTAACTGATACTGACATGCTCTGTGACAAGTATCATTTCTTGCTTTAAAATGTTTAGCTCTTCACAACACTTAAAATTCAGTTGTGCAATCTATACACATGGTGTAAGTTTTGTTCATGTTTATGGAAGCACTGGCATTTAGTTTTATTTTCACTGCAGAGATGGGTTCTTTTCCTCCATGATATTTTGCTAAGGAGTTTTTTGGGGGGAGAAAGTTGTCTGCTTTCTCACAGCATAAACAGAGTTAGGAATGTGTTTGTTATCCTTAAAACAGTGGATGAAACAGTTGTTTATTCTGAAATTTATTACCATATCTATTTTTAATTTCATTTTCAGCTTTGCTAGTGACTGGTAAATGAAATAAATACTAGTAACTCTTTCTTTTACCTACCTCTTTCATTCACAGGAAAAAGAAAGAGAGCTTGAAGCAAAAAATATATATGCTAATCGTATGTTGAAGCCATCACCTAGAAAAGACACAGATATTGTACAAAGAAAAAGAGGTAACTCGTATAAAGCAATAAAAGCAGAAAGATTATTAGCATCACTTTGAAATGTCTCAGCTGGGTTATACCTTTCATGCCACTCAGTGCTCAGCTCTGACACTGCTTGTTCAAGCACATTTACCTTTTTGTGCTTCTTTCAGCGCAGCACTGGTTACAAAGCGTTGGTTTTTTGACTGTTCTGTAACTGCAGCAGAGCCAAAACACAGAATGTCACCAAACAGCAGTTTTAACTCCTTTCATACATGATGTTCCTGGGTAAAGGAGGGGAATGTTGGTAGTAAAATCTCCAGTAGATGATAGATAATATTTACTTGACAATAAATTAGAGAGGTTTTAAAAATATGTATCTTCACTGCTAAGAATGTTTTGGTAATCTGTTTTATTTATTTTTTACTAATTCAAATGTATTGTCTGTCAGATGAGCTGCACTCATTTTTTCCTCAGAGTATATGTGTCCCAGAACATAATCTTCTGAAAGTATCAGTACAGTGATTTCTTCTGGTGTGACAAGACTCAAACCTTATCCTACCCACATAAATATGTGTGTCTGTGTGTGTGCTTAGACTATTTTCACTGGATCAGTAGAATCTACTTGTCAGAAGAAGTAGAAATTTATGGGACTGCTTTAAATATTTAATGCCAGTATTTCAAACAGTTTGTCTGCTGCTCGTTTTATTATAGATGCTCTACCATTATTCCATTTTAGGTTCAGATTTTTTTAATGTCATTCCATAGAGATAAGTATATGTGTTTCAAAGATTCAAGTAAGTGAATTTTAATTTTATGGGTTTGATTCTCTGACAAGCAGTAAGATGAGTGAGATGTTTTGTGGGGCTTTTTAACTAATATTCACTGCACTGTAATGGCCCTATAAGTAGCATTAAGGTGGTGCTTAAATTATTTTTTCAGTAGAATTTTTGCAAGCATATTTTTTTATGATTAGGTTTTACAGATGCTGAAAGCAACTGGGTGAAACACATCAATACTTTCCACTTCCACTGACTTCAATACAGTCTTTGTTTGCTGCAAATCATTAAGAATGAGAGACAGGTATATAGTGGGATATTTTCAAGTGAAAACACAATTTAATTAGTTTGTATTTTCTACAGCCAACAACCAAAATATTAAAAAGGGACCACAGCTCACAAAAGGTGTACAAACCAGTGGATGCTTCTCACCAACAGAACTTCTTCCAGAATCAGAACTTGTCTGTGGTGACACAGCAAACAAGAAAGAAAGAATCCTTCCTAAAATAGTGAGTTCCATAAAAATTTGAGACCCAGTCCAGACAATTCACCTGTCAGCTTGTAAAATGCAGAGCTTATATTTTAGAAAAAGTGTAAATATACATGTGTAAATATATAGAAAATGCCATTTCAAAAACATTCTGTTCTTTAAGACAAGATCTGCCTTTCTAGAAATATACTCCATTTTTGGGAGAGTTTATCATATTCTCTGTCTTACTGAGAGCCATCAGTTCAATTTATTTTTTTTCTGCCACTGTTACTTCTTTGAAGTTTTTAAGACTTCATTTTTGGTTTCAGCCTTTTTCTTTGTTTCTAATGCTTATTTAAGCAATCTGTTAAACAGTGATGGCTGTCTTCTCTCTGTTTTCTCTTTGGTCTTAATTATGGTTTCTTTTACTTTCCAGAATGATTTCACAATGCATAAATCTAACGCTTCCCCTTATTGTCACAGTGCTGGTATTTCTTCTGGTTTTCCAGCTTTGTCAATATGCTTGGGTTTTTTGTTTTTCCAGTTCCCTTTTTAGTACAAAATAGTACTAATTAGAAGTATTGCTAACACTTTTGTGACCCCAGGCTAAAATCAGAGATTTGTAAGGTATTACAAATCAGAATGACACAGGGTATGATACAAATTGTACAAATTCTGATTACATGAGGCTAGGACCTTTTTTCAGAAATAATGCTCTGAGGATGGTCTTGGCTGGCTTCCTGTTAGGGCTGAAGCTTTTTTCATGGCAGTTTCATTTGTATCTCATTGTTCTCTCTTTCCAAACCCTTTCTTTAACTATGGATGTAGTTTAATGTATTCTTCCAGTATATACTTGTGTGTGTGAGTTACAGAACCACACAGTTTGATACAAGTGCAGCTCATGGAGTCCAGCTCTGTGTTCTCTATATGGCTATTGCTTTAAATAATGTAAATTAGATTTGAGTAGCCTATGCTTTCATCAGTTTTTTAAAGTCAAGCATGTTAAATACCTGGCCACCATCTCCTTATGTAGTTTATATTTTTTAATATAACAATCATAACCTTGTACATGAAGGAAAAATACTTGAAGGTTTTTGGGCTAACAGTCATCTTTTCTTTGTTCATTAAGTATTAGCTATTTCACTTAGAAGGGTATTTTTAATCTTGAAGTTTATTTTGTTTTAAAATAAGCGCAACCTACAAAGTTAACTCCCATGCGTTGGATTATGCTGACTTTCTCTTCATTTCATTGCTGCTACATTCTGTGTTAGTGATTTTTACTGCTGCTGTTAATATGTTTTCTGCAGGTTCTTTTACATATGTATGTATAGTCACTAGCTAAAATTGTCATCTGAGATGAAACATTTCTCTTTGATTGTTTGTTACTTAATACTTCAAAAATTTAAGTACCAAAGTGAAATTTTCTGAATCTACAACCCACTCACTTGTGAAAAAAGGTCAGATTGTGCAAGTAGAGGACAACTAATTGCTTCTTAAGAGAATATGATAGTGAAGTGTGGCCTTCTATTAAACTCCTTGAAGAAGACAACTTCTGGTTCTAAGGAGAATCACCCTTAGAGCAATAATTTTGCTTTATGGCATTGGAGCTGCAACTTCCCTGAAATGTGCAATACAAAATAGAGTTGATTGTCTATTCATTTTGTTTCAGGTGTATAAAAGTATACTAGAAGTGATAATATTTTGAGGGCAAACCCCTGGGTCGTCAAAGCTGGTTTAGTTTAAGGTGACCTACTCATTTTATGTTTAGCAGTAAGAATGTGATTTCAGAATGACATAGACATCCTTATTATTTTGTTAGGTTGTTTGTTTTATTGACTGTTTTCCCCCATCAGCTTCAGTTTTCTGTTAATTTACTGCAGGAAAAAGAAACTCAAGACAAAGGATGGAAAGAACAAACAGAACTCCTAAGACAAGACCAAGACAGGGAGAGGGAAGAGAAACTGAAGCATTTTCAGGAAATACAGTCCTTAGAGGAGAGAGTTCCAAAACTTCCTGATGGTAAGGAAATGGGCAGCTGAGGCTGAAAAATGCACTGTAGAATACTAATCAAGTGAGGCTGCTGGTTTCTGGTGAGGAGAGCAAAATGATTTTGCAGAGATCACTACAGTGGAAAATTATTTTCAGTTATATTATGCAAAGAAGAATCATAAAGAAATACAGGATGTAGAATAATCTGTGCCCTGTACTCAGCTGTGATTAAGTATGCAGCAGCAAAAAATGTTGTCCACAAAAAAGTATTGGAGTTTGAGAGATTGTGCTTTACTAAACAAGAATGAAATAGAAGGTAAATGCTGATGTTATCTCTGACTTGCTAAATGTTATTGAGGTAGGAGGTAGATTTTTACTATTGTAGAACAAATCCGTTTTCCTTAATATAGGCTTTTTTCAGTACTTTCTACTGCCTTATGTAGTTTGAAATTTTAGTTTCTCTTTTGGGGTCTGATTATCTGAATTATTTGGTGTGGCTATTTGAGAAATGTCAGTTTCTATCATGCTATATTAATATTGCTTTCTTATTCATTTGGTTTTCACAGCAACTTAATGACTTAAATACACAAGTCAATCTCAAGTATTTTAGATGGACTGCACCCTGTCATGTTTAAGAACTCTTTCAGTGATTGCAGTTAATGAACAGTAGTACTTATTCTATATGACAAGAATTCTAAAAATCTATATGTGCTTTCAGAGGTAAAATCTGTGAAAAATCTTCTATTACAACTTACATAAGCAAAGAATCTGATTTTATGTCTCTGAATAAGATGATTTAAGCACCTTACCCATCAATATGGCATAAGCTTATAATTTCCCCCACCTTACAGACAGAAACATGGCTCTTTACTTAACTTGTATAACCATCTGCTATTGAAAAAATATCTGTGTTAAATATATTAATTGCACTATTGCAATTGTCTCTGAAAACCTGAGCCTAAGTACAGTAGATAACATGGAACCATGTGAAAACCTAAGTCAGAAATTTGAGTAAAGTGTTCAAAGGAGAATGCCACTATGTTGGAGGGGCCAAGTAATCATATTCAACTTTTGCCCAAATACACATCTGTCATCTTGGGGAAAAATATTTTTAGGAGAGAAATATTTGAGAAGCTTCCTCCTTCTTCTACACATAAGCATTTCCAGGTTCTGTCCATAAGTTGCTGTTTTGTACCTTTGGTTTCCCTTCATAGCTGTGCACAGTCACTCTGAGTCCATGCAGTGATGCACAGAACACTCATGGAAAGGTCTTTTCTTTGTGCAGCTGATGCAGGGTATTTTAAATCATTCACTGCTTGAAACAGGTGATAACTCCTATGACTTTGAGGCCTGATAGCTTCACAGAAATAGTTCCTTTTATGAAAAAAAAAAAGGAAAAGAACCCACACATACATCCCAGGACTGTCCTAATGTCAGTGGTAATGACAAATAAAGTACCGTGCAAGTAAGAACTGTTAGAAACAGTAAAGTTGTATTCATTTTCATTCAAACTCAGGAAATGGAAAGGCAATTGGCATAAATTGAATTGCTTTGAAAATTCTAAAACATGGGTAGTGTCCCAATGCCTTTGAAAAATGACAGTAAACTTTTATATCTTATCAGAGAACCAGGAGTGGATTTAGTTGCAATTTTTGAAAAATTTATTTTTGCAGCAGGAAAATGACATTGTGCATAGAGGAGCATGTTAAAAACTCAATGACTTTTGCTTGCATTATTTTCAAAATCTTATAAGGGTATTTTAAAATTAAGACATTTTAAATATTATTCAAACATTTTTTGCAGAGTGGCAAAGGAAAGAATATGACAGAATTAAAAAGGAGAGCAACTTTTTATTGGATAAAGAAGAGAAAATAAGGATGGAGACAGAAATCCACAAACCTGAAGTAGAGAGAGAAAGCATTGAAACATTGGAAGAGCGGCAAAAAAGAGAGTTCCTGCTTGCTAAAATGCAAGAAATTGATAGAGAAATTCAAAATACAACAAACATGAAACCAGCTTCCCAAGCACCACTCATAAATACAGCAAGAAAATCTGATTCCCTGGAGAAAAAAGAGAAAACTAATCCATTCTTTGAGATTCCTGGGAAAGTTACTAATGGATTTCCTGTAAAGGACAGCCAGGATGATGGCATAAGAGCACAAGGGCAGAAGCAACGAAGTGTTAGGACTGTAGATTTAAATAGTGAGTTAGCTTTTGGTAGTTATGTACCTTCCTTTGGGAAGGGATCAGGGAGACCAAGCTGGCTCACTCAAAAAAGTGACAAAATAGAGGAAAATGTTAAGGAAAATGCAGATTTAGATAATAAGAAAGAAAGGAAGTCCAATTTAATGGAACAACTCTTTGGAAGCAGTGTCAGTACCATTGTTCTTTCTAAAAATAACAATACACCACCTTTGGACATAGATTGGGACTCTAATAATAAGCCTTTTGTTGATAAAAACAGTAAAGTCAAAGTAAAAGAAGACAATGGGCTTTTTGGTGAAGGAAGAAGCCTGAACAGACACCGTCTGCAGTACACTACACATAAGCCAGGAATTAATACCCTTGGTTCTTTAGAAGATGAAATTGAGGAAGTAGTCTTACAGTGATCGTGTTTTATATGTTTCATATGTAAATACTAAAAAATTATTTTCTTGTAATATTTATTAGATATAGATTTGAAATATTTCAGATTTATTGTAAAGCCTTATGAAGGAATAATTTACATAAATGTGTATGTGTATAGAGGAGATTTGCAGAGGAGAGATGCTTGGGGTTTTTTTACCTGTAGGCTGCTCACAGTACACTGCTTTTCATTTGGAGTATTTCTTTTAGGCCTCAGATACTTTCTTTCTCACGCATTTGGAGAACCTCTTCACTGTGCCAGGAGAAGGCATGTGTAATACCAGTCATGAAACGAGTAGAAGAGTCATTCTTAGCACTAATTCTCTTAGAAAGAGGACATTTTACACTACTGTCATGTTATCTCAGAAGAATATCAACAGAAGCACAATTAACTCAGGAACAGCTGCTCTCTCCTTTTGCATAGGTTTTTTTTGTGGACCTTACTACCAAATGTGTCTAACTCTTCTCATATATTCAGATTTATTTGTTATACAATGCCATCTTTTGTAATTTCTGAATTTTTTATGTAAAGTTCCAATCATTACTAAGTAATTTTTTAACAAAATGGTTTTATTAAATGAGTTGAGTAAATTTCTTGTGTGTAGATCATCTTTAACACAAAGTTCTGACTTTTTATATCATATTATTGATATTGGGGGGGAATTGGTTGCAACTTTGCTCGTGATGTTATTTACTGGTTGGTGCTGTGTACACAAATTAAAAAGATAGGCAATGAATAATTTAGTAGAAGCATTCCAGGAAATAAGCTGAAGTTCATTCCTTATGCTGAAGGTCATTCCTTACTAGAGCAAGAAATTTTGAAACACCTCTCTGATTCACTGCCTCTGAGCCTGATTCAAAACCCACTAAAATACAGAGAATTCTTATGATTTAAAGATGCATCGAGTCAAGATTTTTCTGAACACAAAGGCTCTTCTGAAGAGAAAGGTTGGTGTCTTTATTATGCAGTAACTCTCTTTGCTCCTCCCATTCAGAAAGAAAATTAGTCACAGGTCCAGATTCAGGGTGTGGGACAGTTCTCACCAGGTACTCAGTAGTGAAGAGCAGCTCATGTTCACTTGCTTGCTTACAATCCCAATTACATTCATTGTAATACTCCAGACTTTATCTGGCTCATTTTGCCTGCAGATGATCAGAAAAATTTTAACCAACAACAGTGAATTTAACTCTCTGTTATTTTCCTGCTATGACTTTTTGTTGTGAATACTGTGGTGGTGTAAGAGGTAGGAGAGGGCTGTGGGTAAACACTGTGGGTGTTTGTGACTGGGTAGTTACTTGTCCTGCCTGTGGGTGGTGCTCCCCTTCTGGAAGCAGGTGCTTTGCTCCTGAAGATGGCATTGAGGTGGATTATTTTTGTTTCCTGTTGAGGATTCTAAGGCATAAACCAGCAATGTATCTGCTGCAGTTGTTAATGATCATGTAGTGTATGGAGGGGGCTATGGGTTTTGTTTCTTTACAAGTCAACTCATTAACATCTGGCAAATTCCAACTATTGTGCTGAACTGATGTGCCCCGCTGTTTCAATTACAAATGTATCATTTCTAAGCTGTTTTTTATTATCAGCCCGTTCTTAAGTTCACAAATATTCACATCCTGTTACCAGCCTCTTCCTAAAGCAAATACTGTGGTGATTCACACCAAAAAATAAAAAGTGTATCTGCATTAGGAAGGTGAAAATAAATTGATCTGCCGGAAACAGTGTCACAGGTATAATTTCCCTTTTCCTCTCATGGCTGTCCATCTCTACAGCTTATTCTTTTCTCTTGCTGCACTTTCTACTGGCACAAATACCACTGCAGATAAAATGTGTAAAAGCAGAGGTAATCTTCTGATTGTGGGAGGAAACTTCTGTGTCCTTGTAACATCTGTAAGTAGCATTTCTGCTGTGGAGTAGCAGTTTTCTACTCACTGGAAGAAACTTTTGCAAGGCCTTAGAAGGCTCTGTAGACCTTACAAACGGGCATGTTGATCCCCTGTGGTCCTCTGGACCCCTGGTGTCAGCTGCTGTAGCTGGGCAGTGCATGTTGCTTTTAGTGGTGGCACTCGATTGACTGCAAAAAATTCCAGCTTTTGCAGTAAAAAGTATGTCACAACAGTTTTGATGGTGATTTGTGTATGATTTGATGTTTTTGTCCAGTTGTAGGTTCTGTTTGATGTTTAGACCCTATGGCTATTACACCTGTTCTTGCTTGCCTTCTGAACCACCAAAGGTGACGGAAGAAATTCCTCCGTTCCAACAAGGAAGGATCATTAAAGTTTGATTAAAAGTTTTAGTGGAATATTCAGGGACATTATTACTGCCCTAGAAAAAAAGAATGGTCTTACAGTTCTGATCCCCAAGAGAGTGGTCATCAAACAAAAGTGTCTGAGGAACATCTGATGAGGGTAGTCAGGTGGCAGGGCTCACCTGACAGAGAAAACAGGAAGTTTTAAGAAGGAATATTTTTCTCTTTGAAAGAGAAGATGAACTGTTGAGTGTGTTGGGGGGAGTATAAAAGATATTCTGTAATCCAGAAGAAATGTGAACTGCTGGAGGAGAACTTAGGAGACCCTTCACAAATCTGAACTGAAGCCTCTCAGCTGAGGGAAGAAAAGGGAAGTGGGAAATGCTTAAAAATCTTGAATATTTTTCCCACATCTGTGGTATCTTTGGGCTAACTAAAAAGTGAAGGGTGGGTGGGGAGGGGTGAGGAGTGATTTTCCATAACCTTATGGGATCCTATGTTTGTGATTTTGCTTTTTCCATGCATAAAGAGGTGAATTGCAAATCTATGATGCTTCCAAAATGAGGACACTTAGAGAGGATGAGCTTAGGCTACTTGGTAGCCTCAGGTTCGTTGCTGGTCCTGAGACAGAAGACCTTATCCAGCCAGGCCTGAGCCTATTTGCACTGTCAGGAGATGGGACAGAATATCTAATCTGGCATGTTGGGAGTCTAAATTTGTTCTTGGGACTGGTGGCTACAAGGGCATCAGCAGGGCTTTCACTGATACCTGTGCTCTAGAAAGTGCTTTGGGTGAGCCGTTGCTATTCAAAAGAATAGTAATAAATTCTGCATAGTGCTCTGAAGCAGAGACCAGCACAAACCAGCACAGCAGACACAAGTGCCTGCAGGAGAGTCATGGTTGCAGGAAGGGAGGTTTTGTTCCCAGCATTGCACGGCTTCACTGAGCCTGACCTACTCTTGTTCCAAGATGACAACTTTAAGCATAGGAGATGCCCCGGGTGACATTGCTCATTTATAAAATTCCCTTTTGTTGGATCAAATTTAACGTGGTCTCCTGTTTCGAATTATCTCTTTGATTAGCTGCAAAGTTTTGATGTCTGCAGGAGGAGAACAATTGCATCAGTGTGCGCTGTCAGCCGGGACTTGTGGCTGCTGGGGAGTTGCTAGGATACCTCTCTAAAAGGTACGATTCACTTGATTAACCACCAACCCAGTTTGCATGAGAAATATTTTTCCTATCTTTGTTTTGTGCTAGCATCAACTGTGCATTAGATGTGCATGTGTGTTTAGAGCAAGCTACAGGTTGACTTTCATGTGTGTCCGTTTCCTTCTTTTGATATGCAATAAAACCCTCTCTGCTTCACAGCAAAGAATCCAGAGCAGTTATAGTAGGAATACCAGTAATCTGTAAAATGAGCTTTGTTTCCAGAGGGGAACATCAGCCTAGAGAACCAAGGGAAGGTTTGACTTTGGATATGTATTTTTGGCATTATAGCTAATGCTTCACTTTATATCTGTGAAAATGGAAGGGAATTTTTTCATCTCCTATGTATTATTTTCTTTCCCCACTCTGAGCAGGGAGTTGGACCAGATGACCTGCCAAGGTCCCAACCAAAACTATTCTATGGTTCTGTCATCCTTGCCACATTCCTCTGGTATTAATGCTTCCTTGCAGTGGAAATGCCTTGGACAAAGCTGCTTCGTTCTACTTGCACAAAGTTGTCTCGGAACACCTCCTGTGTGCCCATCAGTTCCTAAATATGGGACCATTGTATTCAGGATGCAAACCCTAACTCAAGTCTCTCCCCAGTAGGTGCTTCCTACATGCTTATCTAATAATGCCTTCTTTTTACCTCCATTTTCCTATCTCCTGAAACATTTTGTTCAAACATCAGAACATCTTACCATCATTTCTGTGAATCCTCCTTTGTCCCACAACTCTCTGCACTTTCCCTCAGACTTCCATAAACACCTTTTGCTGCTTCCACCATGCCTTTCCTTCCGTCTGTCTGAACTGACTTCTGCTTTCCATCCCCTAGGCATGACAGTTATCCTCTCCCTACATTCCCTTTATCTCCTCTCCCACGATTTCATTCCTCACTCTCAAGCTCCCTACCAGCTGTGTTGTGCTGTGTTCCTTCTCACCTGTGGGTGGAAGTAGTGTTGCAAGAGGGTAGGAAAGACACCGGAAAGGGATGTGACCTTGTTTTGGAGCTGAGCTGCCCACACGTGAGCACTAAGATGCAGGTACTGGAGCACTCTGTCCAGTGAGCAGGCACCAAGATATGTGTACCCAGCTGGCCTGGGTACCCAGAGCACAAGGCTTGCCTGCTCAGAAGCTCTCCTCGATTTTCTGTGCCATTTGTGTCCTTTAGGAGCTGCCCATCTTATCCCACCTCTGCAAGTCATTAGGATTTCCTCACTGTCCTTTCTCGCCTTCTTGAAACTGCCAGATGCTCCAGGCTGTTATTCCCAACATCCTCCCTCAATGGCCTGTCTTAGTCTGGGTATAGATCACCCCTGCTATTCCAGGTAACCTAAAAAGCTGCACATTGCTGTGCTAGGATCTTGATGACCTGCTAAGTGCCTCTGACAGCCCTGCTGCCGATCCTCCTGCTGCTCCCACATCCCAGCCTTCCCAGCCGTTTTCCCTTTATGCAGTCTTCTTGCTTCCACTGCTGTTCCCTATGCTGTGATATATTGGGAGTCGTGGGACTTGGGCTATGTGCTGCTGTGTTGTGCAGAGCTTCTAACGAGCTGTGAGCTTCACACTTGCTGCTTAATAGTTCTCATGGTAGCAAGGATGGATAACGCAGGTGCTGTAATTCACTAGAGATCACTTAATTACTAGTACTCAGCATGAAAAAATCGTGTTCAGATTGGCAAAGGGCACACACTGAACTCCCATACCTGACCTTCCTCTTGCTGTAAAGCTAACTCTGGCTTTGAATTCTCAGTTGAAACCTCCTAAACTGCCTGTGTGAACCAAGAACCTGAGCCTTGGGGAATGATCTTTGTTTAACAAGTAAGCATTAGTTTGACTGGTACATGGTTTTCCTTGTCTCATAACGCATCATGGACAGTAACAAGAGCACCTGTGTTTCAGAGACATTTTTGACTCAACAACCTACAGCTCTCGTACCACCCATGTGAAAACCCTGAGGAAACAGGAGGTGAAAGTGGCCTTCTCCAAGTCACAGTGGCCAGTGGTGGAAGTTAGACTAGGAATTTCCACATTGTCATGCATTATAAGGCACTCTCCCCAATTTTGTTTGTGTATGGGCATCCTCTATTCAAGTCTCAGTATAGTGCAGTTCTGGAATGAGTTGTGTGCATTTTTTTTATTGCAGAAAAGCATAAATCTAAGATGGAAATGTTCCCAGGATTATTCTAATGTCTTCTGAATACCACAACTCTCTGATATTTTGTTTGTTTCTAGTGACTACACCACAAATGCTGGCACATGTAAGTAACACGTGTGAGCAAAGGAGTGAGCTTCACTTTATGTGGTAAGCCACAGCATCCTCCTGATACTATACCTGCAATCCAGTGGAGAAAAAAAACCAAACATGATTAAAGCTTGAGCAACATTTACAAGATTCACTGGAAATACTTAATTTTAAGCAATATTAATATTTTTATCTTCTCATCAGTTATAAATTACACTCAGGGTCTAGAGTTTCTCTAAAATGTAATCAAGTAAATCCTGATTTTAATGAGTGGCAATCACTAAACCTGGGAATAATTGTCTTGACTTTCTTAGCAGCAAAGCATTGCAGTGCCTCTTGAATTCAATACAAGATTAATCTTCCTGGCAAAGCAGGCTCTTGTCCTGAAATAATGTACACCCATGTATAAGATCTGCACATTGGAGATCAATAGCTCTTTTCCTGATTTGGCCAAATGATGGTGCAATCAGCCAGAGCTCAACTGGATGATTGAAACAAAGTGTGTGTTGCTGTTCAAGGTACTTCATATTTCTTGGAAGGGAACATGTTGAATCTTATAAGTGAATCACAAAGTAATTGCAGGCTCCTGGTGGCTAAGGCTGAGAAAAAGCACTGCTTACTGTGCTCTGGTTGCCCTCTGGTGCTTGTTCACTCACATGCTTCATTCCTGAGTAGTTCCTGTACTCATGTCCGTGTACCTGCTGCTGTGCTGTGTTATCACACACTCACACAATGGGCAAGGTTGGAAGGCTCCACAGAGGGTCACCTGGTCCAACCTCCCTGCTCAGGCTGGGTCATCCTACACCACATTGCGCAGGATTGCGTCCAGATGGTTCTCAAGGAAGGCTCCACAATCTCTCTGTGCAAGAATTACTCAGCTCAGATTAAAGTTTTATGAAATATATCATGGCTCACTTTCACTTGTGCAGAATGTCCTGCTAGTTGGATGTACCTTTCTTTCCTTAGCCATAGTCTGAGGTCTTGGTCCCAACATTTACATTGTTTGGGACAAGGATGCCTTCTCACCATAAGCAATAAATGTTTGAAATAAGCTTTACACAGGCTTCTTTCCCAAATTCAGAAGAGATGTTAATGACTCTGCATTTTATCATCTTACAGAATATTTAAGTTATTGCACATAAACTGTTGCTGGGCTCTTCCATGGCTGCGCGGGCAGCGGGTCCCACAGCTGTGAAGCTTTCCTGTGTATCAGATGAGTTCCCTTTAGAGGGCACCATTGACTTCCCTGAAGCCTTGTGCTTGCTGTTAATGAGGCTTGTTACCCCTCTGAGGTATGTTTCAGTATTTTTTTGCTCTAAATATTTTGGATGCTCTAGGCTACTGCACATTATCTACTATGTGCAAATACTTGACATAAAATGCACCCTGTAACAGACTTCTGAGGCCTTGGCTATGACAATTTTCTTAGCCACCAAGCAAAATGCTGGGAGGAACATACACTCCATACATACACTGCTGAACTGTATCTTCTCACCAAGGCTATAAGAGAACTGGAAGGCTCAGCTTCAAAACACAGAGGCCAGCACAAAAGTGAGTCTTCACTTCTATTGTGTGGTCTGGGAGATGCAGGTTCTCCCATACTTCGTGACTGGATCTGCAGAGATGTAGTGGATTCCCCTTCCCTGTAAATGTAGCTGTTTTACAGCAGATGGGATGTTTCTGCAGTCAGACGTTTCATTTCATCTTCCTCTCTCCCACGCTCAGTTTCTTTCTTTGTGTGCTGTCCCTAAGGTGGGCAGGACAGGGCTGCATGGTCATCTTACTTCTTAAAGTGGTACCAAATGAGCACAGCTTTAGGAGGTTGTTTACGACATGAGTTACTCTCCAGAATGAAGGAAGTTACTTTTAGATTTTTTAATCTACATTTCTGCTTCTTATCTTTAATGAAGAAGTACAGATATTAGGGAGGTATAGAAAGTGCCTACTATCGTCTCACAGCTTCAGGCAATGCACAGTTCAAGGGAAGTCCACAGTGATGTAAGCAGGATAATTGTGAAAATAAATGTCTGCTCTGCAACAAAAAATGAGATTTAATTTTCGAATTGAACACTCAAAAGGATGTAACTCATTTTTCCAGACAATTATTGTAATTTTATGAAGAACATCCAACAAAATAGTCCTTCAGATGCTTACCTGGTCTCTCACTCCTTATTATTGCTTATATCCTCTTCTGTGCAATTGCATCAACATTGTCCTCATACTGTGGGTTTATATTTTCTATTTATGCAGTTAATTAACTGCAGGGCTGCCTGAGCCTTTCTCTAGTATTGCAGATGACTGAGGATTGTTCAGCGTTTGCAGCATCTGAGCCGGATTTTTGATCATGTTCGTAATGTTGTCTTCTTCATTGGCTTGAAGGATGCCCATGGCCCACAGTGGGAGCAGCTGACTGGTACAGGCAGGGGGCAGGACTGGCTTAAAGGATGAAGCAAAGCCTGGGTGAGGGTGTAAAAGCCATCCTTTGGAGGATTGCAAGGGGTATGGCGAGCGCCGTGGAGCTCTCACAGGGCAGAAGCAGAAGCTGGAAGGCAGCCCAGATGATGTTCCTAGGTGTGCAATCCTGTGAATCTCGCCAACCCATCACTTACCTCTTCTTCCACCCCTGTCACGTGTGGATTTAATCTGCTGGGTGATTTTTTGTAACACCCAGCAGATGAAACCTTTTATTCAGCGAACTCAACATAAATTTATCTTGCCTTAGTGGCACTTGCTGTTACACTGTTGCACCTCTATCCCCAAGAGCTCTCCAACCTCACTCTTGCAACACACTGAAAACATCAAATCTCTTCTGAAATGTTACAAAATGTCTTTTTTCCCTCTATTTAAATCAGCAGACCCAAGTTGGAAAAAAAAAAATCTAGTTCTACCAAACTTCTAGTTTATTTATGTAGTCATTGATGGCAGGCATGTTTACATCTCTGTGATCCTAAACCTTAGGGAATTGCATTTCATTTCAGGGCTGCTGGGTCTGCAAATCCCATGGGATTTTTAGCTTTGATTTAAAAATAAACAGGGTGGCTTTTTTCTTATGGTTGTGGAGCAAGCCTTGAAAGACAGAAGTTGGAGACCTCAAAGAAAAAGAAAAGAAAGCACATTTAAGAGATAAAAGTATATGATTAAATAACAAAAGTTTCCAAGTGCATATTTCATCTTGTGCTTTAAAAACAACAAAAAAATCATTTTCATGACAGAAGGTGACAATTCATGGTTTGGGATTTCCTTAGAAAAATATTTCTTTAAGTTCCCATCAAGATGATCACAAGTTTCAAGCTGGAATACACCATTACACTGAATGCTGTGCTCTCCCTATGTAGGAGAGGATGTATCCAGTTAATAAATATATATTATTGGTATCTCCACCTTACAGGAGGGGAACAAATACACAGAATCTGACTCTTCCACAGCTCCCGGCTCCCAAGTACCTTAAGGAAGCCATGTAGTTACTATGCCCACTTTGTCTAGTTTCAGACTTGAAGGATCATATTTTAATCTTAGCCCACATGGGAGCCAGTGGAGTTGGTGACAACCTCACTGAAATCACACATTCTTTGTATATTTATTCGTCCCTCTTCAAAAAGTGGAGAACACTGGTGTGTCTCAAAGTATTCCCAGTTAACTTAGATGTAATTGTAACCCTTTCTGAGATCTCCCTCCTCTCACAATTCAATGGTCTGAGACAGCTCAGAGTTGAAAGCATTCCAGTTTGTACAATCCAAATTCAAATTAAATCAGTTCCCTGGTGATCTCAGGTGTTTCGCCTGCTCCATTTCAAAACCATTTATAAAACACTTGACTCTCAAACCAAGTTCAAGAGCACCCAGCACCTGATCTGCAGGGAGAGCAGTGGACAGTAGGTCCTGAAACACTCCTGTGGCCACAAGTGTGGAGCACCTCTGAGTGAGAAAGGCCCAGCAGGCTGCAGCAGTGTGTGGGTGGAACACAAATGCTGTATGTGATATCTTATGTTTATCTTGTTACCTTGCTGCTCATGTTGATCCTTTGTGGGATGAGCTGGTTCCCAGCTGTCAAAAAACAGAACTAGCAAAGCAGAAGGTGGCCACAGACACAAACTAAACCTCAGCCTTGTGTTGGTTCTTGCCCTTTCTGAGCAGTTCCCTGCCACAGGCTCAGCTATAGCATAAAGAAGAAAAATACTTGGGACCCTGGATACCTTGTAGGCTCCAAATTCACCTTTCTACTGCAAAATTGCATAGGTAAATCTAGCATTCAAGTGAGTTCACATAGCAGCTGAGAGAAAGGCTTTCAGCAGCAGAGGAGGATGCTTCTCTTCTCACAAGTACACTCTGGGCTCTCATCTTTCTGGAGGCTTGTCCCAAACAGAGCAGCACTTCAGCTGCCTCAGCCTGAGAGATGTTTTCTACAAAAGGTGAGTTCTCCTGATCTTCCTATTCTGCAGCTATTGTCAGTGCTGCCCCTGGACGGTCTGCAGCCATTGATGCAAAAATTATGAAATTGTTCCTCTGTCACTATGTCTATAAGGGGTTCTGCTTGAATTTTAAGCTAGACTTGCCTTTCAAAACCACAATTGGCTTACTCCCTGGAAAGTCCAAATTCAGCAGTATTTTCTTTATTTAAATGGAGACTATAGTTAGTACAGTAATAGAGTTGCATCTTTCACTTTTTTCTAAAGATTTTCTTTTTACTCCATTTTATGGTCTTTTATAACTTTCATGCAATGTTTAGATGACCAACACCTAGACCTCTATTTCAGTGTAACAGCAGAGAAGCAGAAGGCACCTCTTCATCATAAAACCCAGTCCTGCAGCCAGACAAAGGAACATGTCATCTAGTCCTTAGGTTAAGCTGAATTATCTCAGTCTTAAGACTGAGTTGTCTCTGTTGCTTGTGCTGCCTTCTAGAAAGTTGTTCTTACAGCTCTAGTGATGAGAAAACCTCTGATTATCAAAATTACTTCAGTGGTACTCCTCTGTTTTCCCACTGACTCTAAGGTATTTCTGAAAGAAGCTACTCTTGCTTTGCTTTGTGATGCTAAGTAAGTCAAGTTGCCCTTATCTCCTCTAGAAACACAGCTCTGTATCCCCTTTACTGTTCATATACCCTCCAAATTTGTATGAAGTCCTTTCCCTATAAGCTTCTCAGGCAGAGGTAAATTGGTGCAGGTGTCTGCTAGAATCATTATTAAATATTATTTTGAATTGAACTTGATACATGGATGTGACCAGCTTCAAAAGTAAGGGAGCTAAAACCCAGGCATGTATCTGTGCTTCATCTCTTAATAATGAGTAATTATTTTGTATTATTGATTTCTTAGCAGTTATGGTAGTTTACAGTATTTTGCTCAAAACACTAATGAAAGTGTGGCTGCAGCTACGCTAAAATTCTGTGACAGTTATTCAAATATAATGAAATTTGTCATGCAATGTATTGCTGATAACTGATGGGACACAATCCCTGTAATTTTCAGCTTTGTGGGCTAACTGCCTTTCACACCTAGCAAACATGAAGACAAATGACAGTCATGACGATGGACAATTTCCCATTGTTTCTGTTGAGGACAGGAATGTTCTTATTTAAGCAACTGGTGTTAAATACAAAAGGGATAGAAGCTCTTGCTCCTACTCGGTGTGGCATGCCTTACACATTTAAAGACAGCCTTAATCTTTTAAGCCATCACTTTGCACTGAAGCTTCAGGATTAGCTCACCATCTAGTGTGACTCTTCAATTTCTTTTCCTTTCTCCAGGATGCAATCTCTGCTCCCATAAGCACAAATGCTCTTTTCCCAAGTATGTAACTATTTGGCTTCATGTAAACTAATTCTGTTTGCCTGTTTGTGCTCAGTTTATTGCATCTGCTAGAGGGAACACCAGTCCTTTCTTCCTTTTAGTTTAACAATCCTCCTGGTTTTGTTTTATGTACAAACTTTATGAACAGTATTATATATGCTCCCAGTTCACTGATACAAGTTAAATAACGGGAAGACACAGGGCAATGCAGTAAAAACACGCTTCCTTCGTAAGGATTTCCCAGGAACACTCATCTTTGAGATCAGTCAGTTGACTGCCTTTATCATCTACTGCCTTAATGATGACTCACCAAAGAAGTAATCTACAAGAATCAAAATTTCCTATATATATGCATGTATTTGATATATTGCATTGGCATTTATACATTTATCAACCAAATCTGTGACATGACTAAAAGGATATTAAGTTACTTTGGAAAAAGACTTTGTTTTCTTATTTTCTTACTGTTATTGATTGTACACATCTCCTGTAATTTGTTTAATAATGAAATCCCATATATACCCTTCTGTCAAATTTGCTAGAACTAGTATTACACTGACAGAAGAATGGTTAATTTGGTAATCCTTTCGATGCCTTTGACATACAAAAACACACTGAGAGCAGTCCTGTGGAGAAAGATTTAGTGGTTCTCATGAATGAAAAACAGGACACAAGCCAACAGTGTGGACTCTCAAGCCAGAAAGCCAACCACATCCTGGCTGCATCGAAAGAGGAGTGGCCAGCAGGAGTGGCCAGGGAGGTGATTCTCCCCCTCTACTTTTGAGACCCTACCTGGAGTGCTGCATCCAGGTCTGAAGTCCTCAGCACAACACAGACATGGGCCTGTTAGAGCAGGTTCATAGAAGGGCCACAAAGATGCTCAAAGGCCTGGAAATTCTATGCAGACAGGCTGAGAGATCTGAAATTGTTTGGCCTTGAAAAGAGAAGATTTCAGGGGCACCTTATAGCAGCCTTCCAGTACCTAAAGGGGGTTTATAAAAATACTGAGAGTGACTTTTTACACAGGCAGTTAGGACAAGTGGAAAAGCTTTAAGCTGAAGGAGAAGAGATTTAAGTTAGATGTTAGAAAGAAAATTTTGACTGTGAGGGTGGTGATGCCCTGGCGCAGGTTGCTTGGTGAAGCTGTGAATGCCTCATCCCTGGAAGTGTCCAAGGCCAGACTGGACAGGGCTTGGAGCAACCTGGTCTAGTGGAAAGTGTCCCTGCCCATGGACGGGGTGTTGGAACCAGATGGTCCTTGAGGTCCCTCCAAACCCAGACCATTGTATTATTCTATGATACATTTTTTTATGTAGCTACATTTTCTTTCTTCTTTCTTGCCTTACTTTAAAGACAAAAAATATATCTCAATATATAGTTGCTGTTGGCATAAACCAGTGTGTTTCCTATTGCTGCCTTTTCAATTTGGGAGGGCATGAGACTATCAAAGTGTTTTTCTAAAATCAGATGCAAAAACATAAATTAATTATCCAGAACAGAAAGAGAAATATGTATTTGTATACCAAGTCCATCTATTTCCAGGGAGCATCCTTTAGTGATGAGAGAATTAATTCCTTTTTCTTCCCTTCATCTTGTGGGTACAATTGTTACTGCTGTGCTTTTACACTGATGCTTCTCCACCGTGACACATTCCTCTTTCTTCATTAATTTCAGGTGACTGCTGCTCTTGTCTCTGTTCTCAGCATCTTTTGTAGCTGTTTACAGACTGGGAAGGTTGGTTTGCTCTCTTCAGACTTACTTTGGCTAGTCCTGGCAAGACCCCATATTTGTTTATCTGAAGAAGTTGCTGGGATCTCATTGCTTTTCTCATCAAACAATAGTGAGGTTTCCTTTTCAGATATAAATGTCTCAGACACCTGAGAAGCTGAGAACTAGAGATGGGTAAAGACAGTTTTCCCTTACTGCAAAATTATTTCAGATTTCAAAAGCTGTCCTATCCTATTCTGGGACAAATATTTTTCCAGATACTTTATGTTTACAGACAGGTTGGAAGAGCTGGAGGTGGTTTGGGGAATGGCACATGTATGCAGACTCTGCCACCCTCATCCAGGGCAGGAATTTGGTCTGTCCTCTGCAAGACCCACAAGGCAGCTCTGAGGACAAGGAGGTATAGGTTAAGAAACCTAAGTTTAGGAATCTGACTGTAGATTGTAGAAGCATGTCAGACATCTGAGCTTCCTCAGCTGGTGGGTATCAGTGGAGCCAGTTCGACTCCCTCTGAAGCAGGTGCCCTGTGCCAAGTCAGACAAACTGTGTTTATCTACTGCTTGATTTAGTCACCTACACATGGGGCTTTGAAATGCTCTGTGTTGCCTTGCCTAGCTTTGCAGCATGCACATCTCCTCTACCTCCTGTGTCAGGTCTTGCATTAAACAAACAGCCCCAAGTGGCATTGGGCAGGGACTTTGACCCAAATCCTTCACCTCTAAGTCAAGTAAAGAACAGATTTCTTTCTCTGGTTGGTAGATATGTCATTTATACAAAGCAGAACAGCCTGGATAGCTGAGGAGAATTTGTTAGACTGGGAGAAGAGGATCAGAGTGAGCAATGCTTGCATCCCAAAAGCTATTGAATGTTGCTAGAGGAGCCATTGCCATAGTTATTAATAGTAGAATATTTGGGGGAGGAAATGTTCGATAGCAGACACATTCTGGAAAAAAAAATTAAAAAAAGAAAGTTCACGACTTGATGTTCCTGATCAACACACTTGGAGTACAGTTCATGCTCAGAGCAGTGCTGACAGTCTGGTTTCCTTTCAGCCACCTGGCTGTTCTCATGGCATGTGAGGTTGAAGAGCCAGGCTTGCATTTATCTGCCTGCCTGGACCTCAGCTCTGCCTTTGGGGGAATTGCTGAGCTGAATCCCTTCCTGCCTCTATCCACTGCAGCTGGCCCTGCAGCAGGAAGCTCTCCTGCAGAGGAGTCCCTCCAGGCAGGCAGCACGTAAACCTCCACAAGGGAAGAGCACATACAGACAGTGGAGGGTGATGAGGTGAGTCTGCTGTGGCACACAGGTGCTCTGTCAAGGAGATAAGAAGGCTCCTTTTGAAAAACAAAGTTGAACTGCTCACCCCAGTGTCCCTTACAGCTCCTTGGCTGGCACCTGTGCAGAGACCCTTTGAAGCCTCTCTCTGCTTTCTGTCTCCATTTTATTACTTAAGATGCAATTTTGGAGACAAGTCTTATACTTCTAAAATCCCACTTTATGTATTGTCACCCTTAGAAATACTGGTGTGTTTTCTCTGGCTTAGTTGCACTGTGAAATGCACAAGACCACTTCTCCTCATGTCCTCTTACCAAGCATGACTTT
Organism: Phylloscopus whistleri; assembly: GCA_017589585.1. NCBI lineage: Eukaryota > Metazoa > Chordata > Aves > Passeriformes > Phylloscopidae > Phylloscopus > Phylloscopus whistleri. The sequence goes on along the minus strand of JADMLD010001485.1, from coordinate 5,043,556 downwards.
TTTTTAATGGACAAGGAGAAAATGCAAACACTTTGCTTGGATTGACAGGGTGTTCAAGTGACCTCAGATTTTCTCTGTTGTGATTCTTCATTAATTAAGCAGTGATTTCTGTATATAATTCCTCAAGTTCAACATGATTCTTCCCTGTTGAAATTCTCCCTGTTGAAATTACTCTCCTTTTGATGCTTCTGAGCCCAAAACGGCCTGGGTGGCTCAGGTTAAGATACATCTTTTTTTCTTGTTGTTGTTGTTTTTTTTTTTTTTTTTTCCCTCTCCTTTCTTGCTGTCTGGGATGAAAAGTTTTGGATAAAAATGTCTAGGATGGATAAAAATCAGCCCAAATACACTGCTATTATATATCCACCTACTCCAGTGCATGTCCTTTCAATATTATTATTTGGCTTCTGTTCTCTGTTAACCATAAGGACAGTTTTGGTTTTGTGTTTTTGAGGGTTGAGTAAACTCATCATCTTCTTACATCTATCCCCCAGCAAATCTGGAGTTTCCACTTTCAGAAATTCTTTTGAGATACCTTGGCTAACAAAACTGCTTATTTCTGATTTTATTAACAGGGAATATTTACAGAATGCCAAATCTCTTCCAAGGTCCTCCATTGAAGTTCTTCATTAATACTGAGGCTTGGAAGACTGCATGTGTTCCAGATCACCCAGTGTTCAGAGTAATTGATAGCCTTTGAAAACTAGAAATTCAGGGGCTGTCAGTCAGTGTTTCTAACAGAAGTATGAGCATCTTTTCATGCACAGACACTACTTGTTAAAATGACTCCTGTGAGGTATTCTCTTTTGGGTTGTGGGTGGCTGATAAGAAGGTAGTATGGTTTTGGCGACTGTTTTCTGCATGCATCTTTTCCCCCTCTCATTTAAGAAGTATGCTATCTAGATATAACCTAAGGGCATATCCTCTGTACAGAAATGAGTTGAATTTATCCAACTGCTTTGTTCTTCCCTGACCCCATTCTATATATACTTTATCTTAAGGGCAGTAACCATCTGGACTGTCCCCTATTGGTGGAGCCAGCCCATAATGATAAGGACAAACCAGCACCCCTGCAGATCCACTGGGAAAAGGGAGAATCGTACATTAGAGTCAGGCACAAATACCTGGAAGCTGATTCAGCAGCTGCAGGATGCAAACAACTCTCTTTGCAGAACAAATACTTCCTTCTACAGAGAGAGAGAGAGAGACTTTTCTTGTTCTCTGCCACCTTCCAGACTTATTCCTAACTGCCTCTCCATCTGTTTCTCAAAAACCTTAACATAATTTCAGACTGTCTTCTTCACCCACTTCTCTTTCTGGGATGCCCCAATGGAGCTCCAGTTCTGCTTCTTTTCTCTCCTTGTGTAACTGCTGGCTGATCCCTTATACAGCAAATGTCTCTATGCAGGTGATAGAAGTGGTTTAACTTCTGCACCTCTCTCCTGTGTTCAATCCTCTCCTGCTGGCAGCTCTTGAATAGTTATCAGCTCCCAGAGTGACTAACACAGATCTTAGCCAAGCTTTCTCCCAGGCCCCCTTCTTTGTGGGGGAAGACTGTGCTGGTCATCCCATACTGCTGGCATTAAGGGCCCTGGAACCAGGAATATGCTGTGAGTCACACCTCTCATCTTCAGACTCTTTCTGTGACTTTCATAAATAGAGATGTGCACATGCCAAACATCATTTGTATCAAATATATTTATTTGTGGCTTTACTCTTCTAGGAGATGCAGTTTCACTATCCACCAGCTGGTAGAGCAGTCACTGGCAAGTGCCAAATGTGACTGCCCCTTCTTCCTAAGGCCATTACACACCAGCAGATACCTCAGTGTTTTCTTACCACTTACAAACACTGCACAAGGAACTGGCTGTGGCATTGACCAGGCAAGGCTGGGAGATGCTCACTGCTCTTCAGGGATAGGGAGGCTGTGAGATTCACGGGCAGAGGAGCACCTGGGGACTGACACTGCTGTGAGATGGGGAGTGATTGGGGTCCCTCAGCCAGCTGGGTGGGAATGGCTGCTCCACACAGATGTTACAAGGGCAGTTTGAACACTCACTGGAAAGCCCAGTGGACTGGTCAAACAGCATTGCCCAAGTTTTGGAAAGGTGAAAATTCAAAGTCAGGCCCTACCCAAGCCGTGCCACTAAGGATCTCTGATTTGTAACAATTAATGGCCTTTTTGTTCTGGCTTTGTGCATCATGCGATGAGGTCATGGTCCATGACTACAACTCCTATGCAATAAAATAATGCAAATAATTAATAATAATAATAATGATAGTAATAACAATAGTGATAGTAATAGTAATAGCAATAGTAATAGCAATAGTAATAGCAATAGTAATAATGAGTTGAGTTTTATTATGTGTCTTGCACTGCTTAAAATCCCCTGTGAGCAGTTTCTGTTGGTAAGAATATTTATTATCTTGATGCAATTTGAAAATGTAGTGCAAATGACAGTGTAATAAAACAAAGAACTTCATCAATTTCTAATTGAAATTAAGGGGGAGTGAACTTCTACTTTGTGCATAAAAGAAGAGACTTTTCCCCCGGCCTTAAAAGCTGTTGGCTCCAGGAGTGGTATGACTCAATTTGAATTATCTTCTTTTTCTACCTCAAAAAGATTTTACTGCAGAAAGCTAGTCTTATTTCAGATAAACAGTAGATATCATACAGATTAAAAAGTTAGACTTTTCTCTCAATTTCTGCAGAAATGTTTTCCCTATATATTAGCAGATCTGTAAGAAATCACAGCCATCTGTATTTTGTGAGACTAGAAGCTGAAAATACATTCCTTATTTAAGAGACTATTTTCTACAATACTATTTCAGAAATTTATACATGGACCAAATCTTAACAAAAAAAGACTCTGTTATTTCAAGGTCATTTTAAACCTCTGTGGCAGAGGTATGAAGATTAGAATCGTCATCAGGCAAAAGCACAGTGCACCGGGGCATGCCAGCGGGTTTGTCAAAGTGGCTGTGGAAGCCCTTTTCCCATCCCCTGGCAGCAGAAGGGAATAACAGAGATGGCTGGAACTGGCCATTGCATTTTATTACCATGCAATAAGACAGGCAAATATAATTCTCCATGCTAACATTTGGCACTGGTACAATTTCACAGACCCCTAATGACTGCAGTGGAGCACAGTTCAAGCCACTCAGCTCCAGGTAATCAAAGTGTTCCCTGTTTTCCAAGTTATATGTAATATTTGCTCTTCTTGTAATTTTTTTTGCTGTAAAACTTGCTAAACCAAGAGTTAATTTTTTTTTCTCTTTACTAGTTTGCACAGCTTTGCAGAGCTTAAAGAATGTCTAAATTGCTGCAAGCTTTAGCACAGCCATTTCGGTCATTCCACATTGCCATACTGCAGCTGTTTGCATTATGTCTTGTGGGTCACTCGTGAAGGGAAGAGTTGTTGTGATGTACTGTACTTGCCAACAGCAGGCACAAATCAGGAGAATTGTACTTGGAGGCATATCATTAAATTTCAACAAACAGGTTTACTGGAGAAGTCATTCTTCCTGTGAGATCACTAAAGCTGCCATTGTCCATAAACTATTTAGAAGACCTGAATAAAGGGCTACTTAAAGTCTTCAGCTGATAAGGCTTAATGCTGTGTTTTCTCATTCTTTTGTTTATGATTCTTCTACTTACCAGGGGTTTCTTCTCAGTGCCTGAATAATTTGTGTTCACGGGCACCTACTTTCAGGATTGTTGGAAAGATAAGATATTTAAATACTAGCTCCATCTAATACTTACAGAGAGACCTAAAGGTCTGTAAGTTTTTTGGTGCCACAACATAAATGCATGGTTAGCTTGTAATAAAAGCATGCCACACAAGCCTCTAAGAAGGTGAGTTCAAGTGACAGTTTTTACCTCAGATCCTGTTGTAGGATTTATTTCTTTTCATAGCAGTTACATACGCTGCTTCTAAAAATAATTTTTTCATATACCATCAGCCAGCGCTCTGGGTCTAACTCAGAGACTGTGAAGAAAATGAAGATTATTCTAAGCAAAGATAAAAAAAATCTCTATAAATAGGATAGAACTTGTGGTATTTTGTTCTATTTTACTTTAACCAAATGTGAAGATATAAAAACTGTAACTTCTGTTTTCTGAAAATGTGATTAGTCTGCACCTTCCAGAGACACAGGAAGCAGTGCCCAGAATCCACAAACTTTTCTCCAAAATGGTTACCCTCTTGGAACAAGAAACAGCTTGTCAAAATCCTATCTTTCCTAGTGGAATTTGCTACTTCTTGATGGAGAAGGATGCTTTCTGCAGCAGTATTATACACTTACAAGGCATGAATCAATTTACATTTTAATCATGGGGGGCCCATACCATCAGTGGATGAGGGTGCTTTTAATTTACCTGAACTCAGTCATTGGGTTGATCCCAGCAGATTTGCCTCTACGGCAACACCAGCTTTTATCATGACATCTCTTGAGTATTCATCCTCCATAAAAAAAATAAATAAATTCTCCTGAAACTGTGCTAAATTCCTTACCAATGAATCTTCTTTCACTATATGAAATTCTAAATAAAAAAAAGACAGGTTTATTTTAAGCTTTTAACAGACTGTTGTAGTTAATTGTGTATATCAGGCAAGAGGCTTGGTTGCTAAGAAAATCTTTGGCATGTTTCCACGAGATTTGTGTGTTATTGACAGAAAAAGTACCAAATGATAGGAAATGCATCTGCTAATTTGAATAGTGAAACAAAAAAAACAGAATAGAACAATTTTCTGCCCAACTTTTGAGTTAATGCAAGCTCAGGCCAAAAATAACATACTTTCCATCAATTTACAGAGAAGAATTTTGGCTTCAAAGACTTGATTAAGATTATAAAAAATAAAATCTCCATTTCTTTGTGGATAGAACATATGGATCTCTGATTGTCAGTGGTTGCCCTTACACTGCTGCACAGAAGTTCCTAGGATGAGCTCAGAGCTAGAATATGTCCTGAAGGTAATCTGCAGAAACACCTGGTGTGTTTGTTACTTCCAGAAGAAATATCAGTTGTATTTACATTGAATGTCCTCCCATGTGCAGTTGTCTGCCATGTGATCAGGCAGACCTTTCTCCATAGTTTTTCCAGCTGTCCCAATTATCATGGTTCCAGAAGAGAGGGAGAAAAACAGCCAGAGATGAGGAAGACACGGTGGGGCCACCCTTAAAAACCCCTGACAGTGCTTGCTTCAGAAAAGCACACAGCAGCAGGCATCCAGGGCTTTAGTGAACAAAGCCTGCCTAGAGGAACAGATGCCTAGTACTGGGTCATAGCCTAGGGCTCAAAATGCTGCCAGAGAAGTTTTGCCAGGTACTGGAGCAGCCAGCAGCATAGAAAGCCAGCAACCCCAGCGTGGAGATGGAGCCTTGCAAAGGCCAAGTTTTAAAGGCTGGCTGACCATGAAAAACGTCCTTATTCCACTTCAAAACTTTTACTTCTTTTATATTTAAGTATAGGCCGGAGTCGTCTGGAAGTCAAGAATCAAGCAATGGGGTGAGATCTTATTGATATATTCTCAGAAATCACCATTTTAGGTGCTCTGTATTTAGACCTTTGGCTATGCTCCATAATCAGTGCATGACCCCATAATTTAGGATCTTGGAAAAGGAATGAGTCCCTCAGGTCTACAAGCCAAACAAAACAGTGGATGTATACTGTGGGAGGATATATTGTTTAGCAGGGTAACATAGTTCAACAAAGTAGTGTGGTGGCCAAGGAGAACAAACTTCCTGGGCACACTGAGAACATTGATCTACAGTGCAAAATTCATAAAATCTTGTGGAAAGTTAGTTATTCTGTGGGATAATAATATTTTTATTTTAGCTTCTTGAATTCCTGTTGTTTTTAGACATCATTTTTATTCCTGGACAAGGAAAATCAACCATACAGCTGAAGCCTATAGCCACATAAGGGATGTGTGGGGCTCAGTAGTTGCCTCCTACAGTGTTCTTTTACCTCGTGAAAGAAACCTGGATTTGTTGTTCTCTCTCATTTAAATAATTGTTTATTTCAATTTAAACATGGGAGGATTTTAAAGGCCAAGGAACAGGGTTCCTGCCTCCGATTACCATGGAGCTAGTTAAGCAGCAAAGCAGTACTGGACAAGGAGGGAATCCTTGATCGGGAAATATAAAATAGGGAATATAAGACTCTCTGTTACAATTCAGTAATAGCACTGGAGAGAATGATTCATTTGTTGTGGAAGATAAGCAGGCAGGGATCTTTTCTGTTTTCTTTCTCCTTCTCTTTTTTTATCCATTCTGTGACTTTGGGCAAATCCTCCCAACTTCTTGGTCCCTCAGTTTTCCCCTTCTGCAAAACAACAAATCAAACTACCTTGCTAGAATTTTGGAGGAATAGATGTAATGCTTTATAAATATGTAATGAGTTCTATTTTTGCTAGAAGGCAAAATGGACTAATATATATAAATTTAATGTTTTCCACTGGGTTTGGAATTTTTTCAAGACATGCCAGTAAGAGAAAAGACTTAGAAGCTACTCTGACATGTCTCGTTGAGTGTCAAAGGTTTGCATCAAATATTTGATTCGAGCTTCTCTATGAGTCTGTTTTTAAAACAGCACAGAGGCAAGGCACATTTGCTTAGCCTGCATATCCCTAGAAAGAAACAAGATACGTATTTTTAAACCATCTTCATTTACTTATGAGAAGAATATCTATCTGCAATACTTTGCAGAGTATATGTGCAGAGCATATGTTTTAATTTTAGTTCAGTACAATATTTCAAATTTAAACAAATTAGCCCAAGGCATAAAGTACTACCAATCTTTTTTTTCTGTTTTTAATACAAGCCAGATTGTAGAGAAGCATTACTAATGAAAACAGCAACCATAAACCTGAACATATTTTACTTAACCCTCATTAATAACACAATATACCTCTTTTTAAATTTAGATTTTCAAATAGTGAAAGAAAATTAATTGGTAATGACCTTATCTTGCTTTTTCTTCACAGACTTTTGTCATCACTATTTTAAGGAATTTTGGGTTGATGGTACCATTAAAACACTGTTATTTAGGGCTATCTGCCTTCAACTTGTTCAGTTTCCATGCTCAGTAACCAGGGAATATGGACACCATGATCTCTGAATTCTGATATAACTGCTGATAATAACTAGGAAAAGCAAGTCAGAAGATTTAAATTTACTGTTCAGGTGTCCACATATTTAATCCTGAGAAATGGTATCTATTGTGTATATTGAACATGTACTCCAGTAAATCCTCTCTCCCACAGAAGGTTTAGCTTAACGAATGTGATTCTATTTTTCCAGTTACAAATATTCTATGGTAACACCATAGATAGTTGCATTGCTGGTTATATAAAATTTTATGGTGAAGTCTCTTTAACTTCATTCAGAAGTACCCTCTTGAGAATCCTCTCACTGAAGGGGAATTCAATAGTTAATATTATTGCATGTTATTGAATACTCAGCTATTACAAACAATTTTCTTAAGTCATTTGAATAAAGACAATGAATAGATTTTTTTTTCTTTCCTGTGCAGCAAATGGGGCATTGTTACAGAAAAAGATTAAAGACCAGGTTTAAAGTCCATGTGAAGAAATACATTTACATCTCCTACCAAAATTTATTTGGATGTTCCCTCCTGTTCACAGGAATTCTTTTATCCAACAGGGTTTCCTACAGGATCCCCATTTTTGGAATCTATCTATCTGACTTGCTCATATGAACCCTCCTCATTGGTCTTAAGTGAAGTTATCTGGGGTGGCTTGAGCAGAATTCATGTAGGTCTTTGACACCTTCTCAGGAATGATTTATAAGCAGCTCAGCTGGGAGGCTGAGGAGGATGAAGCTCTCTAGTGCAAAGAGGCAGAGAAAAAGGGAGAAAGAGAGGTGTGTCTATGGAGAGGGCACCCAAAGGAGAATGAGGGTAGGAGGAGTAGAGTGAAAACTCTCTCGTTGGCTCAGGTAGAACTGGAGGAAGATGTGCCCATGGCAGGGTGGGTCAGCAAGGGATCCAAAGGATGAATTTGGTGTTCCTTGCTTTCAGGCACTCAGTTAAAGCTGTCACACTCAGTGCAGCACCAGTAGCACTAACACACAGGAGATGATGAGTACAGCATGAGCAGCTGTGATCCCACCCTGACCCTGGTTCCCATGCCACACACAGAGATGCAGGCACCCACAGATAACCCTCTGCAGGGACACTCCTACACCCCTTACACTCACAACTCTCTCCCTGTTTCTCATCCAAAAGGAGAAGGCTGAGGGACTCACTTTTTACAATTATTGGAGTGAGAAACCTAGACTAAGGTCTGGTTCCAGATCTCTCTCCAGCTTGAGAGAATTTAAACTCCAGTCACTCCTCTGAGGAATTTCCAGCCCTGTATGGATAAAGGAATATTTTAATTTGATGTACCATTTTCTGGAAATCTTCCATTTTTTTTTTCTTTATAGCACCACCTAAGTACCACTCTGAAGGGTTTATGTTTCAACAGTGAGTACAGTGGGGTTCTGTAGGGAGCCCAGTCTTGTCAGCATGCATGCCATGTGTGCTGACAATGCCTGCCAGACACACTCCCCCCTGGGGACAAACTGCCTCTTTCCTGGACAGTCCTGTAGTTGAGCAGACACCAGACTACTCAGCCTTGTTTGAGGTAGGGCTGCCCTACAACAGGAGTGTGGTTTAGATGTATAAGGAATGGAAAAGCATTCCCAGAATTAGACTGAACAGATCCAGATTCTAATTTCTGTATTAATCTTGTTTTAATTTCCTTTTTTCTCTCTCTCTCTGAGATCTGGTCCTAAAAGTCTTGCCTGGCATCAGATAAAGATGCTGCAATGGAGCAAGAAGTGGAAATCTGTGTCCAGCTCTCAGATTACTTGAATATCTAATTTGTGTTTCAGCACAGCCACAAGTATTCATTTATTTATTGAGAGATGCATCGGTGCAACAAAATAAACTTTTCACATGAGTTCCCACAGACCTATTCTTGATTTATGGCATTGTACTAGAAGCTCAATCAAGCTAATTTTGTTCACCAGATACCAAGGGAACAAATTTTAAGTGCTCTGTTGAAGCGCTTTTCTAGTTTGAATTTTATGTGAAAACCAACAGAGTCTACTTCAACTTATTCCAGTGCAGATGAGAAGAAACTCTACTGCAAATGTGGTACATGAAAAGCAGCTTGTGTTTCAAATAGTCATTTCTTAACGTGGTAGTCACTTCCTCATTTCTCTTTGTTTCTTGATTACCATAAATCTTTAAAAGAAGGAAGGTTCAAAATTTAAATTAACTATGAAATCTATAAAAATATAAAATGAAGTATCTGAACCCAGGCCTTTGACAATTACATTTATTACTGCACGCTGACTGAACAAGATTCTGCCTTAGATACAGAAGGACAATTTGACATCAAAGAGGCACTCAACATAAAGTGCAAAAATATCTATTAGACACAAAAGGCATTTGTGGGGCATTTGATTAATGTACTTTTAATTGGACTTTCCTGCCTCATTGGTTTTATTCTTTCAATTTAGTTCAAGCTGCTCAAATACATAAATAGGCAAAGCACCTACTATAATTAACACAATGCATTGTTTTCAAATTACCATATTTCTCAGATTGTGTATGCACAAATAGGATATTGTGCAAATATTGCTGAACTCCTACAGAAATATAAACAGGCAAGGAAAGTCCATAACTGACCAGAGAAAAATCCAACCAACCAAAGAAAAATAATACCAACAAATAGCTTTGAAAGCTATTTGGGCCACTTGATCTTTGTGATTTGTTTTCAACAGCAATTTTAACTTTAGTTCTCTATTTCAGTAAAAATTCATAGGATGTTCTGTCAATACCATTCAAGCTCAAATTTGAGTGTACTAATACTAAGTTTCGTTCCCCATGTGATGCTCTCTAATCATATGAAGAATGTGTGAGACCATACTTGTATAACCAAATTCAAGAAACAACACTGAAAAGCAAGCATATACTGCATAAAGGATGCCTAGAGCATAGAAACCCAACAGCAAATGCTGTCCTATTGCTATTTATAATGCTGAAAATATTCCAGGATTTTTTAATATCGCATTGTAGCTGCTATTAATCTAGGATGTAATTAAAAAAGAATATTTAAGTTTCACAATTGCCAATAAAACACATTAAACATTTAACAACTGAAAATCATATAGGTAATTTGGATTTGATACTTACATTCTCGGAAAATGTGAATGGCATCTGAGCAATAAAGCACATGGACAGAAATTCCATAGCCAGGATATAAGCTGAGTGAACCATTTGTTGTGTGAATATTTGGAAGAAAAAGAACTGACTGAAAATTGCACATCTTTCATGTTTGAAAGTCATCTAGTTTTACATGATTTAAAAATTAGAGTTAGTATAATATTTCATATATTTCAGAGGTTTTTCACTTTAAATACTTTTCAGCTGCCATATTAAAAACCCCAGGGTTCTGCTTCCTCGATAAACACTATGTAATTTTCATTTTGGACTATGATTTACCTTGGGAGCACCACCTACTGTTGAACACCTACATATACAGAGTGCAGGGGGAACACCTACAAAATTGATGGTTCTGGTCAAATACACCTTAGAAAAATACAGTGTTTCATTTAAAATAAACATAGACAATTAAAGACACAAGTTCCAAAAGTTACTTGTATAGGATACGAGCCAATAGGGAAAGATATGATTCTTTTCCTCACAAATTAGGTAAACATTGTTCAGGAGAAATCAAACATTGGATTTATTTTGTATATTTACTACTCTCCATCCCTTTTTCCCTAAACTTTGCCACATAAAAGTGTAAAATTCTTATTTTCTTTTTCTTTATAATAGGAAAAGTTTTTACCATTTCACCTACAAATTTAATCAAATAGGCTAGACTAATTATTAAAATTAATATAGTTTCCCTCAATAAGTACTCACAAATGACTTTACAAATATTATTGGAGTCCATATATGTTCTTTACTTACAGTTATGAAAAGCTAATAGTGTTACTATTAAGTAACACTATTAGATCTGTTAGAAGCTAGGATGTTACTATTTTCTCATTGGCAAAGAGGATTTTTGAACTTATACTCTGTCTGTGGTGCCCCCAGGTATTTCTGGGGAATATCTAGGTGTCTTGCAGACTGACAGGGCACTGGGTGCTCATTATTGCCCCAAAACAAAAGGTTCTGTAATGTACACACTTAGCTAAACAGTTCATTTTATGGGGGAAGGAATTTAAATTGAATCTCCCTATCTGTGTTGCAATCTTTTGTGCTGAGCTAAAGAGTAGCAAAGAAAAGTAAATGTCCATTAGGAGGTAATAGCTGGAGTATGTTCCACTGCTACTGTTTCTGCACTGATTATGTAAAACAGCTGTCAGTCAGGAAATTCCTTTGGGAAAACTGCACTTCCTTCTTTCCAAATTAATTACATTAAATGTGGTGAATTACATTAGGGAATGGGAGCATGCAGGAATGGTTGTAGGAAGTTTGCTTCCATGCTATCAGAAAGTTTCAATCAACTGTTTTCATGGAGGTGCAGAGTGTAACTGAACTGTCCATATTAGTTTCTTCTCCAGCTGGGATAAATATAGAACAGGCTTGGAGTTTTTATTTTAAATGCATGCAGTGTTGCTGTATTTTGAAGAGAAAAATTCTCACCTGCTTCCTTCTCATAAGCTATGTAATGATACATATTTCTGAATAATTGCCTGTAATATGCTTCCAACATACACATCAGAAATTATGTTCCTCTTATTTGTTTTTAAAACTTCTTCAGACCCACAGTCTTTCAACAGAATTGCTTCCATACCTCTTAGGAATATGCTTCTCAATGGCCCAGGATCCTTTTAACTGAGGACAACAACAAATTGATACAACTGTTGACAAAATATTTCAAAATCTAAATGCTGATGAATGGCTCTCTTATCTCTACATCTAGCTGTCTATAGGATAACTTCCTTTAGTATTCTCTGTCCTCCTTATTTCCACAACTTGTGTCTGAGACACAAGGAAGACATTATAGCTGGTTTTACTTGTGTCTACAAAATTTTCCAAACAGATTCTCAAGGCTTTCTAAAAAACACATCATTCTGATTGCTTAGATGTGGGGTTTTTTTTCAATGTACGTTTGTTTTGAATTCAGGTTGCCATAGCTATTTTCTATTACCAATAACCACTTTTATCACTAAACCTTCCTGTGAATTTACTTGCTGCTTCACTTTGTGGTGCAAGTAGTTCAATAACTACTGAATAACTCTGATTGTATATTTATATTTTTTAAAGTTAGACGTTATTTTCTGATCCCTGAACGGCAAGAGGCTGGATATAAAGGTGCAATTGAAATGTGTGTCACTGTGGTTATTTAACAGTATCATTGTAGCATAGTCTCCACACGTGGGTTGAATTAACTTAGTCAAGTCTGAGGCCAAAATGGGTAGAATTTCACAATGTTTATCACTATATGTTAAGCTTCATCATTCTCCCAGTCAGTCATAAGTTATGGCCTTAATCTAATGTCATGAGTTTTTCTTCTGAAGTTAGTGAATATTCAAGAGCAAGAAATGGAATTAAATACTTCAAATATACTTTCAATACATTTAGAGCAGTCTGAAATCAGACTCTTCCTGCTAAAAGAGTTTTTTGTAGTGTTCTAGCAGTAACAGTTTTCTTGACAACCCTGAGCAAGCTCCGCAAATATTCCCTTGTTAAAGATCTCCAGTTTCTCCACATATAGGTTCCACCCTGCAAGCACGAGCAAGTATTACTGCTGTGTTCAGTGTCATTATCCAAAGTTCATAAAATTCAGAAATAGTGGAAAGAGTGGATGAAAATTCACCTTCACTGAAGATAATGTATTGAGATCAGCAAGACAGGATTTCACTCAAAATGCAAGAAATTGAGGGTTTTCATTTCTTCACTATATGGTTTGTGCACCTGCAGTATCCTTGAGGAAAAGTAACACTTTAACCTTAGAGCTAATTTAAGCAATCAGAAATATTTAAAGAAAATTAGTGTTTCAACTAGTGAATTGTAATAACTATACACAGCTGTTAAAATTGTTTATGCTGCACCACCACCAAACTCACAATGAATCTGTGATGAGAGATCAATCATTTCCTGGTTTTTATCAAGACATAGCCCATTAGAACAATAAATAGGATCAGACACATTTTCGTGTCATGTCACCAATTCATCTTTTACAATATATGGCTTTGATTGCAACCAACATTTGTTTTGCTGAATTCTGTCTAAATGTTCCCTTGCCTTCTCAATTCAAAACCCCTTTAATGCATTTCTTCTAAAAATGTTCAAGTTTTCCTTTTTCTACTGCTAAACTCACTCAAGCCCTTGAAAGTAATTTGCAGCCTGTTAGCTTCTGTAATACATTATATTTGTCCTTCACATCATATGGTGAGTGCTGGTGGTACAAAGTGTATTAATTTCAATATTGTAAGTTCTTTTGGTCTGAAGGGTCACAGACAGCTCCAGGGAACACAGATGACCACTCCAAAGCATTTTAAAGAGTATTGTCATTTTATCTTGTCTAGAAAGAAATCTTAATCAATTTCAGTGCCAGATAGTCCAACCACCATTCAGACTCAAAAGGATTTGTGGTCTCTAAGTATATCTAAAATGCTGGCTATCAACAAGGTTGATATTTAAGTTTTATTCAGTTTTAGCTCTCTAATAGAAGGAAGAGGCTTAGTCTGTGCTAGTTCCCAGATTTCATCTTCTTTTGGGGAAGAGAGAAGGACTCCTCCAGAACCTGCAGAAAGAGTCCAGCACTGCTGAGGCTGCTAAGGGTAAAAGAGATTCACTCCACAAAGAGCAAGCAGAGGAAGACACATTATAGAAACACTATTTCTACAGAAGTAAAATCAAGAAATCAAGGGAGACTATGCAGTGCAGCAATGATACTTGGGCTTTCTCACTAGTTTGCAACACCTGTTACATACAACTGGATATAGTCAGAATTTGCAGTTACATCTTTCCAACAAACTCCTGTTCACAACCACTGCCCAACATGATAGATTCCTCCATTCTCAAGCATTACCTACATTTCTTTTGTCCCACAGCTGTACAGTTTCTCTCAGACTGTCCTGAAGTGCATGTTCAGCACACTTAAAGAGCAATCCATGCTGCAGTCTGTCTCATTCTCTCCGTTAGTTATTGCTTTCACACCCTCTTGTGTCTTCTTCAAATAATATTAGCATCAGAATTTTGTTGCAAGTCTGGGCCCCTCAGCTGAACCCTGTGGGACCAGTTAGAAGCACCAGGCCATTGGTGATTCCAAATTTTTGATTACATTTTGAGACACTGTCAGTGAAAGAGTTTACCCTTCTTTAATCCATATCAAACAAATATCATTCAACTTTATACATGTGTATATTTTGATTGTGGAATACCAGGTTGTGCATTTTTACTTACTCTATTATCTTTACAGATTAAACATAAATGTAATTTAAAAAATCAACACAGCAGAATTAAATCTATTTTCAGTAAAGTCCTGTTAGCTGGTATTAATTATATTCCCTGCTTTTAATTCTTGATGAATCAAGTCCCATATCAGTCATTTCATTAATTTGTCCAGGATTGATATCAGAATGTCAGAACTATAATTGGCTGGGTTATCCTGTTTGGCTTTAGTGTAAAAACTGGTCATATTCTTCTCAAGTTTTCATAACTAGATTATGCTCCCTCTCTTCAATTGAAAAAACTATTCGTTAGCTATGTGATTATTGCTGTAAATCAGAATTTCTTCAAAGTAATCTTCCAAAGCAGAGCTGTATAGTATTAAAGTATCACATTAATTCATAATTTTCTCGTGTCCAAGGGAAGCATTCAGGAAGGGTGTTCTCCATGCTTAGACTGACAAGGACTTGGCTCTAGCTTCCCTTCACAGCCCTTCTAAACATAATCACATGTGGCTGTTTGTGAAGCTGTTAAGGCAACCTCATCAAGCAGAGAGACTTGTCTCCTCAGCCTAATGAGAGAAGGGACAACTTCCACAGATACATTTCCAAACTGCAATCCAACTACTGCCCCAGCTATCCTTGGCTGCCAGGTAGAAATCAGAAATTACCTCAGACTCGTGGTCTTGAATAGACAATGTTTGCAATATCATAGAATCATCGAACCATTTAGGTTGGAAAGACCTCTAAGGTCATCAAGTCCAACTGCTAACCCAGCACTGCCAAGTCCAACACTAAACCATGTCCCCAAGTTTCTTTTAAATCTCCTCCAGGGACAGAGGTAATCTGCATGATCCACATTCATTGTATCATAGGGTACATGCCTGCTCGTTTTCTTTACTGTCTGAATCATGGAGTCATAGAATCATGATCTGGCTGTCAAATCTTTGGCCTTAATTTGTCCAGCCTCATTTGAAGCTGCTGATACCATCTGCCACACAGCCCCCTGTGGCAACAGAAGTTCACTACCCAAATGAGTAAAGATGTACTTTTTTTTTATATGGGCTTTAAGATGCTCTATCACTTGTTTCAGTGGACTTCCCTGGTTCTAGTATTGCAGGTTTCAGTGATTAGCAGCTCAGTTTAACTAACACCTACAAGATTTTTAAAATCCACCTTAATTTTCTCCTCTCCAGATGGAAGAGTCCTGTACTTTCACAGTATCTTTAGCCTCTGGAAAGGGAAGAATAGGAGATTTTAAGCCTGTCACTCTTTATTTTGTCCCATTTCCCACTCCAGGATGGTCATCCTTTCATTCCATGTGTGATGGAAAACCAGAGAGCACTGAAGCTACTGGGGGAAGCGGGAGGCAGGGGTTGATAAAAGAGGTTTGGCTTTGCCTGTGGTTGTGGGACAGCTCACAGCCTTGTTATGCACAAGCACCTTGTTGTTGACAAGGCTCCTGTGTACATCCCAAGCTCTGTTCCTAATCCCTGCAGACAACTATCCCCCAGGACTGCTGTTCTCACAGGATTTGTGAGAAGGTGGTTCATTAAACCCAGAAGGTTGACACAGGTATGAATGAGAGCCTCAGTGCACTCCTTCCCCATGCCCACTCTGGCTGCTGGGACTGGAAGCTGCTCATGATGGTGCCAGGGTAAAGCAGCTTCTTCAAGGGTGACAAATGAGACTCCTCACAATAGATCATTCTTTGAAAGTCCATCAGTTGAAGACAGATATGCCTCTTTGTCTTTACTTTTTCTTTCAAACTGCTAGTGCTTAATGCTGTCTAGCATGTGCTTCATAATATATTTTTGGCCAATTTTCCGCTTGCCAGTCTGGAAAATCAGCATACAGTCATCTTTCAATATTGAGCTTTGTACACAGCTAATGTTAATGGAAAACAGGGGACTGTTAACAGAGACAAAGAGCATGAGCTGACATTATTTCCTTCAAGCTTCATTCAGCAGGAATGCCCTGTCAAGTGGAGCACATTACTCCCAAAAGCATTTTGAGAATGAGTGGGTGAACATCCTCTATCATTCTGTAATACTTGTCAAGTATCAACTGTGCTGCTGGGAGGGATATACAGCATTAAGTGTGTGGCTGGAGGACTGACATTCCTGAGCAAAGAGCAGCACAATACCTGTAATTTTTTGTTAGCTCTTTGTAAAATAAATAAAGAATCATTTGAGTGAATGAAAAGCTGGACAGAGCCTGGCTCAAGTCTACAGATGAAAAGTATGCACAGGGAAAACAGAGGAGAGGGTCCTCCGTAAGAAAAATGATCTGCCTGTATTTGTCATTGGATCTGCAGTAAATCATTTACAAAACCAGGGGTCTTACAAGTGTTACCTTAATGGTTTCCTAATTATTCTAATTAACGAGTTTCTAGTAGGTTCCATCAGTCATTGGTGAACTCATGTGATGTGTTTCTGCTGCTGCCTTGTCTTCAGAAAATCTGTAAAACAAGAAGTCAAGAATACAGAACAGTGATGAGGAAGAATCCAGTGACTAGAACTTGACAGAAAATAATAAATAAAAAGAATTATCATGATTCAAAATGTAGCTACAGTGCTAGAAAAAAGGCAAAACCTGAGGGGAAATGATGTACTGTCATACCAACTGGCATGATTAGCTGTGCTGTGGATTTCTTCCCTTTTTTGCTGGTCATAGTGACAACAGAACAAAGACTTGACAGAGCCTTTTCATTCTGTATATATTAAGCTATAATCTCACATTTTGAAAACAGCAAAGAATAACATATTACTTGGCAATCTAATATCAAATGATGAGCAAACAATTCAGGAATAAATTAAAGTCCCACTGAACTGAAATTGCTCCTTAAGCTGAACAAGCCATGAAAATATAATTATGTTTTGGGAGTTCATCTTGTCTTTCTGAATAACTCTAAATATGTATTTCACAAATCAGTTCATAGATTGTTTTATTTTCCTTCTTTTTTAAAACTTTCCTAAGTCAATTAACACAATGGAACATGACAATATGGACAAGTGTAACAGTACCATGACACAGAGACACAAGTTCATGGGGTTTTTCTTAATGTCACTCTAGAAAGAATACTCTAACATGTTATAGATTACTGGGGCACCATTGCTTTGTCGTGAAATCCTGGTTGTCTGAATCAGTTAGGTGACTCTAAGGATTAGCTGAAGGCTAATCAAGGATTTCCAGCTAAATGCAAATCAATACAAAAGGGGAAGATGATAGTGGAAGAAGTAGTTTGTTAGAGGGAGAAGTTTGAGTCACAGCCTTTCAGATACTGAGGTTCTATTGTGTAATTAATCTTCATCTTCCCAACGAAGGCAGGAATCTGCTGTAAAATAATACTACCCATTTTTTCTTTAGGAAGAAAACTATTCATGGTAGGAGCCAAAAGAAGCAGGGAAGTCATTAGGAGATGCTAACAAGGTGGTTCAATGGGATCTATTCAGAACAAACCAGCAGTATTTTTTTTTTTTTTTGCTTGAAAAGAGAAATGCACTTTTCTTACTGACATCTGAGTCCCTGAAAATCATAGAACTTAATTGTACAATCTGATCCATATTAACAGTGTTACATGAATGAAATATGCTCCTGAAATTCATTCTGTTAACAAGGGTCCAATATGCTGATCACCTTAGAGAACCTGGTCACCAAGGTTAATTTCCAATGGACCAGCCTAGGCATGAAAAAATTATTACATCTGCAGTCAGCCTGAAACATTTGCAGCACCAATACCATTAATTCAAAATGAAGTTATTTGTAAACAAAAGTAGAGTCTATATGATCTGATCACTGGTGTCAAGAGGACACAGTAAGCATAGCTGAAATTTTAGAGCAGGCAACAGCTCTGTACAGCTCACTGGCTGAATTATTTTCCTCTTAATGCCAAACTTAATGTGCTGCTAGAGGATGTTCAACACAGGAACATCTTTTAGAACTGCATTAAGGGTTTGCTTAGCAAAGGCTGAGCTTCCCAAGAAAGGTAGATAGCAATAACCAAGAGGAATTTCATCCCAGTGAAATCTTTCTGTCTGCTTCTCTCCACTTCAGCAAGAGTTTTTGAATTTTAATCTCTTGGTCTGAATTTCACACACTTCTTTTTTAGGTTTAGTGCAGGACGTGCAGTATGCAGGCTGCACGTGGCTCATTCTGGACCCCAGAATGGTACAATCCATGGTCTTATGGAGCCATGACAGTTTTAATTTCTCTCTTTTCTTTCCGTAATTACCAGTGAAACAATACAGTGATCCTAGGAGTAAACAGAATAAAGCACTTCATTTCTGCAAGAGCACCTTATCCTCTTCTCAGGCTTATATGTACCCATTGCCAAAGCTGAAGAATTTCTGTGGGGCATCAGCTTCTAGGACTGTACTGAGATGCTACAATTCTTTTTTACTTGTTTGTTTGGTTTTGGATTGTTTTGTTTGTTTGTTTGGGGTTTTGTTTGTTTTGGTTGTTGTTGTTGTTGTTTTTGTAATGTATGTTTCTCATATTTGTACAGTCTCTACTCTTGAGAACTAGACCTGATTACATCTAGCCATTCTAGAAGCCATAAATGGTTTTATAAATTAATCTCTGAATGCCTCAGACTGGTAAAATTTTACATGTATTTGTTTAGAATTAATTGCAGCTTAAATGTATGATTCTTGTTCCAAATAATGACTTCACAAAATGTTCCCTAAATCCTCAGATTTCTCCTGTCCACACCGGTGAGGTCACTGTAGACAGAAACTTATTAAGATAATACAGGAAAATTTTCTCCTAGCCAAAAATGCTAAAACTGATTCTACAAAAATCAAAATCGAGGAGGGAAAGGGACATCCTGCATCTTCAAATTCAACAGAGAGGACAGGCTGAAATATATGGGTGTGTTAAGCAGAAGAAAGACTTCAGGGATGACCAGGGGCTTATGGAGAAGACAGGTTTTTTCTACATAGTCAGAAATAAAGATTAGAGGCAACAGGTACAAAGAGTTACAGAGAAAATCTGGCTGAATAAAAGGAGAAAAAACCCAAACAATTCAAAAGGAGAATGGTCAAATGCCAAATGAAGTTGCCCAAAGTGGCTGTGGAATCTCATTTCCTGGAGATACTTTCAATTCAAGTGCACAAAACCCTGAGCAACTTAATCTAACTTTGAATTTAGGTCTGCCTTTGAGAAGGAGGTTGAACTGAGTGACCTCCAGAGATCCATTCCAATCTGAATTATGGTACATTTCTTCTTATTTTGCTAAGCTACCCAAGCCAATTTTTTATGTCCCCTCTCATAAAAAAAGAACCTCAAACTCATCATTATCTACCATCAAAACAGTAGATTATTTTCCTGTGTCAGTCAATAATTTATAAAGAATGGGGTGTATTAAACTAATATAAATGCTTTAGTGTAAAAAGTACATTATCCTGTTTGCAGGTTGATATAAAATAGAAGCTCAGCAGATGGAGACACTTCACACTGAAATGTATGTAATAGAATCATGACAAAGGAAGATGTTTTACGACATGTGAAGTCAAAGTTAGCCTAGTATGGATGACACCTGCTCTGGCAGAGTGACATTTCCAACCTTGAAAAGGTGAATCTGTTCCTAAATCACCAGGACAAAGATCATCTCTTGTATAACTGAGTAAATTTTGGTCGGGATTTCTGAATCTGAATGGATTCCCTGGAAACTTTTAAAGAAACAGTGGCTGCAGGAGTTAGAATGGTGTACTAGCAGGTGGTTCCCACTGTGGAACACAATATGTGAGAAAAGCAAAGAGAAAGAATCACTGAAGAGAGGGGTACATATATGCTAGTAAAAAAGGAAGGACTGTGACCAGTGTTTGACCTTGAGGATAGATATTATGGATTAGCGAAAGAGCAAAAATCCCCAGTGTTTAGGTCCAGTCCCCTCTAGAGGAATCAATCATGTACAACCTACAGACTGCTTGGCATTGAGTCTCTTCTGTACCTTACATATCGCCCACAAGATCCTATGACATAATTATTATCTTTTGTCTTTTTAAAATTTTAATCACAAAATCTCTGAAATCTTCAGGGCTATATGCCAGCCTGTCACTTTCATGTCATTACAGTGTGAAGCTGGAGGGTTTGTATCATGTTCTCTAGGAAGCAAAAGGGTACAAAGCCTATTTGAGGACTTTCTAGGAGTTAAACCTGATGGTCTCATCCTAAGTGACCGCTAGATTGATTGCTGGATTGAGTTACTCCCCAAACTGTGTCTGGGTTTTTATCTTACAGAGAATGAGATAGAGTGGTCAAACACAGAGCCCAGGGTAAGCTGACAAACAATTACATATCCACATAGGCACCCTCCCTTTAGTTTCCCCTTTTAACAGGACAGCCACGGGGTTAGTGTTAAAGCACACTCCCTGGCCCTGTGTGTTTGCCAGAGTAGAGGGCTGTTTATAAGACCCAGTGTGTCTGCAAAGCAGACTGTAGACAAGAGATTTTTTTCTTAGATGTTGATTGGTACCAGTAGATTAGACAGTTGTTTTTTGTTTCTATACACCCTTGCAAATTATAACATCTACTTTACAATTGGAACTAATAATTTATCTCTTGACTTAAGTATGATATAAAAAAATAACTGGCTAAAAGTCAGTGATCCCACACCTCTTTTATTTAACAAGACATTCCTTTAGATTGGTAATGGGGAAACTGTTGGGGTAAATTGTTTACGTAGGATTTCAGCAACTGTCCAGCCTTCCTAGGATAGCCAAAGAAGAAAGAACTGTATCCCCACAGTAGCTGCAAGAGCTGCTTTGAGAGTTTGCATTACTGTGCTGGAACTGTGCAGGCACAGAGGAAGCCTGTAGCAGCTCCTCACAGAGAATTACTTCCCTGCCTGAATTTTTCCCTCTTTACCAAAAATCAATTAAAGCAAAACCAGCACATTTTTAAGAATCAGGAAGGGAATTCATGTGTTCCAGTCACAGCTAGAAAAGTTGTCTAGATCATAGCAGGGTAGTAGATGCTGGTCCTGAATGTCCATGGGCAGCTTGTGTCCATGCTTGTGTCTGCAGGCATCCTCCCAGAGAACCTTCAGATCAGTGGAGCATCCACACTGCCCAGTGAAAGCTCCTCAAGCACAGGCTGCTCGTGCACACACTGCTCAGCACTTGAGCTGGGTCTCCATGGGGACAGCACAGTGACACTGTGAGTCTAAAACATCGCCTCTGTGTGTGTGTGTCTGTGGTGGGATCAGGTTTTAGCTCCAAGTGTAAGAATTATGCTGGGTAGAGCCTGCCAGAGTGTTGATTTATAGCAGGATTGTGAAAGTACCTATTGCCTGTTCTGGGACTCGGTGGAGCCCAGCGGAGTTTAGGGATGTCTTGAGCTTCCTGGGATAGTGTTGGAAGAATGTGAAAGCTCAAGGAAGGGAAGCCTGGCAAATGTCTGCAGGGAACAACTTCTGGAACAAAAGATCATCAGAACTACCCCAAAGAATGGTAGTCCATCCAAAATAATCCAGGAGCAGCTTTGCTGTGTGGTGCTCACACTTCCTGGAATCACGTTTGCCTCTCCCATGGTCATATCATTTATGTGCCATGTAGTCCTTATGTATCACACTTATGTAACAACAGAGATTCCTGTTCTTTTCTCCCAAGCCTATTGCCTTGCATATCATATTGCTACACGCCATTCCATCCTCAAACTCATCTCCAGTTCTCTCTTATATCCTCAGATTCTGTTTTATACTGTCAATACCCAAATCCTTTTCTATGTTAATGTTGCCTCTAAATTTTGCATCATCACCATCATCATCATCTTTCATTAGGACATGCATATTTTCCCATGACAATACACACTACATGAAAATATTAAATTAGAGATTGATATGGACTAACATGGCTCCTGTAGGAAATTTTCCACATATTTCCCTCTAGTATTATGACTGTTTTCAGCACAAACTCCTGTGATCTGCGTTCTAACTATCCTCTTTTCATTTCTTATACATAGCCCTCTCTTCATAAATTGATGATTCTCTGAGTGGAATAGAAAGTAAGTAAACAACATCCAAGTGGATTAAAGCTATCGCATTTCAAGAGAAAGATAACACAGAGAAAATATTTTTGTCTTCAAAAAAATGTGTTGTCATCATATAATCTACTTCTGGTGAACACAAACCATATTTTGTTCCATTTATCCCAGATACATTGGCAAAAAAGCAAGATCAGCTTTGCTACATAAGATCTGCTGCTTTCTTTACTGTTTCTCTTTTGTTTATAAGGATATATGTTAAATCTACTATTTTAATTGCTTTTACAAGATCTTATTCATCTGAACATCCAGCAATTTTTAATTTAGTCTACATTTTTTGGTCTCCAGGAAATTATTCAGTTTGTTTTTTGTGTTTCACTAGAGTGTCTACTTTTACTTCTGATATACTTTCGATGTGGTTAATTGTCCACTTTGATTCTGAACATTTTCATACCAGTTTCTGGTTAAAAAATTCATGCTATTTTTTGCAGCTTTGACTTCAGAAAAATATAGTTTAAGCCTTCCCTTCTCTTAAGCACTTCAGTCTATCCTGCCTCACTGTATAGTTTTCTCAGCTTGTGAAACTTTGCCCATTCAAAATCCTCCCTGCATGTACAGATCACTTTTGTTAATCCTTCCATTTCATCACCAGTCTTTGCCAAAAAACAATGAGCTCCTTGGTGAATTCTCTTAGCCCAAAGGATTATAAGCTTTGTTAGCTGGGCTATGTTTTACATGTCCAGATGAATGAGTCTGAATGAAGTGGTTTTACCTGAGGCACCTGCCCTGCATTTGTTTGCAGAGAAGACAAATGCAGTGCCCTGAGCTTTCTTGTCCTGCATGTATAGACATTTGTTTTAAAATACAAGGTCCTGTGAAGGGAATCATGTAAATGACTCTGTCTGAGACAGTCACTGCAGGTTGCTCTTCGAGTTCCTGAAGAGAAGCAGACATTTTAAGGCTGCAAACCAGAAATAAATATTTCCAGTCCTTTTAATGACTAATTTTGCATAGAGAGGCTAGAGAGTTATCTCAGGAGTAGGTTCTACCCGGCACAAAACTGCTGTTGAAGGAAATGAATCAAAATGCTGCCCTGCTTTAACCAGTTGCTTCTGAAACAAACTATTGCACCCATTTTTGTGCTAATGAGGTTGTGGATTCTCTCTGCTACCTATTAGCACTGCTGGAGACAGGATACTGGTTACTGGGGCCTTTGACATGATACAGTGTGGCTTGTTCTTATTGCAGACATTTTTCAAGATAATTATGTCACTTAGATTTTGGTTCACTGATAATTAATAATAGTGAGATTCACTTGCTAGATAATAATTAGTATTATTCCTCAATAGTCTTTTATAAATTAAGTACAAAAGACAATGCTTGCTCAAAATGAAGTGATGGTCTGAATACCTGCCTTAAATTATATATTAGATTTTGTACAGAATGTGATAGTTTCTGGAGACCTCTATAAGAGGTAGTGCATATAAGGTGGTGTATATTTATAGAAGGTTATCTACTAAAGATAAGTGGATGTGTTAATAAACATAAACATATTTGTCTAAAACTTTACATTCTCTTAAATTTGCATGGCCATAATAAAGGCTCTCAATTGCTTTTTTCACTCATTCTGATTAACCCTGTTTTCTTACATTCTTAGTTAAGCAGTCAATAAAAACTGGAAATTTAACAAGTCTTCCTTCAAGACAGGAATAGCTTTTCCTCTGATCATCCATACAAAAACTTACTACTGAAAATATTATTCTAAGAGAAAATAATGCACGTAGGTATTGGCTTTTGTTTAATCATTAGGTCCAAGGTATCTTTTCTGTTAATGTATGTCCTGATTTGTCATTAATCAGATATGTAAAGTAATAAATTATTTCTGAAGAAATATGTCAACTTTTACTGTAAGGATAAGGAGAGCAGAGAAAATTGCACTGAACTATTAGTAATGAAACACCTTGACATCTGAATCACTTTATGATACTCTTATATCTTCAGGCTGACATATAGAAGAACAATAATACCAATATTACGCAGCATAAAAGTACCAAGTGCTACTGACATTTTGACAAAAGAAAGCTTAAGGTGATATACAGACACTCACTGCCAAAAGATTACCTGATTTCCACAAGCTCAGCTGAGGTAGAAGTCTGGTGGAGGTGCAGGTGAATTTCCCCAGCAGGTGACATGCAATGATGAAAGGAAGGAGAACCACTTCCATTTCAGAAACCGGAATTTCTGCAGCAGGAAAGTTGCTCACAGACTACTGAGCTGTACAGTCATGATGTTTTTCAGGTAATAATTTTTGATCAGTTTAAGCCCTTCTTATACTTGTGAATATTTTAGCAATATTCAGGACAACATTTAGGTTGCAAAATTTGCAGGGGTGAGTATTTTAAAATACTGATCGATTTTTTTTCACCAAAACTGTGTCTCTGTTTTTCCACAATAATATAAGCTCACTATTCTCTGGTTTTCACTTGTGATGGGTAAGTCTTTGCATCCTTTCTAATTATTTATTAGAGAGAAAACTTATAAAACAGCTAGGTAGGAAATAATGGATAGTAAGTACTATTTGGGAAGAAACAGGCTCTTTTTTTATGAACACAAAGCTACATCCATGAGGAATACCCTAACAATTGTGATGAGCATTTCAAACCCCATTTCTTAAAAAAAACATTTGGATTACAAGCACAATTGTACAAGGCAATTAATTGGAATTCAAAGGTTCATAAATGTCCCTTTCTGTAGCTTTTGGTATAAAACTGTCATGAATTTGAACATTACATGGAATGAAAGTAGTCAAAACAGATTAGATTTTATATTGGTTATACCAAAAAAGAGTTTAGCCTGAATTACCCAGCATTAACAAACAAAACTCAGAGCTATTTAACATAAATGTGCAGCAACTCTATTACACACATTGCATGGTATTTGTCAGTAAGTGATCTTTGAAGATTAGCAGCTAGGGAACTTAACAATCAGATGCATTAAATTCAGCTGTCAAGTAATACAGTGACTCACAAGAACTTAGAACAAATTTAGGATAAAAAATCCCAAGTAATTCCAGTTCAGTACATGTGTGAGAAAGAGCAGACTTCTGCCCATCGTGGGTCTGGTCTCAAGTACTAATCTGCAAAACAAGTGAAAGTACTTTACAGGGTTCCTGGATGAGAACACAGGAGGCTGAGAGGAAGGAAAATTACTATTATTTTTTTCTCCTCTTTGGTCTTCCTCTGTCTTAAAACATAGCAGTAGTGCCCTAGGCCTTTGAGCATTCTGTGCAATTATCTTGATTTTTAACAAAACCAAACAGTACAATCAGTTCATGCTTCATTACCAGGTAGCTCTATGCATCTGTCTGCATGTTATTCCTCCCACCACTCTTCAAAGGGCAGCTAACAAAAACAGGTGCTGACTGGGGGCAGGAGGCAGCATCCCAAACTCTGCACAGAGAATACACTCCTGACCCATCTCTTTCAGTTCTGCTGCACTTGAGCTAACACAGCATGTCTCCAGGTTGCAACCTAGGCTCTCCCAAGTATTGCACATAACGATATCCTAGGACATATTTAGCTCATGCTACTTTTAATTTATCTCACTATGCTAGTTTAGGAGAGTTTTACTGAAGCAGACTCATGTGGATTTACCCCTAGCTGCTTGAAGACAGAAAATAATAATGGAATTCATAATTAGACAAATGCCAGTTTCATTACTTCTGACCTCCATATCTCAGTTCCAGATAAAAGAACAACTGCTCCATACTCTTAGATGAAAAACTATTTAGATCAAGGCTCAGCAAGAAGCCTTGGACAAACCTGATATATCTATTTAGAGCCATGACAGAGAAGAGCAATTTATCAACATCAGTAAATCCTGATGAATGCCAAGACACCGAGGCCTCCTAAATCAAATGAGGGCTTCAACCAGGTTTTGTCTAATAATTGGTTGCTGAAAGCTGAATGCGAGGTAGGACATAATTAATTGGATTCTCCCTCTTCACAGCATAGCAAAGCCCTAAAGTGCAGGCTGTGAAGGTTTAGGATGTCAAGCAGGAACAGGAAATTAACTTGCAGAAGATATAGGAATGGAATTCTCAGCTTCTCCAGCAGGTAAGATCCTGTGAGACATGATTTTTTTGGATTGACTTTTCCAAGCCCCAAAACTTATTTTGAAAATGAGGAATTCTACACTCCATCTGATAATCCTGATTGTCCATTTTAGCCCAAATACTGTGAAATTTTTATATCTACTTGGCAGACATGAGAAATCCATATTTGCTTTACGTACTATGTGATAATTAATTCCACCATAACAATGTACTATTCTAAAGGGCTAAAGGACAATTTGGGGCTTATTAAATGAATTGATGCTCTATTTTAGCATGTGAAACAAATAAAACCTTGCTCTGCCAGGGAACAAATGTCATTTTCCACGACCATGGGTATATGTAGTGTTGGGCAAGTCATTTACACTTTCTATCTGTTCGCTTTCTTTAAATGGGAATACCATTGCCTGACTGCAATGAATTTATGGACAAAATATTTGTTAAAAACTAAGAGTACACTGTAAGAATGGACCTATGCAAGTATCTTCCAAATAGAACAGTGACACTTCTATTTCTCTCACATTTAACCAATTTACAGAGCATGTGGATGAACCTCCAGGACCTGTGGCATCTAGCAGGTAGCAGGAATAAGTGAATAATGGAAAGTCATTGTTATGTTCCTGGTGTTTCCTTGGGACATAGGAAGAAAAGAAAATGCTGGGGTCTGCACCTGATGTGTGTGGGTTTTGCCATCAGGATAAAAATAATACACACAAATACACACCCATATCTAGAGGAAAAATTCAGAGAAATAAGTGAGCTGGTTTTCTCTTGTATCACTTTCTCCTCTGCAGAGGGAAATGGAATCCTAAGAAATTCATTTTCCTTTAATTTGCCAGAAGACAGCTTTGCCTGAGAAACAAGCTTTCAAGCTAGACAGCAGACCAGCTCTAATATTCACCCACGAGTAATCCCCTGTAAGGATGATACATTTAAGAGAGAAAGGTGTGTATTCTGTGATAATCCCTTTACTTCTCCACATTTTTCATAGTTGTTCAGTCAAAAAGTACTGCTTCTCTGAGAACACAGTCCTCCTATAAATGTGTTGGTGACCAAGATTGTTGATGCTTTTCAAAACCCACTGGGAAAAATCCCCAAATCTCAGAAAAACTGAATCCCAGGCATCCAAGGCAATGATAGTCAAGATGCAGCTTATATAGCTCTGCTGCCTAAAATGGAAGACTGTTGTAAGATTGTTAGTAAGACAGTTAATGTCATTCTTCAAAGCAGTCATCTTAGGGGGAAAAAAAAGAGAGAGGAGATGTACAGGCAATACAGTCAAAGCTTAATGAATGTTGAATTTCCACTGACTTGTGCCAGCATGTTGCTTGTGCCAGAAAAATGGAGAAGATGATGTACAACACAATTAGTGCCTAGCTAGTGGAAGAAAAGAGGGATTAAAAGAGAATTTAGGGCAAGAGTAACCTGTTTCTTATTTTGTGCAAGAGAAAAGCCCATGGAACCTGGGTCTTGTAGCCACATATAAAGTCACCCAAAAATTCGTGTGTTATTGGCTGCTACTGTCAATGACAAGCAGGGCTGCTACTGATATTTCTGCAGCCAGAGTCTGTGCTGTGAGAGGACACTGACATCCTGCCGTCGCAGCCTGAGTGAAACTTAGGATGCGTCTGTCCCCTCTGGGTGGGGACTCCCCAAAAAGTGTTTGGAGCTCAGCATTGTGGCTTCCCCTCCATGATTTACAATACCCTTTTCTGGGTTCAGTCAGCTGTACAAGGCAAAAATGAACACTTCATAAGTTCAGTAAAACCTTCTTGAAAGGGATGAATATTACACCTACTCTGTGTTCAAGCTCATAGTACGGAATTGCACAAGGGGCCTCATACCAAAACACTGCCACACATTACCACTCTAAACAAACGTGTGCCCTGTGAGATCCCACTCAGGAATTGGAACTATCTGGGTGGAGGGCTTATATAGAATCAGTTTCTGTGGGTATTCTTGTGGATGTGTGTGGGTGGGACAGAGAGAAAGAAAAAAGGAGATGGAAAGAGAAAGGCAGGGGGAGGAAGCAGGAAAAAAACAGAGAGAATATCTTAATTTTTTTTTTTTTTTTTAAGCAGATGTGAGCTTGTTTTGGTTGTGCTCCAAGCAGGCACAACTTCTTGTGCCCACGCTATCAGCAAAGGCTTAGTAGCTCAGGCTTACTAACCATGGCTACACTGTTTATGGTTTGGAGCTGACTCATACCCATCCAGAGTAAAGGCTGACAACAGTGCAGTTAAAACCATAAGAGACCTGAAAAACAGTTCCAGACACAGGCAGAATAAGCAAGCTGTGTCTACTCAGAAAAGCATATAGGTCTTAGATTTTCAGCAGGGCACTGTCCATACAAGTTTATATTAATCTTAGCACTGAGCTATGGGAATTAGTCTTGCAGTTCAATCCAGTAACTTAGCTGCATTTGCATTCTGGCAAAACTTCTCTTCTTAGTTTTGAAACTGGTGCACACTCTTCAGTTATCTGCTCCATAAGTGATCTAATCCTTATCATTAACTGGTTTTGTTGACTTCAGCTTTTAGCCATGAGATTGTTAGTCTCATTTTTCTGCTCTCTGACATTTCATCCATATTGTGTGACACTGGCTAAATTCAGCTGATGTGCATCAAATCAAATACTGGCATACTCATTAAAAAAATTTAAAAATCAATTATTTCAGGCCTCAAACTTGGATATGTCTGAGACTAAAATGAAAATCTGAAACAAATCTTCCAGCTTTCTCTGAAAGTGTATGTGACTCTCAGCACCTATGTCACGTCTGCACCAGCTGAATTAGTAAAATCATGATGTGTCTCAATCTCTCCAAGACAGAAGAGGGAGCATAGTCAGAAGCCCAACTGGCCTTAGAGAAACCTCTGGGATCTGAGCTCTGCTTTGACAATTTCTGCATTTTATAAGAAATATTCAGTGAAGAAAATTCATTAAGAGTTACTGGAGCAGAAACTAAAATCCTAGATCTTCCCTCTCCTGGGTAACGCACCTAAGGCCCTGAAGCCTAGGATCCCATCTTCTTTTCCACTGGGTAGAACTCAAAGGCTTTTTTCATTTCTCTGGTGCTGATAAATTACTGGCAGCTGCAACTCCAACAGGTGGCAGATGTTCAAAAAACACAGCTAAAAGACCATTGATTTCAAGTTTGTCAATCAGCTCCTGTTTTTAAGAAGACATTTCTGCCACGTGTCCTGAAGAGAGGAGACATCCGTCTTAAACTGCTGAGTGCCTGAGTGCCTGAGCAGAGCAGGAATTACCATCAGCACTGGTTAGGTGCAGGCAAGCCAAAACCATAGAACAAGCTGACTGTAACTCCTAGTGCTACCTTCCTCTGAGCACACATAGCACAGGAGCCTGACATGACCCCACCCAAACATTTCACAAGTCCTGCCCAAGATACAGGGATTGCAGCTTTCAATCCTGTGATGTTCACTTACAGATATAGATGCAAGGTCTCAAGAAAAATACCGATTTCTCAGCAATGGTGGTTGTATTGCATTTGCCATGAGAATATGTATAATTTCAAGGGCAAACACTACAGGTCTTTCCATGTTTTGATACGTCTTATGAATGTCTCTGAACTCTACACTGCAACAATCCTCTCCAAGGACAAAGGGACAATAATTCTGTATCTTGTGCTTTGAAAATTTGAGCCTAAATAATGCAGTGAGAGGTGTGTCTTTTACCCTTAGTTTTAATAAGGATAGGATTTCATTCTTCATACACATCCCTTCTCCATGTCTCACGGTGTAATGGCCAAACCTGGCAATGTTTTTAGTCAGTGATGGAGAGCCTGTCTATGTGTTCCCCACACAATGAGGAGTGTTACATTAGGCTAACAAGCAGAGCTGACTGAAAGCTAGTTGCTTCCTGCTGAAGCATGGAGGATACACTGTGTGTTACACCATTGTTCAGGCACATTGACTCCACAACAGAGGTATTACCTCTGCATTACAAGGTAACAGTGATAATAGCAAATTTCTTTTTCATAATCTAGCTGCATACATAGCTGTGGATAGGATATTTAAATGGAAATAAAGAAGCAGACAAAGCTGCAGAGCTGGGCTTGAAGCTGTGGGCTTGAAGCTTGACCCCATTAATTTCCTTTCCAAGACAAACTTTCAGTTAAGAAGCCAGAGAAACCTTAAATCAACAATGTAACTTTTTAGCATATATCTTATTCTGTATCTAAAGTACAATATTGTCATATATTACAATATGTATTACAATATTGTCATGTATTGCAACATGTATTACAATAACATACTACAATATATGTGAGGTAATATATACTACTTTACATTTTCTATTACATGTTGTACATTTTGTACAGATGTGCATTTATAGATAATTTTATATTTAAATAAAAAATCAAGTTTACATCGTAATTTAAGGAAAGTTTTAAAGATAAATGGCACTCAGTATAGCTGAACAATCTCACCTCCCCTCCCTTTCAAATACATGTCTCTGGTATATAGAGGTACTATAGCAAAACACTGAGGCAGTTTGACTTTACAAAGTGCAATGTCAAAGAACTTTCAGAATCCATTAGCATAGTGGACTCCAGCAACTTTTATTTCATCTCACAAGAGTTAAGAAGAAATTCACTTAATCAGTATAGCTAGGCTCAGTTTACCAACTTCTTTTAATACTTTAACATCTTTGTTGGAAACTGCACTCTGAACCCTCAAAATTAATCATCACAACTTCTGCTGGCAATTAGGATTAAGGAAATTAAGCCCAGGAGACTCACTAGTTGTATATACAAAGCTGATCCCCGTGGGGGAGGTTGCTTCACCTACTAGAACATGCCAGAAACAACTCTTAAGGCTTTATATCATCACCACACTGGAAAAAAAACCCAATGCTATAAAGGGGCAGTATGATATATGTTGATATATGTTGTAGGCCTCTGTAATTTTCAGTTAGAGAGCTCTGACTTTAGCACTGCTTACATCAGTAAAGCCCATACCAAGTACATTGCTTCAGCTGTGGTACCTGTCTGTTAAACAAAAGTGAACAAACAAAAAGAGATAATCAGTCAACTCCAGATAACTCTCTTCTCACTAAAGTCCTCCAGAGTTTAAATTCCAGCTGTCTAAATTACCAAATACAGGATTCCCTTCAGCTCGTCAATGGGAACACTTGTTACTGTATTTGCTGACTTTCACTCTTCAGCCAGCTGCACAAGTTCCCCTAGGATAACAATGCCTGCGATGGATAATAGTTTAGCATTTGGGGAACAGAAGAAGCAATACAAATTTTCAGGAATACTGGGTTCTTTTTAGTTCTAGTTTAGTTTAGTTCACTTCAAGGCCTTTACAGAATGAGTCAGGCAGGTTTGGAAACATTTTAGGTATGATTCTTATTTTCAAATGGTTTATGTCTTTGCAGTTGTCAGGGAAAAGATTTATTGAAGGGCTCAGCTTTGGCCTCACTTTGCTTCTATCAAAGGTAATGGTTTCAATGTTTTCAGTGGCAGCAGATAATTGACATCAAATCTTTGGGATATCCCACCAATGATGTCTCCTGGGTCTCCTGGGAAGACAATGTGTGATGTAAAGTTTTGTGGCTTTGTGGGACGATGGTGTTTGTTTCACTTCTGTTTGGTTTTACTTATCTCAGGGTGTTAGGAGCAATGTCACAGAAAAAGGATGGAGTAGTTATATTCTCATATTTGTTTTTACTAGAAGGGATAATTATAAGACTAATTCAGGAAAAAAAAAAGATCTGTATGTAACTAAAAAAGAATGTATGCAATCATGCTGTAAAGAAAAAAGGTTTGTAAAGACAGTCTTATCTAAAATGACAAAATTGTTATAAATATATCTGATTAAACTTTACCACACCTGCATGCATATACAGGGGGTTTTGTTTGGGGTTTTTTTATATTGACAAAATTTCACCAACAAACACTTTTTCAGTGCAATGACTGTGTGCTGTTTACAATACAGAGACATGCATTCCTGCAGTAATGGTTTTCAATGATGATTCTAAAGCAGCATCGTGAAATTTATTTTTTTAAAAATAAATGTTTAGCTGCAATTTATAAGCTCCATAAAATTATCCATTATCTTTATTTCCTGGGTTTCCTTAACTGTTCCTTGAGTGCTACGACTAGACTTTGATATATCAACAAACACAATTTATGACATAATTTGTGTCTGGGTGATATGTTTACTTACAGGTTAATATGTTTACTTACTACATTATATAGCAGTTGATTTAGGATTTCCCGTTTAAATTACCCTGTCTATTTAGAGGCCTTATTTGACAACATTTCCCATTGCATTGTCTTTTTCTTCCTGTCAGGTGAATCAATAATTTATTGATATATTTTTATTAAATAAAGATAAAAATTGATAAGCACAGCCCAGGAAAACACATGCAAGAAAAATAGAAATATTTATTATATATTTACAGTACTTCCTTGCTACAAAATAGCCAGTAAACTAACCTCTACATCCCTAGTGCAGCCTTACAAAAGACTGATTCATATTTAACATCTAACAGCAGATTCTTACCCAGAAGCAGATACAGCTTCAGTATAAAGGTAAGAAAAGAGAAATTTCATTGCTGCAAACTCAGGAGCTCTGAGCCAGACCAGTGCAGCTACAGTCTGTGTTCTTTTGCATTCTCTCCATGTTTTTAGTTTGAGTTTTAGTTTTTAGTTTGAGGCAGATGAACTGATTGCAGAGAAACTCTAAGCAAAGGCTGAAGAGAGCTAGTATAAGCAGGGATGTAGAGAAACAGCTTGTTGTGTTTGGCTGGTGCAGAATTTCAAGAGAACTTTAGGAGAATTGACTTGAGCTGTTCAAAGTGTCATTAAATGACAAGCTCAGAAAACATCGTTCCTGTGTTGTAGCAACATTTTGTCATTAGTCAAGGTGGACTCCTCACATTTTCAGTTAAGATGAGCTTTATACAGTGTCTGTACCAAAAAAAAAAAAAAAAAGCCTTCCATTTTAGGAACATAAATAAATGTATACATACCACATTTAGAAAAAAATTACCAACTATTAAATTTTAGCTGATCTAATTTGGCTTTTTCTAGTAGTAGTCCCTACATTTAAATTCTTACAGATTATTGACAGCAGGGTTTAATGCCGTGAGACAGGAACAACCCACTAGTTTGATTTTTTTTTTCTCACTGTATGTTAAGAGAGAACCTATCATTAACCTAAAATTGTCCTAAAATTGCCTCATTTTAAAGTTTGAAAAAACCCTTTTCCCTATTTTTGTCAATCAGATGTAGTATTTCAGAGAACTGTGATGGAAATGCTTCTCTATACTATCAGAAAAAATAATAATCTAGATCTATGAATCACTTTTTTCTATTCATATGGGTTTTACAATTTCAGAGGTTGATTCAGAACCTTAGCAGGATGAAGTATGTCTCACAGCCACCCAACTCTCTCCATGAATGAAAGAGGATGCTAGAGATGCTGGGTTTCTGTGTACAGATCTGTCCTGGCTGTAGCTAGGCTACCAGAAGTAGGGAACCCTTAGCTGCTCATTACCACCCCCACCATAGATTTCCTCCTCCCAGGTTCTGCCAGTGTAACTTGTCTGGTTGCTCCACAGCCCGTGTTGAAATGAGCCAGGCCCACTCACTTTCAGTGACAGGTCTTTGCAGGTCCATTTTGGTTTGCCCAAACTGAAATAGAGAGCGACTTTTTGAAATGCTGGGCCAGCAGAAATGGGGGCAGCATTTTCCAGAGGATTTTTATGGTCAAGAGGGTGGAGGAATCCCTTGACCTAGCAAAGCTGTCACTGAAATGGGGCAGCACTGCAGGTGCCTCCTTGTCAGACAGCGAGAAGGCAGGACAAGTGCTGTACTCCAAGTGCAGCCAGTTCCAGCAGAAGCCAAATGAGATCTACTGTCCCAGCTACAGATTACTGCCTTGTCCCATAAACTGGAGTTCAGCATTTCCCCAAACTCCACACTGTACCTGTGATTGCTCTTAGCCTCGTTTTTAATGTGGTTTGATTAATCAAATACCTCCAGATACTAACCCACTTTCATAAGTAGTGAACTAGGGTGTGGCCACATAAATTGATATATTGGTAGACCTGACAGGGATCTCTAGTTTCACCTGGTTTAGTGGTAGGTGAAGCAACACCTGAGACCTTTGTTGAAGGCTTCTGAAGAGCAGTCATGTCTTCTGCCTGCTTGATATAAACCCCACGTAAAAATCACTTCAAGGTGCTCCTCTTTTTTAATTTTTTTAGCTACTTCATTCTGGAAGTACTTGGACATGCTAGGAATAAATGTGGAAAACAGAGTATTTCAGGTAAGTTTCCTGCACTCATATACCAAATACTAACATCACACTGGAAACATGAGCATATGCTTTAAGAAAAGGATGACATAGAACTGAAGACAGGGCTACTGCAAGTAGAATTACTCAACAGAAGTTTTAAGATGATAGAATCACTTCTTTGGAATTCTTGTGTAACTGAAATGAGACT
This sequence comes from Phylloscopus whistleri, assembly GCA_017589585.1. Lineage (NCBI taxonomy): Eukaryota > Metazoa > Chordata > Aves > Passeriformes > Phylloscopidae > Phylloscopus > Phylloscopus whistleri. The sequence goes on along the minus strand of JADMLD010001485.1, from coordinate 5,008,557 downwards.
CTTTCCCTGTCCATGTAGATGAATTCAAGGTTTACTACTTTTAATACTACTTTATCTCAAAAGGTGGAGTCTTTCTTGGACCAGCTTCTGTATGGAAGGAAAATAAAAGGCAAGACCTTAAACAAGGGACAGAAAAACCGTTGTGATAATGATATTTGTCTCAGCTTAGTGTTCATATTAGTACTTAGAATGCCTTGGCTGGTGGCGCTGCTGAAGCTGAGATGGATGAAGGCCTTTGCTCTTGCTTCAGCAAATCATGCAGACCAATGAGCTTGTATATAATAGGTGATAAGTTGCCTCATGGAATTATGTAATAGAGCTTGAATGCTGCTGCATCAAGGCCTGACAGACTTGTTAATCACTGAACTCAGATTCTCTGATGAAATTCCACCTGAATGTAAAAAGCCCACTTATTGTGAGGGTGGTCAGACACTGGAACAAGTTGCAAAGGGAGGCTGTGGAGTCTTCATCCTTGAAGATATCCCAAATCCAATTGGACACAGCTCTAAGCAACCTGCAATAGCTGACCCTGCTTTCAACAGAGGGTTGGATTAGACAATCTGCAGAGGTCCCTTCCCACTTCAATCATTCTGTGACCTTAAAAGTTCTGTGAGTCTGTGATCCTGAATGTTAACTCATCAGCTGATCATAGCATGAAAGTGTCCAAAGTAGTCCAAGTTCTGTGGTGCATATGGTGTTAGCCCACTTCTACTCCAGACTTCATTGATCTGATTCCTCTTGAATTGTATGGAAATTGTGTATACCAGATGCTCTGTTTCTGCTAATAATTGGGAGAAATTAATGGCAAAAAAAAAAAAAATTCTAAATTTAACTGCCTTTCTAATACATGTGTGAAACTGATTGCACTTTTATTGATTAATACAGTAGAAAAGTTGGCTTTGTTTTCTGTTTTGTAGAAACTAACTACTAAATATCTGTTTTCTGCTATTCCCTGCAGTATTTGTGCAGAAGACCAGTGAATGAAAGTTCAATAAGTTTAAAGTGTGGTTGCAGTGCTTCAAGGTGGTAGAGATGTCCCCTGAACAGTGGTAGAAGCAGCTTTGCTGAATCCTATGGCATGTTCCAAAAGCTTGATAGCTTGAAGATCATCATGATAGTAGTGCTTGAACACTTTTCTTATTTGAAGATAAAATGTAAAGCTGTTCTGAAATTTATTTTAAATGGTTTATGTTTCTTCCCACCAACTGAACTGCATTACAGGTTTCTTTTCAAAGGTAACTGTTGTAGATTTTTTTTGCTTACAAATAACAATTCTGAAGTAACAGAAATTTCTACATAGCACCAGACATTGCTAATGATAATGATAATAAAATAGTTACCAGACTTCAGAGTGCCTAAGTTTGAAAGAATGGAACAAGAAGTGCATTGAGACTGCTTAGTTTGTATATCTGTAGACCCTTATCATCACCATTTGGAATTATTTGCCTATAGCCACATACTCACTTACAAGGAACTGATGACAATAATGTCACTTTTGACAGTTCCAAGGCTGTATTTCAGGGTGGCTGTGTAGAGCAACCAGCACACCTTGGATACAAAATGTGATGTAGGGCTACATTAATTTGATCGGTGCCCTTCCTAAATGTTGTTATAGAAAAGTGGTAGTGTGTTATAGTTGCATCCCCTAATTACTTAAAAATAGAAACAGTTGTGAAGTTAAGCTATAAACTAATTTCTATGACAACCAAAAATATGATCAAAACATGGCTTTTCTAGTACTGCCTACATCTGTGGTGCAGAAGTTTTCACCACGTATTGGAAAGGAGCATTTTTGCCTTTTTCCTCTGAAATCCTACAGACCAGTGTTTCTCTTGTTAGTATCAGAGCTTTTCAGACAAGAGGCATCTTTCAACACCAGCGGGTCAGGTATGATGGAAAAAGACAACAGCTACAGAAAGATAAAGCTACCAGATAATTCCTGTGCTTTTTAACTGAAAGCTGCAGCAGCAGGCCAGCCAGCCTGAACATAAATTGTGCTACAGAGAAAGTGTCACACAGACACAAAGGGATGAGTATTTGGGTAGTAGAAAAACAACTTGATGCTATTTTTATGTTTCCGGGAATTTCACCTACAACCTGCCGCTGTCCAGAGATCTGATAGGACTTGCAAGAGACAGAAAGCAAACAGAAAAAAATTGTATTGACACAGAAAATACTGAGGGAGTGAAGAAAGAGGCCGATTGTGCTCTTCTACCCATCATCAACTTTCCTGAATGATTTCACCCTGAGGTGCAGTGTTTCCACTGAACCTGAATTTGGTTCAGTTGAGGAAAAAGGGCATCTGCAAACAAGTTATTGGCTCTACCAGTTTTGCTTCCTCACTGCTAAAATTTTGCTTTTCCTTTGTACTGCTCATTAGTTGTAGGTAACCATAAATTAAGTGTCAATAGGATTGCTTCTCCACTTCCCATAAATCCAGGGAAAATTACCTAGTCAAGTCTACTGGACTTTCTCTCTGCCTGTTACGAGGCTCCTACAGCTCTCATGGAATGGTTGTTGCTGTCTCCTAGCTGCAAATTTAAAGAAACTGGAGTGACTGTGGAAATAGGGTGGGGACAGTTTTAGAACTGAGCTTATGCATATGCAGGGAAAGAACCAGCAAAGGGTGCCTGGGAAGATGATGGAATCTCTGTTTGCAGAGACATTCTGGACTTGACAAAGTCTTCAGCTGCCTGCTTTAATGGAGCAGAGGGTTTTACTTGATGACCTCCTGAGATTCCTTTCAACCTGAATTATCCTGCAAGTCTAAAAGTAGGGAGAAAAAATGGAAAAGGAATATATAATCAAATGAGGTAGGTAGCAATAGAACTAATCAAAAATTCTAATCCTCTACCCCCCACCTCTTCCCGCCCCAAGTTATTTTGGTTTGGAATGAGATGTAGGATTAATCCAAACTTTTTGGATGGCATAGGAACAAATCACTGCACATGTGCATAATTCTCCTGTGGATGACATTTCATCTGTATTAATGGAGGGCTAACTCTGTTTTCTCCTTCTGAATGGATGGTACACAGCGAAGTTGTCATGGGTTGCTCCCATCATCCATTAATGACTAAAGACACCTGGGAAAAATGCTGGAGGATAGGTGGGAAAAGAAACAGGGAAAAGTTAAGTAATTCTGACCTGTTTCCTTCCTATGTTACTCAGTACCCAGGCAATATACTATGTAAGGTGGGCCTGAATTTCTGATTAACACAGGCATCTCCTGTTAAAGGCCAGATTTCCAGTCTTTCCATGTGGAATTATACCACTTTGTACAAACTATTTAAATATACATGAATAGCATGTAAACAAGCGGGTGTGCCTCCCTAATTTGGTGGTTTACACATATAACCGGGAGCAAACCCAGCTGAGTTCCTGCCCTGGTGAATTATTAGTATAAATGATTTAATTAGTACAAATTGTTTAAGCTCAACAAAGCTCTTGAAACTGTATCAGGAGTAGAATCTAACCTCTCCTGCTCCAGAGATACCGTAGTTTGTTGTCAAAACAATGTTGTGGGAGAACAAGAGGTATGAGTTCAAATGCCCCCAGGTAAAGAGAGAAAATGAGGCCTGTGGCTGCCGTATGGTGCTCCATGCACATCCTAACCACAGCTCTTGGCTAAAAGGCAGGTGGCCAACCCCTTGGAAAACCTTTGGTTTTCATTCTGCTTCTTCTGCAGGCACTTGAGAGGGATCGCTTAGTTTCAAGCTGTTAACAAGTCAACCACTTTTATTTTTCTCATTAAAATTAAAAGAATAAAAAAAAAAAGAAAAAGAAGGTAGGTGGTATTTGAACTTCAAATGAAGAATTGATTACTCCACCTCGTAATGAAGTGTTTCTCTCAGCAGCACAGGTTTGTCTCGCTAGTGATTTATCGGGGCAATGTAATGAGGAGACCTGATACAACAGCATGCTTGCATCTGGAGAATGAACGGATTTACACGGCAAAACAAACCCCCGGGTTGAAAAAGGAACAGTAGCGATGGAGAAAGACTGCGGCTGATTTCAGTCGAGGAGGGGAAACCGGAACAGAGGAGAAAACGAAGGTACATTTAAACAGGCTGCAATAATGCACCTGTAAAAGGACCACTGCAGAGGTTTGCGAGCGGATGCTGTTCGCCGCTCACCGCACGCAACTTGCCCGACGCGGCCAGACCTTCGCCTGGTTCGCCTTCCCGACGGCTGATGGAGAACCCCGGGCCCGTGATTAGCGGCTGCCGCCGGGGCGGGGGGCGCGGCGCCGCCGGGGGAGCCAATCGGGAGCCGCGGCAGCCCCGCTCCGCCCGCCCCGTCGGCGAGGCGGGCGCTGGCGGCGGGGGCTGCCGGGGCGCCGGGGGCGGCGGGGCGGCGCGGCGGGCACCGGGCGCGGGCACAGCTGCGGGCACCAGCCACGCCGGTGTCGCCGCCGCCGCCGCCACCACCACCACCACCACCGGGCGGATCCCGCGCTTCTGCCGGTGCTTCTTTCGGTCGCTTTACTTTGGCGGCCCGGAGCGGGGACATTATGCCGAAGAGAAAGGTGAGGCGCCCCGGGTGTGCGGCGGGTCCTGCCTCCCCGGGTGGGGTCGGGGAGGCCGAGCGGCGGCCGGCGGCTGGAACGCGCCTCGGGGGCCGCGGGCGCCCGCTGCTCTCCTCCTGCCGCTCTCCCGCCGCCGCTCCGTGCTGGGGTTCGCGGATGGCTCCCGCGCCCGGGCATTTTGCTGCCTGTTGCAAGCCCCCTCCACCCCGCCCCGCCGCTCCCCGCCGCCTGTTTACTTTCCCGGTGCCGCGCGGGGCGGTGTCACCCCCCTCCCCGGGGGGTGAAGTCGCTATCACAACTCCAGCCCCCACCTTCCTCATCCTCCTCCCCCTTCGCCGCCGGGGAGAAGCGCTGCAGCAGCTGCGGCTTCGCCCCTGGCCCCCGCGGGAGGAGTTTCCTGCTCGCAAACTCCGGCGCCGCGGCGGGGAGGAGGCAGCCCCCACCCGGGGCGGCCGGATCCCGCCCCGCCGCTTCCCGCCGCGCCGGAGCGATGGCTCCGAGGTAAAAGGGAGGAGGGGAGAGGCAAGCCATGTTTAAAACAAACTACACCCTTCTCCTCGCCTCCCGCGGCAGACCCGTATGTACCAACTCCGGTGCCCATCCGGGCAGGGCCCCCGGGGGCGGGGGGCGGCGCCTCCCGAGGGAGCGCCCGCCGCGCCGGGGGAGCCCTGAGGGGCCCAGGGGCCCCCGCCGCCCTCCGATTCCTGCTCTGCGGGCACCTCGGGGCGGGCAGCCTCCTCCTCGGGAGGGAGCCGGCGGTGAGACCGCCCTCCCCCGGAGAGAGAAACTTGGGCGGCCGGGCTCGGTGGTGTGGGGGTTTCTCTATGCCTCCCGTGCCCGCTGGAAGCGCAGCCGTGGCTCCGGCGCTGGCAGAAGGCGGGCTGAGCCCGGAGGGTGGCAGCGGGCTGAGCCCGGAGGGTGGCAGCGGGCTGAGCCCGGAGGGTGGCAGCCGGCCCCCTCCCGCCCCTGCAGGGCCCCGGCGGTGGGCGGCCGAGGGAGGCCCTGCTGCTGGAGATCCTCGTCGAGAACTTGCTGCCTGCCTTCCTAGGCGCTAAAAGAGTGCAGCAAGAGACTTGACACTAATACATGCAATGACAAAAAAAAAAATGATAGCTGCAGTCCTTTAATTTTAACTAGGTCAGCCAAGGCAAGGCAATTTGTGTTTTTCCCAAATGTCACCTGTGACCTCCTAATACACCGTTTCTGGGCTGAGGCTGAAATCTGTTTTAATAAAGTTACAGGTAGATGATGCCTTCCAGGTAACTTGGTGTTTACTTGTCCTTTGCTTATTTCTTATGGGAGGTATCAAAATGTCAAATTGTCAAGTATGCTACTGAATTATTTAATTCATAGTTGAGGGCCTGATTCTGGTTCTGAAAATGGATACAACTGTGGGGCTGATTGGAATAACTGGTCTTGAAGTCAGTGAATGATGGGCCTTTTTTCCTCTTGCTCTTCTGTCGTTGCACCGTCACGTGCTTCTGTGCTTTTAGTGCTCGCTCTTGCTTGTCACCGGGAGAAACTTGAAAATTATCTTGTGTCCATAGGACCCCCCAACTTTTGAAACCTTGTTGACTTCCTACCTTGTTTACTTTGCTCTTCTGCATTCTTACACTACAGATGTTTCAGGCTGTCTTTCTTAAGTGGGTAGAGTTACAAGATACTCTTGTAGGTTTTTGTGGTCTGTTGTGAAATGTTTATTAAGGGAAACTACCTTTGAGTAGTAAGTCCATAAGAACATGTCTCATTTTCTCGAAGATTATTTTTAAAAAGTAATAAAAACATTGCATATGGGATGAGAGCAATGGAGATGAATTTTAACAGCATGGTGAATTTTATTTTGGTTACCATTGTTTGGGTAAAGATTTACATTTAAAGAGTATATACAAATTGTGGGTTTTGGGAAGCACTGGTTCCAGGAAAAGTGTATGATTAATGGCTTTGCTTTATAAGAAAAGTGTAATTGTAGTATTTTACAATAGTCAGTTTTACTCCAGAATAATATCTGCAGAGTGAGAAGTTGGTGATGCAGCAGTAACTGAATAATTGCTTAGTTTCGACATGGAGACAAAACCATCACATGCAACTAATAGTCAATTCTTCTCTTAAAATTTCTAACTTGTAAGAAGGCTTCTAAAATATTTTATATATTATAAAATTATATTATATTATACAGGAAATATTTTTTAAGGAAATAAACATAGAAAGTCAAAATGAGAAATTTTCACTGTTACAAGGGTAGGTAAATAAATAATATTGCAGAAAGGGCTTAAATCCACCTGTATCTATTTTTGTGTTATTTGTAGTTATCTAAGCTGGCTGGTTCTTTTTTGTTTGCTTTTCTTTTCATCTCTGATGTTTCTCATCTCTGTGTAAACTCAAGGCACTTGCTAAGTCCCTGGCCCTATGTTCATTATGAATATTATGAACAAAAAAGTGTAAGCAGCCTCCCCTTCTCCAGAGGACTGTGGCATAGGATATCGGGATATCATTACTCATTGCTTGAGAGTCACAGAGAAAAGGAAGAACTTACTCTGTGGTGAACTGGTGTTAAATACTGTGCTAAAACAAAAAGGGTTTGAACTCTGGACTGCTCCTGTCAGATTTCTGTACCCTTTGTCTGTTGTAATGACACGTTGTGGTGTGAACATGGCCTGTCTCAAGAAGAATGGTATGCCAGTGTGGGATAAACCAGAATGCTTGTGGTATTGGTAGAAAGAACACCTTGAAATGGATTGGGGTGTTTTGCTTTTCACTTGTCTTTGTGGAATTAGCTCTTGGGTCATATTGACAAGCTCCTTGACCTTGAAACAGCCCCAATAAAAATATCTCTGTGTTCTCCATAAAAGGATGAAGAACCATTCTGTACCTGATGGCAAGGAGAATCGTGGTACGGTCACATACAAGTGCATAAGCACACCTCAAGATGAATGGCACTTGCATCGTGAATGTGCATCATGTCTGAGGGACATTAATAGGCCAAGTGGTGACTTGTCCAGTGTTGGATGGGGACCCTGTCATTTAGTTGGGATTGCACTCTGAAATGACCCAACGTGTTCTTTAATCTGAATATCTGAATCTATGCAACACCACCTGCATCTCACTTGTTTTGAAAACACTTGGAGTTGAATCAGGTGTGCGGACTGAAGGGAACTGAAATAATCTCTTTTTTTAATCCTTTATATACATTGCCGTCTTTGAATACTGGTATTGTTTCAGAGCAAATAAAATATTGTGATCTAATTAGCCATTTCAGTTGATTGTTTGCTGGATTCTTGTAGTCAGGAATGTAATTTCTGCAGTACAGTTGATGCTGTGAAGATATACTAGAGACCATCTGGGACAGGTTCCCTTTTTGCTATGCAAATTCACTTTCTTTAAAGTCAAAGGTACTTGGTTATATTTACTGCTGAAAAACAAAGCTGCTGAGTATTTTGCTTGTAATGCTGCTTTAGCAGAAGTTGGAAGGGACCAACTTCTTGTCCTATCATAGTGCATTTAGTTACATGGTCACACGATTTTTTTGTGAGACCCTTACTGATTGTTTTGCCAACCAGGTATCTAATCAATGTATTTTCTAACCTTTGGGGTTAGTGCATGTTCATGCAGGTACTAACCTGGAGCTGCTAAATTCTCCTTACATTCTTTTCTCTGGACCTAAACCAAGTTCTCTTTGTGAATTTCTTCTGTGTGTTTAAGTTTTTATTTCTGAAGTGTCATGAATGTTCAAAGAGAATATCCACCATATTCATCCACCAATTGGGGAAATGAAGCACAGAAGTAAATTGCTTAGTTGTTGGAATGGTCCCTTTATCCTGAATTCTTAGGTTGAGATGTCTGTCCTGATATTTTATTCCCACTAATAAGCATGTCCTGCACTTTTGAGTGGCACATTTGTTGCTGCTTTGCCAAATTTCTTCTCTTGCTTTGTGCTGTGTACATAGAAACTGAGGAACGTGCAATAGTAACCAGTTCTCTAAAATTTTGTTGGAGCAACTTGTATGTGATCAGACAATTAACTAATGAAGCTGAGGTCCTGCAGGTGACAGCTTGTTGTTTTTGCTGTATCTCTGAATGATCTTGCTGTTGCTTTTTGGTCTGTGGAATGAAGTCTAGGTTTGTGCAAAGCATAGTAGCAGGTGAGTTTGTGTTCATGCTGCAGCAGTATGAAGTACACTCAAGTTTTGTTCAGCTCCATTTAACATCCATTTCCATGTCTTGATACTCAGCTGTGATTCAGTCTGCATCAATGTGATATACTCATATGTAACATAGGGGTTTTTTTTCAGAGGTTCTCTTCATTTTGAAGCTATTTGGCAGGACAGAAGCTCCAGTGATGTTGTGGGAACTGCATCTTCCCAATAAATTGTTTCAACACTGGGGCTGGAAGCTCTTTCTCTGTAGCAAAGCCACTCTTTACTTCATCCTAGAACACAAGGGACTCTCTGTTAGCAGTGAGACATAGAAATGGGGGAGGTTCTGTATTTCATTTCAGTCTGTAGGTGATTATAGACTAGAAAGGAAAAAGGAGTCAGTACTAGATCCAGATGTCTTGGCTGCTGCCCTCTCCCCACTCCACTTCTTTCTCCAGATTTTTACTTGGACTCACTCTGCCTTCCTGCTGACTGCTTTCTTCTTTCTCCTGGTCCATGAGAATTAAAAACAAAAGTCAGAGCTCTGAAAAAGGTAGTTTCTCTTTCCACATTTTCTGGTAGGTCACTCCTAGAGCATTCAGTCACTACTGGAAAACAGTATAAGCAACAGCAGAAGATGCCCTTTTTTGAATCTGTCACTGACACCCCTGACTTCGACAAATTTCTGTCTAATGTCTCAGGAGAGTCCTCAGGTGGACTGCCACCTTCAGCATGCCTTGCAGGGACAGGTAAAATGATTGCTATGCAGAGATGCACTTTTAATTGAAGCAAGACAAACAGAACAGATGTGTCAGAGCATCTTAAAAGATTGCAGGAGCCTTCTAGTAGAAGGGAGGAGGATGTTTTTCCACTAACAACTGTTTCAGAATTTTAAACCTTGAGGTGTTTAAAAGCAATTGAAAACTGCCTAGTTGGCCTACTTCATGAAGGCAAACAAAATCAGTTGACCAGACTGACTCAAAGGATCTACATCTTTTGTAGAAAAATCCAGCAGAAAAGATCAAAAACTTTTATCTGCACACGCAATGCTTGGATATAAAGCAATGTAGCAGTGATCAGTGGCACTGAAGAAAAAACATGCTTGAGCAATGCTGCTATGCCACGTTGCAATAATGAAGTTTACAGGGCTATTAAACATGCAGCAAATATTTGTTGATGTTTTATATTAGAGACTCTTTAACTTAAAGCTAATTATATAATTTTAGCTATTATTGTTGTTGTTGTTGTTATTGAGTTATGGAGATTAAAAGGTCGTTGACCAAGGATTTAATGGTTTAAAACATTTCTGATAATTTTATACCAGTCTGTAAAGATCTGACTCATTTATTAGCAATGGATGGCAATTTATATAAATTTTCTTCTTAGACTACACTAAAATACAATTGAACTTAATGAATGGGCAACCTAAAAATTCCAAGGTTTTCATTGAATTGTAATTAAAAAATATTTTTCATGCTTCTTGGGCACATTAAAGCATAGTAGTACAACCTTTGTAAGTTATCAACTCTGACTTCAAAATTGACTAGGTAATGTAATCTTTATATGGTAGTTCAACACTCAGATATGGGCAGTGTTCTTTCGTGTGCTGGAGTATCAGTATTGTTAAGTTTAAAAAATAAAAAAGCCCCGTGTGTAAATGGGATGTAGTTAGTTATATGTGTAAATAGAATATACCTATGTGTTATTTAGTTTAAGGTTGCTTTTCTTCTGTACTACTTGGAAAACTTCACTTTCTCTGCTGTTTTATACCCAAACAGTAGCTGTGTATAAGAATGATGTGTTCCAAGGTGTATCATTCCTTTAGAGAAGTTGAATGAAGTTGAATTTTGCTTGATAGGATTGTGACATCATTTTTTTGCCTAGTGTAAGTAAACCAGATCTAGAGATTTTTCTTGGAAGTTGGCACTTGGTATGATCATCATGGCCACCATCTACTTCCTACTCTTTACCTGCACTAAGCTAGCACTGTAGTTTATCCCATGGTCCAGTAGCCAAAAAGTTGCTTCAGTATGCTGGAATTACCTTACAGGCCATGACTCTTAGAGCTTGTCTGCTGAACAGGTTTGAACATGATTTTTATTTTTTTTTTTTTTTTTTTTTAAATTCTGGGTCATTTTACTGATCCAAGTTAGAGATGCTGCACAGTGGCACAATGAATACACACATTCCTGTTAGAATAACAGGTAACCTAATAGAAAGGAGTAGGCTGGGAATGAGCAGCTGGCTGCATGCAAGAAAGAAAGAAGGTGCTCTTATACCAATTTTATTGTCAGCAAAATTGGCAGTATGGGACTTCACAGTTGGGCCAGCAGTTCAACAGATTCTTCAAGCTGGCATATACAGGCTTGAAGCAGAAATTCCAGATGCCCTTTCCTGTCCTTATTCTGATTTAACCTGTGGGATATCATATTTGTTTGAGGTAATTTTTGGGCAGACCTGCCTGCTGATCTAGTTTGCCATACCTTGACACAAAGAGTTAAGCTGGAATTGGCAGGAATGATTAGGTGGGGAAGGGCAGAATGCTTCTTAGCAGCAGCCAGGCATTCATCTTTGATTTGATTGTCCCTAACTCAGAATTTTTAGAGGAATATTCTTTAATTCATTAAAATAATCAGAACTACTCAGTGCTCAAACTGTGTCCTTGCAGCACTGGAGTGCGGGGGCATCAGGCTTGGTTTTTATTTTGTGAGTTTTTACCCCCTTGGTGTCTTTGGAAATTACCAGTTTTTGGAGATACAGCCCCTATCTTCCCATAGTAAAGAGTGGGTGTTCTTGGTAACAGTGAAAGCTGCAAATAAAAAATGCTGTGTTCCCTAAGAACTCTGGAATCTGTCTGCAGGAAAGAATTGTGTATGCTCCCATCACTGCCAGCTTTCTTGGGATTGTTGGTGTGTTTGCTCATCCCACATAACTTTCTCCATTGACCTGATGCTACCTGAGTTAATAGTAGCTTCCATTACTGAAAATGAAGATCTGAGGACATTTTTACCTCTGCAGTGTTTTGCTCCTCTCAAGCAGAGTTGAGATGTGCCAGTGGTCTATTTGTAGAAGGAAATCATCCTTTACCTCTGCTGCATCATTTCTTCCTTATCTCACCTGTGCCCACTTGGAGACATTTTAGTTTATTCTTCTCTTGAAGCTCTTCACTTTGGCTGTTCTAGTAGAGCAGTACTCCTTTTAACCGCATCTGCAATTATTACTAGGATGTAAGAGATGGGTGTATCCAAGACTTTGTACCAGTTGTGGTTTTGGTACCTGCTGTCATCATCTCAGAGGTTTGATGTTCTGTAGTACCAGTTAGTTGAAACAACAACAAAAAAAGGTCCTTTTTCTAGATTATTGTGGGTTTTGTTTCTGTAATGTCCTCTGGCAGAAATGAAACACCTCTTTTCAGTCCTTCACGGTATTTTTTGTTTGTCAGAGGTGTCTATTTTAGGGAATCAGTTGTTATTGAAAGTAGCTATCTAAATGTAATTTCTATTTTTAGATAATTTTTTTTTCAGGAGTACTATGTGCTGGTTTTACTTTGCAAATCTGATCAGTTCTATTTAAATACAGTTTTTGGAACATAATCTTGAAGGTTTTAAAAAAATTGCCTCTATATGTAGACTTGGATGATTTCAGCAGCTTCATCTCACTTTCAGAACTGTCATCAGCTTTGAAAGTTAGAGAAGTAATATTAGGGACTGGATTTCATCCATTTTATTTTTTGAATCTGCCTTTGTATTTTATGGTGGCAGTAAAATGGTTAAGCAAATATAGAGACAAGATTTTACTCACTACCTAGCTAAATTTTCACATCTGGTGTTCAGGGGAAGCCGAACAATTTCAAATGCTCGGTGCTCTCTGCTCCCATGGCTGAGCTGTATTTTTCAAAATGCAGCTGATTACTTCACTGTCTGAAAAGGGAACTGTCTGTCTAATTTTAAATTACAATGCTATATTTTTTAAGTCTGAGCCTCTAAAAACTGCTCTTTTTCACTTTGTCATAGGTAGATGTCATGTTCAAAAACTGACTATAGGGAAGAGAAACTTGGAAGGAAAAATAAAAGCCAAACCAGTTGTGAGATTTTTTTAAATGTCCTATCAAATATAAATGCATTTTCAATTATATTTGTAAATTTTTCACCCTCTTTTCAGTGGGAATAGCAAACCCTCGATCTACAATGAAGGAATTTCCTCTTCTGGAAAAGCACTTATTCTGTCTGGTTTTGGTTATCTAGAAATACCCCAGTTCTAACTTGATTTGCTGTCTTGTCTAGAAGAGCATAAAGCTCACAGAAGTCACCTGTCTTAAGAATGAAGGAATTTAATAAAATACATTTTCTGCATCTATTGGTTTTATTTATGGCCAGACTTTTTGTGTTCTTATTTTCTTGTGTATTCTTTGAAAATGTATCACATGTCAGCCAGTCACTCTGCTTGGCTTGAATCTTTAAACAAGAGTGGAAATCTTGATCAGGAAGTGTTTTCCCTTCTTTTTCCTAATTAATATGTAATTAGCATATTAATACAAGGGATATTAATGCTTGGCTTTAAATTTAAACCTTTAAGTACCATTCATCTTTTCAGAGCTTTATGATCTTGACATTCTCCCCTGAAGAATTAGAAAATTAGGTATTCTGCTCTTAATAGATGTAAGATGGATTTAAATTCTAAAAATGACATTTTATAGTATTGTAATAATTATTAACAAAAATATTAAAATATTATGAACTTAAAAAATAAATACTTAAGCAGCATGGGGTTTTGTGTAATTGGTTTTGTTTGTTTTGGTAATTTTTTTTTTGTGGAGGACGTATTTACATGTATATACAAGAAAACCCAACCTCATTTCTTGGAAGAGAGCAAGACAGATATAATTTTGGATAAGTATTTAAAAAAATCTAGCCTGCCACTATGCAGTTTTAATCTGTACTTCCCTTGTGGTTCTGGCAGGATTTTTTTTTTTTTTTTTGAGTAGCAGCGTGCATACTTTTTTTCCTCATCCACGATTAGACTCTTGGTAGAAAAAAGAAATGAAGCTGTGTAGTAGGAAGAATACCTGATTTTTTAAAGCATTTATTAGGGGGAATTAGTTTTACTTGCAAAGCTAATTCACATTGGCTTGACAGTGAGCAGTAGTCTATCCACTGAAAACAGATCAAAGAACTAGTTGTAAACAAAGGTTAATGATAAGATGCTGGAGGAGCTAAATGAGGAAACAGTAGTTAGAAGGGTATTGCAGGAGTTGGTGTTAAATTAGTCAACACGTAGTCTTCATTAATCTAAACCAAGAAATAAATAGCATTTTAATTACATTTATGAACTAGCTCAAAATTCAGAGCTACTCTGAGGATAAATAATTACAAGATATAACATGTATAGGGAAACCATTCCTGGCATTAAATTTAGTCTAATGCATACTTCTACTCAAAAGGAAATGAGGGGTAGAAAAATTTTAGGGAAAGAATGCAATAAACCCCGAAAAAGACTTTGGACTTGATACATCTGCTCCTCTTGCAATGTGCTTTTTTTTGCAAGCTTTTACCTTATCTTGGTTGGTGAAAAAGGTAGGAGGAATTACCAAAAGCATTACATCATGGAAATTGCAGCTGCAAGAGTGAGCCAGGAAATCTATGGGCAAATCCCCTTGAAGGCAGTGTATCAAGATGTGGCTGAACCAAACAGCTTGCAAAGAAGGGAGGAAATGCTATTCAGAATGCTCATGTGCTAGGACAGTTAAGGCTTTCTGCCTTTCTAATTTCTAACTTAATGTGGTAGTTAGAATAAAATTTGCATCTGCTTTTTTTTTTTTTTTTTTTTTTTTTTCCACGTGGGTATGAAAGGACTAATTCCTCTCCCATCAGAGCCAAGGTGTTGAGTTTCAGCTTGTAATAAAATCCTTCAGAGAATGAACCATCTATTTAATTTTATACCAACCTTCTACTGATTGTTACTTCTCACATACTTGTATTCTCATTTTTCAGACTTTTTAATGTACTTCTGTATAATGAATCCGTAATAGTGCAAACAAAATATTAATCCAGGAGCTGGACATTGCAAGTTCCAATGTGTATCTTTGGGTCTCTCAAAAGACATCAGTGACTGCACTGCTTTGGGTTACTGTACTCTCATTATGTACCACTTATATTTCAGGGTTTTGGTTTAAGAAAATGAAGTTTTATGTTTCTTTTGTGGTGTGTTTCTATCAAGTAGCCTTGCTTTAAGAACAGGAAATTGACCTGTATTTTTTATTAAATGCTTACTTAAAGCAGTTGTCTAGTTTTCTGTTTTCAACCTAACAGTTCTGTAATGATGGTGGCATTGCAGATACTGCAGTATTGCTTTGGTGTGTGGAAACACTGGTATGTATACTTCACAGCTGGTGAAAGAGCTGTGTATACAAATAAGCTCAATGTTAATATTCTTTCAGGAGTTTTTTAACATTCTCTACCATCTATTAATATTCCTTTGTTTTTTCCAGTCCAATCAAAATAATTTTCTAGGTTGCTCTATAAAGTAGCTGGGGTAAAAGCAAGTGGAAAAAAAAAGCCCATTGCTGATATACAGTCCTATGGTTTGAAAGTTATGCAGCTGTGACAGATCTTGCAAAGCTTAGCTACAGCTTAAGTTGCAATCTTATTGCCAATGTTTAGTGCTAATTGAGATGTGACACAATGTGTGGTCATCTGAACCTAAAACTTGCTAGTAGTTCAAATGTCAAAAGCATATTTAGAGATAGCCAGTCATCTTCTTTCCTTGTGTGTACCGCAATGAGGAAAAAAAATCACTGTTGTCTGTGTCCTTATTTGCTTTTTTTTGAAATGTTTTGTCTCTTGTAGGCATCCATGCAGCATCACACACGGCAGGCCTATAGGAGCTACTTTATAGATATAATATAGACATATGATGGAGTAGAGCTGAGGAATTGCTGGGGCTGGAGTGCTGCCCTTGTCAAGTGATTCAGTGCTTGTGTTGGTCTCTGGTTTTGCAGCACAGAACTGGCAGTGTGGGTATCCCTGCTCCTGACTGGCTTACGATGCGCAGCATTCAGGGTGCATTTTAATGTGGCTGGGGTGTCATGTGAGATATGGTCAGCCATTGCATTACGTCATGGGGAAAAATTTGCCAAGGGGAGGGGTTGCTTAGGACATTTTGTTGCTTTGAAACCAGAGGTTCTTCAGTAGTTTGTCACTAGGACAAAAAATGGGGGAAGGGTTCCTGTGGAAGAGTTAAGAGCAAAGGCTTTAAGGTTTTCGTGGTATCTACATAAAAGTCCTGTGACTCCAGATAGTAGTGCAGACAGTCTCTGCTTGTGGCGTGCCAAGTTCTTTGGGAACTATGCTTGGCACAGATCCATTTGTGTATAAATCTCTCTTTTCCCCAGGGAGAGGAGAAAGTATTGCAAAAACTGGCATGAAGAACCACATCAGCTGGGACTCATCAGAGCTCATAGAGGGGAAAACAAGTTTCTATTCCTCTTTTAACAAATACATTGTAGCCATATCTGACATCTATATTTTTTGGTGGGTCTATCAGCTGCAATAGATGGACAGAGTAGATGGAGTCCCAGGCTGCCTGCAGCTGCCCGTGCCACTGCATCCTTGTCTGTTGCACTGACTCAATTGTTTGTGCAGCTGTGCGGTAAAATGATTCTGCTGGAGCAGGGAAGACTATATAATCTATAATTTGTCTATATATTATAATATTTATGCATTTATTTAGACAGGAGGCTATTTTTCAGGTGGATCAGTGAGCTCATGACATGGCCTCCCACACAGCTCTGCCAGTGTACTGGGAAGCCAAGGCCGGGAGGATGAGCCCAGCTGCCAAACACCTGGACTTGCAGTGATTGCAGAGAGGGGGGAGTGGGTCAGAAATGGAAATGAGAGTATGTCAGAACCCCTTGCTGCTTATTCACACCTCTGAAATTACTGTTATTCTCCGTGTCCCCCCATGGAGAAAAGTTATGTGGCCTTCAGAATTGCTGTTGGATTTTCTAACTTGAGAGGGAATACTGAGCTAATTAATTATCTAACTTAATTGAAGTATGTTGTGTAATATATCACAGTAGTTACCATACAGAGGTTGTGGTTGCATTAAGAGTATTTTATTATGATTTTTTTCCCCTGTGGTTAGCCTCATGAACATTTTTTTTTTTTAATTTGTTGCCTAGTGGTAGTATTGGTGTCGAAAATCAGACTACCTTGTCTACCAGAAATGTGGGAGACTTCTCTTTCCATAAGTGCAAAAGAGAATGGGGTAAATTACTGTGTGCTAACTGTGCAGTATTGCAGGTGGAGAGTTAGCTCTTGTGCAATTCCTGCAAGGCTACTGGCACGTGGCAGTACCATCTTGGGATAATTTAGCCCTCTCTCAGAGCTCTATGATTCCTAAAGGTGAAGCAGGGTAAAACAGCCTGGTTGTGGAGTGTCAGTCAACTTCATTTAGCTTATGATGGGTTTTTTAGCTTGGCTTCCAGAGGAAATGGATCATGCCATCTTTCTGTCCCTGCCCCTGTAAATCTAAAGTCTCTTGACCACTGCGAGGAAAGGATTATAAAATCTCAGAGAACTTCCATATACATAGGTCCTGCCCAGGACAGGAAGGATGCTATTCGAGTTCCCTCTCAGGGAAAGGGTGTAGCACAAGTTTGTTAGAAATGAGAAAATTCATATGGGAGAAACAGATCTTATGAACTCATGGACATCAGAAAAGCTATACCCAGAGCATATGCTATATTGTGAGTCAAATAGGAAAGTTGTAGGACACAGGACTTTGTTACTGACAAGAGTGATGGAATAGCTTGCTTTTGTTTTCTTTCTGACTTCTAATGCTCCCAGCATCACAACATCAAGCTGCAGTAACTCCTTGGTAACCAAACTGCAAGACTTTTAGAAATGCAGACCTGAAAGGATCCTGCAGGTGACTGGTGAGGCTGCAGTCGCGTAGGGAAGAGTCAGGCTCCATTTTGGATGCCTGCCTGTTGCTATTCTGAGTTGCTCTACGCTGTGCGATGCTGCTTTACTTCCTGCTGTTTTCAAGCTACTTACATGATCAGTCCTCGGCTTTTTTTTTTTTAAAGCAGCTGCTCTTGTGGCATGCTTCCTTTCTGTCGGGAGAGTGCACAGTAACAAAGCCACGTTTTATTCCTGGTGGGGGGATGTCTTTCTGTAAGTATGTTAGAGCCCAGGAAGGCCCTGGTCAACTGCTGCAAAGTAGCTGGTCATTTTCTCTGTTCCAAACTATAGCTCTCTAACTCTGAGACATTTTGTGTCAAAATCTGTGAGGAAGTTTGAATTAAGATTGAAATGGAAAGAAAAGGGAAAAGATAACCAGCCTGCTTCCTTACTGATTGTAAAATAAAACAACAACCAAATTGCCTTCTCTTCTGCCTGTAAAATGCCTCTTTGAAATATGCCATTCCTGTAGTTCTCCTCTACCTGCTGCTGCTCGCTCTTTACCCAGGAATTGCTCGCTCCTACCTGGGAAGCACAAATGTTTGCAAAATGTGAAGTAACACATCTTGAGTTGTAAACAAAAGGGAAGATTGATTTTGCCTGCCCTGCCTTCTTTAATTTAACCGACCTTTTTCAAGTACCTATGCAGGATAAGTTCTATAATGTTCAAGTTGATACTTTGTTCTTGAGAAGATACATGTTTGTCTCAAGCTTTCATGTCAATGTCTCAGTGTTTTACTGATTGATTCTCTTGATGGAGGAGGTGAGATAAAATGTAAGGATACTTTTAGAACTTCCAGCTGAGTGAGACTGAGAGAATAAAGGAGTAAAGGAGGTAAAGAAATCATTCATTTCAGTGATGCTGTGTTTTTTTACTTCATCTCGCTGCATCTCGTAACAGGTTAAGTTCACATTTGGGAAAAATGTGTTAAATTTCTCGGGGATTTCAAAAGCCATCATAGAGCAAACCTCAGATTTCAAGTTCCTTACTGTTGTGCTACCAACAGCTGATTGATTAGATGGAGCTTCAACTGGAGCTTGTGGATGCTTTAGTTAATTGGCTAGAGGGACTCTGAGGGGTGGTGTGTGATATGGTATGTACGTACCTGGGTGCTCAGTCCTTGGGTTCTTACTTGGTTTGGGTAAAGTTTTGGTTTGAGTACAATGCTGCTTGTACATATTAATGCAGATTTGTCAGGCTGCTTTAAGTTGTTGCAAATGAAAGAGCAGTCAGTCTTCACCATAATTTTTGTTTTGCTGTTGTCTGCATGCTTTTAAGTCTGTAAAAAAAAAAAGTGATTTAATATTTTCTTTCAGTCTCCAGAGGGTGCTGAAGGCAAGGATGCAGCAAAAGTAACTAAACAAGAGGCAAGTATATATATATACGTATTTAATTTGTTTTGGCATGTAATTCTTTAATAGGAGATTTGCAATCATGTTGTATATCAGAAGATTATGCATTTCTCTGGCACTTCTGGTGAGCTGTTCTCAGTGGGAATAAAGGCAGTAAACCACACGTGTACCCTTCTCTGGCTTGATTTCGTCTTGGTGTTCTGAAGATTTACACAACTTACTAGTACACCATGTAAGTTTGAAAAAGTTGTAGGGCTTTCCTAGACAAACTCTGGTGGATCATGTGGTAATAGTGTAGTATGTTACTGCCTGGAACTGTTGCTCTGTCTCTAGTGGGTTGGCAGAAGAGGGTTAATGCACACACCTCAGCCAGTCTACTTCAAAACTATTCTTAGCTTAAGTGACTGATGGGAGGGTGCCTTGAATTAAGATACCAGACTCTAAACTGTGCAGCTGACACATTTGTGTGTTTTCTTTGACTGGATTTGTTTAAAGGACACAGTACATTCTGTTAGACAAGGCAAGAAGACAGCTGGTAATATCTTGGTATCTACAATAAAGTTCTGTAGTTTGTTTTCCACAGGCCTTAATGTGAATTTAAAAAACAGGTCGAGAATTATGAGAATTTGTTTTCTTAGATTGCCTTCTTTTGTGGCAGACAAATTTAAATCAGGACCTTGAGAAGAATGGGGGAATATTTAATTGCTCTCTTTGTAAATCTTGGAACATATTTGATCAAGAAAATAGCCAGTAAACTATTGGCATGTGCTATAGTTTACTTGCATGTAAAGAGTACTTTTTCATAAGGTTCCCCAAGCAGGTTCTTAAGGAAACTCACTAGCATTGAAGGTCTTTCTAAGAATTTCTACATATAAACTAATGAGAAGAAAATGGAGGAGTGAAAGTTAATTTTCATAAAGGAGGAGGTTATTAGTGGAGTACTGGATTTTTTTGGGGACTTTTGCTGCGGAATATATTTGTTAATGGTCTCTAGGAAAAAGGGTACTAAAGAAATTTAAAAGTTTGCTGAAGTTTACAAAAATTGTCAGGGTAGTCAGAAGTGAGAGAGGCTGAGAAGGCTGTTATGTCACTGATAAATAACCAAGTGATAAAATATCAAAAGAAATTCAATATGGAGAAATGTACATTAGTACACAGGGGGAGGGGAAGACCCAGTGGTGGTCACCAAGCTGTTAATTAGGGGAGAGATCGTAAAATCACAGTGAATAGTTACTAGAAAATGACAGTAGTTATAAACAGAAAGTAACTAGAATATAGGAAAAATGCTAGAGGACAGAGTAAGCATCAGTGTATCACAGGATTAATTTGTTGTGCTCTCAGATGTGGGAGTAATAAATTAAGCTCTCCTGATAGAGGCCGTGATAGAATTAAAAGGATAGCAAATACTGTGGGACAAATAGAGGATGTAGAGCAGCTTTTAAAAAAACAACCTAGACTGAAAAAAAAACCAAAACAAAACAGTTTTTCTAGGATTCTTCATCTTTTTATGTAATGGAGTTGTGATAAAATAATTAGTAACACAAAGAAAGGCACTTAGCTGTAAACAAGAGGAATCTAATGAAAGTAAGAGGCAAGAAGTTAAAAGGAGAGACAGCAGAGGGGGAAGGTTTTGCTTTTTATTTTCCACACGGTGCATAATCCCATTATGGAACTCGTTGACATAGGATGTTAGGGAAACTGAAGGTGTAAATGAGTACTATATTATTAAGCAGATTTGTCTAGAAAATAACCCTTGGGGACTAAAACACATGATGTGTATATGATATCCAGGTTGGAAAGTTGGCAACTTCAGATTGTCAGAAGCTGGTGCAGTAGGAGAGTTCAGAGTTGCTCTCTCTGCTCCTTTTCATAGACTCTTTCTGTAGATGTTTGTTAGCAGGCTAGTGGCAGACTCTTGGGTGAGCTGCTAATTTCTGCGTTGGTACAGCTGTTTGGAGGGGACAAAGGTTCCCAAAGCACATGAAAATATGACCTTTGCTGACTTGGCTGTAGTTCCCTCCTTATAATCAGATCACACAAAAATACATACAGACTCCAAACGAGAATTAAAATTACTGAGCTGTCAAGCATTTTTGAAGAACTTATGGTTCAGGCTGACTTTGTTATGGAAAACAAGTCAAGGAACAGGAGGTAGGGGAGAGAATTATAACTTATCTAAATCTACATATTATCCTTTAAGAAGTAGATGCTAGCAAAACATTTCAGTTCCTAAATGTTAAAGGTATAGAAATAATTGGTTAAGAAAGCAGATTTGTAAAAGATGATACCTTGAGTTAGATATTCTTTGATTACCTGACCAACTGAAATGCTTTGTTTATCCTGTTGTAAAATAATGCTAGACTGCTTCTTAAGCAGTTGATATGCTAAATTGCCAAGAAAAGAGAGGTTTACTTTTTGCTGTTAATGATGCATAAATATTTCATAGCTGAAAATATCTTTAGGTGTTTTTTTTACCTCTATTTTTCTGGATGCAGGTTTGAACTATTCACTACTGCTTTCCACTAAGAATTCTTGAATGGCTCCAATGAACACAAATTACAGCATTCTTCAGATATTAACAAGAGCTTTTTCCTGTTGCAGGATGTGCAGAGCCATGTTTTTTCAGCTCAAATTGAATGCTTAATATGTAATTAGAAGTATTTTTGATTCTCTTTATAAGCTATGTTAGGTATTTGTTGCAGTTTAGTTCTCCCTTTATTTTGGCCACAAGTGTAATTCTAGTTTTATGACATAGACCAGACTTTAGCTCAGTTTATTAACCATGCTGTGTAACTAGGTGAATCTGTTTTAATTAATACAAAAATACTGTGAACTAATTAACAAGCTAACAAGTATTTTTAAGACTTCAGTAATAAATTTATGACAAAGAGCAGGATGAAATAAAATTTAATAGGGAAGGCATGTTGAATTGATAAAGAAAGCGGGAGAGAAGCAGAATATCTGTCTCGAGTCTTTCCTTTTGGGATTTGTGTTTAAATAGAAGAAATAATTTCTCTCTCTCATCCTGCAGCTGTCTTTGTGCACCTGGACTCTCAGAGCGAGTGTGTGGAGAACTGAGGAAGTGGAAGGTCTTAGTTTTGTGTTTTGAAATTTTAGTGCACTGATATCCTCTAGAGAAGGATGTTAACTTTATTCAGCTGTTAATCAGATGGTATTTGTGCCCACTATTACAAGTGACATCTGCTAGATTCTGAGAACATCATTCTAAGTGTGTATGAAAAAGGTTCAGTCCTTTGCACAGGTATTCAGGCTTACTGGATTTGTGAGCCTTTCATAGAGCAGGAAGGGACTCAGAAGTAGTTGTAAAAGGAATGTGCGTGTGAGGCATTTAATTTTGTGGACATTTTGATGCTTTAGGATTTAGCTTTTATATTTTTCGTGTATTTGTAATCCTGCAATTCTTTAGTGTGTAACTCTAAACTCCAGATAGGGTGTTAGCTACTGCTTTCCCATTTTGGTCAGAAAAACAATTTCTCTCTAGGCCTGGAAATCAAGGACACCTCACTGTCTCAGGCCCTGAGAAATGTAAATAAAAGTGAGTTGGGGAGGAGCAAACTTGGAGTAAATGACTTCATTACCTGAAGCTGTAATTGGAAGATTAACCCTCAATATACAAATGCACTAAACTTATAAAAGTATGAAAACCCCTGACCTGTTGTCCATTTCCATTGTAGCTCCTGGGGGGGCTTTCTCTGGACAAAATGTACCTGAAGGCCTTCAATAAACATAACTGCCTTTTATTCCCTTAATTTTTCTGGCCTCTGTTTTTAGGTAGTCCCAAGAATATCTGTCTTGAGTTTATACCAGTTTAGTTGGTATAATTCCTGAACAACTTCTGTTTCTAACTTTTGCATCACTCTGTCCCTTTACAATTTTGAGTGTCCAAGATGAGGAAGATGTGAATTGTGTTTGGCAATAGACACATATTTTGGTAGATGCATATTTTATGCTGTCCTGTGAAATGACTGATACTATGTTGCTTTGGATACTTTTTCCTATAAGCCTATACAAATATTCTTTTTTTTTTTTCTTTTATTTTTTTTTTCCTGTAGCCCACAAGACGATCAGCAAGACTGTCAGCTGTAAGTATGTATAGTACCTCCTGGTATATTCTTTTCTAAGCACATATGGTTTCTCAGACCAAACAAGTTTTTTACATTTTGCTTGATTCAATTTTTATTCTTGCCGAGGGGTGTTAAGAACTCCAGCAATGAAGTTATCTTTGTTTTCTTGGTTTCAGGTTTTCAGGTTGCTCTGACAAAATATATATTTCCCCACTTCAGTGCAAAACTGTCTGTTAGGTGCAGTATTGACTTTGTTTCATTTTGGAGGCTGATGTTAGTTGTGGAAATTCAGCTACTTCTCTGGAAAGGAGAAGGAGCTGTGTTTCAAAGACTTCATTTGATGCCAGTGCTAGTACTTGGTTTTAGTTCCTTTTCTCTGTTAGAATGTAGCTGATGGGGTTTTTTTTTAATAGGCACTACTAATCTCCGTGTTTTACTCGTAGAATGACCCCCAAATTACTTTCACTTCTAGATGAGTGAACTAATGCAAACAGGTGTGTACAGAGATGAGGTGCATTTGCAGTAAGGTTTTTCAGACTTTTTCTAGATGAATGCTATTGAGCAGGAAGTAAGGGAAGGTGTGGGGTGGGGGGGAGGCAGGGTGTGGAGGAGGCTGGCTTCTGTCTAACACGTTGTGCAACTAAAAATGTTTTATAGAAACCTGCTCCACCAAAACCTGAACCCAAACCAAGGAAAACAACAAAGGTAAATACTCTTTCTTTTTAATTACCGTAATTTTAGCCAATAGTAAGCAAGCATACTCCTTCTTTATGTTGCAAACAGTTCAATTCACAGCTTTTTTTTTTTTTTTTTGAGGCATGGGCTTCCCTGCCCTCTCTGCAGCTCCCTGCCCCCCCTCCCTGAAAAAAAAGCACAAATTAGATCATTCTTTTCTTTCTGTTCCACCCCTTCCTGGCCTCATTACTGGCCCAAAGAAAATGTCTTGCCTGTTTGATATGCAGACCATGTTAGTTTGTAGTGAATTGCTAGTTTAAGAAGAATTTTTACCTTTACTACACCTTTCCTGGAAAGTACAGGCTTGGTTGAGTAAAGTCTACCTGAGACTTAGCAATTTCTGCAAAAGCATTTCAGGTTACTCTGTATCATTGTATTTTCTTGTCTAGAGGTGCAGTACTTCATTTTGTACTGAGAAACTCTTATCTGTTCTTGAAGCCTGGCTGTTGCTGAGAATGCACAATTATAATTAAAGGTGAAATTAAATATATTTAAATTGAATGGTTTGGGTTTTCTGGGCCAGTTACTGTCAAATTAAAATCTTATTAGTGTTTGAAATACCTTTTCAGGATTTTTGCATATGAATCATGTGCTTCAGAAACTGTAGATTTATTTGCACCTAAGGGGAATGTTGAATAAGAGCAATTGCTTTATTGGGCAAAAAAGCCTCCATGCTGGACACTGAGTGTAGCACTCCTCACACTTCCATTTTTCAAGTCCTTTTATTATCGTCTCAGTTGGGCAAGTGCCAGGATACAAAGTTCACATGTGAAAGTAAAAGTCTGACTTGAAACATTGTGTGATTTATCATATAAAATTACCAGTAAAGTCTTGCTGAGTCCATCCTGCTACCCTCTTAAAAAGAGTATTAATAAAGAAGGGAATGTGGTAGCTTCTGTAACTTCACTTGGGATGAGCTCTGTGTCACAGACCCAGTCTAAGTTGCCTGAGAGACATTTGGAGCTTATTTTGGGTGACTCAAATCCTTTATGATATTACTGTAAGTAACTTTTTAATACAGTAATCTTTTTTTTTTTTTCCAAACCCTAACTGAATCACATTTTAAGGAGTATATTAATATTGGCTTCCTCAACAGAAAACAGCAAGTGTGTACTCTGAACTTGCTAGTAAACAATGAAAGATGGTACGGATTTGAGATAATTTTTATTGTTAAAAGCTTGCATGTTATGGATTTCCTTAGTTTGTTCTTTTGTAGGTGAAGAGTTATAGCTATGCTCATACCACTTGTAAACTTCCAAATTAAGCTGCTATGTAACATTGAAGCTGAAGGGTTGAAGGAGTAATTCAGGCTGCCCTGGAACTGGGATTACTGGCGCTCTCTCCTCACTGTCCCACTCCCGTATGAGGATCAGTGGGGAAAGGTAGTAAATAAAGGAAGGCAGACCTTAATATCCCTATTCAAAGCTATTATTGCCATTTTGCATGGAGAATTTGGAGCAAATGATAGCATGAAAGATATCCAGTGTTTATCAGAACTATTTGAAATACTAATGTAAAACAGTAAATGCAATAACATTAAAAGTTTTATCCCATTGCACTTTAAATACTTAACCTGTGTCTCTGCTGACCTTTAGATCATGAACATAAATAAGTACTTAGAGAAAGGATTTATAAAAAAAACCCCAATAGACTTCAACATAGGAATTAAGAGCAACTCTCAAAATGAACTGTGGCTGTTAGAATTTATCAGAAGGAACTATGCTTTGCTTTGTATTGCTACAGATGGACTTCCATCAGTGTTTGCCTCCCTAGTGTGTTGGCTGGTTCTTTCATTGACATGGAGTGACCATCACAGATATCATCAAAGTAACAGAAGGACAGCCAACAAAACAGCTTAATTTTTAAAATCTAATTTAATATTTTATGTTAATTGAAAGTGTAGTGCTGTAGTTACACAAACAGTGTGGTGTTTGTGCTGAATAAGCTTTCAATATACTGTAATTGGATTTGTTCACACAGATATGCTGTACATACCTCATAGGACAGCTCTACCAAAGTAGTCTGATGTGGTTTTGTATCCCTGAAAAAATTAGCAGAAAAACCTGAAGTGGCAGACACCACCATTTTCTAGGAGTGTTGAGTCTCTGTGTAACTTTTGTGGGTTTACAGTTTCCAGGTAGCCTTTAGACAGTTTTCTGTTTCAGTCCAGCACATGAAGTTTGCCAAGATTTGCTGTTTAGTTCAAGTGAAAGTTGTTTTGATAAAGATGCAGAGTTCTGGCTACTCACACAATGTCTATGGCCATGTTTTTAATCTTCTGTCAGAAGGAACCTGGAACAAAGGCCAGCAAAGGTGCTAAAGGGAAGAAGGATGAAAAGCAAGAAGCTGCAAAGGAAGGTACTACACCATCTGAAAATGGTGAAAATAAAGCTGAAGAGGTACTTTCCACACATACCTCCTGCTGATTGAATCAGTGTTGTTAATTATCCAGCCTTTCAGACATTGTTAGCATGTTCATAATGTTTCTTTTTATTGCCCATAATGTTATTGCAGATTCGCATCTCGCTCAACTGTTAGTGTTTCAACATCCAGAGGTGCCCCACCCAGCACACTGTCAGTAAAAGGGCAGATTGAAACAATGAAAGTTCAGGGTGCGGTAGAGCATTCAGCATGTGTGCAATGAATAGAAACAGGTGGTAGTGTGGTGCTTTTCAGTGTGAACCATGGAAGCTGACAGGTAAGGCTTGTATTGCTTTTGAAAAGCTGGGGCCGATGAGTTGAGAAAAGTGTGTGACTGTACCCGTTCCGGTTTTGTAGATGTCCTATGGACACAGGTTTGGAGCTGTTGCAAGTAAGAAATCAAAGGAGTAAGGATAGCTTGGGTATTTAGGTACCTAATAGCATTTCACTGTTGTAATTTAATTTCTCTCTTTCTTCTCCACAGGCTCAGAAAACTGAATCTGTAGGTGACAAGAATGAATGAAATACCGTGAAAATTTTGGGTTGATTTTATGTACCTCTTGGACAACTTTTAAAAGATATTTTTATCAAGTATTTTGTAAATGCTAATTTTTTTAGGACTATGATAGTTGACATATTAAACTGTATATGAACATTTCCCTTCTCATAACAGTGCTTTTAGAAATTTCCATTGTTGCCAAGTAATATAAATATCAACTTAATATTGCAAGGTATGTGTAAAATTGGATCAGCATTCCATACACTTGCTTTAAGAAATTATGTCTTGTGCATATGGTGATGTTTTTACTGTGTGTATTTGAATTTTTCATGCAGTTTTTCTAGAGCAATAATCAGTGGTGCTTTTGTACTTAGGTTTTATGTGATTTTAATGAAACGTGGATAGATGTGGCCACCTGCTGACTATTTTGGGTTCCTTTAATGGATTAAAATAAAAGGTCTCCTTGCCTGCAAAACTAAAGACTCCTAATGTTTTCTCTAAATCAGAGGAATGCCTTACTCACATCCTTGACTGTTACAAGGAAGACTAAGTGATTTAGTAACAGTTGTTTTGCGTGAGGTGTGTTTGCTTTTTTTGATGATGTCTGATTAAAAGCCACCCACATAGGAGCAGCAAACTGGGATTTTCAGTGGCTTGCAATTTAGGGGACTTACAAATAAATTCCTCATAGATACATTCATCAGATACAGTGTCACAGGGTGAGTAGAGTTGCCATACTCTGACAAGATAGTGTCTTCAATGAGCTATCAGCACAGAACAAATTGCTTGATTGATAGAGACGTGCAGTAATTTAAAAGTAGCTTTGTTTCTCCCCATTCTCTTTTTATTAATGTGCATTGTAGTCTATGGAAACCTTTCTTTCTATCTTTAGCCTCAAATTTAATATAAATAGTAATTACTGTTCTGCTTCAGCTGAGGACAGTTGTTAATACATTGAAATCGCTGTTAAACAGTGCTATATATTTGGTACCTGGTGGAAGTGGAACAATGAAAGTTGGTTTTGAGGTGATTGTGGTGATGTGGTAGACTAGCTAATGATTTTTTAGTGTCCATGTTTCAACTCTGCAGCTCATTCTAAGTACCTTTTATGATTTTTCTCCTTCTCTTTTCTCTAGGGGTCCTGGTGTTTCTATTGTTACTTCTGGGATGGGAGGGGTGAAAGAAAATATGTTCCCCATTCTTCAGTAGCATTGATTTGTATTGCTCAAGTTGTAGCCATTATGTCTGAGGATACCTTTTGCCTGTTTAAGTCAATAAATAAAAGACTGTTGCGTGACCTAGCATTCTATTTATTCTTTGGGAAGAAGTCTCTAGTTGACTTTCTTAATTAAAACCAAAAAGAAGCCAAGCATATCCACACTTAAAAATTGAAGCTTGATTGCCAAAATTCTGTCTGCTAGATAGAATAGGAGTTAAGACCTGCATTGATATAAATGTCACTTACACTTCTTTGGTTGGCTTGCTACACCCACAGAAGAGGCTGTTCTCTGCAGCATGAACTTAGTTTTGATAGAAAATTTAAATCAATGCTTTGCTTTTGGTGATGGAAGGCAGAGGGCTATAACAGAAACTGTAGACAATGAGAAGTCCTTAATGTTACCCAGTGGTATGTGTTTGGTAATCCTGCACACTACTTCTGATTTGCTTTCTGATGGACCCTGTTGAAAGTCTATTAGATGCTATGGTTGTGGGAAGTTGAACTATCTGAACCATTCTCTTTCACAGAATCATCAAAGTGCTATTTGTAAGCATTTTTTCTATTCATGAGTTTCTTGTTACTCTGTGTGTGTGTGGCTATATACTCTGATCATTTTGTGTGAATCACCAAAAGGTTAGTTGTCTAATCCTATCTAGACACTTGAAGCTCTTGAAATGACCCTTTAAATTAAGATTTTAACTTAGGCATGAGCATCAGAAGACATTTCTCTGGACAGGCTTATTTATGGAGAGCTCATTTAATAAATGGCTAAAAGGTGGGCAAAAGTTGGGTCCTTAAACTAATTGCACAATATCTTGACCTAGTAATTTTGGAACAAAATTCTTCTGTTGTCTCAACCAGATTAGGAGGTTCAGCCCAGTGCCAGAATTCCATTGGAAGCATTTAACAAAATATCCACTTGGCTAAAGTGCAGTGAAACACACTACCCTGCTGATTCACTTAACATTTCTGGTTTTTCAAAAGTGCTTTGTAAATGTCATGCTTACCTATATTTTTTTCTCTACATGTCAAATTCTCAGAGAAATCTTCAAGGCACTGTATCAAGTTCTAGAACATGTTTTTAAAATTAGAATGGTCACACATCCAGACATATGTAGCAAGAGTCTTTGTGGGCAGGTGGTGATCTGCAGAGCACCTTCAGGAAGTATGTAAGTATTTTAGTTTTGAAGTGACAGTTGGAAGTGCCAGGTGTCACATCTCTGCCATAAGGAAACTTCTATCATCAGTATTTAATGACTGACTGCTTCACACTTGAACACAAGGTTTGGGAGGGATCCCTGAAAGCAGTATTTGTCCTTTGTGGGATGTAACAGATGGGTAATTCAAGGTATATTAAAAAAAAATGTGAATGTGTCCAGATTTCAGCCAAGGATAGGGTTAATGTTTTGCAGTAGCTCTGAGGGAGCAGAGCCTGGGGCTGTGTGGGTGTGTCCAAGACCCAAATATTGTTCAATACCATCTTACCTCATGGCTTGGGTCCCAGGGCTGGGGAGAAGGGGCTCTGTCTCCTCCAAGGAGAAGGATGTCCCTCTCCAGTGGTGGGCTTAGGGTTCATCCCTCATTGTTTAGTTATCTCAGGCTTGGTGAGCATTTTGTGTGTAAATCACTGGGTACACTTTTGTCATTAGGATTGTTGCTGTTACTGTCCCTTATCTCATTGCTGTTTGCAGTAAACTCTTTATCTCAACCTGTGATTTTCATCTTTTGTGCCTTCAGTTTTCAACTCCATCCCTGGTGTGAGAAGGACAAGGGGAAGTGAGGAGAGTGAGTAAGTGGCACCTGGCTTGGGAGAGTCTCAGTGGGGGCACTGAATTGCAGAGGACCATTCCTAAACCATAACAGAAGGGTAGACAGGTTTTTTAAGTTTAAAGGAGGCAAGTGCATCGGAAACAAGACATAATAAATGATAAAAAAAAATGTTACTCATGAGTAGTTAAAGATTCCTCTTCCCTTAGCCTTATATAGTTCCCCTTGGTTGTCACTTTCCACTATTTCCCTATCATTCACTGACCTTGGGCTAATTGCATATGTCAGCACAAGGTTAGGCGTGGTATTTTGTCTGTTCAATGGCAAAGGCAGCTTTTTCTGAACTGCAGATAAGCTGCAACCAATTAAAAGCAATCCTAATGGAAAATTAACCCTTGTGCTAAACAGCAGTGAAAAATATTTTGGTGCTTCTCGCTCAACCCTTAAAAATTTGAGAGTTACTTGCTGTGTTCATAACTGCAAAAAGGAAAAACAGGGAAAGAGAAAAGTACTAGCAAAAAAATAAAGATCACTTATTAGAATAAATAACATGCAAGTTAAATTTCTAGTGGAATTGGAAAAAGTAATAATTTAGCCCGCAATGTCCATTTATATTAGACAGTAAACTTCTATATGTGAATTAAAGCACTAAAAATACAGGAGACTCTCTATAAACAACTCCAATATAGCAAGAACTCTGTCACCCTCTTGGCTCAAGGTTTGTTATCTTTCTTTTATTTGCAGGAAAACATGAAGAATACTTTCACTGTTAGTTAAATTACTGCATACATAATGGTCAGGAGAGGCATTAGAATGTTCAGTGCTGTTATTTTTGGTAAAACAAGAATTTTCTATTCCTGTTCTCTCTAATACACATCCTTTTTGCTGTATTTTAAAACTGAACTTACCATAAAGCTGTTGCTTGCCTAACTGTAGCCAAATTGGCTTGCCAAATTGCCAGCCACTGCCTTCTAGAATGTCCAGTTCTGCATTTATAGTAGATCAGGATGAAATAGTTAGTTGTTTTCCCAGAGAAAATGGACTGTATAAGAAGTAGACTGTTTTGATACATTATGCCCTTTATGATGACAGGGACTAACAGGGGTTTGACTAATACAGCAAAATACCCTCACAAGCATCTTCAAAGTGGCTATAAATGAGTTCTGGAGAAAACTGACTTAACTAACACTAGATTTTAACTTTATCTCTTGATGCTAATAATAATATGAGTGGAAAATCATATTTGCATACCTGCTAAGATAAGGATAAAGCTAATAATTCAAATTCATGCTCAAAAAATAAACCTGATTGCGAGAGGCCATTGTGCTTTTTTAGTACTGCATTTATGATACGGTAGTGTAACTTGTAGGAATTGTTTTACCACAGTTTTCATTCTCATTCAGAAATAAATTTCAGACTTGAAGCCCATAAAAACTGAATTTATACTGGACAATTTCAGGTACTAAGCTGTTTGATATGAATCTTCCAATAATGAAAAATTTAATGGAGAGCAATATAATTTAAGACGACAATGCAGACACTGGAAAGAGTGATCTTGTCAAAGTCCTCAGTCTATTTCTAAAATGGCTATAAAATATTACTGTAGTTCCTTGCAAAATAAAGGTTGTAGAACAAGAACTTTTGCCCCATTGTGAGACAAAGCAGGAAGGCCATTCTAAGCTTTCTTTAGAATAGTCATAATAATAATAAATCAAATCTAATTTCTAAAAACCAAACCAAAACCCTGATTGGTTTCTGATGTCATATATATGTATACGTCAGGCGTATTCTGTAAGAAGTTGGAAGATGTGAACTCTTAACACAAAGGGGTTCATAACTATTGGAGACGAAGCATGTGATGTATGTCAGGTGCATCTAGAATAACTAAGAAAGGAGTAGCAGTAGTGGAGAATTTTTGTGATTCTGTTCATAGTCATCTTATAGATGGCTGCACGTTGTTTGCAAGTGGGAGGAGTGCTGCTGCTGCAGCAGCTGTGGGCCATCCCAGAATGAGGTTGGAAGAAAGTTCCCTGGTGGCTGAGTGCAGGAGCAATGTGTGAATATTCTGTAGTGACTGCACAGCAGCAATGCTTTGTGGAAGACAATATGGATGGGTGGGGGGCAGGGGGGAGAGCTGGAAATGGCAGGAGGGGGAAAGTAGTCTGATCCTGTAATCTGGGTGAGTGGGTGTGGAGGAAGATATCTTGCACAACATAGGAGAAATGTTTTTCTAGGAATCGGAGCAAGAGAGAAAAAGCAAATTTTTTTGCATGTGCAAGCAAGCCTTGAATGTCACTAAATTTATTTTTTCCCCTCAGGTCCTTTATCAACAATCCAGTTACTGAGGGCACAATGTTTTTGTTTTGTTCCCTTTGGGATACATTCCTGGTAAAGCTTGTAATTGTAGGAGGTTTTTTTTCCTACTTCCTTAAAGGCATTTTTGCACTTAAGTATCATTTGTGCATCGGTGCCAAATCTCCACCTGCAGGATAACTACTGGTTGTGTTGATGAACTTCTGGAGTCTTTCAGGAGGCTTTACCTTCTTTAGCCCCAAGGGAACTAGGTAAGTGAAGATTTAAATATATGGTAGATCTGAGCATCAAGAGGCTACTGGGGAGTCTGCTATCTACCTCAGTGACAACAGGTACCAGACTTTCAGGTGGGATGGGAGAGCCAGGGGAAGGCCAAGTGAGCATAGCACCTCCACTATTGTTTTGAGACTTGATAGTGGCCATACACAAGATGAGGGTTGCTCAGCAGCCAGATGGGAGGTGGGGACCTTGGATTCACAAGGTATGTGCAGTGGTAGTTCATGGAAGGCAACAATGTGACTGGTGCAAGTTATTCCGATGCTGAGTGGTACAGAAAAGGCACACTTCCAAATAGTTGCATAAGGATAAGTTTGGTCATGACATTCTTGGCAGCTGGTTGTCTTACATGACTATGATGAACCAGAAAGTTGATAATAGCTATTCAAAAATAGTGAATGTGGATAGTGTTAACAGAAATTAATGGCAAGATATGCCTAGTGCTCTGTTAGGACTATGGAAAGTGTATGAAATTGGTTTTAAATACTGAGTTGCAAGTGCCAATTACAGTAGCAGTTGAATATAATTGTGAAGACATCCCCAAAAAACCAGCAAAAAATAAAACTATTTCCAAATAGATGTCACCCTCAGTGATGAAACTGCAAGGTGGATCACTGCCACACATGTTGCAAGCAACTGATGTTAGAGCACTTGTCTTTGGGACAGTGGCTCAACAGAGCCATTCACACTCAAATGATCACAACTTCATAAATCATAACTTTTCACATGCTGTCTCCCTTAAGTGAAAACAATAATAATGCTCCTCATCTGATGAATGCTTCAGCATTAGCAGTGGATTCATCCTTTCATGGTGGGGTGGTGTTTTAGGTTTATAGATCCTACAACGCATTAGGTAATATACAGAAAGAAGCCAGCAGCACAAATATTGCATTTTTACAAAATTCAATGACCAATTCAGTTCCTCACTTATAACAATAGACTTGTTTTATACCAAGCATGGAAAATACTGGCTATCCCTTTATTCAAGCAATTAGACAAAGCATTTGGTATCATATATCTCTTAACAACAGTGCATCTGGCATGTTTAGCAGATTATATTATTGTTGGACCATGAATAAAGGACCCAGTTACATATTACCTCTTTCAAAAAAGGGTGTTCCACCTCCCTCCCCAGTCATATTTTCACCAGATAACAAGCCAGTGGCAAGAAGCTTTATGGCCAAACACTGTCTGAGAATTCCTTTCAGTGCTTTCCATGCACTAGTCTTCCTGTTCCCAGTAAAGTCTGACAAAGTCTTTGACAAGTTGGAGGACTGGGCAATCACCCAACTGTATGAAGTTTAACAAAGGCAAGTGCTGGGTCGGTAGCTGGGATGGGGCAACCCTGGATGTACAGACAGACTGGGAATGAGATGCTGGAAAGCAGCACCAGGTAAAGGGACCTGAGGGTCCTGGTCAATGGCACATTGAACATGAGTCAGCAGTGCCCTGAGAGCCAGGAGGGCCAACCCTGCCCTGGGGTACATCAGGCCCAGCATCACCAGCTGGGCAAGGGAGGGGATTGTCCTGCTCTGCTCTGCACTGGGGCAGCCTCACCTCCAGTGCTGGGGGCAGTTTTGGGTGCCACAATGTAAGAAAGACATTGAACTATTAGAGAGTGTCCAAAGGAGAGCAATGAAGATGGTGAAGGGCCTTGAAGGGAAGCTGTGGGCACTGGATCTGTTCAGCCTGGAGAAGAGGAGACTGAGGGGAGACCTCACTGCAGTTACAAATTCCTTGTGAGGAGAAGAGGAGGGGCAGGCACTGATCTCTTCTCTGTGGTGACCAGTGACAGGACCAGGGGAATGGCCTGAAGTTGTGTTAGGGGAGGTTTAGGTTGGATAACAGGAAAAACTTTTTCACCCAGGGAGTGGTTGGGCATTGGAATGGGCTCCCCAGGAAAGGGGTCACAGCACCAAGCCTGACAGAGCCCAAGGAATGTTTGGACAATGCCCTTGGGCACATGACGTGATATTTGAGGCTGACCTATGCAGGTCTAGGAGTTGGATTTTCACGATCCTTGTGGGTGCCTTCCAACTCAAGATATCCTATGGTTCTAAGATGTAAGATGTCCCTTGTGACATCTCTCAAGCACCTTTAAATAGATTTGTTGGGAGTAACTGCCGCCAGCGCTTGACTACCACAAACTGTAGCTAGTTATCAAGTCAGAACACTGTAGCAATAATTGAGACATACTGTGAGTCTCTCTGACACTGTTAATTTGTTTACCTCCTTATAATGTTACATTGTTTTCTTTCAACTCCTCATCAGCTTGAGACTTTGTATTTTCTGGTTTATTTTCCACATCAACTCTTCCTTTAAGGATCTTTAATGTGGCCCTGGGAAGCTTTTATGATCATTTTAAGCATTTCAGCATTTTCTCATTATTTAGTGGACAGAATAAAGACTCAAGTAATTTGGAGGCTGAGAAAAAGTGAACTGAGCTGTGTTAGGGTTTGTTACAAACTACCTAGGATTTATCTCTGCCTCTAGAACTTCCTAGCAAAGGACAGTGTTGTGGATTGCATTCCATGTTTTATATACTACACCTTACTATAAAGATATCTCAGTTGCAGAAGTAAAGCACAACAGCAGTTTCAGTTTTGTTTGTCGCAAAAGCTGTGTCTATGCTAGCAAACCAAAAGGTGCCAAGGGCACAGAGCTGCAGACTTGAAGCCCACAGCTCGCACTGTTAAATTGTTGACAGCAGTGTCTGTGCACTAGGTCCAGGACAAGCAGCATTCTCTCAAGCCACCCTTGGCATGACTCAGGGGGTAGCTCAGGCCCAGCTGATAATGCAGATGCAGCTGTCCTGTTTTGGAGGTTGGAAGAGCCCAGTAATATGGATATGGCCACTGGCATGAGCAACTGGCCTGAAATTGAGTGGGCAGTAGTGCTCTTCAGATTACTAGTATGGGTAAAATTCAAAACTGAGGAGCACAGCAGCAAGAACGCCTTACCTTCTGTGTACTGCAATTTGAAATTTTGTTGTCTGCAATATTCCATGACCTGTCCTCTTACAGAGTCCTACGCTATTGGAATTATCCATCAGTGAATGAACTGAAAGGCATACATACCACTCTCCTGGGGGAGGAGAAAATGTTAGGATACTGGCTGATGAAAATTTTCAGCTGAAAAATCAGGGTTGGGAGTATATGGGAACAACACAACTCAGAGGTACACTTAATGGGGTGAAATCTGGGATGCACCAAGATTGGCACATTGTTAAAACTGTCAGAAACGGCTATGCAGTGTCTGAGGAAAGCACTTCCAAACATATATACAAAAAAATTGATGCATGGACGAAACAGACATGGCTTTATTATAACTATGTTAAAAATAAAGACCTCTGTATTTCTTCAACTGCTCAATCTAGTTTTCATAAGATGTGTTTCTTTACATTAGCTGATTGACTTCTAGTGTTATTTGGTGCTTTATTTATAAGGGCTTGCCAAGAGGCAATTAGTAGTAGTCAAACTTGATGCTGAAAGATGAAGTTCAATTTCTTTTTATTCAATCTTGGATGTTGGATGAAAAAAAAATCACACGTGCAGAAAACAGCACTAGGCTTGTGCTCCAGAGCTCATTGCAAGAACACCCATCAGTGATGAGGTGAGAATGTGTATGAAAATAACTATAAAATAATCTTTCCATTATTTTACCATTCAAAAGATAGATACTTAATTCTCCAACAGTAAGTTTCTGTGTGTCTAAAAAATTTCTTACTTTGCCTAACGCTGTCTGTTCCTCACAATCCACAAATCTCTGCTTGTCTTGCTTGTTGCACACCCTACTCATGGATCATTTTCTGAGCATGCTTGCCAAACATGAGCATGCCAGGTCCTAACCAAAAAGCGGGTTGTGCAGTTTTCATTTACTCTGGTGTGCAGCAGGATCCCACTTCAGTTCAAATTCTTCCACGGAAATCAGTATTTTGTACCTCAGAATAGACTGAGCTAGCCACTTGGGAAAATATCCTCAAGAGAGGATTCTTCTTAATCTCTGCTAAAAAAGCTGCTCCACTCTGCATGACAAAACTACCGATTAGTCCATCAAGACTGATCACAATCTTTTAATCTTGTGGTAGGGCCTCACCTGGGAAAAGGGAGTCACATGTGCCAGTCTTCATCTTACATTAGTATTAGGTTAAAAACAGGGAAGCAAACAAAAAATGCAACCAGCATCACGTACATGCAGGGATCATTTGCGGTCTGATCACACTTCTTGTCTCTGGTACTCTATAACCTGTAAAATCAAGAGCTTGGTTCAATTATTTGAAATCAGCAGTTATCTTACACAATTTGTATCTCAATTAGTACACCATGCCTATGTGGCTCACCACAGCTGGGCAAACTGAAAATATAAAATAATTCTTTCAAGGCACCAAGTAGATGCTATACAAGAATACAAAATATTGAGAAATCTGGATCAGCAGACCAGTATTTTCTCAGAAGACTGAACAATAAATGGAGATCGGAATCTCAGTGATGTGTATTTCATGGATGACTGACAAATCACATATGCTACACAAAGTAGGCACTGTCAGCCAAATGGCTCAATGCTAACAGCCCTGAATTTTTACAGTAAGTGCAAATATTGGTACTACTTGCTCTACATCACTGCTATTTTGGGGAAAGTAGATATTTCAACTGCATAGAAATAAAAATAGTTGGTAAGTCTAAACTAAAACAGCATTAGAAGGAAACACTTGGGAAAAACTAAGGATTGTCTTTAGGCTGGCAACAGAGCAAGGCTGTGTTGGATCAGACTAACGATCTTTATAATTATGTATCTGTTCTATCACTGTCTGTTCTTACTGTATCAGTACTTCTGAAGACTGCTAAAATCCTTGCCATTGAGACTTCTGAGGCAAAAGTGAAGCCAGAATGGCTGTATTTTGTTATGAGGAAAAACATAGTTTTTAATTTGAAATCTTTCAAATGTTTCCATTCTTGAACAATGCCCTGGAGTTTATAAAGGGTCTTGCTTTATCTTCTCTTAAACAGAGAAATTTTGTATGCACTGATTAAATATTACTTTGTCCATGTATTTTATTCCTTTTCCTTGGCCTTTAATCCTATTCTTAAAGTGTTTTTCCCTTGATGCTAATTTCCTCCTGAACTTTTAATTTTTTTGAGATAAGGTGAAAGACTTAATGCAGTATTACAGCAGAAGATGTGTTATTGTTTTGTTTCACTGGCTTCATATTAGAGTTCTGGAAAAAAAAATTACCATATTCTCAGTGTTGAATACATAATAAATAGAATGGTCTTCTAAAAAGATTTACTACTGGCTATCAAATAGAGGGGTTTTTTTCTCCCCCTTGTATTGGTTTGGAGCCCATAAGGAACCTGAATGACTCATACAATTTCTTCAATAGATTATTTTGAATGTAACATCGTGAAATTTTACCTACATTGTTCTGCTCATCTCTTCTCTGGATAGATCTCGCTGATATTTCTTATGGCCTCCTCTACTTTTATCTAAATTGCATATTAGCAAGCTTATCAGACAATATGTGTGATAACAATATGACAGAATCCCTTAAGTTATTACATAGATGTAAAATCTTTAACAGTCTTTTGTACTAACTCAGAGAAATTCCAAGTCTATACCAAAGCTACTGATAGCCAGCACCATTTTGAAAATCAGGCAAATAACCTCTCATCTGTATTTTAAAAAGTTTCATTTCTAACAGGCTACTACAGTAAATGAAAACAATCAAATCCAAACCCGTAACTGGAAATGGCCCTCAAACTTGGTTAAACAGAAATCTAAATTTTCATTTAGAGAAATGGAAAGACAAACAGTAGGCCACTATTAAATTGTTCCTTAATAAACTTTATAATTTACCAATTTAAACAAAATTTGTCACTTAGGACTTCAAGTAAGTCTCCTTAGACTCAGTACACTAATATGAAACCATTGAAACAAATGAATGTTACACCTTATTTTGAGATTTGCTCAACAAAAATTGCCTTAGCATATTGGAACACTTTACTACAAAGTGAAGTAACAACATTTTCAAAATTTTTGTAGAAGTAATAATCTAAGCAAATAATTGTCAATATACAAAGCAACATAGCTCCTATTTTCATTACGGAGTAGCTCTCCTCTAAAATATACCCTGTGTATTATTTTTTTCAAAGCTTCCATTAAAAAAAAACTTCTACATAATCCCTAGAAGACTCAGAAAACTTTGGAGACACCAAACAGACGTGAAAATAGATATGGCAAATATCCAAGAGTCTCTGTGAAGAAAAGCCCAATAGCAAACAATTAAGTACAACATTTTAATAATTTTCTCAATATTATCTAGATAATTAGGGAATGTATTCAACATAGAAAGTTGAACTGTCAAACTGATCCAGGAAATTTAATTGAAAGTCTTTTACAAAACACAGGAGCACAAATAAATTTGCTTTGAAACAAAACAAACCCAAACAGAATCCCCAGCATGAGCCAGTAGAATTCCTCTTTTCAGTAGGAATAACATAGGCCTTATTCTTAGTTTCTCTTTGTAAGGGAAGGTTTTGTACTCAGAGATATAACAGTGAAACCAAAAGAATGTCATGGCTGGTGCAATTCATATTTATTCAAGTAACAGCATATTAAAGAGATTTTTAGGTTTATTGGATGAGCTCCAACAAGGCTCATTTACTGCTCAAAATATAAATGACATATAGATCTACTTTCAAAAGCCCAATAGTAGATTTGCAGCTAATTATTTGTTTTCACACAAAAGTTAATGTCGTCTTCATAAATGTCTTAATTTTGCTTTACTCTTCCAGCTGCACAGGAGGAAAACAGATAAAAACCATTTGTCAGAGGTTAATCTATTTGTGTGCTTTTTAGAAAATGTTAATTTGTCTATGCTGATGGTGGTTTGGGTAATACAGGTACCTAATTTTCTATGCTCCTCTTCACCATCGGTAAGAAGAAAGCAGGAGTAAGGGGAAATATTTTCAAAAATAGTGGAGCGGGGAGACATGCACATTCTGTGGTAAAGGGCACATTGAAATGGGGAAAAAAAGTAAAAAATAGATGCATACTGTTCACTATTTAATATCAGATAAGGGCAGAATACAAAGCAGCTAAGCACTATTAGAAACTTCACAGTAGAAAGTTCAGGTAGGTTGCTGATGCAGGGTGGAGAAAAGATATGGATGTACTCTTGGCATGAAGCATGAACAAGTGAGTATTTAAATGAATTTTGATGTGAAGCTACTTAGTTAAGCTCCGAGTTATTGTTTGAAACTACAACAGGAATTTGCTCATAGTCGTATTGTATTTTAGCAGGTGTGGTTCTTTCTGCATGAAGTTAATATAAATGATAATAATAAAAAAAGTTGCTGGCCTCACAAGCATTCATCACACACTTCTTGCCCTTGTAAGGTTTATGGTTGGTTTCAAAAGTAAGAATCAACGAGCAACTAGTGGTGGTAATTTTCATTTGAGGTGGAAAAAAAAAGCCCCGTTCAAGTAACCAACCAACCACGCAAACCAGAGGAAAGCTTAGTCACTGCTTTATGTTGCTCTCAGCCACCCCCTGCCAATATCATGCTTCAAATATTTAGCTACATTGTTCAGCTTGACTACTTAGAAACCCTAAATACTTTTCTTTGTCTCTGGAGAAAAGGAGAAGAGCAAATTTCAAAAGAAACAGAAAGGCTTTTCATGTCAAGTACTGCCACTACTAGAGTCCAAATAATGTACTTTCTGGGCACAAGGTATAAAATCACACTGACACAAAAAAACACTGGCTAAAATATATCAGCAAAAAAAACCCCAAACAAACAAAAGCCCCCAACCCCAAACCCCCCAACCAACCAATCCCAAAAGTGCAGAAGGAAACCAGAAAATTCAAGAAGAAACCAAAGATACTACATTCTTATCTGTCAAAGGTAACCAGTAATTCAAGAGAATTCTAATATATCTGTATTTGACACTTACAGAGCTTATAACACTATTTAGGGGGGAAGAGGAGGATGGAAAAAAAAGAAAAAAAGAAAAAAAAAAGGCCAAGTCAGAGTAAAAAGAGACATCTCAAACCAGCAACTGTTGGGATCAGTCCATTGCTTAGTATAGCTGATGTGTAAAATCTACAGCAACAGGAAAAATCTATGAAACTTAATTCTTCCTTTTTTTTTGGTAAAATTAATTTAGCAATTGTGTGTGAATATTAACATTTGAAAGTCACAAACCAAAATAATTCCATTACTTTTTCTTTTTTTAATGAAGACCTTTCAGGGTAATTTCTCCTGAAAACATTAAATCTTGCTGACAAAGCAAGACTTATGTATTTTATTTTAGAATAATGTAAGGTGACAAGATCTCATGAAAGAAAATGGATTATTAGAAAGCAAAGCAATAAAGATAGTAAAAATTCAGAGATTGTATTTTTCTCCACTTGTGTACATTACAAAAAAAAAAAACCAACTTAATTTTAACTGAGAATGAAAAAACCTTTTAAAATATCTCTGAAATATGAATGGAATATTTTTTACTGTTGTAGAAATTCTTAGGACTCATTGCAACATGTATCACCAAATAATAATAATTATGCATTTTCTCTTATGTGTGACTTTCATGTGCCATACATAAACAAACAAACAAAAAAAATCTCATCAGATTTAATCTGTAAAAAGAAAGTGTAAGTATGTTTGTAAAAGCTGTTTATTAAATATTACTTGTAGTACTGCAGTGCTCAAGCTCAAGTCTGGGACTATGATTTCATTTTGCTTGGTGATCTAAGCAAATAGATTAAATAAAAGACACAATCCTCATTTTATTGTCAAAACACCAAGAACTTTTTGATTGTGTGGGCTGTATTTTGAACTGCACCAGGAAAAGTTATGAGTTACCAAAAGAACAAGGGGGGTCAATATATCTAGGAGAGTTTTTCCTCTACTTTCAGACTCCTTAACAGTCAAAATTTCTCTATTGCTTGGTTTACAGTTTCAGTGATGTCATAGGTAAGTATACCTTCTTTTATGTAAACATCAAGGGAAATTAAAATGTTAATCACATTATTCATGTAGCCCTTTGTTGTGAGAATGACATATGAAAGATATTACAACACATATTTTACATTGCTAAGAAAAGATTCAAGTCACTTTATTTCAAAAATCTTTATTAGACATTAAATATGATTTAATTTCCGTTTCAATTATTCGAAGTGTGGATTTAAAATAAAGCTGAAACAGAGTGGTTATTGTTACAAATCTGGGGAAAGGGAGATACACGTACATTTTTAGATATATAGTGATCATAGCTACAGATACAGTGATCAAATCTAGTACATAGAGTCTTGCTTTTTTTTAAAAAAAATTCTATCCTACAAAATTCAGTTACCCTAATGATAACAAAATCTAGATTAGGATTTTATTGATTTTTTTAGGACATGTGATAATTGTATATAAAAAATGCACAGCATCCAGACATCCACTATATAAATATAATTTTTATAGTAAGACAATGGAAATAAAAAAGTGCTATTTTACCTTTTTTCTTTAACCTTTCAGGGTAACATCTTATCAGTTAAGCAGAGGGGTGATTGCAGCAAAGCTTTCTCACTATGTCAAGCACAAAGCTCGAGCTCGTACACTGAGCTTGCAGGCCTTAGAAACACGCACAAAAATGCTCAAGTCCTGTTATCCTTAGCTGCACAGAAACGTTGTTCAAATTTAATTTTGTTGAAAGTTAGATAGTTGAGAATTTCAGGGGGTTTTATGTACAGGAAAACCCCAGTTCTTTGTCTAGTTTCTATATAATTTTAAATATACTTTTGTCTTTGCTTCACAAGTTGCCTCAGTTAATAACTGAGGCAAATGAATATTAAAAAATGACAGCTTCCCCTATTTATATTGATCCCTGTTAAATTCATTTTTATTGTCCACAAACACATTCGTTCTTGCAAGGCCCCAGCTCGACCTGAAAAAGCAGAGACACGTTGCAAAACATAAAAGACAAACCAATCATGCTCCTTTAAATCCCTCATTTGATATGGATTTTTTTTTTAAAAGCTAATTATTCGCAGACATCTGCTTTGTTTTTATTTTCTTTCTGACTGTAAGCAGCAAAGAAACAGTTACAGCACAAACCAGAACGTTTTATTCATTATCCTCAAGCTAGCAAACATTAAATAAAGAAACGATTTAACCGCTAACCGGGCTCCACACAATGTTGCAGCCTTTCAGGAACCTTCGGTAGGTTATCGATCCGCTAGCGAATTACCTCCAGTTCAGCCATAGGTTGCAGGCATCACCATCCATCGCTCGTCCTCGCGTTGACAACGCTCCTCTTGCCCATCGCTCCTGGAAGGCAGAAGATTCGTCAGCCCCGCATGTCTGAT
Organism: Phylloscopus whistleri; assembly: GCA_017589585.1. NCBI lineage: Eukaryota > Metazoa > Chordata > Aves > Passeriformes > Phylloscopidae > Phylloscopus > Phylloscopus whistleri. The sequence continues at coordinate 4,965,914 of JADMLD010001485.1, read as the reverse complement.
CTGGTTGGCGGCAAGAGCAATGAATAAAATCGCTATCACCTGTACGGGTTTGTTTAGTTGCTTTGGTAGTTTTTTGTTTGTTTGTTTGTTTGTTTTTGTTTTGATTTTTTTTAAGGGAAGTTCTCAAAGCGAGCGCCCTGCGAGTCCTTCACCCCCCAGGGGGAGCCTCCTGGGTAGCCCCACGAAGGGAGAAAGGCGCTTTTCTGGCTGTATGGGGCTTGCTGGGATTTCCCCCTGCCCCCGACCCACGGCAGGAACCCGGGCACGATGTTGCAAGGATAAGAACCAACAACGCGTGACACTGTGGCACTTACGCGCAGATGCCAAAGCCCCCGGCAGCGCCCCGAGGTCCCCGGCTGGCTCCGAGGGAGCGGGCTGGGCTATGGGGGAGCCGCAGCGAGCAGGGCGTGTGGAAGTGCCGGGCCTCCCCAGCGGGGCCGCGCTCCCTGGGGGCATTTTGGCTTCGCTCGCTTCCCATTCTTGCGACGCTGGAACTCGGGAACTTCCAGCGCCGCCGCCGCCGCCGCCGCGAGTCGCCGCTGCCCCGCCGCCGCCGCAGCCCCTCCTCCTCGCCGTGCGTCGTATCCCTCCGCGCGCCGGCACCGCGCAGAGAAAGCGCCTTTCAGCCGCCCGCCCGCCGCCTTCCCGCCCACCCCGCCGACATCTTCTGCCACAGCCCGCCCGCCTTCCCGCTAATAAACGCGTAGCGCTCGCCCCTCTCTCCCCTCCAGCGCCGGACAGCGCCGGGGGCCGCCGCGGCAGCGGGGCGGCAGCCGGGGGCAGGAGAACCCGGCTCCCCCCTTCTTTCCCGCCTGGCCGCCCCGCCAGGCAGCGCCGGGGAGTAGGGGGGGGGGCGCGGGGGGAAGGGGCGGCGCGCGGGGCCGTGGGGGCTGAGGAGGGGGCGCGGAGGAGGAGGGGACTCTTTCTCCGGGCGGAGGGATCGCGCTCGCTCGCGCTGGCTGGCGGCGGCGGCGGCGGCGTTGGCGGCGGGCGGCTGCGAGTTGTTGTTTCCTCCTCCTCCTGCTGCTGCTGCTGCTGCTGCCCGTGGGTTGAATGGTGGAGCCGAGACTCTCCCCGGTGAACGAGCAGTGACAGCGACCGGGCGGGCGCATTTCGCTGGGACCCGACGCTGCCGCGGGAGCGCGGCCCGGGCAACCCCCCTTCTCCCCCTTTCCCCCCCTCCCCTCCCCGGTTTTCGCCTCGCCATGTCCGGGGACGGCGGCAGCCGGCACACGGCGGAGCTGCGAGCGGGTGAGTGGTGGCCGGGGGAGCCGGAGAGGGGCGGCGGGCAGGGGGAAGAAAGGGAAGCCCGCGGGAAAGGGGCGAGCTCCAGCCCTGACGGCCTCTCCTCTCCCCGCAGAGCTCTACTTCCTTATCGCTCGCTTTTTGGAGGACGGACCATGCCAACAAGCGGCTCAGGTAGGGGATGGAGGGATGGATGGATGGAGGGATGGATGGATGGCGCCGCCGGGCCTGGCGGGGAGGGGGCGGCCGGGCAGGGCGGCTGATCGGGCGGCGCGGTGGCCGCCTCGTCCTCCTTCTCCTTTTTCTCTCTTTTTGAAACCTTTTCTCACGCCCCGCTTTTGTTGTTGCTGCAGGTCCTGATCCGAGAAGTGGCGGAGAAAGAGGTAAGAGCGGCGCCGTGCACCCGGCACTCGCCCCGCCTGCGGCCTCCCTCCCCCTTCCCTCGCTCTCCCGCTTCCCCCGCCCCATCCCGGGCGCTGCCGGGGGGCTCCTCGGGGGAGGGGGAGCTGCTCACGGGGCGCCCTCTCTTCCCTCCCTCAGCTGCTGCCCAAGCGCACGGACTGGACGGGCAAGGAGCATCCCCGGAGCTACGAGAACCTGGTAAGAGGAGCAGGCGCTGGTAACAGGAGAAGAGCGCTGAGGCGGGCAAAGTTGTTTTTCCCCCTCCCTCACTCTCCCTGAGCAGCCCGGTAAAAAAATTGAATTTCCCGCAAAAAAAAAAAAAAAAAAAAAAAAAAAAAGGCAAGTTAGAAAAAAAAGCAGCAAAACTTTGGATTTTTTTTTTTTTTATTTTTTATTTTTCAATTTTTATAACAGCCTCTGTCCCTCCCTGCGCCCCCTCTCAGTGTCCCGGGGCGGGCTCGGGCCGGGGTCCGGCCGGTGTCTGCCCGCCCGCCCGAGCGGGGTCAATAACAACGCGCGCGCCGGGCCCGGCCGCGCTCGCTCCGCGACGTCACGGACGCGGTGCGGGCGGGCGCCACAGCCGCGCGCGCGGCGCGGCGCCGGGCGGGGCGGGGCCAGCGGCGGCGGGTGCCGGGCGGCGCGCGGCCGTGCGGGGGCGCTGTGCGCCGGCAGCCCGCCCGCGCGCGCACACAATGGCCGCGGCCCGGCCGCCCCGCCGCGCTCCCAGCCGGGATCCGCGCCGGGCCCGGGGGCTGCCCCCGGGCGTGCCCCGGCGCTGAGGTGCCTTCCGTGCCTTGGAGTTTGTTACATACAGTGTCTCCGGTGCGTGGGAGCAACCGGGCTTGCCCGGGTCACATCACAATGTTTGACTTAGGCGGATTTTTGGTTTGTTCTTCTTTGAAATTTCCTAGTGTGTGCTTTTCATCTCGGGTTAGATCATGGATAAAACAAAATGTTACTCGCTGCGATGTAGCTCTGGCTAGCAGAGGGGCCTGGATTGATTTATTTATTTTTTTCCTAGAATGCTGTGAACTGCAGCAATTGGGCAAACGGCAGTTATGGTGTCTGAATTGTGTGTTAGCGACTTGTTGCTAGTGTTGTTTTCATTGCAGGTACACTATTGTATAATTTAGTCTCTGAATTTCTGAAAACGATTTGAGAGAAAGACTGAGTGCTGTTTGTGATGTTCATCAAAGAGAGATTTCCCTTTCTGGTTCCTTATAGTAGTTCTGAATTCCAGTACTTCTGAAACATAGAAATGTTGAGAACTTCTGAACTTACACAAAAGGAGACAGAAGAGTTTCCATCTGTAATGCCTCCAATAAAGACTGTTGCCATATACATTTTCTAAATTCTATAACAAATGTTACAGTACAAAGCGTAGGTGTTTATTGTAGTTAGAACAGGTTTACCTACAGCATTGCTTTTTTCCTGGAGCAAGAGTTGCATTGGCACAGGCATTTTCATGCTTATGGTGTGGAAGAATTGATCGGAATTAGCTTGTGGAAAACATAAGAGTATGTACCAGTGCTTTTGAACTTTCCTGAATCAATGTGAAGAAACTCAACTGAGAATTTCACAGTGCATGATATATTATGCTATTCTTATTTATTTGTAAGGTTGTGAGGCTTTTACCCATTTCAAACAGTGCTACGAGTTGCTTGGTAGAACTTATCAATAACCTTTCTCTCTTATCCTATAAATTATAAAGACTTGAAAGTACAAGTCTTAGTGTAGCATGGATTTGAGTTTCCTTTATATAGTCAGAATATGAAAGGATGTGAAGAAGGAAAAAGTGAGGAAAAAGACATTTAAAAGGTTGAAGTAGGAAGAGTTAGTGAGAAATAAGTTCATTCAGACCCTAAGAAACTTCTTTTGTTTGTGGAATGCTGGTAAATGCCGATTTAGTCAGCACAGGTATGTAATGAAATAAGATGTACTTCCTCAAAACTTGGACTTGACGATGGAAACTTACATTTGGAGAGGTGATGCTGACTAGGTCCTTTCTCTTTTCCTAGTCTTCTGTTCATAACAAGGTTTCCTTAGACTTCTTAATGAACATTTCTAAGTGCTTTCCCACCTTGTCCCTTCCTAGGTATTGGGAGGGGGGAGGGATGTGTGTGTAATTGGTTACTTTATTCTTGATGCTTCTCCCCATCCTGTATTTGTTCTTGCCTCAGTTGTCAAAGCTGTGTGAACTTTGTATTACTTGACATTTTAGGCATGTGAAAGCTGGCACGGAAGTGTATTTGCAGCATGACAGTTACATTTTGTACAAGACTTTTTCACTGTATCCTGTTTCATGAAACAAAAACTTATTTGTCTCAAACCAGAGGATCATTAGCTTTTGAGCTAGAGAATGATTGAGCTAACATTGTTTCTTTTGTTTTTGTTTTATTTTAATTTTTTCCAGCTTTAAGATGCCAATTCTTCCTACTCAAAATGGCACGTTTTGCTATGTTTTGATACCGTTTCTCAGACATGACTGCCCTGAGCTTTCATTAAATTTTGTAGAAAGGTCTGAAGGGATAAAAGGCTAAAAAATAAAATTACCACTAAATGTAGGGTTAGATGTCTGACTTTTACTCTGAGAGGGAATAAGGGCTCTGTGTAACTGGGATGGAATTTAATCCCAAGCTTCTCTTTTGTTGTGTGCGAAATCATGCCTTTTATTATACCTATATTTTAAATATATAATTCCTTTAATATATATACATGTAAATATTTTCAGGAGATGATGCTGTTTCTGACTTTTTCCTCATTTGAAAACATTTATTTAAGATTTTTTATTAGAGTTAACTTTTTGTTATTAAGCTGGAATTCACAGCCCTAGATGTTTTATTTCTGTTACTAAATTTGTGCAAATAACATTAAATCTAGTGCAACTTTCATAATGCAAGTTAATTTCATTTTTCTGTTTGGGCAGTGAAAGTAAATGTTTCATTTCCTTAAATGAGCTTATACCATGCTGTGCATGCTTGTAATGCTATAGGTAAATACATGAGTTTAGAAATGGTATTATATTTATATTACATTCTTAAGTGCTTTTTCTTGAATTTCAGTATTCCTATATTATATTTTTCTAGAGTCAGCATGTGTGGTATAAATCACTTGAATATGGCTTTGATAGTGTAGGCTCTTGTTTCAGAGTGCTAATCTCATTCTGATATTGCCAGTATTAAGATTTCTGTTTGTGCTGTAACCCAAGACCCTGTGAGAATTGAGTCCCTGGTAGGCTACTTTCAACGGAGGTCTACCAAGCATGAGGGAACTCTTCAGTAACAGATCTCAGGATGTTTTATGTTCTCTTGCTTTTGTTGTGAAAACTTGCAAATTGTAAGATAGCTACTTGTCTCCTTTTGAAAGATTGAGGTTTTCTCACTCACAGAAACTGAAGCGTTTTAAGAGTTAACAGCTCATTTAACAGCAGAGCAAAGCAGCCCTGTGAATTGTTTATACATTGTGGATAAAATGTTTAAGTGTTGTGTTGCATTTTTAAGCTTTTCAACACCTTTGTTACATGAGCAAGCTTTGGTGGTTCATTTGACTCCAGGGTAATTGTTTTTTTCAAGTTGCTGTTTCCCTATGGGTGAAGCTTCTCTAATTGTACGCTGTGCATGAAAGCTGCGTGTTTCTGCTGCATCCTTTGTGTAGGCACCAGTGCTCATCCGAATGTGTGGTTAGCTGGATGAGGCAGCTGAACTGTCTGAATAATGAACAGTAATTTTAAGATGGCTCAGCTCTTTTTATGTACTACGCCATCGGTCTTGCCACCACCATGAGGGAAATGAGAGGAGTGGGTGTGGAGGGGTTAGAGAATGTGTTGCAGTTGCTTCTTTTGGGAGCAGAGTAGACTTCAGTTGAATGAAACCAACTGTTGAGATTCACGTAGACAATTTAGAGCTACCATAGGGAATGTTGTGGTTTGGTTGTTTTTTGTTGTTGGTTTTTTTTTTTTTTTTTTTTTTTTTAAGATCTTCTATGGTACAAGCATGATAGTATAGATGATCACAACTATTGTGTGAATTTTCTTATTCAGACTGTTAATGTAATTGTCATTTTTTCTGCTGAATTAGAATTTTATTCATGATGGTGGTGGTTGACGGAGAAGGGTGTGGCGTCACCCCAAATAGGATGGCCCAATATGTTTCATAGGCAGTATGCCTTGGTCTCAGGAACTGTTGATGCTTTTTTTTGCTGACATTTGTGCCTTTCTCTTCTCCAGCTCGCAATTATTAAATGTGATTTTAAGTGAAAATTACAAACCCCACTTTTTTCAGGCCATTGGACAGTTCTTTTTTTTTTTTTGTGGTGCAAACCTACATGAAGTTACAAAGAGTATCTATGGGACTGGGATGCTATATACATTGATACTGTGTTTCTTTGTTTGTGTAATAGGTAAGTCTTCTAGGCAGAAGTGTGGTTACTATTTAGAAATTCTGTTTCTTAATAAGTAACCAGATAAAAAGTGGTTTGTTTCTTTAGCAGAGGTTGTTCTTTAAAGATATTCAAGGAAATGGGGAGCAAAATTAAAACTTGGGTTGAATCAGAGAACTGCATTATCACCTAGTTTTTATTAACAGTATTTTTGGGGGCAGTCTATACAATATTTTGGAAAGTGTTCTGAAAGACTTGGCACTGTGGCAAAGAAAACCTAAGTATTCTGATTGTTATCCTTAGCCAGATTTTTGGTCTCATTCACAGTGCTTCAAATAAGTTGGACATATATCAACTTAAATGATCTCCTCTGAGTTCTAAAAGACAAGTGCTTCTGCTCTACAGACTATTCCCATAGTTGAGAACTTAGGTGATGTTAAAACCTCTCTGTTCAAACTCTTATATTTTGATATAGGGAAACACTTGTTTGTTGTGGGTACCGCCACACATTTCTTTGTTCCACAGATAATCAAGATAATTGGCCAAGCCAACTGTTTTGTGTTAGTACTTTCAAACTGTGACTAAGAAACACTACTGAGATGGGATGAAGAGGAATATCAAGTTTCTAAAGTGTAACTTTTGTTTAAAAAAACCCAAACCCAACAAAACTCACAAAACATTATGAGCAAGTTTAAGAAAGGCAAACAGCCACGGATAATTCAATAGTAACAGGCATAGCTGAACATCTTAGTTCGTAAGGCAAAAGATGCTGCCTCTGCTCACGCCTTCTCGTGGTAAACTTGTGGCAGACTGTTTATACTAAAGCTTATCTGCTCTGGCCTCACACCTATTAAAAGCATTAAATAGTTGAAAAAATAGTGTGTTCTTGGGATGGCTGGTTTCATACAGACGTATTTAATTAGAGAAAAGAGTAATCTCACAGTAAAGTGATAGGGATTCTGATTGGAAATAGTGATTAAATATTCATATAGTTTTATCTCAAGCAAAATTAGAAAGTATACAAGAAATAAGTATGTTCTGGGAAAAATGGTTCTCCTGCCCTGTTATTGGTTGTTCCTGCCCTGTCTCCCCAGACCACCCCCCTAAAAAAAAAGAAAAAAGGGAATGAGAATTCTTCAGAGAGAACTACTTGCATTTTGTTGCAATTCCTAATTTTAAAGTGATAAGGCAGTGGCTGGTGGTACACAATACTCATTAGATTGATGATCTGATATAGTATGACAATTACTGTAATTCAATTTGGGGCTTGTTTTGGGTAATATGTTACATAGCAGGATAGTTAAAGAGGGATAGCTGCTGGTGTTAGTAAGACTGAGCTCTCACAGCTTGGAATATAGGTAGCTGACTGATGTAGGCTTTGTTGTTAAATGTCCTTGTGTGGAAATGTGTTTTTCTGAAAGATGTTTACAGTCAACCTGGTAGTTAAGCATGTTGACTGTTAGCAGGGTGAGGGAGGGAACTAACAGTTTTTGAGAAAATATTTCAGTGTGCAGAGTATTTGGAGTACCAGAATAAGGTCATATTTTACTTGATGTCTAAAACACTGGTGGTGAATAACAGCACTATGTATTGCAAATTTCACTAAAGAGTCTAGGTCAAATCACGATTCTTTTGCTTCATTTATTGTGATTCTAATGCTGAATTATGCTGCAGAGTCATGCAGAATGAAAATATAAGCACTTAGGTTTATTTCAAAGGAAATAAAGATTTGTACGTTAGTCCAGAAAGCCGTGTAGCTGCATTTTGTGTATTCCCATGCTGCTTGTTTGGAATAGGTGAAGTTGGGTGTAGTTGGTAAAGGGAGAGGTTTAAGGGTAATACTGCTTCTGATTTTTATAGAAGATAATACTTATGCTTAGGATCTGAAAATTTTGTGTTGGCTAACAGAGTTCTAATTTCTGTTACAGTAATAGTTAAGAAGTGTTAACTTATGTGAAAAGACTGTGAGAACAAAAAGAGTGTTTATTACTATACCTTAAAAACACATTTTCTGTGCATTTCTTTTGGAAGAACAAATTAGGCATTGAAGAAAGTCTAATAGGGTAAGGAAGAAAAACAGCTAGAATTTCAGGTAGGGGGGGCTGGCAGAGAAAAAATCCTGTGCTTTTTATCTGTTTGACATCACAATTTTTGCATATAAATTTAAAAATCCTGTCTGTGGATTCCAGTTTTCATTTTCATTTAGAGCTGTATGAATTTTAAATACTTGTACATCTGTTATTTTTTCCTTTCTTTTCTCTTCTTGGAATCAGAGATTGATATCAAATCAAATTTAATTCTATTCTTTCATTCTATTAATTTCAGATTTCATTCTGAATTGTCTTGAGCTTTTCTGTTTCTGACAAAGCTTCTAAAGTTATCATTAAAACAAAAATTTATTTATTTTGTTTTGTCTCAGAAATCTGACTTGAAAGTACTCTGGATGTGGATTTTTTGGGCTGTAGGTATAATTTTGTTGATTCTAGATTCTTTTTGCAGTTTGTCAGTGCAAGAATTGTTTCGTGGTAGGCTACACCATGGAACAATCTGAATAATTTTAGTTTAATATATTAAATAAACTTACCTTGTCCTGTCTTGGTTTGTTGCTACCAAGTTGTCATTATCTTTTCTGCAATTCTTCTTTTTCTTTTTTCAAAAGGGAGAAATTGGGTGAATTTCTGTTACACCGTTGTTTAATTTGTGACTTCCACTATAACAGTCACACATACAAATTAGCACAGGAGCAGACTTCCTAGAGAAACTGTCAAGCCCAAGCCTGATGCTGTCTGAGACATTTGGACAATGTCACTAACACTGTACTTTAACTTTTGGTCAGCCCTGAAGTGGTCAGGCAGTTGCAGTAAATAAAGATTTATTTTTTTTTTTGGATGGTGAAGAAATTATGTCACCTGGAGAAAACTTAATTAATGGCCTGTTTTTAATATGTTATTCAAGTTCCACATTTTATTTGTTTGTAGAAGAAGAAAAGGAAAGAAAAATCAGTCCAAATAAAAACTTTAATTAAATTAGTTTTCCTATCTGATTTTACAGAGAAATGAAACCTACCTTTTATTTAAGTTTCTTGTGCTTTAGCTTTATGGAGGAAGATGAGAGCCAAATGTTGACTATGCATGGTTGGTGAAATAGCTCTATAAACTTCCTGAAACTGACAAGTGTTTAAATGGGCAGTGCCACTTCTGTTTGGCAAAGCCTGCAGCTCGCTAGATTGTTGAATCGGTTTGTTAATGAGCTGCTGCAAATGCTGCTTAGTAGTGAACTATGATTACTTAGACAAATACTGTGAGGAAGCATCACACAACTACTGCATAATGTGGCATAAATAGCTCTTTTCACACAAATGGACTTAAATGAGAAGAGACAGTAGTGTGGGTGTAAGGTATATATTGAGATCTTTAATACAGATGATCAAGAACAAAACAGACAGATACCTCTTATCAAAACATTTGCTTTAAAAACTGCAAGACGAATTGAGCCTACCTAGTTTCAGCTAAAATAAAAAGTGAGCACATGGCTGATGACAAATCATGAGAAATATGACTCAAGATGTCAGCTTGCTGTAGTTTTGGAATGTGTCAAAGATGATTTACCTCATTTACTTTAGATTTTGTGCATTTCTTAGGATGTGTGAAACTGAAGGGTCTTGAGCAGGGGTAAAATAACAACTGTATTGTGTATTTAGTTGTGTTATTCATGGTTAAACAAAAAACCCAGTAGTTATTAATCTTTGAGAGATGAATTCAGATTCTGTAGATGTAAATTCTGGTTTCAGATGTAATTAAGCAAAGAGCAGCGTTTGTTAAGCTTTTGTGCTCCTTTTGATAGGAGCAGAGGAGAACACAAGCTAAGGAAATGGATAGGGCTGTTGATGGCAAAAAGTGTATACAGCGTCATAACTTCTTATGGCTGTTTAGATATTTTAGAGCTCATGCATGTATTTTGACTGTGATTTCTCCTTTAAGCAGAAAAAAGCATGTTGATTTGCTATTCTGATTAATTTTTCTTAAAATAATAATTCTGAAATATTTTTTGCCACTCTTCTGTTTGTCTGTCGGATGACATTGAATTTAGCAATTTTAAATTAACTGATCTTTATGATGAGCTGCAATTTTATTTAAGTGAAAGATAATTTTTAATATTTTTTTAGGGAAAACTTTTTTCACTTGTGTGAATTTTGCAAGTTATTTGACTTATAGGCAGCCAAATTCAGACAGCATGCCAGGCTTTCTACAAATGTAATATAATCCGCAGAAGGAAAACTCCTCTTTCCAGGAAGCAGCTAAACATTTGTCTGCTGATGGGAAGTAATAAATTAATTCTTATTTTGCCTTGCTTGCTGTGCAGATTTTGCTTTATTTATTAAACTGTTTTTATCTCAACTCACAAGTGTTTTTTACCCATCTGATTTTCTCCACCACTCCACTGCAGTGAGAATGAGCAAGTGGCTGCAGAAGGCTGAGCTGCTGGCCAGTGTTAGACTAAGACAGGAGTGAGAAAACTTTCCCTCCTTCACTAGGAGATTGTAGTGGTGGTGGGAATTACTGGTGTAAGCAAGGTTTTTCCAGAACCTCAGTTTCAGACATCAGCACTCTTTATGTTAACAGACTGTTGGAGTACATGAAATTACTATGGTGTGTCAGTAAGATAGGAGCACATTTGATGGAGAATGAGGTATATTCTGTTAATTAGGTGTAATACAGAAGCATCATTCTGCCTAACTGTCAGTCAAGACCTCTAGTTACAGAATAACAAAACATCACAAGCTTTTCTTCAGTGTTTTGCTGGGTTTTTTCCTCTTTTGTGAAGTAAAACTGTGAAGATGTATTTCAGGCTGTATGAAGGACAAAATGACTACATGCCAAATTCTCTACAAGAATTGGAGAAAACTGAGTCTATTCTCCCTCTTAATTTATTATTTTAATTTTTTTGTTATAGTGTGAGTTGTCAGTAGCTTACGCATTTTAAATATGCTATTTCTTGACTAAAAGCCTTATGTTAGTAGGATTTTTACAGTTGTCACATGCATTTCAAAGCTTCCCCCCCTTGTTATTTAAGACAGTTTTGTGATTTAGAATTATAGTAGCTCAAAAGAATAAACTGCTTTTATCTGGCAGTCATTATAGGTGGTTTATTATCAAGTGGTGAGAAATTATGTTGCTGATAATAGGAGCTTGTTTTGGTACTGTGTAATTATGACCTGTTACAAAAACTTGTCATGTTTATAGATACAGTAGGGAAAACATATACCAATTTAAAAGTTGAATTACTTAAGCCAAGATTTTTGTTTAAAGGCTTTAGATGTAAAACAAATCAAGCCAGTTGAGAAGTTTCAAGGTGTTTTTACTTAGGTAAATTGAGGCAGAATGTTTTTGCATTTTCTTTTACAAAGCTATATTATTTATTTGGTATTATTCTTGAAATAAGTAAATGTTACTGTCTTTACAATCTTTGTCTCATCTTTATCTTACACTAATTTAAATTGACCAGACCACTACTTAAATGTAATGTTGAATATATACTTTACTTTTTTTTAATTGTGATTATAAGGGAGCTTATTAGTGTATGACCAACTGTGCCTTGAAGTCAGAAAGTTGTAAATACCAACAGTTCTCTGTACAAAGTGGCATGTGCTGAATAGAAGAATTAATTAGAACCAGCTGGAATGAATTATTGTACTTAAAGGTCATTATTTGTTTTTATCCTTTAATATCCTATAATTTTCTTATGAATTTGTGTAACAATCTGGGGGGAAAAGTAATGCATCAAAAATATTGTATTCTTTCTCAAATGTTTTGTTTGCTCTTTGATATAATAGGTGAAATACTACAGACATTTGGCACCTGATCATTTGCTTCAAATATGCCATCGACTTGGACCGCTTCTAGAGCAAGAAATTCCACAAAGTGTCCCTGGAGTGCAGACGTTATTAGGGGCTGGCAGACAGTCTTTGCTTCGTACAAACAAAAGTATGAAAATTTCATGAGAATTTTGAGAGTTCTTGATATTTCATACCTTTCCTGTGTTTTTGTGTGAAAAAACCCATTTGCCTTCATTTTCTTGGTGTGATTTTTAACAAACAGGTTGCAAACATGTTGTATGGAAGGGATCTGCTCTTGCTGCACTACATTGTGGAAGGCCTCCAGAGTCCCCTGTAAATTATGGCAGTCCACCTAGTATAGGTAAGTCAATTTTATTCTGGCACTGCCATTGTAATACCTAACTCTCAGGATAATTGATTAATATGATGGTGAGACATAAATAGTAGTTCTGTTTATATTTATCCTTGTTAGTGTCACATACCTTCCCTTTAGTGTTTTTATTAAGATGCTGTGTTTCTATACTTATTGTAAAAATTTCTCTGAAGCTGATTTTGTTTTTGAAGTGTAAAATTGAATAAAATGTATTTAAACAATGAATACATACAAACAAAACTCTTTCTTAAAGGTGTAATAAGACTGCCAGTAGATAAATAATTGGTATTATAGGGCAGCAAGGCCTACAAGACCATTGTTAGGAAGAGTAAGTTGTGTAGACTGGTAATGGTTTCCTTTGGAAAAATTTGAGTTTTGTAGAAGTTATTCTTTTTTGCTCTCTGGTCCATTCACTAATCATTTTAGTTGCTAGAAAGGATCAAGATGTGATATTTTATTAGAAAATTTTAGTAACTTGGTTTTTTCTATCTGATTTTACAGAGAAAATCTGAAATGTATAGAAAAATTAGCAGAACCACTGGCATCTTTTCATCTTTCATCTTGTATTGATGTCCACTGAAGGGGGAATGATTAAGACCAAATTGTCCATGTGTATTACACCAGACAAGGAGTGGGGTTTTTTACCATGTTAGTTGCAGATAGATGTGCAGTGTTGGATGAGAATGGGCAGAGAATATCCAGTTGATTGGCTCTGGATCAGGTGCAGCTGCTACTGCAAAGACACAGGTTTCTGTCTTGGCAAAAAAAAGAAAAGACTGCAGATATATTGATATATTGCAGATATATAACAATGTATGCGAAAAAATATATATACATACACTATGTATAGATAGTATCATGGTATAAATATGTAGGCAGATGCTATTAGGAACAGAGACTTTTTTACTGTGGTAACTTGCCATGGCAATTCTTCAATCTCTAAACTCCTTTCGGAGACTCTTGATAGCCTCTAAGTTTTTAATGAATTTAAACAAATGCACATAACAGATATAAAATCAAGAGGTTCATTTGGGCTATTTGTATTTTTTCTTAAGTTGAAGGAACTCAAAATTGAATCTCAAAATACACATCATTACATTTTTAATCCAAAGAATTATAGTTCTCTCCCAACAGCTGAAGCAGAACCATGCTACAGCTAAACTCTCAGGTTCAGCACAGCCAATTTTGACTTGGTAGAGTATTTAGTGTCCTAGTAGCATTTCCATTTTAAAGCACGTTACGTGCTTTCCATGATATTTCTGTAGATGCTTGAACTGTAGGATGAGGGCATAGTTTTGCTTCCTGTTTAGAGCTGAACTTTAAGAACTCCTCTGCTGGTATGTGTATTGATCAGAAGTGGTTCACTTAAACCCTAATGCAGCACCTGCATCATTCAATGTGTTTTTGTTTAGAGCCACTAGTTTTGTATTCACTTAGAAGGTGTTTTCTGTTGTGCTCTAGGTGTATAGGAGAAAATGCTTGTTGCTGGTTAGAAAATTCCCTTCTTGGCTGGTTGTGCAATGGCTTGATGATAATAATCTTGGAAAATCTTGGGCTATTTTTGCAAGGTGACTGTAAGGCTGAGCTTTTTAATAGCTAAGATTTCTTTAGTGGTTGCTTAGCTTTTCTTGTGAACAAATTTTAAAACATGTTGGAAGAATCAGAATGGTTGAGGACTGTTTTATGTTGTACTGTAGCTTACAGTGTATGGTAGCTGGTGTATGCTTTTTAAAGGGAAAAAGATCAGTGTATGAGATCCATGGTAGCTGGAGTTCAAAGAAAGCTGTAAGAACTGCTGTGGTAGTGAAATGAAATGTTAAGAAAAATAACTTTCAGACTCTTTTTAGAGAAGAACCAGTCAGGCTTTCTAAATAAATGTTATTTTTATTGAACCTTTTGCAGAGCACTGAATGTTTGCAAAATTACAGTTATTTCAAATGCCACTTTTTTCATGACCAGTAATTTCCTTTTCCAAACATTCATATAAGTACTGGTAACTGAATGTTTTCAACTGTGAAGTGTATTTGGATTTTTGGGATATTTGGTTCAGAGCTGTATGCTAAAACATTTACTTTTGATTTATCTTATTCTGTCTACTCTGATCTCTCAATGAAATAAGGAACTTATCACTTCTTTTATAAATTGAATTAGAATTTTTTTTTCTGTTTCCTTAAATAACTTCCAGTTTTCCCCTGGGAAGAGACTACATTTTATATTAAAAAAAAAAAAAAAAGTTAGAACCTATTATTCTTCAGGTTGTATGTATTTCAGGTAGATAACCTACCTGAATGTTTGAGGAGCAGAAACAAAGACTGAAATTCTTCTGTGTTGTGCAGAAAAACTTAATTTACATTTCAGTGAATGTACAAAATTGTTAATTTATTTCCTAGCCTGATGAATCAATGCAGGTATGATGCTGATGGGGTATTATTTAGAATTATTTTTGTGTATGTTGTGCCAACTGCCTTGTAGATAGCTGGTTTATACCAACCAAAATGATCTGTACAAATACGTATTTCCCCTGAAAACTACAGAGTATCTGTAGAACACGACAAAGAGAAGTAAAACTTGAATATGGAGTAGTCCTTTTCCAGTTGCTCTCACTTGTGCAATGTATCTTATAAAAAAAGTTGCTGAAGTGCTTAATTAAGAACAAAAGCAGATAGCTCATATGCTAATTTGTTTTGTTAAGGTCTCATTTTCGTGGATGCAGAAAGGGACAAAGATCTCTTTTATCAGTAGTTTTTGGGAACTGCTGAAAAAGGAATGAACCTAAGCATAAACCTTTGAGGGCTTTGAGCTCAGAGCTCTTGGGAAGGCTGACCACTTGGGTGTGAGGACCTGAATGAGACTGGCTGTTTGCCCCAGACAAAGAAGATTTTCTTTTTTTCTGACCAGCAAAAATATCTGCCTTTCAAAACCAGTATTTCATGGTTTTGCAGAGTAATCAACCTCAAGAAAAGTTCTGAAGCATTTTACACTTTTTTCAGTATGTTTATTAAGTGGTACTGGTGTTTTGGCTGTAAAGAGAATGCAGTGTAATTACACTGAAAGCAGTGTAAATGTCTATTTTTAGAAATACAGTGAATACTTCAGGCCTAAAAACTAGCTTATGAGTACTTCGTGCAAGTCTATTATTCTGTTAACTATAGGAAGAAAATAAAGGAAAAGATTGCATTTATATTAAAAGATCTGTGTAAAGGTAACATCTTGTTATACATGTTTGGTCAAGTCTAGAGTGAATTATACTAAAGTAAATGACTTGTTAGTGTGCAAGAATAAATGAGCAGTAGAAGTCATGGAACTTTGACTAAAATACCAATGGAACTATATAGTGAAAGCAAGTGGGGTATTACTGAAGTCAGGGAAGTTTGGAAATGTTGGAGATTGTGTAGATTCGTTTACAAATGAACTGTAAAACATTTCATTTGTTTTTGCTTTCTGCCTCTTTAAATATCTCACCTCTTACCACTTTGAATTAGGAAGGGTTGGCAATTGATTTCATCAAGCAAATGAATATTGTGTTTGAAGTTTGATGTGTATATAGAATTTTTGTTCTATAGAGTTTTCAGGAATACTCCAGTTAGGAGTTGATATTCTTTTTACCTTCATGATATGACCAGAGACAAGTTCTGGCTTGATAACATAGCAAGCGTAATAATTTTTACTTGGTTGACAGTCATCTCCTAAGTCAAGAGACTTGGAATACTGTATAGAGTTCAGAAGCTGAACAGAGAAAGGTAGAAGTCATTTCAAGCTGGTGTTGTTGTTGTTCTGGTCTTGGACATCTTTGAAGAAGGGGAAAAAAAGTCCCAAACTGAATGCTTGATACATTCAGTCTTACTACCTTGGCGAATGAAAGGAGTTGTCTAGCAGTCTCTACTATGATTTTTAACAGCTCTGAATTCCATGGTATTCATTAGAGGCCTGTCTATCGTCTTAAGTTAATGAAACTTGATTCAATAAGGGTAAGAGTTGTAAGTGAATTATATCCTTAGGGTATCCTTCCAGGATTCTGCTGAATCTGATTCTATTTTTGTGTAACTAGAAGGGGAACAAAGTTGAATTCTGGTTTTCAGAACAGAACTTACATTAGTTAAATAGAACTCCAGAAAGGAAGAAAATGAAAGATTGTGTATGTATTTTAAAAATGTAGCTTTTTACATGGTACAAAATTAAATTTGATTTATCACTGGCTAGTGGGTAAAGCAGATTACTATCCCCCATCTTTAAGGCATATTCCATATTCAAGGACAAGAGCATGTAAATAAGGAGATAGAGTTGATTGCTTTGGTAAAACTAGAAAGAAAGCCAAGTGGAAAAAAAAAAAAAAGAGGGCTAATACTGCCATGGCTTTCAGACCCTGAAATTCACTTTCCTTTTTACAGATTTCTGTTTGCCTTTGAGCTACTTGTTCTATTTTGGGTGGGGAATGAGTTAGAGAAGTTTTGAAACTTTGAAGGCATTCATGGGGTGCCTGTTGCATATCTTTTGAGTGGGAGAAAATCTATACTCTTTTGTAAGTTCCACTGAAAACTCATACCGCTTTGCTTCCATTGGCTTTGTTTGTTTTTTACATTGTTCCACAGGAAACCAAACAAATAAGGTGTTTCTGACTCTTTGAGCTATGTGGTTTTGAGATTAAGGTTGTTGGCAGCAGTGAATTATGACAGCAGAAGCAATATTTTAAAAAACAAAGTTGAGTGGCCCTTATGAAAAAAAAAAAAAGAATGCAAACTCTTACTCTCTTTAGGTCAAGAATGGCATCTTTTTTCTCTGCCCCGCTTGCTTTTTTAAACTCTAGAGATTAGAGATAAAGATCCTGAGCAGTATTTGGCCCTTCTTTTAAAGGAGGGTTAGACTAGATGATTTTTAGAGGTCCTTTCCAATTTCAACCATTCTGTGATTCTTCAGTAATAGAGGTTGGAGTTCTTCTGGCAATAAATCTAGTGAGGGATGTGAAGCAACAGATGAAGAGTTTTTACAGGTCTATCAGCAGGAGAAGGAACAGTACTCCTGCTGCTGAATGGGGCAGGGAACCTGAAACAGGTCAAGAAGGAGACTTTCTAAAACTAAAGGTGGGTCCTCCTCATCTCAGTCCCTGGGAAAGTGATGAAGCAAATATTTCTGGATGTCAACGTAGGAAAAGACAAGTACACGGTTAAGAGTTGTTGGCATTAATCTGTGAAGGAGAAATCATACCTGACTAGCCCACTATCCTTTTAAAGGAGATGAGGGGCTTGAAGATTAGGGAACAATAGTGAATGTTATTTATCCTAAGTTGAACAAGGCTTCCTGAACAGACTCCCCTAACATGCTCAATGATAAACTGAAAAGATATGACAGAACTGCTGGGGTCAAAGGACTGTGATCAGCAGAGTGAATTCCAGTGACTGGTCCAAGAGCCAATCACTAACAGTGTACTCCAGAGGTTGGTGCAAGAGCCATTATTGTTCAACATCTTCATTAATAATTTGTACATTTAAACAAAAAGTTTGGCAAACAGCTGAAATCCAGGAGGAGGAATGATTGAGGAGGACCTTGACAGTGGACAAATGGGTCAACAGGAATCTAATGAAGTTTCACAAAGAGAAGAACAATGGTCCTGCCCCTGGGGAGGAGTAACCTGCTGTACCAGTGGTTGGTTGGGGGTTGACCAGCTGGAATGCAGCTTTGGGGAAAACCACCTGGCTGTCCTGGTACTGAATGTGTCAGACACAATGTGCCCTTGCACACAAAACCCAAGCAGCATCCTGGATTGCTGGAGGCAGTGCATTGCCATTAGGTTGAGGGTGTTCTTTCCCCTCTACTCAGTGTAAGTAAAATCACACCTGGAGTGCTGGATCCAGCTCCTCAGGAACAGACATACATGGACAATCTATAGCTGTTAGCTGGTCTCTCAAAGGACCAGAAAGATGATGGAGAAATTGAGGTATCTGTTATACAAGGAAGAGCCAAGACACTTGGGCTTGTTACCCCTTGAGAAGAGAGCGTGGCATGGGCAGGATGGTGATAGTAGTATCAATGGTTATAAATACTCGAATTGGAGCATGTGATGAAGATGGAGCCAGACTCTTCTCGTTGGTGTATCCTTACATGACAGAGATCATGAACCAAAATTTAAAAAGAGGAACTTCAATTTAAACATAAGAAAACAGCTTTGGGGGATGATAAGAGCTCTGGCACAGGTTGCTCAGAGAGACTGTGAGGTCTCCATCCTTTGAATGGAGACATTCAAAACTGGACTGGATGCAGCACTGAGAAACCTGCTCTAGCTGACCCTCCTTGAGCAGGGGCTTGGAATAGATGACTTCTGTATAGGTTCCTTCCCACCTCAGCCATTCAGTGCTTGGGTGGTAGTAGACCGTTTCAGTCTTGCACGCTGGTCATATTATATGAATGTGAACCCAGTTACTAAAAACTAGAAGCCACTTAATTTTGTTTGGAACCAGTTAGTAAACAGTTGTTAGCAACTTAAAATGATAAAATTTGTGGAAAAAGTTTCAAAATGTCAGCAAATTCACTGCTTTCTCAGATGTTGGCTTTTATTGATTATTAAATACGAAGAATTCTGATTTTGAAACCAGAATATCATTTGGGAGTGAGTGGTGGTTTATCACCACTGTGTTGTGCAACAATCACTTAGTAACATCTGGGTTTTTTATCTGTTTTCAATTTTACTTATTTATTTTTAAAACAGGACCTTACGTGTAGGTAGAAGATGGGAATGTAAAACTAAGGTAGTTTTAATTTCCTTGGTCAGCCAGGCATTGGATAGTTTTTTCAATGCATTGTCCATTTCACAGTGCCCTTCCAGCAAGGAGCGTGCAATTATTATTCTGTCATTTTCTTCTTTATGACCCTTCTTTTATGTTGTAAGGCCTGACTGTAAGGCCCAAGCAGCATTCTCTAATGCATCCTGGGATAAAGTACCATCTTCCTTCACTCCCTTATGTAGTTTGTGGCTCCCACTGCAATCGTTTAACTACTTATACCTTGTCATTCTTCCTGTGATTAACAGCTTTGTTCATGCTCACTCATTTGTGTGAGGCCAAGCAAAGACAGAAAAGTGCTAATATGGCTAAAACAAGAGAGATTAGACTTGCTGTCATAGAGAGTTCTAAATTCATTGTTTTCCAAATGCAGTTAAAATCAAACTAAATAGGTTAGAGACTTGACAAGCATTTATAACAATTCATAACAATTGTTATAAAACCAAGGGCCTATAATTTGTACAAAGGCAGTATTATAAACAGTGGGTAACCTTTTTCATCTTGGCTTGGACAAGAAAAATCAATTTTATTGCTTGAATGTAGGAATTTTTTTGACACAGGTATTTTTGATTTTTACCTGTACTCTGAAAGGAAGAAAAAAAGCTAATGTGCTAGCAAAGTTTGCAGGTGTTTGGAATAAATAGTGGGAATTGGTCAGAGAAATCAGGATAGATACTTGGCACTTGGCAAAGTTGATAAGAGTAAATATAAAGGTAGTTAAATGAAAGGGATATTGAAAAACAATGGTGGACGTGAGAATTCCATTTTAAGGAACCCAAAAATGCCCCCCAGTTTGGGAAGTCTTAAAGGTTACGTGCTTATGGATAGCATTCAAACCTTTGGGAGATTGATGCTTCCCCTTCCCTCTGCTAATTGCATGAACTTGATAAAAAAATTCTTCCCAGAGAACATAAGTTCATAATACTGTGGAAGGATTTTTTCATGTCACATTGCTTTGTTTCTAGTGTCACAGTATTAATTTTTATTTCCTCTGGTAGGTTGATTGTTACTGAATAAAGGATGTTTCACCTGTTGAGTTTCCCAGGGGTATGTGAACTAGTAGCAAGTTGCCCATTGGTGATTGCCATCAGTGAGACCATTCTTAGAAGTACCGGCTTGTGTTCTTCTAAACTTAGCTTCTCCAGTGTTACCAATCCCCCCCCCCAAACCAAACAACCCGCTCCCGTAAACCCCCTCAAAATTAATCTCAAGTACTTAAGAAGTTTTTTGTAAATTCAGGTGTATATTAAAAATTACGTGCTTTTGTAAAGTCATTTGATGTTTTATCCTAGAGAGTCTCCTGGCAGTTCTATTTCACTGACAGATCTCTACAAATTATACTTTTAGTTAAACTTTTTTCACTTTTTGTGAGCTATTGTTTCATTTGAAGGCATTGAGATATCCATCAACCATATCCATCTAACATTAAAAGTAGACAAAATATAATTTCTGTGTAGGTTGAGATTATTGTGTATACTCTGTTGGGACAAAGACCTTTAGTGCATACTTGTTTGGTTTCTTTTCTTTTTGTGCGTGCTTTTTTGTTGAGGTTTTATTTTCAAACGTAGGATGATTTGTCAGATACCAAAACTAGATTTGTCTTGTGCCTGAACTAATCTTGGTTTCCTACTGTTCTACAGTAGACTGCTGACAAGGGAAAACTTTGTCATAAACAAAAGCAACATCATCTTTTTCTGGTACGAGGGAAGGGTGAAGATACAGTAGAGCCTTAAGACAGCAATTGCTCCTTGACTAAAAGTGCTTTGCTCTACAGCTAATAATTCCACTTCTTTGTAGAGCTTCTTAACTAGGAAAACTTCCTTGAATTAGGGCCTGAGGCTAATGGACTTGGCACTTGGCTATAACACAAGAAGCTTGTGGTTCTTACAGATTTGCTGCAAATCCACTATTAAAATGGATGTAGTGTGATGTATCTGATGTAGTTTGACCTGTGCTGGCTTATGAACCACTGTTATGTTGGTCTGGGCCAAACCCGAGCAGTGTGAGGGGTTTGTAGCTCTTTTGCAGTTGATACCAGGGAGCAAGTTGTACATGAGCCAGCAGTGCCCTTGTGGCCAAGAAGGCCAGGGGTATCCAGGGTTGCCTTAGGAAAACCATTTCCAGCAGGTCAAGGGAAGTGACCTACTCAACCCTGATGAGGTCAATCTGGAGTGCTGTGTCCAGTTCTGGGCACCTCAGCACAAGAGAGACATGGAGATCTTGGGGTGGGTCTAGTGAAGGGCTATGAGGATGATTAAGGGACTGGAATGTCTCTGTCTGAGATAAATAGGACAGGCTGAGAGAGCTGGGCCTACTCATCCTTAAGAAGCAGCAACTGAGAGGTGACCGTATCTGTGTCTGTTGGTATCAGAAGGGAGGGTGCCAAGAGAAAGAAGCCAGACTCTTCTCAGTAGTGTAATAGGACAAGAGGCAACGGGCAGAGACTGATACACAAAGTTCCACCTGAATATGAGGAAGAACTTCTTCCCTGTATGGGTGACTATGCATGGGAACAGGTTGCCCGGAGAGGTTGTGGAGTCTTCCTCACTGGAGACATTCAAGAACTGTCTAGGTGCAGCCCTATGTCATGTGCTCTAGGATGACACTGCTTTAGCAGGGAGGTTAGGGTTTGCTTTAAATCTTCCAACACCGTTCTGTCTGTGAATGTTACATTACCTGCCTTGTCACAGTTCTATAGATTATGAAATGTATCACCATTGTCATTCTTTGGTCCAATGAGGATATGGAGTGTGACTAATGTTTATGTATCCATGCAGGGAAGTATTATACTTTGTTGCTTTATTATTGCATGAATAGCAGTTTAAAATTAATTACAGTGAGCTTTATTTTCTTCACTGACATTCTTGATGGAAGATTTCCATTTTGTTCAAGTGAATTCTTGGTCCTGAAAGTTTTTAGCTTTTAAACTTGAAAAATATCACCAAGTTCTTTGAAACAACATTTTGTTAGTCAAAATCAGAAATTTCTGTAAATTTTGGTAAATTCATTTATAAATTTTTGTTTGGTGGTTTTGTGTGTGTGTTTGTTTAGCTGTAGTGGGTAGCAGGATTCTTAAAAAGTGAATGGTCTTACAAGTGGTGGATAAATGAGCAGACCTCAAAAAGCAGGTTGCCTTGGAGAAGATTTGAGTGTGTGCTGACCTTCAGTTAATAGCATGTGGAAGCTTTTACACGTTTTATATTTGAGTTAGGTTACTCCTTCATGGAAGCTGCCTCAGTACTCCTGAATTTGGGCACTTAAAGTTGGATTGTATTGCATCTTTGTACTATGCCTTGCAGCTCAATGCTTTTTCCATGTCTGGATCATAGGCTACTTTTTTGTATGTATTTTTCTCTAACAAGAGCAAAATGAGATAATTACTATAGTAAGCTGTTCATGTGCACAAGTGATCCAGTGTTGAGACAGATTTTCCATCCTTGTCAAGTATTTTAGTTTCTGAACACAATATAAATCTGTCTCTTGTTTTTTCTTTACCCATTTGGTAGTGGATACCCTGTTTTCAAGAAAACTAAATGGAAAATACAGACTTGAACGCCTTGTTCCAACTGCAGTCTATCAACATATGAAGATGCACAAACGAATTTTAGGACACTTATCTTCTGTATACTGTGTAACTTTTGATCGGACTGGCAGGCGAATATTTACTGTGAGTACAAAATCTTTATTTTTGTATTTTTTTTTATTTTTAAGTACACCTAATATATCACCTAGTTGTTTCCAAAACCTGAATATAGGATAGATACACTGGCTGTGAATGAAAAGCTACTGTTCTTCTCATATTTGCTTTTTAAAAGCCATGCTTATTTACACACTAAAATAGTTTTGGCATATGTATCTGAAGACTAGATGTGATGGTGGTTGCTGATCTTTGTACTTCATTGAGAAAAATGTTCAGCTCAGGATTTACCCTGTGTAGGTTCTTTCTTCTGGCTTTGTTTTCTCTAGCAAAAACATAAGCAAAACAAGGAACTGCCACCGCAGAATTTGATTAGGAAGTCAGAGAGAGAACAATCACATGGTGTGTTGTAACAAATGTTTGTTCATAACAAATTGTCTTTATGAGATCCTAGGAACTTTTTTTAGATACTAGTGTTTTTAGTATTTTTAATTGTTTGCCTTTTTTTGTTGTTGTTAAATCATAAATACTAGACAGATGCCTGAAATCAGTACTGAAATTGCAGGTTTCCCAAGGGATGGGATTTATAAAACCACATAGATGTCAGTGTAATATTTAGATTTCTTGGTAAGTAGTCAATTTCAGCAGAGGCAAAGATTTCATAAACACAATTCGTGCCAGTGCAGAATGCTTTGGCTGCATTTATTGCCTTCCTATAAACACTGGATGTAATTGATACCTGTGTGGATTCAGAAGCTTGATTGTGTCCTTTTAACCTCATGTCAGATGGAACAATGCTGATAGAAGTACAGTTCAGGTTTCCTATTTTGCCTTGCAGTCCTAACTTCTAAAATTCTTTCAAGGCAGATGTAAATATAATTCGCCCTTTTGCCCACATACATCTTGCCTTGTCACATGGGGAGATGTGTGGTTGAAGGAATGGGACACCTTGCAGTGTCCCATTTTTGAACAGGCCTATTTATTTGTTCACTTGTTACTTCAGGCATAGAAAAGACTTGTTTTCATATTTATTTTGTTTTCATCAGCAAGCTAAATCACAGGCGTTAAAATCTTGTGTCCTCTGGTTTATACATGATTTACTTATCAGGAAATGGGCTCTGTGATGTGGGTTTATCTTGTATGTGACATGGCAGAATGCATTAAAGATTTTATGAGAATCCTTTTGACTGTAACAGCAATTTTTTTCAAAGAAAGAAGTAGAACAACCTGAAGTAAAATGGGTAGTGGAGAGGGGCAGTATGTTTCTGCAACCCCAGAGTTTTGCTAGTGTTCCTTAGCTGACTGGTGTCCTAATTGCTTGAAAGAAAATTCCCAGTTTAGATCATTATTACTTCAGGTGTTAAATAAAGTAGCTATAGATATTAATTTTGGTTGCTGAATTTTTGTTTTGGAGGGCCTGGGACTCAACTTCTTATCTCTGCACTTTTAGGTAAAACCAATGATCTTTGTGTAGATGTTTAAGTAGTTGTTGGCAAATGGTTGTATTCCACATTTCCGTAAAATCGTGTTTGCTCCACCTGGCGTCATATAGTCAGTGGATAAACAGTCATGAACTGTTGTGTTGTAATTGCATCTGTATAATAAAATGGTGCCAGTTCATTTCAATCTAGATCACTACAACTTCCAAAGTCTCTAGTGTGGTATGTAAATTTGCATGCATCAGTAGGGAATTGTTCTTGCCTTACATTTTTACTCCAGAAACTTCAGTGTGATGTTAGTTAGATAAGTTGTTTTACATTTATAATTGGTTCTAGAAGCTGCATCATAATTGATTCCTGTTCCACCTGACACCTGAAGGATTGAAAGCCTCTAAGTTCAAGCTTTGTTCATGTTCTGTTTCAAATTAAAAGGAAAAGAAGGTGTTCTCAGCACATTTTTGAGTCATACTCGTCTGGGAGATGTTGTCCTTGCTAGAAAGATGTTACTTCTATTTTGCCTAAAGACAGTGGAAATAGGACAGAATACATTTTTCCTACTAGCTTAGTTGATCTTTGTGTTCATGTAGCAAGGTTGTGGTAGTGGAGGGGCTTCTGTGAGAAGTTTCCAGAAGCTTCCTCCATGTCCAACAGAGCCAATGCCAGCTGGCTCCAAGATAGATCCACTGCTGGCCAAGGCTTAGGACATCAGTAATGGTGGTAGTGCCACCAGGATAACGTATTTAAGGAGGAGAAAAATCCCAGGGCAGCTGCAGTTGGGAGAGAGGAGTGAAAATATGTGAGAGAAACAGCCCTGCAGACCCTAGCATGAGTGAAGAAGGAGGAGGAGGAGGTGTTTCAGGTGCTGGGATAGAGATTCCTCTGCAACCCATGGGGAAGACTGTGGTGAGGCAGCTGTCTCCCTGCATCCTGTAGAGACTCTGTTCTGGTTCTGCTGAAAAGAGTTCCAGCACTTCCAGAACCCATGCAGTGTAATAGAAACAAATACTGACTTCTCTAGTTCCTGCACTACTTAAATTTCTGACTGCAAAAACCTCCTTTTCTCCCCACCTTTATTTTCCTGTCTCT
This sequence comes from Phylloscopus whistleri, assembly GCA_017589585.1. Classification (NCBI taxonomy): domain Eukaryota; kingdom Metazoa; phylum Chordata; class Aves; order Passeriformes; family Phylloscopidae; genus Phylloscopus; species Phylloscopus whistleri. The sequence goes on along the minus strand of JADMLD010001485.1, from coordinate 4,940,746 downwards.
GCTGAGATTATTCTTTCTAGGGAATAATAAACAGCATTGTGTAATAGTCTGTGTAAGATTTCCAACCCAAGATTAATTTGTGTGTTGCTTGGCAGTTTCACTTCATCCCACGAGTGTGTGTAATGGCAGGAAAATGAACCAATTTTACTCCATACCTTGGTAATGCAATCATCAATTCTCTCTTGGTGCTGAAATTGTTTTAGGATTCACTTTTGACAGATGCTTTTTAATAGGTACATAATTTATGGCAGTTGTGGATATAACCTTGGAAACATGAGCTGTGGTGTAAGCCAAATGCCCTTGCTGTAGAATTGCAACACTATTTTAAGAGTTGTAGATTGTCCCATTCAGATCAGATAGAAACACATGAATTTATTTGAACTCTAATATTGATGTCTTGCCAAGGTGCTACAGAATTTACAATCTAACCTTAGTTTTTTTCTTTTTTGTTTTCCTTTTCCCCTGCCTCCCCCTCCCCCCTCCATTTTTATTGTTGAGACTTGGGTGACAGTATTTTTTCTCTGCAGAGAGATCTTTCTCTGCAGAGAGAGATCTACAGCATGCGCCTCTGTAGTGACACTATGGCCAGCTGGCAGGGAGCAGGTCCGTTTTATGCTGATCTTCTTTTCTTGGTTTGCTGTTACTAAAAGGACTGCTGGGACCCTTCAGGTGGTATTAGGCGCTACAGCTTTTTTTTTTCTTTTTTTTTTTCTTTCTTTTTTTTTTTTTTTTCTTTTCCTTACTGACCATTTTATGTCTTTGTGACTAATTTCTACCTTTTCTAGTGTTTGGTAGTTTTGGGTCTGCCATTCCCTCTTCCTACTTTCAGGTCACCCTTCAGCAGTGAGGCTCTTACAGTTTTACACACCAGGAGGAGCTTTCTGTCTCGGCTTCTTGGATTTTTTGGTGGTGACTGCATTTTGAGAAGAGTATGCAAGCTTCTTCATACTCTAGAGTCTCATATCATGATATGAGCAGTGATAACCACGTGAGCAGATACTATCTTTCAGAGATATACCACAGGGTTTGGTACTGAGACTGGTAGTCTCTCATGCTTCATTTGAAGACCCGGGTGATGGAACAAGAGGGTGCCTTTAGTAGATGCCCAGAAGATAACAAAACCCAAGTGGTGGGATACAGCATCATGTTCTAACTGACTCTGCTTGAGCTGGGAGTTTGGACTAGACCAAAGTATCTTCTTACTTCTCACCTCAACAGTTCTGTGATTCTGTCCTCTGCTCATTGCTGTAACACAGACTCTGGTTGTGGTCCCTGGTCTGGCAGAGTCTGCTGGTCTGCACTGTAGCAGTCTAGTAGTTAGATGAGGAAAATGTGTTCCACAGATTCTCAGCATGGAAGTTTTATGCATAGGTAGAAATAGTATAGGCTGTATCATTTCTCACCCAAGAGGCAAAAAATATAGTTATGAACAAGCTTCTATAGCTATTTCCTTTGCCTATGAGACCTGGTCCTATTTTATAAAAGGTTGATGATAGTAATGCCATGCCTTCTGCTGTCTTTAAAGTGTAAATGCTAGATTACAGAGGCAGATGTGCAGAGCTACTGTAAGCAGATGGAACAGGAAAAACTAGTGAAATTTTATAAGGATGGTCACATTGTAACTTGTTGTAGCACCTGTGTGTGTCCAGTAGTGGATCAATGCTTTGGATATTAAAACCCAACTTTGTATTGTTTCTGAACCTAAGTAATTGAATTAAATGTTTACAGTAAATCTTGTCTGTCAGTGTGTGTGCGGTGTTCAAATGTCATGGTATTGAGCCATGATGTGGTGCAAATGCTCAGACTTTCAGGAAGGCACAGAAATGCAATAAAAAATGAAGGAATGAGTTCTGAATTTTTTATTAGGGCTGCAAATTTGTTGTATACAGGCAAGTAGCTGTTAGTATTGTATGGGAAGAGGAGCAAAACTTGAGTTAAGTATAAATATGTAGATGAAACCTCTTGAGTTTGTTAAAAAGAATGGTCATTTTGGTGTTTGTTAATATGAATATTTATGCAGGTTTGTAGTAGTTTGACCTAATAATTGAATAGCTGTTCATACATGCTCTTTACCTGACTTGTTGTGGTAAGTATGGTGATGATGAAACTAGGAAGATAAGGGATATGTGTGGGTATAAATAACAGACTGTACCAATTTATAATTCACTTTCACATTTAATGTAAATCTTTATTTAATCTTTATTTTAATGTATTGCAACAGCTTCTTCAGTTTGTGCTGGATTTTTGGAAAAAGTGTCTTAGTGAAGCATAAACCTACTTGCTGTACGCTTTGTGATCTGTATTGTAAATGCATCATGATTTGTATATACTGTTGAGAAGATAAACTTGTGTTTTGAATGCAGTGTGGAAAGCTGTTAAAAGCATGTGTGGGAGTATCTGCATGTCACTAGTTCTGTTTTTCACTTCACTGTGCTTACTCTAGCATCAAAACAGCCAATGGCGTGGTTGAAATTATTTCTACCTTACTTCTAGGGGTCAGATGATTGCCTTGTAAAAATCTGGGCAACCGATGATGGAAGGCTGTTGGCTACCCTGAGAGGGCATGCAGCTGAAATATCTGATATGGCAGTAAACTATGAAAACACCATGATAGCTGCTGGAAGCTGTGACAAAATGATCCGTGTTTGGTGCCTTCGAACTTGTGCACCCTTAGCAGTCCTGCAGGGCCACAGTGCATCTATAACGTCATTGCAGGTAGGTTTTTGCTTTGCAAAAATGAGTCATGAGAATGTTCAGTGTGCCAAAAGTGCATGCTTGGCAACTGAGCTTGATGGGAGAAGGAGTTTTCATGGTATGCATTGTGAAAAAACACATTTATTGTCAACACGTTTGACCCTTGAAGAATCCCAGACATAATCCATGTTCAAAAGAATTGCATGACACTTGGGCAGTTCTGTTTTGAAGAACCATTCCTTTGCAGGCAGTGATTCTGAGCACAGGTGCATTGAGTGAAAACTGCAGTCACTGGGAGTACTTTGGTTTGTTTTTGTTTAGAGTTACGTGCTATTGTGCAACTTGGATGCTGGGGAGGGAGGAGGAACATGGAGTGCTTTGGCAAGTAACCCAGAAAGGTTGTTCTGGAGGGAGTGACGGAGCAGCGTTTTGTTATTTTGGAGTTCATTCCAATCTGTTTCCCTTAAGTATGGTTTGATACTTGATTTTTTTTTTTTTTTTTTTTTGTGAGATGAATTGTGGAACTTCTTAACACATCTGGAACAGATTAACAGGAGAACTTTTCTTTTTTTCTTCCCCCTTTTCCCAGTTCTCTCCGCTATGCAGTGGCTCAAAGAGATACTTATCTTCAACCGGGGCAGATGGAACTATATGCTTTTGGCTGTGGGATGCTGGCACCCTTAAAATAAAGTTAGTTGCTATTTTATTTATTGCTGCTTCTGTTTATGTAATTAAGAATGATGTACAAATATGGCGAAAAATTTGACTAAACCAAGCTTGTCATTGACTGTTTCAGTATGTGATTGTTGGGTGCGATCTATTTCTGGTGTAGCTATAGCTTGCTTATCTCTTAAAAACCAAGTTGATAGTACAACATTTTGTGGTATATATGTTAATTAGAAAGTGAGCCTACTGTTGGGTTTTTTTCTTTAATATAATGTCAAAGTTGGCACTCCATTCTTCTGATGTTATTGCAATTTCAAATGAAATGAAAATTATGTTGAGAAAATTGTTGCAATTTAAATTGCAAAATCCACTTTTAAAGGAGGCAGTAATATCTTAGTATAAATCAGGATAGGATATTTTTGGTGTTTGTTCTTTCCTTAACTATGTTACCTTTTCATAATTGCTCTTGGCTGTAACATGGCAGAAGGCAGATTTCTTGGACAGCCATGTATTGATGGCTGAAGTTTTGCCTTCAAAGATACTAAAAGTATTGTCAGGACTTGCATATACAGTTTTTTAAAATCAACTTGCTCAGCAGCTTTCAAACACTCTTTGCTCTTTATTTTCCTTTATCACTAAAATCCATAGCTTACAATTGGAAATGGTTGTTTTGGTAATCATTAGTGATTTAGCTTTGATGATGGGATGTGTTCTTATGGATATATGCTCCTCCCAGGTAAGTCCAATTTCCTTGTAGTTTTGGTAATTCCTGCTAAAATCTTTTTCTTTCAGTGTGCTGAGGTTATGCAGAGCTTACAGGCTCGCTTACATAGGTACTTTTCTAGTTGTTTGGGCCTTAACTGTTTTGATGTTCTCTGGATGTTTTGTCTCTTTTTTGGTACTGTAAATGAAGCTGTGTCTCAGGTTGTTACTCCTCTGCTGCCTAGTGCATGCTGTGATCAAATCAAGACTCCTCCTTTTTACTGAGGACAGGAGGAGATAGCTTACATGCTTATTTTTGTGTGAAGGAAAGGAGTTGCCACCACATTATTTTTCTTTAGGCTTCCTAAGTCTGAGCTCTTGTTAACAAGATGAAATATGTCTGATTGGTAAATCTTTTGAGCCCACATGTTTTTTTTTTTTTCTTTTATCTTTCTCTTTTCTCTCTTCTTTTCCCAAGTAAAGTTTTAGTCTATGGAATTGATTTTTGAAACTAATTCTGTCATTAGAAAATAGTGAATCCTTGAAAGTTAGGTAGGTTATAATATATAATCTGGGAGATGAATGTTTAGAAATGTTGAAAGTTTGAATGAATCATGGAGTTGGATGGGATTTGTCTTGAGATAAAACTTAGGGAGAAAATTGGTGCCGATTATGATAGGGGATTCTCAACTAATTCCTTTCCATGGTGATATATAATTGTAGAATAAAATTTTTTAGTGAGATATGCTCAACAAATATTAAAAGAAGATATTTGAGGAATGCTTTCATGTAGAAGTAATTTCAAGAGATGTGATTAGACAGGGTCATAGAGAAAACAGATCAGTTCAACTGTCTTGTGCAGCACAGCAAGGAAGTGGTTTGGTAACATTAAGTCACGCCAGTGACTCGTGTTGCTTAACAACAGAGTGCAAATGGAATTTTTCTGCAGCTCTTACCTTCTGTTTTGGAAATACTTTTTATGTTGGGTTTGAGAAGAGAGAGGAAGCCATTAAGCTGTATTTTTTCAGTCTGGGAAAAAATGAATACATGCAAGATGAGTCATGTATGGTCATGAGTGTGTAGAGGAGGGAATATAATGAGGAATTATTAGGCTTGTGGACCCTTACGATTGTAGAAGGTGTCAAATGAAAATATCAATTTTCAAATTGGGAGAAGATGGTTCTTTACAAAACATGCAACTGAGTTAAAAACTCTTTGCCACAGAGAATTATGCATTATATGAAGATATTAAAAGGCATCAGTGTCTGCTTTTTCTTCTTTTAAGTCTTTGTGTAAGCTTAGTAGAGCTGTAATGCATTTGAAGTAATTGATGCTTTTTAATCCAAATGAAAAGTTGATAAAAATGTCTAAATAACAAACAGATATGTCTTTTGGGACTGGAATATAACTGTATGCCACTTGTGATATTGAAACAGTTGGACACACAGACAAGTCTTAATTTCCTGAATTGAACAGTATACGAGTTCAGGGAACTCGTTAGTTAGGGGAAGTTTTACTCAATGTGCTAAGCTGTAAACTTTTCTAACTTTTCATGAGTATTCCAGTAAACCAAAATAAATTATACTGGGAAACTTGCAGTCCAGTGTAATTTTCCACAAGAAGGCTGCATTGCATGGCCAGTGCATCTCAGCAATGGGTATGTATTGTCATAACACTTTTCAATGAGGTGATTGCACTTCCTTACACACTTGGATGTGGTGCAGAAGTGTAAGCATGGCAGGTTCCCTCTACATCATTCAGTTATGTGCTGGGGGAAAACAAGTACTACCAATATAAGAACATCAAAGGAAAAACTGTTAATTTTTGTCGTAAGGCCTCTTTTGAAATTATATTAAAAAATATGATGTGTAGGCCATCTGGAAGAAAGTATTGCTGGTGAGGTGGGAAGTTTATCCTTACATTTATCTGTGTAGTAAAAAAATACAGGCTTGCTTCTGTTCAGTATTTCTAAAGAGGGGGAAAGCTGGCAGGGACAATAAGATCTTTTACCTTGGTTGGTCAGCCTCTGAGCTTGCTGTCCTGTATCTTAGTTCTAGTACAACTCCCACCCCAGGAAGGAGAAATTGGAGCTTTCAAGCAAGACCAAGAGTTCTGAGTAGTTCAGGAGAAAGATGCTGTAGCATGCTTAACTTAGAACTTGATTTCAAGTTCCTCCTGAGCTTGACTGCAGCCTGCTTTACAAGAATGCAATTGCTATCAGTGATGAAAGTGTGTTACTAAGTCATCCAATGCTTCAGATGGGGATGAGTGGTGAAGTCTTGAAATTTTAGCTATTTAAAAGAAAAAAAAAATCTATATATCCCACCCCTGATTTTTGTGTTCAACACTACTCGAATCGCCTGGTAGTGAGCAGCCTCATGATGATCATGTGGTTAATTGTTATTTCAAGATGATTGGCAGTGCCATTAGTACTTTGCTGAACTTTTTCATGTAATACAGAAAAAGCAGAGTTGGTATTGTGTTCAGTGTGCTCTCAAAAATAATGAGTTTTGTTCTTAACTACACTGAATTGTATCTTCTGTCTCTTTTTTTTCCCCTTATCTCTGCAAATTTTTATTTGTTTCATTCTCAGATTGCAAAAAACTTGTAACTCAGCCTTGCCATCAACTCTGCTGCAGTTAATATTATCTAATTAATAGTATGTCTGAAATTAGGGGCTTCCCATGTTGGTCTCCTATTGTTTTATAACCTCATTAATTGAGGCATGTTCTGTTCTTGGGTCAGACATATGGCCCAGTCCAGAGATGTTGGTGACACCTCTGTTTTGATGAGCTGCAAAAGGACGCATTACAGTAGATTTAGTGTCATAGGATGAAAGAGACATCGGCACAGCTGACCACAAAATTCTCATGTTGTTCAAAGGAAAGTGAGCAACCTTGTTCATGTGGTTCTGTGATTAAGGTGGATGCATGTTCCTGTTGTTATAGGGGCACCTGTGTGCTCCTCTTCTTTCCTTGAAGATATTTGTGACCAGGAAGCTACTGTGTATATCTAAAAGCAGCAACATTCTGGGTAGATTAATTCAATTTCCAAAAAGAGGAGGACTGGTTGTTGCTGCAGGCAAGGAATTCACAGAATGTAGCCCAAACAAGATGGGAAAACAATTAAAAATTTAGGCAATCGAGTTTTATCCTGAATTTAATCTTCTTTTACTATTCTGGGTGGTGATAGTAAACACAGGAATTGGATCCTGCATCACTTTACAGGAGGGAGGAGTGAGAAAGTCTGCCTCATCAGAAACTGAAGGATCATGTGCTTCATTTAAGCTTAAGGGAAAATTTTTACAACTGGTCAGTGCATCATAGTCAAATTAGTTGCACTGGGAAATATTCATTTTTCTTCTGACACCTGTTTGCATCACAAGTTTCCAGTGTTAGCCTGTTACTGACAGACCATATGAGCAAGGCAGCAGAACTGTCTCACAGATTTGAATAGAGGAGCTTGGTGTGTTGCATTTCTTCTTATCTATTTATTTTCCCATAATTCTAAAAAAGAATGAAAAAAATCTCAGGAAAAACGCATGCTGATTTTGACATTCCTGTTTTGGACAAGACACTGATTTCTCAATTATCATCAGTGTGATGTGATACTTCCTATTTTCTTTCTTATGCGGGAGGCATAAGGTTATGATGTTAAAGATATATATCAGAATTCAGATATACTGAAACTTTTTCATTAACTTGTGAACAAAGATTTAAGTTAGAGAGGTTCTATCATACATCTGTTTTCTGTGAAGAAGTCTTACTTTAACTACTACATGATCAGAGTTAGGCTAGGCTGCAGATTAGATTAATAAACTAATAAAACACTTAAAAAATGCATTGAAAATATATGTAAAGTGAAACTCTGTCCTGGAGAGAACCAGCTTTTGGCCCCTTCCCACGCTTCACAAAAATACTGATTGCCCAACTTATTTTGCAATCTGCTCAATTGTAGAAGAGTGCTGTAATCTCTTGTCTCCTAATGCCTAAAATAGCACACATTGGAGAGACATAAGTTTGAGAATTTAAATTGCTTATCTGAACTAGAATGTAAGTGCATACTTGCTCTAATTTGCAGCTGTCCTATCTCGAAAGGCAGAGTTCACAAACAGTGGAAGAAAACAACAGCCTATTTATCTATTCACAGTTGTTCCAAATTATGTAAACTACATATTGAATTTTCTGATAGTTCTTGTTAGTATCCTCAGTTAAGGAGCATTTCAACTGTTTTTCTTGGTTAGTGTATCTTGTGAAGTTTTCTTGTCACAAATCTGCAGGGAGTCACCTTAGAACTCCTGCAGGAAAGGTCACAGGAACCGCCTATACTGAATGGGTAATTTGGAGAAAGATTTCTTAACTGGTATAGCTGATGTTTATTACTTTGTTTTATGCATAAACATCATCAAGGTTTAATGCTTATTACTTTCTTTGAGATAGCAATAACTGATTAGTGGAGAAAGATCTCTTATGCATCTGCCTTCAGGTGAAATGAATTATACAGGCCATTTTGCTTTTAAAAGAGAACATTCTGGCTAAGTTCTGAATATGCATTCTTTTATGTTAGAGCAAATCTTTAGTGATGGCACTCGTGGGTGTAGTGCTGCTGTTCTCTCGTAAGTTAATTCTTTGAGGAAAGATTGCAGATGGCATTCTGTGCAAGACCACCTACTGGTTTGAGGTTGCTGTAATGTATGAACAGAATTGAAATAATGATTGAAGAACTTGATCTGATTTGTTTTGGTTTTACACATCCTTAAAGTGCCGGATCCACTGAAGCTTTAGTTTTGCTTGCACATCACATTCTGAAATGCTGAGAGAAAAGTGAGAGCTATAACATAAAATTCCTTACAAAATTCTAACCATTGTCCTGACATTTTGGGTACTGTTTGAAACTAGCCTACAAGGAACATATGTCATTTGAAGAAACTCTTATATTCTAATATTGTGAAAAACTCCAGATTTATTTGAATTTCTTTGATATCCTTTCTATAAAGAACACCCAGCTCTGTTTCTCTCTTGTAAAAGCAAGCATGTGCCACAGGAGAAAACCAGTACACTGAGCAGTTTGAAACTGAACATCATGGGAAACCGGCTCTGTTCTGCCCTGCTGATAACTGCAGGAGAGTGTTTTGTACAGCAATATCAGAAGGGAACGGGATTGAAGTTATGTTACAACTCTCCTTGATGCATGGATTACTTAGTCCATCTGGATGTCTTAGTTTCCTAAAGATCAGATCATGAAGCATAGTCACACAAATTTTTTTATAAATGGGCAGCCATCTGTTCCTTCATATTTAATTTTATCCTTCTGTCCTTTATTTCTAAGATACTGACTTATTTTTTGAAATCTTATTAGGAAATTATTTAACTTTTTTTTTTGTTTTTTTTTTTTATTTGTAGTCCAAGGCCAACGAAGTTTACAGAACGTCCTCGGCCTGGAGTCCAAATGATCTGTTCTTCATTTAGTGCTGGTAAAAGACTCTATTTTTCTTCTCTCTTTGTATCAGTGTGAGAAGTCATTTGAAGTGTAAAATAAAGTACAGTACAGTTACTGTAGCATATTTCTTTTTAATAAGATGTATTTGAGTTTAAGTGGCTGTTAAAAAAATCCTGAATATTTAAAATAGAAATTCAGAATTTATGCATTAATATTTGCTGCTACATTCTTAGAAACAGTTAAACATGAAATGTTGTAAATAAGTCTCTTGTGACTGCAAGTCTTTTCAGATAAATACCTTTTCTCAGAATAATTAGCAGAGTCAGCTTTATCTGAGGTGTAAAATATGGGGATTTGTACAAGAAGCGGCTGATTACGGAGTTCTCACGGTCTGAGTTTCATTGATTCTAGAGCTGGTAACTGAAGAGTGCTACATAAATAATTGGATAAAAAAAATCAAAATGTACTGCAGTTCTAGTTCCATTTGATTTTTTTTTAAGAAGGAGGCTTCTAAGGGCTTAGTTGCAAGCAAATTACTCTGGTTAGCTAATCTTTCTGATAGATCTGCTGATGCATATTTACTGACAGCAAATGTGAGGTAATTCAGCTCCAGTTAAACTTTGGAGTTTCTAAATCTTGTTTTGACTTAAAGGCCAGTTACAGGCATAGTTGAAATGAGATATACAGCTATAAATTTCAGAGAATAAATTGAAATATTTGATGTTACATCCCTTTGAAAATACTGTAATAACAATAGATTGCCCTTTTTTTAAGACTTATCTGTTTGTTTTTCTCAGGTGGAATGTTTTTGGCCACTGGGAGTACAGATCACATCATTAGGGTTTATTTCTTTGGATCAGGTCAGCCAGAGAAGATATCAGAGTTGGAGTTTCATACTGTAAATACATTTTTTAAAATTACATATGTACTTGATTAAAGTAATAATTTGGATACAAGGGGATAATTTGGAGAAATTTGATTTGTTTTTTCTTTTTCTGCTTTTTTTTATATAGGACAAAGTTGACAGCATTCAGTTTTCTAATAGTAGTAGCAGGTAAGCACACTATTCAGAGCTAGCTTTTTGACCTTGTAGACATTTTTAAATACCGATTTCCAGAGGTAGTTATTAAAAAAAGAGCTTTGTTTTGAGTTTCGTCCAGTAAAATCATCTATAACTACTGGAGTCTCACTGTTTCTTTTTTAATGATTCTCCTTAGTTTCACAGTTGTTTTCATTGTAATGATTGAAGTATTTTGAATTTGCTAAAACTATGGGTATAAAAATACTTGAAACTTCTTCCCAAAAAATATATACATACATATCAAATACATGTACTTTTAGATACAGTTTAATGTGTAAACCTTTTTTCAGTTAAGTGACTGCTACATGCAGAGAAATTATCAAACTAGATGTAACAATGTTTTGTTTAGTTAGCCCAATGCTTTTTTAATGTTTCACTTCAAGTTCTGGATGTTGGATATGGAGGACGCTAAAGAAAAGAGTTTGGTTTATTATGAAGCATCCAACACTTTCATTTATTTGATCTTCTAATGTGCACTTTTATCATGATACAAATAGTTGTAAACCAAGCTTCACCCAGCTCTTTCTCTTCCTCCTACCCCTGAACCTCTAAAAAGGGGAAGAAAAGGGTGGGAGAGAAACTCAGGCTGGGAAACACTTCTTCATAATAAATATCATAATACTTAACCCAGTATACAATGCTAACTTATTGGGAATAGGTTTTGTTTTAAATCATGTCTGTACTTCTACTGGTGGGGCTCTCCTCTTGACCTAGTGTGATAGGGTCAGTCCCTTGAATGTTCATTGGGTTGTGGTGTCCCTCTGCCACTGCAGTGCAAGGTGCACCAAAGGTCATAGAACAGTTAGTTTGGAAGGGGCTCAGGATAGGGAAGCAGGTCTGACTTTTTGGAGGCCTTAATTTATTTTTTTTTGCTGGTATGGGCAGTGTTTTAACCTCAAGCCACTTGTACAGGATTCTGACACTGTTTGGACTTCTTACTCATACCTTCTGTTTCTGAGTTCTAAATTCTGTGACTTTAATTTTCAGGTGTCTTTTCTGTACAGATCTGCTTTTGATCTCTGAATAACCTTTTCCCCCTTTTGTTAGATTTGTGAGTGGAAGCCGTGATGGAACAGCACGAATCTGGCAATTTAAGCGAAGGGAATGGAAAAGCATTTTGTTAGACATGGCTACTCGCCCAGCAGGGTAAGTGATGTAAAATGTTCTGCTATCACATAGATTCTTGAGGGCCTTTGATATAATTTGCTGACTTAGTAAATTTATTTTTTTTTAATACAGTGAGAAAAAAGAAAAAGAGAAAGCTTAATTTATTATTGCTTAAATGCACAGTATGCTTATCTAGCTCCTGAAATCCAACAAAAATAAATATTTGACCACATATCCAGCTGTGGAAATTAACTTATCCTGATAATAGTGCCTCTAGTATTGTGATTATATTAAAAGAATAAAAGATAATCAAAACACATTGAAGGTCAAATTTATATGATTTTTACATAGACATTTACTGCTGGAGCAAGAAAACCAGGGCAGATCTCTTCTTGAGATTATCTGTAAATATTGCTAACATTGTGGAATGCAAACATTGTGGAATGTGCATGCCCAGAAAAGCCCAGAAAAGTATTGGGTCCTTTTCATACAGCATACCAGAGCTGTGTAATTACTGGCTGTGTAATGATTTCTCATTTGTTAAAAGAATCTGAGAGTTTTCAAGAGTTTGTGGGTATGGGAAACTTCTTCTGTACACTAGAACAAGCAACAAAAGAGTCTTGAAGATGGAGAATTACTTAGTAGGAATTGTGGCTTGCACCTTTTTATTTTGGCATGAAGATATTTTCCAGTTGACATAAACCTCACAAATCTTTTTAATTTAAGGGATAAACCTTTTTCCTCTTACTATTCCTACTGAGTGCTTTGAAGGATATTTAGTAGGAAAAAAACTATAATCGTTTCAGGAGTAATCTGCTGAAAAATATCTGGAAGACCAAGAGAGGGGTGGAAGAGAAGGCTAAATAAGCTGTAATTTAGTTAGATGTTTAAATCAGACGTTATCTTGTCAATTATGGATGGATGCAACAAAACATAGGTATCAAACAAGAGTGTATAAAACACTGGTACTTTGATAACAGACTGAGTTACTCTCAGTAAAAATTCTCAATTTTAATTGATACTGGGCAAAAGAGGAATGGATTCTTCTTCATTGTGGTCATAAATGCTGAATTTATCTGAGAAACTGAAATGCTCATTTTGTTAAAGCACCTGTAGCAGAATTCTCTTTTATCCTTGTGACAAGAGGAATAAGTGCAGTTCCAAATTTGATCTTTTCTGCACAAGAACAGTTTTATCAAAGAAAATGAAATCGCTGCACTGAAAGGAAAGAGTGAATTCAGCTTATAAAGCCTCCTGGGTTCTGCATTGAATCTAGAAGGGAATTTGGCTTTAACTACGTTTTCTATTATTGAGTTTTACAATACATACTATTGTGCAATGTGTTTTAGTGCTTACTATATGGAAGATTCTGTATTTTGTCTGCCTACTTAGTGGTAATATGCTATTGTTGTGTTTAGTTGATATTTTCATAGAAGTAAATGTGGTAGAGAATTCAAGGGTGATTAGCCTTTAAATCACACTGCCAAAAATGTAATTTCTAAGTATTCTGATAGATTATATTATAGATTACTGTTGTTTGGGTTTCATGCAAGATTAAGTGCCATTATTACCAATAGTAAAGTGATGTCAGGGTAGTGGTGTAGTACTCAGTATTGCCTGAGAATTTAGGTAATTTAAATGTATAGAATACTTCTCTCCATATTGAGAACTACTTATTAAAAATATTGTTTTGGACAATTTACTGTTACTTGGTTGATTAATTTGGATTTTTGTTCTTTAGACGTCACAAAAAATACTGTAGCTATCAATTTAAGTAAGTTAGGTCATGTATCAGAAGGCATTTTCTGGAAGATCCTTTAGTCATTGTTTAAGTATCTACAATTCTTTGTGATTGTATGTGCTGCATTATAGAAAACATCTTTAATTTCTCTGGTTTCTCGAAGAAATATTCTTAAAAATACAGCAAAACACAGAAGTATTTTCACTTGTTAGTAGTGTTAAACTATTTTGGCAAGGTAGCATTACACTGAAATTTTTTACTCTTTTGTTTTAGACAAAATTTTCAAGGAGTTGAAGATAAAATCACAAAGCTGAAAGTGACCATGGTGGCATGGGACCGCCATGACAACTCTGTTATAACTGCAGTTAATAATATGACTCTGAAAGTCTGGAATTCATTCACTGGCCAACTCATTCACATTCTCATGGTAAGGTGTAGCATCTTGATTTTTCACTCTTGAATGCACAATTTATTTATACATCATCAACATTCTTCCTTATATGTTTTTTCTGTCTGAAAACTGCCATGACAAATGTTTCCAGATAATTGAAGTGTAATAGAGATGTTTAACTGCTGCTTATTAGAAAATAAAAACTTAAAGTTGCAAATAACCACTGCTATTCAAGATGCCTGAAATTAATTTTGGACATTTTGGTGGTTTTTTTTTTTTTTTTTTTGTTTTGTTTTGTTTTGTTTTGTTTTGTTTTTTTTTTTTTAATGGAGAAATTTTTTTCATCTTGAAGGAGAGAAGGAAATGCTGGTTTTTAAATCTTTATTTAGTGTGATGTTTTGAAATACTGTGTCTTGGTTTGGGAAGACAAGTATCTGCCAGGGAAACGGGTTTCCCTTAGAATGGAGAATGTAAACCCCTCACCCCCCGCCAAATTATAATTTTGCAATTAAGGGCTCTCAGGCAAAGATTTGGGAATAGGAATAACAGTTTTTTACTAGGAATATCAATAATACAAATGTGGTAGCAAAACAAAACCACCCCACCAAACCAGCAAACAAACAAACAACAATTTTGGAAAGCCCTGACATAGTCAGCGCTACAATCTGATGCCCTGTTGGTCAGGGTGTTGGGAGCAGTCTAAAAGTGAGTCCTACTGGAGTGGCAGATGTGATTTTGTTGAAGTAGAGATGATCTTGTAGCCAAAAGGGTCCAGGGGTGGTGAGAAGGGGTCTGGTGATGGTGAGAAGGGTCCAGTCTTCCTCCCAGAAATCGAGGTGAAGCAAGAGAGCTTCGTGTTCCTGAGTCTCAGTTTTATCCAGGTAGGAATGGTTGGCTCCCCCCACTGGGTGGAGCATCTCACAATGGGATGATGGAATGTGGATGTACTACCTTGGGGAGGGTAGGAGTGTCTTAATGGTCCATTAGCAGAAAATATTCCCCTGGAGAGAGGACGGGCAGTGAGAGAGATAAGAAACAATGTCCTACCTGGTTTTAACAGTTGGCCCATTATCAAAAGGCACCCGCTCCCCTCCTTTCAGAGTTACAAGAGATAAAGAAGAACAACTCTCCAACTGCTTTCAGCAGATGAAATAGAATACACATTTTAGGTTCTATAACCCAAGACATACTGTTAATGGGTAAATTTGCCCTCTTTAACCAGAGACACTTCTGCAACCTAATAATTCCATGAGTACAAAAAATTGGTCTTCTAGCTAAAACAAATCAGCAGTTTTACTAATGTCTGGTACTTCTTTTATAATTGAGAAAATGGTTAACTCTAGGTTAACCTTGATACTCTGCTTAGAGATGGAAATACTTTAAGCAAATCTCTAAAATGTAGCATTAGTTTTGCAGATGTTGTTCTCTGACTTTAGGTTATGTATTTCATTCTTTATGAGTTTAAATTAAATTTCTAACTGATACTCTGCTGAAAAGAAATGGAAGTCTGTGGAATATTAAGACCCCAAGATACCAAGTGTTATGGGCACTAATCTTTTTAAAATCCTGTTGAAAGTATTGGAGTGTACTTGTGAAAGTGGCATACTTGACATACTACTTAGGAAGGTAAAATTGCAACTGGAAAGAGAAGAGTAATCCTCTGGTACCAAAAATAAGAAAGTGTGGTTAAAGTAGTTTTTTGCTTGGTATTTTCATAGGTTAATGTGGCAGCTGTTAGTGTTACCATGTTGAGTCCTTGAGTAAGTATTTGAGACAATACTCTTTTTTATTCTGCTTTGTCTTTATTTTCAGGGACATGAAGATGAAGTGTTTGTACTTGAACCTCATCCGTTTGATCCAAGAGTTCTCTTCTCTGCTGGACATGATGGAAATGTCATCGTTTGGGATTTGGCAAGAGGGGTCAAAATCCGGTCTTACTTCAACATGGTAATTTTTGTGCTTTATACAGATATGCCAAAGCAATCATTCTAAACCTTCTGCTCTTAGTACATTCTTATGTAGGCCATCTTGGAGTATGACTTATACATATGACTTATGTATATAGCAAGACCCTGCATCTGGTGAAGTCATGAGAAATTCCTTTTCAGTTCAGTGGGGCAAAGAGTAAATCTGTAAAATGTTAGAATTTGTTTATTTGGATGTATTTCATAGTGCTTTGTTTCTATACACTTGATCCACACAAAACTGGAAGGTTAGTTACATTGTCAGAGGTCATGAGTAAGAGACAGGGTGACAAAGACCCTCCTTTAGTGCTCTTTTTCCTGCCCAGGAAGCCAAGGTGGAACTTGGTTTATTTTTGCATTACTAATTCTTAGTCTGGCTAAAGCTGTTGAGGAGTCTCCTGATCTCATACAAGGTGGTTGTATGTTGCCTTGGACCATTGGATGGAATACTCTCAGCCTTTCTATGTGAAGCTCCTCCACATGCAGGTTTCAAATTTGGTCTGTTCTGCACTAAACTAATTCTCCTGCAAGATGAATGCAATAGGTGTTTTCATCTGTTTCTTGATATTAAACGGGTCTTTGTATGTATCTTTTTTCCTCAAAAAGGTGATGTATTGTGCAATTCAGACTTTGTCTCATGGACGTAATTAAGAAAGCCTTTGTAGAATATCCACAATCATTTGGAATGCTTGAGAGTAGGCAAATGGGCTTCAGTTGTAGTGGAATAGCAGTCTTGGAGACCAGCATAAAGAAGATCATCTGAAGAAGAGACCTACCACATATATATTTCCAAAAAAATAAGGGACATTTAGAAATGAACTCAAGCCAGGAACCTAAAGAAAGGTTTTGATATGTGCAGTACAGTAGAGTTCATAAGCTCATAAGTTCATAAGCCAATTTTAATCAGAGAGAGTGTGATCTAGATTCCTTCAGCAATGACGTAGATTGAGTAGTGTTCTTTCTGCAGTGATTTCTGTAACTGAGCTTATGAAAGATCCAAGACCATTGTATTGGAGCTATGAGCACAAATCTTCGTTACTTGGTGCTATTCACTGTTGCCAGTTGAGGTGTATGTTCTCATTGCATGGTTAGTTTGCATTTCCAGTTCTTACAATGGATGTATGATGGTTTTCATGGAGTTTAGGTCAGAAGAGTCTGAGCTCATCTGCTCTTTTTAAGCCAAGTCCATTTAAGAGCTATCAGAATCTAAAATTACAGGTGCCTTCAGCCCCCAAAAGACTGAAATATTTATTTCAGGAGTGCCATGCAACACAAACACCTAAAAAAATAGTAGTTACATACATTTTAAGATCTTTGGAGTCAGAGAAATTTGTAGACAATCAGAAGATCTCAGCAGCTAGTAATCTGTGCTTTGTGCTAGAAATTTCTTTTATGACAAAGTCTGCCTGCTGTGTGAGGTAAGGGGAATTGTAAATCTGGCAATCAGTTTGTCTCAAACCAAAGAATTACCCCGTCTGAGCCAGGTATGCAAGAGAGGCATCTCTTTATGGACTGAGTATTTCACAAGCCAGTCTTCTGTGTTTGATGCTTCAAAAGATATGGGTGGAAATTAGAGATTTTCTTAGGTGATAGGTGGCAGGCAGAGGACATTGTGCAGTCACCTCTGCAGAGCTGCAAAGGTAAAATGTTCTGGTTTACTATAGTGGGGTAAATGAATTCATACAGAGCTGCCAGTCTTACCTGTTTCCTAAACAGCAAATCAAATGGCAAATGTCTGTTTCACAATTCAAGAATCTCTCATTATCATTGCCTGGTTTGTGGTACCAGAAGTAGCACTTTGTGGCTTTCTCATAACAAGAGTTCCTTAAAAATGTTGGACCTTGGGGGTATTGATTGAATTAGCAAAATCGTAGATGACTGTTGGCTTAATGTTACTCCAGTCAGGTATTTCTATGCTAGATGGATTGCTTTGTACATCTAAAGCCTTGTGGCAAATCCCTTAAGTAGAGTTGGGTATTTTTAAATTACTTTCCACCGTGCCCCAAATGACTTCATTGTCAACATCTAAAAAAAAATAACCAAAAAAACCCCCAAAACCAAACAAAAAAACCCCAAAACCAAAACAAAATCAAACCAACCAAACGAAAATCCTCCCCCCTCAAAAAACCAACCCAAAACAAAACAAAACAAAAAAAAACCCCAAGGGAAGCAAGCAGTGTCAAGCAGTTTGAAACTTAATTCTTTTATCCAATCAGTGAATATGAGATTGCAAATAAAATCATAGTAACCAAAAATACTGTTTGTTCTGTATTTAACTTAAACCTTGAATCCTCCATTTATTTGTTCCTTGCTGATTGCAATTTGGTCCCACTAACTGACTCTGGTGGGTCCTGCAGAACAATTTCCCAGGTTTTTAAACTGAAGATTTGCTATTAAATCAGTTGTCATAATTTTGGTTAATTTGAAGCATCTTTGGTATGTGTGAAGCATTTTTGGTCTGTTTTAAGCATCTTTGGTCTGTTTGCCAGATTTTGGTCTTTATCAATAGTAATCTCAGTCCCATAAATTAATGTCACATGGGTTTGCTCTCAGTAAGTATATATGCTTTATATATTTCATGTCTTCACCTGTAGTCTTCATTTCATTTGGTCTAGTTGCATAACTATTGCATAACTTGATGTCAGAGTCCATGGACATTCAGAAGTGGTTTGATTCAGTGACTTGAGTCACCTACACTCAGGGAGTGTATTCAATATGCCACAGAGTGAAATTTGCCACAGAAGTATCAGGAGTGTGAGATGGTTAAAGCATTTCAGGCAATTTTGAGATTCAGCAAGTAAGTCCTAAGATGGTTTTAAATTGCATGTGCAGATACAGGTATTTGGTTTTTGGCCTGTATCATATTCACACCAGTCCCGACTTAATGAAGGATGTGTTCTTGGTGCAATATTAGGGCAGTTTCATCTGCTGTATTTCCCCACTACAAAGAAACATTCTGAAGAAAGAGGCTAATAAATCTTAAGTGATTCCTTTAGCCAACTGTTTCAGAGCTTATGTATTTCACAAAGATAGTGTTGTTGCTACAGAAGAGCAGCAGACTCTTGTAAATGTTTAAATTGTAGTTAATTTTGCTGAAGTGTGTATAAGCTGTGGGTGTCTTGGTGGATGATCCAGGTGAAAAAATACACTGAATGGTGGGCTGTCTGGTGAAAGCAGCTGCACGATAATGTACGTAAAGATATATTTGGAATGCAGTTCCTTACTCAAAGCTGCAATGAGGCATCTGGATCTCTTGTGTGGTAAGGCACCTTCCCAGCAACTGAGGGAAGTCCTTGCTTTCCTAAAGGAGTTTACAAGAGCAGATGACACTCAGTTTTTTGGATTAACTTAGCTTATTAAGAGTTAGGAAATGGAAGACCTAGATTCTGTTCTATCCTCAGTAGTAAAGCACTCAATGTTTGCCAGTTAGTTACTCAGGAGAGCATCTTGGCTATAAATGCCCTAGTCAGGACTTCTTCCCAATTTTCCCAAGTTGTGCCACTACGGAGAAATGTGAATTTGTAGCTTGTGGGTTAGGCACTGGCTAGTTTTCTTGGGTATACAAGTCATATTCTAGGTAAATTAGAAAGTGGTAGAAATTCTTTGCCTTTAGGCAAGTTTTTGTATTTGCAGGATTAATATTCTGTCAGGTTATAAATAGAAGGTGTACACCATTCAGTTCTTGTCATAGCATTTGTTTTCTTTCAGATGTTCCCACTAAGTTCCTTCCTAATAGATCTGATGCTGTTGGTTTGTTGGGAATGCCAGGGTTAGCACTCAGATGGTATGTGCTGCAGCTTAGCCCTTAGGCTTTAGACAGAAGATTCTCAAGTTGAGAACATATGAAGGCAAAAAAAGAAAACTACAGGGACTTAATATTTCCAATCTAACGAGATGTCCAGTAATGTCAGGTGGATGCATGGGTATTTGTTTGGTTTGGTGATGGGGTTTTTGTTGGTGGTGTAATTTAGACATTGAGTATTGGTGTTCTTGAGTCTGACCCTAAATAGGTTTGTGGCGTTACGATGCTGCCCTTGATTGTTAGTTTTTGGACTTAGGCAGTTTCACTAAAGCATACTTTCCTCTAAGCAGTACCTCTTGGGGATGGGCTCTGCTGACTCAGACTGCTTGCAAAAAGCATTTTTTCTGGGGCCTTTGAGTATAGGTTTCTTCTGTGATAAAGCTGATAGTTCTTGTCCCATGAGTGGGCTGCCCTGTAAAAGCATATTAAAAGAAGTTTCCTAAAGATTTTAGGATATACACAGGCCTGTAGTTCAGATCTTTCTCTTTGTGTTTTTCTTTTTGTTTGCTTGGGGCTTTTTTTTTTTTTCTTTATTTTTTAATAATGTGGTTTATAGCATAGCTTTATGAACGGTTGCAGAAACATATGGTGACTTCTTTTAAGTTAAAGTATGTTTTTGAAAGAATGAAGCTATACTACTGTAGCAAGAATGAAAGATTAGTGGGCAGAGCAGGCATTTTTACAGTTTTTGTCACTGTAGAACTCTGGATTTCTTACTGTATCTTTGAATGTCATTGCTTTGCCTGAATCTGATATCTGACTAGGCAGATTCTGTAAGTAGGCATGGCAATTACTGAAACAGAAAGTCTGTGTTTTAATTGATAAAGAGGAGCCTTATGATGTTTAAGAAATCTTTGTTTAATGTAGAAATTAATCAAGTAGGAATATTGAAACCCTTAAAGAAAAAAATATTCTCCTGGACAACAGATTTCAAAAAAATATCCAGAGAGAAACAACAAAAGATATTTCATGACTAGACGTTGATCTTCTGTCTTACTTGATTGACTCTCCTGAGTTGCTTCTTTGAGAAGTCAGGCTCAGCTGTAGCTGAGCTGTAGCAGTCAGCCTTCTTATGTTTGACATATGTGTACCTTGGATGCCTCCTGTGTGCCTGACAGCCTGTCAAGGTCAGCCTTTTGCTTATTTGTAATCTTAACGTGTTCCCAGATGTGAAGTGTTCATTTGGACTGATTCTTGAGACATTACCTTAGTGCTAAGAGAGTCTTTCTGAGCACTGTTGTGTGTTAGGGTATCCTTAACACGCTCTGGGTGGTAGTTCTGGAACTCCCTTGGAACTCGGGGCTAAGACGGCCTTAGTTCTTTCATTGTATTGTGAGAAATGCTTTGAAATACTGATGCAAAAAAAAAGTTTTTACAATTTGGTATTAAATTCACAGATCTGAAGAACTTCAAAATCCTCCTACCTTTGTGACTAGCTGACTTGCTGGAAGGCTAAGCCACCTTAGCCTTCGACACTTATACATCACAGTATGTATATCTCTTACCTGTTGAGAATTGTATGATGAGTCTTTTTCTCAATGCCAAAGCATGTTTCATGAGAGCATATAGAAATACCGAGGGTATGTTTCAGAAATGCATTACAATTTGAACTCTAAACTAGTTATTTGAAGCAACCTTCTGATTCTTTTGGAGGAGGAAGAAGAAAAGGAAAAAATTCTAACTGAACCTGCACTTCCCCTTTCTCACCTTCAGCTTCCTTTGAAATGACAAGTAACTCAGTTATATTTGTGAAAGGAAAGCTTTAATCTCCCCCCGAAACACCACTGTTCTTCTCTGTGTAAATGCTTACTCTTCACTTAATAAATGCTGTTTGCCCTGGAAACCATATTGGTACTTCAAAAATAGCAGTGTAACACTTAGTGCTTGAATTGGTGTTTGTCATTTTTATGCCGTCTGTCCCACTTTTATGGAAATGGTCAGGACAAAGAAATAAACAAAATAAACCTTTAAAATTGCAAGGCCTCAGGGGCAGCCTGACATGCCTGTTGCATTGCTACTGGAGAAGATACAGGCCACAGTTCCATTTTTAGGCTGTTTTTGAAAAACTCTGATCTTGGAGCTAAGATAGCTCTTTCACTAGATGGACAACAATGTCTTTGATAGCTGTAGTTGGTGTAAGGTAGGATGAGGCTTCTTACAGGTGCTAGGAAAAAAATGACAGTAATTTTTTTTTTTTTTTTTAGCTGGGGCATATTTTGCCCTAAATCTCTGTATCAGAATCTTTGTTTCCAGGCAGTCTTCTTTTAGATGTTAATGATGAATAGTCCTACACTTCCATTTAAAATGCATTAGTAACATCTTATGTAAATAGATACTGTATCCAGAACTAGAAGGCATGTGACTTGTAATTTATATGCGTTCTTTACAATATGGCTTAATTTTCAACAGATTATGAAACCTAGACCTTAACGTGAACATTTTAAAAATAAATTAAGGATTTACACACTTTTGTGTTTATTTTAAAAAAAGGTTTGATAGCTTATTCAAAGATTTAGTTAGTGTGATGAGAATAGTTTTCTCTTATATGTGTCAAAACCACATTGAAGCAGGTATAAATGTGAGCAGCTGAATTTAAAAGTGACAGTTTTCTAATAAGTTAAAATTTTGCAGTTGCAATTTTCATATAAATTTAGCATCACTTTTTTTTTTTTTTTTTTTTTTTTTTGTCCAACTTCATTTATAATTGTCATCCCAGAAGCAAATGACTTAAAATTTTAGGATAACGTCTGGATTTAACTGCATTAACAAATATATGTTTATTTTTTGGAATTTTTTCTTTGAAATTAAAATCATGACAGCTAAAAGAGAAATGGGGAGGAAACTTATTTCTGAAAGTATGAAAGATCATCTTACTGGAACCTTATGTAAATAGTTATGGATCCTTTCCGCAAGATAAAGTTATGAGACTTGGCATTATGTTGCCACAACAAAACTTAAATATAGTCATTCTCTTTAACAACTGTATTAATAGGGAAGAGTAGCTCTAAATTTCGTGGTACTGAAAAACTCTTTAAAGAACTTAAATATAAAAATGTTGTTGAACATAAAGTGCAACAGGTATAAGCTGCTTTGTCAGACCTGACAAACTTGGAGGGCTGTTTTTTGCTTATCTTCTTGGCTGGAGTCAGGAAACTACTGCAGAAGTTAGTAATCCTTTGGAAAAAAACTGCAAGCCACAAAACCCCCAAACCATACAAAAAAGTGCTCAGTTTTGCAGCAAGCTAAAATTGTTAATGACTCTGCAAACTTTTTAGCTATAGAATTATAAAATATGAACATCTTCTACCTTCAACTATAGAATTGTAAAATTTGAACGTCTTATCCTGTCATACCAATTCGACTCATAGCTTGGGTTGGCTCCTCTAATGTAATCTCAAATTCAATGGTTCAGTGCTTGTTTTCAGAAAGGTGAAAATACTGAGCTGTGGTTGAGAGAGCTGGTCAGGATTTCTTAGCAAGACATGAGGACCAGGTATTTAGCATGATTGACTTAATGTAATTGTTTTACCACAAATTCAAGAGAAAAGAGCCCAAAGGGGAAAATTTACCACAGCTTGTTTACGTAGTTTTCAAACAAACATGCCTAATGCCTCTCTCAGTGCTATATAATTTTTAGAGAAAGGGTTGTATATTGGTACTTTAAAAATCAGTTAATTGTAAATTAAATTTTTAATCTCTATACATCAATGTCAGGTACATGAAGTGAGACAGTTGTGTCAATTGTAAATTTTTCTAGATGTTTTTGAAAAGCTGTAGTAGTTATGTCTGGTTATTCCTGAAATACTGTTTGTGGAGAACAAAAGTTTTACTTCACTGGGAGATCTCTGTGTGTTTACTTGGGAAGATAAGATGCCAGCATCTGCCTTCTCTTAAAGGATTGCAACATTACTATATTTCTGAGAGTTACGACTGCAAAAGCTAGGTAGAAGAAAAGGTCTGTTGGAAGGATCTTGGAATGGTGCAGGACTGCTCATTAAAACCTTATTTACTTTTAACTCTGCTGTAGTAGCTTTCATTTGACTATGTTCTAGCTTGTTATGCAGTGAAGAATGCTTTCATATGATCAAGAGAATATAAGTTGTTTGTGAATACTCACAAACTTATTTTTAGTTCTCTTGATTTCCTGGCCAGTCTTGAAGTTAAGACCCAAGCTCTTACAATTGTGCTATAGTAAAGAAAAAACCCTTACTTGTCTTGGTCTTTAGTTTTCTTTTCCAGGTTGCTTCTTTGTTGAGAAGCCTTGGGCTGAAGAAACAAAAAGTGGATTTGATAGGGTTGTTTCGAAGGCGGTCTGTGAAATTCCTTTATTTCATTTGATTGCCTTTGAAAACAATTGGAGTAGTAGAATCAGCCAGCAGATACTAACCTACCTTGTAAGGTCATGCTTATCTGGTTATGTGATGATTATCTCCCTAAATGCTTCTTTTATTTCAAATGATGTAGTAGTGAAACAGATTATACTTAGATATGCTGGCATAAAATCAGGAAATGGGGTGATACAATTTAACAAGTATTTAAAACATTGAACTTGTTTTTGAAACTGAAAATGCGTATTGCCATGCATCCAGTGAGAAAGCTTTGAAGCAAGTGAGTACATTCATGCTAATTTTGTTTTACATTCACTACGTGAAGTTACCATGGTAAATATATGCCTTTTCAAAGACAGATACAAATAAATGTGTGTAAATGCAGATAATTTTTTTACATTATATATTAAATATATATTATATATTAAAAACCCCAACCAAAATACACAACCCCAAAAAAATACCTGAACCCTAAAATCATCTCACACAATGATATTAAGGTTGAAAGTTATGACCACACAGACATTAAGGAATAAGATGTCTGAAGATAATGTCCAAGTGTTTTGTCCCCAAGTCTGTAGCTAACTGACTGTCTAATGTAAAGTTGTCTGGTGCTATTCCTGGTTCCATGCGTTTCTTTCCAAGTCCTTAATTACTTTTCTAGGATGTATGGTAGTCGCATTGCATGATTCTTTTTTAAGCTTATACATTTTCTCCAACTTTTAAACAATGCATCTTTTGAAAAATTTTAATAGAAACACTTAGCTTTTGAGAGCTTTTGATATGTTTTATATTGATTTGGAGCTGTTAGCATAAGCAGTGACTGAAGTCATCATGTACAGAGCTTGACCATAAAAAGGTCAAGTTGAAGCAAGCTACAAGAATTTTCCTGATTTCTACAGTGGAAATTGTAGAGGGTGTAATTTTGATCCTATTAATGGAGAGTCTGCAGTTGAAGAATCAGACTGCCTGGATGCAGTGATGTTGTCTCTTTGCCCAGTCTCTCTTCCCTCTTTACATGTTTTATGTTTTTATATAAATCAATCAAAAATATTAGAAACCCCATGGAGGTTGTAGTAGAAGTGTATTTCATAATGCAAATGATGTGTAGTTTTTGTGAATTTGGGCACACGCATTCCCTGTTAATGACTGTTTAAATGTTTTAGTGCAGTTTAATCCTTGTTTTGTTTAGAATTTACTGTCAGTGTTATGGCATTAACTGATTCAGGTCAAAAGGGTTTCTTCCTGCAAGTTGTCAATCAAGCAGAGACTACTGAGTTGCAATTGGATTTTTCTGTGTGCTCTTGCTCCTTCAGAGGGCTGGTTGTTGACTGTCCTTTATTTTTAACTTTAAGTGGACACTTCATTACAGGCAGTTCCTATGCTATGGTTACTTATGTCTGTGTATCTTAACGTTTTTCCTGCCCCATCTTCTGAAGTCTGCTCTTCCACTGATCTGTGTGGTGTGGTTTCTTATTTTCTAATTCTAATTCTACTGTCAATGCAAACTGGCAAACTCTATAGCCATAATAGCATTATCATATCACTTAAAACATTGTTTCCTTTCCTTTAAACAGTAAACCTGTCAGGCCTACTTAGGTCTTCGTTAGCAACTACTTGATTAATTTTAGGCTAAATGACATAGCAAAAGATTGAAAGTCCCTGTCAAAAGAACGGTGTGAAACATCAGGTTACATTTAGAACACTTCAGCAGA
The DNA here is from genome assembly GCA_017589585.1 of Phylloscopus whistleri. Lineage (NCBI taxonomy): Eukaryota > Metazoa > Chordata > Aves > Passeriformes > Phylloscopidae > Phylloscopus > Phylloscopus whistleri. The sequence goes on along the minus strand of JADMLD010001485.1, from coordinate 4,915,116 downwards.
ATGCTCTGTGTGTGGATTTTCTGCCACACAAGGTGATTTTTTTTTGGCTAATATCCAAAAGACACATCTCTTGCTTACATGAACAGTGTATTGTAATTTCCATGGGAACTAGAGATGTGAAAACAGTATTTTTTATGCTGTGGCCTTCACAAAGTTTTTCAAATTCAGTGGAATTATGTGGGATTGTATTTTTAGGTCAGGTTTTGTAGTTAAGTGAAATACAGAATGACCTAAGTAAGGTTATGAATGCATTATTTTGTATCAGTTTGTCTATAGTCCTACTGAAACGGTTTGAAATTTTTGAGATAATTCTGCTTTCGAATAGCACATAAGAGCACATCCTGAGAAAGAGATTCTGGAGACAAAACCAGCATAATGTTCTAAATAGTTCAAATAGAAGAAGCCAGTACTGAGTTTGCAGGGTGTATATTAAGAAAAATGTTTAACAATAACAAAGCAGTAAATAATTTATATAGATAGCCTTTATAAAATTTCAGGCATCCACAGGGTGGATGACCTATCAGACCTTTTGACAGATTCCTTTTTCAAGACGTATGCAGAATGAATAACTGACTTGGCTGGTAGGAGGATAGAAACATTTTTAGTAAATATATTAATCTGAATTTAATTGCTTCTTATCTTCTTCCTATCATTTCATCTCTTGTTACTGCTCTGGAAGCAGTGTAGATCTGCTGTTTTTTAAAATTTTTGTTTTTATAGACTGGCTTAAAAAGTAAGTCTGCTTTCCACTTCTCCAAATGAGTAGCAACCTCCTCTAATTTTGCAGAAAGTCTATAGATATTTTTGGCTTATGGAAGCATGCTGTGATTGAAGATTGTTCCTTAAAGCAAAATAGAGTAGACAAGCCTGCAAAGGAACTTCCAGATACTTGGAGGCTGATGTGACTTGAACAGTTATGATATAGTTTCATCAGTTATAAAAGAGATTTTAATAACAATTAGTGCTGCTTTTTTGCTAGTTTTAGAAATTTGTTCTAACATACCATTGTTGTGATCATTAGAATCTGAATTTCAGTTTTAAAGTTTGAATGTTGCTTGTAATTAATATTTATTTGTTCCTATACATGTAAGTAGAGAAGTTCTCATCATCTTTAAGGTCTTAAAGTACAGCAGTTCTCTTCCTGCTAAAGGTCTTTTAGTACAGTCATACAAAATAGTCCTCTTTCTTTAGTGTTCATGTAAAGAAGCTGAGCTCTTTGGTTTTGTGTTATCATGATCAGTAGCTCTGTAGCTGTTCCTCTTAGAATTTGCTTATCTTGAACACTGGAAGCAAAAAATATGTGTACTGCTTTGGAAGATTTTGTTCTTAGCACTGTCGATTTGTCTAACACATATGCACTTTGTTTTCTGGGTGCACTTCTGGTCTGGTTTGTTGCTGCATTATATGTGATATATTGCAAAGAATACACAGTGATCTTTTTCCCTGTGTTCCCAACTAATTGCTTCAGTTCCTTAACGTGAAGGATTCTAGCTAAGCCTAGTAGAGGCTTTAGTTCACTTATTTTTTTGATTTTTTTTTTTTTAATTTTTTGAACTGTACTGGTGACTTCTCTTAGAGGATGTTATAGAAATGTGTACTGTTATTTTATGTAGACTGAGTTTCATTTTTTTTCTGGCAGTAAATGTGTTAGTAAGTTAATTATAATAATCTTACTAGGTTCATGCTCTGATGCATTTTGTCCTGTTGGCTTTTAATTGCTTCAGTTCATATCACTTATGCTGTCCCAAATCTGTTCTCAGTGGATGATTCCCTAATGTTCATTTCATCAAAGGGCTCTTATTTTTTCTTTAGTCAATAACAGAAAGGCCTGGCTTGAGAAGCTTTAGTGATAACATCCTTTCAGCTCTGTATGTCTTTCCAAAATCAGTGACTGTTACTCTTTCTTTATAAAGGATATACTCTTTACCTACTCTGCATTTCTCCTACTAATCACAATCATTTGAATCAAGTTTAAGTATCATATTATGCCTTTGGAATCTAGCTAGGTTGAATGAATAATATTTTCTTGGCATTAAAAAGTCAGTTATTTTTCTGAACAAAGTCTGTTAAATTTCTCTGGTACTCTCTACTCCTTATTAATTTTCAGCTTATTTGAATTTTTTGACTTTCTTTTTCTCCGATGTCTTATACTCTTCTTGAAAAGCAGGGTTTCACTGTTTCATAGTATCTATTGATAACAGGTCAAAAAGACTTATTACTGAGCTCACTGCGTAGGTGTTATTATTCTGATTTCATACAACAAATCATTTTGTGCATTTAAGACATTGCTTTGTGTACAAGCTTGACAGCTCTATTCTCCCTGGTTTGGGGCAAATGATAAGCTTTCCTCAAAACTGAAAGGAAAAGAGTCTTCTATTTTTCATTCTCTTATTTTGTCAGCATTCTTCCCTTCAGGATATACCAATTGCCACATGTTTCCTTGCTAGCAAAAATATGGGCAAATTGGACACTTAATTCTTGGAGCTGAGACTAAAAATAATCTTTACTTACTCCTCATTGTTTAGTATCACTGGTTCTTCCCCCTTTGTAGCTGTAAAATCCTTGCTACTTGCTTTGCTACCAGGAGTGTCTTAACACATTCACTTTTCACAGCCTTTTGTTGTGACACAGCCTTTGTTGAAGCATTGGAACAGGATGCCAAGAGAAACTGGAGGTCTCCATCCCTGAAAGCGTTCAAGGCCAGGTTGGATGGCGCTCTTAGCAACCTGGTCTAGAAGGTATCCCTGACCATGGCAGGGGGTTGAAACTATGTGATCTTAAGGGTTTTTTCCAACCCAAACAAGTCTGTGATTCTGTGGCAGCTCTTAATTAACCAGTGTGTTTTCTGTAGTCGTGAGCAGTTTCTTCCCTTCACAACTGATATCCTTATATGCAGCAGGGGAAGGTTCCAGACAGAATAAGCACTTTATATCTTCTTAAGATACAGTCTTTATGTAGTTCTTGCATCTTCGATTTAAATGAGATGGAGAGGGGAAGGCAGCTTCCTTCTTGCTGAAATTCTTTATCTAGCCTGCTGAAGTAACAGCTTCACTCATTTACTATAGCTTCCCTTTTTGCAACTTAATGTTTAGTTTCTGTTTCAAATGCCTAGCTCCTCTATATTAGCTTTATTATGGAAAAAGTTCTATTGCAAGTTGTCACTTATTAATCCTGAAATAGTTTTATTGAAAAGAAAATTCTACTGGGTAGCACACTCTGGTTGACTTTGTTCTTTAATTTAGAATAGTAATTATATCTTGGAAGGTTATCCTTAGCAGTAGTTTTTTTTTTTCTTATAAGGATCTTTATTTCCAGGTATTTGTACTTCAGACTTGACAGGTTGTACTGAAAGGTCTTAGAGTTGCCCTTTCCAAAAGCACTTTTTAAAACCAGATTCTGGGCACGTTTAGATTAAAACTATTTGCACTGTACTTGTCCCCAAATAGTAGAACACTTTTCCTTTACATAAGAAGGAAATGTTTTCCAGTTAACACTCTAATTTCCAGGGATTTCTTGAAAATGGTCCATCCAAACAATTTCTTGATAGAAAGGATTGAAAAACCCATCATCTTAGTAGTTGTATTTTTTTTTCTTGTGTTTTTCATTTTTCCCCTCACCATGGTTAGCAAATAGGTCTTCTTACATGTATTGTTTTCTTTGTAAAACAAAAGGTATTCAAAACTTAGGCTGAACCCTGAAATTCTATTTATGAAGGACTTGAGCATTAGGAAGCTTGACACTGATGTTTCCTTTGTTGTAGGAAGGGTAAGGGAACAGAAATCTCTGTGCATAAAGTATTTCTTTTGCAATTTTTACTTTATTTCTGCAAAGCTTATTATTGTGGTGAAATTCTGTCTGCTTTCCACCTGCTTTTCCAAACTGTCTCCCTTTAATACAGTGAGCTTTCTATATGCAAAAAGCAGCACAAAGTTGTAACTTTGCTCTGGTTAGTTGAATCTCGCTTAGACTAAATTAATTCTGCATTCCTGACTGTTGTGATGTTAGTGTCACTTGCTTGAAGTTCTGTTTTTATTTTCCATCTCTTTCTGTGAGATACTTCTGTTCATTTCTTCTGGAATAGTGGGCAAAATAGAACATAAAACTTGCATTGGTTTATGTTCCTCTTTCTCTAGTTCAGAAACCCGCTTGACTTGTAGGGAAATTACCTGTAGTAAGAAAGACCTGAAAGCAATAGATGTAGCAGCCTCTCTCACTGGGGGGATGTGCAGGGGTATGGTTGTGTTGTAAGACTGTGGGGGAAAGATTTAGAATTCTTGCCTTTGTCTCAGCCTGTAAGAGAGTGAAAACAGTACCTAACTCACAGGATTTTTGAGGCTTGATTTGTTAACTTTTTAAAGTAATGCTGATGGCCTCTGGAAGGTGCTGCAGAAGTGTAATAGGGTTGCTGTCTGAAGGCTGAATATCATTGTTCTTTGTTTTGTTTTGTTTTTCCCCTTTCCTGGCAATATATAGGCCTACCGTAGTTAGGGAAAGAATTTTGTTTCGTGTCTCTTTAAAGAAAATGCAAAAGTGCTTTTCTGGGGAGAATAGAAAGGGGCTTTCTGAAGAGGTGCTGAAGACATGAAAATTCAGAGTGGTGATTGGTCACCTCTGCTTGATTGACAGGTTGCAGGGAAAAACAAAAACCCATTTGTTCTGGCTTAATGGAACTGGAAAACAGAAAATGAGTATCAGGTAAAAATTCCTTTTTTAAAATCTTTGCAGTTCTCCTATAAAAGGTGGAGTTTTTACACAAATTTACTCCTTCCCCACTCCAATAAATTAGGAGAAGGAATTCCAGAAACAGGTAGTTGCTAAGCTGTGTAATGTGGGTTGTCTATGTCAGTGCGTTTTCCAGGGGGCAGGTGTTGTGGAACCCCGCAGCAGCCGCTGCTACTGGGGTAGCTTAGCAAGAAGGCAGAGGATGGAAAGGGTGTAGTGACTAAGCCCTGAACTGGGCCCAGCTCTGGTTAGGCTCATTAGCAGGACGTTCAAGGGGAAGATTTTATTTTCACTTCCTATACTGTGCCTGCTTTGTGGATAAAGTCTGTCAGTTTCTACTGCTATCAATTTAGAATCTTTCATGAGCATTATTACAAAATTCACTGGAAAGTGAATAGCTAAAAAAGAAGCTTTGTTTTAAAGTAACTTCCATCTAGCAATATACTGCCGTACAGATTTTATAATAAATTTCAATGTCAGCAGCACACTTTTGAGAATCATAATTGAAAATTATTAATTTCTGTTAATTATTTTGTATGTTGATGTATTTCAGATTGAAGGACAAGGACATGGTGCAGTTTTTGACTGCAAGTGCTCTCCTGATGGACAGCATTTTGCATGTACTGATTCTCACGGTCACCTTCTGATTTTTGGCTTTGGTTCCAGTAGCAAATATGACAAGGTACAGTGCAAGATATTAATCAAAATGTTTGTCTGTGTTGAATGCATTTGTGCAAACTTTTGTTCGGAGCTTCATTTCAAGAGGGCATGTCTTGACACAATTTTGAGCCATTAATATGGGATGTTTTGGATGCCTGTTGTTGACAATGAGATATCTTTCACTGTCTTTTTTTAAATTGTGGAAACATTCTGCTAAGCTACTGTTTACAAACAGTATAATAATACTGTATAATAATCAAAATTATGATAGTAATTTAAAAACAGATTTCAAAATTAACCAGTCACTGTCTTATTCTCTTAAGTGACAAAGTTACAAATATCTACTAATGGCTCCACATGGGTAATGGGAATAAGCTGCAGTAGAACTGATAATAGTTACACATTTTACTTGAAAAGTTTTTTTCTGGTTCTTATATACCACCCCCCCCCCCCCCCATGGGTGTGTAGTAGAACTAATTCCTGCTATCTGTATTTAAATATTGCATAGCCTGTGAGAGAATTATTTACAAAAAATGTACTGTTTTAGTGATGCAGTTTTGTGTCTGTTAATGAAGTACCATCATGGATGCCTTTATGCTTACACATCAATATTCCACCATTAGTGTGATTAAAATATTATACCTTTATTCTAATGTCATAGTCTACATTGTGTATTCTGAGTGTGGGTGTCCTGCCACAGACCCTCATGACTGTAAAGATATGTGATGTTATTTTTTTTCCGTTGTGGAGGAACATGCTCTGGGAACCATGCAGGTTTGGAGTGTCCACAAGATCTTAGTTCTTCTTTAACTGCCCAGGAAAGAAATTAGGTGTGTCTCTTCTCCCTTTTCCCAAGACTTAAATAGACCTATCTGCTCCATTTTCATCGCTGCTTCTGGTAGCTGACACCTGAATGCTGTTGGTGAAGTATTTTGGATCTGTTTTTTGGATCTTTTTCTTGGATCTTTGGATCTTTGGAGTCAGGCTGGTTTTGAAAACATTTTGGCAAACAGCAGTGCAGAGGGACCTGAAGGAGGGAGAGCAAAAGGAATTTTAGTCTTTGTCTTGTAAGCTACTGAATTTCTTTCTGTAGTCTTACAGAAGGATTTGCATTTGGGGATTTATTTTTTCTCCTTGTTTTCAATTATGATTTGAAGTCCTCAGTACTAAGCTGCTGTTGGTATCCCTCAGTTATTACTATCTTTGCATTTCCCCTTCCATTCCAAATAAAACAAAGAAGTAGAGCCATCACAAGCAAGGAAAATCAGAATTATCAGACAATTTTCTCTGTGTTTCAAGATTCTTACTGTTCCAGACTTTAAAGCCTGTTGTAATAGGAACATTTTTCTTACCATGTCCATGGAATGTTTCAGGTTTCTTTTTCTCTTCAATTATTTTGGAAGTATATAGTTCTCTGCTACTTTGAAATACTGGAAATTAAATTGAAACTGTGAGTCTTTTGGTCTTTGCTGGGATAGATCAGAATTTTCCCTTATACTGCCATTTGAGAATTTACCTGGGAGGGATTAAATCTGTTTGTAGAATGAATACAGTTGCTTTTCCCTGTTTGAATTCTACAGGCCCTTGTCTGTCTTGGGGTTTTTGCTGCAGCCCCTGAGAAAAGATTATGTTTTAAATTTTTCCCTTATTGAATGATTTAAAATAATCCTCTACAGCTGTTGCTGTGCCAATGTTACTCTTGGCATTCTTGATCTTAGAAGAAATGGGAGCAAATAGGACTTATATTTGTTACAACTTTAATCTCAGTCTTCCACTCACAGAAAACTCAGCTTGGAAGTGTCTGGTGTCTTCCATGTGTGGTTTCATCAGCTCCATTTTTGTCTGACCTGATTTATGGGAAAATGTAACTACAGGTAGGTAGGTGCTGGAGATGGCAGGGTTTTTTTCTTTCCCCCTCAGATACTGGGGAGGGTTTCAGACATCTTGTCAGACTGTTTTCTAGTAGGATATGTGTTTTTTGGCCTTTAAAGTATTTCCCATCTCTCTGGGGAAATGAATTTTACAGAAGAAAGAAGGGTGGTAACCTGTCCTGTATTCCTGCATTTTTGAATTGACAGTGCTTATAGCTGTGATAGTGTTAACTCTACTGAGAGAACAAGCTCTTGTTTTTCTACATCTTTGTTTTTTCATGTTATGTTCAGATGGTATCTACATTTCCTACTTGACTGAAACCAATGCCTAGGCTTTCTTTCCCCTGCAGTGTGATCTTGGCCATAATGAAGATGAATGGGGTGGGGTGTTTGTTTTTTGTTTGGTGTTTATGTTTTTTGTTTGTTTTTTTTTTTTTTTCCTTTGATGAAACATATTTTTGTGAAATAATTATTTTGTGGCAGAAAATAAAAAGAATACATGTGCTGCTTGTTTGGGGTTTCTTGAGCTAATTTTAGCTGAAATCTGAGTGTGTCACCACCAGAGCTGAGCCGAGTTCACTGTCAACAGGGTATATGTGCACTTCAGAAGTTCTGATTAGGTGGAAACTTATCCAGGAATGCCTAGCAGTTCTAAAGTGTAAGGTACTATTCTGTTGATTTAAAATCATAGAATGTTCTGAGTTGAAAGGGACCCACTAGGATAAAGACCAACTCCTAGCTCTGCACAAAGCACATCATATGCCTGAGGACATTGTCCAAATGCTTTTTGAACTCTGGCGGGCTTGGTGCCATGACCACTTTCCTGGGGAGCCTGATCTCTGAGCTTTCTAAGGCATTTGTTTCTGCAGACTGCCCAAACCACAGTACTTAGCTGCAAGTTGGCAGTTCATGTATGATGGATTGGTGCAGTGCTGGGGAAAACCTCTTTGTGTAACTGTGCCCATTTGGAGAAACTGAGCATTTCAAATGTGCGATTGGAGGAGAATCAGACTCTGTGCTCATTCCTAAGCTGAGTTTGTGAAGTTGTATGAATAGAAGACTCATATGCAAATGGTGATGTGATATCATCTTATTGTCATGTATTTGATCTCTAATAATATATAAACAAGTCTCATTGTTAGTACTTGTGGCTGGTTTTCTGATGGAATGTCTAATTCTTCTGATTTTTCTCAGGATATTTTCCTGGATTCCAGTAGGGATGTTCTACCTGAGAGCTGTCCAGAGCCTGTGTTCTCCAAGAAATGCCACATTATCTTATGGAATAGAAAATTGTTATTTACTCTCTCTATTATGCTTGGTTGCAATATAGGGTACACAGAAGTGTAATTGCAACAAAGTCCCTTGTGATCTTGTACCAGGTCTTCTCTTTGCTCGCAAAACCTGGGTTGCAGACTACACTGTACAGCCAAGACACAACATAATAAAACTCACAGATTGTATGACCTTGCCATTGGAAAAAAGGTCTTTTTTTCTCAGTGTGGGAAGTACTTAATAGGAAGACTTATACTAGGTGGAAGTAATGCGTATTCTATTATGGTTTTCAGAGACATTGTAAGTCCTCTTAGGGGACCTGTCTCTATCATATTGAGCTATTGTGGGATGAAGAAACAAAGGTGTTAATCAGGCCTTGATTCTGTCAGTCAGACACATGAAAGCATTTTTATCTTTCTCATTCAACCTCTGTTAACAAAGAATCTGGCAGCAAGATTTCATCAGTTGGCTTTTTACTGCCGTGGGATATCACCTTGTCCATATGCATTTTGTAAGAGTTGTCTTTTGAATCTCTGAAGTGAATCCTTTTCCATTGCATCTTTCTTTGTATCTTTCCAATTTCTTCCCGTTGTTTTTTTTTTTCTGAGTTTTTGTGAGGTCTAGACCCCATGATTCTTAAGACTTTTCCCAATTCTTTTTTTTTTTTTTTTTTTTTTTTTTTAATCCACTTCATACGGATGCACTTTCTGATGATGTAATTGACAGATGTCTGCTGTCATCTTCATTTTCTGGTCTTCTTGCTTCCAGGATGGGAGACATTTTTCATTGAGAAACCAGACCTCTGAGTAGCTGCTATAATCTCTGCCTTACTGATTTCTACATAACTAGTTACTGGAAGCTGTGTTATGGATTGGTCATGATAGAGCATAGTCTCCAGAAATCAGATGTTCTATGATCTGATGATGGCAATCAGATGTTCTATGACAACCTGGGCATTCCTCTCTCCATGCTCAAAAGACAAGATTTTTTTGAGATGTTTATGTATTGAGTCAATCATGTAATTGTTTTATACTGCACTGGAAGCCTTAATTTGTGTGAATGATGATTTTATGATTTGATTTTCACTTGTTCATCGTGAATACATGAGCTGCCAAAGAGTTTGCTTGCCAGTAGATGGTCCTGGGATGTGTAGTATATGCATCAGCTTCTATTCACTTTTTCTTTTCTTCTTGTGCTTCAATATCTTTCTTATTACACAATACTGCCAATGAGGGCTGGAGCATACATCTTTTTATATTTATTTGGACAAAAATTCTTCAGTCTTGAGGGTCTGTGGAAAGTCATCTATAGTAAATTAGGAGCAGGTGGACAGAAATAAAAAAGAAAACTTAGTGGAAAAAAATCAATTTTTATCTTGGTTTTATTTTATTGACTGAAACTTTTTCTAATATCTAGCATTATAGTAAGGAGATATATATAGATGGTGTTAATATATTTGGCAACACCCTGATATAATAAATATTTTCCCTAGTCTTCTGCCTGAGCCATATCTCAAGTCTGTGACACAGTTTTTTATTATCAGAAAATTTATTCATATATTCAGACTACAGAAGAAAATTTATAAACTAATACATTAATGCTGTATTTGGTCAGCTGTCTTCTAGTAGTTAAATATTATCCCATTCCCCTATTCTTTAAATGCTTCCTACCCTCAAACATGTGGATTATTCTCTTTGCAGTGTAATATAGGAAAGAGTACTTTGAAACAAAATAATAATGGAGTCATTAAATGTTCCCCTTTAAACTGAAATAAGCACATCAGCTTATAGCCCTGTTTTTTGAAAAAGTGACCATGACTACCACTGTTAAAATACTTTTGGCAGTTCTCTTCTGTATGCTTTTGTAATAGGTTCTTTTAAAAAATTACAAAATGGCTTTGTTTACAGATAGCAGATCAGATGTTCTTTCATAGTGATTATCGGCCTCTTATCCGTGATGCCAACAACTTTGTCCTGGATGAACAGACACAGCAGGCTCCACACCTTATGCCTCCCCCATTTTTGGTTGATGTGGATGGCAACCCTCATCCTGCAAGGTATCAAAGACTAGTTCCTGGTCGTGAGAACTGCAGGGAGGAACAGCTCATTCCTCAGATGGGAGTGACATCTTCAGGTATGGAAAATTTCACTTCACTGAACAGTAGTCTATCTAGTTACCTTCAGTTGTTCTACACTTTCACTTTGTCCTTTTTCTTCATTTATGGGCACAGTAGTTCATGTGTATGGAAAAATGATAATGTCTTTGGTACTGATTACTTGTGACAATTTCATTTACAGTATTGTCATCAATCAAGTTGGCACTAGTTGATGCTACAACACCAGTTAGCTCAGAGTTCTTTTCATTACTGGAGCAATATATAATGCTGTGTGAGCTCTCAGTTATCTCTTTGGGATAAGATTTCCTGCTTTAGAAAACCTAGGAAATAGATTGATCTTCCACAGATAGTTAAAAAAAGTAACACCTACAAGAGCAGAAAAATGAGAAGACATCTGAAAGAAGCAAAAATTCTCTTCCTCTTTAGTTGATGACAGTCATTAATTTTAAGCTTTGGTGATTTGGTTAAAGAACTGAAGACTTGATAAAGATACAAAATCTAGGAAGTTCATTGAAAGTTTTATTCTCATGCACATGACATGAGAAGAACATGCATATATTGGGCCAATGGCTGGCTGTTTGAAACTGCCTAAAGGTGTTTCACATGGGTAGGGATGGAAAAACAATGCCTACTTATTAGGTGTCACTAGTTTGATATTAGTATGAATAAGCAAACGGTGACTGGTGAAAGTAGCTTTAAATATTTTCAAAATAAGCATTGTTAACAATTTGGATATTCTTGAAAATATGAGAAAACTGTTCCTGTAAATTGTAGTTTATATGTTCATGATGCTTAAGCCTATGGTGTGTCAGACATTCCAGGAAGGGTAACTGAGAGTGTTTTTACCAAAAAATCTCTTTATCCTTATTTGTAGACCTCAGGGTTATAGGGCAGTGAATATTTAAATATTTTTAGGGGAGGATTTCCATATTTCCTCCAAAATTACAGGAAGAAATGCTACCTGAGAAGCAACTGTAAAAAGGAAAATATCCTTCCTGGTGTATGTGAATTTCTCAGCTAGTGGCTTTGAAACAAAATTTGATATTTAGGGAAGGATGTTACTTTACTTCATTGTTAAAGTGTGAATCCATTGCATTGTGAAATTCTCCAAATTTGGAAGTGTCCTGGGAACATTCTTTGATATATTTTGAAACAAATCAGATTCTGCACACAGACCCAACAAAATTAAATGTAGTGATCTGTCTGTATGACGCATGAATGCCTTTAGGAAGATGATGCCCTTAGCATTTTGTTTAATAGCAGGGAGCCATCTGCCAGATTGATAGGTGATGGAGAGACACAAGACTATTTTCTACCTTTTTACAATATAGCAAGAATGCAGTTGTATGCAGACCTAAACAGCGTTTATATATTTTATATGTTCCCTTCCACTAAGTAAGTTCCTTTCCCTTCTGAAGCTTTGTTGTGGGATTTGATGCATCTCACTCAGAGCACTGACCATTTATTTCTTGTTAAGTTTTCTGTAGGAACTTCTAAGAGTAGGGGGAATTCAGATAGTCATACTTGATTTACTGCCTTGATGAAGATGAAGCTCCTTTAAACCAGATGTTTTGTAAAAATCAAGTATACACCAATGTCCTCTTTATTTCATTTAAAAAGAAACCACTTGCTGTTTCTTGCTAAGGCATTGTCTCACAGGCTACATACATAAAAACATTCATTTTGTTTAGATAGCAGTTTCCTTATTTAAGATCATTCTTGGGTTATTAGTAGTATTTCCCATTGTTCTCAGTAGACAGTATGTCTGCTCACGAGATCGACAAATCTGTCTAGCTTACATGAGTCAGAAAACATCCATCCATGGTTATACCAGAGCTCATTCCATTATTTCAATATTCTGCTGCTTTAGGGAAGTTGACTTCAATAACCTTTAAAGCCTGAGACACAATCTTAAATGTTTATGGGGTTTTTTTTCTGTGTACTGTTAAGAGATAACAGCTTCTGTGCAGCCACATAATCAAAGCTCTTCATTTCATAGCACAATTACTGTAATATCTAGTCTTTGATCTTGCAAAGTGCAGTTTATACTGTGATATTTCTTTGGAATCATGCTGGAGAAATAATTTCTGTATCTTGTTTCTTTGAACATTGTTATTTCTCATTACAAAGTTTTGCAAGTTCTGCTTCTCTTGGCTAGGGCTTCCCACCATTCACACCACTCCACCATCTCACTATTCTGTGTGGAGATGTCTGACTTCTTTTTGAATCAGCACTGTAACCCTTGTCTTTTTCTCTATACTTCTCTAACTGTTTTTTGTGATCATTGTAAGTATAAACCCAGGTTTTGTGTTCGTGCTTATGTGCGGTATATTTTGCTTGCTGCTTAGAAACAGTATTATCACCTTGGAATCACTTCTTTGGAACTGTTACCCATCTTCTATTCACAAGACCTACCCGAAAAGAGGTTTCTTGCTGTTTTACATACCAAAGAAAATTACCATTACTTCATCTTTGTGGTCATTATGTCCACGTGGAGCTCAATTAAACATTTTTAGTGCTTGGTGTTCTCCAGTTTAGATAATTATTTTCTAATTCAGTTAGACCTTCTTGATGTAGTTCTTTCATTGAAGCTTCTAAAGTGTTTTTTAATGCATTTGAGGCAGGCTAATCTTGCATTTGAACAATTTGCATTGACTGAGCTGACAAACAACTGTTGTGTTAAGCTTCTGTGGCTTGCTGGCACTTGATCAAATTTAACCTTTTATTAGAAATGAAATGTAGTCATCTTGACATTGCTCCAGAAAATAATAATGTTCTCAAATATATTAAAAAAAGAAGTTGTCCTATTTTAAGAAATGGCCATTAGAAAAATAAGCGTTACCCCACAGTTACGTGCATGATAATTTACTGTACTTGTTTCAAAGCTAAAACTTAGATGAGCTGTCTGTAACATTAATTTCCTAAAAATTTACATTTGTGTGTTGTTCTTCTATATATTTTATTTCACAGGATTGAATCAAGTTCTTAGTCAGCAAGTAAACCAAGAAATTAGTCCATTGGATAGCATGATTCAAAGACTTCAGCAGGAGCAGGACCAGAGACGTTCTGGGGAGGCAGGAACCAGTAGTACCAGCCGGATAAGCAGAGGTAGATCACTGGGGGATCGGTGCTGAGGATGGGAGTTGGAAAACATAAATCCCTTTGTATTTTCCATGATCTGTGCATTTTGTTGAACTAGTAGAAAGGAGGTATGGAGCTGTAGAAGATAGTACAGCTTTCCTGTAGTTTTTTTTTTCTTTGCCTTTGCAAAGTGTTCGGGTTCTTAACATTACAGGTTTATCTTTGTTATTGTCTCCTCACTCAGGAAATTGCAGCAGCTGCGTTCTCTTAGAAGTAACTACCCTACTGTTTAATCTGGAATTGGCCATCTAGTTGTTTGAAATCTGACTTCTTTAAAATAAGGACACAGGAGGAAGGAACTACTTATTTCTCTGCAAAGCTGTTCCACGTTTCAGTGTCTTGCATTAGAGTACACAGTAGTTTTCAACACTTAAAAAATTACAGTTAGCAACCCACCAGAGTAAGCAAAATTAGCTTGTATGTGTAAGGGTATGGAAAAATGTTGATATTTTTCTACTATGTAGGTGTTTGAAGACTCTTGCATGTGTGTGTGGTTTTGTTTTGGGTTGGTTTGGTTATTTTTAACCTCTTTACCATTTCAGTTTCTTGTCTGTAAATTTTACAGCTTTATTCCTAATTTCCAGTGTTGAGGCTTTCTTTTTTTTGAAGGTAGAAGACTGTTTAAGGAGCACGCTGATTCAGTGAGATAGCTCACTGTTCTATAACACAGATCTAGAGTGCAGTAGGAAGAGTCAGCTTTGCATAAATGTTTTCAAAGGTATTTTTAAAGAAGCAAACATTTGCTTCACTTCAGATTGTTGGTACATCTGCTTCTTTTCAATGTGAATTTTTAAACAGAGTGCTGCAGCCCAGTAGCTGTTTGTGCTGTGTTATGCTGACTGTAGAAACTGCTGAAATACTTGCACTCAGTTAATATGATTTCTTTTGAAGTAATAGATCAAGTAAAGTTAATTTTCTCATTTCATTCCAAGCTTTTCTTTTCAAACGCTTCTCTAAGAATTTCAGATCAAGAACTATTGCTTTTTAACTTTTTAGGGTCCGTAAGCTCTACCTCAGAAGTCCATTCCCCACCAAATATAGGGTTAAGGCGCAGTGGACAAATTGAAGGTGTGCGTCAGATGCACAGCAATGCACCAAGAAGTGAAATAGCCACCGAGCGGGACCTTGTGGCTTGGAGTCGCAGGGTGGTAGTGCCTGAATTGTCTTCTGGTGTGGCCAGGTAAACATAGAGAGAGAATTTTACTGTAGTGAACTTAATTAAATGGAAGAGTTTTGGGATTCCTATCGCCATTCTCACTGTTGTTTGATTTCTATTTTGTCATCTCCAATTTCCTTTAAAATCAGTTTCCCTTTGAAATCACTTGTTTGTGTATCACTTGAAAAATCTTGGAGTTCCAGAAGGATTGGGAATAAAAATTGTCCATTTAATGAATGACACAGTAATAGAACTTGTATAGGCAATGGACTCTAGTTGCCTTAATATATTCTGACTTGTAGCGTAAGATTACATGCTTTAATTCCTGTCATCATATGGCATTTTATGGCTGGAATACTGACCTAATCTATTAAGTGCCTGAGATGAATTTTGGATTCCAAACTGGAACTTTAATTTTTTCAGTAATTACATTTTGTGATGAATACTTTAATCAGTAAGTCAGAAAACCTACTTGCCATAGTCAAACATAAACTGCTCTTTTTAATGAAATAAGATGAAAATCTTTGTTTGAAAAAAGCTAACTTAAAGCCATATGCTAATTGTAAAGAGAACTGCTGTTCAAAGAATGTAATAGATGTTGAATATCTCTCTATTCCTTGGTTTGGAATAAATCCTCTTGTAGTAATGTCCTTTAAAACTAACATCTCAGTTTTCTTTCTTCAGTAGGCAGGAAGAATGGAGAACAGCAAAGGGAGAAGAGGAAATAAAGGTGTATAGATCAGAAGAGAAAAGAAAACATGTAATGACTCACATTCCAAGAGAAAACAAAATACCTACTTTCTCTAAGGTAAGCAGTCCACCTGTAACTTATCACAGAATGAAGCACAAAATTTAATTCAATTTGTTGGGCCACATAAATTTACATTCCTCTTCTCAGTTTTAAATTTACATACCGGGGTGCAGGAGTTTGTTTACCTCCCCAGAATGAGGAAGCCTGTCTGTACTGACATTTCAATGTGTTCTTAATAACAAACAACGTGGATTGTTTTCAGAAGTGGGGGGAAATCCCTGCAAATCTGGTGTTAGGGACATGATTTGCTGCAGGGAGTCTGTCACTGTTAATCAATACACCCTGCTGCTGCTGTCTGTTTGACATACTGTTCTGTGGAAAGGTTCTGTTAAAACTCAAGTCACAGTTCTTAACACATTAAATACATGTCCAAATAGAGAATTGGGTATTTTCTCTCATGGTACCCTAAAAATCATATTGTGGGCCGTTATGGGATATATCTAAGTCATGCTTTTTTGCTAGAGCTAGGAGTACATTTTCAGAAAAGATGAAAACAGGATGGATTAAGTAAAAGGAAATAAGTTGTATTAAGAATTAAAATGTCATAAGTTACTTGGTTTTTTTTAATATAACTTGCAAAAAATTTTAATCTTACATCTTTTTGCTGGTTAAAAAAAATTGAAGGATATATATTCTATATTTACAGAAAGCTTTTATGTCTTCTTTGTTTAAAATTAGTATTAACTATGAATTGCACATGCTTATTTATGCTTTTATAGCTAAATAACCAACTATGTTTTTGTAATAAAGGAAGTAAATTTTAGCCACCATAAAGGAGAACCCATGCTTTGGGTTTTGTAGTATCCTTAATGTAGAGGAGGCTGTTTTCACCCTCAATCAAAAGCTTGTAAAATAAAGCCTTCAGGAACACCTGCAAAAGGGGGCAATTACAATTGAAAAGCAAAAATCACTTATGGGATCTAAGGTGGAAAAATGAATAAATTAAATAAAGAGAACAAGTATGCAAAGGACTGCAGCTCTTAACTTTATTAGAGTACTATACTTTATGCCTGTGCTGTTTATTACTTGCTTTCTTGTGAAGGAAGGAACTGAGATTGAAAGCAATCTGAAATAAGCAAATTCCAGATGCTTTCTAGTGATTCTGTGATTTTTAATAATGATGACTTAATTTTATATGTAGTAGAGTAAATTTGAGATTAGGAAGTTTATATTTGATGTTAAAATTAAGTATTGTTTTGTTACTATTTTCATACTCAACCAAACTAAAGATTTCAAAAGAAGTGATATGAAGGCTCCCCCACCCACAGTCCTCACAGTAATTTTACTTTAAATTTCTTTATTAAATATATTTCTTACTTTTTCCTTCAATTTTTTTCTTGTATTAAAATTTGACTGCATTGCTATCTTGAAAAATGGTACTGATGCACGCTTTTCAGTTTTGCAGTCACCAACATTGACTGTTTTTCCAAGAAACACTGAAAAAAAGTTTGTTCACCTTTGTCTCCAGTTTTTATACGTTGAGGAGGAAGCTTTATACCACATGACAGGACTCATTAGTGAAATACCAGGACATCAGAAGTCTTTGTAATTCTTATTTTTCTTTTGGGAGTAGTAGAAAATTGGCCTGACAAATTCAGATTTTAACAAAGTTTTTTCCTGTCTTGAGGGGATGTATTTTGGTGCTGAATTACACACTTTTTTTAGTTTAATTAAACAGTTGCACTGCTCAAGGGTTTCTATTTTTTTTCCCTGTCTTTAGGTGCAGCCTAGTCAAAAGATCCTTCCTGATAATGTGAACTCATACCAAATTACCATTAAATTTCTAATTGGGTTACAGTTTTCTTCTAAAAATCACTAGGATATGAAAGTTTAACAGAAGAGGCTAGCTGGTCCAGCATTTTGGTTTTTACTTTTTGATCTCTTTGAAACAAAGAAACTTAAGGTAAATGTTTTTTAAAATCCTATTAAAAAAAAAAATTTAGTCTCCAAACTGTAGCAGTAGCACTGAATCTTTTGAGCCCCATATTTTTATTGCAGATATTTATGTCCTTGAAATCCTTCAGAGCAACTACTACTTAGAAATAACAGTTTCATATATTTACACCTGGTGGGTTTTGTGATCTGGATTCTGGACTCTCAGAATGTGCAGGAGAGAACTTGGTAAATCCTTTAGTCACTTTCCACCTTTCATCTGAGGAAATAATGAAAAAACCCAGGCAATCATGGTCTTCTCATTGAAGTATGTCAGTAAATTCTCTATATAAAAATTACTGATATACTTAGTAATACTTTCAGAACACTTAAAGCCTTCATAAACCCTATTGAATACTTTTTTATGGCATCTTGGAATAAAAAGGTCGTATTCTTCAATAGCTGATTCTTCATCAAATATGTCTCTTTTTGGAGGACTCAGACTGCTGAGAAGTACACTAATTCAAGTCTCTTGAGTAAAATCTCAGAGGGATTCAGAAATAAGTAGATACCCATGGGCTTTAAATAAGCACGTTTCAAGAAGAAAAAGGTGTTTGATCTTGAGTGATTGAGTATCAATTAAATTAACTGCTCAGATTTTCATGATTTTTGTTGTTACTTAAAATTAACATGAGGAACCCTTCTGCTCAGGATTGTCTGAGCAACAGGAGTAGTGAATTGGAATTGTCATCTTCCTGTAGTGTTCACAATAAATCCAAATAAACACCTGGGAAGAGAAGCAAGATTGACTACAATCCAACAACTATTGTACAATATTTTTAGGGTTATTTTAAATAGAAAATATTAACTTCTTTACAGTTGCTCTTCTGTTGCTGTTCTTTAAAGTGATGGTGTGACTTTAAATACAAGCTGTGTTAGGTTGAAGACAGAACTTCCTTTTCCTTGAGAATGTCCAGTAGGTTTTGATACTGATTCCTTGTAAGCTATATTACAATATTGTTGCAAGACTATAGTCCTTACTACATAGTGAATTCTTACGGGTTTAATGGGAGAATTTAATGGAGTTTAATGTTTAATGGGAGAATCTCTCTAAAGGAGATGGGGAACACCTCAAACAAAATACAGGGCAAGACATTCTCTTCCAGTAATCTCTAGACCTAAGAACTACAGCATCAACAGTTATAGAAAATGTCTCACTCTATAGTACTGTCAGCTTCTCTGGGAGCAGTGTAGAACAAGGCTTGCATTTAAAACATTGTTTTCATAGGAAAATTCGGTTGTATTCATACCAGTAGGAAATACTGATTTTTATATCAACTTTTGAAATTTATCATGTCTGTTCATAATGATAATGAT
The DNA here is from genome assembly GCA_017589585.1 of Phylloscopus whistleri. Taxonomy (NCBI): domain Eukaryota; kingdom Metazoa; phylum Chordata; class Aves; order Passeriformes; family Phylloscopidae; genus Phylloscopus; species Phylloscopus whistleri. The sequence goes on along the minus strand of JADMLD010001485.1, from coordinate 4,896,118 downwards.
AAAATAGTATTTTCATCTGTTCCCTTCTAACTGAAAGAAGTAAAAAATACAGAAGTAAAATGAAAAGATGGGCAGGAATAATTATTATTAACATTTTGGTTTGCAAGCTAGAGTGTAGGTCAATAGGGAAGAACACAGAGCAGCTATAATTACGTTTCGAGGAGATTCCAAAGTCCTATTGCTAATTTTTAATCCAGGGTCGTTGTAGGGTGTGTTAAAAGTAGTACAGAATTACAGCTCAGTCTTTCTTCTTTAACAATATCTGCAATTTAAATGGAAGTCACATAAATATTCTGCTATTGAAAGCCCACGTTTCTTTGACACAGGTCATACAGAAAAGTGTTTGTATATGATTGCTTAAGGGACTAATGTAGTTGTGGGGGAGAAACTAAAAACTTGGGTATTTTGACCTGAATAGTATTTAGTAAATAGTATTTAGTATCATTGACCTGCAGGCTGAATGATGAGCTTGGTTTGACTTTCAAAGTCATTGGCGAGGAATAGGGTTTCTTCTATTATGAAACAAAAAAACTTTAAAAAGCAAACAGCAAAAACTTGAACCCCAATACATTAATGAAAAAGGATAGAAAGGAATTTTTGCATCTTCAAAATTGAACTGTATTCCATATTACTTGATTTGAGGGGCAGATGAAAGTTAAGGTAAATACCATGCTTAGGTAAATATTCCCAGTCTAAGTAATTAAGAGGACTAGTTTACTAAACTACTGGGATTAGAGCATTTTGGTAAATATTTAAGAGTGTGAAATTTCTGTACACTAGAGGGTTGATGTGATGTGTGTCCTAGTAAAATGTGACAAAAATGAAAATATTCCTTATTATCATTAAGTGGAAATGTAATGCCAAAATTTTAAGGAATTAAACATTGGAAATTGTTATGGACAGACAAAAGTAGGCATAGGCCTCTGTTGTGATGGGTGCAAATTACAGTATTGTAAACTAACAGAACCCAGGGAGGAGAAACATGTGCTTTGTTCTGCTGAAAGCAGCTTATTTGTGTTCCACAGAAATACGTTTTTCTATTTATATATTATTTAAACAATACTTCCAATTAAATCAGCAAGATTTAAGAGGAAAATAATCTAAAACTCCAGAGCCTAGCACTTAGTGCTTATTGCTTAGTCTGTTGTCTTCACTGCTTTTGGAACAGTTTTTACTAATTTTTTACATACATGTAATGTGGTAAGAGTAAAAACTAAGTAATTACAGACACTAATCCAGACTTGAGGAGACTGTGGAAGGATGCTTTTTAGCCAAAGAGAAAATGCCAGGCAAGACCTACTTAGTGTTGGGGTTCTGATATTGGACATATGCTTGTACCTTGCCCCTGTTAAACTTTTGAGTAGAAGTTAATTCCTGTTGGCTTAAGGAAGGAGGAATCATTTCCACATAAAAATAGATGTGGCTGGTTAAGAAATTCCATGACATTGCTACAGCCAAAGCTTCCCAAAATTGCTTCAGCCCTGTATGAAACTGCAGCAAAACTGTGCTTCCCAGTGCTGTCAGTCATAAGGACTGTATGTAGCATGCAGTGTGTCTGAGTTGTCAGGACACCACTGGGTTTCCACTGTATCTCTCACAAATGATGTTACCAAGACCCCCAGCACTGTCTAGTATCCCTCTCAAATACAGGAAATGCCATAGTTTTTATTTCACAAAAAAGCATAAAAAAGTTCTGACAGGAGCTGTAATTTCTGGCGTATCCATAGATGTGCTCTGATACTGACTGGAAGCCTTAGACAAGGTATAAGGTACTTGTCAGCATATATGACTGTTCATCAAAGTGTTGAGAGAGAAAGTGATGATTGAACCTCAAATCATAGATTGTTTTGGCTTTATTTCCCAGCCTACTGTTAGAGTTGAGAGTACAAGTTCAAGCTCTTTCTTTAGGTTATATATTGAGGGAGAGGAGGCATCAGCTCTGTTTCCTCAGTTATAGTTGAACATGCTGGTGGTAATTACATTTTGTCAGAAAAGAATCTGTAGTACATCATAGTCAAACCTTCACATTCAATTCCACCCCTCCCTCAAATAAATAAAGTTCTGTCTTACAGCTTCTCTTCAGATTTTGAAAAGCTAAGTTGAATAGGAATGATATTAAAATACATTTTTTGGCAAGATGAGGCAATTGTATACCTTATGGTCCCTTTTCTTATCCCTGCTTTAGCAGTGGGTTTAGGCAAGGTGGCACCTAGAGGTCCTTTCCAACTTCATTCTGTCATTTTGTTACTCATGAATAAGTACTTGAGGTTTTGTGTTCCTGTTTGTTTGTTTGTTTGTGTTTTTTCTTTCTGTTCTTGTTTTGACATTGTATCTTTCTCAAAACAATTTGTTACCCTTCAGCATCACTGTGACCCAATATTTATACAGTGGTATTACATTTTTCCATGAAGGAATGTTTGGGGAGGAGGGGCTGGGGTGTTGGTTTTTCCCTCAAGCTTTGGACCGCCTAAAGAAAAGAGCTCTTTTCAAAACTAAAGAGTAATGCTAAGTGCTTCAGTTTTCCAGGCATCTATAGTTCTCTTTGAGTAGGGAAAATCTGTATTTATGATAACTGAGAAACTTCATGTCTGAAGAGAAACAGGAAGGTAAGGTTTTAGGACTTTTGTTTCTAGAGAGAAGACGTGAACATTGCAGTAAAGCTGTAAGGTAGCTTCTGCAAAATATGTCCCCCTTATTGTAACAGATACTTGTCTAATTTGTTTCATTCAGGTTATGTGATTCCATTCTGTTCTCCCTGCTTTCTCTACTATGTTTCATGGTGAAAATGTCACCATTCAGTAGCAGAAACAAGTTACTATAACACTGGCTTTTGTGACCTCTTTGCTTCAGTGATGAATCTTGAGAGCTTGATGAGAAGTGAGCAGCCCCAGAAGGCTGAAGGACAGGCAGCTATGTGATGGTCTTGGCCACTGGACTTCAGGCTGTCTTGGAGCTGTGCTGGGTCAGGTCAGAGCAGCTTGAGGAGATGTGGTGTGTGCTGCCAGTTTGAATCCAGGAGGAGGAATGAGTGCCCCAGGTCTCAAAAGTCTCGGGCAATGTTAAAATGCTGATTGCTGAGCAATCCCATTAGAAATGTCCCTGGCAGCTGTGCTGTCAGTGATAACTTGCCCAACTAGACAGAAAGACAGAACAACAGAAGCACAGTACTCACTGAAAAGAGCATAGAGCAGTTTGTGTTGGTCCTCTGTGCTTTGATGAAAATTGCAACACAGCTGTACAGAGGGGTGTGCTGGCTTACTTTACTGAACTGTTGCAGTCATGCTTGCAGGAGGTATGTATCTTCTAACAGGGAGCCTGGGAGAAAAACTAGTTACTGGACTTCTGCACTTTAATGATGATTGTTGTGGCTAAGGAAAACTAAATCTTAGCTACTGTTGATTAACCATGTTTTAATAAAGCTTTTACTATAAGAAGTTGGAGTTATTTTCCTCAACAAGAAAATTTAACCTCATGAACCAGCTTTTATCATACGTAATAGAAAAGATCATCTCTTTCCTACAAAAGAAAAGCAATCAAGAAAAATAGGTATAAGCAGTCTTCTCTACTAGAAGACTGTCAGAGTATTAGTGCCTTTCTTTGTTTTGTTCCAGTTCTGCTTTCTTTATCTCTGGGACTGTTTCTTTTTCAACTATCCAAAGTTTTCTTTGTTGCAGAAGGAGATAATACTGGGGAGGTGTACCTCTTTTTGTGGCACCTAGAAATGTGCCCAGAAATTATTTTTTGGATCTGAGCTAGGATGAAGTTTGACTAAACATTAAAAAAAAAAAAAAAAAAAAAAATAGCACAGAACTCTTGAAATTTAGATTGTAACTCTTGGGGTTTTTTCCCAGTGATTGGGAACTAACACAAGATTGCACACGTTGTGTGGAGAGGAAGGGTTTGCATTATATATATTCTACAGGAGGAACAAAATCTCTTAATCCTGGAGCATGAAGTGTTTCTAAATTACAGCTTTATTTCATTCTTTTAAGCTTCAAAAGAACTTACATTCTTTCAAACTGACTCATTCATTTGAACTCTTCAATGCATCATCATACTATTTAAAGGTCTGTATTTGCTAACAGTCATCCCTCTGCTCTAAGGGATGTATTACTCTACAGGTTTCTTTTCTAACACATCTGACCCCTTGACTGCAAAATAACACTCCGGACTTCTAGTTAAGAGCCTCCTTTCCTTAACCATTTTTAGTGTAATTCTAAGCTTTTACAAGCCCTTAGCAGCCTATCAGTAGTTATGTTTTAGCATTTTAGTCTTTATTAACTGATGTGTACTTTGCAGAGAATGAATATTTTTAATAATTACAGATTTAAAAATTGTTTTATGTCTAGGAAGAAATTTAATTATTTCCATAATACACAGAACTGTTCAGTGCTTATATTCATTCAACATACTCATGCGGAGTGTTCTCTTCAGCAGCTCTTTAGTTTTGGACTTGAAACTTCTTGCCAATGCAAAAATTGCTTCCTGGAATATTATTATCAAAGAAAATGCTATGTATTAATAAAATGTATATGCAAAAATTATGTGTTTTGATTTTTGTATCTTCACAGAACCATTCTCATGATAATTTACTAGACACTAGTGACTCAAAGAAACAAGCAGCTAATCAGCACAACTACCGTACGAGATACGCAGTAGAAGAAACTGCAAGGCCTGCTGAAGAGTTGGAAAATGGACACAGTTCTTCAGATGTAAGATCCTTATTTGTGAGGCAGTCTTATGTATTCCATTTCTCATTAAGCTCCTGATTCAGCTAATGAAACATTGTTTCTAGTGGAAACTCAAGTTACGTTTTTCATTGTGCATTTTTTTACCTCTTTAAAAATTATGTTGTATTGGGTTTTCACATGCTGTTGTATATGTTTAGCTTTGACCTAAAAAGTACTTGACAAAGGAGAAAAATGCTCATTTGTAAGGGTATTTTGCAAAGTATATGTGCAATCTGTAAGCCTAGTCAGTACTGCCCACGTGGCCTAGCAATGTGGCCACCAACTTTAAGTGACCCTGCTTGAAAAGATACTACAACCTCCAGAAGTCCCTTCCAGTCTCAATTATTCTGTGCTTCCGTAAGTGTGATAGAGAATGAGTAAGGAGTACATAAAATTCATATTGGGTTTTTGTTTGATATTGAAAAAACATGGAAATATGACATTAAAAACACTTGAAATAATTTTTGAGAAGCTAATCTTGCCTTGTCAAATGGTGATGAAAAATGTTGCTCTACACTGTGTCTGTCCAGGCACAGATATCTTCATACTGCTTTATATAAGTCTTCTAAAGTAAAGGAACTATTTGCAAACTAAAATGCCTATTTAATATAAAGCTTCCAGAATGCCAAATGTTTGTAACACATGTAAAGCCTAGAAAAGTTTTCGTTGTACTGTCCTATATTATAATTTGAGCTCTAAAGAAAATGTTTCTTTTTCTCTGCCTCTCCCTCTGCCCCTTCCCAATGCTCCCTGCTCTCCTTATTAGGAAGGGGAAGTAGTTGTTGCCAGTGGTGGAACATCAGAAGATGATGAAAGAGCATGGCACAGTGATGGCAGTTCTAGGTAAGTGACAATGTATATAACCTACAGAGAAAATTCTTGCCAAGAAATCTTTAATAATTTTTGTTGTAAACAGTTAAAGATTAATAACTAACACTTGTGCAGATTTAGAAGAAAAAGTGAACAATGAAACTTTCAGGATGTAATTTTCAGTCATATTGCAAACTAAAATTTAGGGAAGGTTTTTCTTTTTTTGCTAGAAGCAGAATTGTTTTGCAGGAAGATATTTCTTTTCAGGCACACAAACACTTCAGGCAGGTAGTAGCAGTTTCCTATGGCTCTCAGTCTGAGCTGTGATCCTTGCTTTGAAATTAGAGAGCAAATAAAGCATCCTGTATTTTTTCATTCAAAGCTATTCAAAACCAGAAGTCTTGAAAATAATATACAGACTTCAATGTTTATCATCTTGAATTGATAAAGTAAACACAGTGTTTACTTTGGGGGATGCTGTAAGTTAAGTTTCTTGCAAGACCAAATGATGTCAGGGCTTTTGGTTTACTACCATTTAAATTGTAGATAGAATATAGAATTTTAAGCATTAAGGTTTTAATTATTAAAACATTGTAGTTAGCTAGACTGTTAACTTTCATCTTTTATTGGGTTATATTATGTAATCCAATGCACTTTTTAACTTTGAGTTTTTAATTTCTTTTTTCTTTGTTATATCATATATAGTGACTATTCTAGTGATTATTCTGACTGGACAGCAGATGCAGGAATCAATTTGCAACCACCAAAGAAAATTCCTAAAATTAAAACAAAGAAAGCAGAAAGTAGCTCAGAGGATGAAGAAGGACCTGAAAAACAAAGGAAGCAAATTAAAAAGGAAAGGAAAAAGGGTATTGAGGAGAAAGATGGACCATCAACATCACCAAAGAAGAGGAAACCCAAAGAGAGAAAACAAAAGGTTAGATGTTCTTTGTGTATTGCAGATTGCTCATTCCTGCTCACTTAGAAATAATTGGATGAATGATTCAGTTACAAATACAACTTAATATTGTCTAATTTTAAAACACATCATGACTTTTACTCTTAACAAGTGATAATGAAAGACTCTTGCAAGTCAAATGATAGATGGCTATAATGATATGCTTTCTAAATGTGGTATGTTTGACGTAAGGAGCACTTCTAGTGTCCTTATCAATATCCTTGCTCGCACCAGAAACTTTCTTTCTGTGGAAGTAGATTATTGAACTTCCAATACAATTGAGCATTGGTATAGCATGCCAGTGTTTTTTACAGCTGTGCTGACTTGTCTCCCTATATAATTGCAATTTCTTTTAGATTTGCACAACCACGTCATTTTTTTTCTGTCATTCTGTGATATATGATGTTTGCATTATGCTTGCCACTATTGACTCCATCAAGGGAAATATGACTTGATCAGGATTTTGTTGTTGTCTGTATTTTGTTTGCTTTCTAATACAATGTAATTACAGTTTAAATCAGTACATAGAAATTTTCAGTGACTTCAGTTATTTTCAGCGTGTTTTTTGAGAGGTTGCTTTGTTTTAAATTGTTAGATCTGAAAACTTCACCTTTCTTTACAGAGACCAGAAGTGATCTGGTAGATCTTAATTGTTTTTGTAAACTTATAGCTTCTGTTTATGCAGTACCCAAGGAAGCTAACTCTATCATCTAAACTAAATACCTGTGTTCTGTTTATAAGGAGTCCTCAGCATTCTTTAAGATCATTATTTCAGTGTTTTAGCCCTCATTAGGAGGTAGACTGACAAAACAGCTGTTTGAACATGGAGGTTGGCACAGTGTCAGATTAGCTGTGAATCTCTGGTATGGCATACAGGATGTCAGGTGGTACTCTTTATCCTTTATTTAGGCCACTTTTTGTGTATTGTACAAAGTCATTAGTTGCACTGTCAATACCAATAGTAAATTGCTATTTCCACGGTCTGAAACCAAAAGAAGGTATCAGAATGAATAAGAAAGCAGGTGAGAAAAATAGATGGTGGGGGACATTTAAAATTATTGAGACCTCTAGTTTAGCTTCTTATTATAAAATAAAAAACTGGTTGACAGCCTAGTATTTCCACTTAGATTAAAACTAAATTGAGTGTTCTAGGACTCTTGCATCCATTTTAGTCCCAGTTATTGAGATATGAGATGTCTGATTCAAAAGGTATCAGGCTTAGATATTTCAGACTTTAACAGCTGACCTGCTTGTTTCTTGAGTCACAAGGAAATATGAGGCTGGAAGTAATTGCAGGAAATCACCTCTCTTTCCTCTATTTCTAGGTAGCATAAATTATACCTGTCTTTCCTGAAAGATGTTAGTCTTTGAAGTTTCCCGTGGTGTACATTTGACCTCCTTACTGAGCAGAGAGTTCACAGGCCTTTCTGGTAGAAAGTTCCTCCTCATTCTGATCCTGATTCAGAGTTAGTTCTTTTCATTGAGGAAAGAAGTTTGGACTGTCTTTGTAGCCACACACAGAATGGTAAAAATGAAAAGAGGAGTAGAGAAACATTGACATTCATCTCTATTAATGCATGAGTTTCATGATCTTGAATGGTGCTTATATTTCTAATCCCCCTCTGCCGAAAATCAATCTAAAATATGATACAGCAGTGAAGAAGGACAAGGAAGGATCACCCAGGAAGATCAAAAGTACAGAACATTTTTTTTTCTTCAGGTCAGACACAGAGACTGACTCTTAGAACGGAGAGAGTTTGGAAGAGATATGATGAAAAAGCTTGTATAAAACTATCATGGTTTAGAAAGGAATACATGCAGTATGATTACATTCCTTATTTTGTTACAGTGAGGTGTAGCACCTGACATCACAGACATAAAGCTCAAAAATGAGCTGTTTTCCCATTCAACACCCTCCTCACACCCCAAACCCACCTGAGCGTGTAGTCAGGTAGTGGAACTAATTACTAAAGGATTTAGTTGAGTTTCAGAAATTATTTAATAAAGTCACTGGGAGTAGTCCCTTCCTGATGAGTAACTAAGATCAGGCTTGGCCTCCAGAAAGTTTTAAACTGATGATTAATGTGTAAAGGTATAACAAGGGAAGGTTCTCTGGTTATAGGCTGTTTCTTACCTTTGCATAATTCACCAGTTAGCTAGACACTTTGCTGTGATGTAGTGTATCAGTTTTTTGCAAGAAAACAGACCTGCTTGAACCTCAGAATTCACAAAGTGCTTCTATGTTATTAACTTATTACAATAGAGAGGTTCTGTTTTGATTTTTTTTTTTTTGGTGAGCTTTTGTTTTTTACTGTATGTATGCTTTTTCCTGTGATACTCACTGGTGCAATCATCACAGTACTTCTTGTCATGTGAAACCACATTTGAATTGGTGCAATGGAATTACACGTGGCATATCCTATTTGCAGTCTGGAGATGCAGAGGCCTCCAGCAGTGGCTGTATGAAGTGGATTTCTGTACAGCCATCCAGTGTTGCTTTCTGTACACACACACACAAGATCCTGTTAGGAATTTTAAAGCAGCCTTGCTTGAATGGTTGTACAAACCTCTGCTTTATCTAACCTATTAGATACAGACAAACAGTGTGCACCTAGGACTAGCAACTGCCCTGAGTGTCATTGCTTACAAGTATGTGATGTGGAAATAAATTCTGAAAATGCAGTTCCACAGCACTTTATAGTAAATATGCCAGTAGGTAATGTGGATATACCCAATCCAGATAATTTTCACATGATTTACCTCATAAATCTCTTCCTCCATGTTTTGTGCAAGGTTCCTTAATTGGAGGCAGCTGTATAATTTTAGTGCCTTTTTGGCCAAGGCAACCATGTGAATTTGGTTCAAGAGAATGACATGTTTCCATTTTATCCTTTTGGGCATGAGACATAGTTACTGGACTGTTATTAAATTCAGTTTTTGTTAGAGTTCATCCCCAGACACAAAAAACTCAAAAGGCAGTTAAGATTAATCCTCACACTAGCAATAATTTCATACTAATCTTCTGTGTACATTTTCTTCAGAGGCTGGCTGTAGGAGTTCTGGCAGAAAATGGTTTGACGCTGGAAGAATGGCTGCCTTCAGCATGGATTACAGACACTGTTCCTCGCCGGTGCCCATTTGTCCCACAGATGGGGGATGAGGTATTGTATTTTTCCCTCTGTGTCCTTGCTTATTTTTGCATTTCGTATTTTCATCTGCACATTTTTTCCCCAGAGACTTATAATAAAAATATTTTGGATTTTCTTAAAAACATTCTTTGATCTGGCTAAAATTTGGTTTCGCATCTTTGTACTTAGAAAATGTTCTGCATAGTGTTGCTTTGACTTTTTATTATTATTCCATGCTGTTGCAATTATGTTCCTTCTTGTATGGTATTCAGTGTGTTGATTTCCTTATGACACCTGCAGACAAGCTGTGTGAGGTGCTTTATGTCGTGAAAGTATTCCTTAATTGTAGAGCATTTGGTATCCCGAAGAACAGGTAAGAAATCAGATATGAAATTAAGGCTGGAAAACATACTTCAGCCTGAGGCTTGAAATAAAAACCAGGAATTAAGCCTCCTGGAGAAGGTTGTAGGGTTTTTTGCTTGGTGTGATTGTTTTGATGTAATTAAAAAAAAAAAAAGTTGTTTATTCTGAAGAAAAACTCTGATATTGTCCTTTTCACTTGTGTTCCTGATACCAAAAAACTGCTAGTCTCTTACAACAGAAAACCATGAGAAAAGTTTTGTAGATATGTATTTTATACAAACTAGACTGTAAATACTTTGTAAACGTGACCCAGATGTCTCAAAATACAGCAGCAAAAGGATACCTACCAGTTTCTACTTTGGAATATGTAGCAGGTGAACATTACAGTGAATTCTATGAATAAGTAGTATTAGGTAGAATGCAGTCTTGAAAGCCAGAGTCTGTGCATGTTTCTTAAACCCCCCGAGGTTAAAATAAGAGGAAATAGCTGGCTTATGCTGTAATGGGCAGTGTGTTGTCTCTTTGGGGAGTGGCATGTTTTCTGAGTTACCAAACAGAGTTGTTGCATAGCTCACACCTTCTGAATGCTGTTGGAGAAATACTTGACATGGTGGCAAATTTGATTAACTCTGTTCCCAAGCTAAAGCTTTTTGTAGGCACCACCTTAGTAACTGAATCAGGAGCAGAGGTTGCATGTGCAAGCGGTTTTGTTTTTACTGGATCACTTCACTGATCCAGTTCACAGCACAGCTATGTAAAAATTACATCAGCAAAGCTAGTGAGGGAGGGAAGGAACATTTCAAGTTGAGAGTTGCAGCTAGAGAAAATTCTTATGGATTCATGCTCTCAAGTAAGCATGTTTTGGAGACTCTGCTGTTCAAAAGATCAAGTCCAAATAAATGTATTTGGTGCCTGATACCATCTGGGTACAGTGAAGCAGCCAAGGATTTATCACTACCATACTGCTCAGGAGACTTTAACATCGTATTGGTTTAGTAAGATAAACAGTTGTGTTTGATTTGGCACCTGCTGAATAGCATGTACAGTGTGTACTAGGAATATCAAAGTAGGGTACATCCTTTTGCTGAAAATGCTTTATATGGGAGAACAGGAAGTTTTGTGTCCTGTGCCTAGAAAGTAGGAATAATTGCACCAACAGAGAAGTATGTTTGTAGTTGAGTTGCTCTGTCTGAAATTCCATCTCTGATACTTTCCATCCCCAGATTTACTTAATATGTGAAAAGGAGTTATTCATATAGAAAGTTATTTTTGAGATTCAGAGAAATAAAGGATTGGTTTAATTTAAGAAATGTTGTGAGAAGAGATATTGTGTGGCCTTCCAACATCTTGTTGGATGGTAGGTATGTTTTATAAGATTTGGGGGGAGATATATTTCAGATTTGTTTTCAAGCTGTACAAACAAGTAAGAAAAACCAGTAGTGCTATATTTAGTTATACTTAGTGCATAAGAATAGCACATACCATCCCATTTCCCTTTCTGAATATCACTGTTTACAGATCTCTGCCCTGTGTCTTGAGGAACGGTGGAAATACACCAGAGAGATGGGATTGCAACTTTGCTGCTTGAATCCAAATAAAAGGCATGTTTGTTGTTTGTTCTGCCCTTAACATGATAAAAACCAGTTTTGTCTGGGTATTACAACAAACATGCAAAAGCAGGGATTCATCAAGAATAAAAATATTATTTCCTGGGAAAAGATATTCATTATTTTTTTTTTCACAGATATCTTCCCAATTTATTTTTTTGACAGAAGATGCAGTGCGTAGAGCCATTTGCAAAATAAAGAATATTTCACTTCTGTAAACAGTGGGTTGAATTTATGTAGTGGTTTAGCACTAAGTGTAGCAGAGATTGTTTGTAGCCTGTGCACTTTTTTTTGTTTTGATTCAGTGGAATGTATGGGAAACAATCATCACAATGTTGAGAGTGTAATGTAAATTTGCCTTCAGATGTGTCTCAGCAGCCTCTGTTCCTTTTCCTGACAGATAGATTCTGGCAATGCCTAGGAGATTCTCACTGCTTTCATGCCTTCATGTAGCTGCTGTGTGTTTTATCCTTATGAGGATATTATGCATATTGAATACTCTAAAAAAAGGATTAAAAAAAATGTGGTGCTGAATCCTTCTCCATTTAAAAAAGTTAAAAATCTCCATGTGACACTAAGAGTTCAGTACCTGTTAATGTAGAAACCTGGCAAAGACTTCTTTATAATGTTTTATGATACAAGAGTTTTGGAAAGCAGGTAGAAAAACAAACGTTGGTGTGTTTATTTGTATTATTTTAAAACTTAAAGGGATTCCTGCTCTGCTTTTTTTTTTGTTGTTGTTGTATTGGACCTTTACATTAAAGCTATCTTTCCTTTGTGCTATTAAATGGAAATCCCATGTTTGGACATTTGAAGAGGATCTTTTATTTGGCATACATTGTACCAAGAGTACAGCCATTTATCAGATCTTTGTTCTAACTAGTTTGTGGAACATTCCTTGAATACATGTTTATGGGTTTCAGCTTACTACCTCATTACAGTGATGGCTTTTAATAAAAGCATTCATCCATGTGGTATGATATACAACAAGATCAAAGTAGAACTGTTAGACTCTGGATGTCTGAACCATGGAAATTTATACTGGAAGGATTAAAAGAAAATTATTAAGCACTGGAAATGTCTATTTTAGTTTGTTCAGGCCTTTGTTAGGCTATTTTTTTCAGTGATATGGAAGCAAACACCAATATCTTACCAGAACAATAACAGACTTTTCCTTCTAGAATATGTTTCTTGTTCAAAAAAGATAAGTTAGACAGTGAATTTATTGATACTTGATTGTTAACTTATCTTATTAACTTATTAACTGCTGTTCTGCAGTGATGTATAACCAGGTGGATTAGTGGAATTCTTGTTGCTGTCATTGAATTGCTCTATGGTGCAATGATTAATGGATGGTTTTGTTACTGATTTTGTTGGTCTCACTCACATGTAATTTAGGATATTTTGTTTATACAGAAAATAATGGTCTAAGTCTTTCTTGTTTTTCCTATAAATGTTTCTATAATAGCTTTTAAAATTTTCCTCCACTTAATGTTTTGAGAACCCATGACTTTGACAGGAAAACAGACTGAAAAGCTGATGAAATAGAAAGTACACATATTGTATGGCAGTGACTTGTTAACATTTCAGCTCCTCAGAGTCTTTGTGGGATAACTGTCACATTTCACTTTTAGGTTTACTATTTCCGACAAGGTCATGAGGCATACGTTGTAATGGCCAAGAAGAACAAAATATATAATATTAATCCCAAGAAACAACCATGGCATAAAATGGAATTGCGAGTATGACTTCTTTTTCTTTTTTTGTTTATATCTTAATATTAAAAAAAAGCAAAATGGAAACTAAGTGGAAGTAAAGTGCCTGATACAAATAAATCTAGTGCTCTTAATGTGGTAAGATAAGGGGAAAAATTTATTTTAATAGCCAAATGAAATCAGACCTTAACCTGTACTACTTTTTGTATCAGCTTGACCAGATGAGATGTTATACTTCATAGCAAAATACTTTTCAAACATATTGCACTGTGAAATAATAGCTTGTTGTGGAAGACTAAATTTCAGATTCTTGATTTTTATGTGATCTGGCACGATTATAGTACATTCAATATACCCGTGTTTTCATGTTAATTTCAATTAACTTCAGTGGTAGTACAAAGTATTTTGTTTATTCTAGGAGCAAGAGCTGATGAAAATAGTTGGGATTAAGTATGAAGTGGGATTGCCTACCCTCTGCTGTCTTAAACTAGCTTTTCTTGACCCTGATACGGGTAAACTGACGGGAGGAGCCTTCACTATGAAGTAAGGAAAAGAATATTGTATGCAAATTGGGGGTTTTCTTGGACGAGGATGGCCAGGGGGTGTTGAGGTTGAAAGTTAAATTATGACATTAATATTGACCATATGCTTTTTAAGTGTTGAATTCAAAGAGTTAATTTTTTCATGTATGTGTTTTATGTTATGCTGTTGCTGTTTTACCACTTAACAGTTATGTGTTCTGTTGTAATTAGGTACCATGATATGCCAGATGTCATAGATTTCCTAGTTTTGAGGCAACAATTTGATGATGCAAAGCATAGGCGATGGAATATAGGTGAGTTGTGGAGAAAGTTGTGTGCTGTGGGTTTTTTTGTTTGTTTTTCTAAGTGTCTGCCTATTTTCATGATAACTTTCTTAAAAGTAGGTTATGGTGAAGAAATCCTAATACTGTGCTGAAGTCACAGAGTAAGCTCTGCCTATAGTTAGCTGGGGAGTTCTGCTTAGTCCTTGACCAAAGTGGCAGAAAGCAAACAAAATAGTGAAGGTGATCTTTAAAAGAAAGTGCAAAGAAAATTTGAATTGTCTATTTGCAGAGAGAATAGTTAGGGATAGTTTTTAGGAATATGGTGTTTATTGTTAGCTGATAACTTCTTGTAGCCTATATATTGTTTGTATCTCTCTTTTTTTTTAATTGAAGGCCCTCCTACAACTGCATTGATACTAGGTTTATTTTTTCCCAATTTCTGAAATTTCTGCTGAAAACATGGGAATACTTCTTCAAAAATTGCAAATTGATGTCTCAATTGTACAACAAGAATGCTCTTTCTATCTCATTATACTTTTTGAATTCTGTTCTGAACTCTGTGGTTTAGCTTCATTGAAGCATATATAGTTATAATTTGCTGCCAAATGACAAGGGAATGACTTGGATTCTTTTTACTTTACCTGTGCCCAGTTATTTCAGAGTACTGGATACTGGAACAATGCCCTTGACTGTTAGGTCCTCCAGTCAAATCTATTTCCTAATCGTCTTTTCCATACGATGACAAAGATCACCTTTCAGCAATGGAATGAATTAATCTACTGTCCTTTGATATCCTTAGGCTGTATGCCTTAGTAGTAGATGTATAAATTACATGATGCCATAGGATTAAGTTCCATATCATCTCATACTTCACACTATGTTGTCTGAAAAGACAGCTCATCTTCACTTCTATAGGGAATTTGGTAAAATTCCTAGACTTCTGATCCAATAAGAAATGTAAACCTTGATTTCTTTTTCAAAGATCATTTCAGTTTAAAGATCTCATGAGTAATGAGGCTGATGAAGATCTTCTAGTCACTAAGGTCACTAAGCTTTGCTCTTTCCTCATGGTTATGGATCTGTGGTCTTGTCCTCCTCTACCATGCCATGTTTTTGCACAAAATGATGGCAGCAGCAGAAGAATGATTGCCATAGTTTGTTTGTGAACAGCCTAGCCAGGCTTCCTGAGCTGGTACTGTATTTCAAGAATTTTGCAGTCTGGAATAAATTGAAGCTACACAGAAATATTGGAAGTACCAGGACCTTTTATCAAGCTTCCAATGCAAATAATGTGAATTTTTGTTGTTGTTTGGGCTTTCTTTGTTTCAGGGAAGTATATTTGTTTATCCATTATATTTTTTAATATTAATTTTATATTAACGTATGAATCCTTTTAGAAAGAACAAACATAAAATTTGGAATTATAGGTTCTTATTTGCATTCAGATTCTATTTATTGCATATCTTTATCTTAGTATAGTTTAACTTCAAGTTCAATACTTGGGCTAAAAGCTATGCCAGTAGTATTCCTGCAACTTCAGCTGCATGTCTTAGGTGTGCATAGATGAGGTAGCACAGAGGACAAAGGGGAAAGTAGGGATTCAGGAGATAGTTCTTTCACTCATGTTGTTTTCTGCTTTAGCACTCTGTCTGTAGGAATGCTGTAGCTCTTGAGAACTTAGAAGCAGCTGCCAGTATATGCCCCTTTAAGTGGTTTTGATATGCCTAATGTTCAGCTCAGTGAAGTCACTCCTGGTTGTACCTATGCACGTTTCTTTGTAAAACTGATCACCAAGGAAGGCCATAACTGTGGAAAACTGTAATTTTATAGCTCTTCAGAAAATAAATTGTTCTTTTAAAATAAAGCATCAGCCCTTATTTACATTTTTTGATCTTGCATTTCAGATATTTTCTGTTTACTTGGTTCTATTCAGCACAGCTAGAACTATTAATAGAAGCTTTATAATTGTCCTGAATTACTTGTGATCTATTAAAATTAAAAAAGATGCAGTAAAGAAAGCAGACCATTTTTGAGAATATATTTACTTCCTATTATATCAGACAACTTCAGCAAGCATTTGGGCAGAGGGTGGATGTATTGAAATGGAACAAATACTGCAGCAGTTGAGTATGTTTATATTCAAATCCCATGAACATAAATGTGTAGTTCTTGGAATCTCAGGCTTAAATTACATTTTTTCTTGTATTGAACAGAATATTATGCTAAAATTGTTTCTTAATTTTGTGGCATGTGTTGTAGAAAATGTTAGCATTTATGATGGTGTGTAATACATGCATTCTCATGTGTAATTTTTTTTTAATAATGCTGCTGACCTTTTTTCTCAGCTGCGTGAATGCTTTGTGGTAGTGAAGCCATTGCAAGTCATAGTAAATTACTTTACTAACCTTTTGAGCAAGCTTTAATAAATTTTATTCTATTATCAGTCAGATTGCCTGCATAGTAAAAAGAATGAACCTCTTGAGTTACATTTGCATTGCTGAAAAAGCACTTTAGAAACTAAGGAGGACGAGCTCAGCAGCTTGTAAAATATTCCCCATACAGAAGTGTCATAGTGCTGAGTTATTTTAAGGTAGTGTGTAGTATTTAATGCAAGTAGATTTGTGTCTTAAAGCATTGATATGTCTTATCTTTTATATTAAATGAAGAATTTAATTCATAAGTAAAGAATATGTAGGTAGATTTGCAAATTGTTATTTTTCTGAAATGCCATATTAACTTTCATTTTGGTTAAAAAACAATCTTCAGAAAGAATTTAATAGTTTTCTTGGTTTTTAACTGAGCATTGACTCATGCTTGCCTGCTGAGGCTGTAAATGTTCAAAAGTATTTCCGTATTCAAGATCAAGCCGGATAAATCTAAACCTGCTTTTCTGGGAGGGTAACATACCTTATATTGATGAAATTATTTTGTGTTCTTACCTAGGTGATCGTTTCAGGTCAGTGATAGATGATGCTTGGTGGTTTGGAACAATTGAAAGCCAGGAACCTCTTCAGCCTGATTATCCTGATAGCTTATTTCAGTGCTACAATGTCTGGTTAGCAAATTTATCTTCAATCTTTTTTATGTTAATTAGTTACTTCATTTGAAGTACTGACTGAGAAACTTCCTTCCATTAAATTCAGTCATGCATCTCTCTGTATCAGTTTATTATAATATTCTGTGGGGTATAAATTAAAGTTTTTTTACAAACATTAAATAATTACATTGTTGAAGCAATATTTAGATATGTAGATAATTTAAGTGTGGTTATTTTTAAGCTGGGACAATGGTGACACTGAGAAGATGAGCCCATGGGACATGGAGCTGATACCAAGTAATGGTATGTTGCCTTAATAATATACATAATTACATAATAATACATCATATACATAATATACACTTGCTTTACAAATGTATTTTAAGAAGAAAAAAAATATTATATGGTTTCATATAAACAATCCTGTTTTTTGGGAAGAGTGGGAAGGAAGGCCCACAAACCAGTTGCATTTAAGGAATATCTTTAAATCAATTACTAAACTAAAAGTGAATCAAGATAAAAGAACTGTGAAAAAACAGCCATGCTAGATAAACTGAGTGATGTTGAAAATAGAAATAATTCAAAAATTTCTATAGATAATGTACAGTTAAACTTAACTCTTTCTACAGTTACGAAGATAAACCCATGCCTTAGGTCAGCTTGAGGAAACTGGCTGCTCTGAAATATGTCAGCATTCCTGCAGACATTCAGTGCATTGCAGATGCAACCTGTGCCTGTGAGAGAGTTTGGTAATAACAGGATTTCTCTCTCCCTCTGGCCCAGCACATGTAGCAGATACACATGCTGCAGAGTGGACAGCATAGCATGGGCACTGTTCACATGTTCACAGAGAAGAATGTAGTATTTCTTCTTCCATAGTTTTTAGTTGGTTGGTTGGGTTTTCCTATAACTTCATAGAACTCTTGTTAAAAAGCAGAGTAGAATCAGCATTTTTTGCTTGTGTTTTCCATGAAACATTTGATAATATTGTCTCTCAAAAGTAACCATAAATAATTCTTAATTATTTAAAGTTGTAATTGTGTTCAACTTTTTATTTTGGTTCAGTCCTTCTTTTAATAGGTACCTCTTTGTCATAACTAAAAGACAGGTGTTAGAATGATAACATGACTAAATAAATAATTAAAATGGACCACCCCCATTTACTTTTTAGTAGAGGCCAATTCCTGTTGTCTTAAGAAAGGAGAAACCATTTTCAGATAAAGAATAGATACTGCTTAAGATAACTAAACCTCAACCTGATTTTTTTGCTATATTCACAAATATCAGAATTTGTTATACCTTCTTAAAAATTGTTAAGAGGACTGCTTAACATCATTAAAAATCTGCAGTTACAGTATAAATTGTCAAAATTGGTAGGTCCTCAAGGATGCTAAGGTGATAACACTATTAATTTGCATACTGAGGAGCTGTGGTTTTAGCATTTGAACTCAAAACTGACAATGTAGAATCACTACGTGGAGAATGTGTTAGCAGCAATGTCAAAAATTTCTTAAACTCCATCTGGAAATCATCTGCCATTCCTTACCAAAATAACTTATTACCAAGAATATTGGCTTTTAAACACAGAATAACTCCAAAACCAAAACACAAGTTCTAACTGTGGTAAATTACTGTCTTAGTTGGTTCTAAATTAAATTTTACAACTGGCTATTTGGAAGAGCATAAATCTTCAGGTAGGACCTCTACACCAAACTGAATTGTAAGGATTTAAATGTAATACAGAATAATATACAGAAAGGATACTGGATACATCCAAAATGTCTTTGAGCAAATCAAGAGCTATGCATTTGTAAAAATGATTTCATTGTATCTTTGATTTGTATCTTGTACAGTTAAACTTAACTCTTTCTACAGATACAAACATTTATGTTTTATTTAATTTTCATATTACACTCCAGCTGTATTTCCAGAAGAACTGGGAACTAGTGTTCCTTTAACTGACGACGAACGTAGAACACTGCTCTACAAACCTTTGGATGGAGAGTGGGGTTCCAGGACCCGAGATGAGGAGTGTGACAGAATTATTGCAGGGATAAACCAACTTATGACTCTAGGTAAATTCTGAATAATATGAGAAATGTTTCTGGTTTATATTTTTCAGACTATGATCATGTGCACTTCTGAAATTACCAAAATGAATGTAATAAATTATACATTTAACCTGTTGATTAACTGGAACAAAACTTTCTCACTAAACATTTTTAAAGTTTATTTTTATAGTGAGTACTTATGAAACCTAATTTTTCCCTGTTTCCCAAGGTAACTGTTGCTTTTTGGTAGATAATTTGACGTATGCTAGGAGTAGGGGTTTGGGTTTTATATGTTAAAAGCAAGTACTTGATTTTTTAACTTTAGCTAACAGAATCTCATGTTGGGGTTAAAATTTAAACCTTTATGGTTAAGCAAAAGTTAACCTAATTATGGACAGATGGGGTAAAGAAAAGAAGCATAGATTTACTTAGATAATGAATATCTATGTGTGGATTTTCCCTGTATTAGCCTTTCCTAATTCCTGATTTCTTCTCCACATTTCCTTAATTATGCAAAATGTTGAGGGAAAAATAATTGATTTGCCTTAGGAAAGCGACTGGCTATTTTGAGCAATTATTTTTACCAGCAGCTTCTGAAAAAGTAATTGTTAAAATGCTTAACACATCGCTGCAGACTTTACCTCATCAGAGATGGATGTCTGGATGGAGTTCTGTCAGTAAATACAGGCTGAATTACAAGTCTTCTGGATGTCTTTATGGGGATCAAAAGGTGTTCAATCAGCAGTCAGGTTTTGGGCCAACAGTGGTCATGCATTAAATATAAAAGTTACAGTACTTTGTTGAACTGATTTTTGAAGCACTTAATGCAAGGTAAGATTTATGTTTCAAAAAAGCCAAAAAGCTCTTAACTCTTGAAATAATTCTGATTACCTGTATATCTTGTAATGGTTTCTTTGATTACATACTGCATAAGAAGCCTCCCTTTGCTCCCTAAACAAAGGAGTTATCTGTACAGTGTAGTAGAACAAATTAGAGATTTATGTAAAAAAAAAAAAAGTGAGGAAATGAAATTTGAGCTGTTTTTGCTGTGCCGTCTGAGTAATGTTTTTACATTTTGCATGAGGGTGTATGGCAGACCACTTAGTTTGGGATTTGACTATAGCAGGTCTGGTGCATATTGGTACAAAGTAGCAGTTGCTAGAACATTCAAAAGAGTAAGTAATCAGCTTTTAGAGGAGGAACAGTCTTTTTAGCAGCACTGTATTTTCTGTTTTAAAAGATTTCTGAGGCTTTTAAAGGTGATTTTTTGTTTTGTATTGCAATATTTTTCCTTGAGATATAAGACGTTAGAACGATGTGTCTAAGCCCTCATGATGATTCTAAGTACAGGGGTAAAAAAGCAAGATTGTTAGGTGCACAGACTTATGTTGCTCAGCAGTCCTCTAGCACTTTACTGGATTGGTTTTGGAAGGCTTCTTTGCTTTAGGTAGAGAAGGAGAGAGTGATTTTGTTTTACTTTGAGCGTGGATTTTACCAACATCTTACAGAGGCTGAAATAGCACTGTAACTTTTATGGCAGGAATTTAATGTATTGCTTTGTCTGAAGATATGAGAGTGGCAATATAAAGTGAAATGAAATGAGCCTGTGCTGTAAATAACAATACTGAATTGCACGCTTTCATCTGTGTATAATTTTTATACTTTTTAAATGTGTATGTATCAAATGTGCTCTTGCTGTGCCTTTGGGGAGTGTGGTGCTTCAGGCATAACAGAATGGGCACCCAGTCACTGCAGCAATGGGATGTACAGCACACACCTCAGCAAGCACTCTAAATAGAATATCAGAAATCATTTGGAATATCTAGAGTAGTTACTGTTATTTTTGGGAAACTGCTGTGCATTTCAAACATGAAGGAATATCGTACGTTGCAGGGGGTTGAATCTTGAAACTGCTATGGAACTTTGTGGTACATAACACTGGGGGTTTTGTGGTTTGTTTGTTTTGTTTTTATCTAGATATTGCTTCTGCATTTGTGGCACCAGTGGATCTTCAAGCTTACCCAATGTATTGCACTGTTGTGGCATATCCCACAGACCTCAGTACCATTAAGCAAAGACTGGAAAGCAGATTTTACAGGTTAGACCCAAGTCTCTGTTCTGCTGTGATCGATCTACCAGCACCTGTATTTTTGGTAGCTCTTTGTCTTGTCATACCAAACTAGGAGGTGGGCACAAGTGTGAGCTTTTACTTTCTTTCATCTTCTATCCTTGATCTAGCTTTCCATTTTCTAAAACTCAAAAAAGGATTGAATGTCTCCAAAATGTATATGGCATTCAAATCCCTGATTATGCAAATGACTTGTTCCATGTGAGATTCAAATTGCAGGGTTAGTAAAGTGACTTTTGGTCCAAAGGATTAAGTTTCCACTTAATAATTTCATTAAAGTACTTCTAAAATAATTCTAATAAGAGAAACTTTAAAAATATCTCAAGTGGTTTTTTGTTCTAATATGCTTTAAAAAATATTCTTGCATCACTTAAGCAGCTACATGGAATCTGACTTCTTAAATTATTGGTGTTGAACTTCTGAGTTGTTGTACAGCAACAAAAATAAGTTTATACTTTTTGATACTGTTTTGATGTTTTCCTAAATTGTGATTGCAATTGCTGTGGGGCTTTTTCTTTTTTTCTTTTTTTTTTTTTTTAAGTAAATATCTGTATAGGAGTATAGTTCTTAAAATTACTTCAGTTTCCTTGAGTTCTTGTTCCATTTCTCATTTCAAAATCAGTGTTGCTTTAGTTTCTTTTGAATAAATATGGATAGGATTTTGTTTTGGGCCAAACTTCAAAGTTAATTTTTAGTGCTTTATACATGCTAAATAAAGATTGAGTTCTAAACTAAATTTGCTTTTTTGTTTTCAGAAAGGCACCTCTGCTTTTTATGATTCTATTGCAATATTGAATTACATGTTTATTGTGTAATATGAGCTAATCTAGCTTTCTCTTCTGTAATATGCTGCTTTGCTGTCAGACGGAGAGAACTTTTTGTTGGATTTTGTTTCTCTTGTCAAAAGAGTAAGCAGTTATTTTTGGTAATCAACACAACTTCAATAAATTGGGCTTTTTTTATTTGTAATATTGCTGAGGCCTAGTTAGGTAATAAGCAACCACACTGTGTTGTGCATTTCAGTGGGTTTTGGTTTTTTTTTTACATTCTGTGGATTGTTCGATCACTTGGTTTTTGGTAGTTTCTCATGAGGCTTACCTTAAAACTGTAACTTTTATGCTGTCAGAGTCTTTACTATCTTTTTAGCTTTTTTAGATTTGGATCTATTTTTTTCAGTTCTTCTACTTTTCTGCGTAGTTTTTTATAATGTGGCTATTCTATAGTTAGGTTATTAAATCTGGGGAAATCTGACTGTTGTCTGTCAGAAAAAGGTATACTTTAAAACATTTTTATTACTATTTTGTTAATCCTCAGCTGAGTTCAAAGGTGATCTAGGATGGGTTATGTATATATCATAAAGGAATAATAAAAGCTGAAGTGTCACAGCTGAGTTTTCCTGAGGGGTGTCAGCTGTATGTTCTAAAGCTATTTGTATAGATCACCACAGAATATAACATGAGAATGGGAAGCCAGCGGAATGGCTGCCTGCTGCTGGTCACCTAGGGCAGCATATCTGATGTGCACGTTTTCTGATGTAATGGAAAACAACGGTGAATGAGAAGAAGGATGGTAACGTTTTTTTCTTCTGTTCATATACATTGCTAGAAGTTGTCTTTATTTCTTTTTCCTTTTCTTTTCCTCCGACTGTTTTGGTACAGGCGCCTTTCTTCGTTAATGTGGGAAGTCCGGTACATCGAACACAATACTCGCACATTTAATGAACCTGGAAGTCCTATTGTCAAATCTGCCAAATTTGTCACAGATCTTCTGCTACACTTCATAAAGTGAGTTGCTTAGTAGGTCTGTTGTTATTCCTATCTCTTACCAAGGTAAGAGTCTTTTTAGATCTGAATTTTAAAGTAAGATAGTTGTGCATTTTAAATAAATCTGTTGTCTGCTGTTGGGGCAGAAAAGAGTAGAGCTTATGTTGAAAAAAAATACAAAAGTTAGCAAAAACAAGTTCTGTAATACATGGAGTAGCATAGATTGGCGTGGTATTTTATTTTGAGAGACTTTCTCCTAAAGGATAAAAATGGGTTTGAGTATCTTCATGGTGTTACAGCTATATTAATTGGTAAGTTAGGAGTTCTAATTTTGACTTTGAATACTGACTATGTTAACATAGTTCTAAAATCTAGATTATAAGTTATCATAGGTTTGAAAATGTTGTTTTATATGTGTGCAAAGTGAAAATTAAAGGCTTTGTAGTCGACTTAGCTGTAGCTGTCTTCCAAACACTCTGTTATTATCTATAGTCAAAAATTATCTATAGACAAACTCAATGACAAATACTTAAGATTTTTCAGTCAAGTTGACACATAGCTGCTGTTTCCACCTTGTAGACACAGCAAGATACTTTTAGTTTAACAAAAATTGTGCTATTTTTAGTAATTTAGTTTGTCAGTATTAAATTGAATCTAGTTATTTTTTATTTTTTATGTTCTTAAAAAACATTAGAACTCTGTTTAGTATTTGGAAATCTAGTACTTCGACTCCATAAATAAATCTTCAATTTCTTTGGTGCCTGTAATTTCTGATATTTGCTGGGGAGTGTAAAACACTTAACTGCTTTAGATGTTAAAAGTTTTAGTGAAATATACACCATTAGGAATAGATGTATATCTAAAGGGCTTTTCTGTTACTAATTTTATTCTTTAACATCTTTGTCCTACATGTTTTTTTTCTGATTAATTAAGCAGCTCAGGGTTTTTCAAAGTGTATGTAGCTCAGAGTTTTTCAAAGTGTATATTTTTAATTGGCTTGGCTAAATTAGTGGATATTCTTGGATATTCTTATTTAATAATGGCCTATAGCTTGAGTCTATTAATATACTAATTTAAGTGAGCTAGCAATTCATATAAAGCCCAGACTTTATTTTTACGGTTGTAACTGTAAGGTAGAAGGCCTAGACAATGCAAAGTAAAGCCCATGGTTCTACTGAGAATGAAATATGTAGATGCCTCTGAGAATCTTCATCATAGTTTCTTAAGTTACCCAACTATCTTAAAGAGGTGAAAATGGGGACTGGGTGTTGCAGCTAGTTTATCTTTTTTCACCTTCTTTCACAGCTGTTCTAGTGGTAATGGAGTAGCCTGTATTAGGGATTCTGATTCTGGTATGGAGTTGCTGAGTGTTTACAGTCACAAATGGAAAAAGTGTTACAAACCACTTTCCTTCCCAGTGGTTAGTATTACTACATAATAGAACACCTTTGAGCTTTCCTTTGTAGAGGAGTTTTATATGTTAATCAAGAATTGAAAATCAGTGTGTTTTGCTGATTTAATTATGCAGGTTTATGCCATAACAGTGTTAGTCTTTACACACTTGCATTTCAAATGTCATACATTGTGGGTGCTAAATTAAATTATTAAATTGCACTTTTTGTAAATTTACTGTAATGCTCCTTTCAAAGCTAGATGGGCCTCAAGTCTTTAATATAGTATAGGATTAGATTTTTCTGATGCTGACAAATGCATGGTAAAGGATTATGATTTTTAGTTTTAAAACAGTCACACTGTTAAATGATCTATATTTTACAACCTTTTGAGCAGATGGTTAGCTTGACTTATTACTTCAGTTCTCTTAGTATTCATATATAGCACTAAACACATTCTCTTTTCATTTGGGAATGGCTTCATAAATATTTTCCTTTTCGTACACAAATTACAGTTGATTCCACAAATGATGATAGAAAATAAATGTTAGCTTGTGTTTCCTTTTACAGGGACCAGAGCTGCTATGACATAATTCCATTATACAACACAATGAAGAAGAAAGTATTGTCTGACTCTGATGAGGTAAGTGGTTGTATCTTGGGCATTGGCATTGATACAGTGGAAAAACAAGACCACTGTCTGTCCTGTGGAAGACCAAAGTACTGGTTTCAGTCACTGCTGAGAAGTCGAATGTACTTTTCTGTCAGTACAATGTTTCTTCTTGTCAGCTGGGAAACTGGGTGAAAAATCCAGCCTTCTCTCTTCCTTTAGTCCAGAGAGCTTTAATAGTTTGCTGGAGGATGCTGCTTAGACTTCTGAGAGGTTCTTAAAATTGACAGTCACGTGAAATGCTTCTCAGAGGGACGGGGGTAGGACTGTAAAGACTAAAGTTATAAGTTTAAAGTATAAAAGAACTTGCCTACTCATAGATGCTTGTATTTTTTAACCTTTTAATGTGACTCATCTTGCTCAAAGGAAGAAGAGAAAGACACAAATGTGCCGGGGACTTCCACTAGAAAAAGAAAGGTAAGTGTTTTTAAAATTTTTAATTTCTATTTTTAATGCTACAATTGTTAAAATGTATTTGTAAATAGTGGAATGTAAAACAAAACATTTCTAGTATTGTGTTAAGTCAGCTTTTTGAAAGTTTTGAACTTAGCGACGTGTTGTTTTACTGAGCTGTTCAATGTAAAAGTATTTCTGTCTGTGCTGCTGCGTGTTGTGAATCCATTTATATCCTGTGGGGTAACTTTTCCATTAGATTTTGTAAAAGCAGCTAGTTTATTTAATATATACCAGGCAACATTGTCATTTCAGGATCATCAGCCGAAACGGCGGCTACGTAACAGGGCTCAGTCATATGATATTCAGTCATGGAAGAAGCAATGCCAGGAGCTGCTGAATCTCATTTTTCAGTGTGAAGACTCTGAACCATTTCGACAACCAGTGGATCTTCTTGAGTACCCAGTGAGTATTTTAGAACAAGATGACTGGTTATAATCCAGCTGTTAAATGGTGGGCTGGTTTGGGTTTTTTTTAACTTTGACCATTTTTTCAGTTTTTTCAATTGAAACTTCAGGCAGCTGTAGTGACAGAATTTTTTTCAGCACTTCACCATCACTTGTTTAATAATGTTTACTGTTTTTTTCAACTAATTTCAAAATAAATAATACTTCTCTGCTGTCTCAGATACTTTTGTTGGAAAATATTTTATATTCAGGAATGCTCATGTTATTAAGTAAATTACAGCTTTTAAAGTAAATTACAGCTTTTGCAATTAAGATGTCTTTCCTTTTCTGACTGATAAATGGTCATATATATGAAATGCATATGTTTGGTTGTTGCATGTCACGTGTTGTCAAGGATCATTGTTTTCATTTCAGAGTATAAAAACTAAAAGTAAGATTATATGAAAACTTCAAGTAATAAAAGCAAAGATTTTGCTTGTTTTCCTTCTAGCATATCTTAAGTTCTCTAAAATATCACTCCAGGGTGATTAACTTGGGCGAAATTAACTGCCTCATTAAGAGAAAAGAAATGCTTCTCTTTTGGAAGTCACTACTAGGTCTGTCTTGACACTTCTGCAGCCACTGGATACCATTATTTTTGAAGTAACCTAAACTTTATGCTGTGGCCCACTACAAGTGGCCCTATGTGTTTGAGATCCTCAAATGAGCTGATAGAGAGCACTCTACTAGGCTTAGGCATGAAACACACTGCTCCCTGGTGTTACAAGCCTGTTTAACATGCAGAGGCACTTCTGCAGGTTCTATTTGCTCTGATGGATTAACTTAAACTTTTTGGTTAAATTTGGTATTTAAGCTTTTTCTTGTACGGACATGTCTCTGTTTCTTCCATAGCCTGGAAAAAAATTGATCTGTCATTGGCTTGAATTGGGTCCTGCCTAATCCTGTGGAGTTTTTAATACCTCATTAAATTTGTAAATTGTCAGGTCCATTTGGGAAACTGCTCAGGTTTCAGAAAGGATGAGATATGCCTCTGATCAGGTTCAAGTTTTCAAAGTTCATATTTTAAAGCTAATATGTAAGAGTAGTATTAGTCTTAGTCCAAAGTTTGAGCTGCTAAGCCACCCAGAAGGCTTGTAGTCACACTTTCATATCACTGTTATCTTCGTGTCAGTGTGTCAGTAATGCAACCCTTAGGACACAAAATTCTGAACTCTGCATTTCAATAAATCCGTTTATAAAGTGAATTAAATCGTCCATCAGTTAACTTCGAACCTTGGCCCTGCTGAGTATGTTTGCAAGGGAGGTATGTTGTGGAAAGGGACAAAATGTCTTCAGCAGTCTTCCATGCCTATTTAAAGAGGACATTTTGGTTAAACAGGTTTATCAAACTCCTAATGAAAATGATACATTAAGGCTTGGGAAAAAATTGTAATATATTGCTTGACTATTTCTAAACAGGATTATAGAGATATTATTGACACTCCTATGGACTTTGCTACTGTTAGAGAAACACTGGAAGCTGGCAACTACGAGTCACCAATGGAGTTATGTAAAGATGTGAGACTTATTTTCAGCAATTCCAAGGCCTATACACCAAGTAAAAGATCAAGGGTAAGATTTTATTGTTTTACATTGTTGTTGTTTGCAAGAACACTTATATCTCAAAAATACAGGACCGAAAAAGCAGAGAGACGGTGTAATTTGATTGATTTTAGAAAACAAGTTTAATTATTTCTGATCTTAAAATGTAAATATTTCTGAGAAACTGTTACAGCTTTGTATTTGAAGGGAATGTGTGCTCTTTAAATACCAAAAGTTCTGATGTTCTGCATGTGTGTTTCCAAAGTAAATATTAGAAAGTGGCTCTAAAGGGAAAACCACATGGAAGAAAAGTTCTGTAGAAGCAGGATTATGAGTACAATAGTGAAATTTAACTGATATTTTGGGGAAGAAACCAGATTTTCAAAACAAACACACAGGGAGCCCCTCCACTTTGAAGGTTGCCCCAAACTGAAACATCCAGGTATAGACAGCAGACGATGTTGAAATTCTGTGCTGTTCACCACTGTGCAGCAGGATTGTAATAAAGCTCTTAGGATTTCTGGGAAACAGGACAGTTTACATAGTGTCAGCTTACAAAGCTATTCATACTGAGATGTCCTGCTAGTAGTTAAATTATAGATGCATATTTGCACGAGTTCAAGGCTTCTGTATAGCTTTTCTTCTACTAATATGTGTTAGGTTTTAAGACCAGAATTATTAACATTATTATTTTTATGTTTGGCTGTTCTAAATAGCAAGTTAATCATTAGGACTTCATTGTTTTAAGACTTGGGCACAAATTTCTTAATAAGTGACTAGCAGGATCAGTGATTACTCTCCAGTCAGTAGCTGAGAGGCCCATTCACTGTCAAGACTGCCCATAAAAGAATTACTCTTTCACTAGGAGCAAATGGCAGGGCTTTTGGGGCAGGTCTGGATTCTTTTGTGTTTTTTCTTTCTCTCCTTGACCTCATCATACCTGACTATCTTTAGGCTTTGTGTGGTTTCATAGATTCTTTTGACATTTTCATTTCTTTCATGTTTCTTTCGTTTATACCAAACAGAATGGTATAGTAATAAATTTGTCATTCAATTTTACTCAGAAGTAGAAGTTCTTATGCCAAGAGTTTTAATATTCTAGAATCTATGTGCTTTCAGTGCATGCAACATGTAGCTGAATGTGCTGTTTTTACTGTCATGCATTTATTTTTTTAGCATCGTACTTTGTCACTGATGCTTATTGGAACAGTAAACTGATGTCACAGATGTTTTTCTTGAGCAGTAAACCTAAAGTCATCAGCTTTTTTTTTTTTTTTTTAGCTTGGCACATCAGACACACATTCCCTTGCATGCCATCTCTGGTAACACGTGCAGAATCTGTCAAACCTATTGAGCATGGCGCTCAGATGGTTTGTTGTGTCATTAAGTAGAACTGGTTCAATATTGTCTTTGTGTTTCATAGAAGGTGCTGTGTCTCCTCAAAGTACCTAGATAGGTCACTGTGGTGACTTTCTGTTTCCAAAATTAATAGCAACTGTGCTCAAATAATTGTGATCTAAACTGAATTTGGGTGCCTCTGTAAATAATCCAGGCCTAGAGATGGGGGGAAAATAGTGCACCTACATAATTCCAATACATTTTTTGTACCTGTTGCAGCCAACTTACTTGTAGTATCAATTCATCTATGAAAGGAATAGACTGATGTTCAAATATAGGATATAAGGATGCAACTTAATAGAGCAGAAAATAAGATTTCTTGACCCTAGGTATGATACAGTAAAATTACATTAAGGATGTCTCTTTGTGATTTCTGTTGGAACTAGAAAGGGATACATTCTAGAAAGGCAATTGAAAAACTAGCTTTTCCAATTTTTCCTTTTCTGTGTCATCTTCAGTTGTAATAACACTTTTCAAAACCATGAAAATAGTTAAAGCAAACCTACACATGAGTTAGTATATATTTGTTGAGGCAGATTGTAAATTTCCCTAAAATATTTCTATATGAATCACTTTTTACTTTTCTAGCTATTGTTCGGTGATAAATAAGTAAAAAGATGCTTTGGAGAAATATAAAACTTGTTTGCCGGCTTTTCTTTTTTAGATCTACAGCATGAGCTTGCGCCTTTCTGCTTTCTTCGAAGAACACATAAGTTCTATTTTATCAGATTATAAATCTGCCCTACGCTTTCATAAAAGAAATACAATAAAGAAACGAAGGAAAAAAAGAAGTAGAAGCAGCTCAGTTTCCAGTAGTGTTGCATCCAGGTACATTAATTCCTTTTCAGTATTCATGAAATGCTGTGAAATTTTGACATACCTAAACAATAAAACTTAGCGTGTTTTTTTCTTAATGCTTCCTTTACTATTCCCTATATTGCAGAATGGTAGCTTTGACATGCAAGTCCCTATGATGTGGAAGAGTTTTAAACTTTACTTAGAGCTATCCTAGTGTAAGTGCTTAAAATTCAAATAACTGCTAAATGTGTACAGTAAAACAGCATCGTTAGGATAGTGATGGCATCATGCTTTGTCATATAACTACAGTATTTATTGTAAAGATTCACTTTCCAGAAGCTCACAACTTACATGAATTTCCACAGTAAATGCCATATTTTTAACATATTCATGCAGAGGTGATTGTTTTACTCCCACAATCTCAGACACTAGCATTTAATTTTATTTATTCCTGTAAAATGACAAGGTGGTCATCTAGGATACAAATTGTTACTCCTTTTGCAGCCCTGAAAGGAAGAGGAGATTAATAAAACCTCAGCTGAAGGCAGAAACTTCTGCCACTTCATCATCTTCTGCACCTGCACGGTCGACAGCACTGAGACACGCTCCGCCTCAGATGAACGGAAAAGCCGCTGAGGCCTCCTCCCTTGTGCGGACTCGAAGCAACAGGGGGATAACGGATGTGGCTGTTACAGAGCAACCATCTACTTCTTCAGGAGCAAAGCCTTTAACTATAAAGCCTTTAATTGCAAAGCCTAATACTACTGCAGGGTCAGGAAAGTCAGGCAAGTTGGGGGGTTGTTTTGTTTTGCTTTTTGTGTTGTTGTTTTAATTAGGCCATGAATGTTTTTAAAGATAAAACTGGCTCTTTGGAAATCTAAAGTATTTCTCTCAGTTAAGACTGGTTCTGTTCTCAAGCTGATGGGCCTTTGAAGCTTTTCAGAGGAAAATTGAACAAGTTAGGCTATGTTGTTTTATCTAGGAAGCTTTCTCCCTTTTGGATCACTGACTCAAATTGTTTGTAGTACAACACGAGTTGTGTTTTAGCCCAACAAGATTGAATGTATAAACTACTATAAAATACTACGATTGACTTGATAACTTTTTTCCTTTTTATCCTTCTAGTACTGGAGAATTCAACCAAACATTCCAAGAACCAGAATATTGTATCAAACCCTACCCCATCTGATTACAGTCATAACACTAGGAATAACTCCACGAGAGAAAATCCCGAGAAAGAGAAGCAAATCAAGCGCAAAGTAAAATCTTCCACTGTTAATCCTCAAGGTACCAAATTTCTCTGGAACTTCCTTCCCACCCTCAGAGTTATTGATACAGTGTCTGTAGTGTTGTATTTGAGTTGTGTGATTTGGGGGAAAGTAGAATGCATTACAATTTAGCAGAATAGGGAAATCTAATGGAACAACTCAGTCACCATTAGTTTCCTTTTTGATGAATTAGCATGGTTTTAACTACTATTAACACCATTTCTATGGTGTGATAACTGTTTTCTAGATGATTTTGAGATGTTAACATATCTGTACCTTAATTTAAATTATTACAGATGTCATGTTAAAAGTTCCTAAATTCCAAAGCAGACTTCTGCGTGGTCACACTTGAAATCCTGTGTGTTTAATCACATAAAACTTCTGTGGGTTATATTTGGGTCAGTAACACTGAATGTGATGACATTCTGGACAGCAACAAGCATAAGGATCAGAGGACCCTAGCTGCAAATTCATTCTTTCATTTTTCGGCACAGCAAAAAAACCTATGCAGTGTTTACTGCTTCTATTTAGTATACTTGAACGGCCTGTTCGGACCTAGTTCATGAAATCTCCTGAGCTTGCTTGGTCTTTTGAAGTCAGAATACCTTAAAATTCAAAGCTTCTGTGGAGGCTGAAATAAGATCTCCTCGTCAGAAAGCTTTCCTGTTTATGAAGGAGCTTTGAACTGTTAGGAAGATGCTTGAAGCAGGTAGATCCACTAAACATCTTTTCTCTGAAAATGGGGACACAGTAGTCTGCAAATTGGGTCCCATCTAATTAATCTGCCTACTCTTTGTAGTCCTCTCACCAAGGAGTTCTTTCTTACTCATCCGTGTTTCTGAAAAAGTAGCTTGTGGTCTGATAAGTTAAATCATCTGTGCATTGCTTGTAAGCTTTCCCACAAAAGCCCTGGCTGTTCCCACATTGCATGGCTAAATGTGCAGCTGTTACAGGTTGGGATGTTAGGTCAGGTCAGGGGTTTCTGAATGTTGTTGACATGGTCCTGTCTCCTTACATCCACTCGCAGGACAGGGGAGACCTGTGCTTTTAGTGCATGATGGTGTGCATTCAAATACAGCAGAAGCTGTGTTGTGGGTGTTTCATCCAAGGGCTGCAGGAACTATCATGCTGCCTATGAGCCTATTCTTGGCCATATTTTAGGCAAGGGCTGTGGTGTCAGAACATCTTCCTAAGAGATCCTGTCACATGCCCCTCTGAGGAAGTTGAGTCCCCCTCACATAATGAAAACTCATACCTTGTAAAAGTCTCCAAGCAAGTACATTCTGCTGTCTGTTAGTGTGAGAAATCTGGTACAATTTTGATACAAAAGATGCTACCTTGGGTTGAAAGAAATTTTTTTATTTTTCCAGAGATGGTTTACTGTGAAGCATTCCCAATCCTTGCAGTAATGCTTCCTGAGCAACCTTTTGCTGTTGCAGATACAAAATAGGAGTTTTGTCCACTGGTGTGGTATCATCTGAGAAAAACCTTTCAGTTGTTTCCTTTTTTTCCTTCTTTTTTATGCCCTGCATTTTTCCTGGCTTTTTTTGTTTGTTTGTTTCTTGGGTGTTGTTTTGTTTGCCTTTTTTTTTTTTTTTTTTTTTTTTTTTTGCAGCTACCGTGTGCTAAATCCAACTAGAAATTAGTCCTCATTCCATACTAGAATGAAACTCTCTGAGCTCAACTTTTCGTTTCTTAGATTTTGACAGATTGGCAATCACTGAATTTGTTCGGATATTTTAGTAAGGGTTTTTATTAAGGCAGTGTGAAAACGAATGTGAATGCAAATCTATTATGTGAGGTGTAAATTTCTGTACCATTTTTTTACAGCAGATTGCAAGAATAATGCTTTGGCATCAGGAAGCATTCAGGTAAATGGACATGGAGGACAGCCTTTGAAACCGCCAGTTAAAAGAGGTCCTGGACGGAAACCCAAGGTGGAGACTAATAACAGTAGCTGTGAAGTGGTGGTGCACAAGAAAAGAGGCAGGAAACCAAAAAAGCTACAAATTGTTGAACAGCAAAAGGTTGCAGAGCAAAATACAATCCAGACTGCAAGGGATATACCAGAGGAAGCCTCTGTTTCTACTGCATGCAATTCTCTTTCTGAAAATAATGTGAAGGAAGACTTGCTACAAAAAAAAGGCCGAGGGGGTAGAAAGCCAAAAAGGAAGATAAAGAGCCGCCAGCCAGGCTCAGACCTCTTAGTTCCTGCAAATGTTAAAATGCAAACAAGAAGCAGGAGGAAAAAGACACATGAGCCTATGGAGGAGAGTTCTGAAGAGCTTAAAGATTCTGAACCTCACATGAGAACTAGAAACCAGGGTAGGAGGACAGCCTTTTACAATGAAGATGACTCTGAGGAGGAGCAAAGGCAGCTATTGTTTGAAGACACCTCCTTAACTTTTGGAACTTCAAGCAGAGGCAGAGTCCGAAAGTTGACTGAGAAAGCAAAAGCTAATTTAATTGGTTGGTAATTTTTACCAAGGGTTTTACTTCAGAATGCTATGAAGCAGGTACAGTTAAGGAACAGCAGAACAGACTTCTGCTTCCCTGCTGCTATTATGGGTTAGAAGAGTATGTTCTGATTTGGGGAGAAAAATTTAGCAAAATGATAAACTGAAAGAACATTCTTTGAAAGAAATATATATTTTAAACTTTTGCTATTTATTGCCCTCCAAATAGGTTATACATTTCAACAGTCATTTTGTTCACAGTTGAGAATAATAGAAGCAATTTCTGACTGATGTACAGAGTTCAGACCTACTCTGCTCAAGTAGTATGTAATATCTCTACACAATTGAAAAAAGGTAATAGAACTTTTAATTGCCACAAATCGAAAACAGAAATGTATTTTTGACCAAGCAAGGTACGATTTGATCGTAAAGTCAAGTCACCTAGGAAGGCAGACTTTGGCAAAAAGTGGCAGTAAATTCACCTGCATTTCTATTAAATAATACAATACCAAACTTTGCTAATCTGAAAATGTTTAATTTCAGTTGTGATGGAACGTTCAGCTGCAAAAGAAGCCTAGCACAGGCCATTGTTTATCCAAGTTCTGCCAAACATAGCAAAAATGTAATCACAAATATATATATCCACATTGGAAAAAGTTTGACTAATGTCTAATTTTTCAGACCTTGATTCTTGTATCAATCACTAAATCTCTGTTTATTGTGCCAAAGACTGAGAATCAGTGCAGTGGAAAACCTTTCTTTTTCTTTTTGAGTGTCAGTACAGCATACCATTTGCAGTGATAAAAGCTGTGTCTTGTTTTAAATAGTAAGTTGTTAACATTGTTCTGAAATGTATCCTTTTTGGTACTTCTGGTAGAAAATAATGCACTGGTGGGGTCCTTTGACAGAGATGTTTTAGTCTAAATGTATAATTGGTTAAAGGATTCAAGGAAATTACAGGACATGTATGGAATTATGATGTTTACTTTCTGATCCAGATTGATTGTTGTTTCTACAACTTTAGACATGCTTAAGAGGCTGAAATGACCTACAAAGAATAGTGTATGTGTATATATTAATATATACATAAACACATATGTCTAAAATATTACCCAGGTATAAATTTTTTTCAGGATTTTTTAGATAGCACTAGAATTGAAAATTTTAAAATGTCATACTTTATAGTTTAATTTTAAGGGGAAGATTGGTTATTTTCAATTATTAGGGTTAAAAGGCCAAATCACTTTTTATGCAATCATGTTTTATACAGTGGTCTCATTGCACATTGTGTTTTTCTGCACTTTTTATGGTATATCACGCTGACATATGTCAATATACACCCTAAAGAAAAATTCCATTTAATGATTGTGCCTTGTATTCTATTATTTCTTGCATCCTTACTAAAATTAAGTTGTCTATTGTAAATGATAACTATATGACTTAGGGGAATGTATTGTTATATGTACTGCTCTGGAAAAGAAAAGCAGTTATTTATTTGTTTATGGTACATTTAGTTATTTTATACCTTTACAAACAAACCTTAATACCATTTTCTATCACTTAAAGAAAAGTGTATTGTCCAGTTTCAAAGAAAAAAAAATACATAAGTAGTGGTATTTACTGAGATCTGGTATGGTACAAAAATGTAACCAAAATTTTCTGGTTGTACTTTTTTTGTTTTTACACATCATCTGCAATGTCTGGAAGGGAGGACATGCAGAATTAAGATCTTAAATTTGCACAGATTCTGTATATGTATTTGAGGCCTGATTCTTCACTCTTTATTTTCTTACAAAAAAAAAAAAAAAAAAGCCTGAAAGTTTGAACAAGGAATATTGGTATTTGCCACCAAGAGTAATAGAAATATGCTACTGTGGATAGCAGATTAGTATCCACCATACCTAGTTTTAGGTAGATCATTTTGCTACAAAAAATGGCTGAGATATTTTCCAGATCCTCTTTGAATTGTTATGGATTTGAATTTGGGGGCCAGGGATTAGTTTGTATTTGATCTGTTGGCATATTTATTTTTTCTAACGACTATTTCTTTATCATCTGATTAAAATGGAGTCACTAAACATGTGGTAAGATAACAAGCTACGTTTGTACAGTTGCAATACAGCTTCACAATTCAAAACTGATTGATTCTACTTGTTAATTTTGTCAAATCTCACTGATGAAGGCAATCATTTGAAAGTGTGTAATTTCCTGATGTTATCTGCATTGTAATATAAAAATAGATTATATCTAAAATTCATCTTCTGTATTTACTCCGTTTGTAATAATGTTTTATATGGCATGTTTATGTATATATTTATATATCGAAAATACCTTGTGTGTAAGTTTTGGGGGCTGAAATAATCTGCCTTCCCTTAACAGTAGGTAGAAGATTGTACATCTTAATTTTATGAGGATAGATGGCCTTACCTGCAGAACATGGGTACTGCTTCCCACCCAGTAATATCGGTGACTTTAGCCAGTAAGTTTTTGATTCTTATTAGACACATTAATGTTTTTCCTTTAAAAATAAACTGTGGATAATTTGGGTCAGTTTTTTATAGAAGCAATGCTAGAAATTTATTAGAAATTAATACCAGATTTATTTAAAAGTTCTATTTTTTATAATTTAATTTCACTAGGTTTCAAACTTTATTTATGAGACTTTAGTCACCATCAGACTGTATTTTGGTTGGGGAAAAATTTATTTGAGGTGGTTGTGAGATACGTATCAGTACAGAAAAAGAGCTTTTAATTACAGAGTCTTAGGTTTTTTAAATGTGAGCAATAAACTATTGGTCAGTGTTCTGAAATAATTTAGGAACTATAGTTATGTGCATGTTTTATTATGCCATCTCAAGTACCTAACAACTGGTTCAGAAAATGGAGTATCAAAACCTCATGTGCTTGTTTCACATTTGCATTGTAAATAACATAGCTTCATAGTCACATACATGCAAATGATCTGGCAGCAACTAACTCAGTTTTATTCATTAAATTCATTTATATTTGACATGGATATGAGGATACTGTTCTGGTATTTCTATGCTATACTGGGAAACGTTAAAATTGGTATTTGCTGCTGAGTGGTATCTTGATAACAGTGTGTTCTTTAACTACCAATGAGGAAATACTTCTGCTTCTGTCATAAGTGTGCTCTGAATGCTTAACAGGAATCATTGTACCTGTGCCTACATACTTAACAACTCTTTAGCCACTTTGT
The DNA here is from genome assembly GCA_017589585.1 of Phylloscopus whistleri. Classification (NCBI taxonomy): domain Eukaryota; kingdom Metazoa; phylum Chordata; class Aves; order Passeriformes; family Phylloscopidae; genus Phylloscopus; species Phylloscopus whistleri. The sequence goes on along the minus strand of JADMLD010001485.1, from coordinate 4,859,381 downwards.
TTCTGTTGTTAGTGTGCTCTCTGGGAACTGAACTGAAATTTTGCCACTGTAGTGTTCATTATTATTGTCAATATTGAACTAGAACTCTTTGTCACTTGGCAGTGACCAGTGGTACAACTTTACAGAGAAATGTCTTCCTCCAGTGATTCGACTGCTGTGATTAAGATTAACAGATGTTTATTTGTACAGTGTCCGGTTTGTACCTGTGATCAGTTTGTTGATAGACTTGTTAAGGTTGAGTTGGTTGAGTTAAATATTACTATGGCGTAATATTTGTAAAACTATTAATTGATAAAGGACCCTGATGCAGCACGTATAGATATTAATATCTATTAAAAAATAAATTGTAGTGTAGAGACAGCTTATTCACTGTATTGCTGTACAAATATTTTTAAGTACCAATTCTGTGCCAGAGGCTTTTGTCTTACCAAAAAAAGGACTACATGCAACACAAAAAATAGTCTATCCATTCAGTAACTTCAAGCTTGTTACAATTTTTACACCACATTTTAAATATTTTGCTTACATTTGTTGGATCAAGGACTACAAGTAAATGCTTTAGTGTGTAATTTGAATTTAGGCACATGTTAAGTAGTTGACTGGTTCTATGAAAGCAATAGGCTTAACTGGATGGGACCCTTTCACCCTGTATTTGTATAGTAGATTGGAGGTTAGAGGTTTTCCAGCTCACTTTCCATCAGCATTTACATTTTATATGTAGCATGTGAATCTTGCTGAGGTAATTTTAACAATGCTGGTCATTCAAAACAGCCACACCACAATATTTACATTGTGTCCCGAGTCCTTACCTTATTCTAAAATAGTACGTTTCAAAGGTTGTCAAAGGGTAGGGTTTTTTTTTTCTTTTTTTAAAGAGTGTTTTAAAATATTTAATTATAACTCTGCTACAGTGCTGTGATAGAGAAGGTAGAGGGTTTTGAATCCTCACCTAGAAACAGCAAAAGCTCATTTTCTGTTTACGACCTAAATGAAGACAGATGAACTGTGCAAAATGAGTATATCTTTACTTTTATCCCTGAAGTTCTTGTAACAGATTGGTTTCCAAGGGGACCTAGATATTCAACTGATAAAAGGGCTGTTAGTTTTCTGCTGTAAATTACTGTATATACCTCTTTGTTCATATGCAGAGGAAAGTGTATTACATTTCATAAAACTGGCCAAGGCTTGACAGTGTGTTTCAAATAACAAACCTGGCATTGACAGCTTACGTAGCTTCTTGTTTTTGAATCATGAATACAGCTTGCTCACTTTCAATGATGTCTGGGGGAATCATGAATACAGCTTGCTCACTTTCAATGATGTCTGGGGGAAAACAGCAGGTAGCTTATAAACCAGAGCTAACCTCCAGGTGCTCTTGTGTTTCTGCTGATTTGAATGCAGGAATTCGCCATGTCATTTTTACAGTGTGTTAGAGGAGGAAGCCAGATTAAAAGACATTTTAAATTGCAGAAAAAGGTGATTAGCTGCTTCCCCCCTCCCCCCCCCCCCCCTTCCCAAGGTTCTAACAGCCTCAAGGCACTCTAGAGAGAAACCTTATATGCTGCAATAAAATAAGGGTGAATAAATTTAGCTTTTAGGAGGTACGTAGTGAGACAAGTAGTCATTTGGATCCTTTTTAATGCAGATAAATACATCAGGAAATTCACTTCAAATAATGCAAACAATACATTTTAGGGAGGGAAAGTAGTACTATACTATGAATTCCTACACTGAAAGAACAAAGAATGAGGTCACACAAATTAGGAGTAGAAAGAAATAGAAGTACCCATCATGTACTGTGTGATGTACATGTACTATTTTGTGCTTACAACTGCGTGGGTTGGTTTGCTAATGCATTGAGACCATACAGAAGTTACATTTTTGGACCATACTAAAACTGCAGAAGTGTGGTGGACAACTGGATAATGATCATGTATGAATTAAATTCTGTCATAATGTTTCAATATGTACAGAATCGAGCTCAACTTCAAGTAAATTACCTAGAAAGGTTAATTTTAAAACTGACAGATTTTCAGATTAAAAATTACACTTATTTTGTACAGAATTATGTAAAACACAAATCTGTTGTATGTAATGAGTAACAGTTTTGAAAACTATAATTCTTTAGCTTTATCAAGGCTTTTTTCCTTCCAGAAATCTAGATTATCATGTTATAACCTGAAGTATCTCACCAGGATAACAGTGCCCTTTCTTTTTGTACATATGGATTGGAAATTTCTTTACTGTTATGTGGACACTTTCTATGTTAGTTTTGATGCATAATACTTTGAATCCTTTTATACAAACTAGAATGTATGTGTAAGAATTACTGTCACTGCAATGTAGTAACTACAAACTTATTTTTAAATAAATAGAAAACATGTTTTTCTAAGCTGTCCAACAGTGTTTGTTTCTATCTGGTAATTTACTGTGCTGTGGGATGATTGGTTGCGTGTTTTTCTTAACTCCCTAAATTCAGCTCCTTTTGATTCCTTGTGGAACATGGAGTAGCAGTATCTGGTAGTATGGTATAGTGGGGTAAGTGGGAACAGACAAAACTGGAACCAGAGCACTCTTTGATAGAGATCAGAATTTGCTGTTTGGTAGGGGTTTTCACTAAGCCCTGCAGCTCAGGAGGCAGTAGTGGCTGGCACTGAAGGCACCATGTTGAGTCCTCTTAGCTTGCTTTCAACATGTGCACCAGGGCACCCACCTCTAATCCTCCAGGAAGCCTTCCCTGTTCAGGTGACAACTGTTTGTGCCAGAGCTACGTCCAATCTGTGGAAATCTCTGCTTCCCAACAGCTCTAGAAGAAGCTAAAAGCACTTAAGCAGAGAGAATCCCCTGCCTCCCTGCCTGTAGAGCACTGGTCCGCAGCCTAGCTTCCCTGAGTGGGTGATGCAAGGAAAAGTCGACATAGGATGTGTTTTCACAAAACTGCAGGGTTGGTTTGTTTATATCTACGTTTTTCTGTTCAACTGATACAAGAAAAAAAGAAATGTGGATACTGTTTAATTTCACATATTATTTGCTTTATCAGATGATCTTTTCCTCCTTACATTCCTTACCTGAAAACACAAGGAAGTGATAGAAGATACCCTCACTCACCTCACAGATGCAGGTATGTGTGCTTCTGGGCAATGGGAATGTGGAATGGTCACAGTGGAATGAATTGAGTTCCCTGTGGCTTTCCAGACTCCACATGAAGTCTGGCAAAAACAAGACTTGTTTCAGCAATTGAGGAAAAATCTCTGTCCCAAGCATGCGAGTTTTGCTCACTGGTGTGTTCTGCTTGGAGAAAATAATTTAAGAATATTGAAAGTATGACACACTTCCTTCAGTGCTGCTGTTATGTCCTGGAGGTGGTAGTTCTGGTCAGTGCATTTCCAGTATTACAGCACTGTAATAGTGGTGTGCTCATCCAAGCATAACCCACTCCAGGTCCAGGGCTTTAGTTTTGTTACTGAGAATAGTCTTAAGCAGTTAATAACTTTTTCTTTCTTTGAAAAGATTAAATTTTTTTTCTGTGTAACTCTGTACAGAATCCTTAAAATACAATTTTATCCCAGTTCCTATTTCTGTGACAGGTATCTTTTTGAAACCTACTGTGGTTCTTTTATTTTGCATAGAAATCAAGACTTTCCTTAGGACTAACAGATGCTGTGAAATGTTGGTACCTGACTGTGCTGTTGGAGCATGTGCTCGTGTTAACACCAGCAGGAAATTAAACTCCAAACAAGCCACACCCCAGCCCCTGCCCCTTCCAGTAAAGGAGGGACAAAAAGGAGAGACTATGGGTAGAGATAACAACTTAGTGAAAACACGAAATGATGGAATAAGACACGCACAGTACAATACAAATAGAGAAGGTGTTTTACCCACAGAAAGGTATCCACCACCTCGAAAGGAACAAAGGTGGTGTACGCTCCCCCGTGGGTCATGTCCACGTGGTTTCCCCAGCCAAAGGCCATAGGATGATCGTTCCTGCAAGCTGCCCATATGGTAGTCAGGAAGCAAAGGCAGTATGGTGGGGGAGCCCCAGCCCAGAATAACAGAATAACAGTGGTACACAAACCCCCCTGGGAGCTGGGTCATCCGAGGAGGGGTCGCGCCGCTGCTCCGCCGAGCTCAGTTCTGTGCAGGCGCCTTCGGTGCCGCTTGCAATGCTCCTGTACCCAGGGCAGGGGAGCAAGGTCCCACTGGGATGCCGGCTTCGTGCTGGCCCTGATCACTGTCCCTGCAGCGCCATGCTTGGGAGCCATGCCACTGCCTCACCTCAGCACCGTGTCCCACAAAAGTATTCCAGGATGAGTCCACAGGCCCTTTGCTGTCACCCTCCTGCTGGAGCCGGAGAGGCAGAAGTGGCCAACGTCCAGTAAGGGCACCTGGCTTTTCCTGCTGAGCCCACCCCCAGGTGACACTGTATGGTACAGAACAACACCTTGGTCACGCCCACGCTGCTGAACTCCACCCCCTCTCTAACCAGGACACATCAGAATGCTCATTTAATGAAGGAAATTGTGTGATTGTTGAAGTTAACTATTTTGCTTTCAAAGTGGAAAGTTTTTGTGCCAAAGCCTGTGTTCTTTCCTGCTGTAGCAATCAATATGAGCTTTACAAAAAATGTTTGTCACTTTTCCCAAAGATAAATGATCAAAGTGTAATGGCTTTAAAAATTAATCAATGTTGCTAGTTGAAGCAAATGTGAAAATGAAGCAAGTGCCAGCAAGCAACGGACAATGTGACTGGAATTTAGATAGTATAAAATTGAGTTACGACATGTACAACAAATTATAATGCAAAATATAATTTTTGTGGCTTTTACTACTGTTAACAGGAAAGTCAAAGCCTAAAATGTCTGGTTGTTTTTCTAGCTCAGAGAAATACTGTGCTAAGAAGTCCTTGCAAGAGGCTTAATTTACTGTTTACAGGACTGCAGTGAGAATTTATGAATCTTCTTGTATACTTTGAAATCTGTGTAAGCGCTGAAGGGAGGACAGGGTAGAGAATTTGAGAATGATGTTCTAGTCTGGTAACAGCCATACAAATTTTCTTTATGCTTCCTTTTCTTGTCTCTGAAATGGGAAGATTTTACCTAAACTTGGTCTGTTGGCCTTTCATTTTACTTTAGCTAGATACTGAAATGCCAAAAAAACAAACCAAAACAAAAACAAAATCCAATAAACCCCAGAAGGAGGAAGCAAGAGCAGAGGCAGGTAACCAACTCATTCAGCATTAAATTTCTGCAGAGGCCTCTTCCTGGAGGTACTGATTTCAAACTGTTAGCATTCAAGTACCAGGCAACCTCAGCTGTTAATCTGTGTTTTGTCTCAGATCTCTGAATCTGACTTTGAACAAGGATATTCAAAATAATAAAGACAGTAACTTAAAATGCAAACCTGGTTAGAGTATAATTAAAATATTAGAGAGAACTACTGTATTTGTATTCTGTAACAGAGAAAAATCTAGTGGGGTTATTTTTTTTAAATTTGAGCACCTTATTCAAAACTTGAATTCTCTTCATTATTAAGGAAGATGGAGTAAGCTTCCATGAACTGCTGAGAAATGGAATACAGCTGTCAGAAACTTAAAAAAAGAGCTACTTAGAAGTCCTATTGATGACCTCTCAATACACTGCCTATTTCTACCCATCTAGAATCTCAACATGAGGGTGTATGTGCAGTCTGTACTGTTTTCCTTCACTGACACCAATTAGTCTGCATGCACAAGTACATGGGGAAAGATTAAATATCTAGAACTCAAAACTCTTCTGCTGTTTAATGCTTATAAAGTGAGTCTGTAAAATATGTGTTAATGTTAAACTCTTCTGATCGATAAAGTTTTATAAGGGAAATCAGTAGTTAAGTTATTTAGGAAAAATTACTAGAAAATTCACATAAGCATGGTCTTAAGAAAGGGCAGATCATCTGAAATTGTGTTATGGTCAGGATTGTTTTTCTTGCATGCTAATTTATGAAGTTTTAATTTTCCTCTGGTTTTGGCCTCTTCTTTGCCCACCTCTGAGTCACGACAGAGCACATAGGGCTGGTATCTTTCTGGCTCTTGCACTGAAAATCCCTGCTCAAGCACAAGGGGAGTAACTTGTTTTGTAAAAGAAGCATCTTCATCTTGCAATTTGATTTACTTTGTATTGAGATGTCTTAATGTCTGGGTAGTAATAAGTAGCTAGAGTCACACTTTAAAACCTTCAGCCTCCCTGAGGTAGGATCAGGTGTTTACATGGCTCCTGAGGTGTTGCTCAAGGGAGCTGCTAGGTCCCAGTATTTACTGCAGCCTGGGCTGGTGTGATGCAAACACAGCCACGATGGCCCCAACGAGTCTCTTCTCCTTGGGGTGGCTGTGTGAGGCAAATAGATTGCTCTAAACAACCTGATCTAACTGAAGATTTGCTTATTGCAGTTGGATTAGGTACCCTTGAAAAGGTCTCTTCCAACTCAAACCATCTATGATTCTACAATTAAAAAAACCTATTTTTCTTAGGTTAAATTTGTATTTCTGGTCTAGGCTAGTATTCATGTGAGTTTTCAATTGGGCATTCCTGCCATGTTGCACAGGTTTAAATCCATAACAGAAATCCACCCTAAGCCTGGCTCCGTAGTTCCCACATATTCACTAGGTATGGCTTAATACCATTTTGGGGTTTTTTTCACAGTCTTGCCCTTTGGAGAGCTGTGCTCAGTGAGAAGTGATGGCTAGAACATTTTCTTTCTCTTGGTAAGGCTCGATGTTTCTCTTCTGATTAATTTCTCTTCTTCTCTGTAATGTTCCTATTGCTCTCAGGATCATTTACAGTTTGAATCTGCCTTCTCTGTTTGCTCCCACTCTGATTTGGGTGCCATCAGCAAATTTGGTTGCTGTTAAATTTACACCAAAGAAATCCGTGACACAGATGAGGCTCGCGGCCGTGTCTGACCCCCTGCAGCAGCCCAGCAGGGGCAGCCCCGCAGCTCGCTGGGCGCTGACACCTGCGCTATGGAAACCACGCAGGACGCTCCTGCTTCAGCAGTGCCGGCAGCCAGCTGTGACAAAGCCCGGCCCAGGGGCCGCACCAGGTGCTCTCTGAAGTACCAACAGCGTGGGGAGAGGCTGGCTTACAGGGTTGCGTTAGGACACATTTTGCATAAACTTCACATGAGAGAACTACCCGCCAGGCTTCTATTCATAGCCGCTTCAAGCTGCTTGTCCACAGTGACAGAAAAAAAAACGCTAGGTAAGGAAGTTGAAAATGTTATTTTCTTCAGGTTAGTCTGCAGAAATAAATTAAAACTTTTTATTTTTTTTATTTTAATCTCTTTAAAGCTGTCGGAGTGCAAAGACCGCGCGGGTGTTTGTTGCGTTTGATATTAAGCCATCGTGATCCCGTCTGCCCTGAGAGCTTTTTGTGCGAGGGAAAGACCCCCCGAGAGTCGGGCTCGCCGCTCGCCTCTCCAGGATCCTTTTGGGCGTTGCTGTGCAGGGGAGAGCACGACCCTTCCCTGGGCCCCACCAGCCGCCCGCAGCCCGGCCGGGGTGAGGGAGGAGCCGCCTGCGCGGGGCCGGGAGCGGCGGTCAGGGCAGGAGCGGGGGGGCCGCGGCTCCCTCGGGCGCTGCTGCGGCTCGGCCTCCGCTCGAGGGGCGCAGGCACAGCGCTTCTTGCGGGGGTTCGGGTGCTTCCAAACATGAACGAAAATGTTTTGATTCGGGCTAACTCGCTATATGCTACCGCGCACCCTTTCTGTCTGGGGGATCCGGCTGCTCAAAAACCCGATTTTAGAAATAGGAGAAAGATGTGCAGCGGCACTTCTGGTACTGCCGTGCTGCGTAAGTGTGACAGCGATCCCCGGGTCCTGTCCAGCCCTCTGGCCTCGCAGGGTGCTCACGGCCATTTGGTTGAACCGTGACTCTTCCTCCCCCCACAACACACAAGGCTAAACAAGTACTCTACAACTACTGATAATGTCTAAAAGGAGATCAGGAGACGTTTTTTCTTTGCTGGTGGCTCTAAAGCAGATGATGCAGAAGTGAAAAAGACAGTTTGTGGTAAGGCTCCATTGCACACTAAGATGTTTCCATATTCCTTACAATATTCTTAAGCCTCCTTTGGCATTGTTTTGTGATCTTGACTACTTTTGCTAGGCAGTTTTCAGGAATCTACCTTCCCACGTGCACATGTACTGTATATATTACAGTAACCCAAATTATTTTGCATATTACATAAATTAGGACAGCAGGATCTAAAAGCAACTTGGACACAATTGTAGTGAATTGCTTCTGCTTGCGGGCTGAGTATTCCACTCCAGGAGAGAGCAGGAGCTGCAACAGCTCCTCCTGCTCCAGAGAGCAAAGAGTGGGTGTGAATGCTGCAGGAAACCTGGGTACTGTGAGAACACCTGTGTAAAAGACATAATTCTCAAATTTCAGGACATCTCAGTTCTGATTTGAAAAAGCCTCACAGATGTAAAGACAGTAAATGTGCTCCTCAGGTGAAGGCAAATATCTTGATCGTTTGGGGAAGGAGGAAAGAGTCATGAGTATGCACTGGTATGGTGTTTCATGTGCCTATGGGAATGAGAGGTGATGTCAAATCCTTTTCTAATCTAGTGGGACTAGATTGACACATTATCAACCTGTTGCAATGCTATAAGTGCCTTCAACCTGAAAAAAAACCCCCTTAGTTCTGTCAGATGTGCACCTACCACTGAACCAAAATAAATTATTTTTGAGGCCATCAATCTGGCATGCTAGACATGTTTAATGCACTGAATCAGATGACAAAGCATCACAACAAATTTGGTTCATGGACAGCAGCTTTTTACTGCAAATTGGACAACCATACAAATTCCCAGTTCCTTTTTCTTTTTTTCCCCCCTCTCTGTTTAGAGACAGAAAAGATGACTGTATAAATCTTAAAAGCAGGTTTTTGCTTTGTCTTGTGAGGCAGTCTACTTTAGTCTTCTATTAGTTTTTATAAGTACCATCAAATTTAATGCAGTTAAAGTGGCCTAAATTAAGTGTGCTCCAGCTGTAACCGAAATGCCTGAGTACAGATTGTACATTATGCTGTGAACCAGCAAAGCAAACTGAAGGAAACTTTTTAAGTACTACACATCTAGCAAAGCTCACAGCTATGCATTTGTCTCTTTTAAAATTTTTTCTCTTCCCCTTTTCAGAGTAGGGAGCAGTGAAGTGTCTTTGACGAAACTTCCTGTTGGAATGCCTCACATCAATGCAGCTGCAGCTCTGCAGATTTCTGTGCTGCTCTTTGCTCTTCCTGCACAGTATTTCATATCTCAGTGGTACAGAACGGACTCTGCCGAGCGCATCCAAATAACAGAAAGGTTGTAAGACTCACCTTCCCTACTGCATTTATTTCTCTCTTAGTTCTTTCTTAGTTCTCTTTCTCATCCCCAATGACACTTCATCCTGGAACGCTGGAGTGTGGGTGGATTGGCTATTCCTACACAAAACCATTTTAATCATACCTCGGGCATTTTTGTGGCTTAATAAGACTGTATTTAGTTTCAAAATTTAAATAGCAATTGTTGTTTTCTTCATATAAATGTCTTATTAATCTGCATGAGTGCCTTAATCTCATTCTTTTTTGGGACACTCCAATATACCTCAGTAAGGGTTACGTCCCTTTCAAAAGATGAAAATTAAGCATTTGATTAAGTAACATTAGTTCTAATTTTCCATCACCTTTTGACACTTACTGTTATAAAATATTTTCTTGCATAGTATGACTCAGTACAGACTCTTAACCAACAAAATTCATTCACAGTAAATTACTTAAAGCAGTGACAGTAAGAGTTAGGTAAGGAGTGCCATTCTGTCTATGAATTAAAAAGCTGTGTATTGACATAATCCCACACATATATCTCCAAATAAAAAGTGGAGCCTATTACATCAGATCCAAATTTTTGACAGTGGTGTCCATTAGCATCCTGAAAATGAACCATGCAAAGGGAGACTCAGTTGTAAATGTGGCCTGTGCAGTGTGCTGGCTGTGTAGCTCGTCTGTGGAACTCCAATACATGAAGCAGGAAGAGCAAAAGATTGGCCTGATGAGAAGAGAACTAAGCTTGGCTTATGCATAAAGACCCAGAGTGAAATAATTTTCAGGCCTCATGGCATGAGTCAACCACTTATTATTTAGATTTATGCAAAAACCTGTAGGCTTTTTAAATAGTCTTTTGATTATGTACACCATTTTTAAAATATCTCATACTTGCTATTCTCAACTAACAGCTGAAGCTGCAGAATATGAATGTATTTTAACAATTCCTATGGTGTGAGTACAGGAAGAAAGCAATCTTGTAATGAAAAATATTATTTTCCAAAATTTACATACAATTTACTGGTACAAGTGATGATTGAAAGAATATTCATTTACAGTGTTGATATTAATCTTGAGGAGAAATTGTTCATGGTCACTGACCCTTTCTTCTTTGCTACAGAAGTGAAACTTCAAAGTTTAAATATTAAAAATCTGTACAAGAATACTAGAGAAGGTTTTAAAAACAACATGATGATCATTTTTACTTCTAAAGGATAATTTCCTCTTGGAGCATCTCAACAAGATCTTACTTGAGTCCAGATGCGTGGGCAGATCGTTTAAAGCTGTGGGTCTCAAAGACAAGGTAGGGTGTAACCATCTGCACTTAAGAAATTTCAGACATAGTCTGTTCTGAGCAGGAAGCTGTGTTTAGGAAGAGGAAGTATCTCTTATTTGCTTCTTGATCTGGAACTTTCTACCAGTTATAAGAAAACTTTGTGCTTATATTCTACAGAAACATCAAAATTGAACTCCATGTGAAACTAAACATAACCCATGAGCGTAATCCTGTATGTTATCCTTGAAATTTATCTGACTCTGAAGGCAGAACAATTAGCCAAAATAATGACTAAGCAACTACATGTTTGTAGGATCAGATGCTAAAGCATTGGATGGTTATCTTATGCTCTATATGATAGTTCAAAAAAATATGTTGGAAATCACAGACCGAAAATCTGTGGGCTAAGAAGAAGTGAAATGTTGATTATTGGCCATGTAACAATGATTGGTCTAGAAAAAGTAAAATTATGTCCATTTATACATACACACCATTTAAATTTAAGACTGCTCATGGACTTCTTTCGGTTCATTAAAGGGTTTGTTTATGAGATTTAATTCTTGTACAGTAGAAATACTCCAAAGGTTTTTACTTTGTATGGACCTTCAAAGGTCCTTTATTCTTGATCCATGCAAAATAATCAAGGGTGTCAAGTCCTCTGAACTGTGGAGGGTCCTGACTTAGTTTAGCTCCCAGCAAAACCTAGGGGAATGGTCTGTGAATGGAATCAGAAACTATGCTCTTCTTAGGTTCACCATTAATTGCTTTTCAACTTTGTGGAAAGTTCCATGCATATCTAAAGATAAAGCCTCCAAAGATCAAATGATCCATTGATTATTTGGTTGGAGATATTTTTGCCTTCTGAATATTTTATAAAGAATTGGTTATCCTAAAAATAATGTCATTGGAGACCTTCCATATTAGCTGCTGTTTTTAACAAAGCAGTTGGACATGTTAAGATTTTGCCCATTCCTCTTTCTGTTATTTGTCAGCCTTAAGTCTTTCTACACATTTGAGCTAAACCAAAACTTTTGTAAAAAGCACTGTTTGCACAGGAGCCTGCTCTCACTTTTTTCCAGGCAGGGTGAAGGGAGTGACTGAAAGACACCATCAAAGAGGAAGGAGACTAGGACAACCTGTAGTTCTTTGGCACCAACAGTCTGCTGGCTAGTATGGATGGAGACTGTTACCCAAACACCTCTGTTCATAGCCTGCTGCTGTTAGATTGCCAGCAGTAGGAAATGTTCCATTTTCTCTGTTTCTTTACACTTTATCTTTTTTACTATAGCAATGAAAAATGTTAGCCATTTCCCCTTTCTAAACATGTCTGTCCCCTATTCTCCACCCTTTAAATTCAGATGAAATTCAGTCTAGTGCAGAAGGAAAAGCTACACCTACTGCAGCCTTAGGCAGGGACTCATTGCCAGACAGCTTGTCCATACCAGTATAAACCAATTTTTAAAGACTTTACAAAAGATACTGAAGAATCATGCTGTTAGAGTGCAGAAAGTGTTTCCTCACCTCTACAAAATTAGTGGATTCCTCTGATATAAAAATTCTAATGCACCTGTAGATTAACATATTCAACAAAATTAGATTCATACTCTTTTTTTCCTGTTGGAACAAATTCCTTTTTCTTGTGTATTCCTTAAAAGTTTTTTAATAAAAAACTCATGCAGGTTTCAAATCATAGAGAAGTCTGTATCAAAGGCTTTGCAGTATTCCACTTAGGATAATTAACCTTCTGATTATTACTAAAACTCAGCTCCTAAAGAACTTGTTTATATGTTATTTATTTTACACTTTAGGAATTGGTACTATGGACAGAACAGAACTAGAAATGGTGACAATGAAGCAAACCCCCATTCTTATTTTGCAGGTATTGAAGTTCTTGCAATCCTTTCATATTTTACTCATGATGTTGTCTATAAAGCTTCTATAGTGGATTTCTATGGTTAATTTGTAAATGGCTGACTGTTTTTTTTTTTTTATCTCTCTAAACATGATCGATAATATTCAGTAAACAAAACAGAAGATACGAAATCCAAGGCCTCTTCCCCATGTAATAGTATCAATATGTTGTAACTATGTGTATGTATTTTACTGAATACATCAGTGTAGGTATTTTGTATTGACCTACAAAACAGTGGTACAGTTTTCACTTGATTCAAATGAACTGATTTAGATCACTTTCATAAAAGGAAAAAGAAATAGTTGACCACTTTGTTCCTGGAAAAAAGTCCCTAATCAGACTCAATAGAAGAATCCTGTGACTTACACTGGCAAAAATTTATGTCACAATACGTTGCTACATGTAAGCACTGTAAAATACCATATGTAAGGCTTAAGTAATTGTCAATGCATACACGTGTTAATGCTTTCTAAAACTCTGTTAAGATCCCTATGTAATATCAAATGCATACAAATAGAAAAGTGTCTTTCCTAGTGGATGTTCCTTTGTGAAATATAGTAATTAATATTCTGGGGAAAAAACAAAGCACCTGTTCTTCTTTACTTTCTCTATTAATCTAATTGTCAGTTCTCTTCAGGTGGAAGTCAGAATAATTTCTGTTAAAATGTTTAATATGACTGATCAAACTTTTATCCTTGCTAAGTCTCTTTCTTTGTTAAATTAGAATCAACTCATGTTCACAGTCCAAAGCCTGAATATATTAAGTTCCGTGTGGGCCAGGTAATAATTCACAGAAGATTTGGCTACTCAGGAGTCATTGTAGGATGGGATGTAAAAGCTAACACTCCAGAAGAACAACTACAACCCAGATATTCTCCAGTGAAACAGGTTTGAATGTGCTAAACTCCTGCTTTATTAATATAGACACAGAATAACTCAGGTTAAAATACCCTTGGAAACACTGTTACAGACCAACTTCCTGCTATCCTAGTGGGAAATACTCCAGAGTTCTGCATCACCTGTGCAGCTGAGTGGTACCTTTGCTGCATCTGCTCTGTGGTCCCAGTACAGCTTGGTTTTTACACCACTGAGAGGCTAAGCTTTGCTGGTCAGGGCTGTAGTGGGCATATCTCAAATTAAAATTACTCACTTTTTATAAATAGTGTTGTATTTCAAGTACCAGTGTCAACCTATGATGTCTAAGATTTCTCCTGCTGTGTTACTGAAGTTGAGATGCTGTTAAGTCCTTTATCTGGTTATCCATAATTGGTGGCACCTCCACTGCACCTCAGAAATGCAAGTAATCCTCTGTGTTTAATCAATTTCAGTGAGAAAGCAATGTTCTTGAGGATCTGGTTGCTTGGCGGTGTGTAAATCTATTTAGAAACACATTTTTGTTAGAATTCTTAAAGCCTTTGAATTTCTCTTGCTTAAGTCTTTGTATTTGAAAATCAGATGCTAAATCTTTGTTGATGGTGCTAATCTGGTAATGCAGTGCTGCCTACTCTGAATGCCACTGACATGCTGCTCAAGTGGCAGGAAGACACTAATCATTAAGTCAGAGGACTGAAAATGAGGAAAACATGAAAATCCTCGCCTATAGCAGAAAATTAATTTTCAGCTGGGAACTGACATTCAGTCCCATTTTGTGCATTTAGTTTTTTCCCTGATGTAATTTTATCCAACTGTTGCTCATCTTTGGCTTCTAAAATGCCTGCATCCTTGCTTTCTTTTCTCCTCTCAGTAGTGTTATCACCAGCTGAACCCCCAAGAATTTCCCAGCTGACACTGATTCTTTTTATGTACCTTACATTGTCCTGCTGTCCCAGCGGCCTTGTGTTCATCTTTATTGTTTTAACTTCAAGAGCGATGACAAGGGGTTTAAGCATCTTTTGTTGGCTTTGGGGTTTTAATTGCCTTTGCCTATCATGTCATAAGCATCTTGCAAAATGCCTTCTGACTTTAGGCAGCAGCTTACTAAACTTGGTCCTTGTAAATCCCTCAAAACATCAGCCAGGTTTTCAGCCCAACTTTTCCTTGCCTTCCTCTGACTTCTAGATCTTTACAAAACCACTGAGCAGAGGCCACTGCCTGTTCATTGATCAATACTGATTGCTTCATAAACTCCATCTGTATTCATCCATCACTTTTTTGTGTTTAGTTTGTGGGTTACTTTGGGCAGGAATGTTTATGGATAGCAGCAGATATCATGGCCCATATTCCCTGGACCAGGATTTGTTTTCATAGGCACTTCTTTGTTGGAAGATTCATTTATATACACACAGAAGTTGCCTTAGCTCTCTCCAGGATTGGGACCATGGCTGTTGGAGGTGGCATTATGTTCTGAACTTGTCTCTTCCTCTCTGGAGTTCAGTTGTCACTTGTGAAGGAAGAAGGGTGGTAGCAGATGGCCATGGGGACTATGTACAAAAACTAAGGATATTGTAAGTCTTGTTTCTTGAAAGGTCTGGGGGAAAAAAAGGTTAGTTAAACTCTTGAGTCTTAAAAAATGTTTCAGATATGCCAACAACTTCGTGTGTTGCAATTCTGATTGCTTTATATTTAATTCTGACATTGGTAAAACCATAAAAATGAACTGGCTGTATATATATATGCACACACACATATATATATATACACACACACACACATATATACACACATGTATCTTGAAGGGATTTAGGTTCTGTAAGCTCACTGAAAGTTAACTGATTATAATGTGTAATCTTTAGTCATCTTTTCTCTTTGAGGCTGTTTGTTTTCTTTCTATTTTTACAGGATCTAAAAGATACTCCTCACTATCGAATTCTAATTAATAAAGCAAATGGATCTAGCAAATCTACAGCTTATGTTCCCGAGGAAGAAATAACAGTTATTATGGGATTAGAGGTAGTATTTACATTTATTCAGCTGCAACTTGATTGTTATTCTGTATGTTCAAAAGTTGGCTGACCTTCGGCTTAATAGATACTAGCTAGGATGCAAAGTTAGTGAAAACTAATAAAGAAAACAGATAAAAAAATTACTGCTGTATTTTCAAGCCTGGGTTTTTGGAAGCTGAAAAATTACCAAACTCAGGTACTACCCACTTGAAAGTACCCAGCTGCTGAGGCTTGTAAGTGTTTGAGCAACTTAATTTCCATTATGTATAGGCTGTTGCAGACGCAGACTTTTGTTTTGTGATTTCTGGAGATCTAGCAAAGTATGTTGGTTTCTCAGTTGTACTCTGCATTTCAAACAGCTCCTGCTCAGCTGCTGCCTAAACTGAAGAATGTCTCCTTTCTTAACTGCCAAACTCCTTGGGAGCCAAAAATTCTGTTTTGCATATCAGGGTTGAAGTAGCTTTTGATTCCCAACTTATGCAAGGCACACCCGATCTTTAAACTAGTCTGAGACTCTGATCCAGAAAACAGCCTTCAGGCACACATGCCACATACAGGGGGCTTTTTGCAAGGGACCCCTATGCTGTTGTGAATGCTTTCTTTGTGGATAGTGGCAGGGCCTATATTTAAAATAACAGCAAGCAGGTGGAACCATTCATCTAACAAGAGATACTTGGTCTAGTCAAACAGAGCAGATTCAAATTGGTATCCTCTGCCTTTTGGGAAAACCTCCCAAAGGAATTGTGTAAGTCACACTGGCGTGAAAACTCTCCATGTTCTCTCTCAAAACTGTGCTGCTGCACATAAAGGACCTCTCTCAATCACAGTGTGACACATTCACTTCTTTCATTTGGGAGAAGCCTTTGTTCAGTCCATTCTGTTTTAGCCACCGACTGTAATATAGAATATGCCAAAATGCCTGAATTTAGGAGCAGAAACTATGCTGTTCCAGATGAGTATCATAAATATTTAAAACTGGATTCTGCCCACACTGTCTAAAACATGCACCTTTCACTATGCCAGTTAGCTGGCTACCTTCAGTTTCCTTTATATTCCATGGGGAGAAACAGATACTTAATCTTAAATATTTACTTTGTGGAATTAGCTTTTAAGGTATCAAATTGCTTTATTCACCTGCATGGCAGGTTAATTCTCCACACAGAATATTAGAGAAACTGTTGATAACAAGCTCACAAAACCAGGTATTTCCAAGTTGTCTAGCTGAGATTAGTAACTCAGATGGTGAGTCATGCCTCAAGTTCAAAAGGTCTGTGGATTGCCTTCACTCAGCCTTTTGTACAGCCTATACAGGCACAGTAATTTCTTGAAGAGTTGAGAGAACAGAAAATGCTTAGACTTGTCATGATCCTTTCCTAGCTGACAGTTCTGAGCCACTCACTGTGGGCTTCCTGCATCAAGACAAGGCTTGGATTGTCCGTGCTGGGTTTGCATCTTCATGTTGGACCTAAGGCCATCACCTGAGTCTGTCTTCACCATTTCCCCCACCACTTCTTTACTGTTCCTGCTGCCTCATTGGATTAGATAACTGATCCAGCTAAAAGAAATACCAAATACTCCTAACAGCAACATGAGTGGGAACTACTTCAGTAAGAAACCGTGCTGATTTGAAACATCGATGCTGGTGTAAATGTAGCTTGTAACATCTCATGAGATCTGTTCAACATTTGCAAAGTACTTGGAGAGAGCTACTATTCTGATGACAGAAATTTGGTTATGGTACACAGAAAATTCCATTGAAAGTACCTCTATGTACATTAAAAACTCATCAGGAGTTTTCAAACAGTGTAGTAACTTCAGTAATTCATTTAAGTATCAGTTTGCCAATTCTGATGCTTCTTCAACTTGAAATATTTTTTTTCTCAGGTGTATCACCCTGATATGGAAACCTACTTCAGTGGATATGATGGATCAAAATACATTATGCAGCCATGGTTAAAAAAACTCTACCCTCATGACTGAGGACTTCAGTGTCCGTACATGTAATGTACGTCCAGACAACAGATGTCCTTTTTAAACTGGAGCAGACAGACACCAGGATAAAATGTATATTTTTTCCTATGATGAAATAAAACATTCCTAAGCACATTTTATGTCGAACACTCAATTTTGTCAGAAGCGAACACACTGCATGTTCAGTTTGCCATGACTCAGCAATGGGGCTTAATCTCCTTCAAGTTTTGGGAGAAAAGGTGTAAATGTGGCACAGTTTCAGCCAAAAGTGCCAAATGTTTGGCACATAAATATCTTGCTGTTTTACAGAGGTCAGGGAACAAAAATAAGCAGATGTGAAATGTACTTTCAGAATTAAGTGTAACCTTAATTTTAGAGGATAGACTTACCACAAGAATGAAGTAAAAAAAGAACATCAAAAAGCACAAGAAAGCATACAAATTTTATTAAGAAATGTGGACGATTTGAAGGTTTCTAGAGCAACTTGTGTCTCCTGTTTTCTTTTCCCTTTATCTCAAACACAGCAAACACTCTACAAGAAGCATAAGCAGTAGCATTCTGGATTCTTTCCTGCAGAGTCTGTGAATCAGCAGACTGTGAAAGGTGACTGTCTATGTGGCTTCCCCATTCTTTTGTTTCTTCTTCTTTTATCAGTAAAGGCTTTCCCAATGCCTGGCCAAAGAGTCGACAGACTTCCTGGGCTTTGCGGCGTGTGTTCCCAACGGCAGTGACGCACACTTGGCGGCTGAGAGGTAGAAGCAGCAGCACAGTAACCAGCAGGTCCAGCTGACACACCAGTGTTCCTGCCAAGCTTTTTTTTAATGTCGTGGGTTTCCTAACTGCAGAGATGCTAAGGCTCATCACTTTCCCCCAGCTTCTGGGCCACAGCTTGGGTATTGAGGGGAGAGTGTGTGGAAGAACTGTCAGCACCCTTACAAGCTCCGATGAGATCAAGCATTTCTAACACCTGTATGCTGCAGGCATCCACGCTGAGTCGTGCAGGGCAAGAGTTCAACCCTTGCTCCAGGCATTTCAGTGGCTCAGCTGCAAGGCATACTAGCACCTGCTTAACCTCACTGGCCATATTTCCTGGTCTCCTGTAGGTACCTCTAACATTCACTTTTGGCATCTCTGGAACCTTTAACAGCAGCTAATTAAGCTTGCTTCTTGGACCAGGCAGTTCTTTTCTTAAAAGAGGCAAAACCTCAACCAAGACCAAACTTCCTTCTGTCCCTCCCACTTAGTGGGAGAAGCCTGTGACTGTGAATAGTTAATGGTTATAACAGATCAAGATTGTGAGCTTCAGGGCAGCATGTTTTGATGCTGAGGAAGTGCCACACATGGTTCTTTCCAGATCATGGCAGCAGCTAACAGTAATGGGAATTGGCAAGGGTGCTTAAAATTATCAACACCTGGTAACACACATGCACCCTCATGACTAAATACAAATTAAATCTACACATGATGATGTAATCAAAGCCAAATTCTGTTGACCTAAGGTTCAGAGCAGGTTATACTCCAGTGGAAATCAGAGGGAAAATAATTTTTATTACGTTCTGCTTTTGCACAGGGACAAGAACAAATTCTATCTTCTAGGCTGAACAGCATTAATTTATAAGTTATACTTAAATACTGAAATCTCTAACATAAATATTAATGGGTGTGAAGGAAACTACTTGCTCCCATTGCAAACAGCATAAATTATTTATTCGTATTAACTGAGGCTGTAAGATTTTTGTGTGAGAGAACTTACCGAAGGGTGTCTATGGCTTCTGGTGTATGGTAGAAATGAGGTGGACTGATGGTAATAGAGGCTCCTAACTTTTCAATGAGTAGATTGCAAACATTCTGCAGTTTTCCGAAATCACTGAATGTGATACAGACCTGGGAGTGAGTGAACAGACATCACATGAGTAATGTTTTCATTTTCCACTATGACTCAACACTTTTATTTAAATCAGTGTAAGGCCAGACACCTACAAGGTAACTGAAGATAACAGTCCTGTATACAACTCCAACATTTATAAACTTATAAGACTTCTATATAGCCCTAGAGACTAGCACTAGGTTTGCAACAGAAAGAAGTTCATTAAATGGTTTAAAACTGAGGATTAAGAAATCCCTTTCTAAGGAAATATGGCATTCTTGGTATGCAGACAATCTGAAGAATGAATGTGCTCCTTGGTGCACATGAGTAGATGCACCTTCGTTTGTCCCTTCTTAGATTGCTAGATGTTAATTATGCAGAAGCTCATGCAAAATGATGTGGAAAACATTGTGCACAAAGGAAAACTACATTTTAATTCCAAGCATTAGGTTAAAGAAACTTCAGCTATGAGATTAATTAAGCTAAACTGAGCCCAATTCAGCTTGCAGTGGGCTCCAAATCCTTTGTTGTCTGAACAGACTCACTGCAGTGTCGAGAAGGAACTGGGCACTTCAGACTTGGATTAAAAACAATTTAAACACCTAGCTGTCTATGGCTTTAAGAAGCATTAAATGAAGATGCATTAGGAATTCAGGTCCTTCCCAAATGCTATGAAGCAGGAATCACTATCAGCACTGGATCCAGAGCCCAACAGTTTTCCTGGTGGAAAGTCCAGCCAGGTAGCAACTTTCCAGACAGGAGCCAGCTTTTCTCTGTGGCAAAGCACAGCTGCCAGGACTGAAGAAATGACACAGAGCTGATACAGCATTCAGGAATCAGAGATACTGGATCCCTAACTCTTTTTTTAGAAAAACTAAAACCTCATCTTCACTTCCAGTACAGTGCTCTCACCATGAGTCAGGTACACCTTCTCTCTTATCCCCAACTCCCTTCTTTTTGCATACTAATACAGCTTCCACAGGAATGGAAAAAAAAAACCTGCAGTAAAGAAAATTCTACTGCCAACACCTGTGACATACAGTTGCCCCCATGGCTGCTGCAGTCCATACATCACTCTACCCCAGTGAAGGGATATGACACAGAAATCCAAGTTACAGCATGTCAGCTGCTCTGCAGCAGCTTCCTGTGTGCATACCAGAGATTTACCTTGTGGGGAATGAGATAATTGAAGGAAGCTGAGTCTCTCAGTGAGCAGGGAGGGGGCTACTTCATGTAGAGAGTAAGGTAAAAAGTAGTTATTGACAATTATCACAAAGTAATTAATGCTCCCATCTTGTTACCCTTGATAGCCTTTTGAACCTTATCCTGGTATCGTTGCACGGGTTCAGTGGCTCTGAAAAGTGCAGTGTCAATTGAACAGAGACTGAAGACGAGGCTACACCTACAGTTTTTTCTTCAGTGGGAGTTCTTGCCATACATATAAAAAGCATACATCCCCCTGTGATGTTTTGCCAGAAAACTGTCATAGCTGTATTTTGTGGAAAGTCTCACCATGAGGACTGTCATAGTGTTTTCCAGACTGCCATCAGCATTTATAAGATTTATTGCTTCTAGGGGAAGAAACAAAAGAATGATGAAACAAAAGAACTATGGGTCTTAAGCAGAAGATAAATTGCTCAGACTGGGGCACTTCTGGGCACTCAGGAACTTCACTGTTAAAAAAGAAGCACTTGATCAGGTACCCTCAGGGGCAGAAAACAACTGAGCAATAGCTGATTTTGCTGTTCCCCCTACTAAAAAATCACAATTTTCATTTAGAGCTATATCTAATAAATTCCACTTACAATTACAGAGAATACTTGAATATTAAAATGCAAAGAAATGTTTTAACTTCATCAGTTATTAAGATTAAAAGTGTGAAAAAAACAATGTGAGGCTATGCAAAACTATTAGAGACATTCCAAGGTTTGGATAAGGCTGTAAATGACAAGAAGTACAGTATTAAGAAATGTACAAAACCAACATAATCTTCCTCCCATGAGAACGTCATGCAATAAATGAACTATTATGATAAAGACATTATAGAGCTTTGTGATCTTATACACAGCTTCATTCTTCTGCATATTTTCCTTTGTTACAGCATGAATTAAAATTATCTCCTTACAGTTGAAAGAATATCTTGAATTCTTCATTATACTTTTAAATAGCTATTTGCCTGGGAATTTTTCAGTCTTCTAAAAATTCTTTACAGGAGACAAATGGTAAAGAGTTTCTAGAATGAAGTAACACAGGACTTCCAAGACTTTACATATAACACAGATAAAATGGCAAACTCTTTAACAGAGAAGTGAGTGGAAGTGAGTTTTAAATTCATTTATATTGCTAAAGTAGGCAAACACGCTGGTCAATAGAACTTCATTGGTTTATGAAGCTGCACTAACGAAACAAGGATATACATAAAAGAGAAGCAAGGAGAGACTAATCTCTGCATTAAGAGTGGCCACACTGCTACCTCTGCATGCAGGGCAGCCAGAAGAGCAGCACTGTGGCTATTCTGTGGCTAGATTCTTCCAGTTCCAACCCCTGGGTCCCAGGCAACCACACAGCTTTGCAACAGCAATTACAGCTGGTCCAAGTTGCTCACAAATCAACACTAAATCCAAGCAATTCGCTTCCCACGTATAATCCTTATTGTATAAAAACTAATAGTGAAGATGGGTAATTGGTTAAGTTACCACTTAAGACTGAAGTTGTAAGCCTAAGCTTGTCTGTAACCTAAACAATAATTCATATAATAATTAATAACAGAGTTTTATTAATTTTTAAGTACAGGTCATCTAAAAAAAAAGCTGATTTAAGCTCTCAAGGTAGTAGGTGTCTCCATGACGAAGCTGAAGTCATTCAGAACATGACACTGATGCACACCATTTAAGTACCTTAAGACTCATTTTAAAATCCAAATTTTGTTCTCCAAATTCTCAATCATTTCTGTATTTATTAGTGTTATTTTGAGGAGAATATGCCTTAAAGCAAGCAAACTAAGGAGGCTGAACCTACTTAAGAGGGCTGTAAACCACAGCTCTATAAAACAGCTATCATTTTATTGCAGGCTTCCAGGTTTACTTTGTAAGAATCTCTAAACTTGCTGGGTAGTGATTAAAGTTTTATGGTCTAAAAAAATACATTAGCTGAACACACATAATTTCCCTCAGTGAATGTTTCAAGCACAGCATTTAGTTCCTACTATGGCATGAATGTGCAAATATATACTTCCTTTAGCAGATACTGAAGTAAATGGGATTATTCCTATAATATCTGCATTTCACAGAGCACTTTTTACCTACAAAATTCTGAGCCAATTATCCAGGAAACAATTAGCTTTACTTTACTTAGAGCAAGCCGATGGCAGTTGTATAGAGCAGACCAAAATCCAGGTGCTGTGCAACTGTGGTCTAAGCAGTTGCATTTGCTCCCAGTTCAAGGAGCTAAAATAATGTAAAAAAAGAAAGCTGAGCTGGGGAAAAAAAAAAAAAAAAAAAGGGTTACTAACTGGGGCAGCTTTCTCAACTCACCAACTCCTTGCAAGAAGCAGAGGGCAGGAAGGGTTATGGGAGAAGGAGAGTTCAGAATTGTTGGCTTGCTCATGCTGCCCCAGAACCAAAAATGCCAGTTTGTAGCATCAGGTAACATTTAAAAAGCACACATTCACCTGAGAAGAAAACAAGTTCTGCACACAACAGAAGACTGCGGATGAACTCTGCAGTTCTTAAACGTTTTTTTTGGAAACTATATATGATGCTGCTATACCCCTTGGTCTGAGAAAAGAGAGTCTGCAAATTTTTACAGGTCCTTGACACACTTCTTATTCTTTTACTTTATTTTTATTTTTGGTTAGGTTGAATACATACCTCGGCTTCCATTTGGTAAGTATTTTCTACTCTACTAAAATCTTCAGTTACAGTCATATTTTCTTCCTAAAACAAAGTAGAGGAATATAATCTTAAAAGACAGAAATTAAGCATCTGCTGTATGTACATGGTGTCCTATAAAAGCTGAACTGTTTTGGCATATTACTTATGACTTTGCAACAGAAATTTCTGAATTTTTCCATGCAAATATCTTCAGTTAAAAACTAGCTGGATGTTAAAGACTTCTTGCATTATTCTAAGTCAATTATACAGGAGCTCTATAATATTATTTTGCTCCTCTTCCCTTGAAGAGAACAATTAGGTCATCAAAGTGGCTGCTAGGTAGAAGCTGTGTGCATTAGTGTGTAACTGTAAATTCGCCTGGTATAAGAAATCTAGAAGCTTCAATTGCTTTTAGAAAGTTAGTATGTGAGAAGTGCTTTTTAGGCCCCTATTTTAAGATACTTTAGCAGCAGCAGCTTGTAGCAAGGTCATATGAACAAAGACTGAATAGCTATTATTCTGGCATAATGGTAACCCTTGAAAAAGGCTGTTCCACCAGTGGTACCTCGGCATCAACAGCAGCTACATTGGTCAACATAATGGCTGCACTGAGCACTAGCAAATCCTAGGACATATAAATAAGATACTGAACTCAGGAAGACACAGAATAATTGCAGTTGCATGTGAATGTTTGACCAGCTTGCTACTGCTCTAACAGTCACACATCTTTCACCCACTTTCTTCTGCAGTAAACAGTTTGAACAAACAATTTATTGTGAAATTACTCTAACACAGCAAATACAGCACAGCCTACAGTTTAATTGCAGCTTTGCAAGTAACACCCATGAACTGTAGTAAAGCAGATACCCAGCCTTCTAGTTACTAAAGTTTTATTTACTAAATTTATTTGCATAGAAAATATCTGCCTTCAATGTTGACACATTTCAAAATATGCTTTGTGTCAGAATATTTCCTACAGATGCTCAAGTCTTCAAGTTTATCACGCAGCATGCATGCATGCATAAGTTTATGCAAATGACATTAACTATGAGGAACGTTTTCTTTTAAAAATACTATATGGTTTTATTGCCATTGCATAGAAATCTACAAGAAACTGAAATTTCAAAATTTGTATAATGATTGATTGGTAGTGCTCAAATTCAAGCACAACAGTCCTACTTTTTACATATTTTCTGAAAATCTCTTCTAGTAAGAGCAAGAATTAGTAAGGGCCAGTAGTCCATAAAAGCTGTATTTTTTCTTTTTTCTGGCTGGCTGGGGTTTGCTAAAGAGTGATCAAGACAGTCTAGCACCCACAGCTCATTTAATTTACAAAATGGGGCAAATCTTACTATTTATGATAGAATCCAATTACAATTGCCAGGAAAGATTGTTTCCCCCAGAGGTTTCACCTGTCTTACAGACATTACCACACAGAAAACACAAACTTCTACAACTCGTACCTTACAGAAATAGCTGTGCTGTAACACAGCTGTAAACATAGAAAAAAATGCATTTGTTTTCCCCCGTCCCCTCTTAATCCTTTTTAAAAACAGGTTCTCTTTCCTGCTGAGTAGATCCAAGCCTTGGAATTTGGCTGTGCCCTCCCAAGGTTCCTGTGTATTTAAGGACACTGCCATCCTGTGGCACCAAGTGCTATGGCAAGATCGATATTATGGAGTGAAGGCTCATTTTGCACCATGTATTAGAAAATTTCCTTCACAGCTAATTTTAATCCCACCAAATTTGACAGTAGCTGTATGTGCTACGAAGATAAATGGATGAAATAACTGCTGAAGTCGTAACAAGGTGGCCTTCTGTGATACATTTTCTGTTAGATACTTTGCTTCCATTTGTGACACAAAGATACGGAAAAGACAGGTAGGAGACAACAGGATTTTAAATTGGAATCAAGAATGAGACTACTTCAAAAGCAAAAATTTTTCTTCCCTACTGTTTATGTCTACTATTCATATTTGGATGAGGAAATACCCATTTGACTGCAACAGCCACAGAAGAAATACTTTTCACTGTGACTTAGGGAAAGCTGCACTTCAGGTGTTCTGGACATCTGGAACAACTTTCTCTATTTTCTAAATCTGTGGGCCAAGAATCACAGAAAAAAATAAACAAATATAACAATATTGGTATCTCAATCACCCCAGAAGCCACTGAACAACTATTAACAGAATCACACTTGAATTCTGCTTATAAAGCCTATTTTTTATGTGGTATCACATCACTGCTGCAGGCACTCTAAAATAAACAAAGATGAAAAAGGTAGTCAATGTCCCATTGAGCATATCAAGTCTAGAAATATGCTTTGCTTTTTATTTTCACTCTTTTCAACTGAACACAACCTTATACAGACCTTCCTCCTATCTGCTACTTTTGAACAACGTCTTTGTCACAGGACCACTGTGCCCACCCTCATGACACTGGCTGTTCCTAGGAACAACTGCTCTTTTCCCCAGAAGATAACAGGAAAAAAAAATGAGTAAGTTTGCAAAAGCACACTTCAAGGAGACAAGTATGTAACAACACACTAAGAGAACAGCCCATCTGCACATAAAATTATGTGTTCTGCTCCTGGCTAATGACTTAACTATGAGACCTTTTTATGACACAAGCCAAGCCTGAGCAAGGGAAAGCGTTTCTAGTTTGGAATGTACACTAATGCCCGTTGGGTAATGTATGCTGATATGTGTAACTGTAAATAAAAAATATCTGGAGACACTTGAAAATGTCTCTTAAAATCTACTTGTACATTTGGACTGATATATCCAGTATAACTTCATATTATGAAAAATAAAGATATCTGAACAATCAAAAGATTTAGCTTCTTCCATCTGATGATGACGTTTTTGTTCCTGGCACTATGGAAATGGTTAATGAGAGCCTTGATGTATGCTCCTGTCTCCTGACAGTCATGCACAGTGTCTCCAGATAGTTAAGGATGGTGAGCACCTTCTGGGATTGGGTAGCTGTGCTCCAGCCTCTCATCCCCTCACTCTCTCTCTGCTTGGCATGAGATGATAGAATGATAACCCAAAAACCTACAGCGAAAAAGTTTCTGCTGCTTAATGAAGAAATAAATATATGTAACAGTTACTACAAGAAAGACAAAAAGCAGATTTGTACTCAGCAAATGAAGAGTACTCTGGAGGTATTTCTTTCAATATGTGGTAATATAAAAAAGGTGATGCCTTACACAGGTTTTTACCTTCATTCAGGGATATATTGACATTGGAAGATTTTGCAACTGAGTGAGCAAACTTTGAAACCTTTTTTAACTGATTGTATGGATGTGCATAGATAACTGTGACTCCTGAATCTGTTTTGAAATATGGAGAATATTGCACATAAATCCAAGGGAGGTATCCCATTGAGACAATTTCTAACCCAGAGCCTACCAGATATAGTTTGCTAGATGGTTTGTTTTGTTCAATAATACTCTGACAGGTACAACAAATATTATCAATGTCATTTTTAAAAAGGTGCCAATGCCAACTGTTAGATATAGCCATTAAAGAAAACAAGTGTCATCACCAAACCACTCCCCAAATAAATCATAAGTGGCAAATATAAAATCTGTTTGCTTCTAGAGAAAGAGAAGAAAATGTTACTTTTGAGCAGTTGGGCTGATTAAGGGAGATTGCTTTGAAGGCTGCAGAGAAAGTAAAATCAATGGGGAAACCACATTCTGTGTTCTGAAGTGCTGCATATACTTACAGCACTCTATAAATAAATGCCACTGCCACTATGTGCATCTATTTCTGATTAAAATCCTGTGTAAAGGTATATGGAAATCAGGTGCTGCCCCCAGGCATCCTGACAAGCTGCTAATGCGAGCTCCTGCTGCTGCTGCAAAGGTTATGCACTTCTGATCTCACCAACTTCCTCCTATAGCAACAATAAGGGTTAAGGAAATTGTTCTGTGGATTAATTAAAAATAAATATATAGCATAGTTAGATGATTTCTAAGGAGGCCTTGGATAACCTTGTAACAACTAGAACCATATGGAGATTGTGAAGAGTGATTAATTTTACAGTTGTCTAGAATGGTATTAGCTACAAGTGAAGTTAGCAAATGCAGTTAAGAACAAATTGCCAGCAGTGAGAGTTGTTAGTGGAAAAGCTGCAAGGCAAATAAAAGCTCCAGCAGTAGAGTGATTTAAAACTGGATGGAACAAAGCACTAAAAATTATACCGTGGGGAACTACTCTGAAAAAAAAATAACTTCATGTTGTTTTTCTCAGAGTTCCCTAGAGCTAACACTTTGCTAACACTGAGAAACCCACAACTGAGGCAGCATTTCACAGTCTCTCAACTAAGTGGAAAGAATATTTCCATTCTCCAACACACAGCATCTCTGAAACAGAAAAAGATTACTGTGAAATTATTGTAACTATAATAAGACACTGAATGCTCTCACATTGTAAAAACAGCCCGCTCTCCACCCTGCTTGCCTGCTCACATTACATTTCTGAACCTGACTGTTATAAACCCAAATAAAACCATTTGTTTGTCCAAGTCATACTTCAGTTTGCAATCTTTTTTTCTAGCCTGGAGTGGTGCACACAGCCCCTCTAAAGCACACTTACCTATTTAACACTCTGCCTACTCCTGTTATGTGCCAGCCACCACATGTTGGATGCTCCATGCTATCCCAATTCAGTCAGTCTCAAGTCAAAAGTGGAAGTAGTTCAGTAGTTCAGATTCACTGTGGGTAAATGTCTGCAACTCTTCTCTAATCTAGCCATGCTCTGAAGAGCTGTTTAATTACAGTCAAGCCAAAAATGCCCCATAATCTGATAGCTCACCATGGTGGTGGGTACAAAGCTTAACATTTTCTCTACTAGTAACAATGAACGCATGCTGAATTGCTTTTTCTTCTCCCATTCCTCTTAAAATCCACCACTTTTAACTCAATAGAAGCTGAAGGCATTTCATCTGTAATCCCTTATAAAAATGCACGAGTCATCCTGATGGCAATGGAACTCATGACAAATGCTGCCTGTGACAGACATACCCCCAGCCATGATCAATACCCAGCCCAGGGCAGCCTCCATGTCCCCTTGCCATCTAGTCCCAGAGCTGCAATATGAGCTTTTTCAGGGGCTAAGTGGTCTTCTTTATTCCTGAACAATTTGTGTAAATGCTACAGTGACCGCATAACAGTTCAAAAAATACCCAGGTAATTCTATTTTGTTTGGGAAATGAAAAGTTGGAGACAGTACTTATCTTCAAAGCATGCAGCATCTGAAATGTGGGCATGCAATTCCACTGTGGGCACATTACTATTTAGGCCGAGTAACTTACTCTCTTACTTTGCATTTACTAACTCTGACTTGCACTGTAACATCATGCAGGATCAGGGAACCCTTCTGCAATTCTTTTTTACCAACTGAATAGTCTGGTGTTCATAGCAAACTCTATCATCTCCCTTTTCCCCCAGCTTATCTGTAAAGACACTCAAAAGGCAGAAACTTCCTAGGGAATTTCAATAAAAAGTAACTTTTGAAAACAACTGCTTATTCCATAAACTTCTTTTTTTCTATTTTTAAGAGCCCTATGTGTGGAACACTGTCCAAAACTCTTTTGTGAAATCCAAAAACATCATCAGCACAACTGTTAGGACAAATATCACCCTTATGGAGCATTTACTGTTTGGACAAAGCTTTAAAGGCAAGACTGTGCTTTTTTCACTGTTGTGAAATTACTCCCAGAGGCTAAAAATCTCAGTGTGGTAAAGGAACTTTTTGAGTCCATAAGGGGCTTCTGTCACTTCAGCTATCTTGATCATATCCCATGCTTTTCAAAACTTCTCTGCTTAAATAGAACAAAAAAGAGAGAGAGGAAAGAGCCCTATGTACTTGCTGCTAAACTCTGGTAATCATAGTTACTCTGACATACACAGGTACAGGTTATGCTGCTGTGTACAACTTTATCAGTTTCATCCACACGCACGGGCGAATGCTGTATTACACGAACAAGTCACGGAATTAAGTTGGAAGAGACCTCTGATATCATAGAGTGCAACCTTTGACCGAACGCCACCATGTCAACCAGACCATGGCACCGCGAGCCACGTCCAGCCTTTCCTTAAACGCCTCCAGGGACGGCGATTTCACCACCGTGGGAGTCGAAGCAGGATGGTTTTCACATGCTCAACAAGCAACCTGTTGAAAAGCCCGGGTAGCGACATTCCACCTTCTCCACTGGGGCTGGCACGGCTGCAACCTTCCCAAGACAGGCAGGCTTTCCCAGCAGTGTCCCGGGGCTCCCGAGGCACAGGACCGAGCGCTCCAAACCCCTCACTCCCCTGCTTCCCGCCGGCACCATGGCCCTCCGCGGGCGCCTTTTCTCAGGGCCTCTCCGGCGGGACGGCACCGCACCCCGCCGAGCGGGACCGGGAACTGCCCCGGGAACCAGGAACTGCCCCGCCCGCTGCCCCCCTGGCCTTCCCCCGGAGCGGGCCCCGGGCGGCGGAGCTCACCGGGATGCCGTGCAGGCGGGCGGTCTGGGCGATGTACTGCAGCCGGCGGGACACGCTGCTCCGCGCCTCCGCGGCCGCCTCCTTGCGGCTGCCGAGCCGCAGCGACACCCGCGCCCGGTCCGGGCGGGCGCTCAGCTCCGCGCTGCCGCTCACATGCACCTCCCGCTCGGGCAGCGCCAGGGGCCCGAGGCGTCCCTCAGGGACCGGGGACGGAGACGGGTCGAGCTCGGCGAAGATCCGCGAGGGGGGCGGCGCGGGCGGCGCCATGGCGCCGGCTATGGCGGCCCCTCACGGCACCATGGCAACCCCGGGGCGCCACGTCACTGCGCCCGCCCGCTCCCGCCCGCCGCCGTGCGGGCCCGCAGCCCGCCGGTCCCGCCGCGCCGGCATCGCCACGGCCTCGTTACGCTGGGAAGAGATCTCTGGGATGATCGAGTGCTGCCTATGACCGGGCACAGAGTGCCACGCCCAGTCTTTCCTAAAACACCTCCCCGGACGGTGATTCCCCCATTGCCCTGGACACTCCTTCTGATCTATAATCACCCTTTCCGTGAATGAATTCCTCCTGTCGTCCAACCTAAATCTCCCTGGTGCAGTTTAAGACTATGTCCTTCTATCCTGTCGCTGACTGCCTGGGAAGCCCCCCGCTGCTCGCTGAGGGGACATTGCCATGGCAGTGTCCGAGGGTGGCACCCAGCCGTGAACGTGGCTGAGCACAGAACCAGAGGACAAGGTTCGCACCCTGGCCCAGGCAGGGTCAGCCAGAGCAGGTTGCCTAGGTCCATGTCCAGGTGATTTTTTATTATTTCAAAACATGGAACCTCTCTGAGCAATCCAAGTCAGTATTTGGCCATACTCGGAGTAAAAATATAGGGCTTTTATGTTCACCTGGAGTGTCATGTGTTTTAATCTCTGTCCACTGTGTCCTGTCACAGTGCAAGTCTGAAGGCAGTCTGGCTTCCTTGTCTTCCATCCATCAGGCATCTATATGGAGACTGATAAGATCTCCCTGATTTTTCTGTAGGCTGTAGTTCAGCTCTGTAAGCCCTTCCTCGTAAGAGACATGCTCCAATCCCTTCATCATGTTCATGGCCTTTTGTTGCACTTTCTTCAGTATGTCCATATCTTCTTTGTGTTGGGGAATCCAGAAGAGACTCCAGGTGTGCCTCACCAGTGCTGAGCAAAGGGGAAGGGTCACCTCCCTTGACCTGCTGGAAATGCTTCCCCTAATCCAGCCCAGGATGCCACTGGCCTGTTTTGCCATGGGGGTCCATGATCCAATTGTCCTTTTCCAGCCAGTGAAGCCCCAGTGTGCAATGGTGCACAGCGTTGTTCCTCCCCAGATGCAGGTTTTGGTGTTTCCCCTTGCTGAACTTCAGAAGATGTTTCTCAACCCAGTTCTTCAGCTGGTCAGACTATGAAAGAAGTAGCTCAGTGATGAGCTCTTTATGTCTGGTCTCATTTGTATGAGGATTTTTGAGAAGGACTCTGGATATGTCGTCACTGTTTACATTGGTGGTACACTGTTTTGATTACCTGAAATCTGTAATCTAGCACAGAGGCTGGAATGGTACTGCATGTTTATATGAGGTCTTGCAGCCTTCAGAATTCATATTGCAAATGTTGGAAAGTCTGTGTTACATGATACAGATAAATATTGCTGTGCTCTCCTCCTAGATAAAAACATGACATGCAAAGACATCAAGAACTGTTTTTAACACTCAGATGAAGATTCCTTGGAGGTGTCAGGAAGCAGAAATATTGAGGGAGTCGAAGCCTTGCCTTTTTTCCCCTTCATTACTCTGCTTGGTGTGGTGTGTGCTTCATGTCCTGTCATTAGACAGCTTCTGTACAAACTTCCTTTCTCATCATTAATATCACATCTGCCTTAAGAGGTATCAGTGACTTCTGCCTACTTCTGCTCCATGACTTTTGGAGTCTTCTGCCTTTGAACCTGGTTTTCTCTCCATATTTGCTGAACACTTAAAGTGTTCAAATGAAACAGATTGAACCTCTTAGGTATTCATTACCTCTGGAGATGACACTCCATGTTTCCCAGCAGGAATAACTAGAAGCAGAGACTTCTAAATCTTTGAGTGCAACTGACTTTGATCAAAGTTACATGGCAAGTCAAGGAAGAAGCTTGTAACAAAATTCAAAAATATCAGTGCCTAGTCACTTAAAATTAATCAATTTGAGAGCTTGCATGAATAAATTCTGGGCACTGCTGGCTTTAAGAAACAAAATATGAAAAGGAAAATGAGTGCAGAGGAAATTATAAATGTATATTCCTCAGAAATTAATTCTTTCATTAAACAGAGAGTTAAATGCTTTTGTAAGTATTCTGTCACACCTGTACGTACCCTTTTTTTTTTTTTGCCAAGATGTTTGTACAGGAATTACTTAAATATGTAATAGTATCAATTGACATACTCTAAATATTAAATGGTGCTTATCAAGAAATTGTTAATAAAGCTTTTAAAGAACTCTTGGATAATGTAATGAAGCCAAATTGTGTACTCTCCATTTTTTTTCATGTTCAAGATAATTCTGGTTTAACCATTGATTAAAAGTGATTTGCCTTCTTATGAGACAGCCTATATGAAACAAAATCTGTTGCAGTATTTGTATTCAATATGTAGATATGTAATGAAATCCATAGGTATTACATACTTCAAAATTCAGTGCTGTGGGATCTTTAAATTTTGGGGAACACAGTGTGTCTTGTAAAAATATTACAAAACAGTATCATATTTAAGAGCTTAATTGGCTGAATCCCAGAAGATCTTTCTAAGGCCAGATATAAAATTACCTGAAATGCAAACTAATCTATTGAAAAAGACCTTTCTGTGAAATAAGGTCAAATGTGACTGAGTAGTTGGTATGCACTATAAGAACATCATACACCAGGGATCATTTAATTACTATAGCCACATTTTTGCTTTCTACTCTTTAAAGATACATTGCAAAGCTCAAGTTTAAGTGTATTGAGAGTCTGTCACTCAGAATTTGAATATAGAGCCAAATCTACAGGTAATAAGATTTTCATGACTTACATTTTGAGTAGGAGGCATCTTTGAATATGATGGATTAACCTGTTGTTTTAGAGTTGGAAAAGCTAATTTAATTGTGAATATCATTCTGCTAACTTAACGTTGCATTAAGAAATTGAAAACTTAACTACAGACTGTGAAGAAATAGAGACAGTGCTAAATTGTGTGTGGGATTTGGTTTGGTTTTTTCCTTAGGAAACAGATGGTTTTATGTTTGGATCTATTTCTGTATGGTAGCAGTGAAGTGCTACATTACTTATGACTTTTAGCAATGGATCTGGATTTGTTTAGTGAGGTAAGATTTTTAAGGTTTGGAATGTGTGTGACAAGGAAATCTCTGTTACAGCTGTTCCCAAATGCTGTTTTTGTGAAAGGACAATTTGCAGTAGCAATGTTGACTGATGTCGTTCCGTTGTCACGTGTCTCAGGTCCTGACTTAGTGTGCTGCAAAACATTTAATGAGTGGAGGCCCTGTGCCATGCTTATGTATACTTGGTTATCCCTTGCAATGTTTTTATGCAAAATCAGTCTGTCACTCACTTCTTACATAGCACTGACAATCCCTCTGTAGGGCAAGTAAGTATCCCCTGTAAGCCTGGTTTGTTACCTTTTGAGAACCATATAAAACTCAAAATTGAGAATGTTAGATCCAACCAAATGGAAAATAATTCTTCAAAATTTAAAATTATTTTGCCAGAATTCTAAATTACCGAATTCTTAATAACAAACACCAGGGAGCTCTAAACTTTTACTTGAGTATTTTTTATCTTTTAAGAAGAAACATGGAAGAAAAAGTAGTAGCTACACTAGTAACTCTGTCCCTGTTGGTGTTTTATTTTCAACATCAACATTTACTGGATAAGATGGAGCCAATGTAGAATTTAGATGATTTCTGTAAAATCTCCCATATTAAGGAAACATGTGTCCTCAAAGGGTTTTTTTCCTCTCATGGGCTAATGAGAAAAACAGATTTGCCAAGGCTTGAGAGGAACATACTAGGGCTCACAGGAGTTGAGGCTGGTGAGAAAGTTTTCCCTTTACAACATAGAGATGTCGACAGACAAAGGGAAATGCCTCCAGTCCTCTCACTTTGGCTGTGCCTCCAGAATTTCCAAGGTCTGTTAATGATTTCTGTAGCTCAGGATGTCAGTCAGTGAGTCTCTGCTCTGGATGTCACTTGCTGGAAGACGTGCTCCAAAATTTGCAGCCAGAGTAGAGGAAGTAGCTGGAAAATGTTCCAGTATTGCTGGAAAATATGAACATATTCATCACGTTTTTACTTTACTTTAAACAGGCTTCCTCCTAAGTAGTGATTTGACAAGATAATTTGTTTTGGGCGTAACTCCACACAAAGCTGCTGTCTCAGGCTGAGTGCAGAGGTAATCTGACTTTTTCTAGTTTTAAATTGGTCTTATTAATACAAGTGGAGATTTCTTTACTCTGCTTTTCAAAGTGAACTTCAACACCTAATGTGAGCAATTATCTTCTTCTATGATTGTAGTTAGCTGTTGGTGTTGATTTAATCTACTGAGTGAAACCCCACAGTACAAAATAGAAATAATTACATCATTCTTGTCCATTTCTGTAAAACTGTAAAGAACTTACAACAGTTGCTACTGAAATCGATGAAGAGACTGATTGTCTTCAGCCATGACTGAATGAAGCCCTAAATTATGGAACATACTGACAATAATAATGATGTCAGAGAGAAAGTTAGGTTTAAGGCTAGTAGAACTAAGATTTAAATCTATTCTCTCTGGTAGACATCACTGAAATGTCTTATATTTTGTGCTCAGCAGCAGCTAAAATTGTAAAAAGTCACAGTCTCTGTTCAAGGGTATGAACACTACAGAAAGGCTATGTGGCTCCTTGAAGTGGTCTTCAGCATTACATTTGCAAGGAATTGTTTTCTGTAAGAAATAAATCTTTGCCAAAAATTTACATGTAATACACAAAAATGAATGTGTAATATTTTAGAAATAAATTGTAAATAAAAGCGTAACTTGAAGATAGTCCTACAGAACATAATAATTGCAATGTAATTTTAAGATACTGGCTTATAGTAAACTCTTCATTAAAATTTACGTGCCTAATAATTTTAATACAATTTATTTAAAATGTTATCTGAGCTTTTGTAAGTTCTGAAGGAAAGAACATATATTTTCTCCAGTCTATAATTTTATATTTTCGTAGAAGCTCATGATAACTGTGAATGAAAAGACATGAATTCTTCTCATATAAAAGTGCTGCTAAACATCTGGGTGTTAATTTTCCACAAATACTCCTTTTTAGCAAGGCAATAAATCTTGATAATTTCACCATCAAGAACCTGACAATTACAGCAATTATATGTTCAGTAGGAACACTTTAAAGCAGCTTTGTGGTGTCAGCCATACAATTGAGGAGAATTATGCAATGTTGGATTTTAAGAGCAAAAGTAATTCCTGTGTCCTGACCTCTGTAAAAGGCCACACAGCTTTCAAAAGTTTAGAAGTGAGTTTACCAAACTTCTTGAAGACTCTGCTGTCTTGATGGAAAGATTTCATATTATGGAGTGTCTCTTGATGTTCTTGGGCAGATCTTTATTGATTAATTATTCTGATTGATAAAAAAGGATGAAATTATATGCCACATGTATTAACAGAAAATGCAAACTAGAAGAGGCTGGAAATTAACAAATCTATTCTTTTCCCCAGTCCTTGGCGGGTTTTAGGCTACCCACTTCTAAAAAGAACCTCTGATATTACAGATTTTTTGCACATCTTTATCTGTCCTCACCATCTCATATTTGCATATGTCCTTTTGATTCAAGGAATGCACTGATTCAGCACTTAATTATAATCAGCATCAAGGAAGAGACACTGTAGCCCGTAGTCTCCCCCTTTCCACAAGCAGAGGTCCTTAATATCAAGCAAAATTCCTTCTGCACCATTTCTGTTACTTCCCTCTCTCACAACGTGTTGGAGAGACCTTGGTCCAGCTTTGAAATGCAAAGGAAAGGAGGTTTTATCCCAAATAGATTTCTTTCTGGGAGTCAGTTCCTAGACCCCGTTCTTTGTTGATAGGTATATCTGATTTACCAACAAGCCTTAAACTTTGAAGGGTCTGGGTGGGCCCCAGGCTGTTTTTTCCCCAGGTCAGCTTTTACTGGCCCTATTCGTGGAATTTGTCTGCTTGTTCTCAAGTCTTTTAATGTAATGTAAATGACACAATAGAAAATAAATAACTTTTAAAAAATCAATGCTTAAATTTGTTTATTCAAGCTTGAATTAGGAAATATTAAAAAAAAATACTTCTTTCCTTGTATATTATTTTTTTAACTATACTGAACCTATCCCACTGTCACATTACTGTGTCACAGAGAAAAAACAGCTTATTTTTCTGCAGGGAAAGTTACAGTTTCATGTCTTGAAGCACAAGATTAATTGAGTATGAGATGCAACAAATGCTGGCTTTTGTTAAATTACCCAGGCATTCATTATTAGATTTGACCCCAAAATTTGAAACTCTTGAATCGAGATAATCCATATTTTGACTGCACACAGACTGAAGGGTTCTTTTCCTTAGTCTTTCTTTTCCGAGCTATCAATTCAGATGAGATCTTGCTATTGCACAGTTGGTGGAGGAAAAGTTAAAGAACTGATCACTTTAAATCTAGACCACTCATTGGGTGATTTTCACCTTTTCTGAAAGAAAAAGAAATCAGTACATGACGTCGTGTCTTCTAAATATTTACAATAAGATGTAACTTTGGTTTTGTTATGGATCTTTGTAATGACTTTAAGATTACTGTGAATTATGCATATTGATCTGAAATACTTTATAAACAAAAAACCTGTAAAGTTGTATGTGACAGATACTTCTTTCAAATATACACATCCAAAGATCAAGCTGTAGATGATGAAGGAGATGTGAGAATAGCTTGGGAGGTGTGACAATTCAGAAATTAGCTGAAATATGGTGTACAGGAGTTTGGATGCAAAGCAGAAGCAGAGGTGGGAGGCTCAGACCAGGGCAGCTGACAGGGCTGAATTTGCTTTTACGTACTCAGGGAGATGAAAGTTAGAAAGAGAACAGGTAGCAACAGTGACAGCCTTACAGGAATAAATGGAATGGAGTTAGAAATGTCGTCCTAACTTTCGTGCCAGCACTTTTTTTCTCCACGCATTAGAAATTACTGGAAAAGGCAACAAAAGCTCTTTCTCTGTTTTTGGCAAGCTTTCATTAATTACCCCTCAGATTTTCCATGATGAGAGTTCAAATCCTCACTTTTGAAGACCCTGGATTTTGTCTGTGTCCTCTGGGTTTTGCTTCCCTCTGTTTCCCTGCTCACTCTACTCAATCCAACTGACGTGTGTTTCATCTTCTTCTCTACCTTTTACAGATTTTACCCACCTTTCTGGAGTTCCCTCGAGGACTAAATTCACTGTGTTACCACCCTCTTCTTTATGTCCTTGCTCAGAAGATGTTTCCCTGGAAACTCTAACCCTGTTCCCTCAGAAAAGTTAATCCATGCCATTTTTTCGCTATATTTACTCTTCCTCTTTCTGTATTAATAAGGTCTTTAATTAACAATGTTTAGATCTATGGAGAAAAAATAAAAGCTCCAATCTTTTGAATGACCTTGAGTATGTATGACTGTAATATCCCTATTTTACAGGAGGGACCCTATTTTGCACCTGAAATGATGAATTAGAACTTTAAAAAGACAGACCATAGAGAGGTATACAAATATCAAGCAAAATAAATAATTGCAAGATCAACCATATGGTTCTGTTTATACCAATCTGGCATGTTTGGGGAATTTTTAAGGTAAGATTCTTCACTCTTTCTCCTTACAAGTAAGGAAATACAGCAACCTATAGCTTCAGATTTCACCACACTGTAGTGTGCCCCAGAACACAGGATCATAACAGGGCCCCAGTCACAGAATCATAGAATGGCCTGGGTTTGAAGACACCTTAGAGACTGTGTAGTCCAACACCCCTGCCATGGGTAGGGACACCTTTCATTAGGCCAGCTTTCTCAGGCCCCCATCCAACCTGGTCTTGAGCACTTCTAGAGATGGAATATTTTCAACTTCTCTGTTCCAGTGCCTCACCATTCTCACAGTAAAAAATTTCTTCATAATATCCAGTCCAAACCTCATCTCAATTTAAAGCCATTATTGTTTGTCCTATCTTTACAGAACCTTGTAAAAAGTTCTTCTCCAGCTTTCCAACAGGCGCCCTTAAGATACTGGAATGCTGCTATAAGATCTTCCTGGAGCCTTGTCTTTTCCAGGCTGAGCAATGCCAATCCTCTCAGCCTTTCTTCATAGGAGAGGTGTTCTCTTCC
This sequence comes from Phylloscopus whistleri, assembly GCA_017589585.1. NCBI lineage: Eukaryota > Metazoa > Chordata > Aves > Passeriformes > Phylloscopidae > Phylloscopus > Phylloscopus whistleri. Next base: position 4,821,375 of record JADMLD010001485.1, on the reverse strand, counting down.
TCTGATTATCCCTATGGCCCTCCTCTGGACTTTCTCCAACAGGTCAGTGTCCTTCCTATCCTGGGGGCAGCAGAGCTGGCTGTGTAATGCAGAATGGAGAATATCAAAGCAATTTGTCCTTTTTTATGGGTAATAGTCGTCTCTCAGGAAACTAGTGCAGAAGAAGGTAATTTTACTTTTAAATAGTAGGATCCCACTACATTAAATAACTCTCCTGTGGATGTATTACTGAGATAACGGTAATTGCTACATTTTTAGGGAAAGCCAAATATTGAAATATTTTGCAGGTCTCATTTGACTGTATTGTCCTTGAAAGTGATCACTGAAGTGTGTTAAAAAGGAGTTATTGTAGCACATACTGAAAAATAATAGAAATGTTAGTTGCTTTGCAAAATTGTGCTGTGGGATTGCAATAATTAGGAACAGCTGAAGTCAATGCATGTTAAGAAAATGGAGTTTATGTGACATAAAATATGATTGCTCATTATAGACCATTATTTTTCCTTGTGCCTTACTCATTTTGGTGTTCTGTTATTTAGTGCTGTTAAAATCAGCAACTTTAGTAAATTATTTTTGTGCAAATGATGTATACCAGGAATCTGGTTTTACCATTTATAAGGTTGGTGGTGTTTTTTTTTTTTTTTTTTTTTTTTGTGTGTGTGTTTTTTTTGTTTGTTTGTTTGTTTGTTTGTTTTGTTTTTTAAACAGAATGAAAGCTACAGTCCTTTCTTCATTTATTTTGTAATCCCTGAGCAGTACTGGGAACCATGGAATCAATCAGTGCAAATGAGTCAAGCCATATATCTGAAAAGAAATGAGCTACTGAAGAAATAGTTTTGAAGGGGAGAGCTTTTTATTAACCTTTCCAACACCATCTTGAAAAGTGCTAGGGATTCTCAGTTCTCATCAACTTCAAAGACAATTCAGTGTTCAATATTTTCTTGCAGAACTGGGGTGCAGAGATGAGGGCCAGATGATAATATGCTGATAAGATCACAAACACTTGTGAAAGGCAATGATATATGTAAAAAAGCTTTTTTTTGGCCAATTTTTAGTATGCCATGGATTGTGCAGTGACAAAAAATGGCATAAGATGGCAGTAAGAGCTTGCAAAATACAGTGGTTTGGTGTGACATATTCCAGTGACTCAACCTACTGTCTGGCAATAAGGATGACTGTATAACAGGTGATAAATGGGGATTTTTGGGCTCCTTCGGGACATTGTTTTCTAACTTTCTTTTTGGATTTTTCTTCTCCTCAGAGGAAAATCTCCAGTTTATTTGGCATTTAAACTCTTTTATCTGAGTGTGGGAAAATGGAATAGTTTTTCACACTGCATTGCCATCTGTGTGGAAGCGCTTGAAATTCACTGCTCATACTTTTTAAATCTGTGCTGTATGAAAATCACTCCAAATTTAGCATTATATTAAATATGGTGTCATGTGCTGATAGAAACAAAGTAGGGTGAAACAACTATGTCAGTAATGCACATACAGCTTTTACAACCTTGCTAGTGAAGCAATATGGACAAGGGGCTGGTAAGTTTATCCACTGCTAAACTCCAGCGAGGAGGACAGAGGCTGCTGTGGGCCCAGACTTGTGTCGGCAGCTGTAGTCAAACCCCAGGAGGGTGGAGCTGGTGAGCCCTGTGGGAAGTTTTGTTAGGTGCTCTCATGACACCAAGGCTCTAGGGTCTTCTCATAACTTTCCAGTCCAGGGCTATGACCTGGAGACACAAAACTACTTTCTCTTGGCTAGAGAAATGACTTTTGAACACGTAAATAATTACTGCCTGTGATAGCTTATACAAAAAATGCAGAGCTTTATTTCTGGAGACTGATTCCTGTAAGATTTGTTCAGTTTAAGAACTGCTAAAATAGAAAATGTATAGATTATTTGCAAGATATATGTGTGTAATTTCTCAGTGCTAATGATTTTGTTAGGTCTGCAATGGTATTTTCAGTAGCAGCTTTACATTAGTATAGTGTATGTTCTGCAGCTCCAGCGTATACTTTAAGTTCCTCTCAGTCAAAAAGATTCACATTTTGTGAATCCTTTCCGGTGGTGATGATGATAGCATTTCTAGCTACTGCTTTTTGTCCTTAGATCTGAAAGTGACTTATAAATGCACATACCTCTGACCAGAAAGGGCTTTATGTGATCAAACAAAGTAGAATTAACATCAAGCAAACAAAGAGCAATGAATGTCTTCTAGAGTGACTGGCAAGGTATTGCCTAAGCTCTGATTTAGTGGGGAAAGGTAGATGTGGAAGGGACCTTTATGTTTGTCTAAGTTCATTATGACTTTCCCTCAACAAAATTATTCTTTTTCAACATCTGTTTTAATGTAATTGCTGGGGAATTATGTGGTTGTGTATGATTTTTATCTGATAGGTAAGCCAGAGGTCAAAGCACAAACCTGACATTTAGAAAAATGATGTGGATTTGTTGTGCTCCCTGAAGGCCTTGGTCTGTAAGCCAGGAGATGGATTACAGGTATGAATATTTTCATCTTTCACTGTGGTTCACATGTACCTGATTGCTTCCAATGAAGATTTCAACATTTGAGGAAATAAAAAGCAAAACTCAATTGATTTTCTTCAGCGTTCTTTTTCAATAATGATGTTCCTGGGAAGGTCAAGTAGGCATTCCATCATATGTCTTTTCAGGACAGCGTTTGATCACGTGGCTTAAGAGCTTCTCTGCACTGTAGAACTGGGTGCACCATTTAAAACCTATGTGTTCATTAAAAGACAACTAGTAGGAAAAATGAAGTACAACTTGAGGTTTAAATCATCCATTTACTCCAAATTTGTGAGAAAGACAGAGTAGCTTTAGAGGTAATATAGTTCTTTCTTTCCTTTTGTTAATATTTTTGTTCGGTGTTAAAATACTCCTTCATTATAGCAATAAATTAATAATAGTGAAATTACAGTAATGGTACCTTTTACTGCATCTTTACCCCATTAATTCTAATGAGAAAGTGATAAAGATCCTCCAGATTTGATTCAATTGGGTAAAGAACATCTAAGTTTGGGTTACTGAAGTTCACATTTTTGTGTTTAACACACATGGATTCATAGGAGCCATTTGCATTGGTAAACATACCTGAACTAAAAGTGTTAATTGTTTTCCTTCAATCTGCTTAAAAATTATTTTAAATTGTGAATAGGTTTTCTTCACAAAATTGCTGTTATTCTTAATATGGTAGATTTTTGAAAATTCAAGCGCAATTCTGCTTTTTATTCTTATTCTTACCCTTCTGAATCCACAGAATTGGCAGCTCTCAGGTAGACTTCCATGGCTTTTTAGGATTTAATTGTCTACCCATCTTTACCCATTTATGAAGATGCTTCTATTATTTCAGGTTTGTATTCTGATAAAAACTGTCTTCCAGTCAGAATTCTGTTAATATATGGAAATCAGAAAGTTATCTGTATGACAACTTCTATCACATGTGAAGAGAGAATGCATGCTCTCTAGTCAAGATTTTTTTTTTTTTTTTTTGCCATTTTTGTTATTTTCAATACAGTACCATGATTGACAATTTCTGTCTGCTAATGACATGTTTTCAATGATCGTTTTAGCCCCTGGCTTCTCTTCCCTGTAATTTTGAATGATACAAGGTATTTTGAAGCAGAACACAAACTATTTCTGATTTCAGTAAGAAATCCTTGCCATTGCTCTTACAATGGAAAATTTGAGAGTTTTCATACATTGTCACCGAATGCAGCCTCACTATGATTGCTTTCTTGTGTACTGCTGTATGATACTGGGAATAGTTGACTGTGGTGAACTGGTCCTCTTGTTAGGGGAGGGCAAAAATCACAAAATTAGTCATGGAATTTCACCTCAATGACAAGCATGAACATGTTTTAACAACATTTTTATGTATTACCCTCATCTATTAACTTCTGATGAATTCCAGAATAGAAGGAATTCTAGAATTCAGGTTGAAAGTCCATTTTTCATCAGACTATCGCAGAAAAACTCTTGCAATATAGTTTTCTGAGAGAGTCTTGCACATTTCTTTGGCCTTTCCACTGGCCAGAAGTGAATGACAGTCATATTGAGCAATTTTGATGCAGTTTATCAGGTTATGCATGACAGCACAAGATATGAAGTCAAAAAATGCTAGACCTTCTCGACTGAAGTGGGATAAGCAATACATTGGCCCTGTCTTAAAGATTCAAGGGAGAACTTTTCCTGCAGTGACTGAACTAAACCATTTTGCTGTTCTGTCATAATCTTGATGAGTGTCTTTGCCCTCATATTGATTTTCCCTTGAGGTCTGATCCAAAGATCGTTCACAGAAAAGAGGATCTTCCAGTGGGCTTGGGCTCACGTCAGTGAGTGAGGTCAGGTCAGGCATCACAAAGCTTGGCACGAAAGGGAACCAGGTCACAAATACCACAAAGGCAAAGAAAATCCACAAGTGGATTACAGAGGGGAGTGAAAAATGACACTAAATCAGAATTCATCTTGACAAAGTCAGACATAGAAAAGTTACTTGTCATATTTTCTTCATAGCCATAGGATAAAAAAGAAATGAGCTAGTGATTCATCGAACCTGTCTTAGATATCTACTTTAGGTTGAGATGAACTGCCTCCTGGAGGTGCCTCTTTCTCTCCTTCGACTATAAAGGAGCCCAGGGGACTAGCTGACATTTAGGGAGCTGACTTTTAGGTGATAAAGTTAGAAAATTCCTGTCAAAGGAATCTGTGGAAGTACCTCTTTTTTCCTCTCTCTCCTTTGCTTCCTCCTAGCCATTAAGACAGTATTACAGGTAGGTCTGCTGGCTTGAAAATGCACCCTCCTGAACCTCTGATATGTCTGGAGACTGTGCTTTCCTCTAGAAAAATCTCAGCTAGGAAACGGACATCTCATCATTTGACCTGAAGTAAGTTTTCCTTTCTCTGAAAATCAGGATTTTTCCAATTCAAGAGTAATAACTACAGTTGAATAAACCTTTTAGATTACTTAAAGTGTGAATAGAGCTCAAGATTTAACTTCAACTGTTTTCGTCCTAAATAGTATAAATATCCCATATTATTCCTTCCATCCCTTCTAGCAATACGGTTGCATGAATTTAAATAAGGTTTTCCTATATTCCAGCTGCTTCTCTAACTACTGCACTATAAAGGTGGGGTCCAGGTAACACAATCATGTTGAAATCAAAGACTCAATAAGTTGACTGTATTTAATGTGTGCTTTACAAATCTGGGCCAACATTTATCCAGGAGAATACATGCAGAAGTAATTTTGTTTCTTTCCTGATATTGTTATATAGAACAGAGTATAGCTGTGTCCTTCACAGAGAAGAAAAGCACTCCAAAACAAAATGCACCTTCTGTTTAATGCCATAGAGGAGAAAAACTGATACCTAATTTCTTCAGACCATTTGTTTACTGAGTTGGGCTGAGTTCACTTTTTTCACATTTTCAAAGGAGATGTTTTACAATAGCTTGGTTTTTAAAGGTATTTGGGTTCAAAAAAAATGTGTTGTTCCACAGTGGGTTTTTTTACCTCTTACTGCCTTTTTAAGAATAAAAATCTTTGGTAATTGATAATCAATGACATTTAGCTTCTAAATTTTACTAAAAATGTATTTAGGTTATTAAGGAAGTTAAATTTTAGATGCTTTTGAAAATTTAGATTTTTATATTGAATCAATTTATGATTTTGTACTCAGTTTTGAAAGAAAGTTATTTGATTAGAAATACTGGTTTTTTAAGTGTTCCATAATTCTTCATTCAAGTGTTACATTTTGGTTCATTGCAAACAAATATCTTCAGGAAATTATTAGGGCAAATGGAAGCATCTCTTGTAAGACACTCATGAGCTGTCTTGAAAATAATCATCACTTGAGATATAGACTTTGGTTTCTCTACATTTTCCCCATTTCTTTTTAATCACTGAGAGATAGAGAGAACAAAGTGTTTATTACAGCAAGGCAAGAAAAGAGAAGAAATAACTGCAATAACTCATGAAATACTGTGGTGGGACCATATGTAGTTTGAATTTGACAATTGCTAATATATATATGGACCCAGATTCTCCAGAATCAGATATGTAACTTAAAGTCACTCTTTTTGTAGCAGTGGGGTTGGATCCTACCTATGCTATCTATTAATAAAAGGTCAGCTGTGGAACAAATAGAAATATTACTTTTATTTTTAGTTACATGTTCATTGTTTGGTTCTGAACCTATGGATACCTCGAAAAATAGAGTAAGACATTTAGTATGATTGTGAAGACATGATTCTTCCTGAGGTTAATATGAGCAGTCTTCAAAATGTGAAAGCAAAATATATAAAATTATAAAACAGTCCGGTCTGTATTTTAAAATACCTTAGAATGTTATAAAAATTAATTAAAATGCTTGTTAGTAAAAAACATTGGCCAAAAATAAAATTAAGATAGTTCCTTGTCAGTGCAGTTCTCTTCTGGGTTAGCCAGAATTTTAAGCACTTGTGGGAATGCTTCAGTATTAAAATATATGAAGGTAAGATTTTCTTTATCTGTTTCATTGTCTTAAGAAATTGCCTAGATTTCTGGTCTTCAGAAATATTTTTATTGGTGCTCATCAAAAGAGTCTTTTAATATCTTTTCTGAATCCCTGCATTAATTCCTCCAAAGCTTCAGGATTAGCTTGACTAATAAACTCAGTTGTGAATAAACTTAACAATGTTCTTCCTTGCTTATAAACCTATCTGTCGACAACAATGAATCAGCCAAAAGCAAGAAAGCCAGAGGAAAATTAAAATCCTTCCTCATATTTTATCAAGAAGAAACAATATTTTGCTTTCTCTCTGAAGTTTGTTTTGAGACTAAGTCTTGAAAAAGTGCTAACAATTCTCCCTGGCGAGCACACTCTTCCCTGTAATCCATGCAGTTTCTGAGACTGAGAAATACAGAGCAAAGAAAAGTATAATTTAAAAATTCAACTCTGAAAATTACATACACATTTTCCTCCTTGAGTTTGAGTTGGAAGCTAGAAATATTTTTATGTGAAACAGTTATAGCCATTCCTGTGTTGATTTCCCACACTTTACCGCTGGTAAAGCTGGAGTGTGTAGTCCATGCTGTGTTCAATGAGAAAATTTAAAGAGTTTGCAGACTGTGGTTGTCTCTCTCTTGATGGATTTGGACCACAAATACAAATATTTGATACAAACATAAACCTGGCACATATCTGCTGCACAGAGAAAAATACAGTTTAATAGTTTATTAATAATGTGAACACACAAAGTAAAATTGATTCCAGATGGCTTTGTAGACTCCAGTGACTCAGCGAACATTAGATCAATTGTTCTGTTCATTACTCTCAGTAGATGAACTAACCTGTTAAACAGGAGTACATAAAAACCACCCCTATTATACATATAATTTTTGATCTATTCAGAATTTTACACTCTCATGCTGAGCCATTATTTTAATGCAAGTGCAAGGTTCGGGTGAGAGGGATAGAAGACTGGCTCTGGATTTGGTAGTTTGGCTTTGGATTTCATACTGATACAAACAACCCTGGTTTATAAGAGAGAACAATTGGGAGTAAAAGTCCCAGAACAAGGTATCTGAATATTAAAGTTGTAAATTCCACGAACTACAACTTTTTTTGATGTTTACAAAAGCTGAGAGTGAATATGGTGGATATAATTTGCACAAGCAAACATTGTCACCCAAACATTTAATGGGGCTTCCTGTACTTTTGTGTCCTTAGTCAAATGCTTGATACAATTCCAGCAGTAGCTTCCCAGCTGGAAGGTTTTGGCATAAATTATTGCTTCACTTCCTGAAGGTGAAAGGAGCTGTTTTCCCTTCTGTGTTCCCTTCTAGGAGGACATTCAGGCCTTTGAAATGCAATTTTCATCTTTTGAATGCATAATAGGAAAAGTGTCCCTTTGTCTTTGGTGATGTATATTTTACCTTTAGACTGCAGGTTGAGGGGCACTCCTCTGTGGGTATTTCTTGATGCCGATGTAGCTGCTGAATTTCAGCTATTCCTTTGTTGTGCCCTGGGTCAATAAAAGTAATGTTATATCAAGTTTCCAGGAGCAAGAGAAAGTTCAAGCAAGGAGAACTTGGTAAAGGGCTGTCATTTACATCAAGAGATCCTGGCTGATTGCTCATCCAAGAGATACCTCCAGGAAGATTTCCCCTGGTGTGTACATTTTTTTAGGATCTCTTATTTTCTGCTATTGGTTAAGAGAGTTTGTGGTGGGCTGACAGCTTGCTCTGGGATGGCATTTTTTTCCCTTTCCTTATGACTGTACTTCCCACAATACTTAGGGTCTGTGCACAGGGCACAAAGACATCTTGTGCCAGATAGCCCAGGTGAAGGGCTGCAGTTTCCTGGGCAGAATAGCTGGGATGATCTGGGAGCCATTCTTGCTGAGGAGCAGAATATCTAGGCTATGGTAATGTTAATATGATTTCACTGTTCCCAGTGACCAAGCTAGGTTGATAATTTGGGTAACATATCCGTCTTAATTTGTATGCTTATTCTTTTGATTTTTAGAACAGCTGAAGGAAATTCCTGTTTAAAAATCCAAGCATCAGGAAGTTGTCCACACAATAACGCATTTAAATAAATGTTCTGTCTTAAGTATGAAAGTCAATCCATTGAAAACATGGTTGCTATGGCTTCTTTCATGGATTTTGTGCTTATCGTCTGTAAAACACAGTACCTATCTGTGATCTCCACACAAGGTGTCTCCAGACTCCCAGGGAAGTGATATTCAGCAGTCCACGAACAGGCTGAGCACCCAAATCCTGTATCATGTTTTACAATGGACCCAGTGTTAAGTACCTGTCCTGGAAATATAATTTTTAAGCTCATATTATGTAATTGTTTTTGTTCTGAATTTAATAGGAACCCTTGGGTATGTAGGATTAGTATTAGGAATAGACAACCCACAGGGATATGTTCAAACACCCTGTGGAAATTGAACTGTTTCACTACCTCTGCACCCTCTTGATGCTGGGGTAGGAGTGGGATTTGTGTCCTAGAACTATTTCATGAGCTCAGGTGATGAGATGTTGAATAGGAAACATACGTGCTTATTGGGGAGGAATAGAGGCGCTTTTCCTTCTTGTCAAATTCAGCTCTCACCCAGGCAAAGTGGAGAGCACCCTTCTGTTGGGCCAGTAACCACTCTAAGCAAATGCTCTCTGCAGTTGTCCCATTGCAGACAGACCACTGGATATCCAGGAGTGTAAGCTTCCAGGGACACAGGGGAAAAAGGGACCTGACACTGTTGGGTAATGGTAAGAACCACAGTTTGGCAGAAAGGTGTCACTTCTATCACTACTCATGCATTTTATCTAATTGCTTTCCAGTTATAAGTGTGTATTGTTGATCACTACCTAGGACTCTTGGACTCTTGGACTCTGTTCTGGTTTAAACCCAGGTATCAACCATGCAAGTGCCCTCTCACTTCCCCATGCACTCCTGGTGTGGTAGGGAGGAGAATCAGAAAAACAGGTAAAACCCATGGGTTGAGATAAGAACAGTTTAAGACTTTTAATACAGTAAAATATTATAATATTACTAATAATAACAATAATAAGAACAAAATTTTATGGGAAAGGAGAAAGAGATATAAATAAAACCCTAGAGAAATAAGTGATGCCCAACACAATTGCTCTCCACCCACTAACTGCTGCTCACCCCATTCCCAAGCAGTGACCTCCCCCTCCTGGCTTATTCTCCCCAGTTTAGATACTGGGCATGACATCCTTTGATGTGGAATATCCCCTTGGGCAGTTCAGATCAGCTGTCCTGGCCTTGCTTCCTCCTGGCTTCTTGTGCACCTGCTCATTGACAGAACATGGGAAACTGAAAAGATACAATCATAGAATGGTTTGGGGTAAAAGGGACTTTAAGATAATTTTGTTCCAACTTCCCTGCCATGGGCAGGTACACCTTCCACTATACCAGGCTGCCCAAAGCCTCATTCAACCTGGCTTTGTAAATATTTTTTTTTTTAACCTGAGAGTTTATTATTGCAGAGGATAAAAATGAACTGAAATCGAAGCATTTTGTTTCATTACTCAACCACAAAATGGTGCAGTTGGCCTATCAGAAAAGTTACAAAAATATATTACTCAAAATAAAATTAGAAAGTCCTAAACATTTAAAAGTTCTAGCAAAGGTGGCTTAAGAGGAATTTTTACCATTGCAATTTTTTTTTGTTTCAAGTTTTTTCAATTCTTCAGCTGCTCTTTGGTGTAAATAAATCTTCTCATGTATTCTGGTTTGTGAGTGCAGAAGCTGCTGATGTGATGTTATGTCCAGAGACACTGGCAGTCTGTCCAAATAAAATATTGCTGGACTGTGAGGCAGAAGTTGTACTACTATGTTAAATGTTCCACAGGTTGTAAGCACAGTGGTGCTTCAAGGGATCACAACAGAAGAATTGCTAGGCAAGGATGATGTAGCCTCAAAACCAGGAGGATTACAACCAGCAGAAATGCTCTCAAAAACATTAGAATTTCCAGATGATGATGCACAGGCAAGACTGGAAATCACTGCAAATCTGGTAGCACTGTTACTACTGCTCTTCATGCAATGCTTGAAAGCTTGGCAGCCCAAAGCTTGATGTTTGCAGCCCTTCAGATCCAAAGGAAGGCAAGGGTTGGGTGATTGTGTTCTTTAATTCAGATGGCACAGCTGCTTTTGTCAATGCATTTGAAGCTTTCAACTGAGGCAGCTGATTTTTCCATTGTCCATTCTGTTGGACTGAATTTATATAGAGTTCTGTTTGCTCTGCAGTCACAATGCTCCAGATGGAACTGTCCCAGCAATAAATCTGAGAAGCGTGAGACGTTCAGCTTTTATTTCATTGGTAAGATGAAACTATCCATTGTCCTGAAGATTCCCAAATTTCCATGTCTTTCACTACACAGTCAAGAAGTCAAAGTCTCTTCATCTTTATAGCCATCAGCAATATTTTGACTGTTTGTAAATGCAGAAAATTTGTTCTGCAAAAAGTCTTTGACAATAGGGTAAGAACCACTTAGCAACGACTGAAATATCAGTGTGTTATCAATATTATTCTCACACTAAATCACAAACCACAGCACTGAACAAGCTACCAAGAATATGAGCTCTATCACAGCCAAACCCAGGACATTCTCAGAGGAGTGTTACTTTACCCAAGTTCCCTGGGATTTATGTCACAGTGTCATCATTCCTGACACAAAAATAGTAACTGAAGAACAATGATTTAGTTGGGAGTAAGATTCAACTGTTTTAATGTTAATTGCTTTGGAGTTAATTGTTGAGTAAGAAAGTATCTCGGCTCTTAATTGTTGGACAGAGAGACAAATGACTCAGCCCATCCTGAAATGGGATATGCTGATGAATCTCTGAGCAGAAAGATGGCTATATCAAAAAATGCTCCTTTGAGTATGGAGGAAATGGAGAAGACTTACTTGCCAAAATTGTTGAGCTTGAGGACAGATGAAATGGTGGGAGACAACTTGCATCCTAAGTTTGCTATAAATCAGGGTTTGGGTTGCCTCTGAATCATACCAAGAATGCCTTAATGTGGTTGATTTTAAAGAGCAGATGGGATGTTAGAGGAGAAATCTAGTTCTGTGAATGTAAAACTGTCCAGTCTTCCTCCTGCATATGTGAAAATTAAATGATTGTCCATCTATGGAGGGGTTGCACACCAAAATAGCCTGACCAACATGGGAAGCAATTCTGGTGTGTACAACAAAGCTGCAACCAAAAGCCCAGGTAGCTTTCAGAGATCTGGAGAGCCTTTTGAAATGTTAGCCCTTCATGTAAATTCAGTATATATATTTGAAGAAAGCCATTATGACTATGTTTTATTCATATTTATCTTCTGCAGAAAGGTAGCAGTTTTAGGAAATGAGACATGCTGTGCCCCCAAGTGTGGTAGTGTGATGATTAATTAATTTTGGTTCTTTATGTTAAAAGTGGACTGTTTTGTATCCCTCTGTTTGTTTGGTACCTTCTGAGGTTTCCCCCCTTGATGTCCTCCATCCCAAACCCTGCCCAATTCTATGTCAATCTTGCCTAAGCCCCTTGTTCCAGATCCTTCCTTTGGCCATGCCCTCCTGTTTGCTAATCCCCTCAGAATCCTTCCCCTCTTTCTGGAAGGGTCTGTTAGACTCAGTATGTCATTCCTTAAACTGTGTGCCCTCCTCCTCTGTGTCCTGATCAGTTACCTGACTGTCAGTCTCTGGCTGAGCCCCTGCTGTGTTTCTCCCTGACTGGGTGATGTCTGGTATCCACCCCTTGCCCATCCCTCAGTTAAAACCTTGTGTTCCCCATTGTTCCACAACTGCTGTCCCATCCTCCCCAGCCGGGAATAAACCTATTCTTGGGTGAAGCACACAGGAGTCCCTCCTCCTTTCCTTGTCGCTGCTCCTAGACACACGGTGTCAGCCGGGCCCCTGGGTGGAGAGCAGTGGCAGAAAGGGCTCTCCGACAAACTCTGTCACCCAAGGGGAAAGTCCTCCTGTAGATATGTCCTGTGCATGCAAGGACAGAGCAAGTCATCTGGTGGGCACACTGCATATGTGCCTTGCTTGGTGGAAAATTGCAAGTTTAATTGGGTTTTTCTCCTGCTGGTTTTTAACAGTACTGAACCTGTCACTAGGCAGGGAATGTTGTATGTGAAAAATGTCCAAAAAAGATTAAGGTAAGTGGCATCCTAGTGTGTTGTTTAGTGCTTAGGGCATAAATGGCAAATCTCAAAAGACTATGACAACAACAGAAATAATGTGTAAAACAACAAAGCAAAAATTACCATACCATATAGTTTAGTTGTATGCAAATCAGGCAGCATTAAATGCCAGCATCCTAGCATTTTTTAAGAAAGAAAATACAGAGCTAACAAAGAATGTTAAACTTCCTGGTAGTGCTGACAGAAATCCTTTCAATTCCCATGTGACACCAACGGCAATGTGGATATCTGTACGTTCTGCTCATAGCTTGTCAGTGCCAACCTCAGGGGGTCTCCAGGAGACACAACACAGTGAAGTGAGCACTGGTCTGGGTCCACCAACAGATTTGGGTGATGGAAAACTGTGTCTCTGTGTATAGTCCAGCTTTAAGGTTCCTCCTGCCATACAGGAATCGACACCCTTACAATGCCTGTCCTTTCTGCCCCCCTAAGGACTGTGTGTTTCATAAGGAATTCAGTCAGCACTTGGAGGGGAAAGTTGTCTCAAATCACTTTGAGGAGCTGTGGGGAGTAAGCTTCCATCTCACATCCTCATCCTTGCCTGGACTCAAAGTCATGCTGCCTGTGCCTCCTGAAAGGCACTTCAAGACACGCTCAAGTAAGTAGATTGTCCCAGAAATTTTCTTTAGAAGTGGAACAGTAGCCATCTGCAAGACACAACCAGAGGAAGTATCAATGACTCCCTTACATGTAATCTATATAATATAATTTGGAGTGGGCAGAATACTCTATATGGAATGCAATTCCATTCCCTTCTCCACCTGAAAGAGTTCCAGTTGCCTCCCACCATCTAGGTGAATGTCCCAGCCAGCAAGGCATAGATGCTCTGGCAGATGTTAAGGGAAAGAAAAAGGAGAAGACTAGAAGGAAAAGGGCTGCTCGTTACATTTTTTAAAGTGTTACCTAAAACTGAATGGGACAAACTTAATTTTCAAGATATTGTGGTAGGATAAGGGTCCAGGGAAAAAGCAAAACAGCTGGTCCAGCCTGGGGCCAGCCAGGAGTCACATTTTTGCATGAAAAGCAAAGTTCTTTCATGCTGTAGTTTCATCTGCCCAAATTAAACTTGTGAAACATATCCACTTCTGGACAGTTAAAAGATTGTAAAACTTAAACCTCTTTTACAGTCATTCCATTTTTCTGGCACACCTTACTTGGAGATACATGCTGCTTAGGTCTCTTCCATGTCCTTTCTCCCTGTTCTTTCAGTGTCTCTGCTAAAGCTTTTAGCTGTTCTTCCATTCACAGTGCAGTCTTTGATGTCTGTTTATTCCTGGTACCATGCAGTGTCACATAATCAGATGCAATAGCCTCGCCGAACAAATCCTTCCTTCCAAGCAGGAAATATTTCATGCTGTTGGACCTAGATAGAAGTATACTCTATTTTGCAGGATCCATATTTCCAGTGTCATTTCTGGGCAGCTAATCCCATAAGGCAAGTTCTAGGAGTCATGGAAATAGCCCCAGATAATTAATTTTTTTTCTGACACACCAGCACTCTCTTATAAAAAAAAAAATAAAAAATTTGCAAGTCCAATATGAAAATAGAGGTCCTAGAAACAAAAGTAGAATTCACAACAGTTGTTTTATTTTTTATTACTTTATACTTTTATCATTATATTTTTAATGAACTAGTATGAAAATGTTTTTGTTTAATGTTTAAATAGCTGCTATGGGTCTTTTGGTAACTTCATGCCTTTGACTTATCCACAGATCAGAGCTTAGTGGTATGATAGGTGTCATGAGCAACAACAACTGTGTGTTTTCGCTCTGGAGAGTTGTTAACTAATGACAAAGATATAACATCACGATTTCAGCACACATTCTGCACAAACTTAGGAATGTATTTTGTGAGTTAGCTGCAAAGAACTTACTATGCTTGGGAAGCTCCATCATTTACAATGTTCTCTGCAGTGGGTACAAACCTGCAAGAGAAATGGATATATGGATATATGGATATATGGATATATGGATATATGGATATATGGATATATGGATATATGGATATATGGATATGATACAAATTTTATATATAAAATTCACTTCTGTGTAGAAGCCTAATGAGAAGCCTAAATACCACTTCTTGTCTGATGATAGAGAGAACTTTAACTTTGTGTTATACGTGTTTGCAATTTTAAGTTTAGCTAAATTATTACACGTACTGCATGCTATATCACCGGAATGTTAAAATGTTGGAATTTTTTTCTGCTGATATCCATCACTGTCTGAATGTATGTTTATACCTATATGGTTCAGCCATTTGACTTAACGATTTTTTTCATGGACAACATTGATTAAATTTGGAATTTTACTTCCTTCTCTACCTTGTGCTGTTCTCAGATGACAATGACTGCATTTGGCAGGGGCTGACAGCGCATGTGTTCTGTTTCAAATGTGCCCAAATGTAACCGTAATTTGGTTTAAGGGGGAACTGTTACAGATACTTGTTTGACCTGCTATTTCTTCATATATGACCCTACAAAACAGGCTGCTAATTAATGAATTTCATTTTTCTTATTGCATTGCTTTCCTGTATATTTTCATCCACTTATATGTCAGCTAAAATCTCTGCAGGGACTAGTAAGTTTTTTAGGCTGTGCACATCTTGAGATTTTTATCTGTGACTTTATTTTTGTAGCCCTCAAAGCATAATAAGCATAATTTATAGTACTTCCCTGTTTTGTAACATTGAGTTATTCCCTCAGATCTCAATGTGAAAGTTACTTCAAAAGGAAGCTGCTGGTTAAGAACACAGAAATTTGTCAACTTGTGAAGTGGTTTGACTCCTGAAGAGAACCTTCCTACTTAAAAACTACTTACATCCTTTTGTAGTATTTTTTGATCTTATGTTGAAGATTTTAAATTGGCTTTTGAACCTGTGTTCGGCATTTTATAAAGCTGAATTAATTGTAAGCTTTATGTTGTCTTTTTCTTGAAAGATTATTCAGGACCATTTTCTCCTTACAAAAATGTCATAAGGGACTCCCATGAGCCCACAAGAAAAAATGAAAGGTTTCAGTTAATAAAATGCATCTACCTGTGTGTAAGCTGTGACTGACTGAACTTCCCCCAGCACTGCTGTTATTATATACCATACATCTCCCACTGACATACAAGACTCAAGGTCAGTGGGGAACGAAAGTTTTTGTATAAATGCTGGTGTGCAAGGGTCCTTCATCTTCTGGAGCTGTTGTGCCTGAAGTGTGAAATGGCCATGAGAAAATTTACTAAAATAGCTACTGTTTGCCTGTACACTCAGCTGCTTCTCCCAGAATGACACTTGCAGCTGCAAAGGGTTTCTGTGAACAGGTGCAAAATGGTTGTGGTTCAGTTCACAGAGATTTTATAGCAGAGGGAGGTAGAGAGAGGAGGGGAAAGGAAGGGAATCATAGAATGGCTTGGTTTGGAAGGGGCCTTAAAAATCACCTAGTTCCAACTCCCCTGCCGTGAGCAGGGACACCTTTCACTAGACCAGGTTTCTCAGTCCCATCCAACCTAGCCTTGAGCACTTCTAGGGATGGGACATTGACATCTTCTCTGGGCCCCCTGTTCCTGTGCCTCCGCACCCTCACCGTAAAGAATTTCTTCCTAATATCAAATCTAAACCTGTCTTCTTTCAGTTTAAAGCCATTTCCTGTTGCCCCATCACTACAGGCCCTACTGAAAAATCTTTCTCTTTCTTTCCTATAAGCTCCCTAAGTACTGAAAGTTTTCTCTGGATCCTTCTCTTGCCCCGACTGAACAACCCCAGTTCTGCTGGCTTTTCTTCATAGGAGAGATGCTCCATTTTTGACTTGTGCTTTAGCAATGACCAGGTTGCTATAAATTGAGGTTTTCTGTGGAAGGAAATGGGTTCCTCCCACTTATCAGCTGAGGCTTGTTTTAAATTGCTTGAGCTGCTTTTGAGGACAGGACTGCTAGTGACAGTCTCACTCTTTCTGAGAGGAGTGTGTTCCAGTATCACTTTGTCTTAGAGATGATAACTATCTGCTTGTGTACTTACATCCTTTTTAATTCCTCAAACTTCCTTCAGGCTTGATTTATATCAACATTTTTATGTTCTCCAAAGACTTTCACACAATCATCTCCTTATTAGTAATAACTTAAATACACTAAATAGTCCTGATCCTCTGCAGCTACTTTTAAATTCTTACCATTTACATGCCTAAATTATCTACCTTTGTATCTTTTAATCAGTTTCAAATCCCACTACAGAGGCTTGACATTTGACCCATGACTAATTAGGTTGCCTAGCAGTCTTAAAAAGAACATAATGACAATCCAAATAAATTATACCATACCAACGTTCTTTATCTGTTACTAGTATGTTAGTAGAGCCATAACTTTCTCATGCAGAATTGCTTTGTCTCTATTGCCTTTCCTCTAAAACACACAAATAGTGGAAGCCACACCTTCAGAATCAATTAAGTAATTTCTTTGAAGCTGTGCTAATTTGCATCCATTAAGGACTTGACCAGAAACACACAAGTCTAAGAACCTCATCAAGCAATCCCTTCTCTTGCAATTAGTCCTTAATTGTGTGAGCAGCCCCATTTAGGTTAGTAGTGAGACAGAATCATATATTTTGGCAGCTACAGGCTTTTGTGCTGACATGAGTGACAAAAAGGTGCCCACATCTGCAGGAGCATTCACTTGGGTGAGATATTTCAGTGCTGCTCCCCCAGTGCCAGAAGCTCTGTGAACTCCCAGAATTTTCCCAGCTCGGTTGTTGTCTGCTCATGCTGCTGAGGGATGAGATACTGAGAATGGAGGCCCTCATCCCCATCTTTGGCCTTCCTCTGAAGGCTTATCTCAGCCAATGTTCTTCATCAAGGAAATGGGATTCCATTCCCTACTCTGCTGGGTAGCAGAGCTACTTCAGTGATGCAGCCTGGGGAATGCCTCTGACCCACCTCAAGGGAGGTGAGCACTTAAGCTTGTGTTCCTGCGATGCCAAGTGTGTGCACGCTTTCTCCATAAATTCACTGACACTCATGTTGGTTTTGTGGTTTTCCTGTGAGCTGCCTGAGAAGCTTGCAGGTACACACTAGTTGTTATTGATGACCAGACTCTATCTGCTTTCAAGATAGCTTTTCTCTGTATTAATTGTGCAAATCTCCCTCAGGGTTTTAGCTCAAACCAAACCTGCAAGCAGCATGCTAGTTGTTGCGCTGTAAGAATGATATACTCTCAAGTGAAAGGGAGATGTTTCCTTGAACCCTTAATATTTGAGCAATCTAACAGTGCCCCCAGGGAAGATGAGACCCTTGTGCATGACTAGTCTGACAGGGCTCTGTTATGGGGACCCCACTGAACAGCCTCTGTGTCAGAGGGTGTCAATAATTCCAGGTCACACACTGACTGTGTCCCCACTCTTTGTTGGTTTATTATCAGTTTTGTCAAGTGTGTCACCCACTGTCAGCAGCTGCCAGCACCCTTGAAGGATTCAAACTCACACTTTATGGAATAGCACACTCTATTATCAAACACACTGGTAATAGAGGACTGTGACAGGTTAAGGTTCAGAGATTGCCATCAGTAGAATACTGACTGCAAAAATGAATCTGAAGCAATATCCAGACAAGCTCTAATCACCAATGAAAGCTCACTCAGGATAATCATTTGGTGAACATAAAATAAAGTTCTTACCCAACTGGCATCCCTATGGGGACAAGACAGATTCAACCCGTGAATGGATCCCAGAAGTTACAATGGAGTCTCCTCTAACCTTCCCCCTACTTAATCTATATTTATATTATTTTTGTTGACAGAGGAGAAAATGTAAAGTTAGTTTCATGTTTAGTTGGAGTTTGAGTATCTTTACTCATTAGCTTATGCAGGGCATGAAAAGTAATAAGTATTTTTGAGTTAATGAAGCAAAGTTCAGCTTTTGATTACCATCTTGATAATTCCTTTGGCTTAGTTCCCCTTAGCTGCATTGTTTTCAACAGAGCATAACTGCTGTGCTGCCCCATCCTTTGTTTCATATGTGCATTGATTTCAACAGAGCATGACTGCAGCACCTTTGTGCCACTCCATCCTTTGTTTCAGAGCTCCCTTGCAGTGATACACCCACCTTCCTCAGCCTTCCTGCTTCTAAGGTGTGCAGGCAGTTTGTACCTGGTGAACTATAGCCAATGCATGCACTCCTTGCTGAACTTTGTTTTTTGGTTTTCTCGTATATTATGTATATATTTGTGTGTCTATATATGCATTTTCCCTCCATTGCTATTTGTCAGATACTTGGGTGCGCTCAGGGTAGGAAGTAAAAGCTGTAATTTTGAGTTGTAAATGTTTGAGTGGTGACCCAGGGGATTAATCACCTTGGTGGTTCTGTGCCTCAGGCATCTGAGGATGAGCACAACACCATGTGGACTTCTTGAGGGGGGGCCCCGACAAAAAATGCTTTGTATTATACAACAACATATCAAATAAAAATATCAGTGTAGGCCTGTTTAAAGCCAGAAGTTTCTCAACAGATAAATATGTCTGAAATGATCACCATCTTATTTTTTAAGAGACCTGGGTAAAATGACCATTAGAGTTGATAGGTCTAGACATAATCCTGCTAGAATGTAAGTACTTAAAAGTAAATGGTTGCAAATGCTGCTATTTATATAAAAATTTTTGGGGATGCAGAATTGTGAATAGAAATAGTTTGTCAGCTTCATTATCAAAGCAATATCCAATGTTGATATCTGGTGAAACAAAAAGTATCTTTGGAGAGGGATAATACTGTGTTTCTTTTTTTTGTAAGTAAGCACCGAAATGGTGTTGGTAAATTCAGCCAGGGTATTTTGTGTAGTTTTAAAAGCATTCTTCAGTGCTTTCCTTCCTTTTTATTGGTTCACTCTACAAATGGCAGCCAAAATATTTTCACAACTGCAGATGAGCAGAGGGCATATGCCATGGAGTCTCTCAGGCAGGAAAAATCACAGCATGTGGCAGTATAAATATGACATTGAACATTTACTGGTTGTTCAGAGACCCATGATAAACCCAGAGCAGAAACATAAACCTTCCTTCTTCGTTTAAGACTATACCTAAATAATGTAGTCTCATCTTCTAAGTTAAATACAGAAGGTGAGTTTTTTGGTTTTATGTTTGAGGGGTGGGAGAGGGAACAACTAATTTAGAGAAAAGAGCTAACTGTCTTGAATTTTTAATTTGTGCTATTATCTTTGAGGTGGTTAAATCTGCTGGGATGCAGTATTCCTACACTTGGGCATAGGATGCTATAAAGCATGAGGCTGTGTAACTGATCGTGCATAGGGAAATAAGGTCCCTTTTTTCACTGCTCAGTATTAAAAAAATATCTCATAAAGCTTGAGACAGAAAACTCAATCAAGTTCACGTGTACTGCAAAAACTCATATGAATATGAATACTTTTCTACCAGTAATAAAAGTCTAAAATGAAAAGGTATGAGCTAGAGTAACTGATTTTGAATGAAGATACTGACATCTCAAATTCAGCAGGAGAGAATTACAGGGAGCCCAGAGAAAGCAGGGAACTAAGCTTAAAATAAATTCTTTTCATTGGCATTCGTTGGGGAATATGCCCAACCACAAAACCTTCCTTTATAGGAGGCAAGTATGAGGAACTGTCTCAATATAAAAAGACACCAGAAGAGCTTCAGAGAATTCAGTGGAAAAGGAAGAATCAAACTGATGGTATCGGGCAGTATGAGCCGAGCATATACCTGTTGAACTCAGGGTTGAGTTTGTTGAACAATTAGTTGTGGCTTCTACCTTATTGTTTAAAACAATTTTCTCTTTTGGATGGTTCAGGAGTGTAACACCAGTTTTTATCAAAGGGTTGCAGAGAGAATTCAAAGAACCACAGAACAATACCTCTGACTTTTGTGTTGGACAAATTGTAGAAGCTGTAACAAATGACAGAAAAGAGTGGAGAAGTGAAATACAGCATAGAGGAGAAGGGTCAAAGCAGATTTCATAGACTGAAGTCATCCTTCACAAATCTATTCTAGTTCCGTGAAGAGTATGCGTGTAAGGGTGATGCAGTTAATAAAATTTTTTAAAAAATACTTTCAATGGTATTTTTAACCATAGAGTCTTGATGATATTAAGATGTCACAGATGAATAATTGGTTAAATGAAAGAAGCCACAGGGTAGGAGCAAATGATCTCTATTTCACAATAGAGAGGAGTATGCACAGCTCCAGCCTCTGTTCTGTTTAGTGTATTCGTTAATGATTTGAGAAAGGGATAAGTGATGTGGTGACAATTGCTGCTTGATCAAACAAAATATTTCAGAATGACCAAAAGTCAGACCAACTACAAAGAGCATTAGAAGGATTTCTTGTTATTAATTGACTGTAAAATAGAAATGGCAGATGAAATCTAGGGCCCAGATATTTTAAATTAATGCACCTGGGAAAACCAGTCTCAAATATATGTGTGAAATTGTAATTTCCCTATTAGCTATGTGAATTTGAAGGTATTATACATAATTTTCTGAAAAAAATCATTATAATGATTATTGATAACTGAAAAGCAAATGGGATGTTGAAAGTTATAAGGAAGGGAATAGAGGATAAAATATCTTTGTCACTGTTACATGTATGGAGTGTTGAATAGAGACCTCATTTCTGATCCCTTAGTCTCAAGATGATGTAGTAGAAGTAGAAAAGGTAGAGAAGGACAACAAGGTTAACCAGAAATTTGAAATGGCTTCTGCACATGGGGAGATTAAATGAGTTAGGGCTTTTAGCCTGGGAAAGAGACTACTGAGATGTATATGGTGCAGTTCAGCTGGAGATGATCATTCCCTGTCTGTCCCAGCCTGTGCAGTATGGTCAGTGTAATGGTGCTGTTAGACATCTGGCCTAAAACAAGCAAGAGGAAGTACTTTTCCACACAGCCTGTAATAGAGCTCAGGAGCTCATTGCTACATGATGTGTCAGATGTAAAAGTAGAAATGCAAATTGGATGAATCTGGAGAATCAAGGCCATTGAGAACAAACTCTGGCATAGAGCAGCCTCAAACACCTGCTTGCTGGGAATATCAGCCGTGGTCAGCAGGGCTCTCTGTGTGCCATCTTTCCTGGCAGGAGCATCTGCTGATAGCCACGGCCAGAGACTGGCTACAGGAATGAATGGACCTTTAGTTTGACTGAAGTGTCTTAAAATATTTATGCTTATACCTGTTCCATCAGATATATGGAATTAATGCTGTTCTTCACTACTGACTGAGTGATCAAAGGCTGGCCTGTGTCAGAGGACTAAGGTGGCTGCTGTGACTCAAAACCTTCTACTAGCAGAAGGTTGTGGCTCTGCTGAGCTGAGCCCTGCTTTCAGGCTTCCCCAGCACTTCTGCTCTGTCACCCTCCCGGACTTCCTTTTTCCCTCCCAGGCCTTGATTTTCTTCAAAGAAAGGTTTTAAGTTTTGTTCTTTGTAAGGAATATAAGTACAAGGTGGTGCCTTGAGGAGGCACATGAGCATGATTCCAGCACATCTGTGTGCTGGTCTTATAGCAAAATACCTTGTGTTACTTCCTGACATGCAATGAGCAGTACAAACTCTGCTGTCAGGATCTTTCTCTGCCTGCTTGCTGTGGAGGAAGGAAAGGTGCCCACTAATGAGACAGGTGATTCGTTATGGCATGAAACAGACTGACTAGGGCTCCTTTGTAAAAAACTTCTGCCTGTGTTTGCTGTCAGACAGGTGGAAGCTCCTTATTTGTATGCAATAATGACATGTGCTTATCAAAGAGTGATAATGCAAGGAACAAACAAATGACATTTCCAGTATTAATATGTAAATTACATGCTAAGAAGAAATGATCACGCAGCAAGCACTAATTGCATTCTTTGCCCTTCAATATGCTGTGCACTGTAGATAGCTTTTTTCCCTAAATGAGCATTTAAAGATTTAATTTTTTCTGCTTGTTCATGCCTAAAGATTTCAGATATATTTTTTCCTAAATTTGTTGCACTGTTTTCCTGTACTGCTTTATTATACCTCATAGAAATGTGGTGTGACCAAAGGTTTGCTAGAACAGCCTTTGTGTGCTCTGATTCCCTAGAAAAGTTATTCCTAGCTTGGAAAAAGCAGGCAGTGTGCTGAGGTGGATTTCTGTGTGAGAAAACATTCCAAATAACCCTCTTTTGCAAACACATCGAGCCCCATCTTGAAAACTGATTGGGGGTTTTTGTTTTGTTCCTAGTACATTTTTTCCTGGAAATCTGTTCCAGAACTTCAGTCTCCAGATGGCTGGAAATCTCATTTCTTAGTAACCATTTTCTTCATGTGTCAACGGTCTCCATGAATTTGGAAAGGTCTTCTCTTGTGTTTTCTCCTTGAAGCATTTGTAGCACAGTTGCACCCTCTATCTTGATGTGGCAGCTTTGCTTTTCTTGAGCTGAATAATAATTTTGTGATAGTACTCCTTTTTAAGATGAATCCCCATTTTTCCAGTGTTTTAACCACTATTCTCTGAACATGGGACAATCTGAGTTCCTTTTTTAACATTAGCTTTTAGTATGTGTGGTGTGAACTGGGGCCTTCCTTATCAGAACTTAACCCAACAATGCTGCTCCTCCACTGTCTGTACATAAGAAGTAGGATAACTATGAATCCTATGGAGATTATGGAGACTTGTACAAGATATCTTCCCAGATCAAGCATCTCCAAGTGAAAAGATGCTGGTAGAATAAGAAATACCTCGATATTCAAAATAAACTACATGTAGAATATCCAGAGATGAACTAAAGGAATTTACGTAGGACAATTCAGGTTCATCCTTGTTCCTGTCCAAGGGACTTGTGCAAGCCCAGACTGTGGCCACCCAGCACAGTGCTGTTTTGGGGTAACTCGTGTCTGGGAATGTGCAGTATTCTTTTTCCTTACTGTAGCTGTGAAGAGGGATTACAAGAGGGAAAGATTGACATCCTCTTCTAGCAGCTACTTGTGTTGGCAGAAGGAACGAATTGCAAATGATTCCCCAGCTCCTGTATTCCTTTGCCTGGTCATTGGCATTCACTAAGGAGAACTGGTAGATACTGGGAAAGGAAGGGCCTGGTGGGTGAGACTAATCAGAAATCTCTCCTATACAGAGAGGGAAATTTGTATTGAAGCTTTATATATATTTTTACATGATACGCTGCTGTATCTATCATTGGAAGTAGTATAAATTAGTTTAAGAGAGAGGATTTCTACATGCAAGTAATAATGGCAATTAGGCAATGGCAAGTAGCAATTCCTACATGTAAGACACCTGAAGTGCTACATCAGCCTTCACTTTCTGAAAATGTGAGGTACTATTTGTTCTCACTTGCAGCAGGCACAGCGTTGCTATGTAGTAGTAGCTATTCAGAGGAGCAGGTTGGATACACCTGGTTTAAGGTAGTTTGAAAGGTCCTTAAAGCTCAGTTAACTCATCTGTCTTTACTCATTGCACTTGTGTTTGCTCTCTTAATTTCTTAAAGATGGCTTTTACACTGAGACACTAATTATTTCCTTTTGCTTTAAAGCTCCGCTTCTGAATGTAGCAGTGAGTTGCTAAAAGGGGCTGAGTTTTATTCATCAAGAAGCTAAAGGGAGACTTGAGGTGATGTCTCTGCCTCTGATGAAATTCATTCCCTTATCTAGAAGCTCTTAAATCATCCCTGGCAGAGGTGACATTATAAAAATAATTCTGAAGAACAAAAGTTCTTGCCCTTGGAACATACTGCATTGCACCAAATGGTAGCCATTTATTGCTTTTATTTTTCTTTTAGGGAGTCTAGGTAGATACTTCAGTTTCCTTTAGATATCTTTAATCAGTTTTTGCAAGCTGACAGATGTTTTTCCCCCTCAAATGAATACCTTGTGAAATAAACTTCACAAAGGATAGCCAGAGTGGTGACTGGTATTTGTTTGGGACACTTTGGATTCATCCCTGTCCCAGTTTCAGGGGCTTTGGGGAACTGAGCCCTGGCTTGCCATTCACCACCTCTGAAGTGGTCTGATGGCCTTCCTCCTTCTGATAGTATGACGAGGTGGAAGCTGACACACTCAGGTGAATTTTTTCATAGAGCAGGAGCAGTTTACTGGTTTGGGGTTTTTTTTTTTGGCTGTGAAAGCAATACTTAAGATATGCTGAAGGTGAATTATAGGCATAAGGATACATGGAAAGCCTGCTAGTTAGAAGGACACTAACATCTGTCTCTTTCTCTAGATTATTAAAAAACCCCAGACTCTAAGAAACAGCAGAGAAAGGATGAAGGTGGTGAGTCTATACCATTATATTCAATTGGGACCTACTTCAGTCTGCATAGACAGATTCATGCACAGATAATGTTATTTTGAAGTAATTTCTGTTGTTGTGATATTTCAGGACACTGGAAAATCTCTTTTTGATTTGTTCTGGAGACATGTCAAGTACGGTTTAATGAGCTTGTTTAAATTCTGGTCAGAAGTTTTTCTCCTATATTAAAACAGAGTATTAGAACTCTTCTCTTATGCAAAATATTTAGTGTGTGTACAAAAACTTAGAGCTGGTCTGCAGTTTAGCAACGGTAGTAAATACTTTACTATTTAATTTAAATTTAAAATTAATTTAAATTTCATGTGTCACTAGAGACAGAAAGGGGCTTTTGGGTCACTTATGGCTCAGGTGTCTAAGGTACCAGCTCAGATTTTAGTCAGGAAGATGAGACACATTTTAAAGAAAATC
Organism: Phylloscopus whistleri; assembly: GCA_017589585.1. Lineage (NCBI taxonomy): Eukaryota > Metazoa > Chordata > Aves > Passeriformes > Phylloscopidae > Phylloscopus > Phylloscopus whistleri. The sequence continues at coordinate 4,795,971 of JADMLD010001485.1, read as the reverse complement.
CACAACTTAGCCAGCGGATTTGGCTACAAATACATCTTATGGTCCAAGAAGCAAGTAGACAACTAGAATAATGTGATTTCTACAGTTTTTAGATCATCAGCTTGGTGCAGCTGCTCCTTTTTTGTTTTTCTTTGAGTATATTGCAATGATTTCTGTCACATAGTTTTGACAATGGTTTCCAGAATACCACAAATGGCTTGAAACAGGAGCTGAGAATGGCAATGTCTCAGCCACAGCAGCTACTACTGTCCTCTGAGCAGCTGCTCAGTCTTAGTGACAAGTGAGGGCTTCTAATAAAAAAGCCATTTTACTGTGTACACCCGATTAATTTGCCTGATTTACAGAATGTGACAAGTAATCCTCACCTTCAGATCAATTCTGAGACACGGTAAGATGTTGAGAGGCCTTCCAGCAGCAAAGGTTTTAGCATAATCTAACATACAGTATGGTGTTCTCTTTAGCATAACAGCTTTACAAATTGGTTGTTTCTGACCTTGATACTCTCTCATCTGACCTTGATACTCTCTCATCTGGACTGTGATAATGGTGAATTTCGAGAGTATTCCTTGTATCTGATAAGGGAAAGGCTATTTGGGAATCTGAGGGCAGCAGTGAACAGAGGTGTCTCCTCTAGGAGACAGGTTCCTGTTGTCTGGACAGCATGAAACTCACTTGGGTTTTTGGGTTTTTTTCAAGCATTATGGAATTCAGGTTTGTCCAGGGAACTTCTGCATAGAATGAAAGCATTGCATCAGTTTTACCTGCCTCCTTGTTGCTGGTTTGTGGCCCTCAGTCCTACAGGTGGGTGAAGTCCCTGGATACCAGGGTGGCTTTGGAAGGGGTGAGCAGTGAGGCTGCTCTGAGATGTATGGGGGTGGGAGAAGGCTATTTCAAAGACTTTCTAAATCTTTGCTGTAACCCCTAGACTGTGCACATTTCAGCTTCACTTGGCTGCTTTTGTTGAAAAAAACTGCCACCAATGTAGCATTCAGCTGGATGTGGCACTTTTAAAGAGCTTTCAGGTGGGGAGGGAAAGCAGCGTTGTGCTCAAAACTGCTGCCAGGAGTTTTATCTATCAAGCCTGAAGTCTTAATGAGCCTGAGGCCATCCTCCTCTGTCCTAAAGGAGATATGTTCAAGCAACTGGAGAAAAGCCACTGACAGCCTCCTGAGGAAGCATGGGAAGCTGGACACCCAAAAGGAGAAGTTCGTAGTCTTGACTGCAGTAGGCTCCACATAGGGAGAGCAGCCTGTAGTGTAGTGCATTGCATTTGTGAGTGAACTGGGAGCTTGCTGTGTCATCAATAGAACTGCTCTCAAAGATTCTGGTGACTTTATTGGAGTCCCATACACACATGGGGCCACCTGTACAGAAGATTTCTGTCCCAAATGTGATAATGAGCTGATATTTCGTTATTGTTTGTGTTTAATTCTTCCATGCACCACTGTTACTGATGGAAATAATCAAGCCAGACAATGAAAGTGAGACCTGAGACCCTGGTCTGTGTCCCAGAACAGCAGCCTGGATGAAGTCATGGTGGCAAAATTCCATCTGATTTCAAAGAGGGATGGCTTTCATCCATAGCAATAACCTACCCCTGTCCCTAGCACTAATAGACTAAAACCATTTTTAGCTTAACTTGTCATGCTTTATCTACCACTTTATTATCAAATATCTTTCATATTGTAAGCAATTCTACAATGTATATAGAGGTAGTAAAACAAGCAATGATTCTGTAACTCCTAAAATTCACTTAGAATGATGACATATCATTCTAAGTTTTATTTTGTGTGACTTCCAAGGGGAAAAAAACATTAAGAGTTTTGTGTTTGAACATTTCCCTTAAACAGTTTCTCTGACAGACGTAAACTCTTATTTGATCTTGCTATTTTATTTTGCAAATGATGTAGTCCAGTATATTTAAGGGAACCAATTCAAATCACTTAAAACACAATACTCTCCTAACCAGATACTAAAAATTTTCCTAGGAAAGTTTTCCTTGTTTACTTTTGATTTCTAAGGCTTAAAAATGTAAATAAAGTGTGAATCATTTTGTGTGTGGAAGCTCTGTTGTAGGAAGGTCCAGGTAATTTTTCTGAGAATGGAGAGGGTATGTGTGGAGGTGCAAGGTGTGTGTGTGTAAATATATACATACACACACATATACACATACATACAAAGACAGGGTCTTGCAAAGAATATAACAAGTTTAAAGAGGAAGGAGACAATAAGGGAGGAAAGAAGGTGGGAATGAAACCACAAGATGATATAAATTATCTGTAGGCTCAGCATGATGTTTATGAGTCATTGCAAAACACCTTTAATAAGAGGTGTGGGTTGTCCCTGACTGCTGTTAACATGTGAGGATCATTATGTGGCTGATAGATGTCACAGCAGAGGTAGGTCTTGAGGAGAGATTTGAAAGAGAAGATTTCTATCAGATCTTTTTCAAAGGGTACATTTTCTCCTTTACATCAGTTGGAGTTCCCAGAGCTGAATCATTAATAAGCATTTTTTCTGATGAAGTTCAGAGACCGACAGCACTGAGAGTGGGATGAAAGTAAAGCTTGAGAGATTTGCCATGTACACAACCCCACAAGGGCTCACTCTTCCAATAGTTGCCTCATGTTTTCTGGAGAAATATTGTGCATAAATGAGTCATGGCCATGCAGTATAAATCCCCTGCTCAGCATGTTCTTTGAGTGTTTTTCAGGATAACATGAGGCAGGCTGCAGTCATGGAAGTGACCTGAGGAGGTTGGTGCTGCCAGTCCTGACAAACAGAGGGCTGAACTGGTGCAAGTCCTGCAGCAAATCACCAAGTCTGGATCCATGGCTTTTAAGTACTTGAGGAAGGAAAACACCATTATGCTAAACCTGATTTCTTAGGTCAGTAAAAACCCTTTCAGAGTATATGTATGCTGCACAAAACCCAATGCCACTGTTCTTACAGGACTGTAACTCAAGAAGAAAAGTTGATTTAGTTCAGTATTCAAATCCCTGTTAAAACTTTGACTTTTATGTCAGGGTAGTAAATTTTAGTTAGAGATGGATGGAAAAGGTAGGAATTTATTTTAAAATTGATTCATTTCTTTTAAATAGGGTTTGTGTTTTTAATCTCGTATGCAGGATCTCATCTGTACAGCTTTAGGGAGCAGAGTTTTACAGGTATATATCTACATAACTTGATGAGGATGTACCTGTCACTGAGGACATGGATTATAAGTACATTCATTCCTTTCTGTGGACAAAGGCAGGAGATCCACTTGGGCTCACATCTAGCCTTTTAAACCTTAACCTATATCTGCTCATGCTGCTGAAGGAAGGAAGGATTTTAAGGTGACCTTTTTTGTCACCACAACAGTCATGCAGTGAAAGTAGGTGCCTTTTCTTACAGTCCCCACCTCCATGGGAGGAGAGACTGAGTTTAACATTTCCAAGTGGAAATGGGGCTCCTACATTTGGGCTTGACCTACCAGGACTCACTGTGAAAGAGAATTTCTCCTCTGCTGTAAAATATCATGAGACCAGTCTAGATTTGTGTCTTGAAATTGAGCCTGCTGAAAGCTTAATGTGATACAGGTTTTGGCAGTAATTTTCCCCATTTCTAGCTACTCTGTTTTACATGTTATTCAAAGACCCAGCTAGATGAGATTGGTCTTAATTATTAAAGTGATAGTAAAATGTTATGTAGATAGGTTAATTTCATAGAGGCCAGCAGATGGGCACTAACAGAAACTAGACTTGAGTCAGGCATTTCTCAGTCCTCCAAAGTCTTCCTCTTTGCTCTTATTCAATAACAACCACAGTCAAGCACAGTGCAATAGCCAGAGAAACTCTGGAGCACCATAGCCCATGGAGGCAACAATTCTACTCACACTGTGAGCAGGAGTAGCATTCAAACACACATTTATCATAGAATCATGGAATAGTTTGGGTTGGAAGGGACCTTAAAGATCATCTGTGGGAGCTGACAGTGGTCAAAGAGGAATTTCTAGGCTTCGGGCAGCCTGTGAATTTAAGTCAGATAGGCTTTCTCAGGCATCTGCTCTGGGGGAGCTGTGAGAAGATACTCTAAACAATTTCTAATCTTGCACCTGCTGTTTTTGCCAACTTGTTTACTTGCAAAGATGTTTACTAAGAGGCATTGGTCTGAAATGACCAATAACATTCATTGTGCTGAAGCACTGTATAAAAGGATGTGCCTCTCAATAAACATTGCTTTTAACCCTCCAAGACGGTTTGGAATTGTATCGTTATTACTGCCGTTCGGAATAGTAACGATAATCACTTGGTTCCAATCCCCTGCCATGGGCAGGGACACCTTCCACTAGACCAGGGTGCTCAAAGCCTCATCCAGCCTGGCCTTGAACACTTCTAGGGTTGGTGCATATCCAGTATACAATGTCCATGACCCCATCTAAATGCATGTTCATGGAAGCTGTTTGTTACTTTCTTTACTCACATTAGTTTATTGGTAAGTAAAAGCAATAGCTCTCTGTTGTCTTCTTTCTTGGAAAAGAGCTGACAGAAACAGAGATATTATTTAAATGGAAAGTGTCTTTGCCTGTTTTAAAAAAATTATTATTATTATTATTATTATTATTATTATTATTATTATTATTATTACTCCTTTATGAGCTTCAGAAGTTTCCTAAGAATCATTTAGATGACAATTGTGCTAACTGATGAGTGACAAGAGAACTTGGGCATAAGGCATCTATTTTGCTTGTGACTCCTATTCTCACTCTCAGCAAATGTGTTTCAGACCATTTGTGAGGTGGAGGCCACGGAGTTTTTTGTTCAGGCAGCTGGAAAGCAGAGTCCTGTTGTCATTTGCAAAGGATGTGGCAGTAGTTTTTTTTCTCATTAGATATAGCACATTTCCCTCTTTTTTCCTAAATCTCTATCAAAACTATTTCTTTGAATCTTTTCTGAATAATCTCATGTGTCATCCTACATCATTGTTTGTCTACTCACACCTTCCCCCACCCATATATCCCTGAAAATAATAGGTGTGTCTAACTTTTGGTTCAAAGACAGGTTTTATTTTAGGTTGCCTTTTTTTTTTTTCTGAGCAAATATGAAATATGAAAACATGCTGCATTAGTTTGGTGATCAGTTGTCCAGAGTCTGCTAACACTGGCCACAAATATTTTGATACATGAGCTGATTTCATCCAAGTTTGTCAGAAGTGTAAAAATAAGAAAAATAATGAACCCTGTACAAAAATAATAAACCTCTATGTGAGAATAGATGGTCAGGTAGAGGAGGCAGAGGGTTTATGCCCCATCAGGGGAGAAGTTGATGTGAAATCCCTTTGCTTAGACATCAGAGAGTCCAGTGAGAGAGCAGAGACTTGCAATGCAGATCTGCAGGTGTGTTGGTTTAGGATAAATTAAGGGGAGAATCTCTAAAAGGGAGTCCCCTCAAACAAACCTCCACCACCCCTCCCCCCCAGCCCGGGGTTGGGAAGGAAATTCTTTGGAGGAGGAAAAAGTGGAAAAAACCGGTTTTATTGACAAATGAACAAAAATCTCCCCACCCAGAGTGGAATGAAAGGCGCAGGATTACTCAGGGGGAGGGCTCCAAGCTTCTTTGGCAGGCTCCGGGTCTTCTCAGACGTCTCGGGTCAGATCAGTTCCAGAGGCCGTCCGGTCTTGGGGCGGGGGCGGGGGGGAAGGGAAAAAGAGGGGGAAAGAAAAAAAACGGAGAGCAGGCAGCAGAGGCAGCAGCAGCAGCGGCAGCAGCAGCAGGAGCGGCCGAGGCAGCAGAAGCCAAGCAGTAGAAGAAGCTGAAGCAGCCAAAGCCAAGCAGCAGCAGCAGCTGAAGCAGCGGCAGCCAGAAGCAGCTCTGCTCGGGCAGCAAAAGCTCCGCGAGCAAAACAGCGCTGCTAGACATAACAAAACCAGTCCACTGATATGGGATAGAGGCACTGTCAACCCAGAACAGCAGGACACCACATTTCATCATCTCTGCTGCTTACAGAGCAAGGGATTTCATTTGTCTCCCCTCAGAGAAACTGAACTGTTCTTCTTTACTCATGGGGTGTCATTGGTGCATTTTAATATTTTATTTATTTATATATTTATTGAACTGCCAGTTATGATTAATTTAGGTTTTGTTGATGCTGCTTATTGCATAGAAAACTTCTGACTATGGCATCTACAATGTGGAGTCTTTAATCTGATTTTTCTCTGCTATTTTTATGTCTGGTCATATATCAGAGAGGAAATAATGGCTCTGCTCCTAAGATGGAAAATGACTACTAATGGATTGGGTTGTATCAAATGGATTGTGAGAATGACATAACCAGCCATAACAGGGCTGAGGTAGCCAACACCAACCACAATAAACCTGAAATTTATTGGCAGCAGAAATGAAAGTCATAACCCAGAGAGGAAGGTAAAATTATATAGACTCGAATTGACTATGGAATAATAGTCTCATTCCTTCTTATGTTTTCTCTCAGCTAAGAAATAAACCTTTAACATCAGATCTTTTTCAAAACATCATTCAAAGATAAAAATAAGTGATTTTGTTGGCATAATGTCTGTTTCCACTGAGAGCTCTAGCAAAAGAGATCAAGTAGATACCATCTTTCTGGAAAACTCAGATTAAAACCTACTGTCTGCCAGTGCCTTCCAAGTGGAAGAATGTGTTGAAGAGTAAGACTTGTTTTATTCCTTTATAAGTAAGTGAAGATAGCTATGAATTTAAATGCTTACTTTAATAAGGTCCCCAACTTGTGCTTTGGAAAAAGGTGGCAGTAAAGCTTTATTGTGTCAGAGTTATGGGGACATATTTCTTTGGTTCTCACTGGACAAACTTTCAGTTTTCATGGTGTCAGACTCAGTAGGACCAATAACATCTAAGATCTAAAATTTTCATAAAGTTTTGAGGCTTTAAAATGCTACAGTAGCGTGTTTCAAGATATTTACGGTCAGTTTTAGTACATGGCAATGATTCAGCCAGGAAAGGGTGACTTCTCTGGCACAACAACTTATTAATGAGCTGAGTTTATCTTTTACTCAGATATTTGACTTCTCTCATGTAATGTTTTTGTAGACAACTTCTTCAGCAAACTTCAAGAGATCAAAATAGAGGTAGGCAACAGGGAATATGTTAGTGGAAGGAAAGATGAATAACACGCTTAAAGCTGGCAAGAAAAAATAGATGTAATTTTTTCCCTGAATTTTGGAATTTTATTTATTTTGCAGAAAACTCATTTGGAGAAGAAAGATGGTGCCATGCAAACATGCAAGCCACCTGTGTCCATTGAACCAAACTATTCAAAACTCAGCTGTCAGAGAAAAAAAGCCAAAACAAACCTGAGTGGGAGTATATTCAAGTCTTAAAAATGTTTGTTTTGGTTACAGTGCAAAATTAAAATCTCAAAAATGTTTGGCATTAAAAATCTTTAGGGCACACAGCTCAGATAAAAGAATACTATGGTTTTGCTTAAATTGTAAAACAAAGTATTTTGAACACAGAAATTTTAACTTTTTTCCTCAAATAAAACCTAACAACAATTTTTAGCGAGTCAAGGTGGGAGTTGTTAATTGAAAAATTTCTCACCTGCTCCACAAAGAAGTCTTAGATGGCTTTGATTGCATCTGTGAACATCATTTTCTGAAATGGGTGAGTTGTGCTCTCTGCTCCTCCTTTCATCTTCGTGAGAATGGCTACTTGCACGCTCAGAGCTTCAAATAGCCAGTGCTGTCACTTTTAAGAAGAAAACCCCCAAATTTACTGCATAATTTATCAAGATATTAAAAAAAATTCAAGACCAAATTTTTGAAGAATGCTTTGACTCATGGCCTCTTTATTATGAGCTTAGTTTTTTATGATATTGAATACAAGCTAAACTATTTGGAGATGAGGCAATAAAAAATCATGGATTACTCAGGACTCTGCATAGCCAGACATGTTTCCTTCTTACCCCTTGACAGTTCCAGTATCAACTAATAATTGCCAGCTCTGCTGTCATATATCCATCTACTTATTGGTTATTTCACATCATCATGAGCCAACTTCCCCTGTCCTAATGCTGCCCAAAGGTGGAACAAAAAGGCAGGCTCACTTTTTTTTTTGTTCTCCTTGGAAAAAGAAAAAGGAGTTATCTCTGGAATAAGAGTGAGAGGATCAAGCAATATTGTAATGGGCACAATCAAAGCGGAACCACTGAATGAGTCATTTTGTCAGTGTGCACTGTCTGAAATCTGTCCAGCTTTAGAGTTGAAATAAATCCACCAGTAAAATAACATCTTATGCCTTAAAAATTTTGTGGCTGTTAGTAGCCCAGAGGGAATTTTTCATCTCAATTTTATCAAACGTATCAAACTGATATGAAAGTTTACTAACTATTGTACATGCTTGCTATAGCTATTCTGAAGACTTTACTCGGTGATTGGGGAAGAAATAAAAATATATTAAATCTGTATAACCACCATGTTGATGTATTATTTGATACCATACATATATATTAACACTTCTTTATTGATATAACTATCTCTGCCTGAACAGACTGCAGTAATTTAGTTAAATTAGTGTTGCTATCAAGGAAACTAAACAAAGGGAGAAAAGTAAATGTTAGACACAGAGAAGGGCGGGTAATTTCTGTCACTCCTTTGAAAAGTGACTTTTCCAATCAACAGCAGATTTCTGTGAACAGAGCAGGCATTCTTACAAAACCTACAATAAATGAATTGTCATTTTTATGAATAATGATGCTATTTGCTGTAGAGAATTCTACTTTTACAAGAGCTGATTCGGAACTTTCTGGTCTTGTCTCCATCAACCTTATGTTTTTCTGCATCGAAGATGTTAACTGAGTCTTATAAAGTAAATATTTGAGGATCTTGGGAATCATCCCTTCAAAATTTTGCATGAGCTTTTTTTCAGTAGCATCATTTTTTTTGTCAAGATGAGCTTGCAGTACAATAGAGGAATGATTTTCCCATTGGAAACAAAGAAGCTTTTTTTTTTTTTTTTATTCTGCCCTTGATAAAACACAATGTTTTTTAGGCTTTGTGTAGGCTACATTTTTACTCCCTGGGAGCGCCCAGACCTACAAAAAAAAGAAACAGCATTGCACTAATTCAGTTTTCTTGTTTCCTTTCAAGTTTCAGCATCGTGACTGTGGTTGAGCATCTGGACCTGGCTGTTCACACTTCTGCCAAGGGACCAACTCCCACATGCTCTTCCTTCCCTCACCCCTGCCTGTTTCCTCCTTACCCCCACCCAGAAGTCACTTTTTGTGAGAAATGGGAAAGCTATCAGCATGTCCCCACGCTTCCAGGGCAATTGCAATCTGTCTTTGCTCTCAGAGGTGGGTGACATCTGCTTTCTTTTATGGGCTGGTCAGAAAGCAGCAGGCAGAAATGCCTCCAGGAAGGCTGGAGCTGTCCCTGTGCTGAGGGGGTAGCACACGTGCATGGCTGTGGAGGAGGAAGGACTGGTGGGAGGTGGTGGGTGACGGAGCAGAGCCCAGGGCCACCCAGTGCCAACCTGCTCAGCTGGGACAGGCCTTGAAAGGCTGTAAAATCTTGTATGGATGGTGAACGCTGGCAGAGAAAGGGAAAGGCATCCAGCTGCCATGGCTGCCCCCTCTTTCTGGAAGAAAGAACTATAAATTATTGTTGTGCTTTGAGAATGACTTTTTTTTCCCCTGTTTCTCTGCCTGTTAAAGGCATTTTGCTTCTTGGCCTTTAATAAAAGTATTCCTTGGTGTAGGCCATTTGTTTCCTATTTGCCAGTGGGGACAGTTTGCTCCCTGAGCCCTTTGCTCTGCTCGTTGCATCAGGATAATTTTCCCTGGTTTCTGGGTGAGGACTTTTGCTGCTCTAGCAGTGGTTTACTGCAAATGTGAACACACCTATAACCATTTCCACTCAGTGATATGAGCCATTTCTTAACCATTCTACCAGTCCTGGTAAATGGCTCGTATCAACCACAACCTGGCACTCGGTGTTTATCCAGTACCTGTTTAAGAGGTGATGGTTGGTGTTGACTGCCAGACTCACCCAGACTCGGAATGACAACTGGAAGGAGAAAGACACTGTATCCTTCTACCAAACTGAGTATGGCAGTCTGTGCTGGGGGAACATATCTGAGGGACAATCAGACCCAACACCTTTGAATGTGAGATTTCTCTTGTGCCTAATCCTGCTTTACCTGCTGAAAGACTTTCAGTGAAACAGTTGAAAAGAGTATGTTAATGTTGTTTCACAGTGTGACAGAGATTTAAATCACAGATTTTTTTTTTTTTTAATAAACAGAAGGTTGTTGAATTTCTACCAAAGCTTCTAACCCTGCTTAGAATTTCAAAACCAGCTTTGGACTGGAAAAAATAAATCCAACAATGAAGGAAAATATTCAAATCCTCCTCCATACCCCCCAAGTAAAAGGCAAGAGGAAAAAAGTGATATGTCACTTTAATATTAAAAGTTAAAAGGCTTTGAGAGAGAGCAGAACTTTGCAGAAGAGAAACTGATGGGGGTGACAAATCTTTAAAGAAGGGAAAATGGAGTACTATTTTTAAAATTCTTCTATTCTTTTCAGATTGTGGTATTTTTTAGAGCCTTACAGATGACAAAGCAGCTGCTTCCCCTGAGCTTCACAATGCTTTCTCCACACACCACTGGGCTGTTTTATTTTTTTTTCTTTTTGCGTCACATTGATCTTGTCTTGTTGTGCTGCCTCTAACATGCCATTAGGTGCCTCTGGCTGTCAATAGTGAAGAGCATCAGGTTCTTGTGGGTAAAGTGCCATTAGGCTCTTCCTGACATGACTTGAAACATTAAAGTTTGTGTTGACTCTTTGAAGATATTTTGAGAGGTTAGGATTGCCATGTTACTGTTTTTACTACTTGTACTGAAGGAGTTTCTAGGGGCCCTTGTCCAGATCTATTGTAGTGGAATTGCACAAATGGAAATTAAAAGGCAGCCCCTGTGTCCCAGAACTTGCTTTCGCATGAGTGAGACATTAAAAAGGGAATTATTATCCCAAATTTTCAGCAGAAAGTTTTCCACTGTTCACAGAAAAAAAAATAAAAATTGTACTACAAGCTCCAGGTAGAAGTAATATGGGCTAAGGAGAATGATACTACATCTATCCTAAAAAACCCAGCTTCTTACAACCTTTAAGGTGAAATGATCAGTTAAGGCAATAAAAAAAGGTACCCACAACCTTTAGGTAACCTTTGCACTAACAAGTGCAAACAGTTAATCAGTCATATGAACCAGCTTGGTAGCTCTCATTCATTCTTACAATGTTGGTTGCTGCCCCTGGTCCTTGAAAATCAATATTACTTCCTCACCTCTTTTCAGGGGCACACCAATAAAACTCATGCTGCCCAGTGCACTGCAAAGTGACTTCTGTAAATATGCACAAAACAGCTTTATTGTCCCCTCTTGGATCTTGCCTTAAAACATCCCTCTGTGTCTGTAACTTCTGCCAAGACTTGATGAGGATGTGCCACTGGCGTGTGGACGCTGTTGTCTGTCTCACCAGTCAATGCTGTCTGATGGGTTCCTATCTGCCTGGAAGGGCCTGTTGTCTCTTGCTAAGGCTGTGGGTGGCCAGGAGAGCAGTTCCAACCTGTAGAGCTCTTCACACAACAGGAACCTAGTAAATGCTGGTTTTCTGGGTCCTGAAGTAATACAAACAATAATAACAAATAATAATAAGCGTCGAGAAATCGTTCTCCGACCTCATCTCTATGCTTGTATGCTCAAATACCCTTCCCCTGCCCCTGATTTCTGCCACCCTGGAACATACTTAACAAAGCTTGCTATGTGTGGGAGCAATTTGCAGCCACTGTTATTAAAGATGCCTGTATTTAATAATTGAAAAGAATTAGCATAATGCTTGACTCATTGAATTTCTGTGGGGAAACAGTAACCTCCAGTGGTCATTTAGAGTCCAGTCATGTTCTAACAGACTTCAGTGAGTACAGTATTAGGTCCTTTATTTATACCTGGCTTGAAAATTTTCCTTGAAGCCCTAAATTATACATTCATAACCAATTTCTCATAGAACACATAGATGCTAGAACCGTGCTCTTCAAAAGGTTTATTTTGCAGTTATTTACCTTTGCCATGGGCCTTGAGAGTCAGAAAAAAAAATCCCAGTGAAAATGAAAAGTAATACCAATTTTCAGCGAAAAGTGAAAACTTTTTTAAGGAAACAGTACAATCCATATAGTGTCTGAATTTGGCTTAGGAATGCCATCTAAGTGCTAAGTGAATATATCTTTTTAAAATGGGAGACATCCTTCAGTGAGAGGAAAGGTTAAGACAATTTTCTTATTAATTTTAAATTGCTTAGAGGTTGGAATCTGAAGTGAGACATGCATTTGGGAATGCTCTAGTATGACCAGTTAGCAATCATAGGGAATAGGGGTGGAAGAGACCGTGGGAGGACTCCTACCCTGTGTCTTTCAAGGCCAGGCTATCTCTAGTTAAACCATGTCACCCCTCAGCTTCCTTCAGGCTGCCATCCCACAAGACAGAGGGAAAGGGAAGAGCAGTAAGGTTTTATGTTCCCTTGTGGCTCCTTCTTGTATTAAAGACCCTGACTGATTCTGGCAGGGTAGTGGAGCTGCTGTGTGTTGCTGATAGTGGAAGACTTGGAGGAGCTGGCACAACTGTTCCATTTCCTTCAGGGAAATTACTGCCTGAGAGCTCAGAGGCTGAATCTTCAGAGTGCTACCTGGGGTTGCAACGCATTAATCTGGGCTAACACATCATAATTAGCTTTTCTTTGGGTGGGGTCACATGTACTCCTCCAAAGGTTTTAATGTTGATTGCCCACAGGGTGAGGTAAATTGTTATCATCTCCATTTGATAACTGAGGACCATGCAAGTGCATGTGTTTATATTTATGCTCCTGGTCGGGCACTGTTTACGTAACCACTGCAAACTGCTCAGAGCTTGGAGTGGGCCCAGTCTGTCAAACTGGGAATCAAATATATTAAGCCCTTTGCAGTTCAGCTGAAAGTGCACACTCAGGTGGCTGGAAAGGCAAAGGGAGAGCCAGCAGAGACAGATCTTGTCTGATGGCAGATAGCCAAGGTGCCCGCTCTGTCTGTGCCTTTCCAGGTACCTCTGTTACCTTATTCCTGTCTCCTGTGTGGACATTTATCCAGTTCTGCTTTTTGAGAGTAGTCAAGCTCTTCCCTGAAGTCCATAGGCTCATTCTTGTTGCTGACACACCCCATCCATCCACCACGGTGAAAGGCACTCTGGTGTGCCTCTGCTGTGAAGCTGGATTCTGCTCATGCTGGAGAGAGCACTTGGACTTAGGGCTTGCATGAGAATGAGGTGGTGTGTCGCTGTGGGACACGAAATGAGGACACGGACTCTGGTTTTCAGAAGGCTGTGTGAGACTCGAAGTCTGCTCTTTATTTTTCAAACCTGCCTTATATGCTTTTTTACAATGAGCCCACCTAAGAGGTGGGATCCTTTGACCCATTGGTCACCCCAAAGGGCCATCAAACGAAGTTCCCTCCTTTGGGAAAGAATGCAGAAAAACAAGATAGTTTATAATAACATGCTCTTGTTTACAACAGGTGTCTCTGGGAAAAGAATTTCCCGAGACCAAAACATGGCAGGCACAAACTGTGGCTACAGTGGTGCTTAGCTGAAGCAGAAAAATGAAAACACTAACAAAATTAAATTTAAGAGCAGATAGCAGATGAAAGGAAAAAAGGAAAAAAGAAAGGCAGCAAGCTGTGATTAATATGGGAAATAGGTAACAAACAGAGGAAAATTAAAACATGAGTAATTAAAAAAGACCACAGGCAACACAGTCAACATTATTTATGCCACAACTGATTTTGCTCAGGGAGAAAGCAAAGGTCAAATAGACAAACTATGAATGCTGATCTCTCAGTCCTGCTTTCTTTCAATTAAGGATTATTTCTTATCTTTATCTTTTCTAATGAGGACTGCAAACCCTGATTGGGGATTTACCAACAGTTTCCCTTGATTTTTGTTGTTTTTCTTGTCTTTTTTTCTCTATGGCATTGTGATATTTAACATCTTTGCCTCTCCTTAAATGGGTCATTTGCAGGAAAATTACAATACATGTCTGTCTGAAGTATCAGTGAATTGAACATTCAGAAGACAGTAAGTGATGCTCTTAGATGCAGGCTGTGGCTCAAAGAAAGCAAAAAATATACTAGTGAAATTCATGAGGTGGGTGAGGACACATTCCAAATTAGAGAGTAACATCAACAGGAGGTGATGTGTGATTCAATTACATTTTTTTTTTTTCGGTAAATGTGTAGTTCTCATTTACTTTTTAAATATAATAATTCCTAAGTTATCCAGCACGAAATTTAGGTTTCATTTCTGCAAAGATGGGGTTGAGGTTCCATGCTACTAGATGCTACTTGAACCCTGGAAATATGCCTTCATATAGGTGGTTCTTTCCTAAATTATATATACATTGGACATAGGCTATTGTGGAACAAAAAGCTCGATTCAGTTGTAAGCACTATACATTTGCAACTAAATGGAAAGGAAGATCTAAGGATCAGCCTTTCTAAACTGTAAAGTGAATAGTACCAGTCTTCTTCAAGACTGATCTGCAAACGTGCTGAAACAAACTGATCACATTGATGTCCTGAGATTATTCCCTGACACTGTCCATCAAACCAAATAACAAGAGTACTTACAAAGCTGAGTGTGAAAATCTCCTTGGACCATTACAGGAATCCTATAGGTTTATTGAAGTCCTACTCTCTCTCTCTCTCTCTTTCTCTCTTTTAAAAATTACTGCCTTCAGATTTTAATTTCTGTATATTAATGGCATATGTGGAAATGATGGAAAATCAATATGGTATTTCTGGATACAAGAACATACATAAATATGACTTTCTCCACAGTTAGGAAAGATTTATATTTATTCAGTTGCTGTTTCATCTTTCTGCTCTCTGCACAGTCCAATGGTAACATAAATAATATTAAAACAATGCACTGACTCACTTTCATCTATGTTTCTGGTTAGTTAAATTATTAATAAACACTTGGTGCAAAACTGATTTCAGCTAAATTTAGCAGTCTGCAGTGCATACATTTATATTTGATTTAGCTTTTTAGGGCTCCATTTATAGTCAGTGTAGGGAAAAGCGATCCTAAGGACTGATGCATATCATGACTTTTTGGTTCATTGTTTAAATGAGATGAACTATGCCCTAAAACACTCATCTTCCTTCAGCTAGATCTGTTCCAGATGTCTTAATTTGTAGACATGAATTTTACCCTTTGTTCAGACAGTGTAATTTCTATGAGTACCTGGATCATTACTTACAATCATGTCTAGCCTGAGGTAGCTGAAGGCACTATTCTCCTGTGACATGAGGTGCTGCAGGGAGTGATCTCCCTTCATGAGCACTCACTGGCTGATAAAATAGCCACTGTTTTTTATGAGTGTCTTTGGTTGCTTTTGTGAAGGCATCTAATTCTGCTCCTGCTGTGTTAAATATCTATCAGATTCAGCCTTTCAAAAAATGTGGCAGAAGCATGCTCAATGCCACGACTCGGGCCTCCCTCATGTGGGAAAAGGGTTTGAGGAGCTCCCACTGAGCAGAAGCTGGAGCAACACCTCAGGCACTGAGTAGACTACAGTAGACAGGAGGGTGCCTTGTGATTGTAGATGTGTCCAGGGTTAAGCCATAGTAGAGAGGAGATTTTTTTTATTATTTTTAAAAATTATGGTTTGTTTGGAGGTCTGTTAGTTTTGCCTCAGCCTTATGTCAGTGGCTCAAGTCCTTTACTGGATGTAGCTGTTAATAATATTTACAACACAGGGATTTATAGACACATTTATTCTGGAGGAATCTAATCACTGCGTTGCTTTTGTAAATGTAGCTGTATCAGAAGCAAACAGTGCATGAATTATATGTCTTGGCAGGATTGATCGTGCCCTTAGGAGCTAGCAGCAGCACCCAGAGAACAATTACATTCTCCTGCTCCCTATAATGAAGTATTATTTAGAAACAGAAAGTCATTATGTAAAACTTTGAGAAATTATACAATTACATTACATTACACATACTTTTGTCATAGACCTGGCCTACTACATAAAATTTAAATGCCTTCTGAGAGGGAATTCTGTAGTGCTGGTTTCCTGCTCTTGTGCTCCCAGGCACTTTGCCTTTCTGTTAAATGATGAAAGAGAACTGTTTAGGATTGGAAATATCATACACTGAAAATTCTAAAACTTCACTTATAAAAAGAAGTAGCGCTTGAAAACAAGCAGTAATCATATTAATATTCCATCAATTTTGTATTAAATAACCTGTTAATCTGCCAGTATCTATTTCATATTTTGCTTTGCCATTTTATTACAGCAATATGTAACTCAAAGAAGTGAACACAAGTATCATTATTTCTGTTATCCATCCTGTATAGTGAACTTGATTTCTTCTTTAAATCTGCAATTGTTCACAGATTTAAATTTAAGCCATATTTTTTTTTCTTCTATTTGTATAACAGTTGGTCTTTGTTTTGCATGCTGGAGCTGTGTGATAGGAAGGAAAATGAGCTGTTAGTCTGATTTGTGCAGCGTTCTGTTGTCCCAAGGCAAAGCTCTGGTGAGGGGCTGAAATGTGGGGCTGGGGCAGATGCCACCCCTGCAGGCAGGCAGCATCATGAATGGCCAGGATAGATCTGCTCTTTCACAGCCTCTTCTGCTTTAGCTATAGACAGTGAGAGTGGGGAAATAGACTGGTAGGAAAGGCTAACACAGCATTTCCAAAACATCTCAGTAACACTCCTAAATCTTAAGGATTTTTTACCTGAGGCTAAAACCACAACAAACATGAGTTAGTGCCTGAGCAAGCTGGCATTGTCTGAGTGCATCTCATTGCTCTCACTAGCAGTTTTTGTTTACACAAGCTTTTCCTTGAAGGGCAGGGATGTTAGGCATGTTTCATAACAACCTTCTTACACCTTTTATTTAACTAGGACTCTGCCATAGAGTGAAAAGAGTTCAATGCTTGTTCTTAGAGAAGCTCCCAGGGCCCCATAGGAAAAGCCATAGGAAGCTCTGTCCTGTGGAAAAAAATAAGGAGCTGTTTTAAGTGCATCAACAGTCTGTTACTCAAAGGCAGTTGCTTCTGCACTCCTATTTCTGTCTCAGTAATTGGTTGTGGATGGTTTCAGCAAATGTGTTGCATCAAGAACTCACTATCATGAGTGGAATTGAACCAGGGTTGGTGTTTTCACCCACCATCTCCTAGTATTTTCTAATGGGTTGTGTTGCAGGTTGCTTTTAAAAATGAATTCTGTGACAACCACATTACACTAACAGCATGTGGTGTATGTGTATTTGCACACTGGGAGAGTGGAGCTCCATCAGAAATCTTGTGAGAAGCCTGGCACTCTCTGATGAGACCTGGTTAATCATTTACATGTTTAAGATTTTTTGCCTAAGTCTTATAGCACAGAAACACTTAAGCAGATCCTCATCATAATTGATTACTTCAGGAGGCTGCTAAATGTCCACAGCACTGGAATAACACATAAATCAGTCCACCTTACCCTCCCAGGAACCATTTTCCAACATTTTAGTCACAAGCATTGCTGAGAGTTCTAAAAATGTATTAAAATTTTAAATAGGTGTAAGCCCCCACAGATTTGTTATGAGAACAGCATGGTTGCATTTTGACAGTATTTAACATTTATTTCAATTATTCTCATGAATATAATGCCTTATTCCCTTCTAGATCCTATCCAAGCTAATAAATTGTTGAGATCATTACATTGCAGAAGGCTGTCATTAGCATCTCACACAATCTGCATTTTTGGTGTGGCAGTCAAACTGAATTAAAACATGCACAGGCACAGCGTGGTATCTCAGTGAACTACCCTCTTCCTCTACACAGGGGGTGTCCTTGTATGAAATTCGGTGCCATAGAGCTCCTGACACCTTCCCATTTGTTTTTAATCCGACCCTTTCTATGATCTCCAGGCATAGAGATGAGAGCTTTATGTACACTCTTGTTTCCTGCATGCACAGACTGTCTCTGTACACATCTTTGCTGCCGATTTCTGATGGTCAGGTTATATTAGAACAGGCTCAGGTCCAGCACTGCTGGTGACCAACAGTGACACTCGGAGCAGTTCCAGATGCTGGGAAGCCCTGAGACACTGGAAGCTGCTTCAGTCCTTCAGCTGCCAACTGGTGCCTGCTCTCCTCTGTGCCTGCTAACAAGTGTGAGAGGGTGTTTGTTTTCTTTTATCTTGTCTGATAAAATATCTGTGTAGCTCCCACTTATTTCTGGAAAGCTGCACTGCTTTTCAAAATTGCCAGCTCATTTATAAAGAACAGTAGTTTTCAAATTATGCAGTGGTTTGTTTTTACAGTCAAAGGCTCATGGACACAAGTCATTACAGGAGATTGTTCACTTACTTTGGAAAGAAAAAAACAACCCACAAACAGTTATTAGTTTTAGTGGTTGCAGTGAAAAGATTACTCCAATGGCAAATTAGAATGTAAGTAAAAATTATGCAGTATTTATTTTTTTAAGTCCAAATTCTAACAGAATTATATATATATATATAAGATCTTTTGTCTGCCTCATAGTCTGGATAGTTGTAGTTAATAGGCTGATGTTGATAGGATAGTGCTACACAGGACCACACACTCCTTGTAGATGATGGTCTTCATTTTTAACACCCTCACCTGTCTGTCCCTCCTAGGGAAGCACACTGTGTCTTGGGTAACCCTGTGGTTTCATTTAGCTTCATGTGCTGAAGCTCCAGATTCAAGGAAAGGAAATGTATAGACTGAAAAGATACATAAATGCTAAATGCAGTGAAATGTTCTTGTGCAGAAAAATTCAGAAAACTTGGATAGAAATGACATCGAAGATCTGAAGGAATCCCCATCACAAAAGATTTTAACAAGTCTGGCAAACCCCTTGCAGACATTGGGACAGTGAAGCATTTTAGCAGGGATGGACTAAGTGATATCTTAATATATTTTTCAGTTCTCTCTTTATTTTCTCTTTTTGCACTTTGTGAGTGAGTTTTACGGGACCCTCTGAATCTGAGATTTTCCCCTCTGAAGATAATATTAAATCAAATACAATCATAAAATTTTTACATATTATTTCTATGTAATTACTTTAATCAACAAATCATGTATTAGAGATGTGAAACTGATTTTGATAGCAAGTTGTTTTTTATAAAAGCCAGTGTGATGGACATTACTTCTGCATCTGGTTTTGGATTGTTTCATACCTTCCTAAATGACCTTGTCATTTGCTGAACATCGTTTTATTTCTGTATTTCTGGTTACCCTTTGGGATAAGGGTGTACAATTAGTGATTTTCCAATCTTCTGAAAAGTCCTTCAGTGATCCAAATTATATCAAGTTTGTATCTCCAGATAGGCTTCATGACTTATTTGGTACCTGTTTGGATGCAATAGCTTTGTTCTAAGTAAACCTAATGGAATCTGTAGAAATCCTGAGTTTAATTCTTGGAAAAGTGAGATGGAATACCTGAAAGGTGGGGCTGTTTGTATGCACACAAATGAAATGCAATGGTCAGAAATATCTTATCTTCAGTGGTAACATAGGAACTTAAAACTTCAGTGAATTGTGTACTTACATAGCAGTCCAACAGAAAAGGCAGCTTAAAATTTCTTGTGACATCTGTTTTAAAACAAAAGTTATTGCTTTTTCAGAAAACAGCAAACAAAAATATTTCTGTTTTGTTTTAGAGAAGTGATGGTCTTGAAATCTGGGTGTGACAGCACCAGAGAAACAGCTTTCATTTTCTGTATTGCTGAAGGGGATAGTAGTAGTAAAATAGCAGAAATCAGTTATAACAGTTGTTTTTATTAAAATGGCATTTACCTTGCTGCTCTTTCACTGACTATCAATCTTAACTGGATTAAAACCAATGCAGTGGCATTATTAAAATAATTTTCCTAGTATATTCAGTGAGATGAGCAACTGTATGTGCACCATGCCCTCTTTGACAGCAAAAATGATATGTGACTATGTATAGTTGTTAATTACTTTCGTTTTAATAGTGAGCTCATATTAAAGGAAAAAAATATAATTTTCTCTTCTGCCCTGTGAAAAGACTGTAAGTCCATTTCTCAAGACATTTCACAGTATTGTGACAAAGGAGCTGTTTGTCAATAAGAAATTTTCGAGGAAGACCTATTTACAATCTTTGAGTTGTTTGTCGTCATCTGAGGGGCTGAATTTGGGTATCTTTTTCTACCCATATTGATACATTTTTATAAGTAGATGTATTTTTTGTTCACTCACAGAAGCCAGGGAACATGTAGGTAACTTATTCAGGTTTTGTCAAAAACATGGAGAAATTGACCTTCTGTCAAGTAGAGTTTCTGTAGATAAACCAGTAGTGTGCTTGTGTATGTATGAACTGGGATTAGAAAAGTAACAGTACAAAAATTCTAGGATATTAAGAAAAGGTAGCATTATTCAAAAAGTTTTGCATATTTAAATTCTCATTTGTTTTAAATGGTAAAAAGAGCTAACAATGAAAGACTTAAAGCGAAGAGTTAGAAGAACAGATAGCAGTTTGCAGCTGGTGTGTAAAGAAAAATGGTGTCAAATATAGGATTTAGACATCACAAAGATAGCATCCCATTCTGCTCCCAGCAGGAATGTTGTGATTGATCTCAGTGCTAATAGGATCAAAGAGAAATGCAAAAGGCATGGAGAAGTGGATAAAAGCAAAGTGGAAAAAGAACAAGATTGGCAAAATGGTACAAAAGGATGGCAGTTCTTAGAATTAGGCTTTGCAAAAAATGCAGCACTGCTGTTCAAAATGTATAAACTACTTGCAAAAGGATTGATGTGCATAAGAGTTCTACCTGCCTCATGACTATATTAATAACTGGGTTATGTAGATCTGTATATGGCTACAGTTCTTTGGTGTTGTGCATAAAATAATGGTTTGTCAGTAGCCTTTCTAGCAAATAAAAAAGAAAATTTGAAGTATTTTGCAATAAAATAGACCATACCGTAGCTAATCCAGCAAAATCTTTCCAGAGCTCAATGTGAAACAAAAGTTCCACTCATGAGATGCTTTTTAATTTATCATTTGGTGGCACACAAGCACATCATTAACATCACTCAACATTATGAGAGCAATAGTACCAACAATAAAAGATAATGAAATAGGATTTTTATTTAAATTTAGTTTTGATTAATGACATCGTTGTAAAATTTTACCACAGATGAATAGAAATCAGCTAATGGAAATAAAAAAGGTAATCTTTCTTCAGTTCACATCTTGAGAGAAGACTGAAGGAGACTTCAGTGAAAGGTTTTTGAATAAGAAGTGACTTTCTTTGTGTGTGATGCTTCCTGGTGTAGAAGGGAACTTTTTTCTGTCCTGGTCTTAGAGGAAAACCCATGTGATAAGGATCTGAAAGATGTGGTGGCAGTCCTTACCAGAGAAAAAAAAAGGGGGATAATAATTCATTCCATTTACTTTAGAAACTTACCTTGGGATGAGTATTAGTATCTAAAGAACACAATTGTTCCCATGGAAGAGGAAGCTTCCTAACTTAGACTAAAAATCAGCCTTAAGCAGCTAAAGTTAGTGTTTCTCAATATAATTTAATGTTATTCACTGTAGCGTTAATTTATGCCTCGCTGTCACATTTCCTGCCTGCAGCACAGCTTCAAGTATCACGTTGCTACCTGGCTGCCTCATCCAAGCCTCTAACATGAAAGAGAAAGAAGCCTTTACCACCTTAGGGCACAGAAACACTGGATGCCATGTTTTGGCTGGAGGCTGTTTCCATGGGATTTGATGTCTCCTACTCACCACATTCTCTAAATGATACTGGACTGGTAGCTTTGGTTTTATTGAGAATTATGGTCGCTCCCACCTCTCCAAACACAAAAAACTTTGCTTTGAAATCAAGTGGGAAAAGCCTGGTTTAATGAATGACCCACTTTGGGAACCAGAGCCAGAGCAGCAGCCCTAGTGCAGAGTGGTGAGGACTTTTGCAAGGCTGGATACCTTAGTCTTGTGGAAAGAACAAGCTGATGCAGGTCCAGGTATCTCTCTGATTTCTTTGGAACTGCTTTGGGATTCTCTGTGCAGCACTGCATTTTGTTAAGTAGACATATTGGTTAAGTTAATATATGCCTAATAAGTATATGTGCTCAATAAAGACATAATTTTATGTAGAGAAGTTTCTTAGAAGAACTGTGGAGCTTGTGACAGGAAGCAGTTAATTCAGCTGAAATTACATATCTAAAAATGCACAACATGTGTTTGGAAAGGGATGTACAAATTGTGTTACTTAATCAGGCATCATGAAATGATTATTTTTGAAAATATTTTGGCAAGATCGCCTGACATGTGACAGATAACTTGCAATTTCTATTGCATGAACTCCAGTAATAGTTCTGGGAAAAAAAAAAAAAAAAAAAAAAAGTAAAAATCTCTGGTTTAATTAATGAAATTCACTGTCTTTGGAATTCCACTTTTTCCTGGGTCACAGGAGTGATGATGAACAGTATTGAAATAAAAAGGTCCAAACCACTGAGACAAAGAGTAATTTCCTTCCCCAAATTAGGGAAAGGAATATTGTCTGTAAGTTGGCCACAGACCCAAGGACAGCACCTGTGGAGACTGACTGAAGTATGAGTGAGTCATGCCTAGGTATGAGATTTAGGATAGTCTCCCAGACCTCCAGCTATGGTTGGTGGGGAGATGGGGATCCTCTCAAGGTAATTCACAGCTGGAACCTAATTTGGATTCCTGAATCACCACCCAGAAGTACCTGTAGAAGGGACTTAGCCCCAATCTTACTTTGGGTGGCCTTCAACTTCAGTTGAGAAGCTGCAGGTTAGGAACTAAGCCTATTTCCTTTGCCCCTTTTATGCCAGCATAGTAGATTCTCCATATGTAGACTGTCTTCTAGATCTGCTAATAATGCAGTGATTCTTGGCCTTGACATTCACGATTCAGGGACTAAATTAATTTTCTAAGACTAAATCCAGATATGCTGCTGAGAAAAACCTGTTGAAAATGCTGGTTTGAAAAACTCAGGAATCAGAGGGGAATGAGTTACTAGAACTAATTGAATGCACCTCACAAAAGTTTCTAAATAAGAAATTATGACAAAAGCAGTTATGTCAGTGTGCAGGGTCACTTCAGCATCTTCTTCTTATGAATGAGTGATGGGGATGTAGAAGTCATGACCAGTCCTGTGGGCTTACGAGACTGCTGCTTGTGCTGTCTCAGGCAGTATGAATACTCCATTTGTACTGCTAATCATAGAATCACTGTGCAGCTGAGTAGAATAGGGAAAGATTACTGATTAATAAAACCTTCTGTAGTTAGGTATCCAAGGAACAGAGAATTCCTCTGGTCTTTAAAAGGATATTTATTTTTACTCACAATAAGGGCATCTCACAGAAGTTGCATCTATTTTCCATTCTGCAATGCAAAACTCCTTCTCAAGGTGTCCATGTACTATGATCTCATTAGGGAAGTAAAACTAATGGTGGGCTAGATGAGAGATGAAGTTTTCCTTTGAGGAACCTAAATCTTCCTCAAAATTACATTTCTCTCTAGACAACGCCTTCCAAGGAAATCTTAGCTACTAGTCTTCAGTAGGTCTGGAAATAATTTTAATTCAAGTTTCTTGGTCTTTATATTTGTACAGGAGCAGGATGAGAGGAACCTTGATAAGAGCTTTTGATTTTTATTTTCTCTTTTCCTTTCTTGATGCTAAGCTATTTATGCCAGGTACTTTTCTTGGGAATTAATAATTTTAAAAGAGACATCCCAACTAGATATATCAGTTTCTTTATTTGTTTATTTGCATGTACCTCTCTGAGATAAGAAAGTGTGCTGAGGAGAGTGGTGAAATGCTCAGAATTGTTCATCATCATTAGATTTTGCATCCTAAAGAACCTTCTGAAGACTTCTGCCCAGCTGCTGCATAGCTTGGAGATGTTGGAAAGTCTGTAAGTTGATCAAGGGTAAATCTGCTTTAGTTTGATCTCTCATCTCATTTACCAGGTTGTGAACAGCACAGGGTCCTACATCCGGCCTGAAGCCTCTGGGAAGACTTCCAAGAGAAGTCCCACTCTCCCCTGCCTTTGCAGTGGGCTCGGGAAGTGAATTCCTTGGGAACATGCCAGGATGGAGTAGCAGTCACATCATGGAATATTGTAATCTGGAGCAAGTTGTTGTAGTTCTGAGCTGTCCTCTGAAGCACTGGCCAGGGTAAGTAGTGTTGGAAGAAGGACATGAATTACTGAAGTTGTTCCTATCCCAGATGAAATACTGAGTGTAGTTTTGCCCATTTCATGGTGCTGGAGGAGCAGCTATGCAGGGAGTTTGCAAGGCCTGCTAATGGAGCAAACAGCCACCATTCACTTCTGGTGCAAAGGGTCATATAGGAGGAGCCAGAACTGGGGTGTTCTTCAGAGTATCCTAATAAGAGTCTGGCTAGGAGGTAATCAACCAAACCTGAACCACATGGTAATTGATGTTGAATCAGAAAAGACAGAGTGTATTTCTCCCATCATAGGCAATCTTCTGAGAGGGAATACACAAATTTCCTGTATTGTGCTTTAGATGGAAGTATAGAAGGTAAGTTAACGATTTCTCACGATTCCCTTGGCCTTTTCAGTGTTTTTGTGTATTTGCACTCATTAGAGAAGGCAGCTGGTAGAACACATGTGTGTTTGCACAGGCAGTGTCTCGGGACACAGACTGCACTGTAGCGTGAGGGCCAAGGTGAGCTGTGATCGTGCTGAGCTCTCTGTTGTGGAGCTGAAGAATAGCTTGTTAATTGACTGTGGTCTTATTTAACAATTCATTTAAAGAATTCAGAAACTATGTTTTTCAGTTGATATATTTGCTTCCCCCAATGCAGATTTCAATTTTTTATCAATTTGTTTCTCATTTCTTCAGCATCCTTCCTCACTTTTTTAAAACCAGCTGAAGCTGACCGCTGTTTTAAACAGGTTTGAAACCAGGTGTCCTGGGTTATGGAATCAAAAATGTGTATTCTATTTTCATCTGCTGAAAGCAGTTGGGGAATTGTTCTTTATTTCTTGTAACTTTGGAAGGAGGGGGACGGGGGGGAGGGGCGGGTGCCTTTTGGGTAATGGGCCATCAACAGACTATACCCCCGGACTATACCCGCTCCCCCCAGAGCCCCATTTGCATGCATGGTCCTATTGTGGGATGCCCTGCCCAGTGGGGGGAGTCTACAATTGCTGCCGGGAAAACTGAGCCGGCCGGGGACAGATTTCACTTGCTTCACCCCGATTCCTGGGAGGAAGACGGCACCCCATCTCATCTTCGCCAGACCCCATCTCATCATCGCCGGACCCCATCTCACCATCACCTCACCCCTGGACCCCTCCTCATCACTCCTAGACCCTTTTTTGGCTACAGGATCGTCCCTGCTCCAACAGAGCCACGTCTGTCATCCCAGGACTCACTTCTGGACTGCTTCCAACACCCTGACTAACAGGGTGCCAGGTGGCAGCTCTGATTCTGTCAGGGCTTTCCCAAATTGTTGTTGTTTGTTTGCTGGTTTGGTGGGGTAGTTTTGTTTCCTACCACATTTGTATTATTGATATTCCTAGTAAAGAACTGTTATTCCTATTCCCAAATCTTTGCCTGAGAGCCCTTAATTGAAAATTTATAATTTGGCAGGGGTGGGGGGTTTGCATTCTCTATTCTAAGGGAAACCCCAGTTTCCCTGGCAGACACCTGTCTTGTCAAACCAAGACACCAGGTTATTACTTCTATGCTGCCAGCACTGCAGTCTATGTGCTTAAAAGTATGTGCATACATATATTTATTTATATTTACACATATTTCATTTTACAGCACGAAATTATAAGGCAGAGGCCATTCATTTTATATATCAAAATGCTATGTGCAACTCTTACACTATATCATAAAAACAATACACGATAAATCACATATTTTTGCTTGTATATGACAGCCTATTTAAAGTTGAAGTCTCACCTACTTCAGTTTCAAACTAATTAAATGTTGTCATTTAAAGCTACTGAAATTGTGTTTTGGCCCCACAGTAAATCAGAGTTACAAGGTTCTGTGATTTCAACTAGCATGCAGTGTGAAGTATTTCTGAACTTGCACAGAGAAAAAAAAAGCAAAAATAAGCAGAAATATTCTGTAGTTAAATTCCATGACGTGTCACAACTTTTATATTTCCTCTCACTTCAATGTCTTTGGCTCCATGAGCTGCTTCTGGACTCCAGTTTTAGCTCTTGTCCCTCTTTGTAAATAAATACTTCCATAGTGTGGACCAAACTGTAATTTTCATATCCACTGGTAAAGGAAGTGGTGAGTTGTGCCCCGAGCATCTGCTGTGTAGTGACTTCCTCAAGCACTCACCCTGCAGCAAGGAAGAAGGAAAGGGGATGCAGAAGACCCTACAGCTAAGTCCCCTAGAGTGCTGGCCAGTGACAAAATGCCAAGATGAAGTGCTCTGCACTTCCCAGATCTCCATTTTATATTTTCTCCACCTGATAAATGGGTGGTGTGTTATCATGACCATTTTGTTGCTCTAATTTTCAGACTACTTGTTGGATTTTCTCCCGTGATGGCAGAGGAGTCACTCTTAGCACCAAACTCTAACCTCTTCTGGCTTTTAATCAGGGGTAACTACCAGGACCAAGGGCAACAGTCTGGGTGAGTCCATGTAGTGGCCTTGCTGCTGGAATGCCCAATGTGCCATGTAGTGTGCTGAATGCCATGTTAATTAATGTGAAGCCTTTGACTCTTTTGGCAGGTTTGTTTCAAACAGCTTATTTTCAGCTCTGCTTTTCAAATATATTCATTATGTTTTGGCATTGCATAATTGCCCCAGATGTCCCCCTTTACTTTCATGAAAAGCATCTGACACACCAGGTGGTACTTTCATTATTGACATCATAATATTCATGGTCACTTGTGCTTTTTTTTTATGGATTGGAGAGATCAGTGATAGGACACAATTCTTTTCTGAGGGAGGAATGTCAAAAGGCCTTTACTGATGGGTTTCTGATAAAATATTTTGACTTGACTGGATTCAGGCATGTGCTCTGTGCCGCTGTGCTGGCTGACTTTCAAAGCTCTTGGAAAATGTGCCTGTGCCTCTGAGTTCCTGTGCTAGTTCTCTAGCTGTTGTGCAGATCAGAAGGGCAAGTTTCAGGTATTCTGCTCTCCACGTGCAGAGTTGTAATTCATAGTGCAGGCCAAGTTAATAACCTGATTAATTTACTTATACCTGGCCTTCTGCCACAGAGTGCAAAACATGAATCCTGAAGTAGGTGTCAGTGCATTTGCTTATGAAACACAAGTCACAAACTGACAATTTTTTTAAAGCTAAATTCAATATTGATTGATGGGGATGGGGAGGAATGATCAATGCCTACGTGGAGTTAATAATTAATGTAGCACTCCAGAAGTCCTCTCAAGTGAAAAGCTTTCATGACTAACCTATTTCTCAAAAAAATAGATTGAAATAGAAATGTATATTGTGGGTCTTAGGGCCTAGTTCTCCAATTGTGGTGAAATCTTAAGGAAAAAACCTCAATGCCTTTAAAGATTGGTACAGGAAATGTTAGCTTAACTGTTTCCCTTGCTTGAAAACAATTTTATTTTCCTTCAAGACTCATCCTTTGTTACTCCTAGGCTTCCTACTACCACAGTGACTTTCAGCAATGTGTGTCTTTTAAGACCAGTAAGCACAAATATCTCTGAAAATTGGGATTTTAAAGATGCAGTTTGTCTTGGCAGCAAAGCTTTGCACCCTCTTCAATTTGCATATGTATGCATCCATGCATACATGCAAACCTCTAAATCCTTTTAGACACACTTTTAAGATTTATCTTGAATTTTTCTTTCTGGCCAGAAATATTCTAAATGCATCAGCTATGAATACTTATTCAGTTGATCTTAGATTTAGCTCAAAAGAAGATGAACATTTTAAAGCCAAAAATATGGAAGGTCATTGCTTCTGGGAGAAATGGATGGTGAGTAAAGCATAGCAAGTGGCTAATTCTTTTCTCTGTCACTGGCTAGCTTTTGAAACCTGGACAGATTTGGAGCCAGAGGGACTGGCTTTTTACGGAGTCCTGCTGAGCTACCACCTGTCTACTGAGCCACGTCTCTTAGTTCATCTGATTTGCAAAGTCAAACATATTATCCTAAAGGACCACAAACATGGTGAAAACACAGAACAAGAAGGCAGTCTTCATTTACAAATTTCAGGTAGCTGTTTTATTCAAGGCAGTACAGGGAAGATTGCTAAAATGAGTAAGGGAGATGAAAGAGCTGCAGACTACCTTGGGACTTCAGTTTTGGAAGGCTTTGGAGTGTATGGCTAAGACTTACAAAATCGTGGATATATGGCTAAGGTGACTGCAGAATTGTTATTTTCCTTAAATGTAAAAACTTGGGGAAGTCATTGAAACTGGTGAGAAACTATTTTAAAGGACATAAGAGAAATTCTGTCTTTATGTAGAGGGTACAACCTGGAACTCATAGCCTTGGAAATTAATGGAGGCAGAAGGTGTCAGCAGCTTCAAAAAGGGACTAGACAAAAAGGAATGCAGTTACAGGTCCATGGACAGATACTAAAAGGAATGAATGGACAGCATTACCCTGTAATTTATTGGTGAAGGAATATGGAGAGTTAATTTTTCTTGTTTTCTCGTGGTCTAAGTTTTATTCATATTCCTCATAAAGAAATTTCTCCAGGAATTAATTAAAAAATGATGACATTCTACTTGAGACTGCCATTGCAGTGCTACATTAACTACTAAATATACATATTTATATGTGTGTATAAAAATGAAAGAGTCATTCTTCACAAATTTTTACATTTGGCAGATTGGTCCTGTTGCCTTTTAGACCAAAATTCAAATAACTCCTTTGGAAATCATTTAATACTGTTTTTGTGCAGGTGTAATTGTGCTTGGTTAGTTCAAAGTGGGCAGATGTCAGTAGTGTGCAGTGACTTACACTCAGACAGAGTGACCCAAAGGGTTCCAGTGACCTCCTCCCAGGGCTGACTGGGCTCAGGAGAGGTACAGCAGCAGGCACCTTTGCTTGCATAGATATAGATGTATACACTTCTGTCTGTGTGCATGTGGGTGAATTGATTATGGCATGAATGTTATCTTGAACCTATAATTAAGTCAGTGTTTTAATTATAGTAAATCCTATTAAATCACTTTATGAATGTCAAAGTAGTCCATGATTAAGTTCTTGCTAAACCCTTTTGTACCCTTATCTTTTTTTCATCCATATCATTTGCACCCTTCCCTGCCTCTGTGTAAACAATTTTGAATTGATTTCCCTTTGTGTGCTTCATCTAAGTTTTGTTGCTCTAATTTTCAGACTACTTGTTGGATTTTCTCCCCTGATGGCAGAGGAGTCACTCTCAGCACCAAACTCTAACCTCTTCTGGCTTTTAATCAGGGGCTACTACCAAGACCAGGGCAACAGTCTGGGTGAGTCCATGTAGTGGCCTTGCTGCTGGAATGCCCAATGTGCCATGTAGTGTGCTGAATGCCATGTTAATGAATGTGAAGCCTTTGACTCTTTTGGCAGCTTTCTTTCAAGCAGCTTATTATGTGGTAAATAGTAGAGTGAACCTTATCATTGAACTCTGTAGAGTTCTTTCACAAATTTATATTAAAATCTGCTTTTCACCAATGCTTTTGATGGTGATTCTCTAAGCCTCCCAAACCACCTGTTCATGACAGAACTGACCCAAAAGTAGGGTCTCAGTGCTGCTCCTTGCTGTGGGACAGGTCAGTTTGTTAGTCAGTGACAGCCACGTATGAGTGTGTTGAGGGGAGACACAGTCTGTTATCTGCATCTGTCCTGATTTAAGTAGCTTGTTGGCTTGCACCACGCAACTGGAAGAGGAAAGTGAGCCGAGGAGCAGGGTCAGGAGCCCAGACAAGCTGTATCTGGATTTCAGATGATGAGCTGGACCAGTCTCCAAAACTTGGTTTTCTGTGTCTTCCTGGTTGGACTTTATAAACACTGTTCCTCCCCGTGAGAGTTTATGAAGGCAGAAAGCTTTTCTGTTTGTTTGGCTTTTGTCTTCCCTTAGCTGAGATTTGTATTGCTCACAGGTGTTTTTAAAATAGGCTTAATAAAAGCTCAGAGTCCACCTGCAGAGTATCCTAATCTCACCAAATTTGTGCAATGCTGAAAGTCCTGTGCAAGATACCTAAAATCTGAATCTGGAGAACAAAACATTCCCCCGTGCTTTGTGGCTGCAGGAGACATGTGCTTGCACAGGGTATCCCTGGGCAGCCTCATTCTGGGGACAAAGAAGGCCCATTTACAGCATCGGATTAAAGCTGCTGCAGGAGGAGCTCTTAGGAGCTGTGACAGTTTATGTAAAGACGGTCTGCATCCTCCAGGGAAATGAAACAAGAGTTCACCCACTTGTTCTCCTGTAATCACACATCTGTAAAACAGTCTAGAAATGAAAGACAAATGACAGCTCCCATGTTGTACTGCTCATCTCCTGGTGAAGACAGAACTGAGTAGCAGCTGAAATTTGATGGACAGATTTCCCAGAAATAAGAGGATAGGAAACCAAACGAATAGCTTTAGACAAAGGCATGGCTGTGAGTATTTTTCATCTGAGCTCAGTTTTCTGTGGGTGAATATGATTATTGCAAGATTTGAAGCTCACATCATTCATACTAGCAGCGTATTGGAATCATACAGTTCATTGATGTGGCCAGGCAGAATGGGATAAATGATTTAAGGCTAACAGATAATGGCTGTCTTTTCCTTATGTTCCCAAAGGGCTGGGAAAAAGCCCTGTGAACCTTTCTTCTGTATTTATC
Organism: Phylloscopus whistleri; assembly: GCA_017589585.1. Lineage (NCBI taxonomy): Eukaryota > Metazoa > Chordata > Aves > Passeriformes > Phylloscopidae > Phylloscopus > Phylloscopus whistleri. The sequence goes on along the minus strand of JADMLD010001485.1, from coordinate 4,765,096 downwards.
AAAGATTACTTTTGTGTGTCCACTGGGTCTGAAATATTTGATGAGTGCTTTGAAAGTACTGTCAAAATGAAACGTACAATTGTGTTTAATTCTGCAGATCATGTGGCATTATTTCTGATGCCCAACTGACTGTTGTATAGAACTAACTTTCGGCAAGAGCACTGATGTCAAAGTGCAGATTTAAGGCATTGTTTTTAGGAATTTAGATTGATATGAAGTTAAACATTGCTTTTTTTTTTTTTTTTTTAATTTTCCAGAGTCATAATTTTAGAAGTATTTACACAAAATTAAAGGGCATTCATACAGTAAGTGAGTGTGAACATATAGCTGCAGGGAAGTTTGATGTCTTTACCTAAGGCCCAGCAGTAGCCACTGGTATTTAGTGTAAGCATGCCACAGAGAAGATCAGCAACACCAGTGTTCTTAAGAACACTGACTTGCTGACCCTGTATTTTCTGAGATTCATGTCCCCCCTGCCTCCCAGCCCCCTGGTTTCTCTTTCTCTATTCTAAAGTGTCCAAATCTTCTTGGAGATCATGTCTGGTTCCTGAACAGGCTCAGAGGGGATGGATGCAGTTTGAGGTGTATTGGGTTTGCTTGACATATCTCTAGAGATGAGAAGTGGTGGCATACCCAGCACCTGCAGGCTGTGAGGTCTCCCTGGCCAGCATGGGGGGAGGGATGCATTCCATGTGAGAGTCCTCAGCATGAAGATGCACAGTGTGCAATGGCTTCAAGCCTAGATGTGGAATGTGAAGACCAGCAACTAACCCCATGTCTCAAAGCTCTTAATAGTCACTGCTCAGCACAACTTCTGCAGCAGCAGGCTCCATGCCAGACAGCACCATGGTTTATTCCCTGCTCTCAGCAGTGCTGGCACAGGGTGCAGGGCTGGGTACCCACAGCTGCGTGCTCTGTCTGACCTCTCTTCTCTTCACCTCGTCAGTTTGCTGCAATAGCTCATGTGCATGAGAAATTCCCTGAGCCAAGAGGGTTAATGCCAAAGCCTGTGGCTGATGGAAGAGTTGCGAGCATCGTCTCTGCCCTAAACCTGGCAATCCTGCACGTCCTGACTTCAGTCTCTCTGTGGACATTGATATTGTGTCTGACAGGGTTGGTGTTCTCCTGGCATTACGCCTAACTGCCAAAAAGCCACACCCAGTGTATTTCTGCCATGGCTCCAGCTCTTCTTCATCCATCTTCTGGAGCCCAGGCCCAGAGCTTCTGCTCATCTCTTAAAGTAAATGGAATGGTAAGTGAAATTGTGTTCAGTTGCCAAAAAATTGTTCACAGTAGTTCCAGACAGTGCAGCATGTGTTAACAGCTGTAGTTTGGGGTTCAGAGATTCAGGTTAAACTGTAAGAAAAACTACTTCCCTGGAAGCATAGTGAAGCAGCTCATAGGGGCTGTCAGACCTCAGCCTTGGATCTTTTCAAGATGTGGCCTGAAAAAAGAATGACAGAGTGGAACAAGTGAGGGTGATGGTCCAGTTTCAAAGAGGAAGTTGAATTAAGCCATCTCCAAGTAATACTTCTATATTTTTGTGATTGTTCATGCTCTTAAATAATTGGAATGGTCCTTTGAGTGTGTTTGGCCTGGGACTAGTATCAGTGTCCTGAACCATCCTCAGGCATCACTTGGGAGTTAGCCTAAGCCATTCCTAATGAAGTTTAAATGGGGCTACTTTGTTTATAAGGGAAAGAGATTTTTAAAGCATGTTAACAAGCCATTCCATAGAAGTTGTTCTCAGTGTTCAAGCATCCAGAAAACATATAACTGTTTAAATTTCCTAGGATAGATGTGTCCTATCAAGGAATCTAAAGTGACAACCAATGCAGATGTGTTTCCCACTTGGCTTTGCCTCTGGTAAAGGCAATCACAGAGTGGCCATTTTGTTAGCTTTGACAGGGGACTAACAAAGTGTGTACTTATTTACTGGAGCACTAGGATCACAAGTTTATTTCTTTTAAAGTTCTTTAACACATGGAAATGACAACCATTTATCATTGCTGTCAAGAGAGTAATCTTGTTGCGATCTAGCAGAGATGTTTCTGAGGATTCTGCAGCAAAATAAAATTTATCACTGTCTTTCTCTATAGAGATGCAGTGTGATGTTAAATTCCATTAGGATATACAATAGCGGGGGTACTGTCACATAATCATTTGATTTCCAAGACCTGAAGTTTATTGTCTTGAATTCTTGGAGAGGGCTTTCCAATCAAGTAAGCATGAGACTCTGGCAATCTTTGTTCAAGGTAGTTTAGTTTTTTTTGGCTTTAGTTTAAATGTGTCTGTAAGCAAGTCGGTAATTCAGTGTTTTCACTTTAGAATTTACCTATTGCTGTAATTTTAATTCTAGGATGGATCATGAGAATTCTCTTTCTGGATTTGAGAGGTACTGAGTCCAACGTTCTGTCACAGTCACCATCTAGGCTCAGAACCAGTGAGAGCCTGAGATTCTGGAAGCCAGTGGACACAACAGTTAGTACCAGATGGTGAAGAAAAAAACTGCAAATAGCCCTGCAGCAAAGGGTCTGGAGTGAGAGACCAGGGAAACTCACAATAACCATATTCAGACATCTTTTTCTGACCTTTACTGGTGGGGGTGCATTGCCTATGAAATGCCTCCTCTGTTCCTGTTCATGTTCCCCATTACCAAATGTTGAATGCAGAGGAACTCTTGTCTCTAGGGTGCTGTGCTTCAGGCTAAGAGGAAGGACAGCATGGTGCCTTGAGGCACAGCTGGCCTCCACTTCCCTCTTGGGGAAGGGAGGCAGACCAAGCTTAGCCCTGGGCCAAAACTCATGCAAATAAGCTGGTTTATAAAGCTATGGGTAGAGCCTGTAGGCAGTCCTGTCTCAAATGATTCCCAAATTACCATTCGGGACTGAAACTGAGAAAAGTGGATGTTAGCACAGGCACAGGATCAGCCAGCTCTTCCTCCTAAAACCCTCCCAAAAAAGAAACTATCATTTCCACTCCAGAACTGGTGAAGTTGCAGCAGTGAGGTTACACTTTCTCCAAAGGTGCATGAGGATTTAGTGAGAAGGTTTGGATTAGAACTTGTCTTTTCTGCCTTCAGTCCTGAGTTCATGCATAGCATCCTGCTTTCTTCTTAATTTCCTCTTTTCTTTATCCCACCACATCCACTTGGAGAATGATGAAGACATTGTGTCTCCTCGCCAGGTTCAATCCCTGTATACTCACCCAGTTAGTGTACAGATTTTCTTTTGATTTTAATACAGCATTCAGCTCATCAAGGCTTTTTGGTTTTTAGGTGTTTTAGTATTTCTAAAAATTTTAAAAAAAGATTTTTTTATAGTGTCATTTTGCAAAAGAAACATTTAATAGTAACACATAATTTCACTCCATAGTTGTCAAACAGAACAGTGGTTAAGTAGCTGTCCAATAACAGGCAGCAGTAATGCTATATCAGGTATTAATGCTGCTTACCTTTTAGCTACAGTGTAATTACTGGTATTTTAGTCTGCATTTATTCCCATGTGAAAGTGCTGCTGTAATGTGGGAAAGTATTCTTAAATCATAATGCTTATCAAGGTTCATGTGCATCTGAGTGAAATTGAAAATGTCAAATCACTTAGAAAGTGGAGAATTGCTCATACTTTCTAAAATCAGTTGTTTAAAAAAATGTATTAGAGGCATCTGACTCTTGGGTACTGGCAAAAGTTCTGCAAACGTGCTCTTCCCTTACTTTACAGAGTAATAGAAAGGCTATAAAAAAACATGGTGCTTGAACATAGAGGGCAGTAGAACATAATAAAGGTCATTTGACATTACTCAGACTGGTAAGTGGCTGATAGTACTCAGTTCAGCATGTTTTTTATAGCACCCTAAATTAAACATCCAAAATTTTTAGGGGTTTGTGTTTGAACCTAGAAAATATTGTGCTGGAAAATCTAAGTCATCTCTTACATTCTTGAGGTCAAGGTGTGTTTTCTGTATTGTTTCAAAACCCAGATGCACTGACAGTTCTTAGCAAAGAAAGCCCCACATGTAAGGGTTTTGGGCATCCTAAGCATATGTTTCTGTAGGGATTAATTTCCTTCATCAGGATAAGAGTGTAGGAATTTGGGGAGTTCTCCTCAGACACTTGCTCCCTCATCATGCAACAGCACTTGCAGCTTATTGATCTGTAATAGGGCACACTGAAAATACACCTGACACCCTTTCTAAGTTATTACACAAAAGCAGAGATGAAAATGCATGAGCAAATATGATAGCAAGTACAAATGGCCTGCATTAGAAGCATAGGGAAAAAATACTAGAAATATCCCTTAAAATTCCAAGTGGTTGCTCATACGAAGTGTTTCTTTACTAACCATTTCAGTGAAAGAATACTTGCCAAACAATGTCTTTTCTATGTCTGAATACCTATATTCATGTGAAAATAGTCATAGCTGTAGAGGAAGAAGGATGCTGGCTGGTTCTAGATGGGTATTATTTGTCCAGTGTTGTTGTGCTTGAATATCTAGAAAGATTTGCCTGGGGAGCAGCAAAAGTATCATGTGAAATGTAACCAGTCACCTTCCAAACAGAGATTAACTGCCTATTTATGGATTACCTGAAACAGGCATTTATTTATGTATTAAATTTCTCCTCTTGTTTTCAAGAATAACTGACAAGACAGGATTGTTTGCAAAGAGGTTAATGGCTTAATGTGTCAGATTTATTCACAATGAATCATTCAAAACAACCTGGCTCAGATTTTTTTTCCCCCTTGGAATAAAGAGGTGCTAATAGATGGAAAGAAAGGTTTGCTGTCCAAAAGATGGAGCACAAGATACTGGCTGGAAACAGAGCTGAATCCTTTTCTATGTACATAGCTGCAGTACATGTGCAGAAATATTATTTGGTACATTTGTTTCAGAGGTACTTTTAGATGGCAGCTGCCTGCCTTGTTATCCAATGTCCTGAAATGAGTAGTGCTATCTGTGAACCCCAGCTGTGACCTGTATATTCCTAACAAAACAGGAGCTTTTTCATAGCTTTAGTAAAATGTGGTGAATATTCCAGACCAGCAGGTGGGTTGTGCACTAAGTAAATAGTGGCAAGCAAACCTTCTTTGGTGTTAGTTCTTCTAACTGCAAACATTAGGTAAAATCAGAAGCTGACTAAGCTGGAACAAAGTGCCTACTGGTAGCTGGTGACAGCTATATCTGTATGGGATGAGCAAACTCTTTCTCACAGGCTTCAGTTTGAATCATAAGGTTGGAGATCACAAATAATGTAGCATCCTCAGCCTCTCATCCTGTCAAAGAGGGGAGAATAAAGGACCTGTCAATTGGAAAGAGTTAGCAGAAAATTTTCTGGTTGATTCTTCCACCCTTTGAAGCTTGTGGAATGAACTCTTGCAGTTTTCCACTCAACATTAAGGTCTGATCATCCCACAGTTTTTTTCCACACCAACGACGTATGCACATCAAAACTTCCTGGTAAGAATTACCCATAACTTCAGCTCAGCTTCTCTTTTACTCCTGAGGAATCTTTAAAACTTCCAAATTGTCTGGGAGCTTGCTGGGAGCTCTTTTTGCAAGAAAGCAGTGACTCTCAACCCTTTGACATCAATACTCTCTTTCTTCCCTCCACCCTGGTACTCTGCTCATTCAATTACTTTTCTCCTCAGCTAGGATGAAGTAAGAATTTGGCACCAGAAAGTGCCTCCAAATTGCCATCAGTCAGTTTTGATGGACAATGGAAGACCAAGTGCATTGGGGAGAGACATTGGGGAAAGAGATCTTTCTGCTTTGCAGCAGAAATGAGGCTGGCTCCATTCTGTAGAGGCAGAAGCCGACACAGCTTTGTGCAGAGAGTTGTCTCTGTCAGAGTCAGCCCTGAAGTATTAAGTGCAATCAAACATAAGTCAGCAGGGCTATATAGTTCATTTCCCAGTGGTATTCTATTCAATCATGTGCTTAATGTTTTGATATATTTCAGAAGCATGGTAATAAAGAGATATATCTGTGCAATGTCATCTTTCTCTATTTTCAGTGCCACTCTAGACAAATTCAGTATCATCTGTCCAAAGTGAAGCACAGAGTAAAATCAAGCATCTCAAAACCAGAAAAAAACCACGATTTAAATGCTAAGTCAGGCATAATTCTGAATTTGGACTCATAAGTCCTCATACTTGGCATATAAGTTATTTCAGTATGTGATTCAAAGATGAAGAAGGCCATGACCAGAGCCTATTAAAAAATCAATGATGAAGTAGTTTAGCCAGCATGCTATTTACTTCTTGGGCTTTCATACAATGACTGATTAATTAAAAAATATATAACCCAAAAAAATCTCATAATTTTCTCTATTTTTTCTTAATGGCTGAGCTGTGTTTTTTTCCTCTTTTTAAGGACTTCACTCGTGTTTTGTTTATTGAAGTTTGCCAGTGACCCACTTGTATTTGTTCTGGTACAAGTTTTCTGTGTTACAATAGCTAAAACTTTTCCCATTAAATGCAATGCTGAAACTCCCAAGTATTTTAGCAGTCAGGGCTGTGGGATAGCTCTCAGTTTGGTGACCGTAGTCTCAAGTGCCTCATGCTGATGTGCATCTTATGGCTGCAAATTCAGGTCCCGGAGGAACATAAATGGCTATAGCATAGAGTTATCAAAGTAAGAAAAACCTGCATTATTTATTTACTAGTGTACTAACTGGAAGAGTTACAGTAAGGCTGAGTGTCTGAGATATATCCTTATTGTCTAATCTCAGTCGAAATTATACTGGCATCTGTCCCATTTGGGGAACTAAATTTGAACTATGAGTTGATGGCAGAGAAACATTCCTATTGACCAAAATAGGTTGTGTTTTTTTTTTTTATTCCTGCAGACTGCAGACTGAAGTGATTTAACAAACTTGCTGGCTTAACACAAGCATAGTGGGGAGGTCCAATATCTTCACAGTGGCTTCTTCCATGTACTGAATCTTGGTTAAAATCTTGGATCTCATCTTTAAAATGCTTCTTTGAAGCTTGGACTTAAGCTGATCTGTAAGACTGTGTGAACATTAAAGACAGACGGTGGTTGTAAACACAATTCCTTTAGCATTATAGTGCCTGTGGAGGTGACATGTCCTGAGCTACCTTCTTCCACCCTCATCTAAGGTCCATTATGTGCCCGATAAGCACAGCTAATTATTGCATTAGGCACACAATTTTGCCTTTTGTCTGAAGTGAGAGTGAATAAAAACCAAACACTGTGTTGCTTAATGCAGTAGCAGAAGGAATATTGACATTCTGGGAATGATAAGACTGCAGGGATTTCTGCAGAAGAGAATGAGTGGCTGATCACTGTTCCCAAATCCCTCAGAGCTTTGTGCATGCAGCTGCTGAGAGGTTGTGATGATGAGTCTGGTCCATTAAGAAAAGTTTTCAGAAATGTCACAGCTTATTTAACAAACAGAGTTTACTGGCAAGTCTCATGGCATAAGAGAATGGGAGGTACCTGAATATGACCTATGTGAAAGGCTTTTGGTCTGAAAACTGGGGTAAACAACAGCAAAACAGAGAGTATTTGAGTGATAGAGATCCAAACCATATAACCAACTGACTTGGCACTGCTGTCTCAACAACAAATGGCTGGCTAGCAGTGTCAGCCCAGCTGGTGTTTGGAGTTCGGATGACCCTAAAACTGATCCCAGAAGCAGCAGCCAGGAGATCTGACCAACTTGAAAGTGCCAGAAAACTCTTGGGCTTGGCTGGCTTCACAGAGAGCTTGTTTCAGCAAGAGCTGGACAGAACTCATGGTTTTGCTCTGCAGTTTTTATGTACTAACAGTGCCATTTTGTGTCCTGGGATTTTGGATGCAGGCTGGCTGATGAATTTAGCTTTTTATGCAGCTTTTCATGCATTGGCTGTTTCTTGTTTGTGACTTTTCTTTCACCGAATGGGACTAAGATCTGCCAGCTGTTACTTGGGCACCATCAGCATGGAGGCCGGTTTATATTGCTTGTTTCTGTGTCTCAGGCTTTCTGGTGAATGTTCCCTGACTGGTTTTGTTCAACTGACTCAAGATCATAGAATCACAGAATGGTTTGGGTTGGAAGGGACCTTAATGGTAACCTTGTTCCAACCTCCCTGCCAAGGACACGTTTTACTAGACCAGGCTGCTCAGAGCCCTGTTCAACCCAGTCTTGCACACTTCCAGGGCTGGGGCATCCAGAACTACTTTAGAAAATCTGTGCCAGTCCCTCACTATTGTCTTAAATCCTTTTTAGTTCACTGTGATTACTTCAGAGAAATTAATCACTAATTAGGAAACTTACTAGATGCCAAACCTGGTTTATACTCACACACAGGTGCATACCTTTGGGGCTGGATTTTCTTTTTGTAAGCATAGATAACAATATGCTGAGCTATTTTTACCTGTGATTCATGTTAACAATAAGGCATTTTTATTTTCTCTCTTATTCCCTGGCCACCCATTACCATTCTGATATTTGCTAGTCCCAATATACAGAGTGAACAAAAATAGTGGGACCAATTTAAGCATAGGCAGAGAGGCAGCCATCTATGGTAAAAGTCTGTAAGCACTGCTAAAATTGTGATGGTGAAGGAAGCTAGAACCCTGCTTTTGTCAGGGCTGGTGCCTTGGAGAACCAGGCTTGCCCTTGAAGGAGACATGAGGGCTAAGAAGGCAAAAGCTCCTATTAGGAAAAAGGAGTCTGTACTCTAGATGAGATTTTCCAGCTGATGAGAGGAGAAAGATCCCTGCCCTTGACTTGTCTTACCACCAAAATGAACTGAGCCCTCTCCTCCAACCCGGCCTTCCTCTGCTGCTCTATTACTGTGTCCCAATAAATTTTGTCATGAGAAGTGGTGGGCCAGTTTTGAGAAATCACAAGTTCATCCAACTATATTCCCTGCTAATTTTTTTTGTCTTAAAATACCTCAACATTAAGACCTCAGTCCTGTTCATCCTGAGTCTGTGGTGAGAGGAGCCTGGTATTGTTCTCAGGACGTGGTCTGCAACTCAGATGTCTGAGAGCACATCTATTAAAATGCAACTTACCACCACAATGTATTAACAAGCTATGAAAGACTATATTTTCCTTGACTTTAATCGCTAGCATTAATGCGATGCAAGTATGACCTAATGGAAAGAACATCAAATCCTATGGATTCTCAAAGTCATTGTGGACACTGGCTTTGTTGCTGAAGAGTTACTCTTGTCTACGGCTTCGTAGTAATTTTTCTGGCTCCTGCAATACAGGATGCATTTTAAATTCCTACCACAAATCCATGAAGGAAAATATTTATAGGGCCTGTGGAAGGTAATAATTTCAGATATTTATTAAAAAACAAAACCCCATGCAATTCTTCTTCTAAAATAAGTCAATTTCAACCCTCTACTTTTTTTAAGAGTAAGCAGTATCACAGGGAATTTTGGTGTTTAATATTCTATGCTCAGTCTTAACGAAAACGGCAAGAAAGTAAACTCTCTAACATTATAATTTTCATATTAGAAAGCAGCCATTCTTTATTACAATGCTGGATACATGAGGGGATATTTCCACCAAAATATAATGCATGTGGATATAGAAAAGCTCCTATATATATGTACACACTATATTTTACATACCTATTCATTTGTTTTCACAAAAAAAACCTACGTATGATAATCGTTTCCCCAGAAAAATTAGCCAATTTCCCTTCCCATTGGTGCATGTGTTCTCTTGTACTGGGAATCTCTCTGGTGGGCTTTGGTGAGCATAGACCTTAAAGTTATAGTAGACTGCCTGATGAACTTGGTGTTACTTCTCAGATATGGAGCTGAGTTGGCACAACCAATCTCGATCATTCCTTTGGAGACCCCTGACCGACAAAGCAGTGTTCTCCTGTTCCTCTCCTTGATTAGTGTTTATCTGGAACTTCACCTGAAAAGGCTAACTAAAACACAGTTTTTCTGGCTCTGGATATTCTCAGAAAGTTACTAAAAAGGGGTGAGGGCATCTGCATATTTATCTGAGAAAAAGACATCCAGTTGGAATCTCAGAAGAAATATGTAGAGTTGTACACTTCAGATAGTTCAAGAGACCTGAAACTATTTTCTGTGTGTTATTTTTGCATCTCTGACTACCAACAAGGAAACATTTACTGAATTTTGGCCATTGGCAGAAGCATCTGTGCAATGGCAGAACTGGAAGATATTGTTATAGTAGCATTATAACCATTACATTTTTTATAGATTTGGTAGGGCCATATTCCCAGAGAAATGGATCTAAAAGACAATTTTTATTACTTAATGCAAAGTTCCTCTTTGAAAGAACATAGTACAAGTTCCAGTTCAGATTAATTTTACCTGGTCCAAAACTCCAGTTACCAGACCTTAAATTGTTCAAAATGGCTGGACTGAGCTGTAGGATAGAGGGGAAAATGGGAGGTGCACAAGTCTGTGTGCACCCCAGTCCCTCTGCAAAAGATGGGTGCTTGCCTGGACATGCTGAGAACTGTGTTTTGCTGTGTGAAAGATGACTTAATATTTTTCAACATTCCCATTGTCTCTGAGAGGACCAGCTGTGGGTGCTGGACTGATCTTGGACCTGGTGACCTGCAACCTCACGACTTTCCTCTCTTTGTTGGTCCCTGAGTTTAACATCGCTATTGAGTTATCACAGCAGAAATGGACTCCCTAAACCACAGCTCACTGCAATTGGACCTTTTCATATAACTGAGATGCTAATGATAATCTTCTATTTTGGCCTTGACAGAACATATTTTTGATTATCAATCAGACTCTGACTCTTGAAGGAAAAGAAGAAAAATTGTATCTTCTGGGCTTTCATTTAAAGTTAACTGGGCTTTCATTTAAAGAAAGACAACATTTATAACTGCTCATTTCATTTGCAAATTCTTCTCCTTCCAAATATCTGCTGATGGGTTTAAGCTCTCCCCCACCCCAGACCACTGGTGGGAAATCATATAAGAATTCCAGATCTTGGTTATAACTATGACAGCTCTATCTGGGTAATTGGATTATCAGAAATTACAGCCTTATCAAACTCCCACACTTACCTGTCTTGCCACTGAGCATTTTTTGTGGTCATATGCCTAATCATGGGTGACAGAAATGCTGACTGTGTAGTGTCATCAGGAGAAGCTGATGCAGGAATGCCTCAAGGTACCAAAGTGGTCAGGGAACTCAGAGTTTTCTGAGGTATGAAATGTCATGGGCAAGTGAAAGTTGTGACAGATCTTTCTCAGCTGGAAATATTCTCACAGCCTTTGTATAAACAGTAGTTTCTATGTAGGTAAGGCATCCTTAACAAGCAAGTAATATTCATGCAGATAATCATAACGACTTTCTTTCCAGTCCTTTAAAATTTCCTTTTTTACCATGGGAACTTGCACCAAAGCAAGCTAATCTCTGGAAATACTGCTGATGTAGTGTGACTGGATTCAAGACAACAGCTACTGAGGTACTTTATTTTTCTCTGGGATTTTCTGAGGCTCATCTGGACAACAAAAATGGGCTTTGGTACAGGCTATACCTACTTATGTTATTTTGTCAGATTATGTGGCTATTCTTGAATGACTCTCCTGCAAAAGGAGAGGATATGCTGGGCTGGGCTGTAACATGTATATATTAGAGTAGCTCCCTTTCCATTTGCCTTCAGGAAACTATGTTGTAGCTCTGGCCTACGCTTAATTAAAAAGGAGTTTAAATTCTACATAATTTGAATTATTGTTGTAATTAAATTCAAATTCTTTGCGATTTAGTTTGCATGGAGGGTAGATCAAATATGCTTAATCCATCTGTGGTCTGTGATACTGACACTTGTGGCCAAATAAGCAACATCAAAGAATGAGTTCACTTCCTTCACCTGTCACAAGGCAGTGATGTGGATGGAGCAGCAGAAGAGAAGGAAGCAGATAAGGTGTGGAACAGGCCGTAAGGTCTGTGAAAACCACCACACTCCCTTGTCAGAGCCTCAAATATTTTATTGAGATGAGCTCCAAGAGCCTGCAAACAGAATTTTCATGATCCACAGGACACGCTTCCTTTCAAAAGCTGCTGCAAAAACAAGGCTGATATGTCAGCATATTTTGAGTGTCAGATACAACTTATGAAATGAGGCTTCAGGCCTTATTTCCTTTTATTACTGAATAAAAGTTTTCCATATGCTTATTAAGATAACCTGAGAATCAAGGAGGAAAACAATGAATCACTCGCAAAGAAGAAGTGAATCTTTAAGAGAATCCTAAAAAAGAAGTATTTATCATTCATGCTTCTTCACTCCAGATTCTTTAATCTCCCCAGGCTGAGTTACAGTCCCATCTGTATGACTGATGCTGTCTCTGAACAATGTTTTTCCCCACATCCTGCCCTGCCTTTCCCTGGTTAGTCAGGCCACCCACCCACGTGGATAAATCGAGTAGCTGGAGCTTCTTCAAGGTGATGCGACAGTGTTTCTCTCCCTTCCTCCATTGCCATTCACATTGCAGCCGGTTCAAAGAGTGAACACAAATCAATACTCTCAGCTGCTGAAATCAAGCAAACCTTATGGGTTGTTCTGTGTTGTCTTTCATGATTAAGTTGTTTTCCAATAGTGGTTTCTTAGGCTGCCATTACAAGAAGAAAAAGAGCAATTTCTCCAGCTGAAGAGTTGAGAGACAAAATCAAGTGATATTTTTTGATCCTGGTCTTCACTCAGAAACACCTGCATGTAAAGCTGCAGGCTTAAAAGTAATAAGACCTTCTTAGATGGTGTGGTTTGCATGCTTATGGTCAGGTCAGAGGTAAGGCACTTATTCTTTTCATCCAGGTGCCCCTCAGTGAATGATCTGTTTAATCTGCTCCATCTGTTTAATGTCTTGTCCAGTTTAAAACTATTTTGTTACTACAAATCTCTCTCTTATTACAAAAGCACTACAGAGAAACAAATTGCTAGCTGTGCTCATCTGTACGTTGTCTCAGAGATTGATTTTTCCAGCTCACATCATCAGTAACAAACTGAAAATCTGGAGATGTTTCTGCAATGCACTAATGGATCTGCTCTTCATCTCACTCAGTGCTGGACTGGACTAGTGTTACTAGTAATTAATCTAGAGCTCTGTTTGAAAAGTCAGGAAGAGAAGTGGGGGTCTAAAAAGTTATCTGTCCACTCTCAGAAGTTGGTAGTTTCAGTTTCTGTGAGTAGTAGTGGCTCCAGTACTGAAACTGGAGTCCCTCTGTTTGATGTGGCACTAGAGGGAGGGCTATCAAAAATATTGTTTATCATGATTGATGTTGAGAGTGAGGATGTGGACAGTCAGGGAGGCATTGGTACGCTGGAGTTTCTGTGACTGTTCCTTGGAGATAAAAGGCTTCCTATGTATTCTGTTGATTTTGGAATAGGTATTTCAATTGCAATTAAATTCCTTTCATTCTGAAAATGAGAATTAAAGCCCAGGTACAGGAAATATTGATTTAGGGAAGAGCAATTCAGCCCTTAGCTGAATCTCTGTGTAAGCATTAGAACTTAGTTGTCTGAAGATGACCCAGGGGATTTTTTGGGATTGATTATCTTCCAGGCTGCACTGGTTATTCTTTCTTTAGCAAGAATTTTTATATCAAACATTGGCACATAGTTCCTGTGTGGTGCACACACACACATACACACACAGAATGGCAAGCCTCTTTTGTTCCCATAATGTTACGAAGATATCTCCCAGTTTTTGACAAAGATTGATCTGAACCTGCTCCATTTGTTGATCCACCTATCTTCAATACATTTTCCCTTTCCTTGGCTTCGCTTTTGCTGTCAATATGTAATTATCCACTGGAAAGTGTTCCTTTTTAGAGTTGCCAGAGGACAATAGAACCAACACCCATATCTTTGCACAAGGCTGTAGATGGAAAACTGAAGTGAAGCCAAAATCTACCATAACATTAACTAGTGGTGGCTTTGACATGTAAAACTACAGCACTGTAGCAGCTTGCAGGACTCCAGTGCAGCCAAATATATTCTTCCTCTTGTGATTTTATGTATTTTTGACGGTGCTACAATGAAGTAAAATCTCCTGAGGCTGGTTCTGGGCTCTGTGGCAGACCTCCTCTATGGCCCACTTCATCAAGTTTTTAGAAATTCCATGTGGAGAGGCAATGGATGAAGTCTGTAGTAAGCAGAGATTATCTAGGGTTACCTTCTATTGCCATCAAGTTATTAATAGAACTGTTGGTGATTTACTTGCGTAGGACTGAGATTCAATTATACCTGTTTTAAATGTTATATACAACTGAGAGATATTTTTATTAAAATATCAATTCTGTTGAAAAGCCATATTAATGCTACCACACTGTGAATTTACCCCCCCCCCCCCCCCGCCCCCAACCATTAAGTAGATAGATAGGAGATCATATTTCAAAACATATTGACTATATTGACTGGACAGAAATGGGCTTTATGAGAGAAACTCCTTGTCTTCAAATAGAAGAAAACCAAATTATGGCAATTTTTGTTCATATGCTGCAAAGGCTCAGTTGTACTTTAAACTGAATTGGTTTTGCTGTATTTCTAAAATACTGAAAGTTGTAAAAAGCCTTCAGGAGATGATTGGAGTGATTTACTTTATACCAATATAGATTTTATACCTATACTGCTCTTTACAACATCACAGTTCTTTACAAGAGTACAATACACTACACTACACCACACCACACTACACTAATACAATATTGTGTCCCAAACCATCACTGATAAGGTATTCTCCTTTATATTGTAGTATCATTTTCTTCCTAAAATGAAAAAAAAAACCAAAAAACAGAAAAAAGCAGTTAATTTCTTCAAATCAATGAAGCTCTCTCATTACCCAGCAGCACCATGTGCATTTGTCTCTATGTTTGTATTACTGTAAGGGGACTCTCAGAACATCTGCAGGAGCGAAGAAGAGTGGTTTTAGGGATATGAAATCAGGGCAGACATTCCAGTTATCCCATTAAGATAAGATGTGACCTTTAAATGGAAGACTGATACTTTGGAGGCTGACATTTGTTTTCCCAGTGTGCTCTCAGCATATTGTAATTTGTTACAAAACAATGAGTAGCATTCAATTTAGGCTAAAAGTTTCTTTAGCAAGTGCACAATATGCTGTGAAAACAGCAATTGCATTTTATGACTTGCCAGGCACTCTTTCAGTGTGCTAGTGAAATTATCAGAAAATGAATAGGAACAGGTTTATGAATATTGCATGAGAGGAGCTGTACAAAGAAACAAAAAATCTATGGTTACAGACATATTACTCCTTTTATTAAAGCAGTATTTATTCATACATTAAAAAATCACATTGAAATATTAAAGAGTTTGGTCTAAGCCAGGAAAACTGTAACCAGAGGTGCTTCAATCTGTGTATTCAGTGTCCTCTCCCTCACCACTGTACAGTTCATGGTCTGCTGTGGACATAACTCTCCCACTGGATGTGGCTCTTTGTGTTGTGGGAAATCTTTATAAATACTCTGCCCAGCCTCAGCTCAGGGAACGAGCTGTTATTTGCAGGTCATGTTGGTTTCTACAAATGATGGATGCTCAAAGCTCTAAAGAAAGGTAGGAAATCTCTGGGGGCAAGAACTTGTTTGCTCCTGAAGGTGAGCAGAGGTGAGGTTTTTGCCTTGCAGAGCTGTTTCCCACCCAGAGAACTTTGGTCTTATATTTTCAGTGTCTCTTGCATGGCACTTCCTGAGAGGAAAGTGGTACCTTCCTGCAGGGTTGATGCTGTGGTTGGATATGTGCATTGCCAATGCTTGTCTCTTTTCTTTTTTTTTTTTTTTTTTTGTCTTAATTCCATTTCAGCAAGGCTGGCAGACCACTGTATTTTACCTACTGCCTCACCAGGAGGCAGCCCATCCCCCACCTGTCCTGCTGTGCCAGTGCCCTACAAGCATGGCAGCCCTTTCCCCAGGCTCACAACCTCCCAGGTCACACCTTTACAAGCTGATCAATTGCCATTCTGAGACACCTGCTATGAGATCCTCATCATCCCACCACCAATATCTTCTTTTTAGAAATTCACAACAGAGGGTTAATATTTTGCACCCTTTTTTCTTGTTGAGTTTTTTGGTGGAACAAGCCCTACAAGACCCAGGTTGTTGCACCTGTGAGAAATAGGACAGGCTGTGTTTTAACCCCACGTTCCTATGATTGTCACTGAGGACTGCCATTCAATGCTCTTCTGCTTGTAGTTTGTGTTGGCAGCCACTCTCCCAAAGTTAGCTGTTTACACCAGTTCTGTTGCAGTGAAGGTGGAGCTCGTGTCCTGCCCAGCAGTTTCTGGTAACTGCATTATTAGGAGCTGCAAAATGCTCAGTGATGGACAAAGGCGGGTTATTAGGAGCTATCCCATTTGGCATTCAGCACTGCTTGTGCCCCCAAAGAGCAGCTACAGAACCCACAGGCTCTAGGGTGTCCCCTGGCCTTGGGCAGGAGCTGAGGGGTTAAAATTAACAGCAAATGGCCGCTGAGGGCAGGTAAATAGAAAGAGAGCAGGATGGACATATCTGTCTGTGCACGCTCTATGCTGGGGGTGCTGGACTCAGGGAGAAGCGTAAGTTACTGGGATCGTATCCTAGTGGGTAACTCCACACTGGGATTGGAAAACAGCTGGTGTCTGTGACAGCTGCAGGGACTACAGGAAAACAGAAAGGGATTCACTGAATTCTATTTAGAGTTTTCTTTTTTTTTTTTTTTTTTTAATTGTGTTTTGTGGGGGTAGATGGGGGCTTGTTTCAGGAACATTAAAGGGAAGACAGAAAACTGGCAGAATACAAAGGATAAATGCTAATGTTCATCATTAGTATTTTGCATCTTTGTCTTGCAGAGTGCCAACTGTCAGCTCCAGAAGGTTGGGGTTGTTGTTGGCAGTTGCTGTCTTGGAAAGGTTTTTCCAGCTTTATCCACTGAGACCTTGAAAATATATCAAGTTTGCTGAATCTGAGGAAGCTGTCACACCTTCTTGGGCTGTTAGTGCCACCACGTTTTTGACAGCCAAGGATTGTTCTGTAATTAATTTCCCATCTCTACACAGTTGTTAAATTCTATTATTCAATACAAAATGTTTCTCAAAATGTTTCTGGACTTTCTTTAGTAATATTAATTTTCCCAAATAAGCAAAGCAAATTTTCCCAAATAAGCAAAGCAGAAGCTAGCCTTGGTGTCTCTGGAATTATTACAAAGGTAATTATATTAGTTCCACTCGTGCCTAATAGCATTTATATTAGTTGTGGTTTTTTTTTTTTTTTTTTTTATTTTTGTGTCCAGTCCAGCTATTAATTTTCTTTAATAGTTCACACTTTGATTGTCATCATGGCACCACTTTGCTTTGTATCTGGGAATAATGGCACTGTAGCCAGGAAGTTGGCCAAGAAATGAACAATAACATCTAAAATCTGAAGCCATGACCAAGAAGAGAATTTTGAATGAAAAACCCCCAAACCGTGCCAGGCCAGGCTGCCAGGAGGGTGAGACCAAGTGCTAGAGGTAGAGTTTCCCTTCACTGCATCTCTGTTGGCTCCAAACTCATTCTATTTAAGTAATACAAAATTGACTAGATCATCTAAGACTTAAGTCTGCTAAGTAATAAAAAGTACAGTACATGTTGACCTATGTAATACGGTTTAGCCTTTAAAAATAAATGTTACACAGATCAACAACTCATAGTGAATCTCCTCTATTCTATTTTTGCTTTGAGACTAGGGAAGAAGTTGAAAGTGCCTTCAAAACCCTACCCTCCTATGTTGTTTTACACTGAAGAGTGAATTGTTTGTCTTGTCAGGAGACGGTTTGAATGATTTGTTAGCAAATAGATCTGTCTTAATAATAATAATAATTATTTTTATCTCTATCTCTACCTCTATCTCTATCTCCACCTCTATCTCCAGCAAAGCCAATACAAATTCTCTTTTGGTTTTAACAATTAGAAGAATGATTTCAGACTAAATCTATAAAGTATCTTCTTCTCTGTTAGAGTTGACAGACAGTGTATTATTTGCACAACAATGGAACAGAAAAAAAAGCAACAGAAAAGAAAAAAATGAAAAGAAGAGGAAAGAAAAAAAAAAAAGAAAAAGAATAAGGAAAAGTTTTCAATTTTCACTCAAAAAACCCTAAATGATTCCAAGTCTTGATTATGAATTTATTGATGGGAAAGCAAATCTCTTTAGGTTTTTTGTGAAATTGTTACATTAAAAAATGACACATTTTACACAATTTCAGTAAAGTGCCCAGGGGAAAAAACGTGATTCAGGACACTGGTTTTATTCCCAGTAGAGGGCACTGGAGAACTAATTCCAACTCTGTGCATTGCCAGGACACTGTATTGGAAGCACAAAGGGCTGGGTATTTCACATGAGGTCTTATAATCTGAATGTATATCAATCTGTGTGGGCTGTTAATAAACATCTGAACATTTTTATCTATGTGCAGTGTTACACTCTCTTTTACAAGATTTTAAACTAAACTCTGTAGGCTTACAACTGTTCAGTACCATTTCTGTTGAGTACCATTTCTGTAATGAGTGCTGAACTATCTCTGCCTTTTTGTTTCTGCAGTCCCAGCTTCAGTGAAAATGTTTATCATGGAGTGATGCTGCACAGGGAAGCATTACTTTAGATATGCCTGCTTCACAGAGGACTTCAGCTTGTCTCTGATCATTAAATAAACCAATTTATATTGTTTTTCAGTAAATATAATGGCCACAAATTTTAATTGGAATTGTTAGGGGAAAAAGTGCTACCTAAAATAATCATAATATTCATTTTAGTTTTGGTTTGATTAAACAAATATACATTGCAGAATGTTTGTGCAGCAGCTTTTGGATAATTTTGACACCAAATTCAAATTCTGGTCAGATTTAACTAAGATTTCAGATTAATCCTTAATTTTTTAATTTTCTAGTGGCATTTGTGAATTAATTTGTTATTAGATACCACTGGGAAAATGCTTTCTTTAAATTCAAAATTCTTGTTTTCTGAATTGTTTGTTATGTCTCTTATGTAGTTAACTTTCAATACAATTTTGGGTGAACTTCCTATTTGTGAGAGATGTATTTTGCAAGTTGTGTTTAGGTTAGACCTTCTTTCCCCACCCCATTGCTCCACAGAGGATTGAGTCTAGCCTTGTACCTGGAGTCTAAGGTGAGATCCTTTTTTAGCCCACAGAGCTACAGAGCAACAGAGTAACAGCTGCTGAGATGCACATTTAACCCATTTTGCCAACTAAAGATAGGTGTGGTTAAACGTAAGTTCTGTCTAAACAGAAGGTGGTCATTCAAGGTAAGCACTATTTCTCTACCCTTTTCCTTTTCCAAGGAATAGTAACAATTAATTAAGCATTTCTTTTGTTACTTTGCAAAAGCAGATGATGCTGCAGGCATAAACAAACAGCTTCTCTTTTAATAGAACTTACTAATTTGGAAACACTCTCCATAGTTAGTGTGAGGAATGTCATTGCAACCAGCAACATTGCCCATTTTTAATTGAGACCAGTGCTTACCTCTCACTGATTAAGTTGTAATTTAACCAAAGAGGAACTTGAGTTTCAAATGAAAACAGATCACAAATGTGTCTTCCTCCTACTTTCCTTCTGCCTTCAGTTCTCCATGCTCCCCTGCCAGGTTCTCTTTGCCCCTGTTTTTCCACCTCTATTCTTGTTCCCTCCATGTAGCCTGTGGCCACCACTGTGCTTTCAATGCTGCCATGTCTTAAGCAGCTTTCACCATCACACCTCTAGATCACTGAGGACAGTGAAGGTCCTCCTTGAGCCAATTCCTCTTGTAATGTCTTCCTGTAAAATTGCTTGTTTTTCTCTGTTATTTCTCATTCATCCTATGATAGCCCAGCCTACCCTGTGGTCCTCTGCATTTCTCTTTTCCAGGGGCTCCCCATTCCCCTCCTCAGACTCTTCCATGTTCTCACTAGAGTGTGAGACATTCCCTGTTCCTTGCTGAATGCTGTTGGCTGCTTTTTTAGAGGAGTTTGCTCTTTGTAATTTGTGACTCTAAGGAGCACATGCACGTGTCCTTTGACCTGCTGGTCAACTGCCTGCCAGTACAGAAATGATGCACAGTTCTCAGCCTGCTGGCCAGGAAATCCTGTGTTCTGACTGGAAACCTCATGTTACTGGTGCTCTGCCCTATACCCTGACGGTGTGGACAGCATGCATGTGCAAGCTTTTCCTCAGGACTTGCTTGGCAGGAGGAAGGGATAAATTCCAGATGAAGGTTCCACCACAGTAGTAGTATTTCAGTGCTTACCAGAGGTCTAGGAAGATAACACTAATACCCTGGTGATGAGTGAAATAATTGTATTCACTTGCAAATTCAAGTCAAATGCCTTCACCACCAATATTTTTGCTAGAAAACTTTAATCCGATTGATAGATAGGCAGGATGACAGCAAATTTGTGATGGTGTTACATTAACTGATATTTGCAGTCTTTCCTCCATAGGGTTGTCCAGCTGGTGCTCTTCCCCCATCTGCAGTAACTCTAGCTGCAATCTACAGTTTCAAGTCTTGCTCCATAGGAAGGCTTCATTTAAAGTGAGCTAATATGTTGGTGTTCCTGCTCTCTGCTCCTTATCCTGTAGGCTGCCCAGCTGTAATCCCCTTTGCCTTTGCTTTCTTCTGGCCTCTGAGCCTTGCTGTCTGCCTCTCTCCCCTAGTTGTTCCCAGTATCCATGCTCATACCATCCCATACTCTATTCTGTCTGACAGCCTCTCCAATAGGTTCAACATCCATCCATCCATTTATGTGCTGTGCAGGATGTACTTGCAGCTAGCATTCCCACCATTCTCCTGTGTCTCAGCTTATAACCCATGTGTCCCTCTTAAGGGACTTACTGCTTTAGATCAGTGGGGCTACAAAAGTTAAGGCTGTTTGGACACCATTAACAGGCTTTAGGAGGCCAAAGGCACCTGCCATTTCCCCCACTTCACAATATGAATCTCTTTTGGGAGGAAAAACAGCTCCTCAATAAAAATTGAAGCAGAGTGAAATATGAAAGTGCCTGGTCTGAGCTCACTGTGCTCCAAAAACCCTCTGGGAATGAAACTTGCAAAGTGGAGTGGCGTGTGGAAGACAGCTTATTTAGGACTAAAATCTGCTCCATCTGTATCTTCTGGAAAGGGAGCTGGGACAGTTCAATATTTTTGACAATTGACCCAACAAGGATCAATTACAGTTTCACGTTTGCATTAATGCAGTAAAGCAAACCCCAAGCAGTAAAAAAGTTATGAGCATTCCCTAAAAACACTTTAAGGAATGAAATGGGAACTTTATTCTTTCTGGTTTTTTACTTTTCCTCTCAGGCAGAACTATAGCAGAAAAATAAAAGTTTAGAGTGAGATGTAACTAAAATTGCAAAAGGATAAGCATTTTGAATTATCTCTGTTGAGCAGCCCTATTTCAAAGAAACACCACCCTGCATTATTGTTCTCTCCAGTCTTAAAAGCTCTCCCTGGCATTTAAACAACAGATCAATCACTTCAGCACTTCAGCTCCAGGCTAAGAAATCCTTCCTGCAATATTACAGGGCAGGTAGGCTTTAAGCTTGATATTCTTTTCAACACAGTGATTGCAACTTGCAATTATAAATTTAATCTTCCCTTATGAAACTCTAAGATTGTATTCTGATGTGGAACTCTAGATGCTAAAAATTTGCACTTACTTATGAAATTCTTATGAAATACCTTAATTCCTAAGCAATGCAGCTTTATTGATATGCAAAACCATTCTGATGAAACATGATTAATATAGAGCTGGGATAGAATGACTTACTGCAAAAAATAACATATGCAACACATGACCTCCCTCTGCGTACATGGAATATAATTTTGAGCATATCCTGATTTCTTTCTCTTAATTTGTTATTCCAAACAGTTCCACTATAAATTTAGTTCTGTTGATCTGCCTGGGATCTATGCCTAAGCCTGGTAGGCCTGGCAGAGAGGCTGCAGCTGGGATATGCTGTTGACTTATGACCAGTTAGTGAACTGAATGGAGCTTTCTCGGTTTCTCCTGAGATCCATGCAAGCACTTCCAGCAGGAGGGCTCACAACTGCCAATCTATATCCTTGTTTGTTTACTGGTTGGGAAATGTATTGCTTTGGATTGCCCTGCTAGGAATATAAGTGGTTTTTATGTTCTGTTGCACTGTGACTCCTGCAGGCGGCCAGTGTCCAGGGTTTGTGGGCAGCTCCGCCTGGAAAGAGGAATTGCTCAGCCCTCTTTCTTGAGACAAAGTATTCACCAGATCCCACCTGAACAGGAAAGAAATAAAAGTGAAATAATTTATTCATCCACAATTTCAAGCTTCTGTAGAAGCAACACTGCATCAAAATGCTAATTTTCTTTGGGGACACAATTTCCTTTTCTTGTTATTTGGTGTTCTGTTTTGTTTTCTGTAAGCTTTCCTGTTGCTGTCTGTTTGTGGATGCACACCTTGCTCTCTAACAGGACCCATCTCACGCAGCTCAATTTCTGAGCAGCCTTGTGCAGGCTTGTTTTGGACTGCTATCTCCTCCTGCAAGCAAAATAGCAACTTCTACTCAATCCTGCATGAAGGAGACGTGTCCAGCAGTTCTCTTCTGCTCCCCAAGGGAATAAAGGTAATGCTTTTGACAAATGAAAAAAATTCAGACCGTGACCAGAACAAATTAATTTAGTCTTTCCCAGCTAATTAATTCAATATTCAGATGTTGATATTAATTGCTACTGTTATAGAAGATGTTACATGTTATTTTTGTGATTCTGAATAAAAGAATAAAATTCAAAGTAAATAAAAACAATGAAAACAAATATACAGAAAATCTA
The DNA here is from genome assembly GCA_017589585.1 of Phylloscopus whistleri. Classification (NCBI taxonomy): domain Eukaryota; kingdom Metazoa; phylum Chordata; class Aves; order Passeriformes; family Phylloscopidae; genus Phylloscopus; species Phylloscopus whistleri. The sequence continues at coordinate 4,742,303 of JADMLD010001485.1, read as the reverse complement.
AAGCACGTTCATCGTGTCAATGAAGCTTATAACTCAGTCCAATTCAATGCAAACCGAACTATCCACATAGTGTGGCTATGCCCTGCAGAAGGTAGTTTGCACTCTGTTTTGATTGTTGATAAAAGACAACAATGTTGATTAAAGACAACAGCAGAATGCTTAGAATGCACTCTGAAAGCCTGACTTGGAGTATTTTTTCTTAATATGTCTAATTTAGGAGAAAAGTGATATTTTAGAGGAGGGAATAAAAAAATAGTTGCAAGAATAGTCAAGGAGTCAAATTAATTGTTTTTCTCCTGCTTTCCTCAGCCAGCTCCTCTAGAATTCAAAAGACACACTGTAGTATTTGCACTTCCTGAAGTTTGCTTTTATGCATATTTATGGTCCTAATTTTGATAACAGAATCTTACAGAATTTTTTTTGAGTAATACACAAAGTAGGTGCTATAACCTCAAAGTAGCAATATTTTAGAGGCTAAAGCTGGAAGGAATTCCACAGACTTGAGCAATATATTGGGATTTTCTTTTCTGCAAACTGTCCAGCATTTGTTCGTGTAAAAGAAACACTTCACATTTTACTCTGGTATCATGGCAGAATGCTTTGTCCTAGATTTGAGAAAAGGTGTTCAAGAAGAAATATAATCCCACCTATCCTAGCTGTGTAAGCATGTATCTTCCATCAAGACGTTCTTCTGCAGTCAGTGACTAATAAGGATAACCCTAAGAATTGCCCTATACAATAGAGAGGCTTAAACTGTAAACAAAGAAACTGCAGATTAGAATTGAAAAAACTAAAAAATAAAATCCCATTTCAACATTAGGTTGCATGTCTGTCATGATTTTTCAAGGCAATTTCAAAGGTTGTCTTAATCAGGTATTCATGCAAATCAGGGAGGAAAGGAAAGAACTGTGGTTTGGGTTGTAGTTCAAAGGTTCTAATCGGATAAACTTTCCATGTAAACTTTGCAAGATTTGCTTTCTTTATATCTCATTCACCATTTGAATGACTCCCTGTCTTGTATATTATCATGGTAAAGATTAATAAGTAGAAAGACATTGTAAGTATCCATTCCATGATAAATATTATATAGATGAAATCACATAACTCTCTCCCAGCTAGCAGCTGGTCTACTATGAAAACCAAGCCTTGGACTACAAATTGCTGTAAAGGTAGAAGGTAGAGTTCTTCCAGCTCTTCCTCTTTTTTTTTTTTTTTTTTTTTTTTTCCTTTTTTTTTTTTTTTGAGAATAAGGCATTGACTTCCTCTCCATTTAGTGAGGAAGACAGATTAATTTCTATGTGATCTATCTTTTTTGTCTTCAGTTGCTAGTTCTGGAGGTCTTGGGCAGGGAGTTGAAAACTTGAATCTGAATTCACACCAATTGCTTTGTCTCAGTTCTTCCGTCTGTATTTTTTGTTTTGCTGGTTTTTTTTGCCTGTGAAAGTTTTTAGCAATGAAAACATCAGATTCTTAGTTCTAAGAGGGAGCACAAATAGTGTATATACTTTAAGCTATAGAGGATATCAGGAAGACCTAGCTGTAATCTGTAGTAATTAAAGATTATTATAGTTAGTGCATTCATGAAGCAGCACAGACTTAAATTAAGGAACAGATGGGCTAAGTACTATGTCCACATGGATGAATTCAGCAGCGGGAAATGAGCTGGAGTCCCTGGAAGGTACATATACAACCACGTGAGAGGAAAAAGGTTAGGTGAGTCTTAAGGGGACTTTCCCCTTTTTTTTAAGTCAGAAACTTTTCCCAAAGCATTTAGATTTAGAGGCTGATAATGTTAATGGATGGAACAGAAATATGGTACAATTTCTCCAAGAGATCTCTTCCCTTCTCCTCACTTAAGCTAAATATAGCCCTACTTAAGGAAAAGAAGTCTGTATTGTAAGAGACGGATTACAATTGCTACTTTCTACATTTTCACTGGTGCCTTGATGCTGTCTAAGGACACCCCATGAAATTTATTTTGGCAAATGTGTCAAATGATTTTGAGTTGGCTGAGCCCACAATTTGCTGTGGCCTTATGAGGGACAAGGAGTAAAGAGACAAGGATGGGACACCGAGGTCTCTCAGGAGACAAAATTATTTTTGAAGCTTATGATGCTGCACATGTGACAGAAAACCAGTGGGAATGAGATGGACAGCATTGCATGAGGGTCATTCAGTACCAGGTGCATCCACAGTACCACTGGTTGGGAAGGGAAGACAGCAGCATGGCTTTGTGTTCCAAGGTCTTTGTCAGCCTGCGTCAGCAAATTATCTTTGCACCAAAATACGAAAATCTCCTGTAAATCTGCCATTACTCTTCACTTGCCCTTATTTTTTAAAACCAAGTTGCTTATAGCTGGTATGAATTTAACTATAGGGTGTTGAAAGTAAACCATAAAAATATCTGGAAATAACCTCAAGCAACTTATAGACCTAAAAGTTCTCATGTTTTATTCTGATATCTCAAGAGATCTTAACAAAATAAAATTTCTGCTTGTGGGACCAGCTTGGATGAGATGTAAAGCAAAGTCTGAAGTTTTTTTGAAGTTATGGAAATTTACAGCAAGCCCCAAGACATGGATCAGGGCTGGAGGAGGTGAGAGATTCAGGTGATAATAATATTGGTTGTTACAATGTTCTGCAGTTCAATCTGCAAGCATGGAAAATTTTCAGCATGTGTCTCTGGTAAGGCCAGTGTGTTTTTTGCCCTTCTTTTCTACACTTTTCACTGAAAACGCCTGCTGAAATCAGGCAGCTAATGCAATTATCATTAAAAACATAGGGTAAAATTTCAGATTAGGAAAAGACAGAAATTGAATGGATACTTTTGAAGTTTGACTATTCAGCTGGGCCTGATGATCTGCATGCTGTAGCTTTTGGGGCTGAATGAGACACATCTGAGCAGCCCCAAATGCACTTACAGTCAAAGTGGCATTGTGTGTGCCCATGTGTGTATGTACTCACACACGTGCTTGGGACTGATTAGTGACCAGAATAAACAGGTACCACAGAAGAAGGAAAAGTGCTGAAGGTAGAAAATGGTGACACATTGAGTATGGGCTGGTGGTGATAGTATCTAAAAACCAATAAGGAAGGGAAAAATATTCTGGGTATTTAAAATTAAAATATCCAATGTTTATATTGCCTTGATTGCTCTTTACAGAAATAGCTCGTTTGCAGCAATTCTATTTTTGTTTGCTACTTCTGTCTTCTGAGGGCATTAATATGATGCAACTAACTTTATCGAAAGGCCATTAGATGAAGACAGACCACAATAACAAGCATTTTTAAACAATTTATAAACTAACAAGACAATTAAGGCAAGAAGATTCCACTGAAGAGACAACATTTGTCAACATCTTCTGATTCACGTATTTCAGATGCTGCAGGATAAGGGCTGTCAGTAATTACTGGCATTAAAAACAATGACCATTGTAAAATGATTTTCTGTTTCACTTGACTCTATAAGGCCAGTAATGTGTCTTATGTGTCTTGCTAATGAAGCACCCAGGGTGTATAGCACGGTCCTTTTCTAGGACTCTGAGAAACAACCCATATGAACAGCAAATGTCTTTGGCAACCCTCTGTGGCCTTAACTGGAGTTTCTGTGCTATTATGGTTTTATGACTCAATAATAATATTATTTAAACATCATTTTTCTATATCTGATTTATTTATTGTCTCTAGTGGTAGACACAGAGACTGGTAAGCTAGAATATATTAACATTTCAGAGTAATAATAGAAGAAAGCAATTATCTTTGGGAATAAAAATAATTTTAATTAGTCAGTAAAGTGGGAATGGACAGACAATGATGAATTATTGTTCTGTAGCTTAATCAGACAGCCAGAGAGCTGGTCTGCAAGAGGAGTTTGCACTCAAGAAAGTGCTTTGGCTGATTGAGTCAAATGTAGAAAGCGAGGACAAATGGTCAACTTCCTGGAGTTGAATCTTTACACTACCAATTAAAAAAAATACATTAGCCCATCATTTCTTTGAAGTCACAGTGATGCCATAAAGATCTAAACATAAAACAACACGCTTTCAAGACAGTATATAATAGAGGCAGTAACATAAAATCTTTTTAATTGGAGGCCTCCAGGGGCAAGTATGGAAAAATGCTCACATGATACAGACCAAATACAGTTTTATAAGTTTAGCAAATTAGCATAATTGCCAAGAACCCCCAAGTAAAAGCACAGGTGATGAACTCTCCCCCTTGGTTCAACCCTTTTCTGGAGCCCCTCTTTTGCTAGTTTTTATGAGAAAGTATCTTGGAATAGTGGCTTGTCCTTAGTTCCCAGGGACATTTAGAAATGTGCTTTGTCTTTCTGTCTAGCAGAGTGGGTAAAATCTTAGCTACAAATCTATATAATTATACCATAATAAGCTATAGAGTTACAAGTATATGTGAAGAATATTTAAAAACAAAAATCAGTTTGGCATCAACTGGAAGACTTGGAGTTTGCAAAATGTTGATGTAAATATTTTCTTTACTCTGTCTTAAGATCCTATCAAATCAAAAGTAACTTAATATCTGTGGACTGTTCCTCTGAATGTTCACTGACTTTCCTTCCACTGTATGCCAGTCTTTTTCAGTCACATGAGAAAATTCAAATGGACACTCATATGGCCTCTACTTCCAGATAAACCTATGCATAACACTAGATTTTTGCTGTGGCCTACTTGGTACTTGCTGTTTTCCAGATCTGAAGAGGAGAAAAGAGAATTATATCTGCTACATGCTTGCCTCATGTAAATGAGCAGAGCTTCTTACCACTTCAAACTGCACCATGGCCCTGCTCTATTCCTGTGCCAATTTTCAGGTCAAATATAACATATTTCATTCTAATAATGAAAGATTAAACCAGATGGTATTGGAAACTGAGTGTAATTTAGGTGCTGCATTACACAGTATCTATCACATGATAAACAAGACCTATTTGCATATTGAGAGTCTTGATAGCTCTACACAGAGCCAAAATGAACTGGATAATTCATCATCATTTTCTATCAGCACAGAGCGAGGTACAGGCTAATGCAGCTCCAATGTATACATGCTGCTCAGGCAAACAAAGGCAGACCCACAGCTCAATAGCAGCTCCTGAGCACTGGCATTTGGAGTCTGTGTGCCAGGGCACAGCAGGCATGCTGACTTCTGTCATAGTTTAATAACAGCCAGCAACTAAGTACCGCACAGACACTCCCCACTGCCTCTGCCCTCCAAGTGGGAGGGGAAGGAGAATTGAAGAAAACGTAAAACCCATGGGCTGAGATAAGGACAGTTTAATAACTGAAATAATGTGAAATATAATACTAATTAATAATAATGAAAAGGGAGATAAAAATACAGAGGATAAAACCCAAGAAAGGAAAGTGGTACACAAAATAATTGCTCACCGCCTGCTGACTAATGCGCAGCCTGTCCCTAAGCAGCAATTGGCTCCTCACAGCATATAAACTCCCCCAGTTTATATACTGGGCATGGTGTTCTATGGTATGTAATTTCCCCAGGGTGTGCTGTGTAGAGCAGGGCAATCCCTGACTTAGATGTGCTGATATCCATTGGGATGCCTCCTCTTTGTCACGTGGTAGTCCCTGGGCACCTTGCATAACAGATGATAAAGCAAGGTACCTGAAAACAGTGAGCATGCTGAGTTGAGAGTTTCCTTGGTTAGCCAACAAAAAGCCTTGGGTGCAGCAGTTGGGAAATATTTGTATCTCACTGTCTTTTGCAACCCAAAACTCTTGCCAGAGTGGGTCACCCAGATGAAAGCTTTCTGAAAATTGTAGTTCTTTCTCCTGCTTCCTTTCATGAGAAGCTTTAGGTGTTTGCCCTGAAAGGCAGGCTTAGGACCTTCTAGATGACACTGGTAGTCACCAGACTAGTAAGTCTTGCCAGGTGATGACATTTCATTTTCAATTCAATTTGTGGTGGGCTAAAGAGGTTCCCAGGGTAGTTGGAATGAAGATGTCAGCTTGTTTGCTTGTTTGACTTGAGAATGGTTGCTTTCATATGTTACAATATACATACAGGGTGAAAGTGCTAGGAGTCAATGCAGGATAAAGATGATCACCAGGAGATTCCTACTGGTCTCTGCTGTTGATGGCACCAGTAGTAGTTTGAATGGATTAGAACAATCCCCTAAAGGAAAAAGAAAAATTAAATCGCAGTTGAAATCCACATTTTTTTTGTTTTCCATACCTGATGTTTGAAGATATGCATCAAGTCCATGGATACCCTCTCTGAAGGACATCCTCAGGGTACCTGGATATCCTCAGGTACCAAAGCACTGTGGAGATCAAATCTCTCCTGCTGATAGCACAGTGGCTGCTTTCACCTCTTGCTGTGTTTTGCAAAATCCCCAGGAGAAAATTTCAGAGGCAAAGAAGGGCAGTTTGGCAGCTGACAGAGAGGACATCTGAAGGCATATGGTGAGTTCCACCAAGGAGACAAAAGTTGTCTCTGAAAGCAGAAGAGATATGAAGTGTGGGAAGAAGAACAATTATGCAGTTTAGAAAGAGGATGTTGAACATATTAGTCATTAACTCCTAGAGGAGGTACTGTAGTTTGAAGGGAAATTGAACTCCCTTTCCAGTGATATAAATTGTTATAAATATACTCAGCTTCATTAGGGACACCAAAAGAGGTTAACTGATGGCAGACAAGGATCACAGACAAGCTTTCTTTATTCAATATTGAGGCTAATCTGACCAAAGACAGCTTTTCTCATCTGACTACAAGGAGGGCAATTAGTGGCTCCCACAGTCTAACTCACCTGGGAATAGCAAGAAGGTCATGCTGACCAAATCTCCAGCTAAGTAGCACAAATGAATTTTACCTCTATTTCTCGATGGTTTTGTGAGAAATCTGCAAAACTGAGAGCTTTCAACCCATGTCTGTTAACTGATGTGGTGGCCATAGGGTTTGGGCTAGCCTTGTGGCTACTGCAGCTTGGGCCTTGTGACCTTACAGAGATTCTGGGGTTGGGCCTTACCAGTGAAACCCTGCTGGTCCCACTGTCACTACTGTTCCTTGTCGGGCAGCTGGCCTGCACTGACTGTTTGTGGTAGCTAATGGGGTCTGATGGCTGTGAAGGAGCTCCCAAGGGACATCGCAGTACTGTGGTGAGGTCCCTGAAACTAGTGAGAGATTCAGTTAATGTGTGTGAAACAGCCACCAGCCATTCCAAGGTCAGAACTGCTAGGGAGAGCAGATGACTAACGTAATTTGCTTCTGTTTTCTGTTTGCTAATTATGTTATTCCTTTTAATTTATTCCTTATGCACTGAATAATTTCTACAAGTACTTAGTCTATAGCTTGCACAAGAATTTGCTGTTTCAGCAAATGCTCCTCCATAAACCTGCAGGCTAAACAGACATAGAACATGAAGGTAAAATGAGAGTGAAAATACCAGAAGAGGATAAAAACTATTTTTCTGATGGTATTTGTATTGTGTCACCCTTCCAGGCAGCTTTATGAGGAAGCAACACAGGATCTTGACTGGTGGGAGAGCACCAAGTTGCTTGCAGGGCTGCTGGGGAGACTTTGTTGCTGCAGCCCAGCACAGGCTGTGATCTCCTGGAACAGCATAGAAGCCGCCCTCTACATGAATGGGGTCAACAGACTGCTGAATATTAGGAAAAAAATGGCCCCTCAATTTCTTCTGGTCTTTACTGTGTCATTACTGTGGCTTTGTCTCTGATGTCTCTGATGTCCCATGTTTGAGTGATCTGCTGGTTCTGTCACATAGGCAGCACATGAAATTCCTAACTTGAGTTCAGTGTCATGACTGTCTTATTCTGAGCAGCTCATGCTGGGCATGCCCAGGTGCCTCTCCTCTGAAGGACTCAGCATGAGGCTGCACAAGTTTGGCTATATTGCCAGATGCCTTTTTCCCTCCTTTCTTTGCATTTGCTCACTCTGCTATCAAGCTTTACTGCTCAGGCACTAAACAAACACTAAGTATTCAGCACCAGCCCTTAGTTTCTGCACTTCCAGCACATAACTATCTGTGGGATTAAGCCCTAATTGAAAGAGTATTTAGGCATGACTTCTTGGCAATTGCTTTTCAGGACCTTATTCTAAGTCCCATCAGAAGACAAAGGCAGCTGAGGGCATTAAGGCTCAAAGACGGTGCTTGATGTGTCATAAATTTGGATCTTACAGTGACTAAGCTTTCTGAGAGTTATGTTTAAATCAAGTGACAAAACCAGCTTGGAAGTTAAACAGTGATTAAGTCTTTGATCTCATATCTGAGGAGGCTAAAGAACTCAGCCAAGAAGTATTTTAAAATGAATTTAGCTAGTTTCTGCACACAGTAGGAGATGAGAAACAAGGAATGCATTTTGGAGAGAATGTTTACCATATTTTCACACTTACAGCTAGCATGATAGCTGGAAGGAAATACTTATTCATCCTTTCAAGTTATAAGTGAGTGTGGGTTATACAAAGGGAATCGACTGAAGCATCATCTCTTCTCCCTTAGCTCCCCAGGGCTGCTCTGTATCATACTGTCTGTCTTCCTTCTCATTTGCCTCCATTTCTTATTCTAATCTTTACTGTTCCTTACCTTATTACCTTCTAGCCCCGATTTTGTGTGCATATGCAGCCTGTGAATCCTATGTATAAACACCAATTTACAGTACTCGGATGATGTAAACTGTGTGCAAGGCAAAATGGTAGAGAAGGTGAACAGTGCTAGGTGCTTAATGTACAGGAGCAGACTGGTGTATGCAGATTGGAGGTTAATATTAGTTCTCACAGCTGACTATAAACTACTGGTATTTACCGTGGCTACAGGGTTTTAAAAACATAATTAAAGATTAACGAACCTTAACAAGATCTCTGCCTGCCAGAGGAATGTTAATAGAAATGCAAAATCCTGCGCAGCAGTGTAGCTTAGGCAACCCTACTGCATCTAACAAAGCTGAAATGTTGGAAGTACTGAGGATGGTGGCACGTTTACTTTAATGGCAGAAGTTAGTCAGCTCTGTTCCTTCTGTTTGTGCTTCTCGCATCATTTAGGTGTAGATAGTTTTGGACAGAAGAGAATGGTGTTATTTGTTGTGTCACATCTACCTGTTTCTAAAAACAATTTGGCTGGACACATGCAATAGTGTATACACACTCCAGAACCAAAATAATGTTAGCTGGTATTCTGCCCAGTCTCTCTCTGCTAATGAATCTCATGAAGTTACTTTTCACCCAGTTGCTGACTATTCTACAGCAAGGACAATAGCCTTCCCAGCAGTGTGAATATATGAATTGTAGCTGAGAAAGAGATTTCTGTTATAGTCACAGAAAAATATTTTAAAAGTGAAATTCTGTTATAGGCTCATGATAACATTGTTTTTCCCACAAGAACCCATGATTCGTTTTCTGCTTCATTAATGCCTGTTACAAAACACAGCTTTATGAACTAAGTTTAAAAACCAACAAAAATCTGTGACTGTGTTTTAAGCCATGTTCTGAGTTTTCCTGAGTGGTGCAGATACCTCTGCCTCCAACACCATACTTTTTCCGCAATGTTCAGTGGTAAAAGTCTGTATATGAGGAGTGGGAGCCAGAGCTTTTTTTGCCAAGGCTTTTTGACCATTTTCCCTATCTTCTGTGGGATCAAATTTTTTGAAGAGCATCTTGACTCATTCACTACCAAATAGACAGCTGTGTAAAGAAGGAAAAAGGAGACTTGCATTATCCAGAAGAATATGAATTTAATAGGCTTTTCTACTTTCCGTATTTTTCCTGACCAGTGAAAATTCTTATTGGTTCTACACATTATCCCCTTCTTCCCTGCTTTCTGGAGAAGAAGGTGATTCTTGATTGGCAATTCTTTTCCCATGGTTTGCCATGGGATAAATCTGACAGGTTTTATGCAATCAGAATGTACCTGGATTTCTTTTCACTGCAGTTGTCTTGTCATCTTATCATGACTCTTCAGATTTTTCTAACCCATTTTTTTCTATAGTGATGAAGTATATGGAAAAATCCTATTTATTGCTCATTAATTGGAATTCTCTGTTTCTGTTGGACAATTAGTGAGCAAGTGAGCAAGTGCTGGTGGAACAAATTTGGGGAGCCTATTGGGCTGTTTGCAACTCTGGACATAATTATCTGCTATGTAACTGATTTTATGGTGTCCGGTTCTGGTGCCCCCAACATAAAAAGAACATGGAACCGTCAGAGCCAGTCCAGAGGAGGGCCATGAAAATGATAAGAGGAGTGGAGCAGCTCCCCTAGGAAGACAGGCTGTGAAAGTTGGGACTGCTCATCTGGAGAAGAGAAGGTTATGTGGAGACCTCACAGCAACCTTCCAGTATCTGAAGGAGGCCTACAGGGAAGCCAGAGAGGGACACTTTGTCAGGATCTGCAATGATAGGACAAGGAGTAATCAGAACAAAGTGAAAGAGGGGGAATTTAGGTTAGATATTATGGAGAAATTGTTCACTGTTGGGGTGGTGAGACACTGGAACAGGTTGCCCAGAGAAGTGGAGGGTGCCCCAACACTGGCGATGTTCAAGGCCAGGCTGGTTAAGGCCTTAAGAAACCTGGTCTAGTGGGAGGTGTCCCTGCGTGTGCCAGGGGAGGTTGGGACTACATGATCTTTAAGGTCCCTACCAACCTCTTAACATTCTATGATTCTATGATTATTTTGTAGGAGAAGGGAATACAGGTGACCTTACCCCTGATAAGTAACAGCTGTGCTAATTACCCAATATAACATCGCCCTGATAAGTCATGGCTATAGCAAATAAAGGTAAGTGTGATAAAAGAGAGTGGGTTAGCTGGTGAGGAGGATCATGAAGAAGGATCCTGAGGGGAGAAAATCACTGCTGTTAGGTTAGTCTGGGTCTGTAGTTGGAGCCTGTTGTTGAAACCCGCAGTCATAGTTTAGCTACGTAAAAGCCTGCATTCAGAGTCTGCACACTAATACATGGAGTCATAGTTTAGCAGGGAATAACCAGCAGTCAGAGGCTGCAAGGGAAACCTACAGCAGGAGCTTGCTGCTGCCAGTCAGTGATGGTTGCAGTCAGGATGGCTGAGCTGTAAAGAGGAATAAACCAGGACCCTTTTCATGCTGTGATAAACAAGAAGTCTGTGCCTCCGTTCATTTTTACCCTCTAATGAGAGGGCTGCTGCAACAATTATTTCTTCAAGGGAGAGAAGTGTTGCCATATACTGCTGATCTAAAATGAGTAAAAAATATATGGTATTACTTCTATCACTACCACACCTGGGAGGTCTAATCCAGCATCCCTAACTCAGAGCCATGTACAGAGGTTGCTCTGAAGTGCAGGACAAATAAAAGTAGTGGGAATGCTCACTGTAAGTGGTTGCTGATGACATTACTGTCAGGAAGACAGGCTTTGGTCTCTTATGGCAGCAGCCTAAATGTTCAAGATCCCTGTGGTGTTGTGGCCAAGGAGGGGGATCTATGCAGTATACCATGGCTGACTTGGGCATCTCTGCCTAGTGAAACAAGTACTGGGTGTACATACTTCTTTCCCTCTTCCTCCTGTTCCAGTGCACATCCAGCCTGTGGGCTCCAGGGAAGTGGCACTGTGTTCCTACCCACTGCAGTAGTGCCAGCTTTGGGGATTTTTTTTTTCTTTTTTGTTCCCATCAGCTGATGGAAGTCTGCTGCTGTCCGTGCTCTTTGCCTTTCACTCCTGATCTCCCCTTACATGCAAACTATGATTTTCTACTTTTTGTTTTTCAAGCACATGAAAAACATTTTCTTTTAACTCAGACAGAGTAGAGCAGATATAACAATTTAGCTCTACCTTAGCTTTGTGCTCCTCAAGTGTGTATGTCCTGAAAGCTCTCCTTTAGAGAGATACTTTAGAGTATCATGATTTGAAATGATGGCCAAACAATGGCACTTTTCAATTTAAACCATAGCCATTGTGCGTAGAACATCTGTGCTCTCCCATTAAAAAGCTGTTCCTCATAGTTGCACTTCGTTGTGCCAATCTGTTGGTTTTATTTTTTTCACAACCTGAGCATTTTAAAGGGGCATTTACAACTTAAACAGCCAGCTTGTACTAGGTGTGGAGAAGTAAGGCCAACTTTCCAGCTACAATGACTAAGACTGAGTTTTGCAGGCTGGCACAGTCTGGAGCAATTTCTCAGAAGGACATCTAACTCCTACTCAATTAATGTACCAGTGTGTCACTTCTTTGCAGTTATAGATTGTAATTATTTTCATATTTTTCTGTTTGTCTTAGAATATTCCAATATTCTATTTAATTCTCTATTCCTAGCTCAGCTCTGTGTTGTCATCTTGTAGTTACTTTGTTGAGAGAGGATACCTGGTCTTTGACCCACTTCTTAGATATAAAACATTGTTTACAGCTACCTCTCTGGTGAGTTACTTCATCCCTAGGCTTAGGCTGGAACCTTTTTGATGGCTGTTCCTGAAATACAGACATCATATGGGTGAAAATGTAAACAGCAGAGTGTGGGACTTTCCCAGGTAAAATTTTGATGGTTCTTTTTTTTTCACACTTGAATCACACTCTCTTTCATTCTTCGTTAAAATTCTTAAAATCCTTTTCTTCTTTAATAAAATCCCAAAGGAATAAAGATTTGATGTCCGCAGTGTCCTCTCAGTAGCTTGTCTTCAGCCAGGTTTGTAAACTGTAGGCAGTGAAAAGCTGTGGGGAGGCAAGGGAAGGATGGAGGTTTTTTCAGCTTTAGCAGGTTTAATTGTTTGATCTTTTGCTTACAGAGAGAGTAAGGCCTGCTGAAAGAAAACTATTGCTGTATCTACCAAACCTCTGCGTAGGATGAAATCCCTGTGCATAATGTACCTGCTACTAAAGGATACCATTACACCTAGAACTTAGACTGTGTGTGTACTCAAAGATCTCTGCAGCTCTTGGTTTTATAGAAGTTGGTTTAAAGTTGGGTAGATTATCTTGAGAAGGAATCCTACTTCTCAGAGCACCCATTTTTCCCTGTGGTTTTAACTGCAACATGCTGGACAGCAACACTGGAAAGCCATGTTAAATGGATTGCAGTTAGCAGAATGAAATGAGGAAATGGTGAAAGAAGGAAATTCACTCCCAGAAAGCCCAGTGGCAAAATTTTTGAGTGTTACAGAAACAAAACTTTTTAGAAGGACTTAATTCAGAGCACTCGACTGAAATGTACTGAAAATGTGGTTAAGTTTTGCATGGAAAACTGAAGAAGGATAGAAGTGATTAGTGTAATACATTTTCCTCATTCAAAGAGACTGTGCTCTTGATGGGGTTTTACCAACTGAAGGGGTTAACACAGTCTGTGGTGCTCTCTGGGTACTTGTTGGTGCAGGTAACAGACACCCTCCCTGCCACATCTTCTTCCCCATCCTACCTCTCCCAGCACAATAGCAGATTGCTTCTACCTGGTGAAGTATGAGTGAAGTATGGTGAAGTATGAGTGTGCACTCATCTGCAAGGTGGGAGGAGGCTATCATGAATCCAGCAAAAGCCAAATGTGGCAGAAGTCTGGGTGGACAGACTAACCTCCTCCCTGCCACATGATACAGTGTGGTCTGGATTTTATGTGAATGATAAAAGTCTTTTGGAAAGTTCCCAGGAAATGGAGTAAGTTGCACTTAGCTTTTCTTTTAATGTGGGATTTCAGAAGATGATTTCAAACCTATTAAAATTTGGATCTTTAATAAGCTTAATGTAAAATACTGAAGCTTCTTAATCTCCTCAGCCTCTGTGCTGAATAAAATAGAAAAGAAATGCATTATACAGATAAGATCTAGCATTTCTTTACTCAGAAAGAACATTAACCTTGTGGTAACTATTAAGTCTTTGAGCAGGCCAAATGAAAAAAGCACCAACAACAATGTAATTACAAACAAATTAGTATCTTGTAGGTAAAAGAAAACAGCAGTTAAAGAAATAGACTATTAACACCTCAGCCATTGACTATCTACACATATTGACACAGAACTTACTACAAGGTATTTTTATGTAACCTTTTCCTAACAATTTGCCATATGTTCTGTGGGAGGTTTATCAATTGATTCTGTGTTGCACAAGTGTCCCCAGATGCAGGATGTACAGGAACTCTTGGGTAAACTTAGCAAGTAGTAAAATTTAGTCTTTAAGGTCTCTGTGCATTTTCTGGTAATTAATCATGATTTTAAATCTCTGTGGGCATTTCACAGCAATTAATTATGGTGAGACAAACATCTCATTGACAGCCCCCCTGCTTCTGAGGAGCCAGTTACCCTCAGTCATTATACAATCTGTCTCATGTTTAGGTGGTGTAAATGGATCTGTGGTTCTGAAATAGACTTGGGCAGCAGGGAGCAGTAGTGTGACATAAAGAAAAAAAGTGTACCGCAGTATTCAGAGACTAAAATAAATATCTTACAGTGACCTTACATACAGCTGGAAAAATTTGGTAGCTAAAGTGTGTTTGAAGGGAGACAGGTTGGAGTGTTAATTTACTGGATGATTCTGAAGACAGTCCAAGTATTATAGCTGAGACTGCTGCAGCTGAACTCCTGGGGTACACTAGCTCAAGTCTTTACCTTTGCCTACCATATAACATCCCTGACAAGAAGAAAAAGCTGGATAGAGAGAAGAGGAGCACATTAATTTACTTAGGTTAGCCAGCAAAGTGACAAGAATGCCTTGATGCCAAAACGAAGCTATGTGACCCACCCTCCTGAGAGTAGGCATATGCAGGGGAGGTGATGGAGCATTGAACCATGTGAAAAATGATGGGCAAATCAAGAAGCTGTGACTTGCTGTGAAACTGCCACCTTCTTGACCACTGTAAGTCTTCTTGACTGCAGTGCTCTGATTAGTGACCAACCTTTCAATGCTTAGCTGCTTTGTTGGGCCTGGCATCAGCTGTTCCAGACCACCAAACAAGAGCATGAACCCGAAGTAGGACTGTGGTGATATGCTCTAGAGATATGTGACACCTGGCACTGGGCATGAAGGACCTTGAAAGGAAAAAGAGGTCTGTGATTTAGGGCCCCAGTGGGAATTAAGAGCTCTGCAGTCTACACACTGCTTGCTGCTACAGGCAGGAGACAAGATATAGGCAGTGCTTGAGGAAGCACACAAAACCAGCCCAAGTACTGGCACCTGGAACATATCTGGGCTGCTTTTTACTGTATTTTGTTTTTAAGAAGAGGGATATTATTACCTGCAGGTGAATGTACGAAATGTTTTCCCCTGTTACTTCTTAAGACAATCACAAAATTCTCAGTCCAAGAGAAGACCAAGCACTGAAAGGATTGACATTTCTCCTTCCTTTCCTCCTTCTTTCTCCTTTTTTCCTCTCTCTTCTTTCATCCCACCTTCCTTCCCCTTTCCTCCATATCACTGATGTACTCTGTGAACTTTCATTGTTTTGGAAGCACCTCAATAAGAAACATTGAGCCAGCTTTCTGGCTGCTGCATTTTTGTTTCTTTCCTTATGATCTCCAAATCACCAAGTGCTTCTGAAGGCCAAAAGCTCATATAACAATGCACAGCACTAAGTCTTCCTACAAAAACACACCCTTTATACATTAAAAATACTGTCATTGTCCTTTATAATTTGTTACAACATTCATATCATTAAGTGAAGCCCCATACTTGAGCACCTAGAGATCAGATGCTCAGGGTGAGCAAAAATAGCAGCTCAGCAGGAAATCAGTGGCGTGTTTCAGTGCTTGATATGATAATCTGCAAAATTCTCATGCTTTGCAGAGACAGACTGGGAGCATGATCAAGTATAGAGGGAGCATAATCAAGTATAGAATCTCTCTCCTTGGAACTGGAGCAGGTTCTCCAGGGAAGTGATCAGAGCACCAAGCCTGGCTGAGTTCAAGAGGTGCTTGGTGATCCTTATGTATCCCTTCCAACCAAGCATATTCTAAGATTCTAGGATTCTGTAATGAAAACCAGGAGATTTATATTTAGACAAGCACTAGAAGGAGTATGAAAGGAAATCGGTAAGTAGTCTAGAGGGAAGAAAGTAATTTGGTATTGAGGGAACAGTGCTACCTGCTGGGATTGGTTGTAGGTTGGCCAGAACAAAATTGGCTTCACCAAGTCTGAAACGAGCTAAAGCAGGAAGACTAAGGTAAAGTTACTGTACTGCTGTTGTTTCTAGAGAAACGACCTGAAGATAAACTCTCATACCCTGCAAGGTCTCCTATGAGCATTGTAGCTTGGCTGGATGGACCCGTCTATCACTGTTGCACAACACCACCCCCGTCATGCCTGGGATAGCTGGTCAGCTGCCTGAACCATTCCAGAAAGCAGATTGGACTGAGCTTTGATGCAGAACAGGTCTTTGTCCTTTTTTGGGTCACCTTGCTTAATCTCCAGAACTGTCTTTATTTGTCTGGATGCACTACAGTTGTCATCTCTGTAAAATGGTTATCTTTTTGGTTCTGAATGTCTCTGCTTCTACCTCCTAGGTGGGGAGGCTTTTTGTGCACTGGAAGCCATTATTACAAATGTGTAAAATTGCCACATGTATTTCTAAGGCAGCTAATATGAATCTGTATATTATTAGCTGGCATGTGTATGACACAATAAGAGTTTTAAAGCAACAATGCACTGACAAGGGATACAATAAATTAAGACTCTTGGTTACTGCAGTTTACAAGTCATCTTCAAGCTGATTTTACTGCTGTGTGTCAGAACCTACAAATCAGTTTGGAGATAAGTTTGCAGGTGAGGGGGAGAGAGACAGGATCAGTGTGTAAATGCTCATGAATTGTCCTGCTAACCAGTGAAGTCACTTTCTGAGTTAGAGTGATGTGAAACCTCCCATCCCAAGCAGGGCTGTGTCTTGGAAAGTGAATCTCAGTTGTCATGATGCCCTCTTGAGGCTAATCATAAGAAAGAGGTAAGATGGAGGTGTTGCAGAAGCTCTGTTTAGAAGAATGTGTCTCTTCAGCTTCCCAGACACAGACATCCTGGAATTGTGTCCCAGTCAGTTCACTTCTCTTGCATACCATGTACAGCAAAGTGGAGAGGCATTTAGCACACAGCTCAGAGGAGCTGTTCCAGTAACAGAAATGCAGTTGATCCCTTCATGGGGAAATGTTTATAAAAAGTTGCCAAAGGCAGAAAAATTGAATTAATCTAATAAATCAAAGACTTTTGCATTTGTCAGAAGAATGGCAATGCTGAGATTGCAGTTGTAAGTAGGGGATGTGCTAACACAGAAACTCGTGAACTTCTTTGCCCAACTTAAAATGAGGGTCAATTAGTGGACAGAATAATGAGCAGATGGTTATTCTGAATGATTACAATTTGGTTTGGATACAAGTAATGTATGAAGCTAAGACAAATGAATTTCACAGTTGTGCCTGGGTCTCTAGAGCCCACTTTATTAATACCACTGTGCCATTATCATTCTGATTCTCAGGGATGTCATGGCCTGACAGCCCTAAAGGGAGAGAGCAGATGACACCAGGATCACTGTCAGCTTGGTCTGGCTGCCAGATGCAGCCTGTTTGCAAGTTACAAGTTCTGCAGCTAACCACTGCTCTTTTTTTTTACCGGACTTTCCTACCCTCTTTCCATTTCTCCCTTTCCTTTTGCCATCTGTTTGAGTCGTCTTTGGTTTAGCTACTTGAGTCCAAGTCTTTTGAACACCTCCAAAATGACAGCTAAAAGCAGTATCTCACACAGATTACCACCGGCATCAGACTGGCAGTTTTTGAGGTGGCTGACAGAGACAAGTGCTGTGCCTAAGTTTTTCTAACACTGAAACTACAAGTAAAACTCAGAAACCAAAGTCAGGCTTTAGATTTTTTACCATGGTTTCTTTATATCTTGTGTATGCTTTACTTGTTTGTCTTCAAGAAAACAGAATCAGGTCACAGTTATATCTCCAGACCATCTCAATAAGCTTCCCTCTTTTTCAAAATCTTGCCAGAATATTCTTAAAATGTCACACAGTTTATAGAAATTTTAATATATGTATTCATAGAATTCCTCAGTGATGATATATTCGTGTTGGCTAAGGTTTAATAAAACACCTCATTTACTTCTCCGAGCTGCATAATAACACCAGCGATGACAGGTTTTATCTCTGCATTTTAGGAACCCTTTAAAAAAACAAAAGGAAAAGTAAAAATTTCAGTTAACTCTCATTTCAAAATAGTGAGGACTGAATTGCAGTAGCTGGTAATTGCTATTACTGTCATAGTAAGCCAGGAGAGTTTTCTTTCTCTAAATTCCTTTAAACTCACATATTCAGGTGCTAAACAAACACAGTGATTAATATAAGTAGAATTTTGTACGGTCTTCCAGACCACAAAGTCTGTTTTATACTTTGCTGACAATTACTCATTTGGTAAGAGTTGTCCAACCCATTTCCTGCTAAGCTTCTCCATACTCAGTACACATCCATCAAAACAAATTGTTTACAGAATAACTTTGCACAAGGCAGGGTAGGAAGAAAGATTCCTCAATAAATGCTTAGACAGATTTCCTCAAGGTTAAAGGATGCTACATAGAAGAGGTTATTGAAATAAAAATCAAGGGAAACACATTGTAGGAAGTTCTCTGTGTGAACTATGAAGAAAATTTACAATGCAGTCACTTCAGGTTCTCTAAGTAAAATCTATTTTTTTTTTCTTGGTACGGCTGCCACATTTTGTTAGCACCCAAATAACAAAAAACAATAAGGAGGCATCATAAATACTCTGAAGTGTTGTAGTCTTACGATAACAGGAACTGAAATTCAGGTACTACAACTGGTAGTGTCTGCTCTACCTATAAGTCATGTACATTCATCAAAGACCTCACAGATATTGGATGACTTTATCTCAGATGTTGCCATTTGATGCTGTAAGTTGACCTGCTTCAAAGCTCTTCTTCAGCGTTAAAGATGTGTAGGAGCCAGGTGCTGTGATGTCAGAACCAGTATACAGGGATACCATGATCAGCTAGCAGAAAAGTTTAACAGAGCCAGATGAAGGTTTTTACATTACATCTCTTCAGCCCTTAGCAAAGAATCTACTTAATTTCCTTAAATTCTGTGTGAACAGGTTCTTTGCAGAGGGTCCATTGAAATGAAAATAGCTCTGACCAGAGAACTGGAACATCACTCCTCTGTTAACTGCAAGAGGTTAACAGAGGAGTGATGTTAGGTCCTTGTTCAGGTCCTTGTTCAACTGAAATGGGATCCCTTGTTACTCTCATTGCTTTTCATGACAGCCCATGCTAGGCTAATGCCTGCAGCCCTTTATGGATTACAGCCTTAAAGGCATTGTCATCCAGCATACTGACCAGATTTTACACTAAAGATCTGTGTGGGCTGTATGTTGGCCCATCTCAGAGTGGCAATTTTAGTTTTTAGTGATGTTTGGGTATTACTAGTGGCTATTTCTGATTACTTTTATCTTTATCAAATTAATGTCTGTATATGTGACAGCAATTAGGGAAGGATACCAAAACTTCAGAGGGAAAATATCTGTTCAGTACCTGCAGACTAAGGTGTACACACTTTATAGACAACAGTGTTATGTATCATCAATTATTTTAACTGCACAATATTCTTAGACAAAGGAGGTATAGCTCCAATTCCTGTCATTTAGGCCCTTGACTTTTTAAAGCTAGCCTTAATTTTGTCTTCATTCTCAAGACCATGAGATGTCAATGTTTTAAATTCCTTTCATATTACTTTTTTTCCTCTGGAGACTGAAATTTTCTGCATGTTTATACCACAAAAGAGAAAACAGACTTTCCTGGCTTTCTGAATTGAAGTTTCCTTGTTTCCTATTATCTCTGCAAAATCATCTTCCGTAACACTCTGTTCCTTGTATCATTCATCTCAGGACTCTGTTTCCCCTATCATTAATCTGAATAGTGTACCTGTTTCTAAATTAATACAGTCTCCCAAAAAAGAGTACGTTCAGATCCATTGCATGCTCAGCATCTTGGAAGACTGCCTTTGTGCTGAAAGGAGAATTTAGGCCTTTTCAGAGTGAAAAGAGATCTATCCATCCGGGAGAAATTCTGAGCTGGATGTACTAAATTTTGTTAGCATTCCCCTTTTCTGGGACAAGCCAAGGTTTGGAACACATCGTTGATTTATTGCTTTCATTAACACAATGGAACACAACAAGTTGAGTGCTGCTGTTGAGTTTGCTGCGCCTGTCCTGTAATGCAATACTCAACCATTATCATATGTAATTAGCATGTTTGAAGCAATGTATTCGTCCACCACAAATGCTTTTCAGAAGGAGGAGGGAGATTATTTTGAGTGCTTTATGATTTTTCTGAAGAGTCTAAAAGCTTTTTAAAGCAGTTAAATATGTTCACACTAGAAGGGCTAAATCAAGGCTCTTCAGGAATATACTGTTATGGGTGGAGAGTTGCTGTTAACAAAGCAGTGACGTAGGAAACCAAAAGGTATAAATTTAAAAATGTTGATACTGACAATATAAAAAGAAACTTCTAATAGCATCATTCATCCCCACAACCTCCACACATTACAGCAGGTACAGGAAGATCAATATCGTGGCAGAAGTTGATGGAGGGCTGAGCCCTAAACAATCTGGGATTTTTAATCTAAGGTATAATTGAGTAATGAAGAAAGAGACAGGGTGGATGGAGTATGAAAACATATATCTTCTGCTTTATGCATGCAACAAAGAAAAAGGGTAAGTTTTCTCTAATTTGTGGAAGGTGTTGAGACACAAAACATGGAGTGAAGAAAGCTATGAGAACTCCTCACAGAGGTATCCGATTTGACAACTTGTGTTTATAAAAAGTAGATCTAGGTGCAAGGCTGAAAGTAGCCAAGATGAACTGCCACCTTCAGCCTTGGGCCATTGTTTTTGTGCGTGATCTCAGCAGAAAATTTACCTACACAGAACAGCTTGTTGTACTCACATAATAGAGAACGCAAACAAGAAGTCTGTCTTTTCTGTTTCATCTCCTACCTGTGGTACTCTCAGATCCTATTGTACTCATTTGCTGTAGAAAATATGACTGCATTTTTTGATCAGTGATAAAAAAGGATTTTCTGATAATTTAAGAACTTTTTTTCCCCTTCCAGTGCTAAGAGAAGACAGAATATATGAACACACAACATAAGTGATAAATAATGAAGGTAGCAAATCCTTGTTCAGTTTCCCCAGTCTTCAACCAACTGTTATCTCACTGTCCACCTTACAGACCTCATCAGGGTGCTGAGGAACTACTGCCTGCTCATAGTTCTCTTTTAGTCTAAAGTAAGGAGTAAAGAGGCAGAAAGAATCTCAGCATTTACACTAACGTCTACTAGCTGAGAGTTGACCAAATTAAAAGTCAGGACAATGAGCATGCTTTTTTCTTCATAGTTGGATCAAATATCTGCTGGAGCAATTTAAGAGAGGTTGTAATGTCTTTGACTTCCCTTGGAATGTTTTTGAAATAAGGTAGTTGTCTGAGGAGATGCTCCACTGCTGCTGTGTTTGAGCCATCCATTGGCCTTTGCTTGCCAGGCAGAAGAGAAGAATATGTTGGCACCTTGGATTTTGCTGAAGTTTCATGGCCATTTCAGATTTAAAATATACAAAGGTTGTAACACAAGTATACTAGTATTTAAACATCAGCCTATTCTGTCTGAGCTAAATATTGATGACCAGCACCAGCTAAATCTTGGCATGGCACAGGACTCAGAGCAAAGGAACCTGTGCTTCCTGCTTGGATCTCTTGTTCACACTCATACTATAATGGAAATTTCTCTTTCTGTGCTGTCCATTGCCTCACAGTGTTTGTTTGTAATATTGTGCTGAGGAGAAATGTTCTAGAGAGTATTACTTTGTCCTTTCTTCTTTTCATAAGAAGTTTTCATCCTGATTGATAGCTTGTTGTTTCGATAGCACAAAGTGGAGGGGCTGCTATAAGAATTCATCTGAAGGCAAAAACCAAGAGGTGATTTTGTGTGTGTAAAGTACTCTGATAGTGGAGTGGCAAACACAGCAAGAAGGTCAGCCCTGAAGAGAATTTAATTTATTATGGAAAACAACTGGCAAAGCTGCAACAATGCTTGGCTGTGTGGTATAAGTAAAATTATAATAGTTGTCATTTATATACTCTGACTTGAAAACAGGCTGTTTCCAGGTTGATATTGTGTGTTTTCCATACAAGATTACTTTTTTCCTCTGCATGCCACCTCCCTGGAATCAATCAAACAGATTGCTCCAAAGTGACCTTGTTGTAATAGTATGTATATCAAATTTACACATAGCTTCAAATAAAGTGCAGGTTTGCATTATTGAATATATGAATAGGGCAAGCAGTAACAATATTAATTTTACTTAATGTTATGCCTACTATCTGGAGTTAAAAGATAGCAAGATTTACAACCATTTCAAGGGAAGTTATTGCAGTTTGATACTAGCATTTTCCCTTTCCCTTTCCCTTTCCCTTTCCCTTTCCCTTTCCCTTTCCCTTTCCCTTTCCCTTTCCCTTTTTTCTTCTGTAGTACAGTAATGAAGAAATAACACAGCAAATTTCACAGGCTGCTGTAATACAGCCATCAGGGCCCTGGCTGCCCTGTGGGGGCTGAGAGTGAGAGCAGGACTGGACGAAGTCAGTAATGGGGTCATGCCAGTCCCCGTTGTCCCCCAGACTGGCCTGCCATGGTGACACTGGGAGGTCCAACACATGGGTGTGCACTGGAAGCAGTGGGGGCTGCAGCCACAGCAACCCTGCGGGCTCCCTGTTTCCCCTGAGGGGGGATGTTCCTCCTGGCTGTGCTAGTGGGATGCTGGCCCTAAACCCTGGCAGCTGAAGCCCAGAAGGTTGGATGCTCTCAGCACCTTTTCCACAGCAAGGAGAAGTGGGCAAAACATAGACATGACTATGGAGGGATAACACAGTGAGCTCTGGGGTATGCAGCATGTATAAGGCACTGTCTGCACCATTGAATGCATGCATAGAACAAGCAGTAACAATAATGATTGTATTTAATGTACTCCATTTCATTTACCAATCCATTTAATGTGGTCCGTTGCTCTGTGAAGCTACATTGATACCTACTACATGGTTCCTATGTTGTACCACACTTTCTCCCTGTACTCAAGGTGCAGCCTCACTGTGAGGCTGCACCTTGGGTACTGTGTTCAGTTTTGGGCCCTGCACTTTGAAAAGGACTTTGAGGTCCTGCAGTGTGTTCAGAGAAGAACAAGGCTGGTGAAGCTGGGAAAGGGTCTGGAGGACAAGTCTAACAAGGAATGGCTGAGGGAGGTGGTGGTGTTAAGCCTGGAGAAAAGGAGGCTCAGGGGGACTCTTGTTGCTCTTTACAACAGCCTGAAAGAGGGTGTGGTGAAGTAGGGATTGGTTTCTTCTCACAGGCAATAAGAGATAGGACAAGAGGAAATTACCTCAAGCGGTGCTAGAGGAGATTTAGGTTGAACACCAAGAAAAATTTGTTCACAGAAGAGGTTGCTAGGCATTGGAGCAGGCTGTCCAGGGAAGTGGTGAAGTCCCAGTACCATGGAGGGATATGGTTTAGTGGTGGACTTGGCAGTGATGGATTAATGATTGGACTCAGGGATCTCAAATGTATTTTCCAACCTAAGCAATTCTATGATATTATGATTATTTTACCACAGATATTTTAGACGAAAATGTTTTCTACCACTATAGTTGTGCACCTTTACTTCCTCATTTATTCTGAGAGGAACTTTGGCTAATGCGTCTAACAGTATGTTTAATTACTGCATGTGTCCAAAGCTGAGGATGATGAGATATGATGTCTCTTTTCCCATTCACCCCATTGGAGTGCAGACTGTTCCCAAAACTAGGCTCTCCGCCTCCTAGCTGGTTTGCAGTTGCACACTTTTGGCCAGAGAAACCCCCATGAGTGAAGGTGGGGGAGAGAGCAGTGGCTTATCAACCCGGATGCCCACAAGCAGCATGGCAGGGACTAAGTCATACAACACCCCTTCCCGGTGACACTGGGTATTAGATCTCCCTAGAGAGCTCTGATCACTCTCCTCCTGCCTGGGCACACAATTCTGCTTCTCTTCTCTCTTTCTCACTTCCAAGTCGCTCCTCAGCCTTCTGACTGGGGTGGATGAGTGCCAGGCACATGTGACTTTGAGAAAAGACATGGACATGCCTCTTTGAAATCCCTGTCAGCAGCCACAGAATATGACTCAGTCTGCACATTTAGGTACTGGGCATTTCATCCCCTAAGCTTTGATTCCCCATGTGAAATAGAATCCTATTTTCACTGATTTAAACTTGCAACACCAATGAAAAAGCAATTACACTGCGCAACACACATGAAAATTATGACAGTCATCTATCTTTCTGAGCATTTTGCAGTTTTATTCACATTTATTGAAGGCGTTTCCCCCAGATAACATCATTCTGTAAGTCCACTTTGCTAGAATATTGAGTCATCAGAATATGCCTAATGATGCGTCATTAGAACGTCACTAAAACATGGTCCTTAGTATCAGTCATGGTCACAGGAATGCAATAAGCTAAGCCATGGCAGCACACTTAGAGCCATCCAAATGTTTTTTGAAGGCTAATACTCTTTTCATTTAATTACAGTTTCAAATTATACAGCCATTTTTCAGTGATTCATTGCAATTATCATCTGTATTTAATTTAGAGCAAAAAATGCATGTAATCATTTTTGGCATAAACACACTTTAGTCAGCGGGTTTGTAGCAGGGCAAAATTAACCCCACAAAAAGATCTTTTCATGACTCAGTTTTCCCATACAAAATTTTAATTAAAATACTCCCAACACCAGTACAAAAATGTGAACAATTGTAGTTGTGTGTAGCTGTGTACAAAATCCCTACAAATTTGCCAGAAAAAATGCCCAGAAGTAATGATTTTTGATCAGAACCAACAATGTGAATTAAAGTCTCATCTTCCAGGTCTTTATGCTAACTAAAGCATTTTTGACAGCTTCTCTAGGAGCAGCCTGTGTCCTTACATTGAGCCATCACCTACCTGCAAAATAAAGCACATCCAAAAAATGCTACTGGGCCTGGATTGTTGTACATATGTTTAGTAAGGACAACATGCATCAAGCATCTGAGTGTACAGAAAAGTAAGCAGAATCCAAAGGCAACACCAGCAGAGTCATATGCCAAATCCAACTTAAGCACAAGTGACATGACATGGTGAGGCTGATCATGCAATCTATTTTTTGATAAATTCCTGTATGCATCTGGAGAGGTTGCATCCAAAGAAGAGCTCGGTAAGATATAAAGCACATATTACCTCTACACTCCAGCTGCTTACTGCACTGGTTTCTAGAGCCCAAATAAAAACAACTCCACACCCAACATAAACACATCTGAGGTGAAGATTGTGACCTTTCTCTGGTATGCCTTCTTGTAGTTTTCATCAAGGAGTTCCACTGATCATCTTCTGTTTAGGTTAGCTCAAAAAGTGCCATGTTATCAAAAAATCTCTGGCTGGTTTCCAAACAGCAGCTCACCTAATGATTCAAGGTGGATCCCTCTGTGTTGGTATAAATAAGAATGGTTTTAGTCTTATGTATTGTGATAGTTAATCTGCTGCTATTATGGCAGCTTTTTGTTTAGTGGTTTTATCTGTTCACATTTGAAGGAAATTATTATCGCAGATTATCTGCATCTGAACACTTTTAAATCAATGAAGTTACTGAAGCAAGAAATCTGGGTTGTTGTTAAAGTTATTTGTGTTTTCATAGCTTGAGAAGGAAGAAATTCTCTTGTGAGGGTTTTTCAGTTATATGTAATACAAGAGAGAAAAACTTTTTAAGAGCAATACAAAAATGGAAGGCATTCTAATAAACTGATATGATTCTAGGGTTCGTTAGATGCGTAACCTAATGGTCCCAAATGAATTTGCCTTATGAAAAATGAAATAAATAAATAGGGAAAGCACTTCCCTCATTTCTTTATTGCAGCAAAGAACTGAAGGGCTCATGGCTCTCTGCATTTGACATCCTGCTGTTTGCCAGGACATTTGCAATCAAATCAGACTGACTGAGCAGTTGCCCTGTGACTGAAGTTGCTTTGATGGTGTCAAAACTCAATGCTTTGCTGAATGCTTGCTGTTCTCTGAGCACAATATTGTCCTTGGTCACATGTTGACAAAATTTTCTTGTGCTTCACCATCTCAAGATTGATGAGAGCAGCATTCTGAGTCCTAGGCCACTTCACAGCATTCTGAACGTGGAGTAAAACCTGCGTGTGAGAAGCTGGTGTGAAGGAGTCGCTGCCAATTCCAAATTCTGCTGTGGTTCCTTTCCCTACTGCTCTTTTATGGACACCCTTCCATGGGCATTTCAGAAAATGCTGCCCACCATCCTTAACATGGAGCACTTTGCTTTGACCTGGAAAGTTGTCTTGTACTGATTCTGGCTGCATTTGTGTCTTGTATGATAAACCCACTACCCAAGTTTTCTTGTTGCTTGTCCTCACAAGAGAAATTAGGACCCTGGCCCTGTGTAAGGTTCTTTCCAGAAGCAGGACCTAAGACAGCAAATAAAATGATGTACAACCTCTCCACTCATGGAGTATGGACACTGTTCATGGGGGTGACGGTTGCCAAGACAGCACAGATGGAATACAGCAGTTAGCTTAAGAGATGAGTACCTATGGAATAAAACAGTGAACAGATAGGAAAGAGTTGAGCAGCAGAAGTTCCATTTTGGCTTCTGTATTTTGTGTGGAAAGGCCTTCTGCCTGTCTGTGTGCAGTCTCTCCCTGGAACTGGCTGATGGTGTATGTGAAGCACAGCATCAGGGACCCAAGAATTCCCCTCCTCCTGGAAGTTTGGGTGACAGCTTGGAGGTACTTGGCCAAGGGCAGCCCCGTCCTTTGGTGAACTTTGAGTCAGACTCCCAGATGGTGTTATGGGAATGGCCCATCCCTGCTTCCCTGGGAGATGCTTTTAAACTGAGCAACTACCAGCTGTGCCCTGACATATCACGGGGAAAGTGAAAGCATAGAGTCAAAGCTTGCATCTGGGGATCTCTTTCTGTCTAAAGGGATTCTTTTGTTGATTTCTGTGGATTTAGTTTTGTTTTGGTTTGTTTTTTTTAGTAAGAGAAAATACCAGTTACATTTTCCACAAATTGCAAGGAAAAAATTGCACTCAGCCTATTTTCATATAATGCCAAGCTGGTGTGCTTCCACTTGGAGAAATGATGATCTATTTGACAGCACTATTTATAATATCACCTGATGTTTTCAATCAGCCAGTTTTGCACAAAGGAGGAAACTTTTTCAGAAAAAACCTGGGAATTAAAGCTCTAATTTTTGTCAGACTCCTTACTCAAAGCAAATTCATGTAAAATTGCAATTTTCTGTCTACCTTTTCAGTTGCTGCTGATGTCACATTAGGAACAGAGTTTGTTAGTAGTAGCTTCTCATGAGAAGTAGCTTCTCATAACTTGCATTTCTGTAGTATTTTGGTAAGCTGAATGACCACAGTTGCTGAGAAAGAAGAGCCTTTGTCATTTCTGGACTGAGGAATTGTCAAGCTTAGGTCAGGCAGCCCTGATTTTGCTTCATGGCATGTACATCCTTTTGGGGGTTGACAAATTACTTTTGTGGAGTTAATGAGTTTGGGTTCTAAGTAAAGGCATACTAAATCACCATCCATTCACCGTGTCAAGCCTAAGCTTGACTTCATTCAAATTTACACAAACCAGATAGGCTACAAAAAGTATGTTTTGCTGCTTTTATTGAACAGAAAAACTTTATAGGTTACAGTTAATGTGCAACTCATGTTTCTGGAAAGAAACATGGAAGTGGCAGCAAAGGAAGATACAGGTCTCAGATCAACTAAAAATCCCTGAAGATAAGGAGGTGATTTATAGCAATTCTATTCTCTGGGTGTTAAAGACCCTTAAATCAAAAAAGTCTGGTCATACCTCTCCAGCCCTGGAATGTTTTTCTTTTTTGAGAAAAGGTAATTTTATACCAGGTTATATTTCAGTAAATCATCAAAGATCCCAAGTAATCTTCTAAAGTTTCTCCAAGGCGCTTTTTTTTTTTTTTTTTTTAATTTTATTTTAGTGTGGAAAATTAATTTTTGTTGAGTCAAGTTTTCTTTCTGATGAGTATTGACTTGTGTGGAGAGGAAGATTTATCCCATGCCCATGTTTAGATACAGCTTTATGGCATTTTACTTCACATTCTTAGGATGTACTTTAAAGATGTTTGTGTTCTGTGCTCCTGGGAAATTTTTTATTTCATTTCATCATCCTTATAGAACTTGAACTAAACCAATTCCCAGAGAAAAGAAAACATTATTCAACATAGGATTAGCTGTTCATTTTGGGCATTTCAAATTGCTGCTCTGGAGAGTCATGGATATGTATAATCCGTTCTAGATATCCCAAGGTTGCAGTTTTCTCTCTCAATAAGTGAAGATGAAAAAGACAAAATTATAACTAGGGCATTTATAGAAATAATGGGTCAAACCCCAACAATGACAAAAGAATGAGTGAAATATTAAGTTCCTAATCTGAAGTAGCTGCTGGCTATGTTTGAGGTACTAAGGGAATGTTTCAGGAGTTATATGCTCTAGTCACAGATGAAATTCCAGCCATTTTTGAAGTGGGAATTCCTGTGAGTATTTTGAGTATGCATATTGGGTCTGGCTGGGGTGGAGCTATCCTTTCTTACAGAAGCTTTCCTAGTGCTGTGCTTTGCATTTGTGGCTGTAACTGAGTCAAAAGGACAACAGCATTTTAGTCACTGCTGAACAGCTTTCACACGGCATCGAGGTTGCATCTCCAATCCCATCCACAGTGGGGGTGGGGGACAGGTTGGGACAGGACACAGCTGAGACACCTCACCCAGTGGAAGCAATATCCCATTCTGTGTGAGGTCATCTTAGCAATAAAAGCTAAGAGCTAAGGAGGAGGAGTGGCACACTCAGTGTTATGACATTTGTCTTCTAGTGCAACTGCTCTGTGTGCTGGGACACTGTTTCCTAGGAACTGTCTGGACATCACTTGCTGATTGGAAGTACAGAATACAGCCTTTTGTTTCCCTTTGCTTCCATGTGAGGCCTTTGCTTTTCTGTTATTAAACTTTACATTGACCCAGAAGATTTTTATCTTATTTTTCCTTGTCCAGCTCAGAGGGGAGGTGATAGAGTGGCTTGTAGGTGACCTGGTGGCTAACCAAGGTCAACCTTATCCACTTCATTGTGAAATAGTTTTAGTTTCATCTCAAAGTGTTGCAAAGCATAACTAGGTATGTGAGATGCCTTCAAGTAGTTCCAGATAGGAAGAGAACATAAATCCTTTTTCCTATAAAATTATTCAAATCCTGTATTTAGGAGATCATCCTTCCATTTTCTGTGCTTGAAATGCCTTTCTAAATTGCTAGAATATTTGGCAGAGCAAGAGACCCAGCCTAGAAACTTAAACACTTCTTGTTGCTAGCACAGGTCTTTCATTAAGTTAAATTTAAAATTCCCAAGGGTCCTCATTCCGAAGATGTTTGCCTGCCTCTGTAAAATGAATTTATAAAAATATGGGATCAAAGTAGTATAAAGTGAATGGTTATTTTTCCAAGTTTAAAGTGCATTTTTGGTTACTGAACTAGAAATGAAAATTAACTCTATTAAACCTTTTCATTGGTAGATGAAGCTTCATAAAGTAAGTTTTATATAGGTCACAAATTTCCAGACACTGTGTTATGTTATGCTATGTTACATTATATTTAGAATCAATCCAAGTTTTCAGTCAATTTTAATTTACAAACGCACTAAGTCAGAAAACATTTACACCTTACAAGGTTTGGTTATGTAAGTAAAGAGAATGAAATACCTTATTGTTATATTACTTGAGTTTGGGAAACACATACAATGGGCCCTATAAATATAGACATAATTTATAAAGAAAGTCTAAGATCCAGGTGTTGTTTAGTGAGATTCAGAAAAGCACTTAAAATATTGGTTTATGATCTGTAAGGTTCATTATTATACATAAAAATAATTTACATTATGATATATAAAATTCATATAAGGTATTTCTGAAAAATGTGTATTCTAGAGACGTATCAGAAAATCTTTAGTTCTTTGCTGTGTGCTGTGCCTTTTTAGCTAACACACGGGAACTAAAAAGTTCTAATCTGAGGTGGAAAATTTTTCAAACTTTCAGAAAATTACATGTACCTCCATCTTGGGATGACTCATTGAAAGAGGTAGGCTGCCAGTCTTTCAACTGTTGTTATTGTGATTTAATAACATTAGGATAACTAGATGTGGCATTTTTAGATGAATAGGCAATATAAATCAGGAAGACTAATTATTATATTTAATTAATATAAGCAATTTAAAAAAGGAAGCAATAACTTAATGCAGCAGTAACTGAATATCAGTGTATAGGAAATTGATTTTTACTTATTTTCATATTTCATTAAGTATATATGATTTGGGTGGAAGAGGAGAGGTATTTCAAATTCCAGCAGCTGAATCTATCTGAATAATATTTTTCAAGCACACTTGGTGGAGAGCAGATCCCTGCAAAGTAGTTTACAGAAAGGGGAGGCTTCTGCTGCTGCTGTGGCATAGACGCTTCCCCAGCACCACTGTGAGGAAAAATCGGGCAATAATTTACTGCATTGGTTATTACACTGGACCAGGCCCAGGCTTAGTTCTGCCTGCCTGGCATGTCTCCTCAGTTGTCTCCTGGCACTTCCCAACAGAAAATACTCCATCAAAACCAGATCTGACAGAAATTTGCCCACATGCTTCTCAAAAAATACCTCATCATCTCCCCCCACAACCTATTCCAGTGCTGGACCTCTTGTGCCTTTCTTGCCCCATCTCCTGAGTTTCTGGTGTAAACCTGTTATGCATGATTCTTTATCCAGTCAATCTGGAGAAGAATTTTCCACAAAGAAACTCAAAGGGTCAAGAAATGCAGCACTAAGGTGTGAGTTAAGAAAGACAAACATGAATTTGTAGAAATGATTCAGGAAGAAAATGAAGTGCTCTTCTGTTTTTAAAGGTATTATTCCATTTTGGTGTAATAGGCTGGTTAATGATCTCTTCTGAACAAAGGTAATGTGATACTGAAGTATGTTAATGTCACTGCACCAATAAGACATGAGATCCTAAAGACAATAAGACAAAATCAAAGTGAATGAAATGCTGGGTGCTCTCCTGTCTCCCCAAATACAACAATCAGAGCACACCACCACAGAATTTGACTTCTGGCTCCTGAAAAACAGATAATAAATGCATTTCCCCAAAACAGTGCTTTGGAGTTGTCCACTTTCTGTGATTCTTGTAGATCTAGTTTCAATTGGATGTATTTAAGTGCTGCAGAAATAGAAAAGATAGTTGGTGAGAAGACTCAGCAATGACAATTGATTACTCAGCTTTTTAGTCCCTGAAACAGAATTTCAAAGGCAGCTCTTCCCTCCCCATCTTCCCTTACTCCCTTCAGAAAGAGGCCTGGTGTGTCTAATAGGATATCATACTTGGAAAGAGATTAGTTAGAGCAGATTCAAATCTAATTTTCTTTATAAGTCACTTAGTAATTTGTCTCAAACAATGGAAGACACAAGATTGTAATTAAGGCTTCCAGCTCATGGCAAGATAAAATGCACACCATGACAGCAAAGCAAGGGGTTGAACAGTGTAGCATGTCATAAAGTTATCACCTCAGAGGGAGACTATTGTTCCCTTCTGAGCCTGGGAGCTGTTCTCTAATTGACAAGGAAATTAGGAACAGATAACGATTTTAGAGGCAAATCTGCCTTTCTTCTGGAAATGTCAAATTTATCTCAGGTAACAGCATCAACTTAGCAGAAGGGAACACAGGTAAACAAAGAATTGCAGCTTGAGGTGTGACCACGTAACCAAGCAGTGACCCCCTGGCTCACACCAAGACCAAGCAAACCAAAAAGCAGGGTATAAATATGTTTTTTACTCCTTTAAGACTACTTGGAGGTAGTCTCCAGATTGAGAAAGCAGGATTTGACTGCATATCCAGGTGACTGGCAGTCTGGCTCCAGCAGTTGTCTCTGTGCATGCAGAGACCAGTGATACAGCCTGGATGCAGTCCTAGACAGTCACAGGAGAGAATCTGTGTAGGGCAGGGTGCCCCTCCATCACCTTGCACCATCACATTTGTACTAGCCTCTGGCAAGGCATGTGTCTGGGCTGACAGAAGCCATGGGATTTCCCAGCCCAGCCATTTCCCAAGATTATAAAACCAGTCTGTGCACCCAAGTTGTGGAAGCTTTGGCTTTTTACCTCCTGCAGAGAAGAAAGGCTATTTACTTCCTTAGCAGAGGGACTCAGTAAGTCCAGCAATTCTTGAGACGTCTGAGAGACAGAAATCTCTGTAAATGCATTAGGTTTCCCATCTAATTTCACTCCATTAAAGGGTTTATCTGAGAGGGCAGAACCTTTCTTGATGGAAATCGCAGAGTGGAGCTGAGTGAGTATGTCTTAGCTGTCAGGTGCACATACCAACCAACATGCTACAGCTTATTTAGAAATGAGGTTAATTCAGACTGCAGCTTCTCATGGCAAAGCAATGTGTTGCAAAACTCTTTTGAAATATTCTTGCCCTATTCTTCCATCTGTCATCCCTCTCCCAGACCTTCTCCCTGTCCTCATCCCTATGTACTCACTTTCCAGCTCTGCTTCCTGTGGCTACACTGCAAACTGGACCTATTGATTTTGATTTGAAATAACCTATCTTTCCTTTAATGACTTTCTTTAATTTATGGCTTATTTTTGAGCTGGGTAATTTCCTGAGTCACAAGCCACACAAACAGCTATTCTGGTCCTGCAAAAGAGCAATGGCACAGAGCAGCAGGTAGGAGTGAGCTCTAGGGCATGAGTATCTTAAAACTCCTGGATACCTCATCTTGTGAAACCTTAGCTCAAGTCTTTCTTATTAAAGTTGCTCTTCTGGGCATAAACTAAGTACAGATTATCAAGCAGTATAAAAGCACATAAAAATTATACTCTTGTCTACTGTTTTGGAAACTCCCTGGATGATGATGGATTTCCAGGCTTGATTTACAAAGATTAGAATTGCTGGTTGAAAAGAGGGAGAGCACTCCCTATACATCACATCTGCAAATGGGAAATATGCAGTCCAATCCTCAAAAGCAGCAGCAGCAGCAGCAAACAAATCTGTAATGCTGTAAGTCAAAAAGCAACGTAGAAAATAGTCTTTTCTTCTTTTGGCATTGCTGGGGATACAGTCTTGTATTTTCCTAGACTTTCTTGGAATTACATGTTTGTTTCAGAAGAAAGGGAAGCTTGTGGTTGGGATTCAGTTCAAAACCAAGTTATCTGAACTATAGTTTCTACAAGTAGGCATTGGCCATGAGTTTAAGTTCCTGTGACAGTCAGTGCAGTCATTCGTGCCTGTAGAGCAGTTCACCTCAGGTCCAGAGCAGCTGCCAGGGTGGGACTCAGTTTCCTGAGCACAGGCTTCCTGTGGTGCTTGTGATGCCCAGGAGATCTGCCCAGGGCAGGCAGATAGAGTGGGCACAGGAGACCTCCACTCTTTTTTGGCAGCAACTGAAGACATGAAAGATAATTCACAGCATCTAAAATTACACCGGACACCTCTATTTAGGCTACTGAATCTTACTGTAGCAGCTAGTCAGGTAAATAACTTTACAATTTCAGTATCTGGTTGATAGCTTCTGTCCAAAAGCTTTAGTAGGGTCTCACATGGTCATGTTTGAACCCCTGTACATAGATGTATAAATTTAAATGTCTGAATCCCATTCTATTTGTCAAATCGAGCAAACAACAAGCTGCTTATTTTTAGAAAAAATCAAATGTGGTTCAATATGAATAATTTTTATATTTTTGGGAGCTCTGCTGATAAACTGAGAAATCAACCCATTGTGGCATCTCTGAGAATGGACAGATTTGGCAGTGTCTCTCTGCAGTTCTGGTCCCAAACACTGACTTCTTGGACTTTGGCACTTACACAGGGAACCATGTGAGACTCAGCTTTTATTTTGTGCATCTAGCTGGAATGAATAATAAATGGCAAGTGGTCAAAACCAGCAAATATTCATGCTCACATGAACGCCTGTGGTCTTACGTTCCTCCACAGATCTTCCTGAACAAAACCTCTTTGCCTATATGAATGGATAAGGAGAAAGGTTGAAGGAAAAAGCTTCCCTAATCTGTTCAGACAACACACAGCCACTGCAAGATGTTATATTTAATTGTATATTTTAATGTTTCAGCATTTCACCTAGAAATAATGAAATCATCCAAAGTCTGAATATCCAGTTTTTAATATGAAAATCATTTTCCCATGCTGTGTAAGAGTAGCTAAAAACCTCCTAGCACAGGGCGCATTCCCCTTATAACAGCTAAGGAGGGAAAAAATGAAACAATAATAAGTGTTCTGAGGAAATTTTCTAAATTTGATAAAAATAGTATTCCACTATCATTTATTTCACTTTCTTTGTTTGTCAC
Organism: Phylloscopus whistleri; assembly: GCA_017589585.1. Lineage (NCBI taxonomy): Eukaryota > Metazoa > Chordata > Aves > Passeriformes > Phylloscopidae > Phylloscopus > Phylloscopus whistleri. The sequence goes on along the minus strand of JADMLD010001485.1, from coordinate 4,707,885 downwards.
TACTTAGTGACAGAATAATTCAAGAACCTTTTTTGAAGGTGCAGCCCCAGGAAAGTATTTATGTCAAAGCACTGTGACTTATTCCTTTAGCTGATTGAGACTGACTAGAGGAAATGTGTTCAAAGCATGATGAAGCACTGGATGTCTAGTCATAAGTAAAATAAATGATGGTGACACTTATATGCTGGGCATTAGCATGGGCATTAGTGTGGAATTCCTCCTGTTTAAATCTGTTATTTTTTTAAAGCAGATGCTACTTTATTCCCTTGACTTTTTTTTTTTTAATTTATCTGGAAATTAGTTATTCTGTTGCTTATATTTCATTTTGACAATGACAGGTTTTGATGGCTAAAGTGAATATTTTCTTGAAGCTTGAATTTACATCTGATACACTAGAAGAGAAAGTAGAAAAGGGCTACTGGTCTACTCACAGAAAAACTGTTGGCAAAAGCAATGAATGCTGATTTGTCTTCCCTTCTAATATTGATCAAAGTTGCCAATAAAGAGGTGCTTTATTTCACTGCTCTTAGAATTTGAGCTTCTCCCCATCCTCCTCGACTCATCTGATTTCCTTTAATCTATCTTTAGCCTCAGACAATGTTTCTGGTTTGGAGAAGAAAAGCCCGTTCAGTATTGCACTTCCAATCGGGGAACTTGAGTCCTCAGACACCCTAATCAAACTGATATTTCAGGGCAGGCCAGAAGTGAAGAAAGAGGAAAGAAATAAATCACTCCAGAGCAGAGGAAATTACCAGCGCAACGCAGAAGTACTTGAAGCAAAAGAAATACATTTTCTTTTGATCTATTATTGTTGCTATGTAGTCCCTGAATAAAATGAGTAGATTAATTGGAAAATAGCCTATAGCCAATTCACAGATAATGAACTAATTATGGAATCTTTAAACAACAAATCCTTGCAGATCAGATGACTGCAGGGCTTACTGAGGCACGGCTCCCAATAGATAAATCTTGTTTGCAGTAAACTGATGGTCTTCTCAAGCTGCCACATGGCTTTTGTGTAGCCTGCAGATTTTAAAACTAGTTAAATGTTTGCTATTAAAAAAAAAAGTGCATTCTTTAGTACTGCTTGAAGTGGCTTGAGCAGAAATGGAAATGAGAAAGAGGTTTGTGTGGCCAACTGCCTTGCGGAGCCGGCATGCTCCTGCCATCTCTGAAGGGTGCAGGGGGGGCACATTCACCATTACCACTCATTTCCACAAGTCCCACAGCCCCATGAGCCCCAGTCAGCCCACAGGGCATCTTTTGCAGGAGGTGTGGAGAAGTGGAGTACCACCACGCTGGCCACTGCCAGGCATGCAGAGGGCATGGCACCAGTCAGCACTGCATCTTCTCATCTGTCTGAGCCTGGGGGATTGGCAGGAAAAGAAATAAACTCTGCCACAGGCAATGACAGTGAGAGTAGCATTTGTAAGGCCAGAACAGGCCATTAGCTCAGCATATATTATTGAATTTTAGGCAATTATTCTTATCTTGAGAGTGGCGATTTCCACCTTACTAACATACAGCTGCAATGCTTCCTTAGCTTATTCACATTATCAGGAGTGCTCCAATTCCCTATTAAATTCTCAGAGCTCTTAAAATCTGATTTCTGGTGTAAGTATTTTATGGAAAGTGAGTCTTGATGTTAGACTCCAATGCTTATTTAAAAATTGCTGATTCTTTAGCTCTACCAACTTTTGAAACCCACACACAGAACTATTGCTGGACAAAGATTAAGAGAATTCATTAAAAAATATTGAACCAATAATTCACTGACATTTCTTGCTGTATTTGCCTAGCTCTATTAGTTCCTAAATCTTTAAGACCTTTTTAAACATGTGGAGTGAGACTGAGAAAATAAAATGAATCTGTTCTAATGGAGACATTTGTCACCGAGGCAGATCAGCAAGCCTGAATTTAGAGAACAGATACTGGGAAATTGAAGACATTGCTGAAAAAAAGTTAAAGACTATGATCACGAGAATTCATAAACTTAACCAGTGAAGAGCAGTGGATGGCCCAACTCCGTTTGTCTGTGCAGTGAGCTGGAGCAATGATGATAGCTGAAGTGCTGGCAGTCTGAAATACCAAAATGCTGAACATCAGGAGTAGTTCTTTCCTGAATAAATGCCATGAGAATGGCTCAAAACCCATGTGGCTTCTCAAAATACTCATCAATTACCTATCCTGAGGTAACTGTATGTGAGTCAAGCATTCCCTGACCTTCAAACTTCAATAGATACTTGGAAAAAAACAGAAAAGAAATTGTATATTCGGACATGGTGTACCTGAATGATGAAGGACAAATTTTCTGTTGGTGCAAATGAGACAGTGTTGCTGATTATTTTATGTGATACATAAATTTTTAGGCTTCATTTATTTACAGCATAAATTGTATCTAGAATATGTGTTTCTAAACCATGCTATCTCACTTTGTCAGAATATGGAATATATATAAAATGTAAATTAGTACTTAATACTTATGTGTACTTCTAGATATAGATAAGACACCTTTCTCCTCTGCTTCATATCTCTGTGTCTATTTCCTGTTTTTACTGTCAGTCTTTTCAAGAGTATATGAAACAATATCCCAGGGAGGTTGAGGAATCTGTACTAACACCTGCTTTTGAGGTGGAGTACCTCCCATTTAATAAATTAGCAGCTTCTCTATAATGAAATATTTTTCATACCATAGGAAAATAATTTCTAGTAGTGTACAAATGGTTCATTGCAGAGCTATAACAAAGTGACATGTTTTCATTCTAATGACAAAAATGGTATGCAAATAATATAGTATTACTGGGTATACAGAATAGCACTATTTGGGAAATATTAATTCACAGAGCCAAATGCTCCTGCTTTCACTAGTAGAGGACAGCAGCAATATATATTCATAGCCGTACTCAGAATTGCTGGCATTCAGCTGCTGCCATCAGCATTGGAAGATAAGTGTTTTTTTCTTTAAGCTGATAATTTTTACATTTGAAGGAGCAGAAGTGACAAAAATCAGGACTGTATTTATAGGATGGGAAAGGAACCCAAAAATGTGGCCATTAATAGTGTGCATACACTGTCATATTGCTCTAGAGATGGCAGACTCAGATGAATAGGCACATTTAAGTCTTAAATTAAACAGGCAATAGGATAAAATTTTCATGAGGAAAGGTGATAAGAGGAGGAAAAACAGGTGACAAACCTCTCAGTAGTTAATTTTGAAACAAATATAAGGGTACATGGAAACTGGGATTATAAATGGTAAGAGGAAGCATGTCAAGTCCAGTTTGTTAAGTAAGAAATGAGAAAAAATGATAACAAGATAAAAGCCTGCAAGGAACCATAATTTCTAATTCAGGATTGTGCAAGTTGTGTTATTTACTGATTAAGACTAATAGTATTTTTTAAATTATCATTTATTTCCATATGAATGCACCCAAAAAATAGTGCTTTCCCAGAACTAGAGAAGCTCTTGTTCTCTACGTGACCAAAAATGACACTCATCATCCACTTGAAAATAGGAACAGAGACACAGGAGGTGTAATGACAAACCCTCATTTTGGGAACTTCACCCACAGAGTTTCTTCACTTGGCTTGAGAAAAGATGTGCTTCACTGCACATCTTTTAGTGGCCTAAATGGTGATAAACAGGTCTACACAGAGGGGAGAGAGACCCAGAGCAGTCCCCATCTTTCTTCCTTCTCCATACTCTTTGCTGAAGCACCCTCCTAGCTCAGTCCTTGAAAGTTTTCATTCTTTAGTAAAGGACCCCATATTTTCTTCCACCTAATAATCTATTCACCATGCCTTTAAATCTATGATGAAACACAAAAAATACATAGAAATGGCTTTTTTTTTTTTTCAGATCTGATGGAAAATGGATCTATTCCAGCTCTGTCAAATGAACATAAAAAAGATAGGAAGAAGAAACAGCAGTGATGAGAGTTGAAAATGTGATATTCTGGGAGACAAGACACAGCAGCCATCCTGGCTCTCTGCTGGTCCTGGGCACTTGCTGCTGCAGCTGACTGGACAGTTGGATAAGTAGGATATTTGGGAAATGTCATGTAAGCTTTTTCCTTAATAAGCATAAAAAGTGTCTTTACCTTTCTCTCAAAGGTTACATTTGATGAGCTAAAATACCCTTCAAACACAGAGCAGTAGCTATTTCTCAGCTCTTATTTCCTCCCAACTTTCATATGTCTTTTGAGAATAAAGTATTATATTTTTTCTAGAACAGTAGAAACTTTGCAATGGAGAAATGCCATTTAGACAATCATATCTCTATGCCCAGAACATAGCCTGTGTCCTTTCTTTCAACTTGCTGTACATTAGTTCAGAAGCTCATCTTACTGTCTTTTCAAAGAAGTGAATACCTTTATTTCAGTCAGTCACTTTCAGCTTATTCCACATCTCCTCTGATGTATATGAAAAATTGATTAGTTTACTTTAGACTATGGGTTAGATTAATGGATGTCAGTTCTTGGAATTTCATACTGTAAAACTGAATTTTCTCTTAGTAATACATTCTCCTGTAACATGTTTGATCAACTTCTAGGACAGGGTATGTACATTCACTTGAAGCTACTTAACCTTCACAGTGCTGGGAAGAAAACTACAAAGGCCATGTTTACCTATTTAATAGAATATTTTACCCTCTGAAGTCAACTGTTAACAGGTGAGCAAAAGTCTGTGGATATTGCCTATTTAGACTTCAGTACAGCACATGCCCAGGTGGCCAAGAAGGTGCTGATACCTGGGCTGTATCAGCAATAGTGTGGCCAGCAGGACAAGGGCCACTGTCCCCTCTGTACTCGGCACTGGTGAGGCCACACCTCGAGTGCTGTGTCCAGTTCTGAGCCCCACAGTGCAGGAAAGACTGGTACTGGAGGGAGTCCAGAGAAGGGCAATGGAGCTGGGGAAGGGTCTGGAGCACAAGTCCTGTGAGGAGCAGCTGAGGGAGCTGGGGATGTTTAGCTTTGAGAAAAGGAAGCTCAGGGATGACCTTATCACCCTCTACAACTCCCTGAAAGGAGGCAGTAGCCAGGTGAGGGTCTGTCTCTTTATCATGTCTCAAGTTCAATTGACAAGAGGAATTGGGCTCAGGTTGTGCCAGGGGGGTTCAGATCAGAGGTTAGAATTTATTTTTTTTCACTGAAAGAATGGTTAGGCATTGGAATAAATTACCCAGGGAAGTGGTTAATTCGCTGTCCCCAGAAGTGTTCAAGAGGTGTCTGGTTATGGCACTTGGGGATATGATTGAGAGGTGATTATGGTGGTGCCAGGTTCATAGTTGAACTAGATGATCTTGGAGGTGTCTCCTAGCTTTGATGATTCTGTGTTTTGGTGATGCTGTGTTTTTCAGAAAGTCCAATTTTTATTAATTGACTATGAATGGATACCAATGTCTATACGGAGATATCTGTGTGGAAAAAATCTACATTAGGCAGATAGATCTTGTCTTGGTGCCTAAATATGTGAGAGCAATTTTTTCCTGTTCTGATAATCTTGGAAGCATTTAAGATTACTTGTGGCCTTTCACTACAGGAAGGTGTTTATAAGAAAGACAGACTTTTTTACCAAATCCCATAGTGATAGAACATGGGACAATAGTTTTAAACTCAGGGAGGGTAGGTTTAAATTGGATATAAGGAAGAATTGTTTTTACAGTGAAAGGGGTCAGACACTGTAACAGGTTGCCCAGAGAATTTGTGGATGCTCCATCTCTGGAAGTATTCAATGCCAGGTTGAATGGGGCTCTGGGCAACCTAATTTAGTGGAAGGTTCCCTGCCCATGGCAGGGGGGTTAAACTAGAAGATCTTTAAAGGCCTTTTTCAACCCAAACCATTCTATGGTTCCATGATCATGTGATTGCTTCACTTTGTCCTGTAGGTTTGTCCAGATCCCTAGGAAGACATGGTAGTTCTTATGTAGAGGTGCCAGGTTGGGGTAGAAAACTGAGCTCTCTTGGAAGGGATAAGAGGATTTGCTGACACAGTATCTCCTGAAACAGACCTTTCTCCAGCTGAACATCTTGAAAGGTCACTGCTTGCACACCACCCTCTGCTAGGAAACACCTTCCAGGATAAAGTGACTCTGCCTCCTCTTCTGAAGCCTGGCCACATGTAAGATTAGTGGGGTTTGTGACAGGAAGGCCAGGGGCAAGCTGGAGGAGGCCTAGAACCCAGTGGGGAGCAGGAATAGGTTTTTGGGAAGGTGTCTGACCCCTGCATGTTTCCATCTGAACAGTCTTACTCATCTGCACAAACCATAGTCCCTCTTACTCCAGTGATGAGAGGCAGTGATCCCAGCTGTGCTGATGTGACATTTCCCAGGCAGCTCAGACCAGGCACGGTGTCCAGCAGTTGTGGGTACCAAAGCAGTCTCCAGCATTTCCATGGGTGGTCATGTTGGAGTTCAGATGCCTACATTACTCGTAGGTGCCTATGCAAGTTTCTGGCCTTTAGTGCATTATTGCCCCTGGAGACAGCAAACCCAAGGCAGGTAAACTGCACAGTTCAGGAAGGAAAGGCTGAACTTTTCAGGCAGGAGTCTGAATGGCTTCAGAGATTTTGGCTGTTATCTAAGAAAAAAAAAAAAAAAGAAAAAGGAAATACACCAATAGTCCCCATACAGAATATGAGTACAATTAGGAAAATCTTGCAATACAGTGTATGGTTAAATAAATGAGGTATTCTGTCATTGTGAGGACGCTTCTCTGTTTTAAGTACTTAGTAGTAAAAGTTGTGTATGAGGAATAAGAATGCTAATGCTACCTATTCATCCATGCCCTTTTCAATTTGTAGCAGATTGTTATAGTTATAGACACAAAATATTAATAAATCTGTTTCAGAAGGTAAAATTTTCATATGTGTTCATCTGAGAGCTTTTAATAGTTCAGTAAATGAAATCTGAAACACCTCTCTGAGGTATATTTAATATGATTCCACATATGAGCCACGGAATAAATTTAATATAATTGTCAAATTCTGAATAAAGTTTTAAAATGATTTATTGGAGGCACATGGAATTATATGGAAGATCTTATGCAGAAAATAAAATTACGAAGTGTTAATGAAATAGGCATTTAAAACTGAAGTTGTAGTGTATAATTTATTCCATTATTGAGGTATAAAATTACTTTTGTGCAATAAACCGGGATAAAGGTAAAGTAAATGATTATGAGGATGACAAGCATGGAAAGCAAATTAGTAAGCATTGTTATGGTGTGGAATCAAATGGATGCAAATGTAGCTGTATAGTTACAATAACAAAATTTTCACTGAAGTACCATATAAAAAAACTTATCAAAAGAGTAAGGTTGCATCTGCCACTGTAGGCATTTTTGAGATTTAAATTTTTTCCTGCCACAAACCACAATAAAATAAAGTCTGAACACTTTCATGAAAATAATCCAGTTTTTTATTGCAAATAATTTCAATAAGAACTCAGTTTCAATAATTTAATTTCTGTTGCTTTAGATTAATGTTGGAATCTCTTTTGAATCAGGAGATACTTCTCAGCCAAATTGTATTGTATTAGCATGCTTAAAATGACAATCATTTTTAAACTGTTAATTCATTTAAATGAAGTAGAATTACCATATCTGAAAAAATCCTGAGGAGAACTGCTTAAAACCTTGCTCAAAGCGAAGACATATGAGTGTAAGGATACTGAGAAACAATCTTGCAATTGCAATATTTCCTACTGGTTCAGCCTACCAATCTGCTGAATTAGGCTACTGCTCTCTCTTAATGAAAAGCTAAGAGAAAATACAACAGAGCCACTGGAATGAAATTTTTGATACACATTCAAAATGCTAAATTGATAAGATTGAGAAATAATGCCGTATTCTACAGGAGTTAGGATATGGAGCAGTAAATAATTCTCTGCCTGCACTATAGAAAATTGATTAGCCATTTTGGCCACCACACCACTCTTCCTTGACAGTCACTTCATCATTTTCACTGATTCTTCTGGGTGGATTCAAGTGAACAGGGTGTTGAGACTTCCTAACTCATCTTTCAGCCAGGAAGCATTCTGTTCCAGAGGATTTCAGAGCCAAACCCTTGAGACCACAACTGACGTCTTGTCAGTACAGCTGAGGCAGAGAACACAACCTCTGAGGGGAAAAAAGAAGCCTGAAAAGGTAGAGTAAAATCAAACACACAGTAGAAGAGATAGCTAATAATAATAAAAGTAAAGACTTATTCAGGAAAAGAAACAGACAGCAGACATGATTATGACAGAAGATTTTAAAATAATGTGATTAAAAGGAGGCAGAAAAGACAGATGGGAGTGACCAGAGATAAATTAAAATAAGTGAGAACCTAATTAGTCAAAGTTATTAGTCATGTCTTCAATCTTTTTGGAGACAAAGAAGTATTAAAATGGTAAAAAGGAAAAAAATCCCATACCTTTCCATTCTAAGAACTGCAGGTTTTTCTGCAAGGAAGCAAAGTAAAGGACTTAAGAAAAGTGGGAGATGACAGAAGAGAAAGGAACCCAAAGAAGGAAGAGACACTGAAAGAATAAAAGGCAAAATGTGCCAAACTTTAGGACAGAGGCATTCAATATAATTTATTCATATTCATTTCAGCCTGTGATTTAGGGGTTGTCAGGAGGTGACTTACTACAAGCAAGGCCTCTCACAGCCAGGGGATTTGCTGTCAAATTCACATCCTCAAGCAAAACTGTGCTGTCAAGGCTATATTTTAATTTAAAGAAAAATTACATTACACTCCTTTCACAGTGCAAAACAGAACTAACATGGACCCAAGAGATTGTCAAAGTAGAGTTGCCTTGTTTTGTTTGCAAAATGGCCCGATAAAAATGCTCTAAAATTCAAGTTGCTCCACTTAATATTGTCATGGAAAGTATATTTCAAAGTTTGGAATTCTGATTGAAATTATTTGTAACTGCATTTCCATGTAATATATTTATTGGCTTTCCAGTACAAATATGTAATCGCCCCTCAATTACTGCCAGATAAAACTATCTAGCAATACAATATTTCTGAATCAACCTGAAAGTGAAATAAGTGAATCTGAAATGTATAGAATTTCACAGGAAAACAAGTGGCATGGGAAAATCTATGGCAACATATATTATTGGAAAATTAATTTCAATTAAAAATGACCAAGATACAAAATGAAGCAACATGATAATCAACTTTCTTAAAGTATCTGAACCCAACACTATTCTGCAGCTCTTCAACATGCAGAAGTCAGGGGCTTCTCTGCACATTTTAACGAGGAGGGGGATGTTTCAGAGACTTTTTTTTTTAACATTAAACATCTCAAATGACTCAGGTTTCCCTTAATGATCAAGAGAATGAAATAAACTCTTCAGCAGATATTTTCAGTTTCACAGCAAGCTGGTGGGATTTTTTTGTGGGTAGGTGAGTGTACTGGTCAGACGTACTGAGGATATTAGCAATGTAGGACTGGATGCATTCTGGAGAAGAGCCACAAGTGCAATCCACACCTTGAAGAAGAGTTTTTTTCTCATACTCTGATCATACTCATATCACTGAGGGAGAACAGCTAAATGTTAATGGTCACTTTAGCTGGCTGGTGAAAGGCAGATGGTAACCAGTGGTTGGAAGCATCAGTCAGACAGAACTGAATTAAAGAACAGCTGTAACAAGATCTGACAGTGAGAGCAAACTCCCCAAAAGAGAAGTACTGAGTTGTCTGGATATCTGTATGTCTACAAGGCCCAAAGAAATCAGAATATAGGGTTTAAGTGGCTAAATGTTCTTAGATTTGGTTTGTGGGTATCTGGGTAAAATGTAATGTCTTTTGAGATACAGAAGGTCAGACTTCAATATCCTGTAATCTCTAAACCTTTTCTTCAGAAGCACAGAAATTATTTAAACTATGTAAGTACCATGGTTATATAGAGGGGACTGGAACCAAACCTGCTGTTCAGCTTTTGTTAAAAAACCGTAATTTTGTTAAATGTTTATATCACTTTGAAATGTGCATATGAATGTTTAGGATGCTATAGAGAATGAGGATCCAAGATTCCAAGAAATACATTTCATTTCTGCACTTTAGAGATGACAGCACATTTGCCAGTTTTAACTTGCTCAGGAAAATTCTCAGATATTTGAGAATTTTCTGAGTGTGAGCACTGTTTGCAAGACTGAGAGCAGAACCCAGGGAGCTCTGCACTCCTGTACATACTTTATACCTAGAATCATGGAAATGTGTAAGTTGGAAAATGCCTCTATGATCAAGTCCAACCCTCAACCCAGAACTGCCAAGTCCACCTACAAAACCGTATTCCTAAGTGCCACATCTACATGACTTTTAAATACCTCCAGGGGCAGTGACCCCATCACTTCCCTGAGCACCCTGTTCCAGTGCTTGATGACATTTTCCATGAAAATTTTTCCTATTATCCAATGCAATCCTCCCCTGGTGCAACTGGATGACGTTTTGTCTTGTCCTGTTTCTTGTTTGGGAGAAAAGACTGACCTCTTTCTCACTATAGTCTCCTTTCAGGTAGTATTTTTCTTTCCTAGCAGGCCTTAAATGTGAAAACTTTGCTAAAAGTAGAAAGTTAATATGGCTGAAGGTGATTTTGAAACACTTTACGTGAACGTGAGACTTTCCCTTTTTTACTTCCTCTGTTAATATTTGGCGTATCTCAATAAAATAGTTGCCTTCTGAGTGATCATTGCCTACTATTTTTGAAACTGCAAGGTACACTATAGTAATGCAATTACCCTGGAGAATGCTATTATTTGGAAGTCTCATTCACACTCACTCAAATGAAATATACTTTTGTAAACCCCATATTCAAGATCTGTGCCATTTGAACCTTACGTCACCACCCACATTTCTTCACGTTTACCAGAACACTTTTAGCAAGAAAATGCTCTACTGTGCTTCTAAAGTTGCTCAAATTTGTTCACCTATCTCTGTTTCATGGTAATAAATTGGAATACATCCTTTAAAAGGAAAAGAGAAACACTCACCACTCTGTACTTTAAAATATGAAACACAAAAATCTTAACTGCAACACATATTTTCATTCAAATCAGGTGGAAATTTTCCATGGTGGGCAAGTAGGTTCCTAATGAGTTTGGTTATCAAGGTTTTGGTTATGTGCTTGAAATTAGAATGGGACAAAAGCAAGCCCTTTCTTCTGTGCTTAGGAGAGGCTTTATCATTTGAATGATAGGTTCAGGTGGCTGACCAGGCTGCTGACTGTAGCAGTGCTGAACTGGTATTTAATGGTAATAATAAATGACAAATCAAAAAAGGCAACGCTGAAATTTGATGCAACTCACTGATAAGTTTATCAAGCCAGGTGAATTTTATTCAGCTCCTTTAATGCAAGGCAGCTGTCAGCATTGATTATTGACATACCCTTCACAATGCCAGTCGTTAGCAAGAAAGTGAAGTGAAGAAATCTTCACAAACTAGACAGCACCATGCAGACTTCACTTGTGCTGAGCATGTTTTATTTTATTATAATGTCCCTCTTTCTCCTGCTTCTCTTTCTCTTGTCCCGTTTTAGATTATCTTAGGGATCTCCTTTCCACCTGCAAACTTTTAGGGGAAGAACCCATGAAGTTCTTTGCTTCTTACTGCTTGCACTTTATTTCTGGGAGGTTCTGTGGGAAGCTGCATGTCTCTTCATTTTCAACCACCATTCCAATGTTTTCCATAGAGTATTCCCTTACGAAACCAAATCATGATATCCATGTTTTTTTTACTTTGAATGGAGTTAGAGACAAAAAGGCCCCAGCAGAGAGCAGGCAAATTGCTGACCCACTGTAGGATCTGGGACTTGCAGGACAATCTTTAGTGCAACATACTGGCTTGAGGTAATACATTCCTTGAAAATAGTCATTGACCTACCTGCAACAGTAGGACAATACATACCTTCAATAGGATGTTTTGCAACAATTTGTGTTAGCAACAACTGTGATATCTAACTGAGAGGCTGTCTTCTCTTTGCTGAGCTCTGGTGGCCTCTCCTCCAAAGCATTATATCTTTCTTTTAGCATACAAAATATGGTGCCCTGTGGCAGCTGCTCTTCCAAAGGTTTCAGCAAAGAATTATTCTGCAATGTACATTTGGATTGCTTGTGGGTTAGCAGCTGGTTAATGTATTCCCTTCTGAGCTTGTTTTTGTGTGTTTTTGAGAAGGTCAGCGTCCTACCTTACCTAATGGCAAAGACATCAGTAGTCTTGTCAAAGAAAATCACACAGTTGCTAAAATCTAAAATACATATGGAACGGTGACTTTACGTGAAAGGCCACATATTGGTTTGAGTAGAATGTCAGTAGAGGACAGATGACATGACTTAAAATATTATGTCTGCCTGCTCTGAAAATCTGATTTTCTAAAAAAAGGTTTCTGCCCTTTGAGAGCAGAATTCACGCAGATCTTTGCAGCATGGTAGGGTTGAGTTACAGCACCATTATCACTCATCAATTACTTCTTAGAGGTCCATTTTTCACATGACACACTTAGTTTGAAATGTGTGGCCACCTTTTCACTTGGTTAGATTTTATGGCTTATGAGGTAACTGTTCAAAGGCAGTGGCTGAAGTCCAAGGAGAAGTTTCTTCATGGTAGAAGAAAAGTTGGTTGTAGTCTACCAACCACTTGTGTAGAAGATACAAATCATTTCAGTTCATCTTACAATCTGAGGTTTTGCAAGTGTCTTCCCTGAACTGGAGGATAAGCAGATGATAAATCTTAACCTTTGAACCATGGACAAGGACCTAGTGAGTGAATTTATTGCCTTTACTTAGATTTCTGATATTTTTTTCCCAAGGAACTTTGTATTTACTCATTATTTCCCACCAATAACAAAAGATAATTGGTTGAGATACAGGGTAGAACTAGATACAATTTCTTTTTTAAATTGATTTTTGGATGTTTTCCTCTTTTAAGAAGGGATTTTTTTGTTTGTTTGTTTTTGTTTTGTTTTTGCTTTGTTTTTTGCTTGTGTCAGGTGTGTAACATTAGAGAAATATTTTTGTTTGTAAAGAATTTGCATGTCCTGGGAAGGTATTTGAACAAATGGAGACTCTGGGAGTGAGAAACCTGAGTCTCCCCAATTGTTATAAAACACTGAATGCCATGGGACAGAATGTCCCTGGTGTCTCACTCCCTGAAAGCAATTAGGGTACTCCAGTGGGATAAGAGAATGCCATATTTTTCCTATGGGAGGAATTTTGTTCTCTTCTGATTCAAAAATGAGAAACACCTTTCCATGTTATTTTTCTATACTATTTGGCTTTAGTGCATGATAAAGTATTTATGAACCATTTGCTTGTCCAGGATATATCTATTTCTCCCTAAAGTACTTCAGACATTTCTGAAAGAAGTAATATTTATCTTCCATAACTTACATATATATTTATGTATTTCTAATTTAAGGATTCCTGCAGGTAAAAATTACAATACTTTTGTCTACATGAGATTAAAAAGGAAAATCAAGAACTTTAATTATTTGTGATTTCTTGGCTTTCATGTTATCATTACTTCTCTCCTTGCCAGTCAATTCACTGCTACCTTGTTTGGAAGCCTTGGCTCCCATTTCTCACGGTCTATCCTCTTCCTTGCAAACATAAGATCATTACAGGAGTTTTCTTCATTTGGAAAAATTCTCTAAATAATGTAGAGACTGGGAGTTCTAGCTGAACGAACAAGTAAAACTTGCTCTCCAAGATGATAAAACCAACAAACCTGTTATTTACCTTGGGATGTGACAACCATAACAATGTTTTCAAGGCTGATCTTGAAAGGTTGCTTTCTCAAGAGACACTAATGTAAAATCACGTCTGGAATTTAAAAGAAGCTCCAATCTTGCTATGAGAAAATGTTTGCAACTTTTTTCCTCATGACTTTAGGCCTATTTCTATGTTTATTAAATTTCAAAACCACTTCATATTTCCCAGCACTGACACTAATAGAGCATCACAAACTTGTTCCAAATGTAGAGACACAAGCAATTGAAGGAACACAAATTCCATGGTGTTTTAGCTTACATTCAGCAGTTGCCAATTTCTGCTCTTGTCTGAGAGATTTCTACAATAAACCATTTCCAACATAAAAGAGCACTTGGGCTGACAAGATAAATTTTTAAAAATGAAGAAAAGGTGTATTTATTTTTGTGTTACATAGCTCCATAATATCATCATATATTTGAAAAACAATAAATTTTCAATTCCTCAGAAATTAATATGATTTTTAAATATTAAAATTCATTATAGAGCTAGATCTTCTTGGCTGTTTAAAACATTCCTTTAATTTCAGTTAGTTTAAGCATTGGCTTTTTAGTTTCAAGTTTAAAACTGAAATATGGTAGTTAGATTAACCAACAGGAGACTTTCTCAAAATTTCTTCTTTTTAAAGATAGGCAGCCCTAGTGGCAGGAATAGCTTATTTTCCCACAGGACAGTAGCCACAGGTTTGTAATGAAAACTGGATTAAAGTTTTGGATAAAATAAATATGAAGTATTGCTATAGGGAGAATGATTAATTTAGTTAATCCATGGAAAGAATTAGTGAATCAACTACGGCACAGTAATTTCAATTGGCAAGGAATTTATCTTTTTCATGGACTTTCCTCCATGGAAATAATTAATCATGAAAATTAATAATAAAAATGTTTTTTGGGGGGTATAATTTGAAAAGATACCTTCTAATGGTAACAGGTTGTAAGTCTTGTTTTAAATACTAAGGAGCATATGAATTGAGCATTCTCTCCATTTAATGAGCCAGTGATATTATTACTAGATATACAAAAAAGGTACTTTGAAAATATATTTCAGAATATTCATATATAAAATGAGTACTTGTTTCTATTATTTGGTATCTCAGATTTCTACACAAACAAGTATTTGAATTAAAATTTATAATGGAACTTGTCCTGTGGCTATTTGCAAACCTTTATAAGGTTCTGGAACAAGAAGAAAAATAACTTGAGCACAACAAAGAAATAGGCAGAAATACTTAAGCTGATAAATAGAGAGAAAAGCTATTATGAAGAAGGTGATGTATTTTCATATTTAGATCAACTGCAACATTTGCCTCAGCACCCATGTACTGAAACAAAAGTTGTCAACCTCTTTGGCATGTTCTGAAGACCTGGGCAGTGAAACCTGCAATTCCAGAAGACTTGATGTGCAGAAATGTCTATTGAATCTGCAGCCCAGTGTGCTTGATGCACACAAGACATCTTTGTTCACCTGGCTTCAGAGGGGTCCGCTTGGTGCTGTAGACATGGTACAACTTCCTTCACACAATTGTTTCATCAGGAAGCCACCAGCCAAGCTCTGGCTATAAGCTTTGCAGACAGGTTTGTCCAGAAGTCCCTCCACTTAGACAGTGAAACAGAAAACAATGTGCAACATCTGTTGCATGCCTGGTAAACATGGGTTTGGTCATATTTGTCCCATGGTTATGAAAGAAACCAGCTATTCTGAAATAAGAAAGACCATCTGTGTAGTGAAATTAAATTAAATTTCCAATGCAACCTCCAAAAAACATTGGAAAGTGAAAATTACACTGAACACTTTTCCAATTGCCTGTTCCATAAAAGGATGGCAAACTACTTGGGATATAGGGCAACCCATCACATATAAATAGTCCTATATGGCATCTTAAAAAGGCTAGAAATGACTCATATAGATAATCCAGGGAGGGAGAGGCTAATCCATGTCACCTGATTTTAGCTATTTGAAAACTTCCGGGCTAGAATTGCCATTTAGGCTGGTCATAAAGACTGTTAGACAATCTAAAGGAGTTAAACATTTACTTTTGATGGTTAGAGTTAAGTGCAACTAATTATAACCTAACTATATATTTGATGTTTTTTCAAATATATTGTGGACAGAAAAAAAAATAGTAAACCATTAGGAATAAATTCTGGTAATTGCACGACAGTAGGTATTAGGGACTGTTTTAATGATCTAAAAATGCCAGCAATTGTGAGTCAAAATGCCTGGGTCTACACCTTGGTACTGCTTAATTTGCTTTCCTCAGTGAGGAAAATATCTCATTAGCCAAATATTTCTGCCTGAGCAAACTGTGTTGCTGTGTTATGGTACCGGAAGGCACTGAACAAGGCACGGTGCCTCATTCCAGGACAACACTCACAAACATCACCCAAAGCAAGCACAGGCTTGTCAAAGAATAGCCCTGATCTACAGCTGCACACCCCTCAGCATGCAAGTGAACTTGTATATTTGCTGTGTTCAGGTATTTGCATTTCTTCCCTGGTGACCAAAGCCACACACTGATCAAAAATACTTCTTAACATATGCTAATTTACCAGCTGAAGCAAAATATTCTGTAGAAACAGATGTAGTATAGTTAAAAGCCATGTCCATCTTACTTCTATACTGCCCTTACCCTGCTGGGAGACCTGGGTATATTTGGCTTCACCAGAGTCCTCAGGGAAATGCTGGGTGTCATCTTCATCTGGGTGGAACAAAACTCCCTCTAAATGAAGTTGTGCTCCCTGGTTTTGAATATGAAGTTGCAAAAGAACAAAACATTAACTAGTGATACAGAAGCCAACAGATATGCCATTGTCTCAGCAGCTTCCTGAAGCTGGCTGAGTAGTACTTTGTTTCTGAGCCATTCTTCCTTCTTCCTCCCTGTTCCTCCGGGCAACTGCCAAGCAACCAATATGTTAATGCAAATTATATCTAAGTTTAAAAAAAAAAGTATTTAAAACTAAACAGAGCAAGGGCCAAAGGCATGTGCAACCATTCTTACATTTCTTGATATAGTTCTTGGTGCAATTTTGGCATGGGACAGCTGTTACTCACCAGATAATACCTGGGAGAATATCTGAGTCTTTAAGCACTGGGAAACATTACCCTGCTCTGGGAGGTGCAGCCTCAGCTTTGGAGGACAAGAGAGTTTTGTTGTATATATCTGATCCCTGCTATACCAGTAACTATTAAATTCTGTGTTATACAAACCACTTACCACATTTAGGATCATCATTAAAATAGCTAATTAGAGCTTGTACGCAGACCATAAAGAATACCCTTTAAATTAGAGGGCATTTACAAAAGCTGTAGTTATCTTTGTGATTATTAAACAAGCAACATTTTAATGGTTTGTTTGACAGATATTGTATAGTTTTAGGCCAGAAGGGACCATTAGATCATCTAAACTGACCTGCATTTTACAGGCAATTAAATTTCACGCAGATACTCTATATGAGCTTCATCAGCTTGAATTAAAGTAAAACATTTCAGTCCTCTTCAGACTATAGTGTGTACTAGAGACAAACTGAGAGCAGAGCCTCAAGACTGAAATAGCAGGACCTAATAGAAGGCATACCCCATGCTGCAAGGGAAGTGCTTTGTCATACTGAACTTCAGGAAAGGATCCAAATCTGGAATTCAGTTTGAGCTTGAACTAAAACATACAATGAAGTATGAAGTATACTGGCTGTCATAATTTGATGGAGATGTCCTTAAGAGTATTTTAGATAAGATCTGTTGTTCTTTTGTTCTAAATTGAGTAGTAAGTAAAAAAAAAAATAAGAATTATGTTGCAACATGTATTCAAAAGATATTATAATTTATCTACTGGCTTCTTGCTTGAAAATGCAATTTAAAATATTTAAACTTTATGCAGAAGCAGGACTTATTCCTTCTTTTTTTACCTTCATTTTTTTTTCTCCAAGGAAAATAAATTACAGCTAGAAACAGCCCAAAACCAATTAAAACATTGTCCCTTGATGATATCTTGTTAAAGGCAGGGAAATATGATATTTAGGAAACCAAGATCTTACTCCACAAGTGGCTCTGCAACTGCTTTGCATTGGCTAATCCAGTCTTCATTGGTGGATGAAGACAAGCACCATAAAAAAGCTTCCCAACGAGGGAAGGGTGGGAAGCATTCAGGCTGCTGCCAGCTTCACATCCCCATAGCACAGGGACCAAATGGAACATTTCAGCCTAACAGCTGTCATTTAATAAACCCATTTCTTCCATAATTCTGCAATGTTCCTTATTTAACATTACACTTCTGGTTGTGCTTGACTTTGTTGAAACTCTTGCCTCTTTTGTTCTTGCTCCAAAGATTTTCTGAGTTTCTTTTATAAATTTAAAAAATCTTTTTATAGGTGAAATGCAAAAACTCACTTCTTTTTACTATTTTCTTTAAGCTTAGGGATAGGAAACACCTAATTTTATATGTAATCCTCTTCTCTAAGCTACCCTAATTTCTAAACTGAGATTTGATTCTATAGAGATTTTTTCTGTATTAAACAAAGAAATTAATCCATCACAAATCTAGTCCAGAGATTTATTTCTCCATTAAATCTGTTCCTCTCTTTTGGGTCTTTGTTTCTTCACTTAACTCAGCAATTCATTTCAGACTTTGTACTGTCAAACGAATCAAGTGAGACAAGGGTTGTTTTCCAAAGTCTTGCATCATTTGATCTCTCTTAGACTCAGGTTGACTTAATTTTGTCCTTCTGAATGTTATATGCTTTTTAGAAGAGTTTGGATCATCAGTTTTGTAATTCTTTTCCACTCCCAAACTGTCTGCATACCAATGCTGTCTATTCATTTCTTGTACAGCAAAGATTTTACTCAAGAGAGCTGAGAGCTGTTGTTTTCTTCCCTCCATGGTGATGTTGTTTTTACTTCTCTCAGGCAAAATTTTCCTCTCAGAAGCAGGAGATGTATCACTCATTAAAACCTCATCTGCTGCTTCCTGTTGACCCTACTAACTCACTTCAGCTGGCTGCAAGTAAAAATGCTGTGATATATTTTTCTTTCTTTGTCAATGGTTCATGGTAGTGACTGCATTTAAGCAAAGCAGCGTATTTTACAGAGATATGTTCTTGAGGTAAGAGCTGAGAAACATATAGCACACAGTAAAAGGGTGCAGGTCTTCATCTTGGTTCCTCCACTCCATAGTTATCATGCTGAAACCTATTTACAGAGCTAGTTCAGGCAGTAGAGGAATTCACCCTCCCAACATAGATATAAATATAGCTGGGATTGAGGCTGCATTCATTCTGGCAGCGCTTTCACCTTTCAGCACCAACAGCCAGTCTACCTACTCTGGCCCCCCTGGCACAGAACCTCTTGTGGACCCAGCCAGAGTAACTTGTATCTTAGTCCTTGTTCATCTTCAATGACAGCACTGACAAAACTCATTATTGGCAGAAGGGGTGACAAGGGTAAATTTGACTATTTTCTGCTTCTTCACCTTCTTTCTCCTTTAAAATGATGTCATGCATGCAAATGGAGGTTATTTGTTTGCTCTGATGTGGAAAGGTGGACTCTGAATTATAGATTCTGACAGGTTTTTACAGATGGATTTTCATAGGTTACACAATATGAAGCAGCTCAGCTTGGTCATCTTTTTCCTCTCTTCTTGTCTAAAAGAGATATCTTAACACTTAGGATTTTGTTTAAACTGGACAGCATGCAGAGCTTGGAGGGTTGTGTGGGTGCTGCTCTCCATCTCTCTAGAGTATGAACTTCTTGATTAGCTCCTGTGTTTGTGCCATGTAAGGATGAAACCTGGTCATTTTTTTTGTTTGTTTAATTGTAGTATTTGGTTGCCAAAATACAAAAGACTTAATGTAAGGACTATAGGTAAGGATAGGGGAGCAGAAATCTCCTGCATCAGCAGAACTCACCCATGTACACAGCCAAGACTTTGACTCCCAGGAAGGGAGTCTGAGATCCCTGATAGAAGCAGTTATTTCACTGATGGTTGTATCTTGAACTTTCCTTTAATATTTTGTGATTAAACCAGGTCTGAAGAGAGATTTATTTTCACTGGTGCTCAGAAGGAGTTGCCAGATGGACTTTAATAGTATGGAGAAAAAGCTCTGAATCCTTTAATTTGGGTCAGCCACTCAGCATGAACTGAAAAGGTGTTAACAGTGGTAGTTTCTTGAATTATCTTACTACATCTGGTTCACTTGACATCACAACACTCTGTATTTGACTGTTCTATGGAATTATTGTCTTATTGCATGGGGTAATACTGGTTGCATCTCCAGAGCACACGAGCTCTGCACAACCTGTTAGAATCTTACAGCTCATGCAGTCAGGTCTGGCAAGAGCAGTCTGGTTGGTGAATTGTATCCTCTATTTGGTACAGCAAATTGGGCAACCAACCTCTGAAAATCTGAACGAAGGTAGCGGGAAAAGGAAAAGAGAAATTTTAAGAACATCTCCTGGCCTTAAAAAGCAAATTTCACTGTTACAGATCCTCACAACTCTCATGACCCTGAGAAAAAGTCAAAGCTCTGACATTATATTACTTTATCTGATAAGATACCTCTTGGCAAACTCAAGTCAGAGAAATGTGACGTGAGCCCATCACCACCTGTCCTGCCTCCATGAAATACTGGATATGAGATTGGGACTTACGTTACCACTTTCTCCCTTCTGCTTTCCTACATGATTCCTTCTTTCCCTGTCTATCTTTTAGCTAGTCAAAGCTGCAACTTTTTCAACCTAGCCATGAGCCATGCATGATCAGAGATGCTAATAAAACTCTGGCTTAACCTGTCTTGCGCATGTCAGGCTATGTGTCAGATTCTGAGGCTGCTGATAAGGGGATGCTACAACCAGACTTTTCTGCAGCTATGAGCTAATCCAGAAAATGGCAGAGATGAAGATTTTGCTGTGCTGTTATTTCTTTCCTTCTCTCCCTTCTCCTCTCCTTCCCTGTTCTCCCTCCCTTCTTTCTAAATGTTTTCTATTTTTGTTTCATCTTATTGGAAGCAGACCTGATTTTGAAATAGCAACAATTTCCACAGCACATCCACATTATTAAAGTTTCCCTGGACATAGGATGGCTAAAGATCATTTCAGTCTACAAGAGATTGTAACTCAATAGCTTTCTGTCCTCATAGAGGAAGGGAAAAAATGTTTAGAATACAGTTAAAATAAATTATTTAATAATTTATGTTTTAAATGCTTTAACTCTATAATTTTCCTTTGTATTAAAAAAAAAAAGTTTGTAAAGGCTAAATGGTTGTTGTCCCCATTAGCCAAAGCATGATGAACTTGCAACCCAACACCACTCTGTTTACTGTTGCATGGTGACAGAATAATTTACGTATCTATCCCTTTACAGTCATATAACCCATCAAAACCTGTGCTGCATCACACATTTTCTTGCTCCACTAGGATGAGCAAAGACCTTATTGCCCCCTCACTTTTCCTTCACTTCTGACAAACCACAGTGCCAACATGATAGGGCTGCTTTAATCTCTACGAGTTTGTGGCTGGGAGACAGGATCAGGATCCAGAAGGAAGACTGAGCTCTGGAGTATCTGTATGCAGGCTCTGTTCCTCCTGTGACCTTGAACACTGATACTGCTGAGAGTTGCCCTCTGCTCCTGGCTGGAAGCACCTGATATGGAAACAACAGCCACTGCCACTTCCATTTCACAAGAAGTGAGAGGTGAGAAAGGTAATTTACAGGAGACTTTTTCTTCTTTTTAGCTGGAGAGTCTCATGGTTCTGTCATACAACCTGGCTGTGGGCCTGCATATAACAAAGCTGCAGACCTAGAGCAGCTCCTGGAACAACACTTGTCTTTAAGTGAGACACTGGAGACCAGCAATATTTGAACTACTTGCATAATGTCCTACTATAAATCAAGTAAAAGTACTATGCATTATATGAAACAATTCAGAACATAATAAGGAAAATAAATGCAACTCCTAGACTAAAATTCCTGAAGGAAGTTCCAGCCTTTTGCCCTAGATCCTGGTTGATCCCCAGAAGTGTGTGACCAATATCCCCTTTCTGGTAAGCTCTTCAGTACTTTTTAGTCTCATAATTCTTCTTGAACCATTAAGCACACTCAACTTTCGCAGAGCAGGGTTTGGCCAACACTGAGGGCTTTTTGGAAATCCCACAACCCCTCATTTAGGACACTGAGTATTTGTAAAAAGGATTTTACACTAAGCAAAAACATTTAGCCAAGAAAGTCACCGATGTGAGCAGAGAAAAATGAAACACAGAGGACATTACATGGCTGTCAGAGCAGACTGCTTCCATGAGTCAGTCTAATAACCTGCCCCCACATCTGTAGCTTTTTCAGATTTATTTGTTTTACTCTTACAGGTTCTCATCAAACAATTCATTTTTAAAATGAATTTACAGTGTTTATAAATACCAATAGCCCCTTTATCATGATGAAGAGGGGGAAAGGTAAAAATGAGATTTGAAAACCTTCTGTTTTTCAGTGGTAAACATTTCTGTTTTCCACAGAAATATAAGATACACAATGATATAAAAATATATTCATACTCTCACTGGATATAATACATATCCAGTGATGCTTTACTGAACCTTTAAAATTGATATTTTTTTATATTAAGACAGCAGCAATTAAGGATCTAAATATTTAGTGCATAATTTTGTAAAGGCCCAGAACAAACAGAGGCATTTATAGCCATTCCCCTCTTATACAGATCTCCTCTGCTGAGCTTTAGCCTTGTTTCTTTTATTTGTGATAATACTCCCTTGATTCTGGTGGATTTCCTGCTCAGGCAAAACCAAATGGGGAGGCTTGTTTAGATATATCTTTCAGGGAAAGCTGCAGGACAGTGTCAACTTATGGTTATTTGGAAAAAGCTCTAGGCTGAATTCATGTTGAAACACTGAAGACCATCAGAACCGTGGCAGTCCAGTGTGTGTCTGCATGGTATTTTTTAAGTGGATAGAATCCCTGTTTGTTTGAACAAGATGAGGAGTCTGGCAGATGTGTTGTGTTAAAGGCTAATGAGAGGAAGATGTGTGAAACTTGATTTATTACTAGATAACCAAACAGAGTATCAGGCTCCTTAATCTAAGAACCATCTCATTAGATGCTAAAAATAACTCCTCAGAAGTTAATCTCTTACAACTTTAAGTGCTGGGAGTAGCTATGTATTTTAGAAAAGCACAGGATTTCCTCACCTTGGGGTTCAAGGCATGTACCCCACCTGTATCACTCATTATTATACTGCCATGAAATACCACCTGATTTCCTGATAGTCTTTTAGTAATCCTGATGGGCACTCTACAGAGCAGCTTTAGCAGCAGCCACAACTCCATCAAACAAAATCTTTTTGTTTATCCCTTGTTCAGAGTTGATAACACTCCTAACTAGCATTAAGAATTCTCGTACTGTTACATAGAGTCAAGCTATAAGTGGCCTATGAAAATAATATGAAGTAATATATGCGACCCAAGGGTGTTTGCCCAAGAGTTCTGAGGGATCCTGTGTACGCAACTGCCAAGTAACCATGACCTGCTAATAGTTTAAGGCATACAAGGTGCCTGAGAAATGCCAGTTATCAAACATGACACTCAAATTGGGGTGAGATATAGGAAAAAAGCAGTAAATTTGACTACTGTATTGAGTAACCTCATGCAAACTATGGTAAAGAACAGGATTAAGATACGTGTTGGTGAAAATGACACAATGGGAAAAAAGAATATTTTCTTGCAGCAGTCATGCCTCAGATGTCTGTAATTCTCTTTAATAGTCAGTGAATACATTGATAACAGTAAACTGTTTGATACGTTGTGCATGGCATTTCCAAAAGAGTTTGAGTAGGTCTGTTACAGAACACTGAAAATAAGCTGCCATAGTATAAGTAGAAAGTTACATGTGAGGATTATCATTGATGAAAAAATAGAGACGACTAGGTAGGAATGGTAAGACATTTTACAATGGAGGTAGGATGACTTTGCTGGTCAGCATTCATTGGTGGTCTGGAAAGGGAGTGCACAGGGAGGTCTTCTGATCTTAGAGAACTCCTGTAGTAAACTGGAGTTACCAAAGAGAGTTGCAGCAATTTCTCTCAGTACAGGCTGCTGCAGTGAGCTGAGATCTGGTGCTGTTCAGTGTTGATGAACACAAATCAGTGACAACAGCAGAAATAATCTCTGCTATACCAACACACAGCAGAGAGCTCAAAGGAAACTATTATCACTCAGCAAGTCACCACTACAGACAGTACTGTGAAAACTGTATGGATGAACTCATTATTCAATGTCAGTCAAAAAACAAATGCAATTATAGAATCAGATTGGAGAACAAATCAAAAAAGTATCATTAAAGTAGCGGCCAAAGTACAAACCCATAACTCCTTCTACTACTTGAATTATTGCATGTATCTGTCATCACTCTTTAGAAGAAAGTTTTAGAACTAGAAAATCTTCACAGAAGTACAGGTTCATGAAGGAGAGATGTGTCTCATTCCCCTGTCAGAGAAGATTAGATAGGTTTAGGATTCTTGAGCTTGTAAAAAAAAAGACACTGAATGAAGGGGGTATGACAGAAAAGAATAAAATCAAACAAGTATGAAAAGGGTTGAATACAGAACAATTCTGTCACATGCCCACAGTCTGGGATGACAGCACACAAGCTAGGTTTTATATGGAAGACTGACAAACAAGTTAGCATGCTTTTAGAATAGCATGATAAATCCCATTTAAAATGGTAAATATATCTTTTGTCCCCTATCATTTTTTGCAGACAGCAGACTTACTCTGGAATAGCATTATGGTGTCTGCATTTATACTTCTTCTGCCTATTTATGCAGCCTCCCTTCTCTGCTCTTTGTAGCAGTGCAACAACTTTGAAACTTGAATGTCTTCAGTTCCCTCAAGCTGCAGAGATCATTTAACTCGGGCCTCTCACTCACTTGGGAAGTAAGCAGCTCCCAGAACTCCCAAGTTTCCAAAAGAAGTGGTGCATATGTGTTGTGAGGGCTTGACCCAGCACCCTCCAGGACTGAGACAGAAAGCCGCCTTGTGTCCATAGCCATGTTGTTGTAGGTGTGGAGTAAATACTCAGAGCAGAAGGTGCAAAAAGCAGAACTCTGAATGTAAAAACAAACAAACAAAGAAAACATACTTGAGGCTTTAGGCATTTACAGGGTTACATAGACACTGTTCTAGACACTTGACAAAAAGTCACATTTGACAAAAGCATCTAAGTTAATTCTGTGTCTTTTTGCTTGGATTTAATTCTTTGCTTTGTATTGTGACTCCTTACATTTCAAATATTCAGAAAACAAGAATGCTAGAACCTTATTTTTTCTCTCCATTGCATATTGCTCCTTTTTTCCTGGGCAGAGCCCAGTCTTCCTTACAGTAAATGCTAAGTACAGCCAGTTCCTTGCCACAGCAGCATCACTGCTTTCAGCAGGAACACTGTCACTGCTTCTCTGTTTGTTCCTTCCTCTTATTCCTCAGAAGGTTGGGGGAAAGCCATTTGGGGCATGGTTCACACTGTAGCAGAGGTCTCAATAAAGCAGAGAGAATGTAGTGCCTGTATATTAAGTGCCTGTATCCTTGGAAGAGATTTTTGCTTGAGCAGAAGATAAGGCAGTTACCATGTGCTTATTTCCATACAAATATCTATTATGCAGAGAAATTGCTGGCCTGCAAACCCTATTTTTCTACCATTCTTTTCATTGCTGAATTGGCCAGCTGTAAAAGATTGAGTTATTAAATATTTGATATTAATTCATACTTTGCCACAGAGTAATTTAGAATTGAAAACAAGTAAAAAAATATATGCCTTACAGGCATAGGATTTACATGATCTGTCTGAGGGTAAGAAGAGAAATCTTTATTAGATGCATTTTGAGCAGCAGGACAGGACATGCAGATCAGTATAATGACGTTCACATATCAGTAAACTTGCACGGAAACCATCTGTTATGATTTTGAGGGCAGTTTTGGCATTTCCCATACCCTGATGAGTGTGAAGGAGCCTATTCTGGCATGTGCCATCCGAGGAATCTGCACAGGAGGAGCAGACTTGCAGAGGGACTCGCACAGTTTGAGGGAAGATTGGCCCTTGATGGGATCCTGGGGACATGAGTAAATATTTCTGCTCTTCTTTGGATCAATATTTCCTGGAAACTCAGGTCTTTCTGCTGGGTTTCCTGAAATCACTCTTATCTGACCTTAAAGGAACAGGCAAGGGCACACAAATGTTACTATATTTAAAACTAGATGATTACAGTTTTTGCTTCTAGGTGACTTCCAGACAGCACACTAACTATCTGTCAGGGCATTTTAGACAGTTCCTCACAGCTGAAATACAGTCATTGACAAGTCCTGTCCTCAGGCTTCTTAACAAAAACATGGGAATTTATTTGAGCTGAAATCTTCTTAATTTCCCATATTCAGATGTATTTTCCTATTAAGGTAGGTTTGTCAGCAGTGTCAGCTTAAGAACTTCTGCCCATGCCTCCTCCCAGCCAGTCTGCTCACACTTGTTCTTCCATAGCAGCATGATATCCCTAACAAGTATTATTGCTTTTAAGATTGCACCAAACCAGTTAAAAAATTTAACTGCCTAAAACCCAAGAAATACTCTGGTGAAAAAGGCAAGAACTAGGCCAGGGACAGAAAAAATCCCAATTCTTAAGCCAGCGTGGGCACCAGCACTACTGTTTCCTAAACCTGTGGTTTCAGGTAGCTCTTGAGTATAAAACCATAAAGGGGACTTTGTAATCTTCTATCCCAGAAATGTACTTACAAAGCTGTTTCTGTGTCATGTGAAGTTTTGGTTTATTTATATTCTTTTTAATCACATAATATTGCTTTTGCAGTATCCTACCAGGCAATCCCAGTCCTAACGCGTTGTCAGCAGTACACAGATTTTTTTTTTAATAGGCAATGATATCTCCTCTTGTCAGACAAACAGGAGATGCTAAACCATCCCACCTTTGTGCACATATGCTGTTGGAGTACAGCCCCTTTTGAGAACTTTTTCTCTAATTGTATTGGGTCTGCATGGCCAAGCTTTGGTAGCAGGTCGCTACAGGGGTGGCTTCTGTGAGAAGCTGCTGGAAGCTTCCTCCATGTCCAGCAGAGCCAGTCCCTGGCAGTTCCAAAGATGGATGTGCCACTGGGCAAGGCTGGGACAGTTAGAAATGGTGGTAACGCCTCTGTGATAAAAGATTTAAGAAGAAAGGGGGAAAAAAGTATTGCACAGTTGTAATAGCAGCCAGGGAAGAGAGGAGTGAGAACATGTGGGAGGAGTAAGTCTGCAGACCCCCAGGTCAGTGAAGAAAGTGTGGGCAGGAGGTGCCCCAGGCACTGGAGCTGAGGTTCCCCTACAGCCCATGGTGCAGCCCATGGTGAGGCAGCTGTGCCCCTGCAGCCTGCAGAGATCCACAGGGATGCAGAGATCCACAGGGATGCAGAGATCCGCCTGCAGCCCTTGGAGGAGCCCCACACCAGAGCTGGTGGATCTGAGAGGAGGTTGTGACCCCATGGGAGGCCTGTGGAGAAGGGGGCACCCACAGGAGCAGCCTGTCCTGGAAGGACTGCAGCCCGTGGAAGGGTTACCCACATTGCAGCAGTTTGCAGAAAGCTGTTGCCTGTGAGGTGGAGTTGTGTTGGAGAAGTCGTGAACAATTGTCTCTATGAGAGGGACCCCATGGTGGAGCATGGGAAAGACTCCTCTCCCTGCACAGTGAAAGAAACAACCTGTGATGAACCAACCATAACCCCCATTCCGTGTCTCCCTGCACCACTGGGGGAGGATGTAGAGCTGGAAAGGAGGGAGGGGTGAGGGGAAGTTCTTTTGAAGGGTTTTTTTACTGCTCATTATCCTGCTCTGATTTTCTTAGTGATAAATTCAATTAATATCTCTAATTCTAATCTGTTTTGCCAATGATGGTATTTGGTGAGTGATCTCCCCTGATCCTTATCTCAGCTCATGAACCCTTTATTATATTTTCTCTCCCCTGTCCAGCTGTAAAAGAGAGTGATAGAGAAGTTTTGGCATCCAGCCAGCATCAACCCACTATGCTACTCCAATGTTGAAATGAAGAAAATATATGAGAGCCACTACTAACTCCTGGTAAAGCCAGTCTTTTTCACATGTTATGAAAAATGAGCTGGCGTAGTGGCACTGCTGTTTCAGCTGACCCTCCATCCTGGCTTCCTATCATTTTCAGCTCTATTTTCTCCTCAGCATTGTCCTTGGTTTAGGCAATATTAGGAGCAGCTGGAGAAGTTTCATTTCAATTACACAAGAAAGTGCCTGATAGATTTTTGAGACAGTTGATGAAGATCCTCTGCTACTTGTCCAGCATTTTTTAAACTAACCTAAAGAGCTAACAAAAGAGCTGCTCCTTTATGTAGTCAAAATTAATGTTCACATCTCTTGAAGAAATCTGCAGTTCAATTCTGACCTGCTTAACTAAGAGCTGACATCAGAGTTTTAAAAAAGGGAAATGATATTATGACAGAGAGAGCAAGAAGATTCCTGAAAGTTGCAGAAGCTTCAGCATGATTTTACCTTAACTCTCTGTGGGCTGCAGCTGATGCCCATTTTGACTACTTAGAGGTGACACATGATGATGAGAGTGTTACAGGAAAGTGGTAAATATAGATTTTTTTGACAGCAAGTAATAGAGAGGCTTCTGTACCACTGCTTTGAAACCATTGTGAACATCGTCCATGTGCATCAAATACAAAATACAGTTGTTGCCAATAACAGCAAAATTTAAAATAAGCCTGTCTTTGGAGTCAGTAAAACACAATTTCAACAAAAGGTGAAAAGTATTTGTGCTGTGGTGGGTATGAAAAAGCTGTGATAATCCATAATAACCTTGTCCTCCATTAGCCATAGAATTAAATTACAGTGATCCACCCAAAATAACACATTTGTCTTAAACAGAGAGCTAATCTGAACTGTGAAATTTTGTTTGATCCAAAGAACAGCTGTGTTGCTCCAAATCCATATTCACTCAGCAGGTCACCTGATGCTACCAATTTGGCACCTGTATGGTGACACCACAGAAAATGTACTTAAATAAGTACACAAAAAAGGGCAAACTGTTCTGGTTTATCTGAAGCAAAACTGTATGTTGTGAAAGTTCAAGGGAGGCTTTTCTTTTTCCAGTGTGCAGAGATAATGGGTCTCATGTGGACTGTTGTTTGAAAACAATATAGGCAGATGATTTTTAGTTGACAATAATAATTCAGGTCTGGGATTCATTAGAGCAATTTAAGCTTAAGTAGTATTTTTTAAAAAATTATAATCCTACTGAGGGAAACCCCAAAATGATTCTGAGCTGATTGTTGAAATTGTGATGCTGTAAGGAGTTCTAAAATATTCTACTAGATTTATGTGGTCAGAGTGTGTTCTCAGGAATACAATAGTTAAACCTGGAAGAGGAACAGAAAATGATTGATATGTCTTACTTTGTAGGACAGAGTTCATTTTTTTTCTATCCAGAAATTGCTGTTTCTAAATTCTCAAAGTGACAGAACAGCTCACCTATGGAATGAAAGGCTCATCCATCTGACATCCAGTAGGAGTTTAGACCTGCTGGACTCAGCTACATCAATATCCCTAAACATGTCAGGCACCATTCTGGCCTCAGGCTCATCTGGGACAGTGCCCAAATATAATCTGGAGGCCTGGCCTGGCCTCAGACTGTGCCAGAAATAGTGGCAACAGCTTGGATCATTGTGTGCCATGCATGTGACTTTGCCTTGGCCTTGTTAATTCTCTATACAGATTATTGTCCCTGGGGTTCAAGTATGCTGCCTCCTACATATATTGAGCCATTTCAGGGAATGGAAAATAGTTCTCCCTCTCCAACCATTTAGCTCTCCATTCAGCTAAGCCAGCTTTCATGGATGCTCCTCTGCTACACTTTGAGTACCATAAAGGACAGATTATGGGAAGTTGGAATGCTAGATAGGGAGTACTGGAATCAAACTTTGTAGGTTAGCATCACCAGCAATATTCCTAGTAGCAAAGTGCCTTGCCATTATCCACCTACCTCAAAATCACTTCTTGCTTAAGTTAAGTTCAATATTTTTTTTTATATTTTATACCACTCAAGATACACAACAGTCTCTTATGTTTGAAAATGACATGGATAAAGAAACAGAAGAAAAACCTACCCTGATCTACTTATAATATGACTTAATTAGAAAGGTGCCTCTCTCTTCCTTATCCAGCTGACCTGCTGTAGGCTCTCTCTGAGATGGCTGTCAGAAGCTCCTTTTTTCTTGCACTTGCCTCTTGTTTCAAATTGCATTCATAAGTGAGGACTCTGTACTAGCTGAGCTTGTTAGCTAAGGTTCCCCTTGAAGCCTTTGATCAGTTCTGGAAAGATGATATAGTTCTTCCAGAAGCCAACTTTACTTCTCCTTTACTTGGTGATAATCTGGAGTTTCTTTTGAAGCAGAATAAATATTTTTCCTCTTTCTTGAAAAGAAAATATCTCTTTGCTGAATCAGATATCGTTGTCTTTTTTTTGGCCTTGTTAATTAACAACTGTGTGCATCAGCAGTGGATAAAACTATTCTGAGTTGTTTGGTTGTGACCCTCTATGCATGATGACACATGAAACTGTTTTCTCTGTTGAATGCCATATTACAACTCAGTTTTGAACACTGATGCAAACAATAAAGTTGTCTAAATTCATATAGGCCTTAACTGCCTCCTTACTGAGATGAAGGTCTTTGGGGTCATATAAAGTCTGAGCAGAGTAACACCCAGGGCTGCTTGAGTGATTCTGGTGTGGTTGCTGAAGTGAACAAGCACAGCCTGGCTTTCACGAACCACTGTGTCTTCAGGCTCTTTAACTGAGGTTTCTGACTTTGTCATGGTACAATGGGCAGACAATCACCCCTTACAAAGTTCAGGTTGTGAAAAAAGTGATCTTCCATAATCTCCAATCCTGTTTTACTTTGTACAAAATACATAGAATTATCTCAGACTCAAGGTGATACCTGAGAATTTACACACCTCTGTGTATTCAGTCTTCTTTCTTTCACAGTAATACACGTAGTGAATTTTATTAGAAATCTGGTGAAACCTCAGGGGTACTATTATGTACTCAATATTCTTTAAAAGAAAGCATGGGGTTAAAGCCTAGTATGGACAAACTTGTGAATATGTGCTGGTATTTCAGTCACTCTTTTGAATAACACAAGAAATCAACCTTTTTTTTTTTCCTGTCTGAACCTTCATCAGTCTGAACTCATTCTTTTGCAGGACTCTCTAGTCTCAACGTGTGAAACCCATGGGCAGAAAGTAACACCACAGGTGTTTCATGAGAGTTTCACTTCTGCCTGTTAAACAAATGCATTTGTGTGAGTCCAGCTCCTGACAAGCAAATGCCTCATCCTGGTAAGCAGAGCTGCCGAGTCTCCAAATTGGTTTGTAAATCTGATGACATTTATCCTTCTTTGAAAACTAAAACATGGAATGATAAAAATGATGGTAATTATGTAAGTTTGAAGAAAGACAAAAATTCCCAGATAACATTGCTTTTCTTACCCTAAAGTTTCCATTGGCTAAGAACAGAACCAAAAATTAATCCCCCTCCCCAAAATGAACTTAATAGAAACCTTTTCAGAATTTAAAAATAATCATTAAAATGCAAGAAATTTTTTTGCTTTTATAAAAAGAAAGTCATTGCTGTTTATGGGAGTCAGGAAGATAGCTTTTTTTAATGGAATAATGCATATTTGGACTTCAAGACCTGTGTCTTATACCTTTATGGCAGATTATAGGCAAAATTGGTCAATAATACCAGTGATTTCTTCTGCTATTGAGTCCTACGCAGAGTACCAAACACTGGAGGAGGATTAGCAGTTAGTTGTATGAAGTACTGAGCTGCTGTAGAGGAGGTACCACTGGGATCCTCTCCAGAGAGCAGATTAGCACAACTGTTGAATATAACTCCTAGAACGTGATCTGGTTGTAAAAAAATATGTTGCTGTCTTGGAAGAGGGACTAATTAGATTTCAGCCTTCCTCTACCATGCCCATCAATTCTTTGCCTTTCTTACTTTCTCAGCAATTAGGGGCTTAATGCATTATCTTCATAGTTTCACATTTTCCCATGTCATTATTGGCCCAGAGGAACAGCTTAATGTATTGAACAGTGTAAGGGGCATGCAGCCAGAAGAGAAAATAGAACACACACAGTCACAAGTTAGGCACTGCCTTGCTGTATTTTTAGATGTTGCAAGAATGCATAATAAACATACTACCTGTCAGAAAGTGCAAATCCTGTGTATGTATCTTAAATTTGATTCCTCAGGTAAGAACATCAGACAGCATTTCCTGCAGTCCAGATCCCTCTCCTAATTATTGGTACCTGCAGCCTTTCCTTCGAGGCATGAGCAAGAGAAAAGAGAATGTAACTAGTGGTTAGAGCACTCAGCTGGGAAATTGAAAAAAAGTATATGCAAAGGACTTGGAATTTGTAGGGATTTCAGGTCTTCAGGCATCCCCTGGAACTACCTGCTAAATCAAAGAAGCAAAAGTAAGTGCTGTCTATGCTCTGGGCCTAAATAATCTCAGCTGGGATACTTCTCTGAATGCTTGACAGCAGGACTTTCTGTTGCTCAGAAAATTTAGTGTCACAAAATGTGTAAGCAACAGAAAGTTTCCAGAAGTGCTAACTCAGTCCTACATGTGTGTCACCCCTCTGGGATCTAGTCCTGATGTTAAGAGTGATGTAGTACTGGACTAGCCCAGGGAATAGACTTTGTTAGGAAATGAGAAACATCTAGCTTGGAAATGGACTTCAGAGAACAGCCTAACACACTCTTTCATGTGTTTTGGGATGAAGGAGCTCATACACAATTAGACAGCGCTTAAGCTACTGGCCTGTGGTCCATGTTAACAGCACATTTACAATAATTACTCTTTCCTTTCCACATGTGAAGTATTGTAAGAAGACCTGCCTGAAATTTTCTTCACATGCCACTGTATTTTCAAAGTCAGAGACTAATATTCCCCTGGCTTTTACCCTTTTTTTTATCTTGCATAGAGAGTAGGTCTTCCTCTCAGGGCAACAGCTTCCCACAAAGGCAGGAAATTCCTCAATGACAACAAATGTAGCTTTAGCACTCCACTTGGGCTATTAAGGAGGTATTGGACATAAGCCTAGATCCATCACTTTCTTCTTGACAGTTTTAAGCCAGTGAATCAGTCTTTCTGTCACTCAGGAGGAGAATTATAGAGTAGTGGTATCTTGGGCCTCACCCTCATGCTCATTACCTAGATTCACTGCAACTGAAGATTATCTGTTTTATAACTGAGCCTGAACCCTTACTCCTTCAAAACTTATTGTCTTCAAAACAAAGAACTTATTATAGAGGAATAATGGGACTATTTTCCTCTGAATTTGGGATTTAGTTACAGTTCAACTATTTCTCATACTTATATTCAGCTCTTGTTTTAAGTTTTCTCCAAAATGTCTGCTTTTAAAAGTGTGAACACTGTCTTGCACCCTTGTTTCTAACATTACAGCTGACCTCCATCAGTGGGTATTTGCAAACATATCTATCAAAATGTAATGGGAAAAAGGCAATAAATTGTTGGTAAGTTATATTTTGGACAGAACAGCCAAATGTCAGATAGGTTTGGGTGTAATATCTGATTTGTTGTCAGGGAAGGGTTGGCTTTTTGCTATAAATGTTTAACAATGTACAATCTTCCAAGTAAAATTACACAGTGAGTGAGCCAAAGAGCAGTCAAATACATGAAAGTTCATGGAGTGCTTAACCCATCATCCATGTGGCAAGGCAGATACAGAACATTTCAACATTTATTTTCAAGGTATGCACCTTGTGGTACTAAAGTGGTTTTCTTGCCCTGCTCAGCTTTCCTTTCTTTCTATAGTATATTCAAAGGAGATACTTTATTCCATATTTTCAATGTGTGGGGATTTTTTTCCGTGTGTGTGCATTTCCTTTTTCCTTATATCAATTCCTCTATTTTTTAAATGTTTACTTTGGTTTGTTTTGTTTTGTTTCAAATCTTTGACTTTTATATCATCCCTTTCTCCTTCTTCCTTGCATCTTCCACTTTTTCCCCTCTGCCTTTCCCTATAACCTCTCCTCTATGTCCTTATGGCTATATTAAAATTAGCATCAAACATCTGAGTTCGTCCAGCTTAATTCTCCCTGCTCTTTGTTCACAGTTCACTCCTCTACACAGGATTTTTATATTCCCTTAAAAGAGAATAAGCAATAAAGCTCTTTGTCTTCCTATCCTTTATTTTTCTAGGGCAGGGAGGTGAAGGCTAGGGGAGATATTATGAGAGTCTCTTCCTCATAACCTACCGAAAACAAAGGACCAAGTGGTTTTTAGGGCATCATTGAAGGCAAAGTGGGTATGTGCCTCATCAGGAGCAGTTGTCCCGGAAAAGTGCCTGGCACAAACCTCAGACTGCTGGATTTCTTGCCATTGAATCTGCTTCTTTGATGCCCCCAGTGAGCTGTTGGTTAGAAGAAAGGTAGAAGGCATAGATGGGAAAAAACCCCACCCGTGGTGCAGTGCCTCTAAAGGCAGGCACAGACAGAGGAACAACTAGCAGGCACACCTGGTTATCCTGCTCCTGCTTGCCTCTGAAGTCTAGGAGTCTTTCTGTCCATAAAGTTGACATTGCATGTCCTTGACAATGTGTTCAGCCCAAGACAGGAGAAGCCTGTGGATCTACTGTGGAGATCCTTCCCTGCCAGGTCTCTCTGGGGTCCCTTTACTTATTGAAGTTTTGCAACCATTTCACTTTTTTCAAAAGGACCAGTTAGTTTTTCAAAATATTTTGTTCTGCTTTTCTACACTTGAAGGAGCATCTCTTTGCCTGAATTTTAACAGTTAACCATGCAGAGGAAATCAGGTTGAATTATAGATACTGTTGGTAGAAAAAGGCAATTTAATAGGAAAATAAATAATTCCATCTATATAAGAGCTGTAAGGGGAAAGATAAAGACCTTATTCAAACACAAGCATCACAAATAATAGCAATGGGGTTTCGAAAGATTACTGGCAAAGGAAATTGCTTTTTCACACAATAATAGACATTCCCCTTCCTTTCCCCCCAATTTTCCAAAGCAAGAAAACTTATATCTATCTTGTTAAAATTTAGACAGATTAAAATGCTGCAGGTTACTTAATATGCTGGCCTGTGAGAATAGCTGCAGAGGATGTGGCACATTGCATGTTTTAAAGACAAGGGTTTTTATGAGTGTAGTAGAATAAATATTGTGGTGGTGACCTGACTATATAAAACAATCTTCTGATATGATTTCCCAGAAGAGATGTTCCTCAGTTATTCTGATACTGAATTTTTTCAATTTTCAAAACTCTTCTCAGACTCTTTCAGCTCTGTAAAATCCAGCTCTTGAAGAAACACTGCTGAGGAGCTGCAAAGCCATGATGAAGCTGGTAGTTCCTACATTAAAACTGCTTATAATCATAATCCTTTCCAGTGACCTTTAGGCAGAGGCACCAGCTCAATTTGGTTATTAACATGAACTTGACCTTTTCGTCAAATTAATTAGCATAAATCCTCACACTTCATAGGAGTTAAAGTCTCCATCTGAAGCCTTCGCGACAAAGACCCTGTGATACATTATGGACATAACTTTTCACACTGTTGCTCCTGGAGAAAGAGTCGTCTAACTTAAAGGCTTTCTGCTAATTAATTCCTCAGCTTGACATTCTGGAACAGGGAGGACAAAAAGCCCTGCCCTAATTAGCCATTTGTTGAAAGCTGCGTCTCTCTAAAATATCCCAGGGTTTTTTGTTACAGCTAAAATGTGTGGTACAGCTCCTCACCAATTTGGACCTGAGGTTCTGTTCTCTTGTCCTCTTTTATCAGCCATAGAATGTCCTTTGGCATGTCAGCTGACCCACAGAGAAGCACTGCTCTTTCATTAAAGTGCCAGCTAATTTCTCCTGGAGGTCGGCTCTTCAAACTTCTTGCCCTTAATCCATATTTGTGGATTATCAATGCCTCTATATTTTTGCATACCAAGACTACATCTTGGTAAAAAATCAGCCTGGACATTTCACCACAAGACTCTGTCTTCAGCAATATGCTCTTTCCTTAAGAAATCTTCTGTCTCCTTTAATGTCCTAGAGAAAGCGTGGGCTTGCAATACACCCACAATAGTATTACATGTTCTTTATGGCAGACCAAGAATATTTCTCCTCCTATAAGGAAAAAAAACAAAACCAAAACCCAAAATCCCAAACTGAATCTTTGCTTCATTTGTGTGTAACTAACTAAATAAAAATGTATTATTTCAAAACTAGTAAAAGATAAATAATACTTTCAGAATTCTCCCAGGCCCTTCCTGTTTTAATGCTCTCTCCAGCTATTGCAAAGACATAAGCTGAGTCTGAGATTTGCAGGTAGAGTACAGCATGGACATTTCACTTCCACTTACAAAGAATGTTGCATTTTACCCAAGGACATTAAACTTTCAATTCACGTCAATTTCCTCTTTCATGGTGTGATTTTGTTTTAATATATTGTCTCCTGTTTCCAGTGGTCAGAATCTCCACTTCTTTCTCAGAATAACATTCTGAAGTTTTCTTTGGGCTGAATTTTAGCCAACCTTTTACATCACTGTAAAAGGAGATCTTTATGCTTCTTAGGCAACGTTGGGGGGAATTCAAAATCAAATCACAGCTGCTATTCCTTATAGCCAGAGGTTGCAAATACATGTGTAATTGAATTTGCCCTACTGGAAGGCAGTTGTATGAATATTTGAGAGCTTATTTTTTTCTGTTTTGACATCAGGAGTGCATACAGCAGCATATAAATGAGATACCACACTGAAATACATGATTATGCTGTGCAAGCTGAATAGTTTGAACTTTTGATACTTCTTCTCTGATACCCTTTTATTTTCATATATGTAAGCCTTTTCTTATTTTAAATATTTTATCTTCTTTTACCCAATTTAATTGAAAGCTTTTCAAATTCTTTTGTGAGAAAAAT
The DNA here is from genome assembly GCA_017589585.1 of Phylloscopus whistleri. NCBI lineage: Eukaryota > Metazoa > Chordata > Aves > Passeriformes > Phylloscopidae > Phylloscopus > Phylloscopus whistleri. Next base: position 4,671,114 of record JADMLD010001485.1, on the reverse strand, counting down.
AGTAATTATTGGATCAACACAAAGGATAGTGTTTTGGGTAGTGTTTAGGATAGGGTTTTGCTTGTAAAGCTCAGTGTTCATTGGCAGTACTTGTTTAAACTTTACAATTACACATATCACAGTAAAGCAATCAAGTTTACTGATAACTTTACTGAAATTTCAGGCATCTTTCATTCCATTATGTACAGATTGATGAGAAAATCTAGAATGTCCAGAAAATTTTCCAACAGTCAAACATATTTTCCAATATAGTTTAGTGGGATAGATTTGCTAGTCATTTAACCACTTCAGTTTTTTCCTCAAGAAATGTGCCTATTACATGTAATTTGGAGAGAAAAGAAAATGGAATTAGTACTATGGAGTGACATTTATAAGTTAGTCTCCCAGAAGGAGTTATATTTTGCAAACAAACCAAATTTTTCATTGATTAATTTAATTCCATTAAATCTACTTAATGCTTACTCTACTATTACTGAAACATTACTGAGTCATGATAGATCTGTCTTCTTAATGTGGAACCATTTACAAAAGAAAAACTTTTGCATGGTAGAGATGTCAAAAAGAATTCTGTGAAGTCTGATTTGCAGCTCAAACTTCCTATTTTTCATGCTACACTGGAATTTAGGTAGATGAGAAGTAATTACGGCTAATGCTGAGTTGACTAAGGGAAGCCAGTTGATGTAATCTTTTTGGATTTCAGTAAAGCTTTCAACACTGTCTCTCACAGTATAGTGCTGGACAAAATGTCCAGCACACAGCTGGATAAACATCGTGGGATGGGTGAGCAGCTGTCTCATGGATTGGGCACAAGGGATTATATAATGAATGGGATGACACCAGACTGCTGACGTGTCACTACTGGGGTTCCACAGGGCTCCTCAGCCCCGTGCTCTTCAACGTCTTCATAAACGACGTGGACACAGGAAGAGATATTGAGCAAGTTCAGAGATGATACAAAATTGGGAGGAGCTGTTGACTCCCTCAAAGGCAGGAAGGCCCTGCAGAGAGACCTCCACAAATCACGGCAGTCACCAACCAGATGAAGTTTAACAAAGACAAGTACCAGATTTTGCACCTGGGATGGGTCTTGGTCAATGGAAATGAGTCAGCAGTGCCCTGGCAGCCAGGAGGGCCAACCCTGCCCTGGGGTACATCAGGCCCAGCATCACCAGCCGGGCAAGGGAGGGGATTGTCCTGCTCTGCTCTGCACTGGGGCAGCCTCACCTCCAGTGCTGGGGGCAGGTTTGGGTGCCACAATGTAAGAAAGACATTGAACTATTAGAGAGTGTCCAAAGGAGGGCAATGAGGATGGTGAAGGGCCTTGAGGGGAAGCTGTGTGAGGAGCAGCTGAGGGCACTGGGTCTGTTCAGCTTGGAGAAGAGGAGCCTGGGGGGAGACCTCACTGCTGTTACAAATTCCTCATATGGGGACATGGAAGGGCAGGCACTGATCTCTTCTCTGTGGTGACCAGTGACAGGACCTGAGGGAATGGCCTGAAGCTGTGTCAGTGTGTGAACAGGCTAGGTTAGGTATTAGGAAAAGATTGAGTCACCATCCCTGGAGGTTTTTAAAGAATGTGTAGATGTTTCATCTAGGGACATTATTTAGTGCTGTATTTGACAGTACTGGGTTAATTACTGGACTCCATGATATTAAAAAAAGGGAAAAAGGTGTTTTCTATTCTAAATGATTCTATTATTAAATCAGAATTTACCATCTGGGCTTTTTCAAAGGAGTGATGAACAGGGAACACAAAGACTTTTGTGTGCTAATATGGTTACTGGGGAATGTTGTTCCTCACTACCCATTACATTTTATTTATCATATAGGGAGGCTCTGTACTCCTTATATGATAAATATAATAATATAATATAAACTTCTGTACTGTGTAAAGATGGTTCTTTCTGCTAACCAGCAAAAAAAGATGGATGTGAACATATATATCACAGTGAAAACTCAGGGAGGATTTTTATGAACACATTGCCAAAGAACTATACTGTTTTTATTTTTTTTCAGAACTGATTACTTTCCAATAAGTTTTCTGTTTCTGTCATTAGCTCAGCAGACAGAGGATATCAGATTATATTTCTGAAGCTGCACTCAGTTCTGTCTTCAAACCGTTAAATTCCAGCATACATAAAGCTTATGCTGTGAAATCAATTGGTCCTGCTTTTCTCTTTTCCAATTTAGCACAAATAAAATTTAAAAGGAATTGAGAGAAATGTCCCTCATCCTGGAACCAGTTTCAGGAGCCCAGTGCTTAGTTAGAAGAAGTTGACTTTATTACAAATTGTAGCTTAAAGCTTATTCTACATTTGCTTTTACGTATTTCAAACAATTCAAACAAATTTTGTGCAAAATTTGAAGACTGGAAGTTTACAGCAATTTTTTATTGTAGAATACAGTGAGGCCTCAAATGGAATAATTCATCAGGACAGCCTTCTATATTTATATTTCTTCTTTGTAAGAAGAAAAAATCTCTTTTGTCTCATCACAATACAGCTACATGGTTATGTATCTTCTCATGATAACATCTCTGATATCACTTAAAAGGTCTTTGTTATTTAACATCAGAATTATACCACAGTTAATAAGCAAGAGTTGATGCACCAGTGCTATAACTCTTCTGTTCTTCATTGCAACAGCTGAAACTACTCCTATTACACTCTTGTTGAGATAGTATTACTTGTTGGGGGATGTTTGTATAACACTCACGTGTAAAATTGCACTGGCCACTGAGCAATTAGCCTTTTGGCCTGTCTCTCTGTCATAACAGTGTTTTAAAAGTGAGTAACTGCTTGCTAGGCAGTAGTCACTGCTTAAGGGCTGCTACTGCCCCTGCATGCACATATGTAATGCAGAGAGATGCTGTTCATTCTATTCCTACAACTTCCCTGTCACTGCAGGGAAAAGAGGGAAGGGCAGCTGGCTATTCTGCATTAACAAAATGAAAGGCATTCAAGCAAATTTCTACTCTCTGTGGTGTATTAAATCACCCATAGCAAAGCTATAATGTATGATTTTAATTTAAAAGTAAAATACTTCAATGGATTGAAATTGGTGTACTCAGAAAAGCAATCTGCAGAGGTAAAAATGTGAGCAGGGTGTGGCAGGGAGTGGATCTACCTGTGAGTCTGTACAGTGCCTACCAGAGTCTTGGCTGAGGTTTTTGTACTCTACTACTGAATCTGATGCCAAATTCTACACCAGCATGTCACTCCTCTCAGCAGCACAATGATTATATTTTCATTTTTATGAAAAACTCTGTCTGAATTACTGGTCAGAGCTAGGGCTGACTTGTCCCTGAAAATCTTTTTCATGACATTTTCTCTCAGCATTGCACCTGAGCATCTCTCAATTACTGCATAGGCTTAAAAGGATCCCTCTGCACTGGAAAGATGGCCCCAAATTAAATTAAAAACCTTTCTGTCAAGTTTGTCTCTAGCAAGCACTCTCCTGCTTAATTAAAACTCTTCTCTCTTAAGATTTGGTGCCCTGCGATATGAAAATAACATAACAGCAGTCAGAAATGTGCCCTATGAAAAAAACCCCATTTCTTTAAACTGTCCTATTATTTCCTACTGGCATTTACTTTGCCAGAAAAGCGGTTTGGAAATGAAAATCCTAGGTTAAGCACAAAAGCATTAAAGCAATGATCAGCAATCTGATGAAAATACTGTTTTTTCTCTGACTAAATTAAAAAAATTATTTGCAATATCACAGCAATTTTTGTACATAATGAGTTCAAGTCAGATACATCTTTGTTCCCTTCCTTCACCTTTTTTCCTCCTTTTAAGTTTTTTTTCTTTTTTTTTTTTTTCTTTTCTTTTTAAATTTTTTTTATGGTTGTCATGGTTTAACTCCAGTAGGCAACCAAGCAGCACACAGCTGCTTGCTCACTCCCTCCAGCATGATGGGGGGAAGAGGATTGAAAAAGTAAAAGGGGGAAGACTCGTGGGGTGAGATAAGAAGAATTTCATAATTGAAATAAAATAAAATAATAAAAATAGTTATTAATAGTTATACATAATAACAATACTAATAAAATATAGAATAATATCAAGAAAAGAAAACTATAAATAAACCCCATGAAAGGCAAGTGAGACAATTAAAAACAATCTCTCACCATCAAGCAACTGATGCCCAGACAGCATCTGAGCAACTTTCCCCTAGTTTATATGCTGAGCATGATGCCATATGGTATAGAGCATCCCTCTGGTCAGTTGGAGTCTGCTGTCCCAGCTGTGTCCCCTCTCAACTTCTTGTGCACTCCGAGCCTACTTGGGATGGGATGGGGTGGGGAGCATCACTGCTCAGCTATAACAAAGTCATCCCTGTGTTATCACCACTGTATCCAGCACAAATCCAAGACATTAGCTACCATGAAGAAAATTAACTATACTCCAGCGAGAACCAGGGGTGGCGGGGGTTTGCCTCTAATATTAATCTATTTTAGATTAGTTTTAGTTTTTTTATAAAACTATCACACACTGTAATGTAAAACTATCACTGGTGTAATGACTGACTGGAACTTTGAAGAGATAGACTGAAATTTTAAAACTCACTGGGATTATTCAGCTGCTGTAGCTGCTTTTAAGTACAAGTCTTGATTTCTATTAACCAACCACCTGAATGATTGGACAATGCATTAGAGTCATTACTCTGTTGGAGGGGTGAGACAGGTGATCACCGTGGGGACAAACACGGCTACACATGGTCTAGGGCCCAGTTCATTGACACACTCAGTATTAAAGAAAAAAAAAAAAAAAAAAAAAAAAAAAAAAAAAAAAAAAAAGGTGCTGGAACATCTTCCAGGGCTGTTGTTAGGGAGCAGCATTTGAACAAAAACTAATGCATACAAAGGAGGGACACAGGTATCACATATCACAATTTTTAGAGAATTAGATTTCTGGAAGTAAGCCTGAACCTTTGAAAGAACTGATGGTTTGGTTGGATCCAACTGAGAAAGTTTCTTAGGTCAATGACCACACAGATTAATTCCTTTATAAAGTTCTACTATGCTGCTTAAACTTAGCTTTTCAACAGTGTTTGGGAAAAGTCCAGGGCTGGTCAGGAGACTTTTGCAGTTAAGAGGTAGTGAAGGAGGACACCTGTGATGTTGCTTTGGCTGTGACACCAGCTCTTCCCAGGGTGAATGAGAACTCTGCTGATGGACAGATTGAACATGCACACTGCTTGTTAAAGGTGTAGCTGGCTGTGGACCAACATGCTATAGTGCTTGCATCAAAGAGCTTATATAGCAAGTGGCAAAACCTGGACACCCAGCAGTTGTTTAAACCTTCAGAGACATTTATTTCATGACCCAGCTAATAGTCTTCAGCCAGAATGGCCAGTGCTTTTCTCTACAGCAGTCACATTCTCCAATGGGAGACAGGCAATGAGTGTTTATAAGTAGGAACAGCCTAGCCTGGTATATATTCTATAGAGAAAGGGGAGAAATCAGTCAGTTTTCAAAATTTCTGTATAATTTTTCTATCAGAAACAATACATTTGATTTTATTTCAACTGCCAATAGCCATCTGATTGCATTATACAAAACACAGAATCCAAGATGTCTCATCATGAGTTTTAGTGGCTCAGCCCAGCTAACTAGGTGAAGCAGAAAAAGTTTCTCTGAGCTTTAGAGTGGTTATGAACAAGCAGATGCACTGGCAATAACCTTCAGGAAACAGCCTCTCCTTCCCAACTTTGATGTCTTTCTGAGCTGACAGTACAGTGACTGCAAGAGGTATTTTTTCCCTGGTTCAGAAAGATGAAATATTATCTCTAAACATTGTTTATAATTGTTGAGGGGAAGAAGCTCCCCAAGGAAATTAAGTATCCCACTAAGGAACATTGCTTTCTACCTAACAGGGAACTTTTGTCACTTTTCTTCCTGTTTGGGAAGACAGGACCCCCATGCTGATCCAAAAAGACCTCTTTGCCTCCAGCCTTAAAGGAAGAGAGATCACAGTGCATTTATGAACTTAAGCATGTTGAAATCGCCAATTGTTACCAACATGGGTGGGCTCATTTTAATCCTTATAACTTAGTCCTAGCCCATTGAGAGAGCAGGGCAGTGTTGTGGGTTTTTTGCTGTTGTTTGTTTGGTTTGGTTTGGGTTGTTTGTTTTTTGTTTGGTTGGTTTTTTGGGGTTTTTTTTTGGTCTGTTTCCCTTGAGCAGAACTGGACTATGGTGATATACACGCAGAAAGTCTGATGTGATATGAAAGTGGCAAGAAAGGTTTTTTTATCTTGAAATAAATTTTAAAAGATGACTCCTTGTTTGTATGTTTAGTCAACCAATCAGTCAGCTTAACCTCTGGAGACTACTTTAGAAGTGTTTGCTAACCCTACTGGTAAAAATGTACAATAACAGTACAGCATAAATCCTGGAACACAGAGCAGGCAAGAAAGTGTGGTGCACTTTACAAATATCAGAACAATTTCTAGGCAAGAATTTTCATGTTATTATGACATAGTCCTATTTCCTGTACAAATGGAATTACATGAAAAAGATGATTCACTCAGAATACTTGAGCACTAAAATTGTAGCAAAGACTGCCTAGGCTGACACTTGTTTAAGAGTGCCAGGAAAAAAAATACTGAGGAAGATAAGAGAGAAGTTGAACAAAGGAAATCAAGATTTAAAGTATGGAAATGCTGGCCAAGAAAATATTTTTTCAGTACTTTAGAGAGTATTGGGAAAAAGATTCATGAACAGTCTTGCTCTTTAGAAGCACGAGTTTAAAAACGGCCTGGAAGACAGAAAAAGGAAAGAATAGGAAGCAAATGGCATGGAATTTATTTCTTCACCTCTTTTGTGTTTCCTGTTTGATGCTTGCCCCTTGCCTTGCGTTTCCCCCTGCCACCATGCTGCAGCATCTTTCCTGGGCTGTGGTTCCTGGTGTTGGCCTTTCTGGACCACCACCCCTTCCTGAGAAGGAAACAAGAGAGGTGCTGTACCATCACAGTCTTGCTGCTAAAGGTGAACCCAGGTGGCATCTTTCTGTATTCCTCTTATCACGGCATTAATCCTGGCATGGGATCAGAGGCAGAAGATAGTCCCCAGAGCACAACAGACAATGGTGCTTGTAAAAGTGCTGCAGAAGAGGAATTTTGGCAAATAGAAACGGCAAAGAAAATTCCTTGCTGAGCTGTTTGATGCCGAAGATTAACTCTGCCCCAAAAATCCACCAGATGGATTATATAGCCTTCAGTATTAAAGAACTTTAGAGCTAATTTAAAATGATTTTTGAGCCTCCATAATTTCCATCTTTCAGCTCATCCAAGAACTTTCTAAAATGAGGATGTGCTTCTGTATCTTCTGCTTCCCAAAGCCTTTCAGTGACACGTATCTTAATATTCCACAAAAATAAAATTTCCATTTCTGTTGAGCTGTAGAGAAGAGAAAGAAATATATTTGCTATACTGACTCTGAATAACAGAAACACTTGAGTGAGCACCTAACTGTTATACCTCAAAACCTATGGCTTACATCATGCATTTTATTCATGATCTTATTTAATTATTTTTTATTCCTCTTCGTGGGCTTGCTGAGCACACAAACAATTAATCTCCATCAGCCCTTAAATGCAATGTTCCCATGTAAATTTCTAAATACAAAAGAACACACAGAAGCACCTGAGTTGAGTATTTTGAAACGGATCTGTGATTTTCTGTTATTCAGCTGAGATTTTCTCTTCCTGGCAAACCATATATTTTATCACCTTTAGGACTGGTATTAAATGGGGCACAGATACAATCTTTAGAACCTGACTGACTACTACACAAGGGAAGAGGTAGAATTTCAGGCAAATCTGGCAAAATTAGAACTGCAGTGCTCCTGTCAAAAGATCCACTACAGCCATGGCTTCCACTTTTTATTTAATTTGGAAGAGTCTTCATTTACCAGATCATGCCATTTTCCAGGCATGTCCAAGGCATCTCAAATAACATTGGGCACCCATTTTTGGGCAATTGAAATAAGGTCAACACAATCAGTAACAGGAGGGTGGACACAAAATCTTCATGTAAAAACACCTACATGCCTTTGTTTTTTCCCTCTTTTTTTTTTTTTTTTCCATTTTTGTTCTCTCCTGCTTCAATTCCTGCACTAAAAAAAGTCCTTCTCTGACAATCTTATTCTCAGTGTTGTGTTCAACAAAGATATTAAAATAGCCAAAGTCCAGGATCAACTTTCATGATATGCTAATGTTATGCTTGCCCATAGCAAAAGGACTTCATTTATGTTAGAGGCAACCAGAATTTATCAGAATATATTTGTGTCATTTCCAGAGCTTCAATACCTTTAACTTAGTCTCCAAGAAATGAATATTGGAAGGACATTCTGTTCTCCACTTATCTGTATAAGAATAATTGAAACGCCTTAATCAGTCAAAAATAAAAAAAAGCAAACTAAAAAACCCCACTACACTGTATGAACAGTCTAATTTACTTCTCTAGACAACTCATGTACAGCTGGGCTTAGATCACCTGCTCCTCCTAAATTGCTTGGCTAAAACATGTATACCTGACTAGTTCAGTATTCTGAACTAACCCACCATTTAACAAGTCTGTGTAGGCCAAATCCTCCTGGAAATCATTTCCAAACATATAAAATTGTAGAATGGCTTGGGTTGAAAGGGACTTCAAAGATCATCTCATTGCAATCTCCCTGCCATAGACAAAGACACCTTCCACTAGACCAGGTTGCTCAGTGGGGAGCAGGGAGCTGAAAGAAGTCAGTGTGGATTTACAAAGGGGAAATCATGTTTAAACTGCCTCATAGACCCTACAAAGAGATTTCTGGCTGCTGGATGAAGGCAGAGCAGTGGATGTTTTTTAGTCAACATAAGCAAGGTTCTCTATAATATAGTTTTCCATAGTTTTCCTTAACATCCATACAAACTGGTGAAGTATGGGATAAATAAGTAAAAAGTGAGGAGAAGCAATGCCAGCAGGTCAAAGGAGGTGATTCTTTCCCTCTTCTCAGAACCAATGAGACACCTCTGAAATACTAGGTCCAGGTTAGGGAGTTCTGGTAGAAGAGACATTGAATGCTGCAGAGAATCCAGCAAGGGGCTGAACAATAAAGAGCTTGGAGCATTTGATGTCTGAGGAGGGGCTGAGAAGACTAGGACTGTTCAGCCTGGAGAATAGAAGGCTCAAAGGGATCGTATCAACAAACATGTATAAACACATGAATGGTAGGGGAACTTAAGAAAATGAAACCAGGCACTTCTCAGTGACCTCCAGTGATGGGCTGGGAGTCAATGGAGTTGAAAATTCCATTTTAACTTAAGAAAGAGACTTTTACTTTAAGGATGGTCAAAAACCAGCAGAGGTTGGTCTGAGAGGTTGTGGAGTGTCCATGCTTATAAATAGCCATAGATGGCCTGGAAAAAGTCCTGAACAACCTGCTCTAGCTGGCTCTCTGCTCTGAGCAGTGCTCAGTTTTCAGGGGTTCCTTCCAGACTCAGTGGTTCTGTGATTCTGAGCTGAAGACTATCTGAGGTTGACTAACCCTTTGCAAGTTACATGAGAGTATGAAAATTGCTTTATAACCATACTTGTCTTAGGTTGCTTCTGGCCTCTCGACATCCCCCACAGCAGGACATAGTTTTCAAACATATTGGTGGTCCTTCATTGTTCAAATTTAGCAACCTAAACCTAGTGATGTTTCTGCCCTAACTGTGGAAGCCCAGTTTCACTCTTGCATTTGATATTTTCTGCAGACACGGTAAGGTAAAGAACAGAAAAATGTATACAAAAGTCATGATATTTTTTTCTTTAATGTGAAGGCTGTATCTTCATGCCTGTGGTTGTGTTCAAAGCAGCAGTCTGAAAATTAAGATTGTGGGGAGTACTAAAGTCAGCTGATATTTTTGAATATATATATATAAATATAAATATAAATATAAATATATATATATATATATATATTTGTTCCAATACCAGATGGATAGAATTATGGTTCTTGCTGCATTGACTTTCTGCGCTAATGAAAACTGTTGACAAAGGATTTGTGCTGGTTTTGTGACAACCTGTGCAGGAAGATTTAACAGTTGTATTTGTTTCAGATTAAAGGACCGTTCCTTCAGAATAAATATTTTCATTTAAACAATATACACAAAGAGGTTTTCTTTTATGAGATATTTATTTAGCAATTTGCCCGCTGAGAATTTTCTTCCAAATACTGCCAAATATGCGGCAATGGAAATGGGTGTCTTTTCTTTCCATGGATCAGGAAGAGTGTGGGGGATTTGCTGTCAGTTTTTACATGGTGTCAACAAGGTCATCCCCTACTCTGCAGTCTGTCAAATCACATTATCCCATGTGTAATGCCACGCTTCTACAGAAATGATGTGTCTTGTTCTGACAAATTCTCCCTGGATGCTCATGTTCCCGTCTTCTTACCAGCCACTGAGCCAGGATTGAATTTCACTAGTGAAGTATGCAGAGTCCCCCCTCTCCTTACCAGTTTGTAAGCATACCCCCCCATAGTGACTATACCCAGCCAGGGGTACATGGCTGCTTATGTGTGACCATTCCTTTTCCTCCCTCTTCTCCTTTCTCTTGTTGGTCCATCGTGCACTGTGACCCTTCCTTTGGCCATTTTCCTAAACTTCCACAATACATTTTACGCAATGCTACAAGACCCTTCCAAAGGGGTCAGAACTTTCTCAGAACTCTCCTGAAATGTCCCCCAATGTTCACAATTATAATATTTTCCCTCTTCATTAGTTACACTGTTCAAGTGACCCTCCTCAAGGATGTGCCTGAGCAGGTCCCTTAATGGTCACCAATCAGGGGCCAAAGAGTTCTGGTCATCATTATGGTCACTTACCTTTTCCTTTCTATCTATCAATTTCCTTGTTGCTTTTTCATTCCTTTTGTACTGAATAGTCCTTAACTAAATAACTTAATAAATCAGAAGCTTGCTTCCACTTATCCTTAAAAGTTTTATTGTATGTGTAGGTCCATACTGGCCTCCAACATTCAAAGGACAGCAAGATGTTTCCTGCCCTTTGGAAGCATTTTTAGTGACCCACAATGTGATTAAAGGTACTTGCAGTGGGTGGGTGTCCTGTAGAGTCTCTTCTGAAAAAGGACAACACCAGAGGTTGGATTCATTCATAAGAGGGTGGATTCTTTGCACAGGCTTGAGAACTGTGCAACGTGAGATCTACGCCCCACTAAGTATTTAGCATTCGAATCCAGAAAGGATGCTTTGCTCAGTAGTTATTTCTATTCAGCTTTTTAAAGCTGCTTTTCTGACTAGCTGGTTGGTAAAGACTATTTAAAATTCAGTATCAATTTAAGTGCACTTTGTAGACCAGTTCTTTGGATTTTGCACTCAAAATGTACTACTAAATGTTAGTGCAAAGGTTATAAGTTATAATAAAAGGTTGAGAGAATTCATTCAGGTATTAACATTTATACAGTCTCTGTCTGGAGCCCTGGGATAAAGCAAGTTTTGTACCAGAAAGCTAATTGGTAATGAGAAATGGATCACACTTACTTCGTGAATGTGACATAGGTCACAGTGCCAGTCTGCTTCCTGTAGGAAGTCTCTCTGGACAGACAAGCCAATACTTTATGTATCTGAATTAATAAAGTATTGGCATTTAATGTATCTACATAAAAAAGTACACAGTGAGCCACAGTGTCAGTGTAACAGCCTATGAAGCATAAAAGCTGCAGCCACAGAGCTCACAGTTGTCGAAAAGATGATAAGCTCAGATGGAGCAGCTTTCATTGTTGCTACAGATGTTGCAACATTCATTCTAGGAGGCCTGCAAGCTCACTCCTGGATAACTGACATTTGAGGAGATTTCATTATGCCACCCTAGTTTCAATTTAAATATAATCAGCTTTGTAGAAGTCTTTTGTAGGGTTTTTATTGAGACGTACTGAAAGAATAAATTCTCAAAGCAAGAGTTTTCAGGAAACTGAGGGTGTTTCTTTCTTTCTTTCTTTCTTTCTTTCTTTCTTTCTTTCTTTCTTTCTTTCTTTCTTTCTTTCTTTCTTTCTTTCTTTCTTTCTTTCTTTCTTTCTCTTTCTTTCTTTCTTTCTTTCTTTCTTTCTTTCTTTCTTTCAATGAGTGACTGAGTTTCCACACCTTTGGTACAAAAGAAAACAAATTTCCATTAATTGTGCAGTTTACCAAGAGACAACTCAGACTGCATCTGCACTGCTGTGCTAAAAGCCTCCCATTGCAGCACATTCCTTCCTTTAGTTTGTTCCTTTCAGTCCAGCTTCAGGACTTAAGAGTTCTAGGATCTATCCCATTTTCATGACAAATATTTGTTCACAGGATGAACGGAAAGAGATAACTTCATTATATCTCCCCTTGTTTCATACTAACCTCATAGCAAAGAGTAACAGCTTCATAAGTTGTGTATGTGTACACCATCTAGTGACTGCATTGGCCTTATATCAATTTACCTTTCATAGGAGAATATTTTGTCCTTCACGTTGTCATGACATTTAAATTTACTCTATATTTATTTTAACATCCAAAATTTCAAAATTGGACATTTGAATTTTCAATGTGCATTTCAGGAGATGGTGGTCTTGGACACGAAGAGGATGCCTTCATCATCTTTTAGAGTGTGAATCTAAATTTGAAACTGCATTTTATTCATATATCTTATACATATCTCAAATAATTTTTGATAAATTTTGCCAAAATCCTCAGCAGTTTCTGCGTGCCTGGGTATATGGATTCTTAAAATCCTATGAACTATTAAAAACTTTAAAACACTAAGATATTTCAGTCGATTATCACTTCTTATACCCAGCTGGTGTTCTATACTTAACAACTATAACTTTCTGATAAGAAAATACATGCCCAAAAGATATGTGTTTAGCAATGCTAATTCTGCATAGTTGGTGGAATAGTCCAACAGTCATCGTAAGATTTCTGTGTTCTCATTGCAATCGAGTCTAAAATAAGATTCTAAGTGCTCTCCACTAGATACTTTATTCAAGAGCCTTAACTCTTCTATAAGACCTTCTTGTTCCTTCTATAGGGACTCCTGTAGGAACATCAACATTTTGTGAGCTCAGCTTGTATGGACATTTCTCCTTTCACTTCTTCTGTAGAAGTGACCAATCATTTTTCTGTCCCTGTTTTACTTTTGGGATAACTGGAAAAAGTCTAGACCTGTTGCCTCTATTCTGAATACTTGTAGAGTCTTCTAGCCTGGAGAAGAGACTGAGGGGAGACATGATCACAGTTACGATTTCCTCATGAGGGAAAGAGGAGGGATAGGCATCTCTGCAGTGGCCAGTGACAGAACACAAGGGAATGGCCTGAGGCTGTGTCAGGGAAGGTTTAGGCTGGATACTGGAAAAAGTTTCTTTTCCCAGAGGGTGGCTGGGCACTGAACAGGCTCTCCAGGGAAGTGGTCACAGCCCCAGCCTGGCAGAGTTCAAGAAGCGTTTGGACAATGCTGTCAGACACATGGTGTGACTCTGGTGACTCATGGTGGATGGTCCCATGTGGGGCCAGGAGTTGGACTCAATGATCCTTGTTGGTCTCTTCCAACTCCGCATATTCTGTGATTCTGTGAATCTGTGGTTCTGTGGTTCTATGAAGTTTTTTAGATGAGTCATGTCCTCACTGCTCGTCTTTGTGTTCTCATCCAACCTGTGCACACAAGATGTTTCACATTCTTCTTCACAAAGGGCTGTGGCAACTTAGCTGTTGTGGTGCTTATTCATCTCTTTTAGTATTTGGAAAATCAGAATCAAAGTTTCTGGGGCTCCTTAATGTGCCATCTTACCACGTTTCCTGCAAAAATGTAGCGGTGAGAACAGAATTTGTGGGATTACATGGGTGAAGTTGCAGCTTTACTACAGAACTGTGATTGTATTATAAAATGCTGTTTGCTAGTGAAATCAACATATATAGTATATTTTATTTATTTATTTATTTATTTATTTATTTCTGTGTATCAGAGAAAGCAGTGATGGTATAAGATGGCTAAAAGAAACAAATAGTATTATTTAAAATAATGTATGAATATGTTTGTGTGATCTGAATTGTATTGAACAGCTGTCAAGGTAATCCATGCAGCCACCCTGAGCCACAAGGAAAAATACAGAGTACTCAGAAAAAAAAATCAGGGTTCTCAGTAAATTACTGAGCAGTATACCTTATTCTGCAGTGAAAATGTAGGATATTTAATATAGTGCAAATATGACTCCTGGTGGAAAAGCTGAATGAAATATTAACACTATACCATGTGTGAGGGTGGAAAGAAGGGAGATATTGACCTGAAATAGAAGGACAGAAAAATTCTGGATATATTTTAAATAATTTTTTTTGAAATAAAGTCCTGTAAGTCACAACTCTAAAAAAAAAAAAAAAAAAGGAAAAAAAAAGAAATTAAAGGGTAAATCTCAAAACTCTTGCAGGAATTTCTATAAAAGGCAAACTATTTTACAATTACAGTGTGGGATGATGAAGTGTCAGTTCATGGATTGTGGTACTTTAGATCAGAAGAAGCAAACAACTTTAATTAAAGATGATTCTTTTGCATCTATGTGCTACCACTGAAAGTACAGGCAATGACAGCGATTTTTCCAAGATCCCAGTGGACTTTGCTGAATAGCCAAGTTCAGCTGACATAATTAAAAGGACTTTTAATCAATGTTGAAGTGTCCTGGAATCATGATTTTACAATGTTTAATGTCCACAGATATGCTTTTCAGATTATTTTCAGGATCTGAACAGGTATTTTCACACTATTTGGAACTCCCACAGCATTTCCAGATTTGATTCATATGTGGGTCTGAGATTTACTTCCCAGTCAAGAAAAAAATCTGGGAGCTTGTAAAAAAAACTAGAGAAAAAATGGCATCAAGATAGCTCAGACAAAGACAAGTATAAGGAATGTTTCTGTTTATGTTTTTTATATATGGTGCTTTTTTACAAAAAATAAAAGCTTTTATGAACTGTCTCAGCTTAACACTCAAGGTATTCATTTAAAGCAAAAGACAAAACCAGGCTTGGGTTCAAACTCACTGTTTCATTTGCCTATTAAAGTTATATTTTAGGAGTGGCTGAAGTGGAAGCAAACAGTCTGGCACCTTTTCATCCAGTTTCTTCTGCTCTCCACCAGACAGCTGCCTCACATTAAGAGCTGAGGAAGAAAAAGCAGTGTTTAGCCACACACCATTTAATGAAGATCTGAGGCTCATTGTTTTCTCTGTTGGAGTCTGCCTCCTAGAAGGGTCATAGCATTTAATTTGGAAAATACACCTCCAGGGTGTAGGTAACTGGTAACCAGGTCTGGACTGGTCCCTTGCTGAGAACCCAGAAAGCTGCATTACAGAATAAAGTATGGGATTTTTCCTTTTTTTTCTGGGCAAAAAAAGTTTGTCAGTACTGTGGCTTAGTTTTTGTGTATTAATTTTTCTCCAGATGAGCCTATTGGAGAGGCTGCATGGTAGATTAAGTGGAAGGGTTTGCAACCTTTTCTGGCAAAAGGATGGCTTGGGAGATACTGCTTTTCCTAGGAAAGCAATATAATACATGCCAGTTCTATATAAACCCAGAGGTCAGTTAATTGACAGTCCCATAAGAGACGTTGCCATGGAGATCAGGTGATTTTAGTAGTTCACAGAGAAAGGCTTAGTCACATATAACTGTGAAATCCTGAGTGTGGTGGGGAAAATGCAATCAGAGTGAAGTCTAGACACAAAGAGAAAAAAAGTGAATTGTGGAGCACAGCCTACTGTGCTCCACAAATACATTCTGGTATTCAGAGGAAAAAGAAATGCTGATGAACTTTTTTAACATCTGGACAAATGCTGGAATAGTGTACACATGTCCATTTGATGGCTTCCATGGCAGGAAAATGCAGTTTAAGAAGTGGGACAGCCTGCCTCTCCACTGGCCTAGGAGCAGTAAAGTCTGATGGTTGTTGCTTCCTGCCCCAACCAGAAAGGAAAATCCCTGCTTTCTTAAACAAAAGTGGCCACTCAAGGTCTGAAGTGGGCTTATATTGCTTTCTGTTTAATAAATAAGCGGGAAACCTCACAGAGAGTCACACTGTTGTGGTTGTTTGACCTGGCTGGGTGTCAGGTGTCTACCAAAACTGCTCTATCACACACCTCCACAAGCGGACAGGGGAGAGGAAATACAACAAAAGGTTTGTGAATTGAGATAAGGACAGGGAGAGATCAGCCATTAAACACCAACATGGGCAAAACAGACTTAAACTGGCGATATTAACTGAATTTATTACCAACAAAATCAGAGCAGGGTAATGAGAAGTAAAATGAATCTTAAAACCAACTTTCCCCCACCCCTCCTTCCTTCCCAGCCTCTACCTCTTCCCCTAGCAGTGCAGGGGGACAGGGAGTGGGGGTTACAGTCAGTTTATCACAGGTTGTTCCTGATGCTGCTCAGGGAGAACAATCCTTGCCCTGCTCCACCGCGGGGTCCCTCCCATGAGAGAGAGCTCCTCACTAACTGCTCCAATGTGGGTCACTTTTCCATGGCTTGTAGTCCTTCAAGAACAGGCTGCTCCAATGTGAGTCCCCCAGAGGGTCACAAGTCCTTCCAGGAAACCTGCTCCACCATGGGCTCCTCTCTCCATCCTGGAGCCTGCTGCCATAGGCTGTGTTGGACATGGGGGAAGCTTCTGGCACCTTCTCACAAAAGCCACCCATGTAGTGCTGTAGCCCCCTGCTACCAAAACCTGGCTGTGCAATCCTGTGCAAATATTAACATAGCACAAAAGAAGGGGGCAAAAGGACTGAAAATATGAGAAAAGGGAAAATAGATCAGTTGCCTCAGCACTAAAACCTAAAAAGGGGAGACCATCTTTTCTGAATGTCTTCATAAAATGGAAAAAAAAAAAAAAAAGGAAATAGAGATTTTTCA
Source organism: Phylloscopus whistleri (assembly GCA_017589585.1). Taxonomy (NCBI): domain Eukaryota; kingdom Metazoa; phylum Chordata; class Aves; order Passeriformes; family Phylloscopidae; genus Phylloscopus; species Phylloscopus whistleri. The sequence continues at coordinate 4,654,211 of JADMLD010001485.1, read as the reverse complement.
GGGAAAAATTTGTAAAAGGTTATGTTATCATCCTGAATCTTTCACAAGTCACTCAGCACAATTCAAGTTTTTGTGTGGAGACTGAGTAATCTTTACTTCATAGTATTACCAGAACTACTCAGAAGCAGCTGTCCCTGAATTTGTGGTGCTCTTTGTAACAGAAATTGGTATTTCACTCATCTCTTTGAGTACAGAATTTATTATTGTTTCCCTAGAACTCAAAATGGACTGTCCAAGATATGTAACCTTGTCGCAATTCGACACGAAAAGAACGACACTCACACAGTGAGATGTCCAAGGCAAAAAAGGGGAGTTTATTTACAGACCTCAACATTTATAGAATTCCAACATTGACCATGGATTGGAGGAAGAAAATCTTCCTCTCCAACCACACTGGTCAACCCAACAGTCCATCAATTCTCTCCTCCAGAAAGGAATGCAAAACAATCATTGTTTACAAGAAAAGTGCATGAGAAACTCCATCTCAAAAGGTAAACACAGAAGGCTGAAACAGAACTTTAGAAAAACAGAGAAGAACAGAGAAGAACAGAGAAGAACAGAAAAGAACAGGGCAACATACCCCTACCTCCCTTCACAAGTCCTCTGCAATCAGAGATCATAGGCAAAAGAAAGGAGTGAAGCAGTAAAGCAAGGAATTAAAATAAAACTTAAAACAGCTCCTTGCCTGACATGCCTATTATTTTGAGTTATAACCTAAAATGTAATTTCTCTGTCTCCTATGAAGGGAAATAATTTTTTCAATTTTGAAGTTTTGAAAGCAGGGAACAGCAAGATGGCATGTCAGAGAAATTATTTCCTTAGCTCAAACTTCCTTATCAAAGAAGGGTTTAATTTTTATTTTCAATTTTTTATTCCATTGCAGCCAAAGTTATCTTGCCTTTTTTTTTTTTTTTCATTTCTGATTCCTTTTTTCCTCCATTTTCCCTGAAGTTTTTACAGTCCTAGCAGAAACAGGATTTGTTCAGCAATGATGGAATGGTACAACTCTCAATTCTGGCACCATAATCTACCTTGATGTTTGTTTGTAGCAGTATATGAGCAGTGATGGAGTTTCTAAGAGTGGAGCTTCCTCATTTTGTTCTTGAGGCTGTTCTTGTTCTTGTTTTGAGGCTGTCAGAAGCAGCTTTTTGGGTGGAAGCAGCAGAATTTGAATGAATCTGGCAAGCACTGTTACCCTCCTAACTGGAGGATTGCAATTAATTCCTGTTTCAAGCCTAAGAGTGACTTTGGGAGAATGGAAATGACAGCTGGAAAATGTGGAGCCATTAAAACACATGGCACTGCAAGGAACTATAACTTTATTAAACTATTACCAGCACCACGGGGACCAGTGGCCAGGATTTGTCACGAGTGAGAGGCTCAATCCACTCACCCACACTGCTCAGCAGGAGAGATCATAGAATTATAGACAGGTCTGAGTTGGAAGGGGCATTAAAGATCATCCAGTTCCAAGCCCCCTGCCATGGGAAGAGACACCTTCCACTGGACCAGGTCACTCAAAGCCCCACCCAAACCTGGCCTTGAGCCACGGGGAAACACTTGCTGTGCCTAAACATAGGCATGCCCTGACATGTAAGTGTGTGGCGGAAAGTGGAGTGCAAGGAACCTTTTGATTTTCCCTTCCTAAGCCATTTGCACCTTGGAGTCTCCTACTAGAGCAGGCATCAGACAGTAACAGGGTGGTCTAACTACTCCATGCTGCTGGACACAGCTGTCCTAAGTGCCTAAAGGACTGTCAATAAGTCTAAAACCTCATATGGGGCAATAAGGTGCTAAGGAAATCATTGCTTCTTGCATGCCATCTTCATTGTTCCCTGCTATCAAAACTTGAAAAACAAAATAAATTCCCTTCATAACAAGACAGAGAAATTACTGAGTACAGCTTTCCATATCAGTTTTGGGATCTTTTCTATATAATCCTTAGTGTTTCTCCTCAGATTTAGTTGACATGTGCAAACTTTGCCTATTTGGGAGAAAACTCTGACTAGACCATCACAGTACTGGAGAGCAGCACAGAAGTTTCACTTATTCTAACTATCTGATTATAAAGTTCTTTGCACTGCCTCTATTATTCCAACAGGCAAAAAAAAAAAAAAAATTATCATGGAGAATAGAAACTACTACTACATAAAGGGATAGGAAAGCAGATTTAAAAAATCATCCTATAGTAATGATTGCATTAAATTAACTTGCACACACAAAACTACTTATTTAGCTTTGAAATGACGAAAAAAAAGAAAGGAAAAAAGGAAAATAACATCAGAAATGATGAAACATCAGGTGTCCACTGAGGCAAGTATCTTCTTCTCTGGAAGAAGTGGGAAAATTTCAACTGCTTCAGGTGTTTGTAGCTTTACAAATAGACACTGAATTATTTTGTTAAATAGGAGGGGCGGTGACACAGATGTACTTAAATGGCTTCAAAAATCAGAAAGGACTGGGTATTATTATGTCCAGCAATCCATTTGGATTTGCAAGGGTAGATTTGCCTGTCTTATTGCTGAGCTATGTTAAATAGAAAATTCCACAGTCTGTATTCAGTGAATCACAGAGGATCCATGTAGTTCTGGGGAGTGACCTATAGAATAACTGCAAAAAATCTGCAAAAATGTATTTCTACCAATGTAATTAAAGTATCAAATGACATGAAAATAATATTCAAACTTTAACTTAATTTGTATAACGAGTGGACCTCAACCAAAGGCACTGCTAACATTTCTCTTGTTTTCAAAGTCGTATGGTTCTCAAATAAAAATGCTCTAAAATATTGCTTAGAATACAGTTTACACTGCACATAAGGGACATAAACATTAGACAGACTGAAAAACTGGAATGCTACCATTCTGAAGCTCGGTCTTATACAATGAACAGTGGCAGCAAAACAAAGTAAGCAAAAATAAAACAAAGTAAAAAGAAAACCTACTGAAAACCTCACAGCAAGAGAGGCTTGTGTGACTCCAGTATCTGCAACTGGGCATAGCTGGATAAAAAGCTGGCAGATTTTTTTAATCTGCAAGTGGAAAAGGATGTGTTTTAATCGTTCCTTTAACAGGCTGCAAGCATTCTTTAATGAAAGTAACTATAACAAGAATTGCTAGAATTCAATTAGCCACAACAGGTGTATGCTAGAGATCTTCAAACCAGAGAACACAACATGGTCCTTCAGAGCAACTGGCAAATTACCTGCTAATGAATACTGTCAGGAAAACCCAGCTGGCAGGAATGCCCTGGAAGTGCCAGCATTGCCAAGACTCCATCAGCAGGAAAGTAATGGCAGGTGTAAATGTTAAAACTGATGGAAGTTAATGAAGGACCCAGTGGCAATGGACCAGATTGCCTTTTCTCCCTGGTAACCCCAGGGAATTCAGTGCAATTTCTGAACAATATTATCTGGCAGCCTTGCTAGAGAACCTGAGATGGACCTGAATGCTTGTTGTTCCCTGGAAAACAAACCTTGGTGATGGCAGTGATGAAGCCCAGTGTATCTCCACCTAGGAGAGACTCACATCTATTATATTTATGGCTGTAATTGAAGGAAGAGATGAGTTCTAAAATTAGAACAGAATGTTGTTGTCTTATGAAAACTCACAGTGGGCAGCTTCTAATACTTTCTTACTTAGAGGAGAGAAGAATGATGGAAAGCCAGCAGCATAAGCGATTAGAGATGTCCTGGAAATGGTGTGATAACATATTTACACTTACTCCTTTCATACAAATTTTAGTGGCATTTATTGTTCTAAAATTTAAGATTCTGTGGGTTTGGACCAAGAGAAAGTTCGCAGATCATGTATATTGGGGAGAGTGATTTTTACATGGGCTGATAGTGACAGGACAATGAGAAATGGTTTTAAACTAAAAGAAGAGAGATTTAGGCTAGATGCTAGCAAGAAATTTAGTGTGAGCATGTGAGGCACTGGAACAAGTTTCCCGGAGGCTGTGGATGCCTCATGCATGGAAGTGTTCAAGGCCAGTTTGGATGAGACCCTGAGCAATCTGGTCTAGTGGGTGAAATCCCTGCCCATGGCAAGGGGTAAGGGGGTGGGGAGTGGAGTGGATGGAGAGGATCTTTATAGTCCCTTCCAAGCCAAGCCATTCTAGATGAATATTGTTTTGTAACAAAAACTTTCTTCAGTTTCTGAGACAAAATCTTGGATATGTCTATCCAGATGGTACTCATACAAACAGGTATGAAATGTGTTCTTTAAGTGTCTTGGTTTGGAAAGACAGGTATCTGCCAGGGAAATCTGGAGTTTCCCTTGGAATGGAGAATGCAAACCCCTCACCCCCTCCAAATTATAATTTTGCAATTAAGGGCTTTCAGGCAAAGATTTGGGAATAGGAATAACAGTTCTTTACTAGGAATATTAACAATACAAATGTAGTAGTAAAACAAACAAGCAAGCAAGCAAACAAACAACAATCCTAGAAACCCTGACAGAGCCAGAGCTACAACCTGACACCCTGTTGGTTAGGGTGTTGGAAGCAGTCCAAAAGTAACTCCTCTAGGAGTGGCAGATGTGGTTCTGTTGGAGCAGAGATGATCCTGTAGACAAAAGGGTCCAGTGGTGGTGAGAAGGGTCCAGTGATGGTGAGAAGGGTCCAGTCTTCCTCCAGGAATCTGGTGGAACCAGGTACCTGTGTGCCTACGTCTCAGTTTTTATCCAGGTAGGAATGGTTGGCTCCCCCCACTGGGGGAGCATCTCACAATGGGATGATGGAATGTGTTGTGTCATTGGTGAGCCTTAATAGTCCATTAGCAGAAAATATCCCCCTGGAGGGAGGACAGGCAGTGAAAGAGATAAGAAACACTGCCCCACCTTGTTTTAACAGTTGGCCCATTATCAAAAGGCATTCACCCCCCTCCCCCCAGAGTTACAAGAGACAAAGAAAAACATCTCCCCAACTGCTTTTAACAGATGAAATAGAATACACATTTTTGGTTCCATAACCCAGCAACTCACAGGACTGCTTAAAGACCTAAATAACTTCCATTTCGGGAGATTGGCCAATGGTATGCTTAACTAAAGGTAAAAGGAAGGATGTGATTTTAAGAGAAAAAAAAAAATATATAAAATGTGTTAAATACATGAAATGTGTTCATTTCCTCTATGTTTTGATTCTTAATGCTATGAAAGATTGAAAGTTTCGAGCCATATCAGATGACAAGAGTTATCAGAGTGGTTTAATTTCTCTTCTGCAGAGACATTGCTTTTCTTAGTAGCAAGCACAGAAAAATAAATTATCGAGGTATCAAAACTGCAGAACCCTCAAAATATTTTTAATGGATAACAGAAGAGTTCATGCTGTCTTATTTAACTGAATTCTGCACTTTATGGAGAAATTTGGGAAATATTCTGAAAGCCTTTTTGAGAGGATATCAACACTTTTGTATGGAAAGGAAATTGCTGTAAGCTTCACAGTTCTGGATATTGAAATGACCCAAGTTATCATATGAAGGTGCTCTTTAACCATTAATCTTTTCTGAAATGCACAGACTGGGATTTCTTAAATGGCTTTTTCAGCTCATTGAATTCACCAGCAGAAGCCAGTAGATTTCAAGGAGGACAAAGAGAGAACTGCTGCTGAGTGCATTTAAAAATCCAGCTTCTACTCTTGTTTGAAGTAAATAAGTGTTGATTAATCTTAAACTTAACAGATTGGTGATCTACAGGCAGTTTTATTAAAGAGAGATAACCCATTTCATTTCTGTGTAGAAAACACAGTGTGAAGTGAAATTTTTTCAACTGAAACTGAGGCCAAGTATGTCATACTTGTTTGTTGTTCAATTGAGAACACAGAGAGCAATGGTTTTAGCTCAAAAGAAGAGTAAAAGGGTGACAAATGGGTAGTAATACAGAGACTTATGCAGCTTTTTTTCCTACTGGTATTCAGCCACACTTAGAATATTTGAGAAAGATGACTGAAGTGACTTTATTTTCTGGATAATGGACTGATTAAATAATGTTGCAAACACTGTTGAAGAATGCAAAGATATTTTACTGCACAATGGAGAGGAAGAGGCATTCCTTCTGAAATAGCCATGACCCTGATCTTTACAATTCTTTACTAATTCCACTCAACAGTTGGGAAAACTTTGCAAGGATGGCATGAAACTTCACAGGATGGATGTTTTGGCATTTTCTGGATGACAAGTGCCCACCAAAACTGCTCTATCATTCCCCTTGCTGGCTGGACAGGGGAGAGAAAAATGTGTCTAAAGATAAGGACAGGGAGAGATTGCTCAGCAATTACCATCATGAGCAAAACAGACTCAATTTGGGGAAATTAGTTTAATTTATTACCAATCAAATCAGAGTAGGATACTGAGAACCAAAAATCTCAAAAACACTTCCCCTTTGCTCCATCCTCCTTTCAGCCTCTATTCCCAGTTCTCTATACTTCCTCTCTCTCAGTGGAACAGTGGGATGCAGAATGAGAGCTGCAGTCAGGTTGTCTCTCCTGCTCCTTCCTTCTCAAAGGGAGGGAAGATTCCTCCCACTCTTCCCTTGCTCCAACATAGGGTCTCTCCCATGGCAAATCATCCTCCATGAACTTACCCAGCTCGGGTCATTTCCACAGCCTTCAGTTCTTCTTGAACTGCTGCAGCATGAGTCCCTTCCATGGGGTGCAGTCCTTCAGGAACAGGCTGCTCCAGTGTGGGTCCCCCATGGAATGACAAATCCTGTGAGCAAACCTGCTCCAGTGTGGGCTCCTCTATCCAAAGTGTGCAGATACTGCCCTGAGCCTGCTCCCGTGTGGGCTTCTCACAAGGTTACAGCCTCCTTTGGCCATCCAGCTGCTTCAATGTGGGGTTCTCTAAAGGCTGCAGGTGGATCTCTGCTCCCCCATGGACCTCCGTGGGCAGGAGAGGAACAGCTGCCTCACCAGGGTCTTCCCCATGGGCTGCAGGGGAATCTCTGCTCCGGTGCCTGGAGCATCCCTGCCTCCACCCACCACTGCTGCTGCACTGACCTGGGTGTCTGCAGGACTGTTCCTCTCACATGTTCTCACTCCCCTTTCTCTGGCTGCAATTTGTTTCTGTGCAGTAATGTTTTCCCCCTTCTTAAATCTGTTATTCCAAAGGCATTACCACAGTTGCTGTTTCCAAGGCCAGCAGCGGGTCCATCCTGGAGCTGGCTGGTGTTGGCTCTGTCAGATACGGAGGAGGCCTCCAGCAGCTTCTCAGAGAGGTCACCCTGGTTGCCACCTCTTCTACCTAAACCTTGCTATACAAACCCTATATGATGGGTCAAACTGGAAAGGCAACATAAGCAAGAGAAAAAATGAGAATGTGCTTGTAAGCAAAGACAACTAATACGTCTCAATCTTCAGAAGCACCAAATAAGTTTAAGAATGTGAAATTACTGTCCTGAAGAAAAGGAAAAAAAAAAACGAACCCAATTCTACAGTCCTTTGGACCTTCAAGATAGGGAAATCGTCAATGTTAAGACTTTTATTCTGCAAATAAAATCCTTTTCCAAACTTACTGATGACCATTGCAGAGTGAAAACTAGATTTTCCTTTTAATAAGAAATGCTGGTATTTCTGCAGGGCACAAAAAGGAGATTAGAAAATGATGAGACCTTCTTTTTTATATTTTCTATCAAAAGAGGACAAGACTTGGATGAAACAGAACAGTTCATGCTGTCATTTTTAGCTTAATAATATTTCTACCGTCTTCCCAGGGTTTATTTGAAAATATTTATTTTCCATCAGCTTCATCATTCATTTGCATCTTTGTTGCTGCCTTGTTTCCAGAAATGTGGAATTCAGGTGGCGGTTGGAGGCTATATCTCTGCTGGTGCATCTGCAGCTGCACGACATGCAGGACATCTGGTCCTGCCAGATCAGAGAGTGAACCATCCTGTGCTTTCTGACCCAGGGGCCAGTGGAAATGTCAGTGCCTTGAGAAAATAAATCATCACAAGCAAATGCAAATTCAAGTAGTTTAAACTTTATTTTTACAGTTTTATATTTTTTTTGTAGTGAAAATATCAAAGCTAGGGGAGTGCCAATCATGAAAGCAGGTCTGAAAGAAATTTCCTGACCAACAATACTATCAAAACACTGTATGGCTGAGCAGTTTGAGGGTACCAGATTGTTTTCCACAAATTGTTATTCAAATATTTGTTACAAGGCTACAACAGCTTAGTCAGCTTCATTTTCAGGCTCCTGTGCTGCTTTGCAGTCACAATACACATTCATTGGTTTATATGGAGATTTAGATCTGCCCATTGAAGCTTTTAAGAGAAAATGTAGTGACATTTGAGTGGGTCTTATTTCAACTAAAATTTCTGCATGTCTTCCAAAGTGCGAATTTCCCCAATTCAAGCAAGCAGTGCACCAGTAGATGCATGACAAAAACTCAGCTGTGTGACTCCACTATATCTAGATTTACTCTAGTAATTACGCTGGCCCAATTTCTTTTTTATTAGACTCAGATGGAAAGGAAATAACTAGATCTGATAGCTATCATATGAGAGAGTATGCTGAGGGTGAAGTAATTAAACTGCAATTGTAGTAAATTACATTTTTCATTAAAATTGTAAGAAATCTGTTAAATGATTAGCTAAAATGCTAGGGTATTTGAAGTCCATTCAGCTTTTTGATTCTGCAGGCAGATCAGAGGAATTTGCAGTCTGTGAAAGCATGTTTTGGTACTGCACTATCTCACGATATCGATACCAAATTGTTTTCCAGCTTGTTTGATTTTACCCACTACTGTTCATCATTGATAGTGCTACAAAATGTGTAAGGTTGTTTTCCAAAGATGAAATGGAGCTGCTGCACTCTGCAGTCTAAAACCTATCTGGATATTTACAAACAATCTCAGTGGCTCATTTACTTAGGGAAAATTTTTTCTTTATATAAAATTAATCCTTTTATGTGTCCTGCATTCAGATCTATCTCTTTGCAATAGCAATTCTGCAGAATTGCTATTGCAAAGAGGTGCTTGTCTGCTTTGGGTGGGGATGATGCTACACCCTCAGTGACTCTCCAAGTGAGCTGTGACTGTGCCTCACACTGGTCACTGTAGGACATGCCTGAATACCCTGTTTTGGTTTTTTGGTTAGCTTTTCTTTGGTTTTTTCTTGCTTGCTTTGGTTTCCAAAACCACTAAATTCACATCATGTTCAGCTAACAGAAAAATAACCCAAGTGCTGTGCTTTGAGCACATAGTGAATCTCCTAAAGAACATTAATCCACCAATCTCCAGGTCACTGGAAGTTCTTGTCTACATGAGGTGAACATGTAGAAAGGTAAAAAAACCTCAACATTCCAGGGAGTGGCATGCATCAGGTAATTTTTTGTATGAATAATTAAAATTTTTTTTGGTGGCAACAAGAGTTACAGGGAAAATGCTGAGTCTGTAAGAGCAAGATCTCCACAGCTGTAAAACACGACGGGGGAAGACTTTGAGCATAAGCCCTCCTGATACAGTCTGCTGTGGAGAACAGAAAAAGCCATGGCACTGCACAGACCACATGGAAAGAAAGAGGGAAATGTTTTAGAAAACATTAGCCTTGGAGAAGAGGTAAAGTTTGTCTCAAGAAGAATTCTAAACAAATTTGGAACAGAGATGTCTTAAAGGTAAGCCGAAAGCAGCCAAAAAATTACCTCATGGCATGAACATCCAAATACACATTCACCTTCAGAATGTCCTAAGAATCTGTAAGAACTATTGCGGAGAGAGGTGCTGCTTTAGAGGGGGTGGGAGGATGGGTAGGGGCTGGTGTCAAGCCTAAGGTACTAAAAGATCATGTGCAGGATCAAGGAAAGAGGAGATTTTCTATAATTCAAATTTCGTGAGATAATTAAGAGGCTGCATTTCTGTCTGAGACCCCTGGGTGTGGACTCCTTTACTGGAAACAGCCAGCTGTGTGCCTTCTCCACTTAGCCAGAAAAACCCAGTGAACGACTGGGCTGCTGAATAGGAGGCACTCTAATGGCAAATCTCTAGAGGTTCCTTGTTGGACCTCTGACCTATGGCCCCATAATATCTTCTGTATTCTTCCAGCATTAAAGCTGCTTGATACATCATGGACAAAATTACTACCAGAGGAATAGTAAAACTTACAGACTTGTTTTCTAGAGACTATGTCTTCTAGAGACTACTTCTCTAAAATTGCAATTTCAACATTAGTCTGGCTTTTCTAAGGCAGAAAATTGCTTGGCAGTGCAATCCTGTAAAAGTACCAGGCTTTTGGTGATAGGGAGCCTAGTTTTCCCCCTAAGCTTTTCAGAAAGTGAATTTCTTCGTGTGAAACCTCCTAAAACTGATAATTGTTGCTTTGCAGTAACAAAAAAATTAATCCTTTCTTTTTTTTCAGAGGAAAGAAGATAATGCTAAGCCACTGCAGGGTGAAGGTAAAATTGGTTAACAAGAACTCATAGACAAGCATTAAAGCAATGTAGAAAACAACCTTCTTAAAGGATACTTGAGGATTTGTGTGGTGGGAGAGGGGCTGAGGTTTTTCCACCATGTTTTACAGATTGTCTGGGAACTTCTCCCCTGTGATACTTGGGCCCCAAGAGCTGCCACAGGCACTGGAAAAGGTGTGGGTGTAGGTTTCTGGCTGGTTCTAGAGACTCTTTCCAGTCTGAAGTGCTAAATGTTGGTGCAGTACCTGGCACAAGTACTCTCAGCAGGATTTGTATTGGCTGGCTCAATGAATCTGTGCTGACATCATCCTAAAACTGTCAGCCCATTCTGTTTCTTTAGCAAACGAAGAGTTGGAAAATAAAACTCAGGCCAATCAAAAATGAGAAAAGTTATCAATGAAATTTAAGATCCAGCACCATTCAGGAAACACTGAATGAGAGAAAAAGGTCTGCTCTGTTAAGAGAGTAATTTTCAGGCAAAGATGGCAGTTTATTTCAAGTTTGTAATAGTTACATTTAATGTAATTTTATATATTAATTTATCCTACAACTGTAGAATGTTATTCTCAGTTAAACAAAAGCATTAGATGGTGATACTAACAATTCTTTTGATAGTGCAAAAGCTTGAAGGGAAAATAAAAAAACTTCCTGGTAGAGCTGGGCCAAATTATGGCAGAAAGAGATGAAATAGCAGAACACAAGATATGTGATATTTATGGTGAGAGATTTTGCCTTTTAGGCCTGGCATGATTTTGCAGAAAGCTTAGGGTTGTTTTTCTCCCATTTTTTAAAACTATATTGTACTGTGATCAAAGACATTTCAAAGCCCTCCAAAATTGAAAGTCACTGTAAATGGGTGAAGAGGAATGTGACATTCTTCTCACATTCTTATAGTTCACTCTGTCATTGTTATTCCTTGGTAAAAATTGAAAATCTTTGATGAAAAATAGTTTTAAGCTTTTGAAATTAAATGCAGCTTATTAGATCACCAATCTACTGTGTGATAATTGAATCACAAATGCATTCCTTTTGAAGAAGTAGTAATTGGAATTGTTATTTTATTTTGGTTTCCATATATTGCGTTATTGTATGAAAAAATTAATTCCAATTATTTTAATTTTTTTCCCAAACCCATCTATAAAATAGCTCTAAAATTTAAAAAAATACCACAGAAAGTTGGAAGCATTGGTAATGGAAAGTTTGATTTTTAGGTTTTCCCTATACAGTAACTAGCGTTTCATGCTTGATCTGATGAATAATTCCATGCCTTTTTAACACATTTTGGGAAGATTTAACAGTCTGAAGAGCCAGATACTGTGGAACAGGGGGTCTTAAATTGATGTAAATGAATAATTTAATCTTTTAAATGGTTTTAAAGAAACAATAACACAAAGTTTCCACATTTTTCATAATGATGAAAAGTTTAATAAGTTGGTGTGCTATTTTCTTTTCTTAGTTTTAAAATTTCATTATATTTCTGCTTCTTTATGACATTTAAATGTCAAAATGACCCAGTGTTACTCCTTCAATATCATACTTATAAATTGTACAAGCAACGGAAAGGATTTTTCTGAAAAAATAGAGAAAGATGATCTGTTTCTATGTCAGTGTCAAAATTCAAACTGCCTTCACTAGTTGTCACTGAAAACTGGCACATTTTAATTTAAAAAAAAAAGTGCAGTTTTGTTAAGATGGAAATCATGGAGTCATCTTAATATCTTCCTTTTCTAAATGCAAGTAGGGTCTGTATTTCCATGTTAGGTAAAAGATTATTGCTGAGAAATACTACAGTAGATGTTCACTAGTTTTAACTTTTATTATATTGTATGTTACTTATATTACCATTATATGTTGCTGGTTGATAATTCATCTATTCCCATTTCAAATGCCAAGAATTTACGTAGGAAGATTGCTTTCCTTACTCCAACTTTCTGAATGGAAACACTCAGAGTCAGTAGTGTGTTATGAATTCAAAATGGCCACACAGAGGACCAGTGACTCTGTATTCAAAACACTGTCAGTCCAAGACTATGCACACAAAATAAACTTTAACACATCAGAAAATTCAAGGGATTTCATTATATAGCTGGGGTTGGAAGGATTTTATGCAAGGGTTGTCCCTGAATGACACTTTGCTCTCAGAATCCAATTCTGTAGTCTGAAGTGGTGAGAGTAGAGACTTTCTCAAGTAGTAACCCTGTTAACTTCTTATTTATAGTCTTCAAGTTGAGAAAGGATAATAAATTCAGGTGGTTTGGTTTACAAATACCTTGTACTTGGAATAGGAATTTGGGGAAAATTTGCCAGTAATCCTTACTGGGTTTTTAGGCAAATGATACTTCTCAAGATTGTTATACCAAAACTCTGAATGCCTTTGATTATTTGAAATCTAACATGTAAGAAAATTGTGGCATTTTCTTTTTTCTTTTTTAATTTCCTCTTCCTTTTTCTCTTTCTCTTCCTTTTCCTTTTCCTCTTTTTCTTTTTTATTTTTTTATTTTTTTATTTTTAAGGGGGGTAAAAGAAACCTTATGGCATGTATACAACGTTTCATATATTAGTTTTTTCATGGAAGTCTTGCCTGTGTTCTCCTCATATATTTACTTAAAGATGTAGAGGTTTTCTAAGAATTTGGAATAAAAGCACCATTCTTCCATTTTCAGACTTTTTTCAAAGCAAATATTTTTAACACTTTTGAGATACTTTAACTTCTGGAGATCACGTGAAGTTGTTTCCTATCACACCAGAGTTTCCTTGCTGTCTTGAGAATGTGTGTTTCTTTTCTTAATTGCTTTCACACAAGAATTTACTGTCTTTGTGAGCAGCCTGGGTCTGTGCCTTTCAGCAATCCTTTTCACTTGGCTTAGGAACAACGTTAATTGCTTCAAAATGAAGGCTTCAGTGAACATTTCATAATTAGAAACTGTCTTTCTGAAAGGCTTAGGGAGGTGAGGGGAGAGAAAATATCAAAACCTTTTCTTCTCCCAGGAGTGCATTTTATTCTCAAACTGCAGAAGTCAGGAGAAATGTCTATGTAAACTATCATGGATAAACATCTGTCTCATGCATGAATATTGCCATGCTGGTGTATGTGACAGAACAAATAAAATGTCCCCAAAGCTCTGAAGTGGTTATTTACAACACCACTTTAACAATAAGTTAATCCTTAAGACAAGGGTGTAGTGAATGCAGTGAACAGCTGCTGCTTATGGTATTTACCAAAGAACTTCAGAATAACATGGTCTGTCAAGAGCAATCTGATATATACACATCCACAGAGAGGGGTTCATTTATGTGTCAGGTTACAAGACAGACAACCACCCGGAGAGCAATGCTCACCTATCAGTCGGCTTAAAGATGTCAGAGAATAAGCTCTTTGTGGGGGAAATTTAAAAGGATGGCTGTGGAAGAGCCCTGGATTATTAAGGGCTTGGAACCTAAACAGATCTCATTAAATCAGGAGCTTTAATAAACTAGACAAGTAAAATATGTGGAAAGCAGTCTGCTTGTCTCTCTGAGGTGCTATGAACAGTGACTTGATGTGCTTTCCAGACCTAATGCTCTAAGTCAGTGTAAAAGCTGAAAAGACACCCTGACCCCCCCACCCCTACACACACACTTTCCAGGCATACAGGGGGGCCTGATTCCTTGTCCTCCTCTGCCCAGGTTGTGAGCCATGCTCCTGGCAGCCTGGTTAATGCAAGGCATCCCAGTGGTATCAGCAGGCATGGCTGAGCCCTCAGGCTAACCCCTGAGTACAGCATCATGGCCCTTTGCTCTGAAAGAGTCTTTGTAAAGATGTGTTTCCATCCACACCATTGTGTCAGCTTCAGAAAAACTATTGCCTGGATTCTCCTTCAGAAAAGTGACTGAACAAGTTGTGCCTGGGTAGCTCAGAGATACCAGTTCTGTAAGACACAGACCCTGATTAATACATTTGAGTCTTCATAACAAGCTAGATGCTCTTTTCCAGTGTCCACACAATACATTATTATTTCTTCACAGTGGTTATGACTCTGACTTGCAAGGAAATTATGGGTGTGCAGTCACTCCTCTGCTTCCACCAAGCCCCATATGGCACAGAGCCCAGGAAAAAAGCGGGTCCCTAATCATATGGTCTGGATTAGGTGCAGCTGCTGCCTGAATTTTACAAAACTGTGTCAGGGATACCCCCTCCCACCTGTACTCAAATGTGTCGTGGGGTAGGACACTTCTAATAAGCTAGGATATAGACTGCCTTGTTCTTGCACAGCAGGCTCCTTGCATCTTGTACATAGGCTAGAGGAGCCAGAAATGGACATCACACTGGACTGGTTTTCTGTGCTAGGGCATGAGAATAAGAGATCAGTGCTAACAGAGGAGGGTACTATGCTGACCTACCCTCCATTTATGTTTCCTGAAAAAGCACTACTTAAAAAGCCCCAGCCCTGTACCAAATAAAATGCTTTGGGAACACAGAGTGATTTGAATTCTTGCTGAAACCCATCTAGAGTGTTTCACACTGGGCACTAATGCTCTTGGTTCTTATAAATGAACCTCTGGGAATGAAGAAAAATGTTCTCAGAGAACAAACTTCAGACTAATTTCTCATCTAGAGCCAAGACTGAGTGATTGAAAGGCTCATTTTCCAGTTTAGATATCTTCAATCCCTAGTGAGTAATTGTGGCTCTAAGTAAATCAAAAGGCACATTATTAATAGGTTAAGTAAAAGCAGAACTCTATAGCCTGTGATATAATATCACAAATGATGTAATTTTGAAGAATTAAAAATTCTTTATTCTTTAGCTGACAGCAAAAACTTCTTTATCTGTCTTAATAGGAGACAATTAAAACATCTGTCTCCTGTTGCAGAAAATAACCTGCTCAGACAGAAGAAATTGAACCATTTACAGGTTCTTTAATGGTATTTAATGCTTAAATAGTGTATAATAGGGCTGTGGCTGAAGCAGCTTTTCTGGGAAGGACCTAGGATCCTGGTGGATAGTTGCAGCCAGTTGACCATGAGGCTGCAATGCATCCTTGTGACAGTAGTAAGCAGCATCCTGGGCAGCAGAAGGGGGATCATTTCTAGCAGATCAAAGGGGGTGATCCTTCCCCCTTATTCAGTGCTAGTGAGGAGCACCTGCAATGCTGGTTCCAGTTCTAGACTCCCCAGCACAAGGGGGACATGGATATACAAGTCAGTCTAGCTAAGGGCCACAGAGACAGTGAAGGGCATGGAGCATCTGACATATGAGGAGAGACTGGAGAAAAGGAGGCTCAGGGAGAATTTTATCAGTGGGTATAAATACCTGATGTGGGGACTAAAGAAAACAGAGCTGAGCTCTTAGTGGTATTCACTGAGGGAACAAGAGACAATGGGCACAATTGAAATACAGGAGGTTCTGTCTGAACACACCAAAATATATTTTTTACTGTAAGGGTACTTGAACACTGGATCAAGTTTCTCAGAGAAGTTGTGGATTTATGGAGAGATCCAACACCCAATTGGACATGGCCCTTGGCCACCCCCTCTAGCTGAGCCTGATTAAGGTCAGGGAGTGCACAAGCTGGTCTCAAAACATCCCCTCAAAGCTCAATGGTTCTGTGATTCTGTGATTTCTTATTTGTGTGTGTGCATGGAATATCTGTGTAGGACCAGGATCCTTTACTGCCTTTTTTTTTTTTTTTTTTTTTTTAAGTATTCCTTTCCTTTAATGCTTGGGAAGATACCCTGCAGGAAACCGTTATAGCTTGGCTTGGCCAGGTTGTCAAGTAGTTTTAATGTAGTGGTTCACTGCTGTGAATTACATGTTTCTGGAGGGAGGAAAAACATTTTAGGAGGGCAAAGTTCAGCAGAATGACATTACTTTTATAAGTCCCATATCCTTTAGTCTCTTAGAGGGTTTAGAAGGATTTAGAGCCCAATACTGCAGCTTGAAGCATGCATTGGAGAGGAAGCAGGCAACCTAAAATAAATGGGGATGGAATAATGAGAGGCATACCTCTTGCATTTGGTTTTCTCAGACTCTTCATAAGAAACATATAAATAACATTTAGAGAAGCTCTTATTATGAAAAAAAAATGTCACATTTCTTCTTGATGTTTCTGTAGCCTGTAACTTACACCACCTATTAAATCTGGTTTCTCTTAACTCCAGAGCATATTGATAGAGCCTTCTCCTCTAACATCTGTAAGAGCTTTACTTTAGAGTGTTGAGCTACACATTTGTGGGGAAGATGAGATTCAGACTAGGCAGAATGGCTTATATCCAGTGGTTCAGTGCAGCCTGGTATGAATATTCTGACAAGTGCTGCAATAGGCCACAAGCACAATCAAGAAATCCTTCAATACTTTGATTACCAGCAGTTTTCTTATCCTCCACTCTGTCTATAAAACATGAGGCCTGAAAAGAAGGAACTTGCTAGATAACATGTGACTATTGTGCATATTATCTACTAACTAGTGTAATCAGACATCCAGGGTTTAAATGTCTTTAAATCATAATACAGTCAGATGAGATTTAAATGCCTTTAAATTGTGAAAATACTTGTTTTACCTCTGAAACCGTCAGATTCAATAGATTAATTACAACCTGTAAGCACAATCAATCTGTTAAGAAGCCTTGCCATGTTTCTGTTTCGTTGTTCATCTGCTCCTCTTAGCCCAGGTACCACAGAGCTTTCACCAAACTGCTGCAATCAATATGTTGATGAGGATAAATAAACTGTATAGTGTAAAAATAACCTGCAGTCCCAGTCCTTGCAATGCTTTTAAGCTTATTGAAGTTCATCAAGTTTTTACATTCAGGTGGCCGTACTTTCGGAGTGAATGGTGAATGTCTTGACTCAATAATTTCAAAGAAAATATTCAGTAAATCCATGCAGGAATTCCATTCATTCCTGGCACTGTAAGGTAGATAAATTGAACTTTGGCTACTTCCAAGTTGCTTTTTTTTTCCCAAATGGGGAGAGAGACAGCATTGCAATGATCAACCTCCCTTGCTTCTAAACTTGCAATAAGGTTCAATAAAAACTCGAAGATCATTATAAAGCCTGTGTGCACTCAGTGATTTTGATAAGATTTTCTAACATCACGTGTTCATGTCAACATGTCTGTAGAGGTTTTGGTCAGTTCACTCATATTGACTCTAAAAGGTTGTATTTCTTCAGAAGATGATGAACTTTTTTTCTTCACCCGAAGAGCAGCACTGCAATGGGTTTTTCAAGACCTGCAGGTTGTTCATGGTGCATCCAGAACCCTGGGTCCTTCAGAGACATCATTACTCACCATGGTGCATCACTCCAGGGTCTGACCAATCAAGCTGCTTTATCTTATGTCTTTTAGATCACAAGTTTAGTTTACATAAAAACATGTTAAACATCAAGCTCTCTGTATATTTTTCATAAAACAAAGTAAATTGTGATCCCCAACTTTAATTTTCTATAACAAAGGCCTTTTGGGAACCATCTGCTTTAAATGGGTCCTTATCATAAGGATAATGCTTGCAAACGCAGCTCTGAGCAAGCTGTTTTGCACATGCCATTATTCAATGAAAGTACAATTACATGACTGACTTGTTTTCTCTGGAAATCATAATAACAATCGAGTCATGCTTGGTTCCTGGAAACTTCCTGGCTGTGAATTCAACTCATTATGTGTGCCTGTTATTTTACTGTCTGGTAGATTTGGTTTGAACCATGCTGGCCACATTTTGTCAAAAAAGACATTTTGCTGCAACTTACTGACATGCTTGGTGCTACAGCAGTGATTTTCATTAATTTGTTCTTTAAGCAAAGATTATTATTTGTGGAGGAAAACAGAAGACTGTGGTAAATTCACTGTGAAATTCACTGGGAAAGTGCTATTCCTATTATGTGTGACAGTATTTTTCCAACAGAGTGCATGGGATCATTTTGGGCATAAGAATTTCACCTGTTCTCAAATCGTCTTCTTCCTCTCTCTCCTTGCACCTGGTATTCCACGAGTGAGTGAGACACTGAAGATCTTCTCCTATAGATTGTACATACCTTGCTTCCAACATCATTCCTCTGGGTCTCATCCAACCTTTGTGAAATCAGTGATATTACCTGGATGTGAGCTGGGGAAGAATTTGTCCCAGCATGTGTAAAACGTTACGAAGCATTTTACAATCCTTTTTTCCCAAGAAATACTACACTAAAAATCAATTGGGTTGCTTTCTGTAACCATGTGAATTATTGACTGAAAACAAATGACAGCCACTGAAATCTAGGAAAACCTATTAAAAATTCATCAGTCACTTCTAACCTTTCTTTCACAGATAATGGGCTGCAGCAAAACCCTCTGCAAGAATATAATAGAAATGTTATTTCTTAGCTCTCCTATTTGTTTCTACTTACCTTTAATGTGGTCATCATATTTGAATGAAGAACAGAAGATATTTATTGTAAATAGAAAGCATCTTTTTGGGCATTCCTTGCAGGAAGTTTGCTTTATCATACAAAATTAGAGTTATTACAACATCTTCACCCACAGTGTTTAGGGGACCATGAAGTCCTGCTTTAGTGTCATTACTTAAGGAATGGAAGAGAAAAACTATTTCAGGTCTTACTGTAAGGAAGAAAAAAGCAATACTGCTTAACTTGTAAAGAAGGCCTTTCCTGATATTTCTATCTAAATGCAGATTTTCAGTTTTCATCTCTGCACAATCTATGTAAGAAATCCCTCAAGACAAAGATGCTGAACAAAATGAATATTTAAATTGAAAAGTTTTTTCTAGAAGGAAGACAAATTTCCCAAGTAAGTTCTGCATCACTTTAGCAATGAGTTGAGTTTTCTTTATCTCTGTGTAGCACTGAAAATATGCAAAAGATGAAACAGGAAAAAAAGACAAGCCTAGGATTGTGTTTGAAATGTGATTCTTCATTCTTGTTTTGTCTACTTCTGCAAGCACAAAAGCAGAGAACTCCTTCCAGCATTTAAATGAGACAGACTCATTTTCCCTGAGGTTAGTATTGCTTCCAGTTAGGAGATAGCTAGTATTAGTAACTGTTTAAATTGCTCTTCATTTGTGCATTTGTGTAAGGATTTGGAGAGTAGTTTTACTTTTCTACAAGAGAAAAAATTAAAGACACCTGTAGGGTGTAGGGAACTCAAGCAGGAAGAACAAGTTTCCAATATAGTGAGCAGTGTTCAGGATGTCTGGAATTGTGCTTTATGATTGTGGTGAAGGGAGACTTCCTCCAAGAAAAAAGCTAAACAAACCCATCTGCTAAGTAGAGATTTTTTTTTGTTTTATTGATTAGTGGGTTGACCTTGGCTAGCCACCAGGTGCTCACTAAAGCCATTCTCTTCCTTTCCTCCTCATCTGGACAGAGGAGTGAAAATGTAATGAAGGGCTCAGGGGTCAAGATAAGGAAAGGGAGAGACCACTCAGCAGCAGTTACTCAGTTACATCATTCAGTTATTGTCATGGGCAAAACAGACTTAGGGAAATTAGCTTTGTTTATTATCAATTAAATCAAGTTAGAGTAATGGGAAATAAACCCAAATCTTGAAAACCCACCACTAACCACTCCCTTCTTTCTGGGCTCAACTTCACTCTCAATTTCTCTCCCACTTCCATGTGAGAGGCACAGGGGAATGGGGAATGGGGCTGCAGTCACTTCATCACATGTTGTTGCCTCTCCTTCCTCCTCAGGGACATAACTCTCCACACCCTGCCTCTGCTCCAGCCTGGGGTCCCTCCCATGGTAGATCATCCTCCACTAATTTATTGTGTGAGTCCTTCCCACAAGCTGCACTTCTTCACAAAGTGCTCCATTGTGGGTCCCTTCTGCAAGGGGCTGTCCTTCAAGGACAGGCTGTTCCAGAGTGGTTCCCCCTGGGGCCACAAATCCTACCAAAATAACTGCTTCAGTGCTCTTCTCTCCGCGCAGCCACAGATTCTGACAGAGCTTGTTCCAGCACAGGCCTACCATGTGATCACAGCCTTCTTTGGGCATCCACCTGACTTAGTGCAGGCTCCCCTAGGGGCTGCAGGTGGATCTCTGTTCCCCCATGGGCCTCCATGGGCTACAGGAGCACAGCCACCTCATCACGGAATCCACCACGAGCTCCAGGGGAACCTTTGCTCCAGCACCTGGACCACCTCCTCCCTCTCTTTCTTTACTGAACTTAGTGTGTGCAGAACTGTTTCTCACACTCTGGCTGCAATTTGTTTCTGCAAAGTAACTTTTTCCCCTTCTTAAATCTGTTATCCCAGAGGTGCTACCACCATTGCCGATGGGCTCAGCCTTGGCCAGCAGTGGGTCAGACTTGGAGCTGGCTGGCATTGGCTCTGTTGGACATGGCAGAAGCTTCTGGCAGCTTCTCACAGCAACCTTTTACCAAAAACTCACCATGCAAACCCAATACGAATGCAGAGAAATAAAAAGAGATTGACAGTGTTCCGAGAAGGAATTAATAATAACAAGACAAATGTTTCTGTGTTGTTTTAAGATTTCCTGCAATAGTGCCGTAAAATATTTGCAACCCAACAGAAGAGCTGTTCATTTGGCTTTTGTGCAGTGCCAAGGCCTGGGATCTAGACAGCATCTCAGACAGATTCCATTGGAAAAATCAAGAGCACATCCACATCCTCGCAGAATAGTGCCCTGGAGGTAGGGACCATTGTAAAGCCAGGATGGTTATGGGAAGATGAAAGTACTACATAAGTTCTGCTTTGCTTGCAAAGACAGAATGTTTTTCTTCAAAAAACCCAGCAAATTGCTGAAAGATTAAGCAATTCATTGAGATGTGCAGTACCAAGATGCACAGATGGTGCAAAATGACAGCTGAAGTTATCACTCTTTTGTAGTGTTTACAACTCTAGTTCTTCCTCTCTGTATTTGAGAATCCAGAGAACACAAACAATGAATATTAAAAGCTGAAGATGATACACTAGGGTATTACTTCCACCAAGACTGATTTCCAAGATAAAACCAGATTTATTTTTTTTCTTTTAAGTGAAGGTGAGGTGCTTAAAATTTTCTATATGAAATCTGCAGGCTATCATCCTAAAGGGTTGATAAAAATTTAGTACTCAGAATAATTTTTCCTTTTGTTAAAAATGCATCCAGTGTCAGTTAACCTAAAAGATCGACAATTCCTCATAGTTTTGCAGTGTTTCCTTGTTTGCTGCTGCTGTCTTTGCCTTGAATACTGGGCTGAGAAGAATCACAAAACCTCCTTTCTATAACACCACCGCTTTTCTCAGTCCTACAGGTGCTCGTTTTTTCAGGACTAAGGAAAAAACAAAGCAAGAGGCGACAAAAATATTCCTTGAGACAGAACAAGATGCATCTCTCTCCTTTAACATGTGGTATCACTGATATTAGAGATTACATGGGCACTTTCTCTGAGCAGAGTACTGTTCTAAAATTCAAGGATGAACTATCCTTACCATGGAAATACATATATATTTCTCTGGCTACAGGCATTTCTACCCTGTTATTTTTCAATCAATTAGTAGAAGTAACATGCACTCAGAACAAGCTGTTGATGAAAGCAGCTGTTTAATTATTAAAAGGAGGTGAGAGTGAAAGTCATGCATTGTCTAACTTGAGGTATTATCAGGTATTGTTTTAGAAGAATTAATATGCAATTTCCTGGCTTATAGCTGTCACATTAATATCCCAGGCTGAATAGTTTATTAAAGTATATACATGTGAGTAAAAATACAATGCAATCTTCACCCCTGAACATTTATCACCATGACTCATTGTTTACAGAGAAGCAGGAGTAGAATGTCTATATACTTATGGTGGGATTACATACCTAAAAAGATTCAACATAATATGATCACTATTTGGCACAAGTGTGTTGTGAAGATGTCCTTAGCTACTCTAAACCATATAGATTTTCCTCATCTTAATACCCTCACACAGCACATACTTCACTTTGATAAAATGAAAAAAAACCTGAGATCCAAGCATCTGAAATTTGTCCCTTAAATGATCTAAGTTGTGCCACTGTTAGCTGACAGATGTTTCCCGGTCCCCACTAGGGTTTCTGTGAAGAGATTAAAGCCAACGGTTTAGAAGCCTAAAAAATGCAGTCTTCAAAAATCTTCTTCTGTTCCTAGTTAAGGAGTTTCCCCGGGTTTTTGTAACTTTCTCAGTATTTGGCATTTTTAACACCAGCACATGCACCAATTGTTCTAAATTTTGAACAACTTGAAATTAGCCTTTACACTTTATCTGGCTGTGGATCCAAGCGAGTAAGTGCTCTTTCCCTGAAAGCAGCGTGTCAGCAGCTTCCTTGTGTCCATCTCCCAGAGCAAGCCTTGCTGCAGTCACCATGGCAGCCTTGCTGTCCTGTAAAACAGCCTTCCTGTTACCTTTGTCACTCTGCCATGTGATATCTCAGTGGGAGAGCTTATGTCTGAACTGCAGGGATTCATAGTCACGCTTGCCTCCTTTCAGGGGCATGCCCCTAACCCACTCCTGTGCTCTCTGCTCTGGATCCCTCCCACTCATGCTCTCTCCTTCCTTTCAATCAGTAAGTTCTGCCCAGAAGTTGGCAACACATCATGTTGGAGAGGAATATGTGGAACAAGCATATTGTCCTGAGAATTTTTCCGAGTTGTTTACAGTGCGGTACTAAAGTTCACATTTTACATTAGGACATTCTCAGAATGATGCTATCTTGTGCTGCTAGAAAAAATAACATAACCTCCATTGCAAAGGCATATTTTGATGTAATCATGAATCATAGGAATTCTTAGCTACTACTTGGATGCCCAAAAGTAAAATAAAAAGATCATAGAAATTAGCTATAAAAAGAGTACTGATGGTTAGCACCATGCAATGTAAATACTGCTTTGTTCTTCCTGTGTTCTCTGTAGGTTCCCTATATCAATAACTCCCAGTGCTGTAACACCAACATGCAGCTGTCCTAAAATTAATGAAAGTGCTGATTCCTGTGTGCCCAAGGTATAGAAGCTGTCTTTTATTTTATGACAGAGCATTTAAACTTTACACCGTCTCTGTAGCAAAACAAATCGTTTCTGCATGAGATTCCTTTACAAAATTGGGTGTCATGCTGAAATATCAATAGAGCAGTACGTGTGACCTTTGTCGCACACCATTTATTTCATGAAAAAACCCACCCAGCAGCAGATGGCATTTGGATATAAACAGATTTTGAAGTAAAGGACTTTTGCTTAGTCTGATATACTTAATATATGTAAAGCAATTTTCTTGAGGCAGCACAGTATGGTTCAGAATAACTTGATATTTCAGAAATTTCCAAGTGATAAGCCTCAAATAGATCCCTTGTGAATAAGAGCCAGGGTCTTTGCAGAAACCTTGCAGATATCCTGAGCCACATAATGAAAGGAAGGAAGGACAGCTGGAGGCTTGAACAAGTGCTGGCTGGATAGTCCCAAAATGGGGAAAGATGGAGATTTCTGACTTCTGACAGAGGAGCAATGTTTCTTCTGTGCTCTCAAATTTGAACTTGTAGTGTTGGTGGAGTGCCCTAATAGACAGTGGAGAGGATCAAGCTCCATCAAGACAAACTTCAGAAGCGTACTGAGCCTGAGCCAAAAGTTAGCACTAGAATTGATTGGGAAGGATGGATGCAGGGAGACAACATCAGCTTAAGCAGGCCTGTTGTCACTGGAGGTTTGGTGCTTTCACATGAAGATTTGCCATGTTGCAGAGGCTGCTAAGGCTTGTCCAGTCCTTTGTCTCATGTTGCTCAACATGGGCACCAATGATACTGTCCAAGATCATACGGACCAAATCCAGAGAACTTATAGTGAGCTCTGGGAGAAAAAATGAGATGCAACGAGTCAGCTGATTTCCTCCTTAATCCTTCAGGTCAAGGAGAAAGGCTCAAAGAGGAGTGGATGTACCTTGCAAGTTAACAGCTGGAAGCATTGTCAGTGTTTCAGACAGTGTCTTTGCTTTTATGACCATGGTGTTTTATCCAGCAAAGAAACAGCAAACTAGTTGTTAGAGGCCTTTCAGTACCTTAGGGGGGCTTACAAGAAATCTGGGGAGGGAGTTTTTGTAAGGGCATGCAGTGATAGGACAGGGGGAAAGTCATCAAACATAAAGAGGACAGATTTAGAATAGCTGTTGAGCAGATATTTTTTCTGTAAGGGTGGGGAGGCACTGGAACAAGCTGGCCAGAGAAGCTGGATGCCCCATCCCTAGAAGTGTTCAAGGCCAGGCTGGATGAAGCTTTGAGCAACCTGCTCTAGTGGAAGGTGTTCCTGCCCATGGCAGGTGGATTGGAACTAGAGGATCTTTAAAGTCTTTTTCAACCCAAACCATTCTATGATTCTATGAAATTAAGAAATGAAAATGAAGGATAAGGTATTTAGCCATAGATCATTAGACAATAAGAGGGAAATACAGTTGGATATCAGGACACCCACATGTCAAAATTACCCCTTTGTTGACTGTTATGTTTATATGGTCTACCACAACAAAAAGCAAACAAGCAATGGAATTACTCCAAAGCTGCCCAACAAAAACCTATCTGCCTGAAAACCACATCTATGTACAGCATGCTCAAAGCTGCAAAATCCCCACCAAATTGTCAAGAAAAGTCTTATACTCCTCTTTGAGTGCAAAGACACTCAAAGAGTTTTGATACTACTCTCAATGGTCCAAGCCTTCATCATAGAGAAATATGTCATGAAGACATTTATTTTTTTTTCTAACTGGCTCACAATAGCTGAAATGGAAATCTGCCATCAAATAGTTTTTGCAGAGGAATTATTTTTGTGTATATTCTTTTTGCAGTTCACACATTTTGGAAAACCTTTCCCAGAGCAAAAATGATATTTCATAGGCACATCATGGCTTTTGCCTCTTAATCTGTTCTAGGCCATATGGGTTAGTAATGAGATAACCAATGTTACTGAAACAAAGAAAAAATAATTTACTGTTTTTCATATGATATGGAATATAACATCACTCCCTGCAACAACGTCTACTTCAGAGCATTACACAAAGTTTGAAGTGTGTTTGAGAGTACTGTGACTTGGAAAGACTAAGAAGACAGAGCTGCTAGTCATTGTCTATGAATGGTGATGTTAGTAAGTGTCAGCTTTGTCCTATGTTAGAGATTAGATTGTTTGTTAGAAACACTTGTAAGGAAATCAATGTTGATACCACACTCAGGTTAATCAATTCTCCCCTAAAAGTGGCAGGAATAGAAAATGCACTTTGCAGTTGGGAATTGCCATGCCCTCAGAATTAGTATGTACAGTTAGTTCCATCTTTTGGTTTTGCACTCCAAAATCACTACATTTACATCTGGATGGCAAAAGAAGACTTATACATGTTCATTGACTTAGGCACTTCCTCTTGTCAGGAATAGCAAGTTTTGTAAGCTATTTGAAAGGCACATCAAGTTAATGAAATAACTATCAGTTTTAATTAGCACCTGCAAGCTGTAATGCTCTCTTACCTGAAGCTAGGTGACATCAAGAAACATGAAATTCTTTCTTGCCTTTGATGTTTTTTTCTGACCTAGAACACTTCTCCTCTTATCCATGTGATCCTTATGCCCATTTCATAAAGCAATTGAAGGACACTGATGGGAACCAATCCCTGGCCATGATGTACCTAAAGAGTCATGAGCTGAATTACTGCTAAGAAAATTTGAATACAATAAATAACAATATTGTTTGCATAGCTTTGGTTTCATTAATTCTCAGATGATCTGTCATGAGGACAACACATTTTCAACATGCTTGCATTAAAAATGGCATGCAAGAGTTTATTAACCCATCATCTTACTTCCTTTATGGTCTTTTAAAGCTGAAGTCCTTCCTCATCCATTCAGTACCAAATACTAATGAATTTATGATTTGTGGATAAATGCAGGATTTACTCCATGAAGCCTAAAAAGTGACTGAGATTATTCTTTATCCAAAACTATATGTTAGCTTGCTCTCTTCATGAATGTGTATTGCATAAAAATATAGCATATATTTTACTTTTGCAAAATTTCTGAAAATTCTGAAAAAGTTATTACCTATGGCTTTAAGTTGTTCCTGAATTACTGGTATAAAGTACCATTGATTCAGGTTCAGATGGGTTAATTATCTAACAACACACTTCTATGCAGACAAGCTGCAATGCTTTTTTTCTTGAGTATTGCTTGCGTTCAAGACAATTAGAAGTATTAATGTAATGATAAATGAAAGTCTTTTTGTGTTCAATTATTAATAATCTCCTTTATTATCTAATGGATACTTTACAGCAATTATCTTGAAACTCAGTGGGCCTGACCTTGCTTTCACTGAAATCAATGGCAAATCTCTCACAGAGTTCAATGGAGTATGACTAGCCTTGCTATGTAATAAGCTATTATTAATGCCTATTTTGCTACCATAATTATGTCCTGACACTAAGCATATAGTTTCATATTAAAAAAAAAGAAAATTAAGAAAAAGGAAATAAACCCAAAACATCAAAAGGCCCTAGTAAAATATAAAAACAAAATCAGAGATTTTAGCTTTCCCATAAGCATTTGTCTTGGTTTGGAAAGACAGGTATCTGCCAGGGAAACTGGGGTTTCCCTTAGAATAGAGAATGCAAACCCCTCACTCCCCGCTAAATTATAATTTTGCAATCAAGGCTCTCAGGCAAAGATTTGGGAATAGGAATAACAGTTCTTTACTAGTAATATTAATAATACAAATGTGGTAGAAAAACAAAACCACCCCACCAAACTAGCAAACAAACAAACAACAATTTTGGAAAGCCCTGACAAAGTCAGCTACAACCTGATGCCCTGTTGGTCAGGACGTTGGTAGCAGTTTAAAAGTTTTCCTGGAGTGGCAGATGTGGTTCTGTTGGAGTGGAGATGATCTTGAAGCCAAAAGGGTTCAGAGGTGGTGAGAGGGAGTCCGGTGATGGTGAGAAGGGTCCTGTCTTCCTCCGGTAATCGGGTGAAGCAAGAGAAATATCCTGCTCTGTAGTTTTAGTTTTATCTAGGTAGGAATGGTTGGCTCCCCCCACTGGGTGGAGCATCTCACAATAGAATGATGGAATGTGAATGTACTATCTTGGAGAGGGTAAGTTTTTTTGGGATGTGTGCTTTTAGGGGTGCAATAGGATGATGGAATGTGAATGTACTATCTTGGGGAGGATAAGTTTTGGGATGTGTGCTTTTAGGGGTGTTTAAATGGTCCATTAGCAGAAAAAAGATAAGAAACAATGCCCTACCTGGTTTTAACAGTTGGGCTATTATCAAAAGGCACCCGCCCCACTCCTTCCAGAGTAAACAAGAGATAAAACAAAACAGCTCCTCAACTGTTTTCAGCAGATGAAAATAGAATACACATCCTAGGTTCCACAACCCAAGACAGCATTCTTCCTGGAATATTAATATTAATATTTATATGGCATATTTAATAAGGTAGAACACACAGGTTACCAAACAGGTAACAGGATTAATTACTTTCTGTGGATGATCTATATTTATGCAAACCCTTTAATGAACTCCATGAGTTATGGAAACTATATCACAAGGGACAGGAAGACTTAATAACTTGGCATAAGTTATTAAGGTATTTTCCCCATGAAGAGAATTAATTCACAGTCTCACTTGGAACTTATGCATTCCATTGATACAATTTACATTTGTATTTAAGTTGTTAATTCTTATCTTTATGGTTATCTGCAGCTGGTTGAGGAGGAGAATAATAAATAGTGGATTTAATTGAAACTTGCAATTTAAATGTGGGTTTACTTAGAGCTCTGTTTCTTAATGTCTGCAATTGCAAAGTACAGAACAATATATAACAACAATATCCATACATAAAAGACTAACTGGAGCACAAGGAGCTGATACAAGATGGACACAACCTTTGCATGGATAGACCTATTTTTCTTGGGAATCATCAAGTTCTTTGTTATATTTATTTATTAAAAAGTGCTATGGGTCAATCTCATTAAGTTGCAAACATCTTATTTTACAAGTGGTCCTTGGGGAATGTAGAGAGCCAGAATGTTGAGTATTCTAAAAACTTAGTGTCAAGTATATCTGTTGTGTAATTTCTGGATGGATATCATGCATTATTTCCCCTCTGGTTTAATGAAGGTGGGCAATGTTTTAATTTCACCCTTACTCTAAAACGTGTGTGGAAAGAGTTATTGTGCTTACATAAAAATAAATAAATAAATAAATTTTAAAGTTCCCTTAAATACTAGTTTACATAAATTCAGTGTGATGAAGAAGGCACATTCTCACTGCAAAGCTTAGGAAGTTCATGGCTGTGAATTCCATGCTGGCTGGCAAGACAATGGATTTTTAACTCACTTGTGTGCCCTGCTCTGCCTCAGAAGTACCATGGAGCCTCCTCTCTCCCGATGTCACCAGTGTGGGTCAGCCTCACCTGATTACTGCCTTTCTTTGGCTAAAATCTTGTACTTTGGTTGCTTTTCAGCATTTACCTGTATTGTAAAAAATCAGTGCAGATTAGAAGCAGACTATCTATCCTATTTGTGGAGAACAAAATCTGACTTCATCTTTCTTGTAAGACCCTGTTAGATGCTGGAAGGCTGCAATAAAGTTTCTGTGGGGACATCTCATCCAGGCTGAACAACTCCAATGCTCTCAGTCTTTCCTTACAGGAGAGATGTTCCATCTCTCTGAGTATCTTCATGGCCCTCCTCTGGACCCACTCCAAAAGGCCCATGTTTTTCTGTGCTGAAAATAGCTTCTTCCACCTGAATTCTATTGCTTTCACTTTGACTATAGATTAAATCTTAAAAAACCCCAGCTTTTAATACTTGAATGCTGAAGCCAAGCATTAGATACAGAACTGTGGTGTTCTCAGTGTGCTGTTGTCAGGTAGTTACATTAGTGAGTAACAGAAAAGCAACTTTATGATGTATTACACTAATTCAACTCCCTGGTGATGGGTTGGAGCAACACATAACCCAAAAAGAATCATTTTGAAGATCAGTTCCTCAAGAGGCAGAGGAGGCTAGAAATAAAGGATCCAAGGTAGTCAATAAATAGAAATTATAAAACTTAATGGAATTTTTGAAGAGTGTTTGTCTGACCATTAGATGGAAGAAAGAGACTATAAACAAATGAATTGGTAAATTGTTCATCAGCCATTAATATTCTTCAATAAGATGGTCTGTGAAGGTCTAGGCTTCAGTTATTTACATCCTTGTTTCTTTAGAGATTTCAACAAAGGTCCTTAAAAGAAGTGGTCCCATGACTAATTGAGTGGATGTGTACTGAAATACCTTGCTTTGCCCACTTCAGCACATTCCTCTTTTGTGTCACCAGAGAAGATAAACAACCATTACTTTGCTGTTTCTTTTCATTTGTTTTCCTGCTAATATTTTTGTAGGCACTGCAGCTGTTGGTTTAGAGCCCTTGCTTTGTCAATGGTTGGCCCCACAATAAGTGGGCTAATAACTTCTCCACACTTAGTGTCCTCTTTTTATAAAATCACAGAACTACAGAAAGGGTGAGGTTAGAAGGCACCACAGTGGGTCATCTGGCCCAACCTCTCTACTTAATTAGGGTCATCCTAGAGCACATGGCACAGGATTGTGTCTAGACAGTTCATTCTCTTTGTGGGGGATGAAAATATTTCTGTCCTTTGTCAGGCTGTAACTTCTAGAGTTGCATATATTGACTTAAATAAGAAGTAAATGTTTAGACTAATTTTTACAATAAGGTATCTCTGTTCATCAAGGTCTAGAGGCACTTCTAAAATGAGGAGCTGTAAAGAGCACTCTGTTTAGCATTGTATACAGTAGGAATTGAAGAGAGAACAGGGTTTTTACTGTTAAAAGAACATAAGCAGATGATGAATGATGCTGAAATAATACTAGCCCCACCTTAGAGTGCTGGTTTGGTGACTAAAGGCTTTTCAATATGTGGAAGCGTGAACCTGGAAGTCATTGTCAAAACAATCTCTTATTCAATACTCAATCATTGTTATGTCTTAGACATAATGCACAAAAGCAGGGAATTCAATTCCATGTTGGCCTACCCTCTTTACTGTACCCTAAGCTTTCTTCCCACATGAAAATGAGTGGATTTTGAAGCACGGTAATGCTTATGTCTTTGTAAGTCATTGTCTGTAGGTAGGTGGTAAGAACTACTTTAGATGGGTTTCTGGTGCCAAACAACAAGCATAAAACCCACCATGTGAAAAGCTTCTGAAAACCTCTGATATGGTGGCTCGGTTGAGTACTTGCCACACTCCTTTCATGTCCTAGTCACAACAGGTTATTGTTAAGTTAATAGATCCAGGACTACTGAAAAGAAACTACATTAGTCTACCAGAAAAAAGTTTATGGAAAAGTCAGTCTGTCTCCAAGTCTTCACGGAATTTCTCTGAGCACAGAGCAAATAGTATGTTCCCCACT
The DNA here is from genome assembly GCA_017589585.1 of Phylloscopus whistleri. Lineage (NCBI taxonomy): Eukaryota > Metazoa > Chordata > Aves > Passeriformes > Phylloscopidae > Phylloscopus > Phylloscopus whistleri. The sequence continues at coordinate 4,623,438 of JADMLD010001485.1, read as the reverse complement.
CCAATTCTTTGTATGAAAAGAAAGAGGGGATCTTTTTCCTCATCCTTTCTTCTCATCCTTTGCCCTCTCTTGCAGCAGCACACACAGCTTGTCTCCTGGAGCAAATGCATAGCTGAAAGCTCTCTTGCAGACAGATTGGCTGCACCCAGGGTTAAACAAAACATATATTTTTGAAGAAAGAAGATTTCCAAACTGGAACCTAGAGAGAATGTAGAACCCTGAAGGAAACTTGAATAAAGCTTAGATATGAGGTTAATTCTGGACATATATAACCTCCCTAGCAACAAATGTGGGAATAGCAGGTTTGGTGTCCCAAACTTTCTGTTTTCAACCAAGTCCCCTAATTTCCAGGCTGCAGCAGCTATACCCTTGTACAGGAGGCAGCCTCTCCTTGTACATTACCATCAGGTCAATATTGCTTTCAACACACTGGCATATATTCAGTAGGAAAACTCAGGAATTCCCTAATAACTTAGCCCTGGTGGTGAGTGTGTATTTCTGGAGAGATATATTCAAACTTCTGCAGGTGGAGAGAAGATACAGACTGTAAACCCCTGAGCTTTCACTACGAAGGTACAACATTAAAGGTAACTACTGCTGTTTTAGAGAAAGAAAGCACAGTTTTCAGTCACCTGAAAATTAATGCTAAGTGATCTTCAGTCATGGATGAAAAATTCACGTTACCTGCCCTCTTTCCTTACCCACAGGAAAGGGACAGTCCATGCTTAGCAGCTTTAACAGATCCCTCCACACCTTACTGGTGTGTTGAAATGACTGAGAGCCCTCCCTAGGCCCCACAGGGTGCCTGTGAGGGTGTTGTCCTCCTTTCCATGATGTCTGCATGCTTCACCTCTCAAAGCAGTCCTACTTTGAACAGGGGGCCTGTAGTGAAGAAGTGAGATTTTGCTGTAGGACCTGTGTAGCTGTAGCACCTCGCTCCCAGCTCAGCCTAACTTGTAGCCACTTTTGGGCACAAAATCATGCAGCCTTCAGGATAACAGAGACAATTCCCACCTGTCCTCACTCCTCTTGAGGACCATTGTTGCAATAGAGACAGACACGACACTTGTTTCTTTGTGCAGAATCATGAATCTTTATTCACATAGCTCATATTTATAGCAATATTAAAGGCACCGTGTTTGAATCCAATTGGTCAGCAATCTGTTGAAACTCAGTTCATTGGTTGGTCATGGCTAGTGTACATGTCTATCAAACTTTTTAATTTCTAGATAATTTACATTTTTTCTCCATGGATTCTCACAGGATAGACTTCTTATTTTTACAGGTACAAACAGTTTTCTCACAAGAACAGATTGTTATGCAAACTGATCCTCATAATTCTTTTCTCACAGGAGCTTCTCAGGCTGGTTGTTGGCTTAGCTGAAATAGCAACACCTGATTTTACAAGGCCTTTCTTTTATAAGGTTTTACCTATATGTAGCAGACCACAAAATCTCACCACAACAAGAGAGGAGGAAACACTTGGAGCTTAGGACTTGGAACAAAGGCAGACAGAAAAGGACTGGCCCCAAAGATGCTAAATTGTAGAGAACAGGAGTGCAGACTGCCAGTTTTGGACTCTATTTGGAAGAGGAAGGGAAATCAACCAGGCTGACATGTCTAATTTGCAGACCCAGTCTGGCTCCATCACTTTCTGAGACTTCTCAGCATGTTACTCTTCATGACTCTTGGAGATACTCCAGAAGTATTGTTGATAGTTACTGTGCTGAATAAACTGCACTTTATTGACATGCATTCCTTGTTTCCCCGGTTAATGAAATATTCAGAGACTGCAAGAGGCATGGTCCACTTCAGAGAAGGAAGGTAGGTGTTTTGAACTGCTGGAGGCAGAAAATGGATTGAATTGGAAGTGAAACTCTGGATTAGTTTTTCAAAATATTAGGTCATGTGTGTCAATGCTTATGAAACTTCCTATTCACACTACAAAAGTCTCTGAGAAGTACGGAAATGGCATTAACAAACTCTGCCAGCCCTTTGAACATTTTAAGGAAGAGGTAACAAGATTTTAGTACTTTCATTTCTTTGGCAAAGTGTAGGCAAGGTGCAAACTATTATTATAAATATCTCTGTTATGAAAGAACCCAACATGCCTTATAGGTTTCTAGGTCAGTGGTGTATACATATTTAACTCCTAAAGAGCAAAAGAAAGAACACCTTTAAAGTAATGATGAACTAGTAAGCTGCCAACAGTGACAAAATGAGCATGTGACTTTGCTAGTTTGCAAATTCTTAAATAATACTCAATAACTCTGCCTCAAGGTGCATGCCCCTCAGCAATGGCATTATCTATAGAAGGTGACGTGGTGTAAATTGTATCCCTCTCACAATTCTGGCTGCTTAATTGCCTGTATCCGTTGTGACAAGTGCCGCCCTGTCAGCATGCTAAGTAATTGAAAATTGTTGCATGGTGGAAGATCAATACAACTTTAACAAGAAACAAATATGATAGAGTACTGAAAGCAAGAAAATCAAATTTAGCGTGATTATCTCCTGAAGATGCGCAGGCATCGATTGGTGTTTCGTAGGTTCAACCAATGGGTTTTCAAATGTTCATATTTTGAAAATACTATTTCTTCTGGCAGAACCAAATTGGAGAGGTAGGTGAAGCTGTTGAATTTTTATTTGAAAGCTGTCTATTGTCTATTTTTAATTAAAATAGCTGATGGTCTGTATTGATTCCTTAAATGTGCTATCCTAGATAAATCATCTGTATTTATCCTTAGTTATTTATGTTTAAGCGTTTTAAGACTTCACTAAATGCTTTCAAAGAGAATACTTGGTAAGTATTCTGCAAGATTAGCAGAAGTATAATAAATTGCTTAGCTTCTCTAAATATTTTAATTGTACATTCAAATATACAGACAGGAGAGCCTTTTAGTATTTTCACTTGCAAAACAGTGAAGGCACCACCATTCAGCCAACATACCTCTCAGAAGTCAGACTTGCATAAGAAAATAGAAACCCAAAAATAAGCTCTTAAGGTAAATTTATGCCACTATGTCCCCTAGGTTTTGAACTTCATTACAGATTCACCATATTATGAGTTTAAAGGAACATTAAACATCGATTATATATATGCACACACACATATATCTATATATACACACACATATATATATTAATTCGCCATTTGCACTGTCTTATAACTTAGAAACATCGTAACCTTGTATGATGCACTCAGATAGCTGCCAGCAACTACATTTCTTGGTGAGTTAAGGGTGAGGATTTATAAGGCATTCTGCCCCTCTGGAATTAAAAAGAGGTACTGAAACAGATAAGTAAGGCATGAATTTCATGCAGGTATGATCGCAAACCAGAGCTAATTTCTGTCACTTTTATGTTGCAAATTTGTTACATAACACTTTGATGTTACAATATGTTGCAAAATTCTTGTCTTATTTAATTCCAAGATACTTAAAAGTAATGTAAATTGTATTATAGCAAATATATTTAGAAAAAATGTAAAAGCAAGCCCTTCCAAAAATTACTATAAATATTGTTTTAACTATCCTGTGGAGGTCTTTCTGTTTAGTTTTGTTTTGCTTTGAGAACGCTCAAACCAGTTAATATATTATTTGATCATTTTCACAGAGATAATTAAAATAATTTGGTTTGCCAAAGACAACACAAGCTATCAGACCAAATTCAATATGTTATTTTTAAAATAGACCATGGAAAAAAGTCAGATATATAGCTCATATTTTTTTTCTCCACAGCAGTTATTAAATGGTATCTATTTCTTCATAAACCAATAGGAAAGCCCAACCTCTTCATTTAAATTTCCAGTTCTTACAGTTATCAGTATGTACAAAATCCATACATCAAAACAAGCCACCCATCTTTCCAATAGCAAATACAAACAAAGACAACATATTTACAAAGACCACTGAAAGGATTTATTCTGGCTGATCTTTTTTTTTTTTTTTTTTTAATTGTCTTCCTGAAGACACACTGGAAAACAAAATTAGGAAAGTTAGCATAAATAGACTTGAAAAACAATTGGTCTATGACTACTCCTATCTATCTCAGACTAAGCCAATAAAATTAAAGCAGAGATAAATTGTCCACATCTACCTCTGTCTAGGGCAGCTATCGCAGAACCTAATCCTGTCTTTATCTGAGTCTAAAACATCTCTTAGACTATCTGTTATTTCCCAGATCATAAGAGAACTACAGAGACCCATGTGACTGTAAATAACTGATTCTTACAGGCAAAAACTGCAGTGTTATGGTGTTCATTTAGAGCAATTGTAGAAGCGTGGCAGTTCCTCTTCCTTAGTCAGGGGACCATGCTTCCATATTTCACAGAGAGTAACAGGGCAGAATTATGTAGTACAAAGGAAGAAATAGCCTCTTCTTATATGTCTTCAGTGCAGTCTAGCACATAACTTTGTGAAGCTTGAGACCTTTACTTTAAACCTCCCTTACTGGAGGCTATAGCTATAGTGAAGAAACAAGGAGGAAATACAGTGTAAAGGGAGGGAAGAAGAAATAATAGGGGCCTGGAGATATGCCTCCAGCCATGAGGGTGTAGTTGTAAAATGAACATAAAGCAGCAGCAGTGGGCTTCTTGGGAGACAGGCTATACTCCTCACAGTTATATACAGTCAGACTTTTGTAATGTGTTGTAGTGGTTTGACCTTGGCTGGGTGCCAGGTGCCCACTAAACCTTTCTATCTTTCCCCTTCCTAGTGGGACAGGGGAGAGAACAAAATGGAAAAGAACCAGTAGGTTGAGATAAGCCAGTTTACTAAAGCAAAAGGAAAAAACAAGTGAAAGTTTGCACACACATGAACAAAGGGGAAAAAATAATCTCTACTTCCCAGGATCTGTATTCAAAAAGAGGTTAGAAACTGCAAAGTTGTGGAATATTTGGCACTTCTTTAAATGCTATAATACTCATTGTGGCTCCTGCTACTGCAAATCTATAGGCTGAACAGCTTTGTGTACTCAATATTACACCAAGGTTTAGGAAAAGGTTTCTGTTTCAAATCTGTATCATGTGGCCTAATTTTTAAGCAAGGAGGAAGGAGAACATACAAATACTGATCTACAAAATCATATGAGTTGAGCTGCATCTCATTTCACACCTAGTTTTGTTGAATGAAATATTTAATTATTACTTCAAGGACCTCCAAGGAACTGATAGAAATGAAATGTGTTTTGCCTAATGTTCATTAAACCTAATCAACATGAGCTCATGATCTTCTAACTGCAAAGAGGTTAAAATTAAAAATTAAAATTCTAATTAAAATTCAAAATTAAAAATCTAATTAAAATAAAAACCTTGTAATTAATTCATTTTTTTAAAAAAGTGAAGTATCATAATTTTGATTAGGTTGATGACCTGTTGTCATATTTTGAACTGAAACATTGACCAAAAATATATGCCATAGTTAACTTCATGACCTCTGTAACTTAGCATGCATTTATTGATTCTTTTTTCATCCCACTATTTCTAAATCATTGAATATTTTCAATCATTCAATATTTTGGTGTTAGTCTTACCCTATCATGCTTTGAAGTGTTCAGTCAAGCAGTCTGATACAGCATTTTAGAAGACAAATAGAAGTATATATTTCTCCTATTTAAATGATCAGAAGTGATAAGCATGACCATTTCTTATCCATTAAAAATCACTTAATGGCAAAATTTTCTGGGTAAACATCAAGCAGTCTTCTTTCTCTATGTTTTCTTTCCATTCTACCAGGCTTTATCTGATCATTTTTTGTCTCAGTTTCAGCTGTCTGAATAGGGGTTGTTTTTCAGTGCAGAAGACTGCTACATGTAGTATGAAGAGTTCTTAAAAAGTTAGATGATAGTGGCTGGAAGTTTTCAGTAAAGGTCTAAAAGGATTTTTAATGGTAACTGAATTAGAAAGGATGCCTTGAGCCTTCTCCTGCAAAGTAATTAATTATTTGGGAAGTATTTAATGAAATATCATTTACTCAGTTTCACTGTAGCTTGAATTATAAAGCTTTGAAACATGAATTCAATTTTCTGGACTGTATCTACATGAAAGAATGATCACATTTAAGAAGTTGTAGCAACAATAAACATGACTGCAGTGTACAAGATATAAATCACTATGGCAGACCCCCTGTGCAACCAGAGCTATTGCACACAGGAATGTGCAGATAGCAAGCCACTGCTGAACATAATGCAGCATATATGCACTGCTGTACGTAGTACAGACTTTAAGCATGGCCATCAGAGGCTGGCAAGTGACACTTGATTTTAGATATAACATTAAAATACAATTTTTCTTGCAGCTTTGAAGAAGCTTTCCTAGGTGAAAAAATGTAATAATTTACTCTTACAACTTAACCATTGTCTTTCTTATCCTTGACCAAAACTTTTCTGTGTTATTTCACTTCCAAAGACAGTTTCTCTAAGGATTGCACTTTTTCCTGGTTGCTTATCTGGCATTAAGTAATATCCAGCAAGCCACACCAATGAAGTTAAAATGTGAGCAAGGATCCTATGACTGGATTTAAAAGCTATAAATATTATGGAACAAACCTGGGCCTGACAAGAAAGGAAGATATTTGTGAAAAGCTCCAAGATTTTCTTCCAGCACACTGTTCAGCAGAGACCAAGCGCAGTTTGAGACAGCTGGGAAGAAGCATTTCAAGAGGTGTTCCAGTCCTTTTATGACCTTCCTTTCACTGCTTTTGTCTGAAAAGTACAATAAAGTTCATGATGGTTTGCTGAGAAGTTAATTGTAGTTTTCTCTTCTATACAGGCCTTCAGCCAAAAAGCCTCTGTAAAGTACTCCACTAATTAGGGATTCAGGAACTTTCATCAAGATCTATTGAATTTTCCCAAGCAAAGCATCCTGTATGTGCCCTAAATCCATAAACCTCACTGAGATATTGTTTGGCAACTCTTCAGAAGTTCATTTGAGATTTTCATATATGTGCAACATATTCTTCATGGTGATTGTCATCTTTATATCTACTAGAGTTTTAACAGCTGGTATGAAAAGCTAGTTTCAAAGCATGTACCATTAATAACAATATATTGACTACACAAATAGAAAAAGGACCTAGGTCAACTTGTCTAGGTAGCAAATGAAAACAAAAGTTCCTAATAATCTCATATTTCGTATTTATTAATGCATTAAAAAATCACAGGTCTAGATCAGATGAAGTCTCATTCTACTATGTCCTTCCACAAGCTTTTTATTTGCACTTGAAAATTGTTCTCCCCTCAGCTTCCAGTAGTTACCATTGATATTCAGTGAAGGTCTTACAAACCCCAGAAACACACATAAACACTTGTTCCCCATAAACACATAGATATCTAAGTCACTGTCATAGTAAAATAACAGGCAAAGGTGCAGCTGTCACAAATGACTTCTACATTAATTCCCACCCTTTTCCAGTAGTGAAAGGAAAGGTTATGAAATCTGTAACTAAAATTGTTTCTCTAAACAAGTCTAAGCTTTTTGCAGCTTTTCACAATTTCTGATAGTTATTGCTGACTTAGCTATTGTTACTGCATTTCAGAATAAAACATTTTAGCATAACATGGTTTCTAGCATTACCCCTCACAAGTCTTTTGCAAGTATTTCTTTTTAGACACATGGTAAAAGCTGTTCCTTCTGAAAAAAAAAATATATGTAGAAGGCAGTGGGCAAATGGAAAAGACACATTAGCAGTACAAAACAGATGTAATAAAAATAAATGAACTACAGTAAATTAAATAATAGTATTACTTGAAAGGGGCATTTGAGCAGAGAGACCTGTTGCCAAATATGTGTTCATATTTGTGGCCGTGTGCCAGACGAGTCTGGCAAACTCATTTTGAGAAACCTTGGCAAGCCCATCTAAAAGCATTAGATTTTTACCTTAAAGTCTGATCCAGCTCTCTCAACATGGCAGCTACATTCAGGAGATAAACTGATCCCCAAGACTGTACTGGAAAAGAACATAATACTAAGTTGAGGGTGTTTTAAGAAAACTGTAGCATGTCCCAGAGTAAGGCAGTGCAGTCTTATTTAACAGCTCTTCCAAACCACCAACACTCTTAGCTCTGACTATGATTTTCATCTTTGTAGCTCAGTCAAACAAAAGCCAGCTTTTAAATCAGAATAGAAAAGTACAATCAAATAACTTTACAAATTTCAGAAAGGTAACTGAAACTAATACATTGGGCTTATTCAGAGGAAAAGATAATTGTAGTGAGGTGATGCTAGCTGAATGTCAGGCAGTCATCAAAACTGCTCTGTCACTCTTCTCTGCAGCTGGACAGAGGAGACAAAATGTAACAAAGGGTTTATGGGTTGAGATAAAGACCTGGAGAGATCACTCATCAAGTACTGTCACAGGCAGAACAAGCTCCATTTAGAGTTATTAATTAAGTATAGAGAGAAAAATCAGAGCAGGATAACAAGTAAAAGAAAACCTTCAATACCCCTGCCCCCCACCCCTCCCTTCCCAGCTCTACCTTCTCTCCCAGCTCCAGGAGACAAGGAATGGGAGTTAAGATCTGTCCATCACAGGTTGTTTCTCTTTCTGCCTGGGGAGAGGAGTCTTTCCCCAGCTCCACCATGGGGTCCCTCCCACCCTGGACAGGTCTCCATGAACCTCTCCTGTGTGACTCCATCCCATGAGCAACAGTCCTCCCCAAACTGCTCCAGTGTGGGTCACACTTCCACAGGCTGCAGTCCTTCAAGGACAGGCTGCTCCAGCTGTGGCTCCTCTCTCCATGTGCATCCCATGGGGTCACAGCCTCCTCTCAGGCATCCACCAGCTCTGGTATGGGGCTCACCCATGGGCTGGGGGTAGATCTCTGCATCCTCATGGCCCTCCATGTGCTTCAGGGCACAGCTGCCTTTGCCTCACCATGGTCTGCACCATGGGCTGCAGAGGAATATTAACTGCTGCCCCTCCTTCTCCTCCTGGCACCTGCAGAGTTGTTCCTCTCACATGTTCTCACTTTATTCTCTGGCCACAATTACAACTGTGCAATAGCATCTTCTTCTTCTCCTTCTTCCTCTTCTTCTTCTTCTTCTTCTTCTTCTTCAATATGTTGTCACTGAGGTATTACCACCATTTCTAAATCACCCAGCCTTGACTGGTGGCACGTCCATCTTTGGAACCACCAGCAACTGGTTCTGCTGGACACAGAGGAAGCTTCTGGCAACTTCTCACAGAAGCCACTCCTGTACCCCCCCACTACCAAAACTTGGCCATGTAAACAGAATATAATAATGCAGAGAAGAAAGGGCATTTATCAGTTCCTCTCTTAAAAACCAATCACCTACTTTTAATTCCATTTTCTTTAAATTCACCAGTCTGTCTGTGAATGTCAAAGGCAGTGAAAGAATTTAAAAGCATGTTAGATTTTGAATGAATGGAATTAAGAAACTGATATGAAGACACAAAACAGAATTCCCTTCCAAAGATCAAGCTCACATCATTTGGCTTAACATGAGAAACTCTGTGAAGTTCTATAGCTTGTGCTCTGCCATAACTCACACCAGATGATCATGAGAGTCCCTTTTACTCTCAAACAAGTATGGATTTATTTTTACTATAATAAGTCCTCTTCACACTACTCAGGCAGTGTAAAGTGCCTTTTAAGTGGGCATAAATTACATTTACTCTCACTTGAAGAACACTTTATTCTGCCACAACTGTGTTAAAGACCTGTGATTTATGTTAAAATCAGCCCTTAAGTATTCTAGTTCTAGGTTCATAGATTTAAGATCCAGGAGGTACAGATAATGTTCCCAGTCTCACATCCCACACAATATGGACCATAGAATTTAATTAAAATAATTTCTCATTCAGATTTGAATAGGTGAATCATTTATATTTCAAAGACACATCTCAAGCTGAGACTTATTGAGACCAAGTGAGTTCATCACAGTTCCCACAGAGCTGTTGCAGCAACAGTCTGCCTAGAAACCTGAATCTTAATTTCCAGCTGAATTTATCCAGTGTTCACTCATAACCAGAGAATTTTATTATACATTGTCTGCTAAATGAAAGAGTTCCTTACCATCAAAAACCTCTCTGCAACCTCTCTGCACAGATAACTGTCAAATCCCTTCTTAACTGTCCCTTTGGTAAATTAAAGGGGTTGTGCAGATTTAAGATCTAATATACAGTTCAGAATTCCCAGGCCTTGAACAATTTGTTTAAACACTTCTTGATTTTCAACATCTGTTAATAAGGCAATCACAGAAATTACTGCCTATGATAATATTAATCTCTTCTACATAATGTTGCCTTCTACTTCCTGAATCTAATCTGTCCAACTTTTGTATTCCAACACTGTTTTAATCAATATCTTACAAAACTCAAACCTTAATGGACACAATTTTTTTTTTAAAAGGCAATATTCTCTGTTCAAAGCACCCTGCTCTTTATTGTAATACCCATTCCAAGAACAGAAAAGATCATCCTGCAAAACACATTCCAAGTGTTTAATTCCATTCTCAGGAGACTCATCTGGTGTTTTTCCAAGAGAAGATTTAGTAGAAATTATTTATTTTGCTTTATTTTTTTATTTATATTTTGGGTGATACAATTATTACCCAAATAATAGCATTTCTGTCATAGAAACATGAGAAGGCAATCTATATTTAACATATCAAGCACAGACAAAATGCTCAGTGAGGATGTGTGGTTCTATGTTCTGGGCAAGCAGTTGGATTTCACACCTCAGATCACATTTCAGAAATGTTGGAAAAATTATTCTGCTCTGTACCATTGGGAGTGTTAGAAAAGTCCTTGAAGGATTCATTTTTACTTAGTCTAAGTGAAAAAGACAAGGTGGCACCAGGTAGGGCGAATGAAACAGCCAAGGTGAAAGAAACAATTAAGCAAGCGAAATTTCTTAAATCCCTCAGCAAGGCAGCAAAATTCTGCTGGCACAGCTGTTTTGGTTTTTTTTTTTTTTTTTAAATAAGTTTGTTCTCTGTTTCCATGTCCTGCACATATCTGCAAGAACAATACCAGTATCACTTATCTGCAGTCTGTGCTGGAGACGTCAGCCACTCCAACACATCAATGAAAGAAGAAATTCGATGAAGTGCATCTCACAAAGACCAACTGCAGTATTACAGCATAAATCTACATGTTTTTACTGGAGTGCTGGTGGCAAATCAGGCAGTAAGGATCCTCAATTACAAAATGTTTTTGGGAAACACTGATTTCACATTGTTCATCGCCATCTGTCAGAGTTGCAGTGGATATCATCAAAAGCAGCTGCTGTCTTTTCCATTTCAGGCTCAAAGCATCTTAAGACTTCTAAAGATGTGCATTGTCTTGGCACCGAAAATGAAGAATTTAACTTGTGTGCTTGATACTTAAGTTTTCCAACCATTCCATACACAGTGTTAAAGCACAAGTTCCGTCTTCTCCAAGTTACACCACCAATGAAAATTTATGATTACATACAGAGAGGCTGAGAAAAAAGAGAATATTTTCAAATGAAAACATATGCCTTAATTTGCTGACACACACTGATGATTTAAAATATTCTGAGTGTTGGTAATAGCTTGCTGTATTTTTCCTTACTGTCATTTAAAGCTATAAAGCACCATATAAATAAGCTTATATTCCTTCTACCTCTTGGTCCTCATTTTCATCACACCATCAGTGTTTGAAGGAATGCTTTATATTCCTTTAGGAATGTCTTTGCAGCCAGGAGTAATTGTATTTTATCGTTCTAATAGGAGAATTACAATGTGATTCTCCTCTTTTGCTAGAGGAAAACAAGATGGAAAGAACTAGTATTCATTAAGAACTGCAAAGGGATGTTGTAGTTGCAATTTTCCATCTAAGATTAACTCCATCCCCACTGTGTTTCTGAACAATGTAACTTGGGACACTGCTCCAAATTGATCCAATTCAAGTTTTGAAGCAACTTTGCACAAAAAAAATTAATAAATGTTCTGTACTTTTTTCAGGGAGAGTTTAGTTTAGTGTCTGTGTTTTCTGTTTCCTGTGACTTCTTCAAGTACCTTTGTGTGAGAAAATCTTCTTCAACACCACTGTGATGCTACCTAAGCCTAAGATTTTTCTAGACACTAAGAAAAATTGGCAAAAAATAAGGACAAGGCCCAGGAACAATGTCTATATTTAGGCTGAAATAAAAATACAGAGGAAAAAATAATTAGAAAAGTAAAGATACTGAGGAAAAGTAAAAACATTATGTAGTTTGCTATGAAGGCAGAATTGCCCAAGCTTTCTCTGTTATTTACTCCTCACTGTTTGTAGAAATATTTTAACTAAACTATTTTTAGCAGTATGCTAGACCTCTCTAGAGCACTAACCCTGCTGAGACATATTGCTCACTGGCTACAGATGTTCTGCTGCACACCAGGCACGGCAATATCCTGCATGTTTTCATTGCTGAAAGATTGTGCTTTGACCAGGCAATGTTAATTAAAAGATGCTCTTTGAACACCATAAGGATATTGGAAAATCACAGACAAAGTGGAGAACATAAAAAAAGACTTTTTCATTTCTTTCTCCAGGAAAATTGAATTTGTACGAGAAAATCCATGGGGGAATGCTGTTACAGACCATTATTTTTAAATATTGCGGTTTCTCCACCTTGTACAACCCAGTGACTATACACAGTCCAGTCTAATTGAAATTTATTCTTAAGGAACGGGATCATTTTCTTCTCTTTGATGGTCTGTGCTATTCTACAATAACCCAGGTAAGCCTGGTGTAGGCATTTGGAAACTAGGAAAACAACCTGATCCACAGCTACAGATGGCTGTTTATTTTTTAGTCTAAGTTTTACAGTGAAGAAAAAAGTATTGCTGTGCACAGAAAAGGCAAATAATTCTCCCTGACTCTGGTGCAATTTGACATTCATATTTTTGGATACTCTGGAGTGACCACTGACCTAGGGACCAAGGAGGAACAATAATACTAATACTAATACTAATACTAATACTAATACTAATACTACTAATGCTAATGCTAATACTAATACTAATACTAATACTAATACTAATACTAATACTAATACTAATACTAATACTAATGTGATGCAAACAAGTCTGCAGTTATTATTACTTTTTACTTTGTTGGGCTATGTTCTTATAGCCTTTCATAGCTGCCAGGCTAATGATTTGCAAAACTCATTAGATGTGGAAGATAACTCAAGTATCTTTAAATTACTGTACAAAAAAAAGTAGTTAAATGTTATTTGGATCTTCTGAGCAAATCAGTAATCTTACTACAGCAATGGATTCTCACAGGCAGTCTCTGATTTTGCAATGCTTGCAATGACCATTTATTCTGGGGGCCAGAATGCATCTAGCTTTCTCTCACTCACTTCTCATATTACACTAGAGCAGCACTGACAGCACTCCACCTGCCATGTCTGAGATGCTTTCAATGAGACAAGAGCACAGAAAATAACCAAGGAGAAACATTCAAGGAATGCAAGTCCCAAAAATTAACTATTAAAATAAAATCATAGGAATTTATGTCATCACACTTGAAACACTCTATTAAACTATTTTCTCTTTCTATTCATCTAGTTAGTTGATTTTTTCAGAGTTCCTGTGACAGAAATAGCCTCAAAAAGACTTTGCATTCCAGAGTTAGATAAATGGAGGGAAAATGTGTAGGCAGCATGTAGAGTCAATGGAGATGGACAGACATTAGAACTGAATACAGGGAAGCCTCTTTGCTTTCTGCAGTATGTCCTTTTTCCCAGCTTCATGATGGTATCAACAATACACTGAAAAATACATTCAAATTGTCCAGAGAATACAGGGGATTCAATTTCAGATTACCTGCAAAGGCTGCAGGAAACACAAAGCAAATTATTTTATCTGTTCACTCCCAAATCGCTGAGTAAGCATGCTATCAAGTCTCTTTTTCACTAGTTTCCCCTTATACAGTAAGAGGTGTGATTATTATGGATGATAATAATAATAATAATAACAACAATAAAGATAGTAATAATAATAGTGACATAACAGTAGAAGAAAAAACAAATGAGAAAACTACAAGTTAGAATTTTAGCTCATCACTTGCTGAAGGCTCTCATCTACCCACTGCAACTGTAAGCCCCCATAATTCATAGCCCTATATTAATAGCACAGCAAGGGCATAAAAATGTAAATACCCTTTCAAATTTTTAAGTATTTACATAAAAAAATCTGGAGTGAAATGATAATGACAATTCTGTTAGAACCCAAATATCTTTTCTGTGAGTGCAAACACATGTTAAAGTACAGACAACAGGACAGTATTTTTCATTAATATCTCCAAAGCATAAGGATTGGTTTCTCTTTAGCCAATTTTTCTCAAACCTTTTCAGTTATTCAAAGATCTCAAGAGTTATATTGTTTTTCTTTCAAAACCTGCCTTGTACATTCCTATCCATATCAATACATATCCAGCTAAGTCTCTAAACTGATTTATTGCAAATACTGTGTATGTTGTGTAAAACTAATAAGGCCAAACAAGAAATCAAATGACACTAACACTTTTAATAAAGCTGAACATTAAGTTGAAAATATTCATGCCCTAACATGAAGTGCTGAGGGCTAAGCATGTATTTGGAAGTTTCTGGGAATATTCATTATCAGGGAGTGCCACTCAACTCTGTGAATTTGTTGATATGTCCCACTTTTTAAAAAAAACCTGCTTTTGGAGGATGGTTTCCAAACCTTCCCTCATCACTTTGCTCTCTCTGTGCTTGATGTCCTCAAAAATGGTTATCCACCAAGCAGCAGGTGCTGAGGTCTGCAAGACAATAGTGGTGGCCATTCATTTAAAAGAAAGAATGGCCCCCAAAGCTGTAATTATTGAGAGGGGAATTATAGCACAAGCTCTTCATATTGGGCTCCCACATTTACAAATATTGCACCTGTTGCTGTCCATCCCACAGACAATGTAATTTCCACTTTCCACCACTTGAGCTCATCTGCTGCATCCAGAACTTCACGTGAATGAGGATAAAGGCAGTTGTAGTAGGGAAGACTATCAGAATCTCATGGCGCTTGTTCTCTTCCCTAAGGAAAGGACAGGCAGGAGGAGCAGCATCTGTTCCTCCAGAATGCCACTATGGAGCACTGACCTGGGTGCAGAGGTGAGGCTGCAATTCCTTCCAGCTCTGCGTACCACGGCCATGCTTGGGACAGCAAACTTGGCTAACTTCAGTATAAATTAAAGCATTATGGAGGACATGGAGTAGATGAAGGCTCCTCCACACAAAATGCCTTGTATTCTGATTAACTCCTGTTATAGCTGTACCACTTGCTAAGGTAGACATAGACTAACTTCAGGAACTAGTCATTTCCCCTCAGAGGGGAGAGACAAGGCACTGGAAAATTATACCTGTCTAAGCATTAGACTGTCCTCTGTGGAGGCCATGGCATCAACTGAGCTCCTAAAACAGGTATTACAGTCTGCTCTATCCTAGGTGCTACAAAACGAGGATTTGCTGGGAAAATTCAGAAAGTGGATTGAGAGTGAATTGAAAGAATATTAAGGTGCTCATCTTAGAGAGTGATGGGGCACTCCAAGATATTTTTAATGTATTTTTTCTAAATTCAGTGCCTGTCCTTGAGGTGCAATCAAGATGTGTTTGCCAGGCCAGCAGTCACAAGGTGGTGAAACCAGATTAATTCTTCTTACAACATTAATGGGCATTTTAAGAGATCCCCTTGTCTTGGTTTGGAAAGACAGGTATCTGCCAGGGAAACTGGGGTTTCCCTTAGAATGGAGAATGTAAACCCCTCACCCCAGACAAATTATAATTTTGCAATTAAGGGCTCCCAGGCAAAGCTTTGGGAATAGGAATAACAGTTCTTTACTAGGAATATCAATAATACAAATGTGGTAGAAGAACAAAACCATCCCACCAAACCAGCAAACAAACAAACAACAATTTTAGAAAGCCCTGACAGAGTCAGCTACAACCTGATGCCCTGTTGGTCAGGGTGTTGGTAGCAGTCCAAAAAGTCCTCCTGGGGTGGCAGATGTGGTTCTGTTGAAGTAGAGATGATCCTGTAGCCAAAAAGGGTCCAGGGGTAGTGAGAAGGGGTCTGGTGATGGTGAGAAGGGAACTGGTGATGGTGAGAAGGGGTCTGGTGATGGTGAGAAGGGAACTGGTGATGGTGAGATGAGGTCCGGTCTTCCTCCTAGGAATCGGGGTGAAGAAAGAGGCTCCTGTTCCCCAGTCTCAGTTTTTTCCAGGCAGGAATCGTTGACTCCCCCCACTGGGTGGGGCATCTCACAATAGGATTATGGAACGTGGGTGTACTATTTTGGGGAGGGTAAGTTTTTGGGATGTGTGCTTTTAGGGGTGTCTTAATGGTCCATTAGCAGAAAAGAGATAAGAAACAATGCCCTACTGGTTTTAACAGTTGGGCCATTATCAAAAGGCACCCGCTCCCCTCCTTTCAGAGTAAACAAGAGATAAAGGAGAACAATTCCCCAACTGCTTTCAGCAGATGAAAATAGAATACACATTTTAGGTTCCATAACCCAAGACACCCCTGCAGTCCATTTTATTATTAACAATGTAGCCAACACAAGGGATATAGATCGCATCTAATATGACTTTGAGGTCACAAGTAGCTGCAGCTGAGTCTCTGCTATCAGCACTGAAAATGGAAAATGTGACTTTAAAAAAATAAAAAAAACCAACCCTATTAAGTATCTAAGATAGAAATGAGACTTTTTCATGCTGTGTGGCTGAACTCCCGGTGAGAGTTTTTGCATCTCACCACTCTTATCCAGACTCTGTGTAACCCTTGCCAAGGAGTCTCCATCTCTGTCACAGTTCCTGGTCCTTTATTCTGTCCCCAAATCTGGCAGTATGTTCCCCAAATAAGCAATATAGGAAAAAATAGCTCTTTCCTTTTTTGTTGCAGGAGAAGTTTCCTTTGTGTTTATTGTACTAGCTGATCTTTCTCTGCTGGATTTGGGATACTGCTAATAGTGAGGAAGTTTTATTTACCTCAGATCACAAATCTTAGCAATAACCAATTTACTCCAGCATGTACTTGGAGACCACTGGATCTCTAAACCACAAGTCAGTAAAGAATTGAGTGCAGCCATCAAGAAATTCTTGGGGGTTTCCAAATTATTACATGGAAGAAAGATTAGGTGGTTTCAATTCTGTGCTCACTGCAGCTGAGTTGGCAAAATCCTCTCTAAACCCCAAACTTTGAAGCAAGACTGTAAGCAGTGGTTTTGTGCCAGATAACGCAAGCTTACCTTGTAAAGTAAAAATCTGGCAGATGGAGCATTAGAACTCCATAGTCTAGGAATTAGGCAGGCTCAAATATTATGCTAAATATAGAACAGAGTGCACAGGTAAGGACATATCATAGCATCAGTGAGGGTAACAAATTCACCTCTTCCATCCCAAACCAGAACTTAACTACACCTGAGTGTAGTTAACTTCCATCTTACTGGTGGAAGATGTTTACTCAACTTACTCTTTACAAACTGGATTGGTGGATTGAAGTTACTGTCAACAAATCTGGTTATGGAGAAAAGTATACAATTGCACTGATACCCACTTTTCATCTAGGCAAAAAGCAATCCATACACATCCTTTCTGTAAACAGTATAAATGAGTTACTGAATTAATTAGGGTATCAGCAAGGAAACTAAAATATTTTAAAGATTAGATTTTAGAGGGGACTATCCAGCATGAATCACTGCTTACCCCAGCAGACTGCCTTTCAAGGGAAAGAGGAGCAACAGAGAAATTTCTCCCCCATTGCCCAACACGACTGATGAATATTCCTACCTTACATCTGTCTCATGCAGGAAAGACTTTGCAAATATAAAAGTTTCCTTTAAATTTTTAAGTAGTCCATATTACCATTCATTGGCATCGAAGTTTTGAGAATTTTTCTAATCCTCTTGAGAAGCTTTTTAGCTGCTTTTAACTTTTATGAATATTGTTATTGTTTTAATCATTCCCTCATAAATTCTTAGAAGAGAAGAAAATCTTCTTTTGAGAACACTCTGGCTAATAGCTTGAGATTCAACATATTTTTAATTAGGACTGTGGGCACTAGGACAGCTTAAACAAACTTGAGTGTCAGAATAAAGTCCAGAGGGCTTTGCTAAAATATCCTGGAAAATCTTAAACATTAGAAATCATCACCAGTGTTTAAAAGTTGTTCCACATGAAAATATATTTGACAATAAATGATAAGAAAGACTGAATCTCAGTCATAACTCAAAAGTTCTGCAATCAGAAAGTAAAATATGCTATTACTGGAAGATCAATGAATTAATTTATGCACTATTTATGGTAATTAGAATATTTCTCACTTTGTTTACTGGGTGTTATAAAAACACTTACCTGAGCAAGTACAAATTACTATCAGTGATTCCTGAAGACATAGATATTATCATATAAAATAAAATCTGATGTCTTCTGAAACCAGTAGTTTGGAACACCTGGGATAAGTACCAGAGGCATATCATTGGTAAGTGTAGATCTAACTAGAACATTTATGATTCAAAAAAGTGCATAAAGGTGTTTCATTTCTTCAGATTGCATTTAGTTATGAAAATGCCTCCATCAGTTCCACCTGTTTCTATATAGGTTAACTATTGGCATAACAGATTTTTACAGGTGGAATTGAGTTTTATTATTGAAATAACTGAGAGCAGAATATTACCTGTCAATATTCATAAATCAAAACCCCTTTAATACAAAAGCTGCTCAGCACAAATAAAGAGAAAATTCTATATGGAAACCAATCTATTACCTGTATAGAAATCACTAACTGACCTCAATGAGTAACAATAAAACCAATGTGATTTACTGTATCAGGATGATTCCACATTGTCAGCACCTTGGTGTGTAAATGCTGCCAGGCTCAGCTTTTCTGCTCCTCTCCCCTAGGTCTGAGTTTGCAACCAGTCTTTCCTTAAGTGTTGTCTCAGAAATTCACAAGAGACTTCTGTGTTGGAAGTGCTAAAGTTGGGAAGGGACAAGGTTTGACCTGCATACCAATAATCACAGATATGTTTTTAGCTTTTCAAAACTAATTTTTTACTAGAGTAAAAAATTCCTGTGGTATCCAGAGGAAATTTCGAGATGTAGAAATGTGCTGACAAATATTGTTCCTCACTGCTTATTTAAATCCTGGATTTTGTTACATTACCATTCTTTTAAAATACATTGAGTGAATGCCTAGGGTATTGAACACAATATATCCACATTTTGATTCACCTGAATCTTTACTTTCAGTTGAAAAATATTCAGAACAGAAGGTTGAAAAAAATTTGCTCATCACAGAAACTTTTCTAAGGCCTTTTGTGCAGTACAACAAAATGTTCCAGTTTTCATCAGTGTTATCTTGCAGCCAACTAATGAAAAAATCTATGAGTGTTTGTGGTCAATTCAAGCATTTAAATCAATTACAATGATTATTAACACATTGCATCCAATGTGCCTTTATGAAATGTGGTTTCTAGTATCTGTAATGAACAAGCAAGATGATGACACCCCCTTTTACTGCCCAAAGGAGAGGAAAAAGCCCAAGCAAGATTTTCATGTGTGACAATTGATTAGTTCCTTTGCATTTCTGTTATTATGAAGTGTTTTGACCAACATATAATTCAATTGAATTGTTTGTACTGAGGTCTTGCCTGAAAGCAAGAAAGATATGTAAATGCTTTTGAAGTTTAATTAAAATGGGATTTAATATAGTATTTTCAAAGTTTCCTCTTAAAAAGTGTGGGAAACCACACAAACAGATGAACATGAAAAAAAATTATGGTCAATTATTTTGGTAGTCATACTAAAATAACTAACATTCAGGATATACCTAGAAATAAATTGTTCCTTTATTGCTTTTCAAACAGTATCATCAACTTTGCATATAGATTAAAATATATATGCTATGAAATTATTGATCTAAAGGGGAATCAATCTATTTCAAATTAATATTCTGTGACTGAAACATAGAACCATATTACTCCTTCAGACTGCTGTGAATATAGATGTCTGTCGAACTATAACATTAAGTTATCTTTATAAACCACCATTTGCCACAGGAAATATTTTAGGTCAGAAATAGATCTAAAGTTGTTTTGGAAAAGGGGAATGTATTTTATATTTTCAATATGTCTATAGTTAGATCATATTGGAAGAAGACAGAACTCATCCCAACAGTGTATTATGGACAGAAAGCACAATCATTGTAGAGGGTTTTGCCAAAAGAACTTAGGAGAAAGTCATGGGTTTTTTTAATCTGCCCATTGAAGAACTCCCTCATAAAAAAAAATAAATCATAATTGACACAAGGAGTTGGTCTCTGTGACTCTTGTAGGTCCCTTGCAACTCAGCATCACTCATTCTGTGATTCTGTAATGTTCACAAATTAAAAGAACAAACTCTCGAATGAGTTTGACAGAACACTATAGACTAGAAAATGTGGGGGGAATCAATCTTTGAAAGACAGTGGGGATATGTTTAGAGCATTGCTGCTCTAAACATAGTTGGTCTATTAGGAAGTTTATGTCTAACTCACTTCAGAGATGACGTGTTGCTTCTATTTTATTTTAGTAAGTAATACATTGGAGCTTCTTGGTACTCCTGTGATTTCTGACACCTTTGTTATCTACAGCAGATAAGTAGGTAAGACTCAAGTTCTTTGAAACACAAACTATGTGTGTGTTTGGTTCTGTAACATATTTTCTAGAATTTGATCTATTTTACGCTGTATTTGGAATTTTAAAAAGAACCAAACCCACCACAGGAATGGATAGTAATTGATCTAAGATTTTCTTATTAGGAGTTAAAATATATGCACAAAAGGATTAGAGTAAATCTGAGATTAAAAAAAAAAAATCCTTCTCTCAAAATTGTTTGCACTTGTTTAAATTACGTTGTACAAGTAAGCGTCTTATTTGAAGAGTCTATTCCAATGTATTGTTCCAATGTGCCCCAGCATTGAAATGAACCAGGTGTACAGAGTGTGACTTCCTCAGACAAATCTTAGCTATGTGGTGCTGGATTCAGACGTTGTTGCAAGAAAGTTTTATATATGTTATATAGTTTATATATGTTTATATAGTTTTATATCCATCCCATGTTTTTGGACCTAAAACTGCTGATAAGCAGCCCACTGCTCTCATACTGCTATCAAAGTTATACCAACAATCAGAGTCCATTTTGAAACAAGGAAAAAGCTGAAAATATGTCTGTCCTAGGGTGACTTTATGATGCTTGTACCCCCAATCATCTGTTCTGTTTGTGCTGTATATTGAGTTCTGTACCTTTAAAATGGTTCTGGGAGCAGAGCAGGAGAAAGAAGCAGCGCAGCTTGTTTTGAGAAAACTGCCTGACTCCCACACGGCCTGGCTCTGGCGTTCGTCTGAGGCACGGACAGCGGTGGGACAGAGATCTCCTGTGCTTTAGTTAGTTTTAGCTAGCTGGGGCAGAAAAGTTCCCTGGACTGTTTTTTTTCTTTTTCTCTTGGGACTGTTTAAATCTGCTCTGGACTGACAAACCCAGAGGAGCAGCGAGGGCTAGAACCTGCAGCCGCTGGGCCTGGACCTCCGGAGGGAGTGGGGCTGGTGAGAGACTGAGTGAGCTGAGCTACACCCACAACAAGGACTTTCTGGATTTACCATCTCACTTCAGAGCAACTAAAGGTTTTATTGTTTTATTTATATTATTCATATTTTGTGCTTGTGGGCACTTTGTTTGTTAAATAAATAGTTTTTTCCACTTTTCTCCGAGGATGTTCTTTCCTGGACTGATTGGGGAGGGGCCATTTGGGTTTGCCTCCCAGAGGGACCCTACTCGGGAGTTTTCTCCCAAACTTGCCCTAAACCAGGACAACATGTATCCCTTGATGACAGTCAGGGATTTCCTCCTTGCCCTACATGGAGCCCAAAGCCATGGAAGCCAATAGCAGAGGTTAGCTAGGCTAGATCTGATATGTGAATGGAAGTCACCTACAAAGGTAGGTATTTTATTTCTCTCTTTGATCTTCCAGAGTCTTAAGGCAGTCTAACACTGCTTTGTACGGGAAGGAGCTAACCTTTGCAAGTGCTGGACTCAGATGTGCAGAAAAAGGACCTCAGCTTTCAGTTAAGTACTTTCTTAGAAGTGATTTTAATGTTAAAATAAAGGGTTTGTTTTGCTAGAGGTGTAATTTGAACAGTACAAAGCATTCCCAATGAAGACTGATGAAACGAGGAAGAGGACAAAGAGGGAATGTCACCCTCTGTCCCAGCGACCAGCACAGAGCTTCACCTGGAATTGGACAAGGAATAGATCGAGAGTTTATGGGTCAAGATTAATGGAAGGGAGGGCAGGGACAGGTGATATTCTAGTGAGGGTAATGGCATCCCTGCCATGGCAAGTGGGTTGAAAAAAGATCTTTAAGGTTCCTTCCAAAAAAACATTCTATGATTCTATGACCTAATTCAAAATAGAGGAAACTAATATTATTCTTGAAGTCTCTCTTTGTTCATGGATCAGCTTTAGTCCAGAGTCATGGCTAGACTTCTAATGCTCAGATTTCTGCTCTGAAACAGACTCTACTCATATTCCTTTTCAGTAAGAGTAAAACTCAACTGTCAGCCTGAAACAAAAAGATAAGAACTTTCCATCTTTCTCAGCATTTTGACAAAACACTCATGTAGTTTTATGCTGACCGTTTGGCATTTCTGATATACAGCTTAAGGAGTCTCTTTCTCAGACTTTTGAGCAAATACTAAGGCATACTTAAAAGTGGCTTACAGACATTCAGGAACTTTAGGGGATTTACTTTTAATACCAAGAGAAGAATAAAGTTTTTTCTGGCACAAAAGAACTCAAAAGAGTCCCTGCTCTGTTCACCTCTTAATTGTCAAACTGTTGGGTTTTGTTTGTATCGTAATTGCATCCAAGGATCACAATCAGGCCTTCACTCTTGTTGTGTCATGAACAACATTAATAGGCAAGAATAAACAGCCTGGGAATAATTATTTTAGTCTAAGTTACAACACAGCTCTGTGCTCTAGCTTACAGGGTAGGTTCAGCATAGGTAGAATTTTGCTGTCTGTCCAAACACTTCAAATGAATACCCTGGACTGTAGCCACACAGTTAAGTCCTGTACACTAAAGTGAAGCACCTAAGTACAGCAGGGTCTTTCTCTGGAGAACTGGAGTCACTTTTCTCCCTGAGAATTTAAGACATCTGTTTCAGAAAAGCATTATTTAGGTCTTTAGAGTTAGGACAAGTGATGATCTTGAATCAGGTGTAGTGACTCCCAGTGTATGTTTCTGAGGTATCTTGCAAGTGACACATTCATGTGTGTTAATAAACCACAGTTTATCCCATCTTTAAACTAAAGTAGAATTCTCTGTCCACTTGGGGTTAATACATCACAATTGGTGCACTGTGAATCTACATTGCTGTGGCCAAATACTTGTTACTGTCCAAGAAAGAAAATCCTTATGGAAATAAAGAACAAGAATGAAGAAAAAGAAAAAACAATTAGGTTTACTGTCTGCATGAGCAGGGTAGCACAGCCTAGGAGAGTAAAATTCCATTAAAAGTTAATACATCCAATTACACATCTTGGTGTTTACAGGCACATTAGGGAGCTGAACTCCCACGTTAGTGAATGGAGATCCACCCAGTAGAGAAGTGCTTCTACTAGAACCAGAGCAAATGGTTGCCCAGCTTGAAAAATCCCAAAATATACTTAGGACCTGGTGGTGAGTTCCACAGAGTAAAACCAGGTAAATTATAGAATCAAAGAATATCCTGAGTTGAAAGGGACTCTCAAGGATCATCGAGTCCAACATCTGGCTCTGCACATGACAACCCCAAAAATCACACCATGCATCTGAAAGCATTATCCCAACACTTGAACTTCAAATTCAGGCAATATGGAACTCACCTCTTTTTAAGAGAATATCAAACTGGCACATTTCCCAAATGCTTTACCTGCCTCTGTCAAAAACTTATCCTGAAATGGAAGTAATAAAACAGCATTTATTTTATTTAGCTGACAACAGCTTTCTTTTTCAGTTTGTAAATAACGTCTTCAAAATCTTCTGCTCTGAGGCATCTTTTTCCATATGAGTTTTATCCTGTATTTACCATCCATTTCTGATGGCATTTGTATTCATTTTCTCCCACATCTTTTGTGCTCTTTAATCTTTACTTTGTTTGACTTCCTGTACCATTCTTCTCCTAAAAATCCTTTTCTATTTGTTTCTGTAATCACTGCCTCTCACACATACCCTCTTATATGTCCCAAAATACTTTTCATTGCTCACGCCTTTCCCAAGGGCCTTCCTCTCATCCTGCACTTCCCTCATTTATGCAGGGAAACAGTGCTCAGACTAACATCCAGGAGATCTCATCCTCCAGCAGTTCGGTGGGTCAGCTACCCTTCTCTGAAGCGAGAATCAGATATGAAGCTCTCCTCCCAAGAGACTGCTTAAGTAGTGAACAATACCAGCAGAAATGAATTTACAGTACCTTTTCTACTTTGACTAACACCCACCTGTGTCAGATACTTATCTTTGGAGAGGATGAATCATCACCCAGAGAGTGTCTTTGCTCTCTGCTGTCTGTAGGTGGGAAACCAGATGATTAGTTTAGAACAGCTGTCTCACAGAAGAAAAGGGAAAAATCAGCAAGCAAAGCCCAATCAATGCCAAAGGTCAGAAGTTCCTTGCCCAAATTGAAGCTCTTCACTCCCAATTTTGCTCTTAGAGAGAATAGGCAACTCCAGTGAAACAGTTTGTCTCACCTATCATAACCACCATCTGAGGATGAGTGGCATTGCCTTCTGAAGCAGTTTTGTGGACGGCTACAGGGGGGGGTAAGGTGCTAAGCTTAGGTCAGTAAGACTAACTTTTAAACAGGGTATAAATATTAAAGCAGGTATGCTACACACGGTTTATGTGGGGGTGAAAATATAAATAAGTAGTAATTTGGCATTTATTGTACACCAGAGGCCCTAGTAAACTTGGGTACTGGAAGTTCTCCAAGGGTCACATCACAGTGACTGCATTTTGGGACTAGCATCTGGCCAGTCTTCATCATACACTGCTCCAGAGTCAAGATGATCTCTTTTGAGCTCTCAATCTCTTTGTTACTGCTTGCATTACTTATGTTCAAGATTCAGGTGCTATTAAAATTCAGAAAATGATGACAAACATATAATCCATTAGTGAAGTTTATTGCTTTTTTCTAATACATGATGTTAAGGATAAGAATTATTTATGACCAGCATGCATGCAAATCAGTAAGAAAGGGTTTGATTCCCTCATGAGTGACTGAAGTGACAAAGATGCACTTTGAAATATGTTTGAAATGTTATACGCTGTTACTGCATGTTTTCACCACACTCAAAATAAGAGGTTAATTGCAGGCAGGCTGGAAAATAATGAGATAGCATCACCATTTACAAACAGTGACAACCCTAATATGGTAAATAAGTATGACAACTGAATGAGTAATACGCTGTTTCACTCTGAACCCTGTACAAGGTCTTTTTCTTACAGCTTATTATATTTTTTAACTCTCTATAAGAGAATATGGTATCTTCATCCAAAGGAAGCATTGTAATATATAACAAAAGCAGATATCAGTAACAGAACATCAAAAAGAGGACATCTGTTTTCTTTGAACAAGAAAATATGTTTGGGACTCGGGGGAAACATTTGCACAAGTGTAAATGCCATCATTATCTCAAAAACAGTTGCTTACTCTGCTACACAGGGTAAAGAGGAGTCTGTAGATCCAGCTTCAAGCACCAAAACTTCTCCTGATACTTGAATTTTCCATAATTTTACCCTTATTTCTGAATGATGCATAACTTTTTTTTTATTACCAGTTCATAGACAGAGTTCTTCCATCATTTTAATCAGAGACAGTCTCCTCAAATATGCAAGTCTGTGCTTTTAATTCACTGTGACAGACAGCTAAACCTCAAGAATTTTATATTTCCTCTGGGGAGGAAAGACACAAAATGGTTGGTTACACTTAATTTATCATGTGTGTAATGTGAATGTTTACATCATCCTAGCAATAGCATGAACAACCAAAGTGTGTCTGATTTAAAACTCAGTTCCAGATGGTTTTCAAACTGAACATATTATGAAGAAAATTAAAAGCAAAAAAAGAGAATTGTTCTTATGTCTATCATGCATTTGAATAAGGAAAATCCCTCAAAAAGAGAATCTGTTACCAGTGACAGTTTTTACTCTCTGCATAAGCATGACCTTGATTAATGAGCCTAGATGATATGTATCATGTGAGCTGTCTAAACAGAAGGCGGATATCTAGTAAGTGTTCAATGTTGCTAAAATTTTGGCAAAGACAACCACTTTGAAACTGTTCAGAAGATGAGACAGTGAGAGGAATCCTAACAGCAAAAAAAAAAGGCAAAATATTTCTCCTTTATTCAAGCATATAAAGAGCTTGGCTTATACATGACCCACAATAAACACAACACAACTCTTCGATGAATATCTATTGGCACCGCAATAGCACTGAGCTTTCTTAAAGACCATTGTGGGCTTTCAAAACCAAAAATGCTTAGTAGCAATACAGTCATTGTCATATAAAGGGATAAAAGCCCCCAGAAGGGATTGAAGGCATATTTTCTCTTATTCTGCAAAGGACAGGTGAGGCAAAGGGGAATTAAATTACTCAAGCAAGGCAGTGAGTGTTGTAAATACAATCCATGAAGGGAAGCTTCATCTTTTCACAACTCTGACCAGATCCAGCAGAACGAATATCCCCCTGGAGGACATCAGAACAGTTAGCCACATTTCACTGCTGGATAAGGACCCAACATTCAGCTGAAGGGAGAGTGCTTCAGCAGAAAACTAAATCTACAGCTCTGAGGTAGGTATCTCAGCAGACTAAATCTAACCCATGGTATCTGGACGAAAAGAATGATGAAATCCCTTGTTGCTAGATGTGGTCAGGAGGGCTGTGATTGTCTTGATCGATAGGAAGAGGATCTAGACCATCTTGTTATCCTTCCTCGTGGCAGGACATGCTGTAGTACACAAATCCTCCCTTTATCTCCTGCAGAGAAGTGTGCCTGTGTCCCGTGCCATTGGGGACATCTGTCCCCATGAGTCAGGGATTGTTGCACGCACCTGATAGCTGCTCTGGGCAGCTTTCCTCATATTCTGCAGAATAATATATCCTGAAGTATGGCTTAAAATATTTCCTGAAATAGGGATATGTTATGACTTTCACACTCATTGTAATATATACAAAAATATTCAAGCAAATTTCTGAAGTTTGGGCTTTCAGTAATGGATCTATGCTGATTAGCTTTTATTAAATTGTATCTTTTTGAGCTTTCCTGTCTAAAAGGAGACTGAAATCAGAGTTTTAGTAATATATTTAGTGACAGTTTGGGGGTTTTGTTCTTCTTGTCTTACACTTGGGAAAATACAGTTGCAGTCTTCCCTGTTGTAGTGTCTTTCATGCTTAATGTGTTATCAAAATGTTCCTCACTGGTACTTAAATTCTCTCAGTGCTTCCTTCTATGTAGCTGTTGATATACCCAGCCTTGCAAAAATGTATTATTCTCAGATTGTGAAGTCTTTGGATTTCAGTGTTTATTCAATTTTAAATTACAGCACTATGTTTCGCTACAAATTAGAGAATCCAAATTTATGTTCCAATACAGTAGCTCACTTGTGTTTTGTTATCCTTGTTTATTAAGCAAAGGAACAGAACAGTACTCCCAACTTAGGAAACTGAGTCATGAATTACAAGACATAAGCTACAATAAAACCCATTTCACTGTATGAACAGGCTGAGTCTATGTGATTTGTTTCCTTTTGACAACTTTGTGTCTGCCCTACTTCTGGTTGCTAGAAATGCTTTTCATGTCATGGTGCCCCACGCTCCCTCCTCTCTTTTGACTGTCAAAAAATAAGCATAACAAGATTACTTTGAAAAATCACTGTGGAGGACTTATGTTAATCAGAAATGTGACCTCTACCTACCACCACCTCTACCAGACTGGAAGGACTGGAAAAACAAGAGTGTCAGAAATGAAACAGGTAACTCCAGACACAGGTGTTGAGGCACTGCCTGTGGAGATTCACCGAGCCCCAATTTGATTTCTGTGCTTGTGGATATTTTACCCCAGTACCCACCCCCCCAGAGCTTATTGGCAGGGCTGTGCAAACCCTGCTTTGGGACAAAGCTCATCCCATGCCATTGGAAGAGTTCAAGCCATGAGAGCTCAGACCAGGGAGGTCTCAGCAGGATGTAAAAATGGTGTTTATTTTTAATTTTTAAGGATGTGGTAGTAATTCTAAGATCAATTTCTCTTTAAAGTAGCTAAGCAGACTAGTACCTCATTTCAAGGACTCTGTGGAGGTAAAAATGATTTATAAGTTTTACATAGCAATTTTTTTCTTCTCTTTGCTATAGTTTCTTCCTATTTTCTGTCATCTATCTTTTTATTCAACTAAATGGCATGTAATTATTTGCACTTACTACCTGTACAAAGAATGAGTTCTCTGTACAAAGAAAAAGCTTATAATGTTTCCCTTGAACAGCACTAGCTTTTTATCATGCCAAAGTGGATACAAAAAGTTTCTCTGGTCAATTACTCACTCACCACCAGCAACCACCACAATTGTGCTCTTTCAGAAATGCATGAAGCTAACATCTTCTGGGTAATAGAAAATGGATTTCCTCGTTCTGAAAAATGACCATAATGAATTTGAAATCTTAGTAGAATGGATAGCCTGTGGACAGCACTTTCAACTAACCACTGGAAGAGGTGTTATAAAAACAATAATAATCAGAATCATTTCTACAGGAACTAACCAAACCTGTCACTTAAGGGCATGTGTGCCAGGCTACCAAATGCACAGGATAATAAATTGCTTTTCCAGATTGTGCCTTTATACACAACTGAAAGTCTTTTAATGATCTCTCTAGTGAACCACCTTTTCTCAGTATTTATTTTCAATAGATTTTTCTGATATTGCATTTGTTACAACACCTTGAGGACATGGTGTTTCAGGGTGATTCTAGGGGTCCACCATCTCACAACAATATGCTGCTCAGAGTTCCCAGAGTATATATGCTGCTCACAATTATAAGTGAGTGCCAAAGACAGTGCTTCCCTTAGGATACATCAGTGGTATCTTTTAACTGTGCTCCCTGTTTCTTCAATTTTCCCTAAAGAATGTAAAAGGAAAATAATCATTTTTCTTTGGATATGTGTGAGTAGCAAGACACTGAGCTTTATGTGAAACCACAATCAGCAAAGGGAGTGCAAGGACATCTGCTTTAATGCCCTGACAGTGACCTCTTTTAACACTTTGACTGCTCGTGCCTATGTGAAATTGGCATGTTAATATATGCCACTACCTCAAAATAGAGATAGAAATCTTATTTTTTCTGGGAAATTCTTACTATAAGTTTCATGAAAGGAGCAAAAAGGAGTTTGAGAACTTGTAAGTGGGAATAAGTTAGAAATATAGCTGTGATCTAACTAGAAATACCTAAACAAAGTTGACTTCTAAAAGGAGGCCCTTTTTTAAAATATTAATTTTTTTTAACTTGTTTTCACTGAAACAATTACCAGTCATGTTTGTACAGCATAGTGTCATTCTTCAAGCATGGCAAAGTGTAGGAATGCTGAAAAGAATATGATAATGTTTCAGAAAACCCAACAATTAAAAAAAAGAAGTTAGACATTTGAATGGATGTGAATCACCTGAGTGAACTGCTAAGACACACAAGCTAGCTGTTTACAAGGATTTACAAGCTAATATGCTTCACACCAAGTACAATATACACAATTATAAACAATGTTTGTATCAAAACTTGAATTACCACATTCTAGAGAAGCAAGTGAAAAGTGATGTAAATCAGAAAGTTAAGTCCTTTCATTTTAATGTATAATGTTAGTCAAATTCTCAGATATGTAAATACTCTGGATTTGTTAACAAAATAAAAACAATTCTTAAGACTCAGTGGAGAAAAAGTGGTGTGAACACTCCCCAGAAATAGCACACTCTAACTTCCCATTTTGCTAGAGGTGCAGCTGGGAAAAAAATGTCTTTGCTCTTGGCAAATAAAGAAAGATGTTAAAGGAGAAAATATAAAGGGAGAATGAAAATAGATGGAGTTATAAAGAGCTCAAAAAGAGGTTTTGAAAGGCATCTCTACTTGGTGGATGATTACAAACAAAGGGATTTTGCAGGCTGGTCAGTTTTCTGGGTTGGTCAGCCTGCTAAGAGCTGGCACAATATATTGGTAATTGCTGTTCATTCAGCAGAAATTACTTTCCAGAATAAATAATCAGATATTTTATTTTGTAGCTCCCTCTGTGTGCTTAGTATCGTAAAGGACACATGCAATGCCCTGAGGCCTGTGACAAATGGTTTATAAAGCAATGATCATGCTGGCCAAGCTGATTATATTTACGCAGCAGCTCTCACAGAAGGAAGAGCTATCTGGCAGGCAGACCAGCTGCAGGCTCTGTGCACAGAAAGGTAAAGGGCTCAGGTGGAGAGATGAACAAAAACGTGTTCCTTCCTAGGAACTGACTGCAGCAAAAATGCGGCTACCAGCCCAAAGAAATGGAAGTGGCAGAAAATACTGTAATCCCAGTCAAGCTTTAAAACTCTTAAATAGGTGTGAAACTCAGCAGGTCACAAGCCCTCTTTGTGCCATGACTAAGTGCACCAAAGAAGGAGAAAGTAATAATTTGGTTTTACTTAGAGTGTAAGTGAAGAATCTCTTCTGAGCACAGCATGGGCTGACCTCCCAATACATCTCCCTAGGGGAGATGTGCTTTGAGACAGATGACTTTATACAGATGAAGGAGAATCCTTTGGCTTATCTGTTTAATTGAGTGATACTAATTATTGTTTGCCTAGGCCTATGATAAAACACACTAAGGCTTTAAACACACACAACAAAAGCCTTTTCCTTGCCGCACACGATGGCATAGTACTGGAACTAATTAGAAGAAGTATAAGATGGGTTTGAAAAACAATGAAAGCAATTTCTAAGAGCAAGTCTTAGAAACATGAAACACCATCTTATAACCATGGTGATGCAATTTACAAATATTTGTCACTGGTGTGACAAATATTTTATTCCCAGAACAGTTGGGAACCCAGCTGATGAGCAATAACCAACGACACAAAGGGACAGGGTACTGGTGCTGTCATTAAGTATAAGGGAGGATGGCACAAAATTATGAGAGTTCAGTTGTAACTGAATAATCATTTTGTTGTGATTACATCTGGCTTGATCATGTCCACTCATCAGAGACAAAAATAAGTCTAACCTTGAACTTCAGAGGAAAAAAGAAGAGTGATAAAATCAATACAAGAGTATTAGAATCTGTGAGCCCTCTGTGGTGTAGTCACAGCCCCTTTCAAAACAGGGCCAGCTTCAACATTTTCCCAGGTTATCCAGATAGAAACTCCACAACCTCACTGAGACTCCTGTTCAAGTCCTTGTAGGAATTCTTGCTGATTCTTTTTTCTTTATGTCTAAGTTCAACCTGAACGTGTTGTCTCTTGTCTTTTTATTGCACACCTCTGGATTCTACCTAAGGTATAGACTTCAAAAGTGACTGAAACTGATGTGTGATTGTAAAGCATTTAGAAAACTGACCAAAACAATCTCAAACAAAAACCACCAAAAATTTTCAGAGCTCCTGGAGAACAGATGTGGTCCAAAAGACTGCAAATGAGCAAACATACTCCAAGTTTTGAAGAAAGAATAAAGGAAGTGCTGGTAGTTAGACACTAGCAAGGATGAAGTTTCAGGGAAAAAATAGTAATAAATACTCAGACTGTAATTTACACCTGGATGATGACAAGAAGACCAGCCAGTTTAGAGTTTGTAAATTTGATTTAAGTGTTCCATGAGAGAAAAAAAGCAGGAGAAGTATATGTCATATCCTCACTTCAGAAAGGTTTGACACTTTTATATGATATTTCTGGAAACGAGTTAGGAGAAAAACCTGTTAGACAGAGATTTTTATGAAAGAGTATAAATCTTGAGCATTTGGTAACCACTAAAAGTGTTTATTAATGGTTGGTGTCAAAATAGAAGACGTGCGAGTTGAATTTTGCAGAGGCCTCTCTTGAGATGGCTACTACTCAATGATTCTGTTCAGAACTTTTACAGCAAAATATACCTATGAAGTTTGCAGGTGGCTCTGAAGTGGGGGGGAGGAGGGGAAGGGGATGAAAGGACAGGGGAAAGCAGGGTTAGAATTTAGGATGATTAAGTGAACTTAAAAAATAGTCTGCAGTCAATAAAGATGTGTAAGATGTTATAGGGTAGGTAGGCTGCATGTGCAGAAGGTTGGATAGTAGTTCTGAAGAAAAGGATTTGAGTTGGAAGGGAAGGTTTGATTCTAATCTGGATATTGATGAATCTAGTCATGCTACTAGGAAAAAAAGACAAGCACACCACTAGAATATACACACACACAAACTGATGCATATGTGTACACACAAGAATATAATCCAACAAACACAGCAGGCTGTTCTCTGGGGATTTTTTTTTTTCCTCAGCCATTAATAAGTAGTGTCTCCAGCAGTAAAAAATATACTCAAAAATTAAAAAAAGGGAACAAGTGTAGAGAGTTCAAAGTAATAAAATTGATCTTATAGAGAAAGACTGGATAATTTCAAATGGCTTAGTCTAGAGTGAAAGAACTTAGAGACCATATATCAAAACATAACCAAAATAGTGATCAGCTCCCCATGTCTTTGAGTGGAGATGATATGAAGTAGCTTAAACTGAAGCATCATGAGGAAAATCTCATAGGATGGATAATAAAGCATAGGACTAGGCTTGGAGGGGTTGTGAGATAGACAATTATGAAAGTTTTTAAGAATAATAGGTTAGAAAAACATCAATCAAGAATAATAAAGGCATGAGAAAACCTGGGAAAGGAGAAGGACAAGGTAACATCCAAAGGTATCATGTCACCTAGTTTTGCCTGAATGACTGAGGAAACCAAAAATTAATGAGACATCTCTCACATTCAAATTGTTTCAGACTACTAAATATTAAAATTCTGGAGTTTATTATGGTGTTACTCCACAGTGTTTACTACACTAAAGTAGCAGAATAAGGCAATAGCAAATAGAGACCTAAGTCTGGTTTCACCTGTTCAGGCAGAGAGTACAGACAGGAATCTGAGATCTAAGACTGAGTAATTTACTTTAAAAGATCTACCCATTTCATGAGAATAGGAGCTAGTCCATAGTATTTGGGCTCATATTCTCCTGTCTGAACTGTACTTCCTTCATGCATAAAGCACAGCTGTGCATCCAAGGTCAGCTCTACACCCCAGGATATGCTATAAGCTGATAGCATTAATCTAATCTGAGAACATACAGATGTAGTTCCTGCTTCAACTATTTTTTTTTTTTTTTTAGGTATAGAAAGAATTGAATGTCCAGTCCACAGAGGAGTTGGATAAAGAGGGAAGGGTCTAGAACTTCTCTATCTGTCATGAATGACAGTTCTTGGTAGAATAGACTCCTGGGCAAGAGAGGACTGTAAGGGATGTTCTGTTTCCCCATGTGTCTCCCTTTGTGGTGTCTTAGGGTAGATAGGAAACACCACCCAGAGCTAAACACATGGCTTGGAGAAGTCTCTGGTTGCCATAGCCCTTTAAGGGTGGGCATAAGCTGGATGTCAAGCCACAGTTGACACCAGCTGAGCAGTGGTGCTTGGGAGAGTGTTGAGACAGACCTGGGGCAATTATGTTCTCACTGAGATTTCAGTCACATTCAGAGCCCAAAAGAACAGCTTAGTAGCAGTACTGACAACTCAGATTTTACACTTAGCACTGTATTTCATTAAAGACTTTGGCTCCTCTAGCCTTTGGTTGATTTTTTTTCCATTTCCAATGGTACCATGATATATTTTATTCTCCTTTGAGTAGCTATCCTACAGAATATTTCAATATCACTAATTCAGCACAGGTTATGAGAAATACCATAAATAACAGATGATAGATAAAAAGGAATATGTTATATTTTGCACAATTTTGTTAGTGTATATTAGTTGACCTTTAGGTACAAATTATTTTTTAGCTCAACAAGCTTCTTTTATTATTAAATTAGAAGAAAAAATACTCTTAAAAGAATGTTATAAAGGCTCAGAAATGTTCAATGGATATAAAATGTCAAGATAGTTATGTATTCTGATATAGAAAACAAATTCAAGGTCACATTTTCTTCACAGGTGACCCCTTTCCCCCTCAGCAAAGACGTGATTTGGTTTTGATTCATATACAGAATTTCCATATTCTGTAGTACCTTTTTACTGTGTATTCTATGGTGCTTGTTTGAGTATCTGATGGTTTCACAAACTGTAGTCAGGCTTGTTAGCAATCTCTGGCATGAGCACAACCCAACAGAAAGACCAGAATCAAGGCACAAACAATATATCCTCTAACTGTGGGTATTATTGCAATAAGCTGGGCTCATTTTAAAATAATTTTTTGGAAATCTCAGTAAATAAAACCTCCTTTGTTCAAAGTAAGTCACCTGATTTCAGCTGGTTCAAGGAGTTACCAAAACTTCTGCAAATGAGGCCACAATGACTTAAAACCATAAAATTGTTAAAAGGGTTATGTTATTTACTCCTGGTACTCTTGGGAACTGTGTTTACAGGAACAGACAGTAAATACTCCAGAACAAAACCCCTTTAACCACGGTACCATGTGAAAATGTTACTTCCCTCTATTCAGCCTTTGTGAAGACACACCTGGAGTATTGTAATCTTGCTTGGGGCCTCCAGAGCAAGAGAGAGACCAGTGAAAGGCTACTAAAATATCAGAGACTAGGGAACATGATATGTTAAAAGAGGCTGAGGTAACAGCAATTGATTAGTCTGGAGAAGAGAAGGCTAAAGGGAAGGTATATCCAATCACTGTCTTCATTTAGGAAGAGTCTGTCTTGCATTAACAAGAGTGTCCCCAGCAGGTCACAGGCCTTTCTTCCCCCTGTGCTATGCAGGAACCCAGAAGAGAAAATTTCAAGGCAAGTATTTGTCACTAGTAAGAAGTAGCTGTAAGCTGATGAGGCTAATCGAAATGTCAGATAAAGA
Source organism: Phylloscopus whistleri (assembly GCA_017589585.1). Classification (NCBI taxonomy): domain Eukaryota; kingdom Metazoa; phylum Chordata; class Aves; order Passeriformes; family Phylloscopidae; genus Phylloscopus; species Phylloscopus whistleri. The sequence continues at coordinate 4,588,340 of JADMLD010001485.1, read as the reverse complement.
GGAAATTTGTTCCAAATTATGCAAAGAAACCAAAGGCAGATTATTTTTGCAAGGGTTTTGCTCTCCACCTACATTGTCTGTGGCCTTTGCATGCTCTTGCATGCAAGGATGGAGTCACCAATCACAGGTTACTACAAGCAGGACTGAGACAACCTGTGGTACTTACATTTTTTCCCTGGGCAAATTCCAGAAGGCAGAGTAGCGAATGGGGTGGATCTTTGTCCTGATACAATCTACACCTGTTAGGTGTACACAAATTGTGATCACGCTTTATGTCAGCTTCCTGTCAGGCCTAAAGCAATAAAAGAGAAAAGATAAAGAAAAAGCCCTTAATCTCCTGCAAACAAGGAAATGGCATGTGCAGTCACATTTCTGAAGCTAGCAATTCCTTAGCTCAAGTCACAAACATTGTCAGTGAAAAGCTTCAGAATGCATAAAGCCCTTCTGAATTTCATACTTCCAGTCTCACTGAGCACTTAGGCTTTCTATAAGCTCAGTGAGGGATTTTTTTAAAAACAAATAATTCCCCCATAATTATGGAAAAACTAGTGTTCAGCCCTTGGGAACCTGAAAAACCCTTAGAGTCCTACATGCACTGGTATAGAAACCTCTAAATTACATGTGCAGAAAGTTTTGATACTACCTGTGTTTTCCACCTATGAACAAATCCAAACATTGTAGCCTTTTTTTTTTTTCTGCCCAAAAATTTCTTTTATCGATGCACAAAGTAACTTAAGCCAGTTCTGTCATTGAGAGAACGTGAATTTTGTGCCATTGCTTTCGAAATTTCTGCTCCATCCTAAATGATCCTATTGTATCCAGAGGTACTTTTCCTCTTAGAGCCTTGTGGTGTATAATTGCATAGTAAATCCTGAGCAGGATATTTGTAGCTGTGCCTCAGGCAAAATTCCTGGAGTACTGAGATGACTTCACCTGGATTGCTAAACAGAGCAGTCTCTCAATGACAATAGAGCAGCAGTTGATAGGGATTAATGAGCTCCAGGTTTATTTACACTCCCCAGAGTGTTGTTTTGGGTTGTTTATAGACAGCATTAGCAATGTTCGATCCAATTCTGAAAGACTGTTCTCACAATCCATGGACTACAAAACAACGGAGGTTTTGCAAACCTCATGGTCACATAAATCAAATAAATACTGCAGTGAGCAGGGTCTAGGGCTGTACACACAATTTCTTCATAGGACCTAAAAACTGATGCTTCAGCACTCTGAATTTTCTATCCAAGCAAGAGTATTTATGATGAAGAAAGGGTAAAGCCTTTGTAAAATTGATACCTCCTAAAAGTACAAGGTACAATCCCATCAGGGACTGAAAAATGGAACCTACAATGCAGACTTTGAGCCACTAGTGAGCATAATGTTATATATTCTCTGTCAACTGTGTAGAGCTAGGATCCTAAATCTAGCATAGCCTAAGGTTTCCAAGGACCATTATACTCAAGCCACAGGGAGGTGATCAAAAATATAGTTACAACACTTCATGGAAATAGTCTTTGCTTGATTCTTGTCAGATGAAAGTCAATATTCCCTGTCTTATTTCTCCCCTTGTGCATTGTTCCTCTCAGGATGGCTCGTACTGCAGTGACAATTTTCAGCTGTTGTTATTTTGGTTCTTAGGAATTTGCAAGGCGGGTGATAGGTCTCCTGGTAAAACTTACACAGGCTATCTCTAGATATTTCTGTGTTTTCTATTGACTCTAGCTCTCTGTGTAAGTGGATATCTACATTATTTTGTCTCTAACCTGCTATTCTGAATTGAAAATATTGTGAAAATAAACTAACACACAGTTTGAAAATCAATGAACAAATCAGCAATTACAGTGCCTAGTAATGTGTCTCAAATAAAGGCTAACAAAACATTTTCCACAGAAAAATAGCATCAGCAGAAAAAAACCCTTTAATATTTAAGCAGATTGTGTAGTGTCTAAACAACACAGTTAACAATGTGGTTATTAAACTTATATTCAGAAGTATGAAAAATTTTTGCATTATGCATTATTTCAGCCATTCAATTTCTCTTTGACAATATGGAATTTGGTTCATGAAATAAACACTCAAGTAAATTTTATAAATGGCAGGTGTATATATATAGGGTGCAAAAATATCAATGCAAAGTGAATTCATGGAAAAGAATCATATTGCAAGATTATAAAATAAAACTTACATTTGAAAAATACATCTTAGTTATCCACAGCTACAGAGAAGTAACTATATGATAATACTATTTCTGATAATTTTAATCTGTCAGATTCTTTCTTCATAATCATAACCATGGGATTTTTCTTGTTCTTTGAAGGTGTGAAGTCTCAAACTTAATTCTGGTAGGGAATTTTTTCCCACTGGCTCCTTTCTACTTTTTCTTTTTTTCAACTTTGTGGAGAGAACTTCTGACTCCTTCCTGAAACAATGACCATCATAGGACAGAAGGGTCATATTACTCAGGAAAACAGAGGGGTTTAGAAAACCATGTCAATATACGCCAGATTCTCCTTATCACCTGCCCTTCCCAGAATTTCTGGGTATATACCTCAAATCCTCTTCTTCGACACATTTAATTTCCCTCTCTTTATACAAGTACAGGTAACCCACATATCCCAGCCTCAGACTGTCTCCTAATTCCTGTAAATAAGCCTTATAGAATAAATTGTTTTCATTTTTTTTAAAATAGATTTATCCTTAAGCTTGTGAAATGTGTCTGTACTAAGGAAAGCCAGAGTGAAGGGCTTACAGTTTCCCCTCTACACAGCTTTAATTGAGATAAAACACGTGGCTCTGGAGAAAGGGAACTGGGACCTGAGTGAGAAATTACTTAGGGAAACACAAACGATGGATTCAGATCCATTCAGGTCTATCAGAACATCTCTGTCTCTGTCTCTACAACCACCATCCAGGACAAGATCATTTTACACATTTGCAGCAAAACCAGAAAAGTAGGTACAAGTGGATGCAGATAACTAGAGTGTGGTTTTGTTGGTTTATTTGTTGTTGTTTTTGTAAGGAGAGGGGAGTGTAAATGGCAGATAAACCACAAAAAAGAGAAAAGGGAATAAAGGAAAAAGAGGAGGTGGATTCTGATCTGAACAACCCTTTTCTTTCATTTTGGGTGCATTTGCAACAAACAGCAAGCAAATGGAGACACAGAAAACTTTCTGTAGCACACTTTTCTTCCCCAATACACAGGCATGGTTCCTAGGGCTAAGGTACATACCCCACTCAGAAGGCAGAGACTGCACCTCTGCTGATTCAGACAGACTGCATTGAAACCTGTGGGCAGTTCCCACCTCTGGTTTTGAGGACATGGAATCTGTCTCTCTCTTTTTTATTTTTTTCATTCAGTCACCTTTTCATTTAGTAAAACTACAGGTGTTGACACCTCCTCCCAGTCCTTAACACTCTGTAGGTAGCACTGCTCTCTCTGTACCAAGCCACACTCATTTCCAAGCATGAAAAGGATCTGGAAAGGATCACATAAAAGGAAAGGAGTAGTGATTAATGACTCTTGAGACCTTGGTTTGGGTGCAGGGATTGATATCTACAGGCTAGGATAATCTGGACCTCCATATCCTTGACCTTTTTCATACTTTGACTTTTCATAAAGGGAAAAGCTTTAAAAGGAAAATCAGAGGGCTCAAACAATTTTCATCTGTGATTTCAGCTTAAAGTGTTTGCTAAATTCAGAATACATTTGAAAATTATTTTAATGTTTGCAAAATTATGGAATGGGAACAAAATACCCGCCAAAACATATTGGTCACGAGGCTCAACCTTCCCTTCAGCATTGTGAGACTCACAGGCTGTCAGAGCTGTTGGGGAGCATAAATGGGCTAAAATCTAAAATACTGTTCTAGAAGTGAGACAAATTTTCACACAGGACTTAACAATAGCTCTGCCTCCTGAAAAAAAGAGGCACTGGAGGAAAAAAAGATGTCAGAGACACATATATTTCTGGGAGTAAAGGGTCTGGGGCAAGGCCTTCAGGAGCAGAAAGAGGAAACCCACTCATTCAAACAAGAGTTTTCATATTAAACAGCTGAGGGGTCTATGCATCTAAACAGGAACTACTATGCATTTAGTTTCATCTAGGAAACAGGCATTTGTTAAGTTCTACTCCTTGTTCAGAAGGAAAATATTTATTTACTCTCATTATAAAATAAGAATATGTATCAAACTCAAGCAGTTTTCTGAGGTGGTCTAGATATTTTAAGGAATTTGAAGATAGTTTTCTTTTGTCCAGGAGTACCTGTAAGTGCATTAAAGCATTGTAAAATTTATTTTAACAAAAAATTGAAGTGGATGTTTTAATCACATGAAGTGGAATATCATTGGTCCTTACAAGTTCATAGAAAACAATTATCTGAGACTGACTGGTGTGAAATAAAAAGGCTTTTCACTACAGTTTCACTCATATTGGCACTGCTGAGGTGTGCACATACACAATAGTTTGTCTTTACAGGAGGCCTCAATTACCCACTACCAATAGTTCATATATATTGTTTTTCTTCCTGAAACTCTGACAAACATAACCACCTGGAAAGCTGAAAATAAATTTCAAATACAAGATGATTTGTTTAAAGAGGTAGACATTTTTAAATTTTTTTTGCCTCTAGTCAAGTAACTGCAATTTTGAATGCAATTATTTTTTCTGAGATCATACTTGCAGATATGAGTTACATGGAGTGTCTTTTAAAAGCCTTGCTTTGAATATGGATGAGTGAGAACCATTTTCAACATGTATCTGAAGGTCATTTAATTTTTTCAGAATTAACCCATAACTCCTGGGAAATGACACTGCATTCTAAATTAATGTCAAACATCCTGGAGTGCTATCAAGAGAAGATTCAGCTCTGTATGGTATCCTAGGCTGTATGGTATTACATTTCAGAAGCCATTTTCTGTTATAGCACAGGAACATGGCAGGAAGAAATACTATCAGGGTAGCTATGAGTATGTAAATGTGTATAGGAATGGCACCAGTTAAAACTAAAACACTCCATCTGAGTATTTTTTTTACTAACAAGATTTTACTATTGCTAAGCTAGTGAGTCTACTTGATTTGTTTAACTCATGGACCCTTGAAAGTCTGGGCTGATTTTTCTTTTTGTATTGACATTATATTTACAAAAAAATCCCTAATGAGCCATGCTGCAGCTTCTGGTCTTTGAGTTCTGTTTGGATAGCTAAACATGTAGCAGTTATGCACTGCAGTGCATATTTTCTGGCTGAAAACAAAAAATGTAGTGAAAACTGCATTATTCTCTGTTTCAAAATTAACAATGGCAAAAAGGAAATAGCTCTAAAAACCACATTCATCTGCTTAGAGCAAAAATAATAATGAAAAATATCAAACCAAAGCTGTTTTGCAGAATCAGTGTAAGATGTAACAGAAGGACAATGTGAATGAACTAGTTAATTGAACTCAGATATTTTCTGCTACCTCTCACTACCTGTATTCATTGAAGCTTAATGTTGTGGGTTTTTTGTTTGTTTGTTTTTTTGTTAAGTATTCTTAATTTTAAATTGTTAACAACTTGAATTGTTTTGCAAAGGCAGATACTGAATGATAGACTCTGAATTATTAGGAATTGCAAAGACAGGTAAGATCAGATCTCTGCCCTCATTTCACTTCATAAAAATTCACTTCATAGTAGCAATGAGGACAAGGGTCACTGAAGAGCTTTGTTGAGTATTTTAGAGAACAGTAACAGAAGTATTAAGACTGGCAGGAAGAGACTGTGGGTAGGTCTGGCTGCAGGGGCACCCAAAAGAACAGAAGGGCCATAAGACTGGTGCATCTGGTGGTGCTCAGATGAACAGGCCAAAGATATCCCAGTGCAGCACAGCTATTTGCAATTTCTCAGGACAACTAGGAACAGCTTACACCCAAACTAAAATACACAAACATTAATGGCTCCCACCAAAGTGGGAAGATAACAGACTAGAGTCCTAGGCTGCCCAAAGAGAGGGATAAAGGATGGTGAGGAAAACCTGTGGAGTCACAAAGGTGGCATGGGATGGGATAAGAAAGAGAGGAAAATCTATTATCAGCTGCTAAAGGGCACAAAGAAAGTCAAAGGTCAGTCATCCTCCCCAGCCCAGGCAGCATGGCAAGGTGTTCACCTAGAGGCACCTGTCCTGGTGCTTGCAAGAAGCACAGTAGGAAAACGAGAGTGAAGTAAGATTTCTTTTAAAATAAAAGTATGTTTTCCTCCCATAAGCATCCATATGGAGCTTGTAGCAACAGTGTAGCAGCATTATTTTCTACAGCATAGACAAAGTGATCCTCCAGGTCCCCAGAGCAGTAAGATAATCTCCTTCATGGAAACAACAGCAATGAATGCTGTCACTGAAACTGCTCAAGTCTATAGGGGAAAAAGACAGGTAAAGATTATCAAGTGGTTACCTGAGGAATTATCTCCCCAAGAACAATACACAGCTTTTAAAATGCTGTGCTCTCCTAGGAAAAGTGCACAAATAAAGTCCAGCTATGCATAATCCAGCTAATGTTATGGACTTGGCTGGGAGAACAGCTGATGAAGAGTGCTCATCTCCATCACCCGCAGGACTTAAGGTGCCTGGACCACCCCTGCACTGCACATGAGTTGAAGAACTGCCTGCAGCCTTGTCACATCTTGCCTTGCTCTTGCTTCACAGATAACAACTTTGTGTACACTAATTAACTTAATTTTGAGTGCTAAAGAAATAAGTGTTTAGAGCATTTATTTGACAGATATCATTATAGCATTCAGGCTGATTCATCAGGAAGGATTTTTTTGTGCTATTTGCCTATAGAGTGCTTCCCAAAACTTTATATCAGTAAGTAGAAATAGTCTTTAATTTGAGGCGAGTTTGAGACTTAAGCCAAGCAGGAAGGTACCTAGTGCAGTAACAGCAAGAGAAAGATTTTTTTGCCAGGCAGCCTTGGACCTACCACTGCTTTCAAGGCTGCTGTGCTTGAAAATGGTTTCTGCTCCCTGCTGCTGCTGCTGCTGATGTGCCTGTCATGGCAGCAGCAAGCAGTGATACTGTCAGTGACTTTGGAACATGAGGTGGAACCTCCTCCTTGCAGCCTTTCCCTTGGCACCCCCATGGCTCCTTCCCTCCAGTCAACCACTCCATCCACCTCCTTCCTCCACCTGAGTGGCTGCTGCCTGCTGCAGGAGCTGGGCTGGTACACAACCTGCTCTGAGGCAATTTATGGGCGAACTGGTCGTTAATGGGCTTAGTGTGAAAGTCCCGTCCTTTTCAATCAAAACATTTGATTTCTTCAGGGGGTATGCACTTAAGGTGATAGGGAGTTCAGTTGCTCTGCAGTTAATAAATGTATCCTACTAGTCACTGTTGTACTGAAGAAATATACCTTGGTTGTTTCACATTTCAAGGCACACAGTTTGCTTAAATTCACCAGCACTTATTTCCTCAAGTCTGCTCTGTATTCATTACGTGCTTATGTTTCCCCTACTTCTATGCATTATAAGGATCCTTGGCATGAAATATATTTCATTGGATTCTGGTATCTTCAAAAAACCTCAGGTATTTTCACAGAAATAATTTTATTTTCTTCCAAGTGAAGTTTATTAAAATATCCATTGCTATGGGCTGTACTACGTGGAATGGAGCCATAACTCATACTTAACAACCTTTTTCCAGTCTTGCTACTGATAGCTGAATAAATTTAAACTCTCCTTTTGACTGTGCTGATTTTGGATGTGGCATTTCCTCTACTAACTGGGGTCATTTCTTTCAATGCCATCAGTGTTCTTACAGACAGGTGATTAAAAATCATTTCTGGCTTCTCACAAGCATAGAATTCTTAGTGCCTGTTAAGTAGCAGCAACTGTGCTTCTGAAATACAGACTATTTTTCTATTAAATTCTCCAGCACTTTATCTTGATTACTTCCATTTTGTCTATTCTGTATTCCCATTACTTACCAAAACAGCAAACGATGCCCTGAGGTACTTGGAGACTGCCATAAGTGCTGCCATCCATGGTTAATTAACCTGTAACTCTGGACATCACCTCCAAGGCACATTTCTTGCCTCTTCTGCAGTGAAAGAGCTGTGAACCAAGCACTCACTGCAGGTGTGTCTCATCGGGATACTACTCAGTTGTTTTCCAAAGCCCGTGATGGAGCAGTCCAGGCAGTGTGACTCTCCCCTCCATGTCCTGCATGGCACCAAAGCACCACATGGCTGTCACTCTATGTCCACTTGACTTCTTGGTGCAGAATACCTCTGTGTCAGCTTCATGCTCTGCATTTCACCCCTTTGGTTGTGCTTCAGTCTGTGCAGTCTGTAACAGAGAAGGATGAGATTACCATTACAGATATAAAGTAATATTATATTAAAGATTCTAATCTCTCAGGAGAAAAGCATACAAAACAGTACCAAAACTAGATAAATTTCAACTGAATTTCTTCGTACATTCTGGAACAGAAAAGGTAGCTCCCAGAACAAGTGGTTTCTCCATCACTAAATGCCTCCACATCAGGATGGGATGGCTCCTGAAAGACTGTTTTAAATGGGGCAAAAACTGTGTGGATCAGCATGAGGCAAAATGCATGGATTGCTCCGACTTCTGCAGTAAGGAAGCTAAACCAGACCAACAATTGCTTCTTTCTTTAAAATCTTGAACCTATGTTCATTTCTACACTTGCAGCCTTTTTCAAATTTCTGGTTATTATGAGCCCTCCAACCTGCACATCTCTGGGCCAAAAAAAAATTGTTTTGATTAAAAGAAATAGGTAGGGACAACAGCCAAGGAACAAAATTGCCAGTGTCTTACATGACTGCCGATTGTGAGAACCTGGCAAGAGGAAACTGAAGAACCTCCATAACTGGAAAGGCTGAAAAAAGCTTTTCCCTCCTGTACTTGAAAATACTTATCAGTACGGTTTTGAAGACAACATTAAAATCAGTAGGAAATAGAAGGAAAATGAAGTACAGAGTTTAAGCACAGCAAATTGTGCTTTTGTTTTGTTTCCCTTTTCCATTATTTGTATTGACTACAATATTAATGTAAGACAGCAGTAGCTAGGACATTTCTTGAAGACTGTTCAGAGGATATTTTCATTTTTGCTTCCAAGGACAGAAAATTGAAGCAAATGAAATATGACTTGTATGAGAGTCTGGATGGAAATAAACATATCTTGTATTCCCAGTACCTATGTGACTAGGTAATATAAAGGACACAGAGAAAAAAAGTTCCATAATGCAAGAAAATAAGTAACAGAGCCAAAGGAAGAAAAGAAATTAAAAAACCTCAAAATCTGATATTGTTCTATGACTACATTGGTCTCTTTAGCTTTGCAAATTATAATTTTGATCTGATTGTTAATTTTGCTGAACAATTTGCAATGTGTGTCATCTTTTTTCTGTGCTTGTAGAAACTGCCAATGAATCAAGACACTGTGTCAAGGCAAATCACTGATTTGTATTAGGTATTTCACTTGCTTTAGTCCAAATAACTTTAGCGTATACTGACATCCAATATTCAAATATGCAATATAAATTTAATTTGCAGTCTCTTGCATTTCTAATGCATGGGGATTTTTTAACAGAGTGCAACCATTTTAAATATTTATAAAAACTCACAGGACTGCAAAGTTATTGGATATTATAATTTGCTTCATACATAAACATGACAGTAAAAATATACAAAAAAAAGTAAGAGAATTCTACTCATGGCTTTACTGTTAAAGGTTGTTTGAAAGAAGTTTCAATATTAAACAAAAAGAGTTTATCAGAAAGGCACCTGAAAGTTCACAGAAGGCAGGATGCATAAGCAAAAAGGAGGAGAAGTGAGCTCTGGGAATCCTCTTTAGAGAGCGGTGATTTGGAACATGGAGTTGCACCTCAAGGGCTGCTCATTCCCTAAAGCATGGCAACTAAAGTGAATGTGGCTTTTTCCATGCCCTTCATGTGGTTCAGCCCAGTCACCAGCCAAGCCTCACGTAACCACTGACTCACTTCCCTACCAATTAGATTGGGAAGAAAATCGAAAGGGCAAAACCAAAAAACTTGTAGGTTGAGATAAAGACAATTTAATAGGGAAAGCATAAGCCACGCAGACAAACAAAGCAAAGCAAGGAATTAATTCCCCACTTTCCATGGGTGGGCAGGTGTTCAGCCATCCCCAGGAGAGCAGGGGATGTTACTATTACATTTACGCTGTTAAATCACCTGTAACAGTGATTTGCGAAGACAAATGCCATCACTCCAAATGTCCCTTCCTTCTTCCCTTTCCCCTCCACTTTATATATGGAGCATGATGTCACATGGTCTGGAATATCCCTTTGGCCAGTTTGGGTCACCTGTCCTGGCTGTGTCCCCTCGCAGCCTCACAAGCACCCCCAGTCTCCTCCCCAGCATGGCAGTATGAAAAGCAGGAAAGGCCTTGGCTCTGTGTAAGCTCTGCTCAGCAATAACAAAAACATCTCTGCATTCTCAACTCTGTGTTCAGCACAAATTCAGCCACCGTGAAAAAAAATGAACTCTATCCCAGCCACAGCCAGCACAGCCCAACAAACCAAACCACTCCTAACTATCCACCTGGCACTGTGCACCCTCCCAGAGAGAGGGAGCCAGAATGAGAGATGGATGACCATGGGTACCCTCCTTGGCTCCAACTAACTTTAAGCTTTGCCATGTATCATTAAAGAATTCAGCCTTCAGGCTGATCTAGTATATACTGGATAATTTTAAATCAGCTGAGCTATGTGCAGTTTCTACTTGTAATCACAGCCCAGCAGTGGGTATAATGCCACTGGGTTTTTTCCTGACTTGAGTTATTTATATACAGAAAGAAGTTCTCACTTCCTTTAAATCTTTTGGAAGAACTAAATAGCAATCCCCCTGGCTCCTTTCTTTAAGAGAATAGAGATAGATTGGGGCACTAAGTGGTGAAGAGACATCTTCATGCAGACTAACAGAAAAGGAGGAGGAGCAGGGTATGTTTGGTTCCTTTTTAGGCAAATAAAGAACAGGCTAACAAGTAAGAGACTCATGGAACCCAGCCAAGTTCTGATAAGTTGCCTGGTTCTTATGTTCGGTCTAATGCTTTGTGATTTCAGGAGACAGTGAAAAACAACAAAAAATAATAATAATAAAAAAATTAAGAATTCACACTTTTACACTTAGTAACACAAAAATGACTGCACTGAGTCAAAACAACGGTGCATGTAACCCGATATCCAACAGTAAACCCCATTTTAATTAGACTAGAGAAGGAATATAATTGTTTACATACCAGATCTTTACATACTGGGGTATTAGAATGTAATTTAGTAAAAGGAGTGGCTAATAATCCAGTATTCAGTTGTGCATACCACCTCAAAGTACAATGTTGGTAATGTGCAAGTGCATTGAGGCCACAGTCGAAACCCCCCAAATCACATAAATGGATTGAAATAAGCATAAGAAATAGGCTGTTAACTAGGGGTAAAATGCAAATCCCCCCAAAAAATCCAACAAGTCAACAAACAGCAAAAGTCGTAATAAATCCAGAGGATAACTGGAATTTCTTAAGAGCAGAATTCCTATCATTATCATAATGCTAGAACACAAGTTCCCTAGAGTTCTTGCTAAAATTGAACAACAAGAAAAAAAGAAAAGTGTTAAGAAGTTTTCTTCTCCATTAGACAATTATCAAATGTTTTGTTCAGCTATTAAATTACTTGACATAGTGAAACATGATATAAAAATACACAAGATATGTTGCATTACCCAGGAATGAGTCTCTGAAGGACAAGGAAAGGGGGAGGCACCTGGAACTACCTGCTTTTTGGTTGTTTTTTTTTTTTTTTTTCTAGCAGACCTTGTTGGAGTTCAATTACAATTGAGAATGCTGCTTTATGTTACTTGTGGGCTAAGAAGAAAAATAGTAAAACATAAGGTTGTGTTTACTACTACTCCATTAGTGAGCTGCAGCATCGGTTACACACTGCCTGACTGAGCCCAGGGCAGCAGGAAAATATTGAACCATTTTGTTCAGAACCAGGAGATGAATGATGCAGGATGGGGCCAGGTGTCTGCACAGGATAGGGATGAAACACTCAAAATCATTCCAGGGAAGCCCTAGATCCAGAGAGTTTCCGTCTCAGCCAAAAGAGCCTTGGGGAATTTGTTAAGCCTTTGATAACTAAATATAATGCCTAGGAAAACAAAGGCAAGCCTATATTTCATTTTGGCCTGGCAGTTGGCAATTGACCCAGCAATTCATAAAAAGTCAGTTAAACAAACTGGAATGCTGCTAAACACTCCAGTCTAACACACATAGAAGTTTTAATTGCAAGTGAAAAAACACAATACAAAGTTACATGAGCAATGGAGTTCGGCTGACAGAAATAAAAGGAAAACTTATGACCTGGCATCACATTCAAAGGAGGACATAGATAACAAAGTATCTTCCCTCATCTCCTTTACCACAATATCATTGATCTCTTCCAAAAATACAGAGCAATATGAATCTTTTACAATATCATCTCTGCGGCTTCTTGCTCAGTGGTAATTCAACTTGAAGTTTGGGAAGAAAAGCCAATATATGAACTGAAGCAGTCCTGTACTTGGCCATTTTTATCAGTCTTCAGAAACAGAGCTTTTCAACACCAACAGTGGGAATTATCACTCAGATACCAAATTTATCACACAACGAATATAAATGATACAGAAGAACACAATGCAGTACTCCAAAAGTATATCAATATAATCCTCAGCAACAGAAAATTCTTCTGTAACGAACAAAATAAAGAGAAAATTTGACTATATCTGGTAAGCAGGGGACAGAGACTGTACCACCCCACATTCCACCATCAGCAGGAAAATGGTAGATTATACTTGTCATGATATAAGATTTATGCAAGAAATTCAGAAATACTTTCACAGACATATACAAGAAGTTCAGAAATATTTCTTAGACTAATCTCTTTTTTGTCACAATCCTCTCACATTGAGTACACAAACATATAAAGTTTAGTGAAAAAATGCATTGTAAGGAAGTAAGAAATGCAAGTATACATTCCACTATATATTACTAATTTTACAGACCACAGCCTTATAAGAGTTAAGACATAGAAGAGAAAGACACTTCACTGAGTACAAAATCAAGAAACTAAAACCATAAAGCCTCCAGTTAGAGAATTTTGTTTGCATTTATAATAGTTTCTCCTTCATTTGCTCCATCTGTCTGTGGGACAGGATTTTTGGCTTGTCCATATGGAGTATAAGGGTATTGAGACACTTGCGAAAAAATAATTGGGAGAAATCAAGTTTGGGATAATAAAATAAATACCTTGAATTTACAAAGTTCACTTCTAGTTAAATGAAAACTGCCTACCACATTGTCTCTGCAGGTGCTGCAAGACCTATTTCTGGCAGCATTACGGCAGCTCAGCCCAATTAAAACAAATTCAGGGAGCACAGCAGCTCTCCAGTGACCTCGCTGAGAACCCCGGGGCTTTCCTGCCAAGGAAAGCCTCATTGCGAGGGCCATGTGGTTTGGCAGCATAAACAGTGGAGCTGCTGATGGGAGCAGGAGGAAGCAAGCAGCACCTTTGTCTCAGGAAAGCAATGTCTTTGCTGGCACACGAGAACTCAGAGAACACAATGGTGAGCAGGCCCGGCTTCTGTCACTAGCAGGTGAGCAGCACCTCATCACTGCAAATCCACCAAGCCAAGGGGAATGTGACTTTTAAACAACTTGGTGCCTTTACAGTTTGTACAGTGTTTGGGTACCTTTAATGCTGCAAGACTTGGTCAGAGATTTCTTGCAACCTGAGCAGATCCATTTGGCTCCAAAGTGACTACGGTTGCTTCCTCTTCACATCGATCCATTCCCTTTTAAAAACATGATGACTTGGGAGATGTGTAAGCTCCTATTTGTAGTGTTTTCCATACTTCCTACAGCAGAATGGATTATTTTCAGTTCCTTTTTGCATTTTTAATTCTCGCCTGTCTCTGTTTTTTCCCTCTGAATATTTGTAGGCATATGTTACTACAGAAGGGGAAGACAGTTGCTGATTTTTTAGGAAGAGTGAAGTCACCCACAAGGCAGTACTAATGAAGTTTATGATTTTTCATTTGTTTCCCTTACTGGTCATTCAAAGTTTCCTTTGCTAACAGGTGCTTGGCTGAGGCCTGATAAAGTCTCACGAGCTTCTGGGGTACTGCGTGACTCTGCCATTGACAGAGGTGTTCTTCAGTGCTTCCTTGACAGGTTTCTTTCCCATCCTTTGATGCAAATCAACACAGTCAAATTTTAAGCAGATCAGGTGATTAACATCAGATGACAATGTGCCATCTTCCATTTTAACTTCCTGGAAAAAAACCTAGTAATTCAAGGCTTTCCTGCCTAGCAGTCAGTTATATAAGCACTTCTTCAATTAGATGCAAGCTCACGATCAAAAGGTAAAAATCCACCAAAAAACTCAACTGTGAGAACAGATTTCAAAACGATAATCCTTATGCTGAAGTCCATAATGCTTCTGAAATATGTATTCAAAGACCATTCCTGCATAAGTACAATAGCTGCTCAAATTCCCTCTTCAGGGAAGAAAATGATTTGTATAAGATTTTGTTATCCAGTGGCAGCAACAATTATTTTTGCATTTTTCTCCTAAATAGATGTACTGGCTATCACTGTCATTAAAAACATACATTTTTAAAATCCCTTAAGCCACTGCTTCTGCTTACTCTCTTTGAGGATGTACTAGCTGGTAGTATAGGAACTTTCATCATATATCAATTAGTAAGTGAAAGAGAACTACTGCACATGTTAATTTACTCTTTTCATTAGATGGAGCTGAACAGTATTAACACTGATGAGCCTAATGAAATGAATATTATATCTCAGTGGACACACTGACTCAAAGATAGAAAACTACCTGCAGAAATTTTCCGCACTAAATTCTGAGTGGACAACCTGCTCATACAGCTCATACAATCACACACACAAATCCACAAAAAATGCATTAAAAATTTATTTTCTTAAAAGAATGTGTATTGGAGAGATAAAATTTATTTTCTGGACAGAATGAAAGTGCTGTTTTTCTGGTAAATGTTTCATTACCTGCTTTGTATCACTTGTCTCAGAGCCTTGCTGTTACAGGACTTGGAATGTGTCTGTTCCCAGTGCCCCCGGCTGTCAGGCTGTGATTGTGCAGCCATCCGTGGGAACACTAAATAATGCCACAAGACATGAAAACTGTATTAACTTCCCGCTGAGGGGAAACAGGAGGGACACTTCTCCTAGCTTATCATCGCTTTTTCTTCGTTTGCATGAATTAAACAGTGATGTCTGCAAAAGGACTTGGGAGCTTCAGCTGATATTTAAGTGGGACTTGCACACTTCTGATTCAGCTCATGGGCCCATGAAAACCAAAGGATGTCCGTGTTTTCAGAATAATACAACAGTATGGAAACCCTTCAACCTTTATTACTTACTCAAAATCCGAATTATTGAAATTTATTTTCTTTTGTCACTGTAGAAGGCAGAACAATAATGAGCCAGAAATATATGTACATAAGGTAAATGATATTTGACTCCAAGCACATGGCATCACAAGAAAATTTTAGTTAATTGAGTGAGATGGAGGGAAAGGTTGTTAAAAGGAGTGGAAAATATAACAAAAACCCTCCTCACTGCCTAAGAATTGCAAAGCAAGAGGAAGCAGAAAAGAGGTGAAAACCAGAGAGGTTGGAGGGTGTCTCCAGCCAGATTTGAAGAAACACATCATTCTTAACTCCACAGGATGAATTCCAAGCAGTCATGAAAAAACGCAAATCCCTTGCCCTAAAGGCAAAGGTAAAGCAGAACACTTCTGCCTAATAGTACCAAAAGACAGTTCAGGAAAAAAGAGTAAGAATTCCACCATATATTGCAACTAAATCTTGCCTATCAGCCACCTTCAGCAGATGCATTACTTAGACTATTTCTGACCTATCTGAGGCATGGGCTAGAAGCTGTCAGGGTTGCTTGTCTGTGGTGGGTTGCCTTTGGCTGGATGCCAGGTGTCCACCAAGCTACTCTATTGTGCTCCTTCTCAGCAGGACGGCACAGAAGGTCCCTTTGTTTAGTTTGGGTCAGCTGTCCTGGCTAGGTCCTCTTTCAAGATCTTGCCCCCCCTGAACCTATTGGTGAGGGAAGAAAGTTGGGGAGACAACCTTGGTCAGTGGTAGCCAAACCATTGGTGTGTTATCAGCACCTTTCTAGATACCCATACCACCCACAGCATTGTGAGGGCTGCAATAGGGAAAATTAACCCCATCAGAGCCAGAATCAATACATTGTCATCACCAGGAGATCTGCAGATGAGTCCCTATGAGAGAAAGACGCTCAGCTGCTTAACTAATGCAAATTAGTATCACTTCATTATCTTTATAGAGCTCTGACAAATGTATATCAGCTGAAGATCTGGATTATTCTGTCTTGTTCTGCTTCAAGCAAACACACTCCTTTTATCTCTATTTTAATGCAAAGCACCTAATAAAACCTTCATTTTGACACAAGTGGGCTGCATGAGTGAGGAAGAAAGCTGATAAGCTTCTCAACAGTTGGCAACAAGATCCTCAACTCATGAGTCAAGAATCTGAATCATGGCCTTACTCTTCCGATGATGAATATTTCTAGTAATTGATGTCAGTAACACAGGCCTTGGAGAGGGACTGGTTTGGGTAGGAGATGTAATTCTGCTGGAAGAATTTATAGACTGGAAACTCATCTTCAAAGAGGCACACAAAGAGACCCAGGCATTTCTGTCAAAGCTTTCAGCTGGACTGATGTGAGCTGCACAGCTCCAACTGTTTAATACTGTGGTATTCATTGCTGCATTCCCACAACATCAATCTACCCTCTTCTTGATCCACACGCCTCTTCCTGAGAAGCGGAATGCCATGTTAAGAACTAAGATAAGAGGGAAGGCTTGGGCAACGTGGTCCCAGGTGGGGCCTATGTGACCTCCTGGCAACCACCAGGAAGCTTCCTACTGACAATACAACAAACTGGATTGCCAGTAAGAATAGCTATGCGGTAAGGGGTGTTCCCAAGACAGCTAATTTCCCTGTGAGCCATATATGACGTGCCAACATCCCATCCACATTCAGGATTTCATTCTAGGGCTCAGGTCGGGCTATCAGACAATGAGATAATGACCCAGGTGCCATGGATAAACCACCAAGTGTTTCCTTACATCCTCAGGTTCCTAAATACCTTCCAAACCTGGGCTCCAAATCCTCTTTTCTGCTCTTGGGAGAGCTCCTATCCTCTTCTCTTTGGCAGAGACAACCTGCCACACTGACAGATTCAATGGACACACGTCCGTTCTGGGCACAAGTAATGGCCCACTGAGCCTAGAGAGCCATCATGCTAATTGCCAACATCAGCATGGGGAAAAAGGACAAGATCTAAGAAGCTGGCTTCACTCTTCACAATTTCAACAAACACTTGTCCAGTGTGTTGTTCAATGTAAAAAATATTTGAAATACTTACTATTAAGAGCCACTTCAGCTTCACATTTTCTTCTGTATTCCCAAAGTGGCACAAGCAAATGCTCAGCTGGTTCAGGTGGTCCTAAACACTTGCTGCAACCTCTCTTGTGCTCCAGTTCCTAGCACGAGACTTGGCAAAGCATGGGAGGAAACCAGCTCTTTCCCCATTGCAGAAAGCCAGGTGATGATTGCTGAAGCAGCGTCGATGCTGACGGAAGAGTGAGTAAGGCCTCAGATAAATAAAATCTATGTTAGGATTTCAAGCATCCCACACCATAGAAGGATCCAGGAATCCTGCTAAAATGACACAATCCAGTTGATATTTTTGAAATCCATTTCCTTATCACTTTTTTAAAGGCCAATTTCTTTGTTAACATGCAAAAGAGTATTTGAAAAGGTCTCACATCTATGTCCTGTATGATAAAACAGCTAGTGGCTTGCATGACTGATTTAGAGATTGATTCCATCTGCAGTATTCTAAATACCATGTCTCATTTCAGAAAAGAAAAGTGGCATAAATATGTGACTAAGCGACATAAAAAATTTGACACTTCAGGAATAGCATTTTCTGCATGATCTCAAACTTGATAGAAATGAAGCATATATTTTTCATGCTAAAAAATACTAATCTGAACACTCTGCAGAAATGAGGCCCATTGACATTTACCTGAGGAAAAATAATACACAAATTCTATGTGTGGACGAAATACTCCCTTCAAATATTGCTAGTGATCTAAAATTAGAATGGAATTTAATTTAATTGGAATTAGAAACAGAAATTGGTTCCAATTAAACCAAAATATTTTTGATGAACCCAATGTGTGCAATAGGAGTTTTCTTTCCAAGAAAGTAGATTAGTAGAAAAGATCCAGGAGAAATTTTCACAGCAAAACTTTGTAAACAGGAGAAAACAGTAATTTGCTGTCCCGTAGCCAAAGGGAGTCCTGTGAGAACGAGCATTATCCTCAAACTTGTTAGAATCCAGAATTCTCTGTTTTGACTCCTCAAATTGATGGCAGTATGTTATTAAGAATAAACCTATATTTGTTAAAGAAAGTACCGCAAGAACAATAAAACCTAAGCTGAAATAACAGTGAGTGTATCCAAAATGCATATATATTTGATTTTGTTCACAAGCACCACCTGGAAAAGCCTCATCCACAAAAATGAAAAAACAAAGAAAAAAGAAAGTGTTTTCTTCCCTGTATTTCATGAACATCTGAATTTCATGAGGAGATGGGTCAAACTGAATGGCAAGTTAAATTTTACAGCAGCAGCACAAAACAAGCACAAAGTTAAAATTGTGAATATATTGTATCATCTCCTGTGCTTTGGTTTTGTTCAGAAAACCTGAAGAAGTATTGCTGGATAGGTTCTCAAATGCGCATCTGGGTGCCTTACAGTTGCTCTGGAGAGGATCTTTTCCAGCCTGTTCAGAAACATTTCCTCTCTTTCCTGGAAATGCTGCTGAAAACCTGACTGAGGATTACAACAGGGGTCTTTGCATTACTGACCAGAATCAAAGGATTGCTCTGTGTGCTGGTTGTACTTGTAGTTTATACATCCCATAATGGTACTTCCCTTTTTTCAGACCCACATGCAGCTCCAAAATACATGATATTGTCAGGATATTCCCTGGAGAATGGCTCTGTAGAACAGAACAGTCCAGCTGGTGATGCTGCGTTTGATGCACCCCTGGATGTAGGTTGCCCTCTGGGCTTCCAGGGCACACTGTTCTTTTGTGCAGAGATTGCTGCCAACCAGCACCCCCAGATTCCCTCCTGCAGGGCTGCTGTCCAGCCACTTCTCTCCCTATTCATACTTGTGCCCAGCGTTACTTCATCCCAGGTGCAGAATCCAATATTTGGACTTGTTAACCATCATGCCATTAATGATTGTTCAAGGCTCCAACCTATCTAGATTGGAGACTGGAGTCCTATGGTCTCCATTCCCTATTAGTTCACTAGACTATATCTGGTTATGTGTAGCACGTTCCAGTTGTTCCTACTGAATGTGCAGATTTTTTTCAGATTAATTCTCTGTTTTCTTTGTTATGCCTTGCAGCATAACAGTAGTTCTTCCATTGTGGGGTGGGTTTGTTTTTTTGTTTTGTGTTGTTTTGTGGTTTTGTTGTTGTTGTTTTTGTTTGTTTGTTTGTTTTTTGTTTTTTAGTATAAGCATCGTATCTGTTCCTTCACTGAGACCACTGGTGAAAGCAAACTAGAAGGCAAAATCCTGCAGAGCTGCATAAATATATCTTCCCCTTTTGTCAAGAAAATGCTGAAAAGTATTTCTTGAGCTCAGTTTTGCTTGCAGGTTAGGGTTCTTTCATCTAAGCTATGATCCTGTAGCTGACTTGTGAATATAATGTTAAACATTGTGAAAAGCCTTACTAAGAACCAGGTATAAAATATTCACACTCCCATTCTACCCACAAATGCCATTATTCCACTGTAAAAAGAGTTACTTGGATCTGCGAAGAAAAAGTTACACGCTACAAGTCAGACAAGAAGAGAGTTGATGCAACTCCTCTCAGAATTTTCCAGTTACTTATGAATGTGTTGCTGAATCATCTGTTCCAGAGTTTTTCTGGGTATTAAAGTTATGCTGAGTGCTATGTAGCTCCCTTGCTTCTCCTCACCCTTGTTCCTTCTAAAGAAATAGGGGAAAGCAAAAATGATGAGATCAATTTATGATGCTTCATCCATTCCCTTTGTGAATCCCCAGAGCTGGTTGCTGCTGTCTCCCACATCTTTTTAGCAAACGCTTTTTCTGTCAAAGAATGGAGTTCATCAGGTCTGGAAGAGCTACAAACATCTTATCTAAGTATCTTATTTACCTCTGAGACAGAGGGTTTATTGCTGGTATTAACTTTGCTAATCTCTCTTGCTGCTTCTTCTATTAATGACTGAAAGGTAACACTGCCTACCTTGCTTATTAGTTAATTAAAAAAACCCCGAACCTTCTGCAACACTTCTTCTTCTTTATAAAATGTAATTATGGCAACTGTTTCCTGAAATTCAATTAGAAATTCAGTTTACAAAAATTCAATACCATTCATAATTGCAAATGATTCAGGCATGCAATGGAATGAATTATTGTCTATTGTATTTCCTTTAAATCCTGGTTAACCTCTTGCTGCTTTTAAATTGGAATAAAAGCAGAGAGATGTAGGGTGAGAGTACCCTCAGATTATAAATATAGTTCAATATAAATTGACTGAAATACATTGCTGAGGATGCAACTTGCATGTTAAAAAAATCACTTCAGATACAGAACTTGAAAGTGGGGGAATAATTCAATAACGGTAATGAAATTTCATCTTCTTAAAATGTAATTAAATGTTATGTAAATCATTGTTAATTATATTCAGCCCCAAAAATACTGCTGTGTAGATACTGTTTCAGTGGCAATGAGCACAAGAAAGACAAAATGATGGGTTTTCTTGCTATACTTGTAGTGGAAAAAGGGAACTTTGACACCTTTTGATGAGTAGAAAGATATTAAATCTGAAGGGAAAAGTCAGCCCTAGATAAAACAAGTTTTTGATCCGGCAACTTCTAAAAGGCAATTTGCACTTGATCTGACTCACATATTAAAAATATACAGTAGACAATTAATTCAAAGAGCAGTGGCTTTTCAAAGTCTTATTTTTGAAAGAACTAACATTCCCAGAATTAAATTAAAATGCACTTTTAGAAATACTCAAGTTGAAAGTGCTGTTATCTTTAATATTGGAGGCCATGCTGCCCTCCTTCCCTAATTTTTGCAAAAATCCTTGTTTGAAGGTCTGGAGGAAAAGTTTAACTCAATTGCTGGGGCATTATTTTAGCCTTTATTCATAAAGGCATTTGAGCACATGCTCAATTCTCATTTAAATCAATGAGGGTTAAGTGTTTTGGTCCAAGGTAGATCTGGGTTTACTTCCTTTCATGAGTGACCCTTAGTCTTCAATAGTAAAAGAACCCTAGAAGTAACTATTTCATATTAAAAAAAAAAATAGAGAAAACAGGGTGTAGCTATATAAACACAATTTTTTTTCTCTGAAGATTTTGTGTAATTAGTTAGCAGTACTTGGTGAAAATGGTGCAAGACAGTGGAGGAGGAGAGAAAGAGTGTTTCCTTATTATTTGAGATGTGATAGAAAAATTGCTACAAATACTGGGTGTGAGGAGTGCAGGACTGTGCAGTGCTCTGCTGAGGCACCTGTAGGGTCTCTGCTTCCATCTGGAGGGGAATCACCTTCCAAATAAATACTTCCCCCAGAAGGCAACCAAAATGCTCTCCCACAACGCTACACTAGTCCTTCACTTAATACATCAAGAGGCAAAACAAATGAGGAGTAAAAAAGTGCAGCATTTTAAGGAGAGTTGCAGTAAGATGAGACATTAACAGTCAAGGTTAGGAAAGTAGAATAAAAACTTTTAAGGGCACTTCACGTATTCACTGAAGCTGAAAGGCTGGGGCTGCTCAACTTGCAGCTCTCATCAAAGCTTACACCAACTGCAGTGAACTCAGAACTGGAGCTGAGGGCCCCAGTTAAGGAGAGCACTCAGTCAAATCCTTAAGTGTTTTGTTGACGAGGGCTAGGTTGAAGGATGTGCTTAATGTGCAGGTGCCAGTGCTCACAGGAACAGAATTGAAAATGCATGTTGCACAAGGACTGCATGAGAAGTTTCACATTTGCAGAGATTCTGCTGGAAGAACCTTCTGCACATGGTTTGCAGAAAGGCAACACAAGCAGTGGCGTGACAGTGACAGGAAAAATGATCTATCATTTAAATAAATACATAAAGCCACTTATCATCTGCTCTACCTGCAATCTCAATTGAGAGAAATTCAATGGAATACTGGCATCATGTGGCAAGTTGAAAACACTTTAAGTAGACTACTCTTTTTTTTTTGTCCTTGGATTAATACAGAATGTGCTGTGCTGTAAGGCAGGAAAACAACCCTTGCCTTCAGCGTATAAACAAATCATGAGGAACAGATAGTTTAAAAATTATCTGTTGGACAGAAGAGATGGAGAAGGGAAATTGATGTAAACTATGTCTTGGCACAAAAGTACATGGGCCACTTTAGCATGTGTGAGGCTATTTTACCTTCTCTGCCTACTCTATGACAAGAACTGACCCAAAGGCATAACCAAAATGTGCCCTTAAAATGCTGAACATGTACAGAAAAGAGTAAACAGTGCCTGCATCCTTAATAACATTTAAACTAAGACTTTAAAAAGTCACTTTTCAGGAGCCATTGGCTAAAACCCACAAAGGGTCCTGGGAGCTGCAGCCATGGGAATGTCCCCACTGCTGTTTGAATAGCTCAGCACTGCACTCCAGTTGCACACTCTATTTGTGTGTCCTTGCTTTTCCCTCTCTCTCCCACACACACATGCTCAGAGTGAATCCTGCACTCAGCATCATCCCGACTTCAACAAGACAGGTGCTCTCACAAAAGAACTGGTGCTGCTCATGGTCTTCAGTCATGGTGCTGGAAAAAAGGGAATTGTTTATGAATGAAAAATATCAAATCAAACGGACTTTGACCCCCTCCATAGTGCGGACTCCAGCCATTAGATATTGCCATTGCATTATGCTTGTTCCAGCACCATACATATATGGGAAGACTGAAAAGGACTTTTGTAATGGAAATGCAAGACTAAGAGGAAATTTTTAGCCTCTGCATTTGCAATATGAAGCTTTTCCAACTAACTACCAGGATTATCAACTTCCTTGAAGGAATTTCTTTTCAAGAAAGCAGCTGCCAGTAGTTGAAATCTAATAGGATAGTGCTTTAACTTGGAAGATACATGATGCCTTTCTACAGCTTAAGGGCAGTAAAAGTGTTTTGAATTCATATTTTTGGATCCATTAATTTATCTTAGATTAAAGAAATCAGCTAGTAATATGCCCTTTGGTACTAAGTAATCACTTCTGTACCTTTGTAATATTAGATAGGATGCTGTACTTGGAAAAAAACCCCACACTGCATACACAACTGATCCTATAAAGCTGGCAAATCCTGATAAGAAGCATTATTGTTTCCTTTTATTTTTGTCTTCGTATGAATGAAAAGCCATTTTATATTCACTTGAAAATACCTACCAGTTCAGAAAGAAATGCATTCACTCTTGGCTACCCTCTTTAGATCTGTGATTAGGTGATAAGGCAAGCTAATACATTATTTGTTTGCAATTAGGTCAACATCAATTTTTCAACACTCCTTCTTAGTGAGAGCATAGCCTCAAACTTTTCAGCTTGATGACAGTAAAGCAGTGATATAAACTATTACTATTACAAACAGTGATACCCAGCTATTCATCTTTCAAGGATTACTTACGAGAAACTATGGTGAGGCAAAATATCAGTATCTAGTTTCAAGTTTCATCTCCCAGCTTTCAGATTTTGGTCGGGCATGGTTCTATAATTTCTACAACTCATTAGGTCTTCACAGTAATCTCCAAAGAGAAAGCACGTCAAATTACTCAGCTGTTAGAGTTTAAGCAGACATTGTTCTGTTAGGGGCCTCCTCCTCATTCCTGGGAAATGTATCATCATAGTGTTGCATCTTACCTTTTCCAGACAAAAGTGTTTTGGAGCTTTGCTTTTTAACGTCGACACGATTTGAGTTTCATGAAATGGTTTTAAAAGCCATAAATGAAACAAAACCTGTGTGTGAAATTTCATTACTGGTACAAAACTGAGCTGTGCCGAGATGGACTGTTGGCTGCAGTTACTATATTGAATCTAGCTAGTCTCCTCTGAGAAATCGAGGATAAATACTACCAATAAAAAGTAAATGTGAATTGTGCTTTAGCTGTTTGGGTCATGTTTAAAAGCAGTCAACACAGCTGGGGCCTTTGGTACAATGGAAAATGGTAATGGTGGCTATAAACCACAGTTCAAAGAGATACCTTTTCAAAAAAATCAAGCACTTGCAAAAGGATATGAAAATCTAATTAGATGCTTATTTATTTATTTATTTTTTTAGGTGTTCACTAGCCTGCTTGGGGTACTTCTGCAGTCAGTTCAGGTTTGCCTTAGCTGCTGCTGTCATCAGCATTAATTACAGAGATGTTAATTTTGCTCCTACTCAGCAAAATCACAATAAAGTGTAGTCTAAGATAAGTCTCCACAACTGCAGTTGTTCACATTTTGCTACAGTGATATTAACAGTGTGCAGCTGCTGTGGGCTGTAAGATGCTTTTGTCCCAGTAAGTTTCTGATTACATGGCCACATATGATTAGCTAAGGTCTGAAGTGTCCAACAGGAAAGGCAGAGCAGACACTTCCTTGAGAGATGCATTTGGGTCACTTTGTGTTAAGAATCATATCCTTGGTATTTACACACCCAGTTTGTCTTTTATCAAACTTTTCATCTCAGTACCATTTATTTCCCAGCCCAATTCATATTTCTTCCCCTCTGGAAGATTGAATGAGGACAGGGACGTTGCAGAACAGCTACTTGATTTGCTTACAGCAGTGTCCCCAAAGCCATCATTTGAGAAACAGCCTGGTCCTTTATGTGACAAAACTAGGGGGTTTGCCACTCTTTTTTGGAGGATTTGGAGAAGGGTCAAAGATTTGTAGAGATTCTCCTATAAGGTGACAGAATTCTGTGGGCTGTTATCAGAAGAGCAGCTTCCTCCTGCTGCTAACACATATTTGTAACAGAAAAAATGTCCTTGCCTTCAGCTAAACCATACAGAATTGCACACTGGGAATAGAAAGAAGACTGCTCTAGAGGAAGAAAAACAAGAAGAAAAAAATATAAGGCTTATTTATCAAAACACACACACACAAAAAAATTTACAAACTTATTTTTTTACTCAACTCACCAGCACGCTGAGCTCTGAACTGAGTAAACTGGGGCTTCAGCCAGAGGCTGCAGAGGGCAGAAACTGAGTTTGACTGCTGCTCATGTCATGGGATGCAGCAGCAGGAAAATCCACTGAGCACTGTGATGTTCTCATGTGGGCAAAGATGGACCTGTTTATACCAAAGCTAACTGGATGGCTGGAGCTAGAGCCACGACCTCCACAGAGAGGCACCACATGGTAATGTGGTGAGGCTACAGACAAGAAATTGCTACAGACAAGAAATTATGGAAACCAGGAAACACAGCAGGAACATGTGGACAGCATTCAGCATGGCAGTGATTGCGAGTGAGCTGGAGATGTGTACTGATGTGAACAGGCACATTCCCCTAAGCCACCAAATTAACAGGATACACAAAACTTGAGGAATTTCAAAATAGTGGAAAAGGTGACATGCCATTGCTAGAAAACCAGTGAAGACCAAAAGCAGACAGGCTGTTCAGACATTAAAACACCTAGAAAAACTGTAGCTGTAAGTTTTCCTTTTTTTCCACAAGGCTGAAATCTTAGAGAATGCAACAAGAATGCAAACATGCACACAGTTCAGCTACAGAGGATTTTTTTATCAGTCCCAGCTCCAGCAGAAATATTTCAATACACACCCACAAGGAAATGCTTGGAGCTGTAAGAATTGAGGCTGTCATTCAAAAACTCTCTCACTGCCAATTCTGCTGAGTGCCTTCACGTGATGGGGAAAAAACACCACAGGAACTGCTAAAGATAGAGCATTGGGAAAGACAAAGACCTTCACAAGAAGGTAGAGCAGATGGATGGGCTTCAAAACATTCTTAATTTCCCACTGCTGAGAAATGTTAAAATTTAAAAATCACTTCTTCACCTCTGCCCAAGGTTTAACTTTTTTTTTTCTACAGAAGAAATGAATCTTACTGACTTTTGCAGTTACTTGTTTTCTGAAGAAGATTAATGGGACCTCTCATCTGTAGTTTCTCCCTGTCACACCTGCTGACCTCAGAAGAGGAGTCTGCAAGGTCTAACACCTCTGTTTTGAACTGAAGCTACAACAGACACACATCCCTGTTCCCACATCACTTTGTTTATGCTAAGCAACAGGCCTCCAGGCGTGGTCTGGACATTTCCCTTGCTGTCTAGAAGTGGCAATTGCAGTTACAGGCAGTTCCATTGAAGAAAAATGGTGCGGCAGAGCTGTGTTGCTGACAAATGGATAGGAGAAATATTTTGAATCCTGATAGTTCTCAGCTAGATAGAAACCCTGAGAGCTCCTTTTAGGAAAATTATGAAAATTATCATTAAATACTTCAGTCTGGGAAGGACCCTCAGAGGCATCTAGTGTTACTCCCAGCTGAAAGCAAGCCTAACTTCAGTGTTAGATCAGCCTGTTCAAGGCCTTTTCAAGTTTGGAAAAATTCTTGGGAGTGGAGGCACTACAGTGTCCCTAAGGAATGTGTTCCTGTGTTTAGACAGTTTCACTGTGAAATTTTTTGGTTATGATGGTGGGGGTTTTTTTGATTGTATGGTGGTTTTTTTTGGTTTTTGGTTGGTTGGTTGGTTGGTTTTGGTTTTGGTGTTTTTGTTTGTTTGGTTTTGGTTTTGGTTTTCTTTTTTT
The DNA here is from genome assembly GCA_017589585.1 of Phylloscopus whistleri. NCBI lineage: Eukaryota > Metazoa > Chordata > Aves > Passeriformes > Phylloscopidae > Phylloscopus > Phylloscopus whistleri. Next base: position 4,561,382 of record JADMLD010001485.1, on the reverse strand, counting down.
TTTCTTTTTTTTTTTTTTTTTATATATGTGTGAGCTTTTTTTCCTTTTTTAAATACAAGGGAGTAACCTGGAGAACAATTTTACATTGACATAGGCCATAATTTAAGAACGAATAAGTTTAACCACCTGTATTCTTCACTGCATACAGAATGAATTCAGTTTCTCAAGAGAACTGTGGAAAGGTTATGGAGGATCTCTTGTTAACTGAGGAGAAATTCTCCCCCTTGGTGATGGGATTTTCCAAATACACTACAGTGTTGCAGGTCAACAAAAGGCCTCCCTATTCTTGTGCACAACTGTCTTGGGTTGCAACGCAAGATGTAACCAAAAGTATGTATTCTGTTGCCATCTGTTGAAACCAGCTGGGAAGGTGGTTTTTTTATCTCTTCTATGACCCATTCCTCATAACTCCAGGGAGGAGGGGGCAGGTGCCTTTTGTTAATGAGCCAGCTGTTAAAACCAGGTGGGGCAGTGTTCTTACCTCTTCCACAGCCCATCCTCCCTCCAGGGGGAATCTGCAGTTAATGGGCCATTAAGGCTCACTGCATGACTGAAAACATTACATCATCCCACTCTGAGATGCTCCACTCAGAGGGAGGAGCCAAGCACTCCTACCTGGATATAATCTGAGATTCAGAACACCAGGACAGCTGTTTACCACTGGATTCCCAGAGGAAGACTGGACTCATCTCACCACCACAGGACCTTCAGAGGAAAATTACGTCCTTCTACAGGATCATCTCTATTTCAACAGAACCACATCTGTCACTCCAGGAGGACTTGATTGGACTGCTACCAGCACCCTGACCAAGAGGGTGTCAGGTTGTATTCTGATTATGTCAGTGTTTTCTTTTTTATTTGTTTGCATTTTTTTGACTACTACATTTTTATTTTTAATATTCCTAGTAAAGAACTGTTATTCCTATTCCCATATCTTTGCCTGAAAGCCCCTTAATTTTAAGATTATAATAATTCGGAGGGAGGGGGTTTACATTCTCCATGGGAGGTTCCAGCTTTCCCCAGCAGACACCTGTCTTTCCAAACCAAGACAACAAGCCAGCAAGACTTGTCAGCACATACAATCTTTCTTAGGAAAAGCTTAGGAAGAGCCTGTCTTAGCAAACCAACACAAAAAGAGACACAACCTCTGCCCAGGCATTGGGTCTGGAGGAGCAACAATCAGGTGCTGAAGAACGACCTCAGACTTTCTGTTCTGTGTCAGCCAAGGATCCTCACCCAGCAGCACAAGCTGACCCTTACAGTCACCCATATTCCCTTTTCTTCTGAAGCAGGATGATGCCAGCACAGTCTAAATAAGTCAGTTCTTAAACTTTTCATAAATCAGAAGAGGAATTCAGCTATTGTGGAAACAATAACTTACCAGTTAGAGAGCACAATGAGATTGATGGCAGGGAAGCCCGAATGGCCTGGATGGGAGGGAAACCCAGAAAAATGTCACTCAGTTCATCATGGTGAAAGGACAAATATATCACTGGGCTAAGCAGATCTAGGGTTAACAGATGTCCAACTTCTGCCTCTGATGGGAATTGCATGCTTACAGGTCTGACTTGGGTCCAGAGTGTCTGGCAAACGTGGGTAAAACAAACACAGCAGGTACTGAACAACTGAGCCACAGAGCAGAGAGCTCAAAACACTGTGGTGACCTCAGTATGTTGATGTCACCACACAAAAGGGCATTCAGTACTTTTTCTTCTCCTTTTATGACTTGATACAGTTCAACAAAACTTGTTTTATAATGCAGCACCCTAATAGCTTTGGAGGCTGATTAAATCCTTTATTTCTGTGTCAGCTATTAATTTACCCCAGGGTTACCCATGGCTTTATGTTTCAAATCAATAGAGATTATCTGTTAAATAACCTTTAAGGAGATGTGCAAGCAATGCAGCACTACAGCTCCCAGAAAACATTTTAATCTCTTATTAACTCAGCAAAATCATGATAGGCTTTCAAGGTATGCAGGGGTGAACTTTTTAAACCAAAAGAGGAGCATTGATTATCTGAGGGCATTTTATTATGAACAACACAATGATAACTAACATCATACCAGTGACCTCAGGAAAGAACACAGAAGCTGAATGTCACAAAAGCAAAGGCATACAGAAGGGTACTCTTCTTCCTCCACTCTTATCACCCGACACCTGGGCTTTGTACAAAGCCTTTCATGCAAGAGCAGATATAGAGGCCAGTCATAGGGGTCTGGGGAGAGAAAAGACACAGATAATAAAGCCACTCCAGGTCTAGGTCCTCTCAGGATAAAGAAAATTTCACAAGGAAATGGAATGGAAGGAGGGGTTTCAAAGGTCTGACCCATCTTCGTAGTCTTTGTGGTGCCTACACAGAATATCTCAAACTTTGCTCAGGGAATGAAAAGGTCTTGCAAGACTAACTAATACAACTATCACTCTTCCTTTCCCCCTAAAAAGTTCAGCTGTGGCTGTTTAAAAAATATAATTTGAAAGATAAAATAAGTCAGACTTACTATTATACTTTTATGAGTATATAATATGTACTGTTCCAAAATTTTCTGGATTTCTGTTGTGCTCCCGTGATGTTAGAGCTACACAGTTCTACAAGAAATTTGCAGACAAGCAGCTATTTTGAAACAATAATCTGTAAAAGAACCTGTCATCTCATTCTCCTCAGCCTTTCCTCTTAGATCTATTCCTGGCTCCTCCTAACCTAAATTCCTATGACGTCTGTATAAAGCCACAGAATAATAGTCACAAGTTCTGATAAATTCCAGTTTTGAGAGAGTACTGCTTCCCCCTCAGTATTTCTAAAAGTGTTGACGAAACACATTTGTTGTAGCTGTGATGCCATCCACTGCTTCTGCAGGCAGTAGCAAAGGCCTTATTGAAGAATCCCCAATATTTTTTTTTTTTTATTGTTAAAGATGCCTCAGTCATGTTCACCTTTCAAACTTTCATAATGTATTTATACCCAGTTTGCAAACAAAGCCACATTGTTAGAAAGAGCAGGAGAGTAGAAGTGGCCTAAATAAATGAGAATGGGCAAAAGTCACAGGAATGGCAATTTAAGGGTGTTCAGTGAGAATTATGTCAGACTGCAGGACTCTGTGCATGCATGTGTGTACATGAACCCTAGGCCTGGGGCATGCAGGGAAATCCTTCCTCCGATAATTTCTTTTTTTATTGTGTATGAATATAATAATGGCAAAAACACTTAGCAGCTTGTGAATGATTCATCTTGTTTCTAATTATTGGCAATTTTAATCAAACATTTTGTCATTATTTAACATGGTATTTGCTAATAATTTGACCCACTCCTTTTTTTCTCTCCTGAGCACAAGTAACATCAGCTCCTCAGCCACCAGAGCAATCAAACCAATATTTCATCTCCTTCTCTTCCCCTTTAGGAGTAACCTGTCACACAAACAACAATTATGCCAGAGGACTGATGATACAATCTCACATCAGTGTTACGGTCTCTGCAGGGGAGCCAAGGCACCACAGACTCTGGAGACTGACTTTCAGCTCTGGTGAGACCATAGAGCCTGTAACGAAGAACAAGGAGATGGAAAGAGATGGACTGCTGGGAAGGTGACAGCGTGGTGTCTGTACCTGCTGCACTAACAAGCTGGTGCCTGAGTAGGATATCAATGAGCGTGTAGATAAAGGTGATCCAGTAGGTGTGATTTATTGGGAATCTCTACAACTGACAAGGTTCTTACAGAAAATTTATTATAGGAACTAACAAGACCTAAGGAAAAGTCCTTCTACAATTTTTTATGTTCCTATTGTTTTAATAACCAAGCTTTCTAGAAATCCCTGAAAACCTCTTCCATCAAATCTGCTGCTTTTTACAATGTAGTGAAGACTCAAGTACCACTATTTACCTTTAGACCATCTGGAAAACCCTAAAAGAAACCTACATCTTCTATCAGGAAAACCAAAGCCCTCCAAAGTAGAGACACATCAGCTGCAATCTCAACTCTAAATTTATGGAAAATCTAAATGCCTTCTCTGGGTACCTGTAATAGGCCATGTTTTCAGATGTACATTTCTGTAACCTGTGAGTCTACACGAAAACTCAGCATCAGCTTAGGGAAAATAAGCTGCAACTCTAAATGGCAAAATACGATTTTCCTCTTGTAAATGTCGACAGTAAGCAGTCCACCTCTCCAGCTCCTCACCCAGCTGTACATGTACTTGATAAGTAAATATTCTTTTACTGCTCATTTTCCTTCCTTCTTTCCAACCATATCCCATTCACTCACAGCTTTAGTGTTGGTGGGTATTACCTACCTACCTTCTTTTGCATTTTTCCTGAGAAACTACCCAATCTTATGACTTCATTAATTCAGTTGTAGGAACCTCAGTTCATAAAGCTGCTTAGTAGATGGATGCTCAGTGGGACTCAGCCCTGATGCTGTTGCCCATAGGTTTTGTGAGTATTTAGCGCTAGACACAGCATTTTAACTACTACCTTTCCAAACACCTTGTAGAAGGACTGTGGGAGAGAACAGGAACACTAACGAGACCTGAGCTTCCTTCTTAGCCTGTGAGCCTGTTAAGGTTCAGCAGTTTCAAATAATTCGTAGGACAAAAATATAGAATCCTCATATTCTTCAAGGATGAATCTTTAAGATATTCAGCAATAGATGGAGCCACAGAGCTCTTCCTATGCCCAGCCTGGCTGAATCCAGTCCTAGAGTGGTCTCTCTATGCCAAAAGCCCACAGAGGACCTCAGAAACCCAGCACCATTCATGGAAGAGGAGGTGAGGAGGTGCAGTTTCAGCCTCAGTTCCTGGGCTTAGATTCCTCCATTTACAGCCTGCTCTTTGACAAGGGCACCTGTCCTTTGCTCTCAATCACTCTTTCTTCAGCTCTTCTCAGGTCTAATATGGCAGACAACAGCAGGCAGAGCAGGGATTGGGGCTCAGGAGGCCACATGAGAGCACATGGAGAGCAGGGAAAAACTGATTTGGGAAGTGGGAGGACCCAGAGACACGAGTGTCTGTCCGCACTGACACAGCAGTTGCAGAGAGGGATTCACTATAGAGCAAGAGGAATGATTTCCTATGGCAGGTGGCAGTTAAGTAACATGCACAAATTTTGGGTGGTGAAAAAGCCTGAACACTAAACAAGGTAAAGCACTGGAACGAAAATTTGCAGTGGAATAAAACCAAAATGCTATGTGCCGAAGGAGTTGTTCTGATTTTCTCTACTTATTTCAGGAATAAATTTAAGGAGTGCACTATTGTTCCAGCATGAGAACTCTGGCAGCCTTCAGTACTTTCAGGTGATTGTTTGGCAGCTTGACTAATATTGACTTTCTTCTGTCTTCCACAAGCAAATAGATGTTATTTTCCACTTATCTCTCTTCATTGCTCTTTTAGAATCTGCTTTCAAATAGAAATCTGTCATTTTTTTCTTAGCAAATTAAGAACTCATACATACAATTTATTTTGACAAGAACAAACCTACCACAAAAATCCTATTTGCAAGAATTACAGTTCTGAGATATTAAAAGTGAATCTTGCCACCTCAATTTTTTATGAGAAGTGAATGTTCAGTTATCACAAGTCCATTGCAATGTGCCAGAAACCTACTGACAAATAAACGTGGTGTGGGTTCCCATCCACACAGACATAAATCCTTTACAAATGACAGAAGCTAGGCAAACGTTCTCAGGTGGAATCCATTTTACCTCACACATTCAAATTAGTAGTTACATAAGTCTGTCATCAGTTCCACTCTTTGCAGTCAGTACAAAGAAATAACAAGTAAAAACACATGTAAAACACACCAGACAAACTTCCCTGTAGACATGCTCATTACTTTGTCATCTAGAAAACTCAGGCTGACCAGAAAACTAAATGTTGTGGAGTAAAATAAACCTATGAATCCCAACAGGAAAGGGGAAGGCAACCACCAAGCAATGCACTCTAATTATAGAGATCTTCTGTCTATTTCTTGCATGTCTTTGTATTTGTAAGAGCTGAGCTGCAAAGGGAAGGAAGTTTCAACATCCTCCATGGTTAAGATCCTGGAGGATGTGTGGGACTGCAATGAAATTATTATTTCAGACAATCAGAGATCTGTTCTGGAGCTAGCAGCACTCATTGATAAGTTATTTTTTTGGAACTAAATGGAAAAAAGTTGGGTCTTCACTGTTGCACTGAGGCAGGCACATTCCTTTGCCCATAGTCTGCGTCTTGTATGTAATTGTCAGCAAACACATTAAAAAAGTGTCCCCTGAAAACAATTAATTTGTGCCAAAAGGCAAGGGATGTCACTTATAGAGCTGCCTTTATGACACAGAGCAGGGGCAGAGTAGCTGAAAGTCCCAACACTACTCATATGCAGAGATGACAGTTCCCCCTCCTGGACAGCACCATGGTCAGGCTGAGCCCCATCAAGAGATGTGGAGGGGACATTGCTCATAGGTACAACCTCTGACATTGGAGAGAAGACATTTTATAAACTATCTTATTCCTCATTTTTGCAAAGGAGCAAGAGGATTTGCAAGATCATCCTCTGAAGTAAGCCAGACTCTGAAAACTGTGGTCTTCCAGACCCCTCCAGGCTGGTGAGGGCTGGCACTTAGCAGCAAGGCTGAGCCCTGAATGAGAGCTATTTACTGCCTCATGGGGAGACACAGTCTGGTCTTCCCCCCTGTAACTTAAACACTGGGAAGCATGAACAGTTTTTAACTTTACATTTCATGTTCAGAACCCATGAATAGCTGCATCACATCCCCAGGACTAGCACAGAAAAGTCTCTACTCCAGAGATACCTTTAGAAATACTACCCAAGCAATCCTCTGGTTGTAGAGCAGTATCAGCAGCTGCTATTGCAGTGCTCACTTCCTAAGCTCTGCAGTCTCCTCCTGCCTCTCCTCTTTCCCAGGTTGCCCCAGCCATTATTTCCCTCTGCAGACTGGTGAGAAGCAGTAACAAGATTAGTGCTGCTTAAAAAGAGTGTAGCTGCAGAGATGAAGGATCATTTCACTGATCAGTGGGCTGTAATTGAGAAACAAATCTAGTAATATCATACCAAAAACCCCCCAAACAATCCAAACCCAAACTCTTTTGCTATTAGGCATATTAATTTATTATAAGATTACCGCTTAAAAGCTGGAATTTCACACTGACCAAATTACATTCAAATTAAATAAATTACCTCAGGAAAAAGATAGCAAACACATTTATATTCAACTTATTCATATGGTTTTTATGGCTACTAAGATACAAAATTTGTAGAGAAAGGATAAGAAAATAATTTTTCAAAGCCTCAAAATGAATCCTTAAGCTTTATGCACACATGATTTTACAAGAACAGATCTTGCTATTAAATTTTGAATTTGAAAAAGTGCCACTTCTGTGTCCAGATAGCACAAAATCACAGAATAAGGGACCCACAAGGATCACTGAGTCCATCAATGTTCTGCACAGCATCATCCCCAAGAGTCCCACCCTGTGGCCAAGAGCACTGTCCAAATGTTGAAATTTGTCAGGCTTGGTGCAGTGACCCCTACCCTGGGGAGCCTGTTCCAGTGAAGAACCTTTTCCTGATACCCAGCCTAAATCTTCTCTGACACAACTTCAGGCCATTCCCTCAGATCCTGTCACTGATCACCACAGAGAAGAGATCAGTGCCTGCCCTTCCTTGTCCCCTCACAAGAAAGTTGTAACTGCAATGAGGTCTCCCCTCAGTCTCCTCTTCTCCAGGCTGAACAGACCAAGTGCCCTCAGCTGCTCCTCACACAGCTTCCCCTCAAGGCCCTTCACCATCCTCATTGCCCTCCTTTGGACACTCTCTAATGGTTCAATGTCTTTCTTACATTCTGGCACCCAAAAGTGCCCCCAGCACTGGAGGTGAGGCTGCCCCAGTGCAGAGCAGAGCAGGACAATCCCCTCCCTTGCCCGGCTGGCAATGCTGGGCCTGATGTACCCCAGGGCAGGGTTGGCCCTCCTGGCTGCTGACTCATGTTCAGCTTGCCATTGACCAGGACCCACAGGTGCTGCTTTCCAGCATCTCATTCCCCAGTCTGTCTGTACACCCAGGGCTGGGGTGTTCCAGGTGCAGAATCCAGCACTTTCCCTTATTGAGCTTCATGTGGTTGGTGGTTGCCCAGCCTTCCATTTGTCAAGATCTCTCTGCAGGGCCTCCCTGCCCTGGAGGGAGTCAGCAGCTCCTCCCAGTTTTGTATCACCTGTGAACTTGCTCAGTATCTCTTCCAGTCCTGCCTCCAAGTCATTTTTGAAGATATTGAAGAGCACAGGGCTGAGGAGCCCTATGGAACCCCGCTAGTGACAGGTCAGCAGTCTGATGCCACCTCATTAATTTTGTGCCCGATCTGTGAGCCACTTGCTCACCCATCCCATGATTTGTTTATAGTGGGCTGGACATTTTGTCCAGAATGATCCTGTGAGAGACAGCAGCAATATATTTATAATACTTGCTTTAAAGTGAATGCTTTAACAGTATTAAGAAGAGAAATAAAAGTTCCAAAAGTTTAAGTTTCCATCAGAAGTTATAAGGCTTGATTGTTTTACACTATTTTGCAGAAATCACATTTTCTACTAATCCTTTGCTTCCTATTAAAAATATTGAGCATTTCCAGATTGTTACTTAGATATTTTAACTTAATGTGAAGAAATTCACTGGTGGTGCCTCAAAAACAGCAGGAAAGGATTTTCCCTGGTTTCTATAGGCAATGAACACTTAGATCACAATCAAAAATCTAAAACAAAACTGTAAACCAATTTGAATAATAAGAATACTGAACCGTTACAGTTCCACTCCAGCACACAAATTATCTTGGCCATTTAGCACAACTTTGTTGCAGGAGCTCAGCTCCAAGTTGAGATTATTATCAATCCCAGCAACTGCAATGTAATGCAATTTCAGGAAATATCAGGCAATTTCTCTCCAGCCAAGAAGCCAATCACATGTCCTACCTCAAGCTGTGCTCATGAGGTCCCTGCAAACAGAATTTAGCCTGGGGCACTTGTGCACCCAGAGGGCCATGCACACCTGAGGCTTGGGGTACAGACACACTGTCTCAGTGGGGTTCAGCTGTTACACACCAGGATGGGGCTGTTAAGCTTGGCTGCAGTGCAGAGAGGTGACTTCAGTACAAAATAGATAAGCTTTGAGGGCTGCAATTGTGAGCAAGCAATGATTTGTATTTCTTCTCAAGGATAGAGAATAGTTGTCAGTTTTTCATCTCAAAGTAGTTGCTGTCATCTATTAAGTCATTCATTGTTGAGGAGATCAAGTAATTTCCTATATATCTGCTAAAAATTCCTTTCTTTCTCCAGGGATTTAATCCATTTGATTTATTAATTCATTATATAAGAGTAAAGCACTTGTTAATGGTGAACAAAGATGACAGAATACAATTTTTATCTAATAATACTAAAGTGAAGGGACTTAAACATGCTTTTGAAGCTGAAATATCTACTAAAAAATTTATAGTGAAATAATTCTCACTAATTCAATGCAGCTTTTTTAGTACACTGCAGTTTTGATTTATTTATTTATTGTAGAAAGAATGGGTTCACATAGCAAATCTCAGAAAATTTTTAGGACTGAGTTAGAGAAATAGTCATCATAAAATATATGCTGAGCTTGCACAAGTGGGATGAGATGACTCTTGGGGAATCTTTTCAATGCTCCATCTCTTTGTGAATGTATTTTAAAAATTGGCACATTGCAAGAAATTCTTCTAGCCCTTAAAAAGGATGTAGTAAGATGACTATAATCAATAAGACTATATTCTAGCAATGCAGGCCAGAATATTACAAGAAAATGAAACAAAAGAACATGGTTTATTAAAAAAAAATTGGACTAACAGCACAGAAAGATACTTGAATTAATAAAATTATTTTGCTTTTTCTTCCAGCAAAAGTATGATTGAGACAGTGAAAAATTCCATAAATATCTCAGAAAATAAGAGGGGGAACAAACCCTAGAGACATTCTATGAAGCTCCTAAACCCTTTATAATCTAAACGTACACAGCTTGTCATACTAGGCTTCTTTTCAGTTGTGCTTTAATTCACACACATTTGTGGATCCATCCCTCCAACAAGGACTCAGAGTATCTTAGTTCACTTCCTTGGATCCCTGCCAGATCTTTTCAACCTTATCTCAGGTCTTCAGTCAAACTCCCACACAACCCATGACTTCTGGTCCATATTCTGATCACGTCTATCATGCAAGTTTCAATTAGATGAATTATGAATTAATCTTTGGGCAGCTTCTCCTTGTTCAGGAGTCAGAGCTTTGATCTTGGACAGTAGGTAACTGAAACAAAAAAAAAATCTGATCCTGATTACAGGGGTTTTTTTGATGTTTGCTTTCCCAGTGGAGGAAAAAAAATGTACTTCTTCGAAATGGCAGACTGGTTGCATCTCTCAGCAGAGACACAAGATGTCTTGTGAATCTTCTACAAGCCAAAATGGTCAGAATCACAAGTCTCGGGCCATGATTTTTAAAATTTTCTTCACAGCTTGTTGATGAGCGACATTAAAGCTGATGCACTATATCACTAATCTGGCAACAAACATAAACAATCTTGTTTAGATTACAGATAGAAAAGATACATCCCCTGTGTGACACCCTCAATGACACCTTGCAATATTTGAGCACAACTTGGAACATGAAAATACCTCTGCTATTGCCATTTATTCGCTCTTGCTTGTGTCAAACTAACAATATGCTTTAAAATAGTTCAACAACCAGTTGACAGGGACTTCAAGTGAGAGTCTCACTTGTCTGTATGATCAAGATCAGAATAAAAAAGTCTTACCCTAAGTTCTTAGAGAAGAAAATTGAGATCAGAATTAGTAATTAACAATCATTAATAAAATAATAAATAAAGTAAACAAGCTGACAGAAAAAGATTATGAGGGAGGGAAAGCGGAAATCTCTCAGTGACAGTCCTTCACAGTAACACTAACTAGTCTGATTGAGACTCTCTTGAATGTTTTCTGCCATATGTAAGGCAAATTATAAATTATTCTTCCATCTCTATAATCATTACTTTAGTCCTCTTCATTAGAGAACTAAATAGTTACATAAGCCTCAAGATTTTCAAACCTTATTTGGTGATTTTTGGTTGGCAGAATCCTTTGTAGCCTGTATAAATTCTGTGTACAAGAATGTTTTAGCAGTCCTGATAACACCAGCATTAGAGGGAAATGGAGTCTGCATGCAGCTATGCAATATATGTTCATCTTCTTCATTAAAAACAGACAAGCAGAACTATCTGCACTTTGTACCATAGCTCCTCTGATGAATTTGGATGACAAACACTACCAAACAATGCATTTCAACCCATGGATTGCTTCACTGATAAGGATCCCGAATTGGCTCCTCACCTGGTGCAAGTGACAGTACCCTCTGGCCCATGGATAATGAGCCCCAGAACACAATGCACCAATCTCCTCAACTGAATAAGCAAACAGTGCATGTGTACATATAAACTTAACAAAAATAACTTTTTTTGTATTATTTTCAATAAGCTACATTCTTTTTCACTGGTGCCTCCAGCTGATAACCCTAACAATGAGAAATCACTTCTAATACTTTTATATGTAGCTATGACAAAGGATGACATTCAATATTAAACACATTCCTTGCTGCTACTTTTATTTACTTTTTCCACTTGATAATAACCATGGTAGGTTACAGGGAAAAAAAGGTTTAAGGTAAAAAAAAATCCATAGCTCTGCTGCCCAGAAGTTCCTACCTCTAACCACACAACTCTTTATATTAAATATTCTTTCATTCATCTTTCAAAAGATTTTAAACTGTTTATATTTTTTCTAACTTGATTAGAATGTGTTGACTGAAAATTCTGACTTGTACGTTAAATTGAACTGTCAAAGTTTATAGCTGATGTGTGATCACTTTAATCAAGGAGGTAGCTATTCCAGTTCAAAAACAAGATTTATTTCCCAAAAAACTGAAGCATCTGTATTTTTCATTGGCATTATGTAGCACTTATATCAGTATTTACAACACAGTAATTCTGAATTCCTCAGATAACTTAGTTTTTTTGTTAGTGTCCATTCTTGCCATACAAGTACTGACTTGCCTGTTAGATGATCTCATTTTTTAGAGAAATGGTATTGTCCAAAGAATGTAACATTTCTACTAATGTCAATTAGTAGAGATGTCATGTGAATAACAGTAACCAGAATGATGGGTTATGTGACTAAACAGTGACAACAGACTATACTCAGTACAGCAAACATGGACTGCATTTCATTTGCCTGAACTCCTTGTATCAGCACAGTGCAGGTGCTCCTTTGGAGCTTCCCAGCTGTGGCTGTTGCATGCTCAGCTGCTGCTTGCTTGGTATCATCAATATTAACCACAAAGCTGGTATTCCACTTATTTTGTAATGCTCTTTTTTGATGTAAGCCATATCCCAACTAACATCTCATAAATTACCTTGTTATTTTCATCTCTATTCACCACTGTGGCTTAATTTTTTAATATTATTCACTCCCAGCAAAGTGAGTTTGAGTCAGCAGAGCTGCTCTCCTCTGATTGCACCTGATGGGCCCTACGGAATGGTGCTTCTCCCAGAAAAGGGTGACTGCCTTGGCTACCTTGACAACCATTGTGACATCTGACAATAGAATTCCTAATCCTTTCAGTTTTAAAGAAGCACCTCTCTACCCTGTCTACTGCAACCTCCAAATTGGTGGTTAAGATAATCTTCAGGACTACAGCCAGGAATACAGGGGCTAAGGAGAACTATGAACCCAAGAGAATATCAAACTTTTTGAATGTATATAAGGAGTAAGTTGTATCACCAAATAGCTATGCTTTAAAAGAAAAGGCTAAGCCTTGCCCCCTATTAATGAATAATCATAGACATGCTCTCAAAAGAAGGCTACAGATTGGGTGACCAGACCAGAAAGAAGGGCTTCCATATAGGTATTTGTAAGCTGTCTGCCCTGGAATATCAGTGTGGGTCTTCAAACTACACTCAGCCTTCTTCCTAACCTTCCTGGATATCCAGCTTCAAACAACCACTCATCCAGTGTTTTATCCATTTGGATCTCATTCTGACATGCCTGACGGTCCTCACACAAAGATTACTATGACTGCGTACTGAAGTGAGCTTTGGGTTGCTTTATCAGAAACAAAATCCAAACTAAAGAGATTACAGTATCTTCATATAGCACATCAATATTTAAGTATTTTACTTGGTCTGTTCCTAATTTAGAGACATCTGGCTTAAAGGGAGCTGATTCTGCCATAGTGCTACTGGCTTCCACAGAGAGCAGCTGTGCCATTTTATTCCAGTAATCTCCACATTTTTCTTAAATAACTGTATAATTCCTAGATCCTTTTGTCATCTCTTTTAGATAGTGAATGAAGAAACAGCTGTGATAGCTGTGTGTCTTTGCCTTTAGCACCTACTCCAGACACACAGAGAAAAGACTCTCTTTAACATGCAAGGCAAAAGATAATACAAATTACTCATGCTGCTGAGACTGGAAAACCTCTTAGCAACTAGAACACTGGGGAGAGATAGTAAAAGGGGCTGGACAAATTAAACATTCTATGGAAAAATCGGAATTCTTTTTCTGTTCCAATTATTCTGCATGAAACTTAAAAGATAAGAAAAGGGAAACCTCAAACTCCACAGCTGAGACAGAGTTATCTAATATGGCAAAAGTTTGAAGTCTGCCTGGTGTTGGTGCAGAATAGCTGTCATGCATCTGAGGGATTCCTCCTCAGCTCTTTGAAAAAAGGGCATATTGGATCAAGACACTGTTCAAGCCATATATCCCAAAGTGATGAAGCAGCACTGGGCTTCCAGATTTTTATTTACAGCATTTCCCTGTTTTATTCAGCTGCACTTTTCTCCATCTCTTGCTGACTCCATACCTCACCTGCTTCAGTTTTAAAACTATGTTCCCCTTGCACTGCATTTGGGAGTGAACTATCTAAATCTAGGTCTATTTTAAGTGGCAGGAACTTACAGAAAAAAGAGAGCATTAATTTTATCTGCTATAGGCTGCTTTACTCTGCTGTATCTCCTTCCCAACTGAACTTTGTTCTTGTTTATGCCACTCAACCAGATAAACTAGAGGGCTAGTCAGTCATAGGACATTATTATGACACTTTCTTTGCTGGGCACCTTGATTAGGCACTGAATTTCAGGCTCTGACTTTCTTCTTAGAGCCCAATTATTAGGAAAACCTTGAGAGGCTTTCATAGCTAGCATATGCTTTTCCTTCATGTGATTTTTGCTATAAGAAAGCCTATCATCGTCCTTGAAACCTTACAATTCAGTCCTGCATTTCCATTGTCTGCTTTAACCATCTTCTGAGACACTTTCAGACTTGAAGTCCTCTTGTCTTGACTGTTGCTCTTCATCTCTCTCAGTCTTTCCAGTGAGTACATCCAGCATGTCAAGTGGCGTATATTTTATATTCCAGAAGCTGCACTTTATCAAACACTTTCTTTAGCCTTTGTGGTATTTTTAAATCAAATTAAAACTTTTCCTCCTTCTCTTAAGAATCTCCAGTAGACTTTCTGACCTCTCTTCTACACTCTCCTCCATGATTATTCTACACCTCTGATCTTGCCCTCACCTCCCTCTTCTCTATTTGCACCATCCTGTATATCCTGAAGATTTTTCCCCTTATCTGAACCTCAGGTTTATATTAGAAACCTGCTTTACAATTTAGCCTTTGACACTGAAACACATTTTACTTTCCCTTTTGTTTCTCATCATGCAAGTCCCCTCTCACTAGCTCATCCCTGAAAGTTTCCACCACAAACTCAGCAGCAGTTAAATTCCATCCTACTGTTCTGCTCCTTGCTGTGTCCCTATAATGCCAGAAGCTTTCTGCTGGCATAGGGCTCCTACTCAGCACACCACGTGTGCTGCTGTATGCATACCACACAAGGGGAACACATCACTAACAAAACACATACCTTCTTCTTATTGTTCAGATAATTTTGTCTGACTTTCTCTTCCTCATTGACCAGAGTGAAAAATCATAGCATGTAATAATAAATCCTCTCACTACCAGAATGATATTAATAAATAATTATGCTGGAACAAGTGGCATTCACATAGAAAACCTGTATGAATTCTACATACTTCTGCAGACAAAAACAAACAAACCACCCCCCCCAATCAAACTAAACAAAATGAAACAAACAAACAAGCACTAATTTTTTCAGCTCAGGAAAATGTATTTCTCTGTAGCAGCCCTTCAATTTTACAGAAATGCAAACTCTCTTTATTAGATTTCCATGATACACTGTGTGCTGTACCCAGTATTATTTTAAAACTCACCAGAGAGCCAGTGCAAAAGTCCCTGGGGTCTGATGGTCATTTCTTAACTGATTCATCCCTTTATTGAGAGTTTATTGGGAGTTTGGGATATGCAATAAACATAAAGTGGGTCTTTTAAAGCACAGTGATTTTTTTGCCTACAAAATTTGGCAGTAACTCTCAAACATAACTAGGTGAGTTCTTGTGCATGCACAGTTTATTATAATTTGCATGCATGCTTCATATTGAATCTCAGTTTCCACTGCCACATAGGACAGTATTTCTGTTATTAAATGATAACTTTTTATAATTTAGAAAACAAAATAAGCATCACTTACATAGATTGGCTTCTCTGCAGACACAATTAGAAAAAGAAGAAGAAGAAGAAAAAATACTGTCCAAGGAAACTGAGTTGTAAAACAATTCTGTTAGTGAAAGTATTCCAGTTTTACTCTGCATTTTAAGAGGACAAATAGATTTTAGTAACATTTTTAAAAATACAATTGTTTATCCTGTGGGAAAGTTCTTTTTTTGGTTGTTCCTTTGATTTTGTTTAAAGGATAAAATAGGAACGGTGAGAGATAATTACTGAACAATAGCTCTGCCTTGTGAAATTTTTACCTGGTTGTATTTCTCTCTCTGATGTTGATTCATTGATGTGTCACACAGGGACAAAATGCCCCAGCTCAGAGAAACACTGGACTCATTTAAGCCATGTACAATTGAACTCCCTCCTGTGACTCATTGGTGGGCTCTGGAGATATTTTACAGAAGTCTGTTCAGATCCATTGCAAAGACTGTATAATCACAGACCAGAAAAATCAATACCCCCTTCTCCCCATCAGATGGCATGTAGGGCAAGCCCTGCTAGAGCAGCAGCAGGAGGGCTCAAGAGAGGGCTGGTGGCCTGAGCTCCCCACTGCCCTCCTCAGTCAGGGGCAAGGAGCCAGCAGCAAAATCAGTACACGACAGCCTATGACCTCTTTTTCTCTACCATCCATCAACAGCTGGTTCTTTACATCTTTTTTGTGACTCAGAAGATGATAACTAGCTGTGATGTCAAGCACTGTCAATAGCCTGCCCAGGGAAGTGGTGGTTGAGCCACTATCCCTGCAGGTATTTAGATGTGTAGACCATGGTGCTCAGGGAATGGTTTAGAGATGGACTTGGAAGTGTCAGGCTTATGGCTGGACTTGATCCTAAAGGTATTTTCCAATCTAAATGATTCCGTGATTTGAAGTGGCTTCTGAGGCTTGAAAAGGTCTGGAAGAGAAGTTTGCAGTTAGATGCAGGTGCTGCTGCCTCCATAACTTCATTATACACCAAAGCCACACCCATTTTAATTTTCCTACAAATTTACTGCAGCACTATCATCTCCACTATCTCCAAAAATCATCCCTTCTCCATTTTTAAAACACAGCTTCCACAGAAGCATTAATGATAACAGACAAACAGAAAAGGAAATATCTATTGATATGTGCCACTAAGTCACAGACAAAACATAGACTTAGTCAAATGCTAGCATTTGAAATTTGCAGATGCAGTCACTAGAAAACTAAGAGTAATGAAGTAGGGCTACAGTAATTATGAGTTCTGAAAAATCTCTACTAACAGTTTTGAAACAAAGACATAATGTTTATTTGCTTTCCTTTGTAAGGCTGATCATGTTTCATCTTACATCAAAAAGGCAAAATTATACCGCTTCCTGTGATGAGGAAGAAAGGGTAAATGAAATTAAATGAATAAATTAGTTTCCCTATTGAAAATTCCACAATTAACTTAGTGGAAATAATTAAGAACATGGTGTATTTTCAAAATATACATATATATATGTATCTATATATATATGTGTGTGTGTGTACTTATTTATATACTGTTGGAATGTAACAAAGGCAGAGATATATGTTGAGATTCTGCATTATATAGAAAGGTTTGATAGTTGGGTGTGTTTGGAGCTTACCCCCTCCCTCTCTTCCCATGGTATTCAACCTATTCACTCAAAAACAAGACAGTTTTCCAGGTCACAAGCATACTAGATACCATTTCCTACATGACCACATATAGTTGTATCATTAATAGTGAAATAATTTCTGAAGTAATATAGCTTATTAAGCTGCTCATCAGACATGAGTCTCTCCACTTCTGAACTCCTGCGTCACTGCAGTTTCTGACATCAGTTGCAAAATCCATGTGGCTCTTGCAAGGGCCACAAAAGACAATAACTTTGTTTTGCAGTGTTTTGTAATGTGCACATTTACATGATGCGTAATTTTAGGGTTTTGTTCTTTTTGTCTCTTAATTCAATGCCTTCCACAAACAGAACAGCTTCCCTGTAAAATACGAACACCAGTTTGGCAACCATTCTAAAGCACTTCATGCGTAACATTGTATAGAACACTTAGAAAAGCCTATTTGTTCTACTACAAAACCTTTTTACTGCAGAAAGAAGGGGAAATTGGTTAAGCTTTTGTGATTTCTGCCATTAAAATTGCTCCTATCAAAGTCTGCTAAATAAAGTATGTCAGTGTTCCAACACAAATGAGTTTTGCTCCAATAATCACAACACATCCCAGGTGGAACATGCTGGAAATGCTTAGAAACAAAAATTACCCAAACCTTTTGAAGATTACTATTTGCCTTAGGTTTGCCACATAAAAGATTAAGAAATAAGTTGATACTGACAGGTAGACTGGAAGGAAAGAAAGTTTCTGAGAGAAAGAAACTTTTTCTTACCTCAGACAGAAGTAAGCTATTTCAATTTTATCAAGAATCTACTTCAATATAATCAAGAAAAAAAGAAAACCACCACTTAACTAGTGTTTCCCAGCAATGCCCAGAGGAATTAGATTTTATAAATGACTTGATTATCACATGGCTTGATTGCCACTTCTAAACCAAAAAATCATTAGAACTTAAATTTAGATCCTGGTTTTTAAATTCAGATGTTAGTTTTGGGATGGGGAAGAAAAAATAAAGTTATCTTTGTTACGTGAGTCTAATCATGTAAAGTTATTTCAAACCCAGCCTAGTAGGAGCAAATATATGCTATTCAAATATAGTTTAAACCATAGAGTCTATTATAAGTTTTTGAAACACTAGTGTTTGTTTATATAAAATTTATTTCAAATCCCTCAACCATCACATATTAGAAAAACTTAATGCCCTACAATGTCTCCAGGAAACATTTATTTATTCCCTCCAAGTAAATAACCACACCTATCCTTATAGGACTCCCTGCACCAGAGCATGCCTTCCTTTCTCAAGGCAAGATTTTTGATTTCAGCCTATTGGAGATCTTTTTCTCCAATCATGTGGGCATTTGTGGTGTTTAGTATCAATTACTTTTTTGTTTTATAATTTTCTGAAGCCCTTGAGGAGTTGCAGTGCCTCATTTTCTCTGCAGGCACATCCTGCTGACTGGTAATGAGAAGGACAGGTTTGGCCCTTCTTAACATTAATAATCAGAGCTTTGCTCAAAATACCTCATCACCAGATGATGTTAAGAGGAGACAAGATGTACTTCTCATTTCTTATTTCACACAGAACGTGAAATATATTGTTATTTTTAGTTGCATACCCTCTTATAACAGGTTTACAATCCATCAAATGTAACACAAAAAATCCCAGTGCTTAAAATTCTCATATTTTTTCAAACACATTGAAGTATGACTGAAATATTAAAAAGAAGACATCAGGGGTGAAAAAGACTGTACAGCTCATACAATAGTAAAGAATAAAAGCACACATTAAAATAAAATTAAAATTGTGATCTCTCACTCATACCAAAATATTTTTGCATGCATAATTTAATGAAAATCCTATTCAATTTCACTGAATTTTTATGCATTCAGTAAATCTACTGTGGAAAGGCTGTAAATCAAAACATTTAATCTGAATGTTTCCAATAAACTTGTTATATAAAGTCAGGAAAAATATGCCTAGAGAACATCACAGAATTGTTTCAGTGCTCAATTTTGAGTCAGGCCAGATCTCCAGATTTATTTATTTTCTCAGAGGGAAAGAAAAAAAAGGTAATTCAGCATTTCTTAGAAATCATAAACAAGTAAATGTCCTTGCATAATAACAGTAAAAAAGTAGTTAATGTATTAATCAAGTTGGGTTACCAGGATATTTCTTTAAAGTAAAGCCACATCTATTGATCATTGCTCTTCCCTAATTACCACTGTTGCAAAATGGGAATTAGAAACAATGCTACCTTTTTTGAATCATATGCAGTAAAACAAGCACAGTTGTGTGCAATCCAAATAAACCATTAACAGCTGGATAGAAGAAAACCATTGCAGTTGGACTAAAAGGACAGATGAGGATTTCCTCTGAAGGTTGCCTTCTGGACAAATCTTACTTGAGGGTTAGACGAGATGTTAAAGCCTTTGTTAAAAGTCCCTTTCAACCCAAAGTATTTTATGATTATTTAGGAATATAAGTATTTTGCATAGATAATGAAAGGTGAAATAAGTTGACAACAGACACAATGTTGGGAAGCATTGTCACAACAGAAGAATGTACCAAAATGAGAGGAACAGAGGCAGCCTTACACTTGGGAATAATGTGCTAAAATGCAGCTAAACCAACTGGAAACCACAGAGGAGCCCCAGACATTAATTCATGATGACTTGATTTGAAGGACAGCCCAAATGTGGAGTATCTTACTCCCACAGCTTCCTCAAGACACCTCACACCACTCAGCAGGCACTGACAGACCCTGACTGACACAGAGCCATGGTCTCTTGGCTTTGTATTCACCTATGGCATTTCTTTCCATCCAAACACATGAATGTTCCTTATTTGCCTTTAATTACTGACTTTATAGTTCATTGGGGGGGGGGGGGGAGGGGGGACATAGAAGTATTAATTTAGAAAAAAATGGCTTAAGCAACCGAAGTTATTTGCCAGCTTATTGACAAACCTGGAGTTAACAATGCAGTTTGAAAGATCAATTCTCTTCTCTGTGCAGGGATTATGATAAAAGGAAGAAGTGAATAACAATACAATGACTGGGGCTAAATTACTGTAAACTGTTCAGCTAATTAAAAATAAACAATGAATATATCAAATCAAAGACTGAGTGAATCAACCAATGAATCAATAATAATTTGCTCCTGTATTTTGAATTATCAAGTCACTGAATTAATACAGAGAATAAATCATGAAGCTGACATACGGAAAAAATGTCTTTTTAAAAACCCCAACAATTCATGCATAGAGATACTGCTGGAAGATGTATTACATCTCTTGCTTCAGAAAACACAAAAGCCAAAACTCGTCCACCCATCTCCTTCCTGCCTTGACTTAACAGTTGAAAAACTTGAATGTTCATTCTTAATGTAGCTCTGACTCAGGGAGTTCACCCAAAAGGGCAGCTAATTGCAGAGAATAATGAGATTTACATACTTTCCCTTCATTCAAATGCTAAAATCTCACTTTGGCTAAAATGAGTTTTTCCTCCTGCTTCCTTCACAGAAATTAACAGAAGTCTTAAAAAATAGAGGTAACTACTGAAAAATTAACAACTTCAGCACAATTCTTTCATCTTAACTACATGAATTTAGATAATAGCCAACGTAAAATTATAAAAAACCTCAAACCAATAAAAGATAAAGACAAGTAGATGTTTAAGATCTGAGAACCTGCTTGAACAGTGTTGTTCTTCATGGGGGTTGTTAGGAACAAATAGGAGGAAGACCTTGAGGCCAAGATGAGAGTGGAGCCAGAAGAGGCAAAATATGGTCAAAATGCATGGTCAAGCATGAGCCTAGGCCAAGAAAGTGAGAAAAGAAGGCACTAGCCTAAAGACTAAGGCAAGAGGGGATACAGAGGCTGAGAAGAAGATTGGCCAACTTTCTACCAGTCTAAGTTCTGCTGGGGAAGAGCATGGACCAAAACCCAGACATGATTAATGGAACAGAACCCAGAGATACAGTGTCTAAAAAAACCATCACACAGCTTCATAGATGTGGATAGGACATTTACTGCAATTACTGCTCAGGAATTAGCACTGCAACATATAACTGCACTCAGACTGCCTTCTAATAGTCTATCAAAATTGTTGCTCCCTTAAATCAGATTTGAGAAACATACTACTAGTGGAGCAGTCCATAGAGACACACACGACTCTGGCCCCACTGTGAGTGCTCTAATACTCACTCAAACACAATTCAGTTTTTTAAAAGTCTGTAAGGAAAAGCACAGAAGGGCATGAATGTGCCAAAAAACCTTTTTGTTGTACCTTGGAGTCATTGCTTGTACGCAAATTCTTCCCTGGTGTTTAAGGCTCAGAGTCCAACCAAAAGAAAGTACAGCTACAAAGTAGGTCACTCAGGGTCCTGAGGGACTACAGTGCTTGATAAACTGCACTTGGGTAGGAGTAGAATCCTGGTATGTGTCAGTAATACACCTCCTGTATCATAACTACCCATGGCTATCTCTTAATGGAAACAGCTTTTATTGAATTCCAGGGAGTGCTGAGCATAGCCCTCATCCTGCTAGTCTCATATTGGACCCTGACAAAACTCATTTATGTCGTTTAAGAACCTCTAGCAGGAGATAATCCTACATTTAGTTTTCCCAATTACCAGCAGAAACAATCTTGGGGACTGATTTCTGTGGCAAAAAGCAATGCGCTTTTGACAAAGGAGCTGCTAAAGAATGAGTCCACTTTTGGGATAAGAAGTTCTCAATGGAATACAGGTAGATTAGCCCTCTGAATTAGATAAATCTCCAAAACTGCAGGGAACCCATGTATTTGCAGATATAGGATGAACAACAGAACTCAAATGTTTTCTCCCTTCCTGATGATACTACCAAAACACTTAAAAATCAGACGCAGTGTTATTATTGCCAAGGGATGGGAAAATGGGTTCTCAGAGTCCCCTATATCTTGAAAGAGTCCCCAGAAAGGGGAAGGCTGTCAGCCAGCAAAAGAAAAATATAGATAATACATCCTCAGGCCACTGGATTTGTGAATTCATGGGGCTATGTTGAAAAAGCTCTGGCTAGAGAGTTACTCAGAGAAACTGAAGGGGGCTCTGATGCAAAGTCATTAAGCAAATGGCCCCTCAGGGGCTCTCAGGTCTTGGAATTTGGCTGATGCCCAAAGGTATGACACATTCCAGACCAGGAGCTGAGGACTCATGGCCTCTAGCACTTTTCAGTCGGAAGAAAACTCCAAAATCTGCTTGTGCAGTATTTTTTTGAGTTTAGTCTCATTTTCCTGAGATGTTCTTCTGTGAAAAAATGCATAACACAGTGGCTGTGATCAGCCACTGTAGATGGAGGTTGGTGGCTGATGACAACATGACACAGAAAAAAAGATAATCAATGTAACTTCCATGGCCAAGGCAAACCAGTAAGTGATGAAAGAGAAACTACATTGACAAGAACAGAAGTGCTACATAGGAAATGTTACATCTGTCTCGAGCCACTGCTGACAAAAGGAAATGAGAATCACCACACCGTTTTTGAATGGCAGTCTTACACAGAGCATTAGAGAAAAGAATGTTTGAGAAATAACCTAAAATATCACAAAAGTAAACAATCCTTCAGTCAGGCTTGGTTTGGCATATGCATTATCCAGAAATTTAATGAGAGTAGAAGGTCTACCCTGCAGAATTTAAAATGTCACTTCAAATAATTTTAGTATCACAAAACTGGATTTTTTGTTATTCTGAACTTATACTAGTACATCATCTATTCCCTCTGGACATTAACTCCCAAATTGAAACAATTTTATATCCAAAAATCTGAAAAAAACCACACTTTTTATTATGTCATCTGCTGTTATAACCAGTGTTCTAGCTTTGGCTTACTGCTGTGTTAAATTTAATTTAAATTCAGAATTACTTATGGCAGAAACGTATATTTTTATTATTCTGTAAATTGAATGTTAACTTGTAGTGCAGTCTAGTAAGAGATGGTGATACAATTGAGAAGAAGAAATGGAAGTTCTGAGTGAAGTTGTGTAGAAATGTATTATCCAAGTTATTAAGTGTCTGCTGACCTGGGCTTTTTCATATTTTACTTCTATTCTAGCTTCAGAGCTTAAAAGAAGAAGTGATGTTTTTCACTCCTATAGGAAAACAATGTCAGCCAAAATATTAGACTACTTGGTTGAAGTCTGAAATGAGAAATTAAATACACCTTCAATGTGGACACCTGGGAATCAAGTGTATTGCTACCGAGATGAATTACTTCTGTTCCCCTCAGGAGTGCAGCAAGAAAAAAAATGACACAAATGCTACCACTCTTGAATAGCCTGTCCAGTAGACAGAGAGGTCTTCTCTTCCTGCCTTCACTTTCTCCCTAAAACATGAGGATGCCAAATATGAATAAGAAATTTGGATATTTTCTCTCAACAGACCTTATTCTCATTCCATTTTTATCTGTTCTAAAAACTATAGATTAAACATAATGAATACCTCAAACTACTTTCTGCTTTCTTCTTTTCTTATTTCAGCTGAAGATCAAGTTTCTGACAGAGAGTAAAGCATAACTTAGTTCTGTCTGTACTTTAAACCAATCATTTTTAGGCTGAAGTTCAGCTAGAGTGTGCTCCATCTGACAACTCTGTTCTGCCATGATGATTCTTGCAAGTAACTTTATAAGCTTCAGTGAACCAAAACTTCAGAATTAGATGTCATATTAAATACACCTTTTATATACTTGAAAGCTTCTATCAATTGCTTCCCTAAGTCTTCTCTTTATTAGGCTAAAGAATTCTAGTTTTCCAGTGTTCCCACAAACATCATGTAGATGTCTAATCACGAAGAAGTTTAAAAAACCAACAACCCCACCATGAATTCTCTGCCTACAAGGAGATTATCAAATGGCCAAAACCAGGCTTTTCACAGTGATGCCTGAAAATAAGAGAGATAACAAGGGTAAATGGAAATAAAAGACATTAAGTAAGGAGAAATATTCTCCCAGCAGGAAGGAAGTTTCTCACCATGAGGCCAAACAAACAGCAGAACCTGCTGACCAGAATGGTCATGCAGTCTATGAACTGGTCATGCTTCCAACTGAGCATCCTCGGAATTTTTCAAAACTCAACTGGATAAATCACTGAGCAAACTTGAGTGTCCCTCTAGTTGATGCTGCTTTGAGAAGGAGGCAGGACTAGACATTTTGAGAACCTTTCCAACCCAAATTTTCCTGCAGTCCTAAAAATCACAAGACTACCTTTTGGAAAGTCACTAAAACTCTGAAAAAAACAGGTGTATCCAATGCCATGTTGTGAGTTCACAAATTTAGCATGTACTGCTTTTTTATTTAACTATAACCCAGTATATTTACCACTGATGCATGAAGTTGTATTTAAACAGTCAGCCAATTCTATTGCCTTAAATGGGTTTTCTGAGCTCTTATTTTTGTTCCAGGGAAGGCTAGAAAAACAAAAGCTGAGCAAACAAAAAAGCCCCACTCATAAAGAACTCTTTGGACATCTTATTTGCCCCTTAATCTGCCCTTTATTGCTTGCCAGTTGCATTTTTCTTTACATTTAACAAGCTCACTTGCAATGGCAAACAAGTATTCTCCTAATGATGTTCTGATGGAAGAAACATAATTGCACACCATAAAACCTTAGTAGATACTTTAATTGCTCCACAAATTATCTTTAAGTGCTGTGCATGATTTATAGTAGCAAAACGTTCCCCTTTTCAGGAGCTAAATAGAACTGACTGGAAACTTTCAAGAAAACTTTTTTTTTTTTTGTAGAAAAATGCCCACCAGACAAACCCATTTTTCAGGTCAGTTTTCATTAAAAAAAAAAAAAAATAAATTGATGACTAAGTTTTCTTAAATTTAGGTAGAATTTTTAATCAGATTTAAATACCAGGTAAATGAGATTTAATCACATCAAGAATATCCAAGTTGTGAGAGAGAGACCGACAATTTGAAAGCTAAGACACACAAAATGATAAAACCAGATTCGAGATCTTTATTCAACCAGATTGCAGAAGAGCAAAAAGCTTGAAATTTGCTCTAGGTGAGGGATCTCTCTTGGCTGAAGGTTTGTCTTTTCTACTGTACTGGAAGGAATTTAATGTGAAAGACAAAAAAAAAATCAGTAAATGAAGTTTTTGTTTGCTGATGAGCCGATCTTCAAATAACACTTAGGCAGATGTGAGACAATAAACAAACAAAAATACTTGCATAATTACAGCAATTTCCACATTCCTCATCACCTCAGCATTTTATAAATGAAGTAAATGAAGTGGCAACTTTGAGGCAGAGCTGCTTCATTTTTAGACAGAAAATACTGCTGAAAGTAGAACTATGAAAAGACCAACATTTTAGAAAGTGAAAACTGTTTCTCTACAACAAAGCTCTACACTAATTAGGCCATAAATTAACCAGTAGGAAATAGAAATCAGTGAGGCATTAGGAAAGCTTTTGGAAAGAGACAAACTTTGTAACAGTTCCATCAGAGGAGTACATTCTGCTATAATTGCAGCTCATGTTTTCAAAGAGGTGAATATTAGTGGGTTCCAGGTCATTAATGAAAAATGTTTGTTTCTATAGAATTAACTGTTGACATGTCTAAACAACTTTGAACTGAACTTAATGCAATCTGATCTGCTGACTGAAATCCTTAATTATTAGCATTTTATTGAGCTAATTGCAGACTAAAACCTTTTCAAACACAAAGTACTGGAACAATCTTGCTCTACACTTAAGTTGGATATAATTATTTTCTGAATGAGACAAATTGACTGTGATGTGAAACACACCTACAGAGAGTTTAAGCTGGAATTATATACAAATGCTAAAACAAAACAATCCTGAAAGGTAATAAGTAACAGGCAATCTAGAAATCCAAGTAAGCTGTGCACTTTGTGAGCATAAACTATATGTGAGAACAGACTTATGGATAGCAGATCTCTAGCAAGTGCTACTCAAAAAAATTAAACTTCGAGAGAGCTACTTTTCTTCTGTGCCCCAGACCTGTCTTAGGAGACAGTGACCACAGAAACATTTCAATTTTCAAACTGGAGGCACCAAAGACAAAATGACAAACATATTTCAAGAACTGAGGAACAGCTGCTTATAAGATTTAAACCAAAAGCAACAATTCAAATCATAGAAGTTTCAGTTGCTATGGCATATTGATAGCCATTAATATACCTGCATAATTTATTACAAAATTATAGCACATAAAAGAAATAAGTCTAAAATATAATTAAATATACAAGTACTATATATAAAGTATAAGTATATATGCATATACATTTAAAAACAAAAATAAACCCAGTCTATAATTAAAAAGTAAAATTCATAGCTAAGATTCCAATATGCAAAAAAAAAAAAAAAAAAAAGAGAAACTGGGGAGTTGCAGTTGTTGAAATTATATTTCATGCAAAGTAAGTACCATCAAAATTTCATAACTCACAGAATCACAGAATCACTAGGTTTGAAGAGACCTTCAAGATCATCGAGCTCTAACACCTCAACTAAACCACGGCACTGAGTGCCACATCCAAAACACATTCAGGGATGGTGACTTCACCACCTCCCCAGGCAGACTATTCCAACACTTTATCACCCTTTCTGTAAAAAACTTTTTCCTAATATTCAACCTATATTGGTGCAGCTTGAGACTGCGTCCTTTTAATCTGTCAGTTGTTGCCTGGAGAGAGACCAACCCCACTCCTTTCAGGGAGTCCTAGAGTGATAAGGTCACCTCTGAGTCTCCTTTTCTCCAGGCTAAACAGCCCCAGCTCCCTCAGCCGTTCCTCACAGGGTTTGTGTTCCAAGCCCCTCACCAGCCTCGTTGCCTCCTCTGGACGCGCTCAAGCATCTCAACGTCCTTCCTGAACTGAGGGGCCCAAAACTGGACACAGCACCCAAGTTTACAGCTCTAAAGCAAATTTTTATATCTGCACTTTCAATTCAATTCAATTCAGATTCATCCTCTGCTTAACATTTTTTCTTTGAAATCATTCACAAGTCAATTTTGTGTTCACATTTTTGTCTTTGTAAATTACAGAGTTTCTGAGCTGGAGGAGGATTATCCTTAAAATTTTGGGCAACCCGAAGACTTCAATATGTGAAAGTTGTTACTGGGTGTAGCTGGCCTCAATTTTTTAAGAAATTAAAATGAAGTTTCCAGAATCTGCTTACTTCCATGTATAAATCTTATGAAGCTAATGGGTTTTGAAAAAAAAAGCTATAAAACCAGATAAAAATAGAAATGGAATGCTTGATAACTCTAACAAAAGTCCAGAATACAACAATTTCATGACAAGAAATATACACTACTATCTCTAATGTATCTACCTTAACATCTATAAATGAAAAGTTGTCTCTCCCGATTTCATAATGATATCAGCACTAAGGTTAAAGGTTAATCTTGAAAGTGCTGTGAGCAGAAATCTACGCTAACATAAATTCACAACAATCACAATCACAATTTTATCATAATCCCTAATGAACTTATTAAAGCTGAAGAGGTCAATATTACTTGCAGGAATATACTTTTTTATTGTTTATTTACCTTAATTTCTTGCACATTGCTGAATCCATCTTCACTTTCAGTTTCTCTCTTCCATAATAATTCAGCTGCGGCTATTTCAGGAGACAGCCTTTACTGAAAGCCAGGTATCTCCTATTGTAACTTTTTGAATTGTTACAGATTTTTATACAAGTTTCTTTTTTCCAACATATACTTTGAGGCTCTATTCCCACTAAAGCTGTCCTTTTGAAGGTCAAACCAAGATACTCTTCTTTTTCTGAGTGATTTACCCTCCCCTGAGCCTTAATTTCTTTACTGTCAGCTGCTCCCCCTTACAGTTACTATTTCCTTCAGGATGATAAACACCGGAGTTGATAAATGGGTAAGATCAGTGGTGCTATCAAAGATTTAAGCAGGTACTGGAGATGGAATCTGAATATATAACAGGATCCTTAGCTTTGATGATGCCCCTCTTTAAGCCTGGTTTGTGCTCCTCTACCTTAGGGACCTTATGCGGACTGCCACTTAAATTTCCCCTTGGAAGTTTGCCCCTGGCTCAGACATGCTACTACTTGAGTAAACTAAAAACTGACAAAAGCAGCATTAGTAAAAAGTAACGCTAAATGTTGGTGAATGACTGCAGAGAGCCATCCTGGAGTGTATTGTGGAGGATGGTGATAAGACTGACAGTGTTTGATACTGTCAGAAGTGATCTGCAAGAAGAAGCAGAGATTATATTAGTGACACTCAAACATATGAAGGGCATATGGAGAGAACTTGCAAATCACAAATCAACAGGCAAAATTAATCAGAGGAATAAATAAAACATAGAAAAATTCAGTTAACAGAAAAAAAGAAAATTAACATCTCTAGGAAGAAAATAATCTTATATATACTTGAGATTCCAGCCTAGGATGACATCTTGTCTCCAGCTGCTGATTTGTGATCGAACTCTCACATGTTATCTGCTTTGGAAGCACAGGCATTAGCTTTATTTTTCAGGAATTCTTTTACTCTGACTTCCCTTTGCTCTCTTTCCTGAAAGTTCAGGTCCCATGGCTTGTTACCCATCTTATGCTCTGCTCCCCTGCTTCCTCTAGGACTTTCCTGACACCTTCTCCAGAGCTGGGAACCTCTGGTGACATTTCCTTTGGGGAAGGGTGACATTTAAAGCAAAGGGCACAAACCATGCAATGGAATTTGTAAACACATATAAGTACACATTAGGCAAAACATAACACACCTACACAAACTTCTGGCAACAGTCACATCTGTGCAAAAATCTTTTTCAATCTGTGCATGACCTTTGAAACCTGAGGACTTTGTCTGCACTGGTAAATTAGGGAGTGTTATAGGACAGAGAGGTTAAATCACCTATTGCTGAAATGTCAGACTGAGCAGGGATCACTGATTTTCCACACTTGGATGGGTGACCCACCTGGATACCGCATAAGAACAAATGAATATCCTTACTTCTGCCTTCTGAGGCCAACTTTTGAACCACGAGAACTCGAACACTTTTTGTGAGAAGCCCTACAGGTCATATTGGCTTAAGATAATTCTTTGATAAATCTGTGTGGTGAGTGATGCAAACAGTACAGGATCTATCACAAGAAGAAAATTAAAAAGACCAAGGGGGAAAGAGAAAACTGTTAACTGCACAAAGGGGAAAGCAGAGCCCAGGAAATGGTAAGTTTGCAGATATACTCACCTTTTCCTGACTGCATCTGAACTGACTGAAAAGGTCACTTCCCAAAATTACTTCTAGACTGCAGTTGCCCAGGATCACAACAGCCTACAGAACTGCTCTTCTTCACACATCAAAACCATCTCATTTGAAATGAATAGCACATTTGTGCCAGACTGAGCCATCCTAACCAAACACCTACACCAGTGTGATCAGAGACTGGTTAGAAGAGTTCAGCCACTTCTGAAAAAAAAAATAAAACCCCCCCATGTCTAAATCTTAATGCACAAACCTATCCAGTACTGTTAGTAGACTTAAGCGTCTGCAACATGCTCAAGAAAGATTGCAATTATACAAAGCAGACCAAGCACAGTCTCTGCTAGAATTACTACTCTCCAAGCAGAATAATGTTATCAGAAAATTATTATCAAATCAGCTCAGGATATCAACAAAAATAATGCTGCCTGGAAAGACTGAATCATAAGGAAAAGCATAAGGAGTTAAATGAAAGACAGTGAAGAATATAAGATCTGACAGGGAATATTAAATGGAGGTACTCTTGTTTATCAACAATTCGTAGCACATTACCAAGACAACATGTAAAATGTTCTGATATTTATCAGTCTGGAAAATAGTAAGATATTTATTCACTTATAATTTCTCATCTTCCTTTAAAATGCTGCTGATGTGAATTCAGTCACTGAGCTTTAAAGTGGATTTGATAGTTCGGTTATGATAAGCCCTTTTCTTCAAAATAGTTTTGAAAATAATCCATCCAGAAAAAATACATAAAGCCCCCCTAAAAACTACACAGGCTTCTTCTTCATCAATGTAATTTGTAAGGTTTTTGTCTTTTCTGCTCTTTGGGACAAGAGTGCTATGGGAGCATAGGATTCGTGCTTTTCTATTAATTTCTGCATCATGGGTACATCCTGAAGTTAAAATTAATAAACCAGGAACAGGAACAAAACACCCCACTCCAAGTTACCCTGAGTAAAGAATGCAGAATCTAACCCTTAGTTACAACTATGTGCCTGCAACCACCAAAACAGTGGTGGAAAGATCTTGCAAAAATAAAATAGGTAAGAAGACCTTGGGATTGTTTCATTTTAAAGGTGATGAGACAATTTTAGAATTTCTTTCTTCATATTAACTGGCAAACAGGTACAGTTAGCTCCCACTGTATGGGCTGCCTAACCAAGGCTGAAGACATGAGGGAAGGTGTTAACAATAAGGGTAGATGTGGTATTGGTGTGCAGTCTAGACACAGAACACAACAAAGCCTTTTAGCCATCAACATTTTCCCTTGTTAAAAATGAAACCCCTTAGATTATTTCAAAATAGCCATAAGGGAACTTTGTGTGGAACAGGATCATTAACTTAGCAGTGAAATGATTTGAGTACAACCTCCCTCCAGTACCTTTTTCAACTTTACTAAAAACTAATGAGTGGAAAAACCAGAAAGTGTCAAAAATAATTCCAGTGAGATACACGACTAGCACATATTTCTTTAACTTATTTGTTTCACTTACTGCTTTAAGTAGTTTTAATACTACAGCATAAACAATGTTAAGTAGATTTCTTTCTCATCTGGAGCAAAAACTAGAAATGTCAAACAGAATCCTGAAGTTTTAGTCTGTTTACTTCTTACAGTTTGGGATGTCAATTTTGTTTTATATAATCATTAGGAAGAAAAAAGTGAAGTCGAGTATGCTGCTCAGGAGTATACATTAATGTCACACACTGGTGTTTGCAACTATACCTTAGTGCAACAAGGAATTTGTAGTAGTATCCATGTGGAACAGGCTTCCTTTGTGCTTCTATTAGCTTCCAATATATGAGTAGACTTTTGACAGCTCAAATAGTACAATCTGTTTTCTGAATAGTAGAACAAATTGCTGCACTAAAAAGATACCAAAAAATCTATTACATTCTAATGGTGGTGGCCTAACATATAAAGTGTTGCATAGTTTCTTATAAATTCTCTACTCAAAGAGCATTTTATATAAAAACAAAAAGAGAAAAACGACGTCTCCTTTGAAACAGTTGGCTTGTTTGCCTTAAAAAATGATAACTAACAGAAAAATTAATATTGAATGGGACATCAGCAATCTACATTCCCTAGTTATGAGGTGTTCCTTTTTTCTTTTTTTTTTTTTTTCCTTTGGACAAAACACATATGAAAAATGTGCAAATGAGTCTTCATTTAGGAAGTAGACTATGCCTAGTTTTATAACAAAGACCTGTAGTGAATTACTCACTAAGTGTCCAGATGCCTGCCCTGGTGATCCAAAAAATATAGTAAGCTACCATTCTTTCCTTCTCTGGCTCAAGATGCATTTCCTAATCTCTGGTTCAAAAGACAAAGCTCAGAATATACAATGGCCAAAAGTAACAACCTTCCAGAGGAAGACAGAATGAAGAGTTGTAAAGGTCAGAAATAAGCCAGTATCCTCATCAGATGAAAAAAAGGTGTAGTATAGGAGCGTGTTCACTGTCTTCTGTGGTTGTAAACCCTTCTTGTTAATTCTTTATGTCAAAAAGATAATAAAAAATTAGGCTGACAAAATTTTTTCTTGCATTCAGCAGAAACACAAAGCAAATGCTTTACTAAAGCAATGGAGCTCATTTATGTTACAAGAAAACAGATTAGGCTCTGTATTTGCCTTGTAATAATAGTACCTTTGCTTTCAATGCTTTCTTTCAGAACAGAGTAGTCATTTACAGGAGTTTAAATTTTTGTTGTTTTCTTCAGAGATTTTACTTCATAATGTAATGTTTACTTCAATATTTAGCTGAATACATCAGAGAGTACACTTATGAAATTTGTAGGTGTCATCATGCTGGGGTCAGGGGAGGTCAGTTACTCTGAGGACAGAAATGAATTTCAGTCTCCACAGGCTGGAAAGAAAGTTTTCAAAGAATATAACTAAATTCAGTAATTATAACTGCAAAAAACCCCAAAAAACCCCTATGCTTTGACAGAAGAAAACCAGAAACAGCAGCTAACAGAAGAAAGCAAGAAATCACTGCGACATCTTGGAGGAATAACTAGCATCACTACCAAAATCTGTAGTGTATGGTTTCTCCTGTATGTGCCAAAGAAATTGTTAATGAATGCATGTGTGCTGCTTTTAAAACTGTATCTACTGAGCTGAATTCTGTAAGGTGCCAGAATTGGCATAAGTCACATGAATCGCTGGCATTTATGAGAATAAGCAAAGAAAAAAGACTTCTCTTCTAAACAACTCCAAACAAAGATCTTGTCTGGGAAATATTTCTATTCCCTGGGGGATATTACTGGTTTGCAGAGAATGTTTCCTTAAGTATAATTTGAAAGATGTCTCAAACATGAACTCAAGCCTGGTAAGCAGGTATATGCAAACAGTGCTCTTTTCAAGCATGAGCCACTCCTTAGTATAACTATTTTAAGGGTGGGCATAACCCCTAAGAATTCAAGATGAATTTGACATCAGCAAGTTTAGTAGAAACCATACTGAAAGAATGGCTTAATTAAAGCAAGGCTGTAAACTAACATTGTTTATTCAATTAAAGAAGCAGGTGCAGACTAAGTGAATTTACTTATATGCAAAACAGGAAAAACTAAAAGATAAAGAAGGTATAACAATTTACATAAGGGGGAGCTGATTTAATAAAGGCCTAAGTGAAGCAGACCATCTGGATGAGGTTGCAGAAATTGTCATAAATCAAGGCAATTAAGAACTGCAGAACAGAAAAAAACCCCTTACTGGCATGTGAGGGACAAGAAAAGCACAATCCAGGAAAGCTAGAAGTATATAGCTATAGAAGCAAAAAATCAATAAAACTTCTTTGAGTTCTAAAGGGAGACATACATATATGGACAGCTGCTCAGGGAATGAAGACAAACACAACAAATGTCCTTTGCTTTTCCTGTATTTGTGCTTAGCATTATGAATAATTAAAAATACTTTAAAACTCATCCCTCTTTTCATTATTAAACTGAAATAGAGTGAGCTGCAAATGTTAATGTAGCTCTCTGATTTTATCTGACTGCAGTTTTTAACTACTTTTCTCTCAAGCTGATCACTGAGACTTGCACTTCAGGAAGGACCAGTGGAAAGTGTCTGGCCCGGGAAGGAAGTCTCCTTTGCAGTGACACAGGTTGGGAGAGCCTGGCTGGAGAGCAGTTCTGCAGGCAAAGCCCTGGGGCCCTGCTGGGCAGTGAGCTCACTGCGAGCCTGGCGGCCGTGGCAGTGATGGGTGCCAAGGGCACTCTGGGCTGTGCCAGCAGCAGCACAGGTAAGGGAAGGGATCACCTCCCTCTAATCAGCACCCGATAATCTGCAGCTACACTACTGCCCATTTTGGACCCCCAGAAAACAGATGCTGATAAACTGAAGCATATTCAGCACAGGGCTACCGAAACGCCTGGGGCTGGAGCATCTGTGCCACCAGGGGGGCTAAGGGAGCTGGGCATGATCAGCCTGGGAAAGAGATGGGAGCAAGGATGACCTAACAGCAGCCTCCAGCGCCTATGGGAAAGATATCAAGGGAACAGATCCAGGCTCTGGGTGGCAAAAGCCACTGATCATAAATGAAGTGACTGTATACCAGTTCAGACTGTACACAAGGAAATATTTTTTCACCATGAAGAGAGTCAAGCAAAAGAGCAGATCCAGGCTCTGTCCTGGAGAGTTTTCAATACCTGACTGAATACTGGAATAGCAACAGATAACATTGATTTAACCAACATTGATTTGATCCCACAGCTAATGCTGATTGAAGCAGGAAGTTTGACTAGAGACCTTGAGGTCTCCTCCAGCCCAAATTTTTCTATGATCCTGTGAACATCAACTAATGTTGCACTACAAACTGTATCAGACAGTAACACACAGATAACTGACTGAAAAAAATATCACTACAGGATTAAAATAAGGTACAACATTTTCACTATTACCAACATATACAAGCAATAACTTGTAAAATCAATAAACAGATTATGAAAAGATTCCAAACTAAGTTAAAGAAAAGATTCCAAACTAAGTTAAAGAAAAGATTCCAAACTAAGTTAACAAAAAGATTTTGAGACAGTCCACTTCAAACTCCCACCCACTACTGCTATGCAGTATGCAAAACTCTTCAGGGAATTGAACAGTCAATGGAGCAGCACTAGAATAAAAATTTATTTTCTTTGTTTCGTAATTTTTCTATTTTCATAAAACGAGACACTCTACCACAAAATTCTTTTTAAAACAGATAGAGATAGCATGGAAGTCAGTCACCCAGAAAGCTATGAATGTGGCAGAACAACAAATTATAAAATCATAAACTGCTGTTAGGCTACTAATAAATAATTGCTAATTCAACCATATAAATATATAACTTAACTGCGTGTGCTTATATATACATTTGCTTTTATAAAGCGGAACAAGTTGCATTTGAGGAACAATAGCATTTTACCAACATCTAAAGTACATGTATTTACAAAAAAAGAGATGTGCAAGTAAAAAGAAATATCCTTGAACTGTTCATTTTAAAACTGTAAGAGTAAACCATGTAGAACACTCCAGAGAACAATGACAGGTCAGACCAACTTATTTTCAGTGTTTCCTATATAAGTCTATGAGATGTTATGCTCAGCACATCAGATCTTGAGATCTTGAGATTATTCTTTTGAGACATCCAGTAGTCTACACTCAGCACTTTCTCTGGATTTGGTGTTCCTCTCTGGAGGCCAGACAGGTAAAACTTGGACATGGTCATACCTACTTAGTAAGTACTTGAAGACTTAGTTTAAACCTGCAGGCAGGTTTCTTGTAACCTGCTTGCAAATCCTCCAGGGACTGTATCAGCCATCCTGGTAATTTCAAAACTAAAGACAGTGACGTTTACTCAAATTACATCTAATAGTTATTGGATAAGAACAGAAATTATCTAAAGAGTAGGGATTTAAACCTAGGATTTCCTGCTTTAAAACATATAAGTTATCACAAATGTGGGGTTTAGTTTTCAGATTAAGACACCTAAATGCATGTTTGTGGTGGTGAGTTACATACCTAAGCTCATGCTGTCACCACTGTTGGGTTGTCTAAGCAGACACATTTAAGTGACAGTGCCACTAAAGATGCTTCAGGGCATCAGAGACATCTACACGAAGAGAGAAAATGTGACAGAAGACTTGAAGAAGATCTGCAGTCCTTTGGGGTAGCAGCTAGACACCCAGACCAAAACACTTGGTTACTTTGCAAGTGTTTCACAGATGTCTCAACCACACGGAGACCATCTAAACGTACAAGTCTACCTTTGTGCATTTTCATCTTGAGCCAAGTTCCCTCTTAGTGAAAAATCTCGGAGAAACAAGAGACAACAATCTAGTAAGTATTCTGATTGCAGGGGTTGCTGCCCCCACCAAAGCTGAGGTGTTCATTAATATGATTCACTGTCCTATTTAATTCTGCACTAAGCAGATAAGGAGAGCCCAGTTAACAGCACTTTTGCAGAGGGGCAAGTGTGTGCCTAGATTGTTGCAATGGCATTGCAAGGGGAACTCTTACTCTGCCTCAACACTTTCAAAGCTGTGCAACTGCTCCAAACCCCTGTCAGAGCTTAAGTGCCATGCAGTTGTGCCATTTCTGGATGCAAAACCTTGTCTTTCTGAACAAGTGAGCAGTTACTTCAAAATTCACCAAGGGTGAATATATTTCCCAAAATATCCATTGCTTTTCCAGTGGCCTAGAGAGCTTACTGGAGAGAAAGTGCTTACAATCTGCAAAGAAGAAAGTATGTGTCCCTTTTTGCCTGAGTTCCTTTACTAACAACAAAAATACTTTTTGCCAATCAGTGAGCAAATATGGTGTGCAATCTAGGTTTGAATTTTTTTTTTAACAACAGGCTTGAAACAATACACATTTTGCTATTATATAGATGCCAGTATCCTTCTGCATTTTGTGTATTTTGCTTACATGCTGTACTTGAATGAAGCTTTTTAAAAACAATTAAAATGAAAATTATTATATCAATTATAGAATTGTTCATTTTGTTTATTCCTTTTTCCGTTTTTGCAATCACGCTTTCAGTGCTGTGGAGGAAGAAGGAAGAACTGATCCTCCATCAGAATGAAACAAACAAGTAAAGCAGCAACAAAAAGGGCACAGTAGTTCCTGAGTGGCTACCAAACTTACACACTGATTTATTTTCTTTAGTTTGGCTAAATGTATCTGATTTTCTCATTTGACTAGTCAGGAATGCTTGTTTTGCAAATCAAACATTTCTGTTGAAAGAAAGTTAGCTAGAAGAAAGCATTAAACAAATGTTACTGTATGACAGATCAAATAGGAAGTTTAAGAAACAGAACAGGTGCCAGGGTCTTAACTAAGAGAAACTCTCTGGGGAGCCAATTCACCATCAAAGAAACCTGCTTTCTAAATATCAACGCATTTTACACATATATAAAGCAACGGTTTATTAAAAAATAAATGCATTCAGATTAACAAGATAGTGGTGTTTCAGAGAATTTTCCTGACATAAAAATTGATCTGACAAGTTCAAGGGGAAGGACAAGGACTAATGCTCAAAATGTTTTGCATTTATAGTGAATATGCATTTCTAGGAGACATAATAAAACTAAAATGTTGTTTATCTAACAGAAAAAAGAGCAATTGATCATAATAGGTATCCTTTAGATTTATCAGAGACTATGGTTCAGTTAAGATATTGTTGAGCTCACACTTTAAAGACCTTTTAAGATAATTTCTGTTAAAATATGTTACTTTAATTATTATTATGAATATAATACCATCACACAGAAAAATCCCCATTAAATATCAGATAAGATGTAAATATACCAAAGGGGATTTTATCAATATTCAATTATTTTGAACAGAAAGGTTTAAAGTAACTATTAAATGAGTTACAGTTCTTTAGATTATATCTCTGTAATCATTACTCACCTCAGAGTGAATTAGACCTATTGTACCTAAACTTGTACCTAAACTTGTACCTAGACTTGTACCTTTACTTGTGCATACACAAGTAAAGCCAAGCAGTATACAATGAACGTAAGAAAGCAGTGAAACTGAGCACCAGATTTTATTTTGCTCAAGTAATGACTCATTTGATTATCAGTAATGAAGTCTATCCCGTAAGAATCTCTACTGATAAGTTACCAAGTTTAAAATAAACATTTCTATTTCAGCCAACCAGACACTGTTCCTAAATCATGGAGAAGCTATACAACTCTTAAAGGACAGGCATTAGTCTCCTAGCGTGGAAGCTCTATACACAGATGACTGTACTTTAAAATTCAGTGTTTATTTTAAACAGCACCTGAGACAACTTTCTTTGTTCCATTTTCACTGTGTGCACAAACACCAACACACTGTTTTCTATTATAAGAAGCAGCATTTATTGAAAATGGCACCTGGATTATTACATTTTTTCTATATTCAAAATTGGAAATAAATTGCATTATCTCTGAAACTGCTGTATAGAATAGTAGTTTAAAGTAAATGTTTTCCAATAAGGATAATATCCCTGTCTGGCTCAAAAATTTTCCAACACAATCCCACAACAAATGCACAGTTAAAAAAACAGGCTGCTTATTTTAATCGATTTGCATTTGACCTGAGTTCAAAAGAACACTCACTCTCCACAAATATAAAGAAAACAAAGGGAATTCATCTGAGAGATGAAGAATAATTTGATCAAGGTTCTTTAGAAATTTGATTTTTTCTTCTCCTCGATAGTCTGAGCTTGAAATGTTACTTTCTTCTGTCTCATTTTGAAGAAGTTGTTCCAGAATCATGAACAAAAGAGAAATATTCTCATACTGGGTGATGTCATACACAGACTGGACCTGGGAATAAAGAAAAATCAGTACATAAGTAGAGCGTGAAAACGTTTCTGCAGCCTAACTTCTTAGATGACAGTTTAAGGAATGCTGTTAAAATCTGAAGTATTATTTACATAATCAGGACACCTATACAGTCAGTATGATTACCTCTAAAAAAATGTTTTCCTTTTTGTGGGAACAGTCAAACAACTAACACTGCATCACACCACCAAGTGTGATGGAAAGTCAACATAACCTCCTCTTCATGAGAGAGTTTGCTTTACCTAATTATCCACAGTCTGTGACATACCATAGTGATGTATAGAAAAACAACTACAATAGCAGATTTGTTTGTTTTGGGCATGTAACTAGAATTGCTGGATTTCTGTTTTCTGAGAAATAAAATAACAAGCAAAAAAGAATTTTTTACTCCTAATTATAGGCACTCATCTATTCAAGTGACACATCCAGAAAGCAAATTAAAAGTCCAAATTCTCAATCTCAACAGAAAATGTACATGCCAGTTCTGAGCAACTTAAAGTGGAGTATTCAGCTTGTCAAATAAGCTGGAACAAGGACACTGACCAAACTAAAAAAAAATTGTAAGTCTTACAGCTTTATCCAATATAAATTTACCTGTCCTGTATTTAGAAACTGGAATTTTACACAGAAGCTTTCTGTACATAGCAAATAACTGGTAAGGTACAAACTTAAACCTTGGACAATTGTCTCTTTGGAATGAAATTCTGTGTCCTTAACAGCAAAATCTACCAAAAATATGAGATGATCTTCTGAAAAAGGCTGCAATTACAGTACATAGCTGATTAGAACTGAAAGGTAAAGTCATAGCTGCTAGAAAATTAATTATATATTTTAGAAAATGCTCTAGCAAATTTAAAAAACTGTTTAGACCTGTGGTACAAAGCCAGATGGGCCAAGGCTTCAACATGGGTCTATGAAAACACATCAAATAATTTTACTCAGTCTAGATTACATACTGTAAGACTTCCCAAAGAGATCTATTATACAATCATTGGTTTTACAAAAAATGTAAAGTATTTTTGATTCCACTAAACTCTAAGAAAAAGACAGCACTTTACCTTCTCCAGCTAAAACTGAGGAAGATGTTGGCTCAGAGATTGCTCACTTTGCTTTCTGAGATAGCAGTTATTAAAGCTAAAATCTGTGTTGAAGCATCCTGTGGTAATGGTTTTCAGGTAGCCTCCCACCCCGGAAACAAAATTAAGACACCACAGCCATCCTACTGCAAAGCCTCAATGTAGCAAAAGAATTTTGCTGAATTTTCCAGAAATCTTGAAAATTAGGTTCATTACTACAAGATATTAACCCTAGCCTTGCATACTCCTATTCTGTCTCTCTGGAACTGGGTAAGAAAAATGTACAGTTTAGAAGCTGCTGCCAAGAATTCAGTATATTCTGATATTCTTATCAGAACAGACAGGAAAAAATGAAAGAGTATTACATTATTTAATAAAAGTATATTAAGTATTTGCATATTTCTAAAGTTCAGTTAAATCTAACTGCTTAATTTGGGAAATCTCCTTCCAAATCAGAGGTAATAAGACAGTCTGTTTCTTCAAATATCAAACATCCAACTCTAGGACAATCATGCCTATAGACTGATTGTTTTGACTGCTAATAGTGGGGAGCTAAATACATTTACTTTGCTTATTAGACTAAATTACAGCTTTCAAAATTGCAAAAGTAAGCTTTAGTCATGATT
This sequence comes from Phylloscopus whistleri, assembly GCA_017589585.1. NCBI lineage: Eukaryota > Metazoa > Chordata > Aves > Passeriformes > Phylloscopidae > Phylloscopus > Phylloscopus whistleri. The sequence continues at coordinate 4,521,364 of JADMLD010001485.1, read as the reverse complement.
TACTGAATTTCTAGAAAATAGGTGATTCTAAAGCCCTACAAAGTCTGCTCCTAAGACTTTCAGTGTAGGGATCATCTGACCAAACACAGGCATGACAAGCTGAGATAGTTATCCCTTGTTCCTGTTTCAGCTGGTGGAGGGAAGCAAGGGGTGGCACACAGATGTCTGAATGTAGATGTGTATTGCCATTTCACATGCCTCAGGGGAGCAGCTGTAAGCCAGGAGGGGTACCTTAGGTATGCTATTAGATGTCTGAGTTTTTGCAACTGAGTAGCTCCCAGGATCTTCAGCATGTAATTCATCCCACTCCAAACTAAAACCATAGATATACCATGTCCTGGAACTCTTCACAGTGATAAAGTGTGACTGGACTCAGAAAAAAATTACTATGTAGAAACATAAATGGGAGTTCTATGGTCTTAGTTCCTGTAATTTGGAAATTAGATGGACAATTACAAGCAAAAAATCTTTGTTTGACTCTCAAGTGTTGGCCTTGCAAATTTACTCCTTTTACATGAGTAAACAATATAAAATGTTTTAGAAAGGCAAATTATATCACTTCACTTACTCCTGTAACCTCAGGCTCTTCCATGCAGTTAAGCAATTGTGTTACTTTCAGCGGGTCTTAAAAGGTGCAACTAATTGCAGCCTAGTAAACTACCTGATTATGGATAATAGAATCCACAAGTTAACTAATTAGCTTCTTCTACAAATACTACTGCATTAAAGGAAAATTGCTTTAATCACACAGAACTGACATTGAAAAGAAAGGGTAAGTATGATAGCAAGGGGGAAGTATTTTTTGAGATAATTATTTTTCTGGAGACAAATGCACTTTGAAATATTGCATTATATAACCAAGGGGGAAAAAATCAGTCTAGAACATTTTCTGGTTCAAGGCTTATTATTAACCTTTTCAATCCATTTAATACTCTGAACAAAATGTCTCTCTTTTGTTAGATGTCTTCTGTAGCACTGATTGATGCAATTACTACCAATACAAATTTATGCCACATAATTGGTAAAGGGATGCCTTTATTGTTCCCTAATGGTGCAGAGTCAGATAAAAGGCCTATTAATCTTGCCCACCAATGTGTGAGTGGATAGCTCTGCACGTATGTGTACACACCAGAAAGTTCAGAGGGTGTGTCTATAAAACAAGCCATATATATACATGCTGCTATTCCAGAATATATTAATACCAACTTTAATAACTTTAACACAAACTCTGTTTTTCACAATCAGTTTTAAGGTAATCACTCTTAAAAATCAGACAGGTAAGCAATATAGACTTTGGACACTATACTTAATGAGATCAGTCCTCATCAATTTTGCCTCATCAAGTACTTGGAAATGTGTTTTGTAGCAGTAATAGGCATTTTTCATGTACCTCAGTTTTTACTTTAACTTTGAAACTGTTTTCTTATTATGATTTCTCAATATAAATAAATGTTTTAGAGTTAAATAATTTTAAAAATATTTATATCAAATTGAGCTTTACATAAGATGGAAACAAGGCTTAAAATGTTTGGTTGAAACATGTCAAAATGTTTGGTTGAAATTAATTCTCCAACCTTCTTCTACATGGTGACCACCTGGAAATGGACACATATTTACTACATAATTTGAAAGCAGGGAAGAAGTTCTCTCACCTCTCTCCATTATAATGTTATCACAGTGAGTACTAATATGTTAAAAGAAGCTACTGTGTTCTAGGTCCCTGGCCCTTTATTATACTTCCTCTTTGCAAAGCAACAGATCAGGTGGCCCCAGATCAAATTCCAAGCTGCTGCTGACTTACTGGACAGTTTCAGAGTCTTGGTAAACAAGACTAATTGTATTTAAAATATTTTTGTTTTCTTGTCTTAATGGTTTACGCACATTTATATAATTTATTCAAATGCCATTAGTAATAGCAATATAAAACAAGAGAAGAAATTGAAGGAATTCTCTACAATTCTGAAGCCATGTCACCAGCCACAATTCATCTTTCCAGTGACGCAGTCTGTAGGGCCTGGAATTTTCATATGCAGAAGGCTGATGATGCTTTCTGAGTAGAGGCAAGTAAGTTTTATTCCTTTTACATCTCAAAGGATGTACAGAACAGAGACAATACTTTACCAGTGCAAACAAAAATAACATGAAAGAGAATATGTTCACGGCAACTGCCTCTATGCAGCTCAGATGCTTATGTAGAAGTGTCAGCAACACCTGTATGTTCTCTGAAATATAGGAGGAATGGCACTAACTTGGGAAAACTTCTTTTTTATTGTTTAGGACAGAAGATTTAAATGCTGAAACTTCTAACAAAATGAAAACAATTAAAATTAATTTCAAAGCACCATTATGTTTGATTAGAGACCAAGAGCTTCCCTTCTTTTATATCTCTATAATTTAGTTAACATCTGTTTAGGCTTTTTAAGTCCCACAGCAATACCAAATTTAAATATATGTTTCAACAAGTAACTCTACACAACAAAATGCTATATAAACCACTGACATACCAGTACAAACTTTAATCAGACTGGAAAGATGAGTGTTTATTTAGAAAGTCATAAAACTGACACTTCTAGATAGTTATTTTAGCAGGAAAGTATTCTGCCCAGATCTCCACAATCCGTCATATCCTTACAGTTTTGCTTCTTCTAATTAATTTCTTGCAAGTTTTGCCTATTCCATTTCTTGGCAAACCTCTACTATTCAGCAGGGATATAACTTTTCATGCTAGCAAAGTCTTTCCTATGTTTCAAGAATTTCTAAGTCAAATTTCACTGAAACATCAAGTGTTAAAAGGTAGTGTTTTCTCCTCTTTTACATGCGTATTTTTCAGAGAAGCAGAAAGGGTAGACCAAAATACACAACAAGAGCTGCTACAGCTTGGCTGGTTTTGCCTTCCAATGGAAGCACAGGCAGCAGGAATTGCAGCAGCATCAGCTGCTGGGCTGTGACTATTTAGTTAAGGAGCATGAAGCTTAGAACAGAAACAAATCTGCCATCTAGCCATTTCCAGGTAAAATCCCCCATGGCCTGTCTGTCCCCTTCTCAGGCAAGAAAATGTAGCCAAGGCTTCTAGGTAGAAGGTAGAAACAAGGAGAATACATTTCTCTTGACATAGCCTATACCAACAAACACCATCTCGGCAAAAAGTCCCAGTTCCTCCTTGCTTCCTTGCAGGTGGCTACTACAGACAATACAGACTGAATTCTGGGCAAGAAAATTAAAATTCATGGGCCAGGAGGCCACAGAGCAAGTCGAAGCTGATGTCCCACAGGAACATGGGACTTACCCAAACCACTTGAAAATGTTTGAAGAAGAACAAGCCTGTTAGAAAATGTCTGAGCTTGATTTACATGTTTCTAGAGACACACAATCTTGGGTGTGGTGAATAATAGACAGTTACCCCAACTCCTTTTTTGTTGTTGGTTCATTTTATTTGCTGCCTTGGCTTTCTGGTGGTAAGAGGGAATGCTCCATCTAGAACTAAGAGGAAGGTGACTGAGACTAAACAAAAAGGAAGTGACATACTAAATGCAGTCACTGATGCTCACATAAATGAAAAACTTACTTCTGTGCTCACTATGCCTGTGTATAGGAGGGAGACTGAAATGGCTTTCTGCATTTTAACACTGTAGTTCTAATGAGCATATAATTATAACTACAAGTTCCTAAATGGAGCAATATTTGACTAGATAAAAGCATCACCTTTTAAGAAAAAATGTTTCTAAATCAGCATAATGAAAAACAAGAAAAAGATACTGGAAACTCTATCAACAAACAGTCACCATTTGGTAAATTTTGTGTTTATGAAGGGAATGCTGAAAAACTAAGTTTTCAGTAGAATCGACAGTGTTTTTACTCTACTCATCCAGTTTAGGTCAGAGGTTAATGGAAGTATGTTTCAAGAATCACTGAATTGTTCCCTCAAGTCAATACAGTCTCATTTTATGAATAATTCTCACAGGGATTTCTGTTCTTGACCCTTCAGTTTTCCTTTGAGAAATCCCTATCCAGGTTACTTATTGCTGTGTTCAAGTGCCAATACAAGAGGAACATTTTTCAGGATACAGCTAAGAACATTTGGATAGTAGGCATTTTATTTCAAAACAAGACAGAAATCTTTTCAACTGGATGTTCTGCAAACATGTAAATAACCTCTGTTTGAGCATTAAAATTTACAAACCCAACAATATCCACAGTACATGAAACAGTAGGATAAAAGAGATTATCTGTAATTGTCGTTTAGTGTTTAAATAACATGCAGATATGCATCTCTAAAATATTTAAGACAGGCATGCATGAAAGTCTTTACTAGGAATCTTTTTGTTCTGTTTCTAACACTACTGTGTTAAGGTAAAGGGTAATTAAAAACTGTCATGAAGCAGGGTTCAGTTTTTAGCTGATTAGCATGTCTCTCTAGGAGATTTTTGTTTTGTGATTTGAAATGCCTATTTCCAGAACAACCCTCCCAATAATCATAATCCTCATAAACATGTCAATTATTCACCTGCCAAGTAAATTCAAACTGATGTATGAACTCTTTCAATCTCTCAGGCAAAACTTACATCATGTACAATTCCTTATTTAAATTTATACTCACAGCCCAAATTTTCAAAATATTTTCGTATTTTTTTAATGGGTTCTGAAATTCTATTTTTGCCTTTATTTATGCTGAGTATCACTTTATTCTAAAGTAGATCCCTAAGTTTCAACTATTCTGCTTCCAGATCAAGATCAAATGTGACTGCAGAAAGGGTTGAGGAATTACCAACATTTGTAACAGTTAAATTTCAGAGGAGAGACCATCAGATAAACTCTTGGAACAATTTAATCTACAGCATGTGCAGTGAGGAGTCCTGAGTATGATTGTGCCAACAACACTTTAGAAATCTCAGACAGCCTCATGCTAGAGAGGTTTCAGAACCAACAGTAAGAATCTTGCAAAAATACTATCTGTCCAGACATAATTATTTGGCATACCCTGGAAAATACTTTTGATAGAATTTAAAGTGTTTGTCCTCTTTGCTATCTCCCAAGGGGAAGATACTTATCCCTGAGGCATCTGTGCATTGTGCCTCTTCCACATATCACTTAGCAGGGTCATTTGTTACTAGCCCTTAGTGTGACACACTGAATTATGAGAAATCCCAAGACATCTGAAGCAATATTATTCTTATAGTAATATAATTTCCATAACATATTGTAAAAAACTAAATATGTCAGCAGCAGAGCACTGACATTTCCATTCTGGAGTAAGAATCACGATTTTCTTGCAAGTAACATAACAAAGACACAGAGAGCTTTAAAACCCAAATTCTAATCCCCTTTATCCTATTAGAGAAAGCTAAAATATAAGTCACAAAGCTATCTCATTTGGAGAGAACAGCCAAAATGTATGAGTCTGTGAACCCTCTTCAGATAATGGGAATTTATGAACACATTTTATTCCAATCTACAAGGCATATACTTCCAATCTGACTTCTCACATTTATGTTATTTTTGAAATTTATTCTAAAACTATAAAATTTAATTATTCACAAGTTGAAGCATGCGAAATATGTTGGTTTGATTTTGGTTTTGCATTTTTTTTCAGAAAAGAATCTGAAATAAAGATTGTGAATATATCTATTATACTGTGGGTCCTTCCAAATCAAATGGGCTACTTAAGAATATTTCTAACTTGAAAATGAGGTTACAGATCAGACAATTCCATGCAAAGTCTCTATCAGGAGAAAGCAATCAATACAGCAATCTAATAAAATTTATCAGTTATAAGCACTTCAGTATTAGAGAAAGAGCTTTTTGTGGTTTGTCTTTTTGGAGGACTTGCCTGCTTACAAGTATAAGAGTACTACATGAAATAACCATGTAATTAAAATAATAGACACTCTTTGTTGACATAAGAAATTAAATTCTCTTCCTAAAAGAAGTGTCTTAAGTACAGCAAGGCCAGTGATCTAAGCAGATCCTGAAAATAAATGACATATATATAACATTTTTATAGGTAATAGGACACTAAGGTTATAAGAGTAAGTTTTGAATAATAGCAATAATAAAAAATCCTCCATTAATTAAAACCATATCAGAAAACAATGGATTGTTGAAAAATACAGCTACATTAGTTTCAAAAGATTTGATAGTTTACCTATTTTGGAAAATGCACAAGAAGCTCTGAAATAAATAGCAATCACTTTGGTTTAGTGACTCTAGCACTGGGCAATCCTGACAGTAATGCAAGATACATATTTATTTGTACTGAATCATAATTCACTAATCTTTGAAAAGAAGCTTTTCATCTCCTAAAGTTTTTTTTTTTCCTAAAAGCATGATAACTTTGCCTACACAGAGCTTGACTTCCTTCCTAAAATTATCTCTCCCAAAGCTAGGGATGGAAGGAATAAAGTGAACCTAGCAAGTAGCAGATGGCTGGTCCAAGACCAAACCAAAGCAGAAGGCTGTCACAGAATGTGCCCTTATATTGCTTGCCACAGGACACTGTGAAAGCTGAAAGCTTGTATGGAGTAAAAGAAAAGTAAACAGTTGTGTGACAGTGAAATCTGCAGATACATGTGTAAAAACGACCAATCACTCTTGACTTGGAATAGCACAAATAGATGGATACTGGGAGAATGTTCTTGAAAACATCTCCAAACTCCTCTGAACATTTACTGTAAGCACTGTCAGAGGCAAAATGGCCATTCCCATGTTTTTCTATCTCCCAGATTAATTCACCACCCCACCCTCTACCAATGGTAAGTTACTAGTTACTTCAGAGAAGAAGATCTTCCCTTTTTTAGTTTGCAGCTCTGGAAGCTTACAACCAGTGGCTCTACGTGCATCCCCCTTCATTTGCAATGAGATCAGTCCTTGCTCCAATGCCAGAGACAGACTCCACCACTCCAGGTTCAAAATCCCAAAGAAAAACAGCCCAAACATAAACAAGCATACCTGGTTTCAGACTGAGAACAAATATATGCTTGATGCTAGTATTTATCTGGTGCAAAAGAAAACAGAAAATCCAGGAAAAAACAAGACAAAACTAAACTCTTAAGAAGGAGCAAGAGCAATGATTCTAGGCATTGCCCTGTGTGAGGAAAAGGACCAACCTGTTTGGTATACAAACTTAATGTTTGTAAGAAAAAGAAGTTAAAAGCTGCTTTCTGAATCCCTTTCATCCAAGGAATCAAAGTCTCTGTATACTTTTAATAGATAAAAAATGATACTGCTAAAGAAGACAGGTTTCCTTCTAATTATGCAGTTATTTTTACTCTTCCATAATTAGAGGCTTAATATTCTATAACTGTTAAAGGCAATAGTTAACTTAATATTAAGCCAACCTTTGATTTAGGAAGAAGTATTTTAGCTATTTATCTTTCCTCTTGTTTTAGAAAAAATCTTGTAATTATTGTATAGATAAAAAGTCTTTAGGAAAGTGTTTATATTTCACATATATACAATGTTTTCCCAAACTATTTTCCTAAATTGGATTAATGTTTCCCTTAGATGTAACTGAAACAAGGCAACAATGGTTTTTCAGTGATTCTACCATCTGTCTTAAACACCCACTTTCCAGTACAATTATGTCACCAAATCCCATAACAACCTCTGAATTTTTAAAGAATATCAACTTCCAAACTTTAACTGGAACACGCAAGAGACCTGGGAGTGGAGACATGGAAAGAGACATGGAAAACTCAAGAGACATGGAAAACTCAAGAGATATAATTTCAGAAAAATCTGACAGGTTTGACAAGTTGTATTATTGTAGGTAAAACTATGTGGAATATGTACGTAGAATAAATTGTGTGGGTTATTTGAATTTAACAACATGAAAATATTGCTTATTCAGCTTAAAGACATGAGAAATTACAGGTTCAACATATTTAACTGAAAATCACAGAAAAATATAAAATGTCATGAAATCATGAGAACACCACAGTGTATCTAAAAGTTTGCATACATGCATAAAAACTTAATTTTGGAAGGAATTAGACTTTTTGACTAAAAACATAAAACAGATAATGGAACAGATTGCTACCTACAATCTTTTTAGGCTTTACAGGAACCATATGGGTATGACTGTAAGCAGATACAGTAATCTGCTTTCAAATTTTACTTTTCCATTAATTAGACTCTTCGTGCAAGATCCAAAATGAGAAGTTGTCTAGACAACTTCACTTTTTAAAATTTGTTGGTTTGTTTGTTTCAACTGCCTTAGTAGCACAGTTGTGTAAAAAGACAGGTTTTTAAGAGCTCCAGAGCTGCAGTTTAGAATGTGTGTCATGGTGCTGGAAAGCAGTGATATGCAGCTCAAGATTGGCCCTCTAAAATTCAGCATGCCAGCAGTAAGTCTAAAGACAGTTACACTTAGGAAGATCCTTTTGAAACTGAAAATCTTTTGTAACTTGTGTGAAAATTGCAGCATCCTGACAGAACACAAAAAAGCAGAGTAAATTTGAAAGGGATTAAATTCTAAAGTGACCATCAGAAGTCAACTAGTTTTTCTAGTTGTGAAGGAGAAAATATAAAAAACATACAGGACAGATTATGTACAGGAAAATGCTTATAATTCTAAGGTGAAACAAATAATGAAAGAATTATTGAAGAAAGTCCTGTGCTCTGAGTACTATTACATAGTGAAATTTACTAGGTCATACCAAGTCCAAGGGCTTCCTTTTCATAAAACCAGAGCAGTTTGACTCCCATTCAAAGTAATCAGGGGAAAGTTGTCTACTATGCGCATCAGAGTTTCTACACGACAAATCTGTCACTGATGATTCTGAAAATCTCAAATATGTAGGCTGACAAGGGTACAACTGGCCTTAACTAAAACAAAATGTGTTCAAGAGTGCAGAGTCAAGGCAAAATTTGGATGTACAACACTGCTATTTTCAGTGAGCACAGAGCTGTTTATAGGAGGCCTCATTCCTTGTGCTAGAAGGATACTATCAAGAAAGGAATCTGGGACTGCAAGGGTTTAGAAGAAAGCTAAAGAAAATTCAGGAAGATTTACATATGGCAAGAGAAGCATGTGATTTTTTGCTCTGGTATAATTTTTTATGCCAAAGCTTCAATACAGCTCAGTAAAACTAACTAGAACTGAAAAGTAGTGGGGAACTACCAACTTTTTTATTCTTCACAGAACCTGTTTGAAGGATAATGTTCTGAGATTGAATTGGATGCATTAGAGCTGAATACCCTAGCAAAAGTACAGATGATTTTATCAAATGGCTTTGCTAAGACAAATATTTAAGGAAATAAAAGCTAAAAAAAGGCAGAAGTGAACTCTTCTGCGCTGAGTCACCCAAAAGGAGGCCATGACAACCAAACTACAGAGATATTATAGAAGTTTAACGCAATTAAATTTGAATCAGAAGCAATAATTCTGGAAAAAATCACAACCAGAGAAAAAACCAACCCAGTTGGAGCTCAAAGTACATCCAAGTCAAAAAGGATCTGAAGAAAGCCCAGTGAAACAACACTTGACTTGAGAAACCTAGAAGATAGTGTTTTAGGTAAATGACTGAGGTGTCTGGTGAATCTGTTACAGAAAGCTGACATAAATGTACCTGTAGGGGCCCATATGGGTCCTTGATAACAGTTAGTAAGCTAAGGTTTCCAGAAACACACATTCATGTGAATGTGGTATGACAACTGCATAGAAGAAATGTCATAGTACTGAAGAAAACCAGAATAGCACCAGAGAATGACATAAACAATGGCAGTAAAAGAACAATACGTCAGGGATGCCCCTGGAAGTCAAGAAGGGGCACTTGTTGGAACGCAATTTTAGAACGGCTCAGGTTGGAAGGCACCTTAAAGATAATCTAGTTCTATTTTTTTGTAAAAAAAAAAGGAGCTGAAATGCATCTTTCAGCTAAGGCCGTGATTTTCTCTGATGGCCTGAACCAATGACAATATTACATGAATTCCATCTGAAAACCTCTCCTGTCTTCCTTAGCAGTTACAAACTGCTCTGACACTCCTTTCCTGTTGTACTCCCACCACCAGCCTTTTGGCTTTTCTCTGTTTTCCATCCCCATCTCTGGAAAATAGAAGACAAATGTCCCACTGGCATGACCATTAATCTGGGCCATGTCTCTGATTTTGAAATCTGGACAAAATACAATGCTTTTTTAATTTGAACTTCTCACAAGAGCATGGTATTGGGGGAAAAAAATGGAGGAGTGGAAATTGAGCAAATCTTCAAACTGAAGAAAAAGATACAAATCTCTTTATTCACTACAAAACCATGGATGTTCTGAAGGGGACTGGACTAGCAGAATAATTAGCACTACGTAAAACTCTGCAAGCTGCTTCTATGGAAAGCAGAGTTTAAAAATTCAATTAGGATACGGTATTTACCTGAACAATTTCAAGGCTTAATAGAGTTTCAAGAAGGTTACAGAAAACAGTCCCTAAGCCTCACCACCATTAAGACAGCACAGAACCTTTTGTGTAAAACAACAAATGCATCATCCTACCACAATTAAGATAACCTACATTCAGTCAAGATTCTCAGAGAGGACTCTGGTCTTTCTCCAGCTGCCAGCACACTTGTAAGGTTTACTGTGCATCAGAATGCAATGTTAGATATAGCATGGTATTTATTAAAAAATTGGCCTGAAAAGATTAGAAAAAAATTAACATTTCAGAAGATGACTAGTCTTTCAAAAGGTAGCTAAGCTTCAGTTTGGGATAGTTTTGGTTGGTTGGTTGGTTTTTTGTTTGGTGGTGTTGTGGTTTTTTGTTTGGTTGGTTTGTTTGTTTTTTTTTTTTGGGGGGGGTGGGTTTTTTTTTTTGGCTGTTGTTGTTGTTGTTTTTAAGTTAATTATCTGGCACAAGAAATAAAGCATGCTTCTAACTGTGGATCAGATGTAAGAATTCAAAATGCCTCTACGTTATTTTATGTACCACATTATTTACAATAAGATAATAATTAGCAGTAGGCAATACATACAAGAATTTAGCAAATCTTTTTAAGTGCCTTTAGGAACACAATTCTTTCCTCTTCGATATAAATTTAATGCAATTTAACATAATTGCTTAATTTATCAAGCAAGATTTAAATCACTGTGAAAGATATTAAAAGATCATATTAGCAAATCATACTAAATGCAAAGGCCACCTAACTCTTCAAAATTATTTCAGATGACTGCAGGAATACATTAACAAAAACATGACAGAAAATCATTACAGACTGACTCATTGAAAGAAGAGACAAGAAACAAAATCAAAACCTCTCAGAACTGAGGTACATAGATCATCTTTGGTATGTTGTAACTGACACCTAGCAAATTTCTAGTTTTTAGAAGGTCTGGACTATCTGGCATAGCAATTGCAACATTACAAATGAGTGAAAGACATCAGCTGCAGTATAAAGAAACCCTCCTATCTTAATGTTCAAACTTGTTTTATAAAAAAAAAAAGTCACTATTCTTGTGGTCATGCTTTTGTGGAGAATATGTATGCACAGGGAAAACTTCAGGGATAATACAGCAATCTGTAAAGTGAACAAATAAGAAAGAGAATACTGCTACATTTTTATGGCTCTGAGGTAGCCCTGCAACACATTCCTTCAAGATTCCCCAATGACAGCGAATTAGCCAATAGGGAACTCATGTTCCAACTGTTTCTGCTACCGAATTTAACTCATTTAAATTGAATTAAGATTCTTCTTCTATGCCATATGGGTACATAGCCATTTATTTAGTAAAGCTTTTAAGCTTTCCAGTCTGAAACATAAAAATTTCTCATTTGGTTTTGTCCCAGTTCCATTTCTCTTCCTTTATTCTCTGTATTTTATATTCCCTGCTGGAGAGGGAGGATATAGGATTACCACCAAATAGAACTATGGCTCATTAAATGTTCTTTTTGATTCTCAATCCTCTGGACAATAGGAATTTAAAGACTTTGACTTTCTTCACCTTAAAGGGTTAATTAGGCTCCTTCCACCTACTGTTCCCTCAGTGGGATCTTAGTCCAGCGTTCAGCAAGGTCAACATTGAACCATTGAACTCTGTTACTTTACTTTCCCATGAGACTTTCTCGACCACTATAATCTCTTTCCAGAATGAAATATGACCTATAGTTTGTTCCAAACACTTCTGTCCCCAAGTGACACAGGATTTAGCAACAAGAAGGAAATCCATTTGGGGGACCTTTTTCCAACCCAATTTTTGAATGTCTGAGATTGTATCAGAGTTATCAACTCAAATACTCATGTGCAGATGAATGAACTTAGTATCTTAATTTTAATTCCACTGTCCTTTAGGAAAAAAAAAAAAAAACAAAAAAACCCACAAAACTCAAAAATCTTAGCTGAAGAACCTTCTTTCCATTTATAGGAACTTGCACTTGTTTTAAGGATCAGAAGAAAACTTAACCTGTTGTGAAAGATCTTCATGAGCATCATTCCTTGAAGGGGGCAAAGTTAACAGCAGTTCCAGGTGACAATAGGGAAAACAAAATGGAACCACTTTTGGCTGTGATAATACAAACATACACACAAAGATATAGAGTAAATGCAGTTCTTAAAAGAAGGGATTATAGTCAAAATTGGAAAAAGCAGAAAATAATAAGCAGAATGTATTAGGCTTCTTGGGTCTACTACAATGTGAGAGTAGGTATTTTATAAAACTTTTCTCAAATTAGGCTATCATGTGGGTGATGCTAACACCATTATTTCAGCAAACCCAACTCTGGCTGTACGTGTGGAACAGTGAAGAAGTATGGCCCCACTAAGTATGATCCACACAACTGGATTCCTCTGAAAAGTAATTGGCATTAAGGCAAGGGATCTTACTATGGTTCTAAAATCTTCAGTGAAAAGAAACATCTCATCTACTCTATCATTTGAAAGAATGAAGCTACCCACAGGCAGATGACCATAGGGAAAGGCATTTTTCTAGGTAAGCATAGAGACTTGAATTTGAAGTACTCCTTATGAAAACTGTACAACACCTTGATTGACAGGGAATATCAACACAACCACTGCTGCCTATAACATCCATATGATGAATGAATAAACCTTGGAAGAAAAACTCCTGAAGACATTACAAAAACATTGGTGAGGGAGGGCAGTTTAGGCAGAACTTTATATTTGCATAAACACCTTAATAACTAGCTAGAGAAGCTGATGATGCAAATCAGTGCAACTTCTTCCCAATTCCAATGTCATGCTTCTGGTCTTATGCCTAGAACTTTTATTTCCATTTATATTCCACTTGTTCCCATGCAGACACAGAAGCATCAACAAACCTCCTTCACCCAAATGAAACAAAAAGTAAATCAACCTAAGCTGATTTTTTTGGTTTTGGTTGGTTGGTTGGTTGGTTGGGGGTTTTTTGTTGGTTTTGCTTTATTTTAGTTTATCTATTAATTACATAGGTTGAAACTGGAGATTTTTATTATTCTGACAAATTTAAAATAGCCTTGTTACCAGAGAGATATTCTGGCCAACATCTGGTGACGAAGGAAGCATTCTAGACATGGATGTGCAGTGATCTTATGATCAAACCAGAATGAATGGCAAGCTGAAAGACCTCAGGGATGAACCTGGGAAAAAACACATAGGCTCATCCCAGAGCACATGCTGAACAGTACAATACCCCCTCAAGACTTTCATGAGGATGACAATTAATTTTCTAGAAGGATTTGTGTTGCTTCTCCTATGCTCTCACCTAGTAAACAACTGAAAAAAGGAAGGAGGCAGAATTCCATGCTTGTGGGAAGTCAGAACTCACAAAAGCAAGCCAGTTGTGTCATCACAAGAAGCATAACAAGTCTGAAGAGTTAGGAGCTTCAAAATACTACCAAATCCCCAAGCCAACCTGGTCTAGCCTGAGGTTGTCTGAAAGAATCCAAGCAATTCCAAAGGTAGTTCTTCTGATATACCACAATCTTTAAATAGCAGTAATGAAAGTCATACCAGACACAGTATATGCATCTCCTGCTGGTATTGAAACACGAGACTGAAGACTTCCTTCTGGATAAAGTCAATGCCTTTTGCTGCCTTTCTTTAGCTTCATTGGAAGTGAAGGACAAAGTTGCTACTAACAGCAGAAATAGTGCAAAGCTTCGTGAATTTTTTTCCTTAACACTGAAAAAAGGTAGTAGAGCCTGAAAAGTCAGCTTTCTGCCTTCACTCATCAGTTGTAAATCATCATTGTTTGGGACAAACATCCTTCACCTCACAGCTCTGTTTGAACATTAAATTCATACTGCCTGACTTAAGACACTGTCCTTTTGTCAAGCAAAAGTGCACAACAGCAAAAAAGGTAAACTATATTCAGTGATTAGCAGGACTGTAAGAATTGGAAGATTCAGATAGTCAAAAGAATATTCTTCTTAAACCAATATTTTCTCACCACATTTGTACCAGGAAAAAAAAAAAAAAGCTTAAGAGATCAGGTGGGTAATCCACATGCATTGCTTCTAAAAGCAGTCAGCATTCAAAGGTGGGAGACTATTGTGATGATGGAAAACAATCTGATCATCCCATCCTTGTCAACAGGTACCCCATTCTCCTTCTGAAAAACCAAAACAGTTTTAGAAACATTCAGAAACACCACGTGAGGGTTTAAAAAAAAATCCAGTTTTTTTAACTCTTTAGTACATTTAGGACACCCTTTTTAAATTGCAGCATCCTCTGACAGTTTCTGAGAACAAGATCTACACTAGAATCTCAGTACTTCCAGAATTTACTCTTCTTATTCACCCTTTAGGATCCATTAGATGTGGATCCTCATAGAAGCACAACGTATTGGCTGAAAATTCTGCCTGAGAGCAGCACATCTGCAGTGATATCAACAGCCGAAAGATAAAAGGTGAACTAGAGAAGGAAGAAAGATTACAGAGAATTAGCTCATATGACAAGAACTTTTATGGAATATTCACACAGAGAATGTAAGTAGAATGTTCTTGTGCAGGATCTGAAGATCAGGAAAGAAAGTACACTAGGTATTACCTTTGAACAAAGGGGTCTCTTAGACGCAAGGATTTTTCTTACCTTCAAATTTCATTTTAGTTCTTGCACGATGTTAAACGGCAGGAAAAAATACTCAGTTTCTCTTCTTTACATCATACACTGGTTTATATAGTTCTGTTGTAATTCTCATTTGTTTGCTCTTTAAGTCATAATCTATTGTTCTCTCAGAATCAAGGATTTTAGAAGTCTGTAAATATGTTGTGTTTATCCAAAATTCTCTCTAGTCTGTTATGTATTTTCTGATAAGACATTATCACATGACCAATTTTGCTGCCACTCATCATTGATATCTTTACTTGTTTCTCTTACAATCTTAATAAATATTTTAGAACAGTTGCTCTGCATTGAAACAATAGCTAAACCCTTATTTTCTGTGCTTGGTTAATGATATTAAAGAACTAACTCTTGAGGGTTAAGCAAAATAATCAGTCATTACATTAATGGATAAAAATTACAGTAACCACAATCTTCAAAATTTAAATTTACAATAGCTAGCACCACCTTGCTACCTTAATTGATGAAAGAATAATGACAAAATACTTGGAGTGATTTTTAATTTGCTGCTCTTGCATGCAGTATGATTAATCTTAGGATTTAAAACCGTGCTTAATTGCATATTAAGTGACAGCAATATGTGAAACAAGTTTTTATTAATATCACTGCCTGTCATATTTCATATTGAAAACAATCTACATTGGCTCACCTATAAATTGAACCTGTAACACAGGCCTACTTCACAGTAAGTAGCACATTAGTATTCTACACAGACTGTAATTGCCATTCTACTGCTTTTATAATACTCATGTTTTGAAATGCTCTCCTTCCATTTATATTAAAAGCATTTGAGAAGACCGTCATTGAGTGGTGGGAATAATTTTGCAAGAACACAGGAACATTTTTTTGATTTATTTTGACTTTGTGCACTTCTAAAAGTATTTCTTTGGTATTTGTTTTTTTTAAAAAAGTTAACTAATTCATGTACACTGATTACTCCAGTAACTGCAGTATTCACTGCAGAGACAATCAAGCTCAAAATTGTTTTAGAAAGATACTGCATGATAGCAACGCAATTAGAGCATACTGACACAGATGATTAAGAGACTAATGCAAATTTATAATCTTTTTTAAGAATGAACTCTGGATGTTAACATGGTTCAAAGGCAAACGAAAGAGGAGGAAATGCAATACAAATACAAATGATCTATAAGAAAATCAGCATAACACAGTACTTAAGGATAGTTTTGGTGAGAAACCATGAGATAGCAAGATTTGGTGTCCTGGTTTAGGAATGGTATTCTCCAACTTAGTGCTCCCACTGAAACCAGGCTGCCACTTGCTTGCTCCTCTCCCTTCAGAAGGCTGGAGAGGAGAACTGGAGGCACAAAAGCTACAGATCACGGGTCGAGATAAGAGTCATTTACCAGAATAGCGAGGAGATAAGAAAATGAACAGTAACAGCAACAATACTAATGACAGAGTGTACAAGAAAGAGGGGAATGATTCCTACAGAAACACCACCACCTGACTGCTCCCTCCCCACACCATGGCAATACGGAAGGAGCCTCTTTCTCCTCAGAAGAGAGGCCCTTCCTCTTGCCCCTGGCAATGAGGCAAAGTGGTGCAGAATAACCTCCTGCTCCTGGCTATGCCCCCTCCTGGCTACTGCAAAAATTAATCCTGTCATGGCTGGGATCAGGACACTGGGAAAATGTAATGGATCTAACAAGAGACATCCTGTGCTGCTAAGCCTTTCATGTTGTCCAAGTGCTGTGGAAGGCAAAACAAGTGGTTTTCCTGTTTATTCCTGGACTGGTTTTACTGTTCTTATTTATCAAATGTGTATATTATATAAGTGGTATGACAAGTGGTATGGTAAAGAATATAGCAAGCTGTGAAGAACAGCACAATCTGTTAGTCTAAATCAAAAAGTACAAATCTCTCTCTTCACAAAAAAGGTAATTCTTTGTAAGAAAATGCACTTTTATTTATTGACTTGATTTAAAAGGACAGATACAAATCTCCTCTCCATTTCCAACTTGAAATAAATGGCTTAGGTGCTTCACTATGGAAACCACTTAGGGTTTGTTAACTGCAATGCTGCAGGTGAGCTGCACAGAAAAACAAAATCTAAGATGCACCCTTTTCTTTAACTAACAGTACAAAGAATACCTGTTGGGTTTTTTAAACCAAGACACAAATATGAACATTTACTAAAAATTAGATTAATAGCAGTTTAGCTTCCAAAAGTAGTCTCAAAAGTATGAAGTTCTAAAACTCGAAAAATCAAGTCTTAAAGCAAACTGTATAGTGAAACAGTAGGAAAAAAATATTAATAATCCAAAGCTGACAGAGCTGCAAAAAGATTTGAGAAAGACAGCAAAGACTGGCTGACAGCAAACAGCCAAACAATGATGGTGACTCACAAGCCCACTTTGAGCACTGCACCCTAAACTAGGAAAACACATCTACTGCTCAGTCTCAGATATTATGTACAAGCAGGCCCTCAAATTAAGCACTGGAAACAGTAAAGTGGTAAGAAATCAGTTACTTTCAGAATTTATAACAGATAGAGCTTGGTCGTGTATTATGTGCAGCATTTCCTTAAGTTTGTGACGTGTTACTGTTTCTGTTTTTGTGTGTGCATCAGACTGCAGAAGCCTGAACTTTTACACAGTCCATAGAATATTAGTAAAAAAAGTAAAAAAAAAAAATCCTTGCTTACTTAGAAATCAATTCTCAAAGGCTTTCTTTTTTTCTGTACTCGTATTTTATGACATAAGACATAACTTTCCTAATTTGAAATTAATATCCATTAATTGGTATTTCAGCAGCACAACTGCGCTTCAAAGGTTGGAAAGAGTAGGTAAAACCAAACTAAATGAACAAATTCAGATTTTTCTGAACAAGTATTTTTACTTAAAGTTCTTACAGCAAAGAAACACAAAAACAAACCAGAGAAGTAATTCTGCCTCTATTAAAAAATAATTCCAAGTTCTTAATGAAAGAATCTGAAAGTATCTGAAAATATTAAATAATGTATTATGAAGTTCTTACACAGCCTGACTTTTAAGTCAAGAAAGGACCACAAAGACCACACTTCTTGATCTGAAAGTTCCCAGAAAGTGAATTTGTCTTTCAGAAATATACATAACGTTATCTTAAATATGACAAACTACAGAAGTGGCCATTTTTCCATGTAAGTTGATGGTACAACAGCTCAGTTTTCCAAGTACCAACACTGGAAATGGAAAAGTATGCACATCTAAAAAGTTAATCTATTACAAGAAAATGTGAAAGCACTGGTAAAACATTAAAGTAGGAAGTAGAATAGGTGGCAATGAATGGCACTGAAGGTAAGGTAAATATTCCTGCAAGCAATTGATGAGAGAAGCTAAAAGGATCACAGAATATCATTAAGAGCTAGAGTAAAATACCCTGTCCAACTGAACAACCAATCAGAAAAACCAAACCAAACAAGCCCCAAAACATGCCCCCACCAAAACAAACAAACAAACAAACCACCAAAACCCAAAAGAAAGAACTTTAAAAGATGTTAGGAGTAAAAGCAAAGCCACAGATAAAAAGAAAGATACCCTACTAAACTAAAGAAAATAAGTAGTTATGAAAAAAAACCCAAACCAGATATAGTCCAGAATGACTTCTACTCCAATCCTGAAGTGGAAGAAGAAAAGGATATTTCTATTCCATATGATAGTGCGGATGGAACTAAAAAACTGGGGATATGAAAAATCATCTGCAACAACCCAAGACTTCATTAGGAGATGCTCTCAAATTTGTCCCAGAGCACCTTTGCAGTATTTCTCACAATGAATATATGTCAAAACCCACATTAGAACATCAAACTTGTATATTAATCCTAGATCACTGCTTGGAAGATGTGTTTCAACAGAGTAATGCATTTGCAAAAAGGCAGTGGGGCCTGTCTGCTAGGGAATTTCCTTTATTCTAGTACAGTTTTGAATTGGCTCCACGTTCACACTGAATGTTATGAAAATACAAATTTTCTAGTGCAAAAAGTGTTATGTTCAGTACAAGCACAGTATTTCATGGTTTGGACTGCAAATAAAGAATATCAAAGGAAGCAGACCTTTCTTCAACCCCAGAAAGTTCTTGGCACTCACAGATATTTGATTAAATTACAAAAACATAATTTTACTTCTACATAGTTAATTAATTTTAAAATAGCATGAAGAAGTAGAAAAATAAAATTTATTATTATGGCTAATCATTTCAGGGACCATAATTATTTCTCAAACAGTATTTGTAAGATGCCAATTTATTTTAAGTATCAAGTATCACAGTTCACTGCTTATGCTCCTGGATACAATTGGCAACTAATGTAACCCATCTATGCTTTATTTATTAGCTTAGCAGACAGATGTGCACTTACTGAATTTCACATTACTTGCTAATATTTCCCTATAGAAACAAAGCCCTGAAGGTCTTGTTGGAAATATGTGAACTGAAACTGGAGTTCTGAGTTTGTTTTTACATGCAAATGCTTTTACACTTAACTATTCCGACCTTGGGAGAAAAAAAGAAAAACAAAACAAAAAGCTTTTGCCGATGATAGAAACAATTATGACTGGATAAGAGAATTGTCCATTGCTGCTCCTGCAGACCATCAGTATACCATAAGGGCAATTAAATCAATATGCTTCAATTTCAACATAATTAAATCCATAAAAAAATCCACAGGCTGCACTGTCAACTTAGTTTCATAACTACACTGATAGCTACAAAATTTCTGAGTGTCTTTGTACGTCACATGATGCATTTGACTGAAAATCCTGTCTCTTTTAAATTCCTACTGGAGAAACAGGTTCCTTAGGAATAAGTTGGTATTTTAGACTCTTAGCTTTAGATTTTTTAAATTACTTTTTTAAAGTATTTTTTGGAATTTGGAACTTAGTATCGGGAGGGAATTTACAAGTAAGATATTACTGATCAAATGGCTACAGGCAGGTTATCTTCGTCAGTGAAATTCCAGAAGTCTGTCCCCTGCTGAGTCAATTGCAATAAAAAAAATAAAAATCGGTACCTTGTGCACAGATTACAACAAAATTTGCCATGTTTATTTTATTCCAGTTCCTGTATGGGCAGAAATTCATTGGGAGCCATCACTTCTGCACACATGAACTTCACTCAGTTGCTCACAGAGAACTGAAATCTGCAAATGGATACTGATTGAGGTGGAAGAATAAAGTCACACTGTTTCCTAACACTGAACTGCTTATTTGAAGAAAAAGTGGTCACGAGGAATGCATCTTTAAAGCCTACACAACCAAAAATTGAGATCTTTTGGCTGGAGAGGTGGTTGCACTGTATGAAGAGTTAAAAACAATGTTGCATGCTGCTATTCTGACAGAAGTTCTCATACCTACAACAGTCACGGCAAAGTGTCTTTAAAGATGCCAGCAAAGACACTTAAAATGCCCTGCATTGGTTCTTCTGCCTTCACTTTTCAGGCAGGAGAATCAATCAGGAAGCAGCTCAGAATGATGAAAAATGTGCCAGGGAGCCAAGTCAGCAAATGATCCCTTGGCTCTAAAGGGAGAACTGCTGCTCTCTGTCTTGGCAGCAGCTCTCTGGGGTGCTGTCCCACAGGACTGGAAACTGATGGGCTACCAGGGTCACATGGAAAAGCAGGAGCCCTCCCAGTTACTTCCCTTGTCACAGAAAGAATAGCTTTGCCATGGCAACTATGCTATGAACTCTTCTGTGTTTAGTACATCTTATTTTGGATATATCTTTCTGGGGGTTGGGCTAAAACCAAAAAATTTCTTCCCCATATTAACAGTGTTAAGAGTCAATAAGATTGAATTGCTGGAGCAATCTCAAATAACCTTTTCTTTGTATCCTGATAGCCCCTGAAAATCTCTACTTAATTTCCTCTTTGAATATCTTATGCCGCAGTTTAAAACTGTTCAAACAAGAGCAGTAAGAGAAGGAAAGTGTGGATGGCATGAAAACAATCATAAAGTAGTATAGATATCTTACACCATTAAGATTTCTCTTTAAACCAGACATTTGTGTTTGACACTGAATACATATTACTATAACTTATGCTTTCTTACAGGAATCGTAACAAAAATGTTTGAAAATACAAATAGAATACTTCAGGTTTGCTAAATGTGGTGTACTTTTTGAATGAGGAGACAGAGGAGAGAATCGTGTTTCAGGGCATCATGTAGAGTAGACAACCAGGGCAGACATCACTGATGAGTACAGGCAGCATTAGGTAAGAGTTTGATTCATAAACAACAAAAAAAGATTAAATCATACCCTATATAGAGCCATAGTAAAAATCAGTGATACAAATTAAGGGCTATGTGAAAAAGAAGCAACAAGAATTATAAATCACTAGGAAGGATATATAGGATCCTTCTATGTAGAAGGATTCTATACAGATTCCAAATAGAAGAAAAGGAAACTCAATATACTTACATGAACAAATTTTAATTCTTGTCTTAAATATTATTAATTCTAAGTTAATTCTATTATTTCAAGAGTACCCAAACTCAGCAACCATATAATGTTATCATAGTGTAAATCCAAACATTTAATATAATTTGACTGAAAAATGGAGTCCTCTAGTGATTGCAAGAGTCTCTGGATTTGATCCTTAAATTTTAAATTTAGTAGTATTCAAAATTACTATTAGACCATGAGTTCTAGGAAAAATTTCGTTTCCTGCAGATGGGTTTCTTCCTCAAATAAATATTTTAACAAATAGATAATACATAACAAAACAATATTTAGTTAATACTACTGATTTGAATCAATTCAACACAAACTTTTTTGGACACCTGCTTACACTTCATTTATAATTTATCTAACTTACTATACAACTATATTTTATATATAGCCTTATATAACTTTACGCAGCTGTAATACTATTACAGCATATTCTACCAATTTTCATCAGGGATTTTTGTTGGGTTTTGCTTTGTTTTGGTTTTTTATTAGCTGTTAGTTAATTTTAGGCAATAAAATTCAGATAGAGAAAGCCAAAACTGGTAAGTATTATTAAAGAATGAGGAGAATAATAATTGTAAACAATAAACAGAATCAAAAACAGCTTTCAGATTTGATGTATTTATAACACATTCTTAATTCAGCATCTGGAAAAATCCATTGCCTGTGTAGAAAGGTGTTTGGACTAAATGACTCCTTCTGGCCTCAGAATTCATGAATCAATAATATAATTTAACTTTCAAATGAATTTAAAATATTTTGCAAGGCAGTTAAAAAGTAGGTTCTGAAATTGAAATGTATGGTAAAATACATTTTGAAGAGCAGATCTTATGATAAATAGACATATTCAAAAACGAGAAAAAAGGTACTTGAGTATTATTAATTTTGTCATTAGCATAAACCAACCCAGAACAGTTCATATTCTTTGAAATGCTACTGAAGTGAACAGAGCTGTAATCTACTCATTACTCAGATCCTTGTGTGTAACTGTGCATAACTCTCTAAGGTCTTGATCAGTGGTGCAGTCCAGTCTTCCGCTACTTTTTTCTCCCAGTTTCCAAGCCCTCTCTTAAGACTACCATTTCCTCCACCTTTAGAGATAAATTATATTATACACAGATGTTACAGTGAATACTGAATATAACCAGGGACATCAGAAGTAATCTGAAATCTCCAAATATGAAATCCCCAAAAGGCCTCCTCTAATGCAAACCAGTCACTTCTCTGCAAAAAATTACCTGTTTAACATGCCTGCCAGGACACATCTAATCCACATCCTGAATTTTTATTACTGCCTGAAGAAGAGAGTTTTAACCTCCTGCAATTTGAAATCCTGACTGTGGGATGTGTTAGTAGTTTTCTAAAATGAGTCAAATTTTGTAAATTTTTTGTAAAGCCTCTTTCCTGACCTACTAGCATTAATTATTACATCCTTATCATACCAATCTCCCCAAAACTAGCATTAACACTCTTAGTTAGAATAGTATTTCCATTTCTTCTAGAACTCAAGCAGGGGAAATCTGCAGTGTAGTTTTGCCTCCTTTCCCCCTTTGGGAAAATTTTGACCATAATTATTAATGTTAATATATAAACAGGAGTTTAAGAGTTCTGGTATATAGCTGGAAGGGTGCTGAAATGTTTAATCCCATCCCTCACCCTGAGACAGGTTTAAGTATACTTATGTCACCTCCAAAAGATGCTGACCATAAATGTATTTCAATACTTCAATAAGTCTGACATCTAATCTTAATCACCAAGTACGTTTCTTCTCGTTCACTCTAGCACACAAAAGGATTACTCCTTGTACAACAACTTTTCATGTTCTGGGAGACAATTACAACTTCTCTTCCCCCTCGGTCCTCTCTTTTTCCAGACTATTTTATGGAAACTGACATTTTGTCAACAATATCTCTAACACATCAAACATGCACAAAAAGAATCCCATGAAGATTACTTACAAAAGATGGAAATGCCCTATTCTATGGTTTATTGTGTTTTTAAATAGATGCAAAACTTTAAAAACAAACCCAAGCCACAAACTAACCAAAACATTTATTTTTTTTTAGTAATCATAATTTATTTTTGACATTTTGATCAACTCTTTCTCATATATAGTATGTTGCCTAGTTATATAGTAGCACAATTATAATGAATATTACATTACAATTATATTGAATATTGGGTAAGATTTCACAGTCCTCGTCACAAAGCACCTTTTACTGCTTGGCCTATTTAGCAACACTATCTGTAGAAAACAGACGAATTTTGAGAAATATATTAATAATTTTTCCATTTTTCAGAAGTTATATTTTAAAGGTGATTAGTAATGCTGTATAGCAAATAACAAAATATTATTCCATAAAAAAGATAATTCTGTAAGCAGTTTAATTCCCATGTGACTCTCTAAAGTCATTAGGGGACCAGAAACCCTCTTCCTTTTTGTTAATCTTAAATCATGTAAAAGGAGAATCTCAGCAGCTTTATGCTTTCCCTGAAAGTTCCTCTACTTTTTCTACAGTGGTATCTACACTCTAGAGAAACAGATGGGTACAGTTTAGAAAGAGCTGTCTTTTGCATGATAATTAATTTTTAAGAACCCGTGACCATGGAAAACTGTATCTTAAATAACCCAGAGACTGGAATTGGCTCCTACGTTACAAAAATATAGGTATGAACTTCTAATTAATTAAATTCAGACACTTGAATTTAAGTAGATTCTTCTTCCAAGCTAAGTAGAGTTGAGCAGTTCTTGAGCAACCACCATGCAGAATAAACTAGTGGGACACATTCCAAAGGTTGGCCAAAGCATTCACTAGCAGAATCAAGAAGCACTGAGGAAATTAAGGTCTATGATTCAGACTATGTTCTTTAATATTGCAAATAATCATCTTATTTATTTTATATAGTTTCTTAATGCACTACTAGTTCTCTGCTCTTACTAGGAATGGCAATTTTAAATCCATAAATTGACACTACAAGCCTAATTTGTTTCGTTTATGCCTACAGGTGTTTGGCTGTGATTTGGTCTTTTTGGTTTGTTTTTCTTTTTGAAAAGGGTTCTTGCTTCTGTTACTATAAAGAATGGATGCTGCTCAGTTAAAAGAAATATTATTCAGTATTTTTTCTGTTCTTGTTATATGCATGGTCATGAAATGTGTAGTATTCAGTCTCTGCTCTGAATACAGAATTAATGCTTTCTTGTTTTTTATGACAATCATTGCTATAATCCCACACATACCACAAACACTACTTTAACTTCATAAATGCTTTTAAGCGAGGTAATGCTTTCCTACTTTTAAGAAAGAATCTTTTCACTGTAGCTGCTAACCCATTCTTGGCTGTCCAGGGCATTTTACAATGTCTGATATTACACAGAAAAGCATAAATTCAAAGCAAAGCCCATGCTGGCTTCTGTGAAAACTGTGGATGCTTAAATCTTCCTCTTCACATACAAAAATGACCTGAGAAAAGAGATCTACAGAAAAAAAAGTTTCAGTCTGAATGGTAAACATTTTCCAAAATTTACAAACTGAAAAAAAGCTCTTAGGATAGAAAACACTATCATTTACCTGATCTACAGTGTGGGCGAATTTTACTGTGAGAACTGATTCTTTTGTCTTGCTTCTCAGAGAGAAAAGTATTCTTTTCACATTATACCTGAAAATTTATTCTGTTTTCAGCAGATGGTACAATAATGTCTTTCAACAATACAGCATTTATCTGACAGAAGCACAACCCACTAGTCTAATTTTGCTATCAATATTGGAAATACCAACTGGAATCATACACCATTTACTTTTGAGAAAAACATACCAATTATCTAGAATTACTTCTTATTTTCAGTGAGAAAGAGTTTTCAAGCTTAAAAGTGCCTTGCCCTCTTCAGCCAGAGACTTCTGGTGTTATCTTTTCCCACTACTCTGGAGCTGAGTTTGTGAAAGACATTAGTATGGTATGTAAGCAGGTCTGACAAGTAAAAGAAAGTCATTGTGAAGGGGTTTAGGTGGCTGGAAGGGAGGTGTGATAACATCAAAGGCCTAGAAGTAACAAAACAGTAGCAGAGAATATCTTGATGGATACAGAAGGGAGATTGCTATTGCAAAGGGGATACAGATACCATGAGAATATCTTGATGGATACAGAAGGGAGGTTAATCACAGTGAAGGATCACCATGCTGATGACTCCTGCTCATGAGAAGCACTACTCTAGATGTGAGTTCTCAGTAATCTTTGATCATTCACCTGCTCCCTCCGCATGGCCTAAGCAGCAGCACTTTACCTCTCCCAAAAGAAAAAAGAATGTATGTTCTCTGACATGAGTGGACACAAAGGTTGATCAAGCTTACCATATAAGCTGCACACTTCCCAACTAAACTGTGCATCCAGATGAAAAACAAAACAGCTCCTAAAGATCCAAGTACTACAGTTTCTAGATAAATAATTTTGCTAGCTTGCTCAAGTTATTCAAGACCCTTCTTAAAATCAGGCAAGTTCTAAATTAAACAGATAGAGAAGCTAATGTGTTGCTTTCCCTGAAACTGCTTCCTTCATTAAAATAATTTAAAAAATAACAACAGAAAAGATATGGAACGTACTTAAATATAATTAGTTCTAGCTGTTATTCAAGGTCCCTCTGAAATATCTTTCAGCCCTGGAAGGCCAAGGGCTAATTTAGTGGGTTATGTGCTATCATTCAGGTTTCTTAGTATATGAGAGGTTTCCTACAGGATGTGTGAGAAAAATGAGGTGTCTCAGAGCATGTCTCAATATTCATCTTACATTTTCATAAAGTGATAATTATTATCTTCACTAGTTTGCAACTCCTAGAGTGTAAGTGAAGCTCCTACAAGCTTTCCTGAACAGTATTTCTCCTTCATAGGTAGAGAAATAACTTGTCTCTATATGACTTAACATCTTTTCTTTTAGGAACTCAAACTATTATCTCATCTCTAGAAAATTTATCAAACGCAGCAGGCTTATATATATATAATTTATATATAGCAGATGATACAACAGCAGAAGTGATGGATACACCAGAGGATTGTGCTACCATTCAGAATGATCTCAAAGGCTACTGAGTTGCTGCAAATGAAAGTACAAAAAAGGCTTTGAGCAGGTTTTATACTAGATCATTTCCAGATGTTGTTTCCAACCTTTTCCATTCCATACTTTGACGATCATTCAATGAATTCATTCTGTTTAAGTTAATCAACAGGACTGAATCATTGTTAAAATAATCAAATTGTGTAGGAAGAACTCAAAATGATTAACTTATGCAGTTACTCTAAACTAAGGTTTTTTACAATTTATTCCAATAGGCAGAAATACTACTTAAACTCTTAACTCTATTACTCCACTCTCTCATATTTATCATACACAATTCACCATAGTGTTCTGTATTAAATGTTGTAGCTAGGCTTAGTAAAAGAGCTTTGATTAAATGATAAGCCTCCACAAAGAGTTCTTGAAAACTGCAAGTTCAGCTAGAAGTTTAATAATCTGAAAACTCAAGAGACACTAGTACTAACTTTTAATGAAAGAATTAATTATAAAGATGAAATAGAGCCCAAACGATCTTGTTTCAAGGCAATACACTCAGAGGTTTAATTGGGCTTTGCCAACTCAATTCCAGGAATGACAGATGCCAAGAAATTCAAAACATACAAGCTATATCTTCAAAGTCTGCACCATAATCATGCAACCTGGGATGACATTGTCTCTGAGAAAGGAGAAATAAACATATTTTTCTTCTATTTTTCTCATTTTTTCTGCTCTATGCATTTGACTTCTCCCTATGTGAATTGCTGTTAGAATCAAGTGAAAATAATCCATTTTTATATAACAGGAAGCTAAACTGGAGTGGATTCAAGAAGGTTATTTTCTAAAACTACTTTTAATTCTGTAACATTGGTGCTGCATGCATTTCAAATGTATAGTTCAGCAGAAAAGAAATAATTCTACAAGATATGTGATACAAATTGTGCTGCCATAAATTCTTCTGTAACAGTGTATGTGTGCATTGACAATTGTGGTTTCACTCAGCAGAGGTATCTGGTTACCTGCATTTCATATAAATTCAAGATTGTGACCAGCAATGTCTTAATCCTTAATCTAATCAAGCCATATAAATCATATATCCTGCCTGAGAACACTTCGGCTTTTCTTTCAGGAGCACCTCCAACCTCAGCAAAATGTCCTCTGCTCCACAAATCCTGGACATCCAAGCCTCGTAACTCGTAACCAATCCAGCAACTCATAATTAACACACAGATCTAAACACACTTTGCTGCTGCTGCTTTTTCTCTCAACACAAACCTAGTACCGTATCCCATTCCCATCTCTCCAGAGCCCCTCCAAATCCCAACAAACTCACTCCGACACTTACTCGGGCCCACCAATACTTTAGCCACACTGAATTGTTTGTGGACTGAGGTTACACCATCAGTGCCTACCTAAAGCTGAACCCCAGATCCCTAAGTCCTCAGCACAACAATCTTAAATCTATTTCTGATACCTTCTATAAAGATATTCAGCTTTAGCTCCTCCCAACCTATCTCCCTAAATTAAATCTACACCAGAAATGCTGTCAGTGTAGCAATGAATAGGAGTTGCTGCTGACACCAGTTGTGAAACCCACTTTCACCTTTGGGCACAGAATTAATAGTGGTTTGCTGCCCTGCCAGATCAAGCCTTAACCAGCCAGGAAGAGTGCTGCCACCCAAAATATATACTAAATTTAAATTATGCTATGGAACCAGATTTCATCTTCCACATGCTTCAGCCATGCAAACCATAATTCCAATCTTAGCTACAAAGCAGCTAATATCTTTCATCCCAGATATAAACCATTTCTGTTAATGCATCAGTTCTGCATCAGTTAAATCCGTGAGAGACAAATTCTGCTTGTTTCAGAGCCAAACCTGGGACAGCAGCTCCTTCCAACTGTGGCAGCAGCACTTGAAGATTTTAGAAAGCACTAAACAAACATCAGTTAATCTTCCTGGTCTTTAAAATAGTGATGGTTATGCACAAGCTCTATAGGTAGATAAACACAGCTTTAAATGTATTTTTGGCAAAACCAAATGAAACCAACAATGAAGGCTCCAACGGGGCAAGCTGATGCTCTATGTCATTATGTACAGACCTGTCACACATTTAGATAGACAAGTGTGTGCAAAACTAAGAAATCTAAGATACTGATGTGTCTTGTAAAATGAAAAGAATGTTCTGAAAGGAAGATGAAGTTATGATTTTACACTAGCATCCTCTATAATTCCATAGTTTCCATTTACATTTTACTACATTTACCTAAGGTCTTAAAGAGAGTTTTAATTAGAATCTGTACTTATTCTTTAAACAAAAAAAAAATCATTTTATCAACGATTTCCAGTTAGACATTCTAGGACTACAACTCTTTATTTTTCCATTTTATGAAGATGTGGAATACTGAAGCAGCAAACAGACTGCAAAGCCACTGACACAGGAACTGTGCATTCATAATGTATCCCAAAAAAGCATTTAGTGAAACTGTTAAAAGCCTGCATAATGAAGACTTTAAACAATTCTCCAAAATCAAAAGCCAAAGGTAAATCTGTAACAAAATCTGTTACCTTTCCTGGGAATTGAACTTTTAAGAGCACATATGGTAAATATGCTATTCACATAGACAACTGCAGTACTTAAAAAGCATTAAGGAAGCAGTGCTCAATTTTCTGTAACATCATTCCATTTTACAAATCACTGTCTGTAAGCAGGAATGCTCAATGAGGAAGGGAGCTTAACAGGAACATTAAAACTATCTATTTGAAGACACAGGTTTAAGTAAAAATCAAATGGTCTTCCAGACTAGCAGGTTTACCACACATGCCTTAAAAATCTGACACTTTGTCCTTATTCATGTTCTGCTTTCGGGCATGCAAAAGAACTAAATGAGCTGTAAAGAAAGCAATAGGAAAAGGACAGTATTAACACTGAGAATAAGGGAGCAAAAGCAGCACCAACCCACATTTAAAAAAAGAAAGTGTCATGAAAGCTTAACCACATCAGAAATTCAAGTAGGTGATTTCATTTAATTTATAATCATGTTATTTTTGGGTTTGTTGGGTTTTGGCTTTTGGGATTTTTTAGGTTTTTGGTTTGTTTTTTGTTTGGTTGGTTTTGTTTGGTTGGGTTTTTTTTAGTTTGAAT
Organism: Phylloscopus whistleri; assembly: GCA_017589585.1. Classification (NCBI taxonomy): domain Eukaryota; kingdom Metazoa; phylum Chordata; class Aves; order Passeriformes; family Phylloscopidae; genus Phylloscopus; species Phylloscopus whistleri. Next base: position 4,491,693 of record JADMLD010001485.1, on the reverse strand, counting down.
TTTGTGCACAGTCTGAAACAAGATTTCCAGAAATATTACTTAGTAACTTTTTGAGACATAATATATTTTGGTAGCTTTAATTAAGCATTTTTCCTTTTCCAGTATTATGCTTCCATGAATGACATGATTCACCAATAGTAAGAGTAATAATACCCTCGTCGACTGGAGTCTTCTCATGTAATCGATATTTGCTGCTTCTGCTCCCAAACACACCTGAGGTTTTCTGATTACATGTCATCCTCAATTTTGCCAAGCACCTGAGTGTAGTCAAAGCCCTGCTACCTTTTAGTTCTGCAGGAACACTTCTAAACTTCTTTCTCCTTAATGCTATCATTTCAAGATAATATGAGAGGAAAGAGAAAACTGCATGAACCATTTGTCATTTTCCAGTTCCGTCTGACATGTAAGCATCTTAAAATCTAATCTGTAACAGGGGATGACATATGCAGCAAAAGCAGGTATACACTTCAAAGTTGTATGACACTCTTTTGTCATATACAAAGTCTTGACTGATTCTTTCATTCCTGCCTTTCAGGGAAGAATTACTTATTCCCAAATCTGCACTAGGTATGTAAGAAAAAAAATGCAGATCCACTAATTATTCTATCCATCCATTACTTCCTTTGTTATCAGTAGCATCAGCAGTTCCATGGAATACAAATTACATTTTCTCAGAGCACTATTTTGCAGCATCTTTAATGATTCACAATTTGAAATATGCTACAATCTCTGCTTACAATCATAACAAGGAAAGAAATGACATCTTTAAAAGGATGAACAGATGTCCAGATGCAAGTTAAATTATTTTCCCAAGGTCTACATAACAGCGGTCTCTTTTTTCTTACCTAGGTGAAGTATTACTAATCTGATGCATCAGTAAAAGTCAACAGTAAAAATTATAAAAAACCAGATATACTTGATAGCCAAATATACATTGATAGCCACCAAAAAACCCCCACATTTTTAGTACCTCAAACAAGAGTAGAATGCAAAAGGTACTTAGCTTCTCTAGCTGCACAATATTCTCATTATTGTTTTTTTTCTTATTACCTATTTTAGCCATTTTCTACCACAGTTGGGAAAAAATAGTACAGCTTTTTTTCTATCCCATAAGAAACCTTTGTTGCCCTGTATATAAACTTATGTTTGAAGAAATTAGACATACTGCATAAATGAAGCAAAATTCTTGGAAAGAGGAGCTTGTCTGATGAATTCTCTATATCACATCAGACACATCTGCCTTTGGAATAAAGTATGTGGTGCACACCACACCTGCCCAGAGCAACCATTGGATACAGAATGGATACATGGAGAAAGGCTTATGAAGACAAGCTCTGACATTAATAGCTAAGTTCTCAGCACTTTAAACCTTTTGATCATCTAGCTGAACCCAGCTACAGGAAAACTCCATTTTCCCTGATGAACTGATTACCAGCTGAGCTAGTCCAACTTGACATTCACAAAGTCTCTAATTTTCAGGCCAGCTAGGAAAACAAAAAGGCTCTTCAGCCACAGGAATATTTCAGCCCTTGATTTGTTTCCATATAGAGCTGTTCCTGTGCAGTTTGACATTCCAGTGACGTGACTGTTAGCTCCACAGTGCTGAATAGCAATGAAAATCTCAGGAAATACTGAAAATTATAGTGCTTCTGTTCTCCCCTTTGCTCTTTTTTTGCCTCAATACATTGCCTGCATAGACCCCTGGTTTTACAGGTTTAGAGGCACATGCACCAGACATGCCATAGATGAATGCATCTTACACGCAGCTCCAATCCACATATCCTGTACAATCCACCATCATGAGTCACCAGCCTCTCGTGGACACGAATAGAATTTGAATACCTGGTAACTAAGTTAACTTAGTAATTACAGTAACTAAAATATAACTTGTTCCAAACATCTAATAATGTCACGTACATAAGTTTGTCGATGTACCAACAGAAGTATGCTTTGCATGATCACCTGTTGCAATATTCTGCAGGATCAGGTCTTCCCTCAAATAACATCTCTTCCCTAGATCATCCAAAAAGACATTATTTCATAGAGATATTATGGGATTTTCGTCCCTTAACTATGGAATTTTACAACACAAATATCTGCACTTCAGGTTATCAACTTAAGCGTCCTTTTTCATAGCCAGAAGAAAGAAGCAAACAACTCTAGGGCCAATTATCATAATTATGTACGAGAACATAGGTTAGACAAGAAATTTCCTCTCCCTTGATTACAATGGAAAGTTAAAGTAAGAAAGTCAGATGGAAACATCACAGAAATCTGAATTCAAGCGAGACAAATCCCACCTTATGTCTAACTCCTTTGGCTCTTTCGAGTCAAAGCTGTTTTGTTGTAATGAGTCTGATTATCAGGAATTTATGTAACATTCAGCAAAACCTTGCATGACTATCTATTTTCATATTGGCAATTTTTTAGTTAACCTTAGCTGCTTGGTTGACTTTTACAAGAAGCAGACAGCAAGGTCTACTACATATACCTAAAGTAAAGAGGATTAAGCACACTCTTTATATTCTGTGTCATTTACTTCAGGTCAGAAGTCAGCACCCACATCTGAATTTGGACTTAATGCTCTACATACAATATTGAGAACTTCATATAACTTGGTGTTTTGACTACAAAATCCCAAACAAACAGCTATTGAGTGTACAGCTTTTGTGATAAAACTATTTTAAAGTTCTAAAAAAGTAAAAATGGTATATAGAAAGTAATGTGATATAAAACTTAGGTAATGCTACCCAATCTATGCATCAGCAATTACTGAATAACAGAGCTTTCCAAAAATATATTTTTCTTTCCTATTTCAAAATCTATTTTCTGGTTTCTGACTGACTTTTTCAGAATTCTTGGAATTAACACTGGGGGGTTAGAAATGAGAAGTAAACTCAGTAAACCACTGTGTGCTTTCCACTTCTGGCTCTCTGTCTTTGAAAGTTATCATAAAGGAAGATCTGCTATCACGAGAGGAGATCAACATTTGAAAAATAACCCATCTTCCGCAGCATCTGAAATCTTCCATTCTGAAATCTTAGTATATTACAATTCTATCTGCAGTAGGAATCCAATTGGGGATCAGAACATTTCTATTTCTAGTAAGTTAAGGTTCAATTACAATATTCTTATAAATTTTATTTATGAAGCATGAAAGGTTTCTACTATAGATAAAACTCAAAAGTCCATATACAACATCTGTGAAAAAAAAGAGATCCAATTGAGTTTATATTAATATGCTTTTGCCTAGAATTCAGCATGCTGGTGTCAGCAAAGCACTTCAGTAGGAGCCCATGATGAAGTACTTAAACGAATTAAAGCAAACTACTAACTCACTTTGAGAGTTTAATAACATAAAACTCACCTTAACTGTGTGGAAAATCAGGATAACTATACTGTTTTACAGGCTCCTTAATTACTTTTACCTTCCATATTAATACGTGGAAATACTATATATAAAATTATATGATTCATGTATTTGACATTAATTTGCCACACATAAGATTAAAGGATTTAACCAGTTAGACAACAATATAAAAACATTCAGAGTAATCTTTGTACTTTTCTGTTGTAGTTTATTACAAACACTCTCCAACAGAAAACCTAATTTTTTAATTTGTAAAGCATGGGGCACAGAACTGTGGGTCATGGACTGATAAGCTTGTTCCAAGAGATACAAACTCTCTAAAATCAGTCAGAATTCTAAAGTAAAATATTTTCAATATTAATCAAAGATGTATACACAAACCTGCAAGGGGTTGAGCTGAGCACACTTCCTACTGAAGACATGACGGAATATAAAGTCGCATATTCTTGAATTCATGCATTTGACAAACTATTTGTAACTTAGCTCAAGTCCTAATGAGGGAGTTAAAACAGAAACATTGGGCTATCTAGATGACTTATTTAGAAAAATTAAAAGGAATATTTTTATTCCAAATCAGTGTTGAAAAACATCTTCAATTAAAAAAACATATTACTATGAAAAAATAAAACAGAATTTTTCTTGGATGAATAAGCTGGTTTTATCAATTTCTGTTTTCCATCAAATGCTCAAAAGTTAATTGCAAACTAACCTAGATACAAACCTTAGATAATTCTTTATTTCTCCTATCTGCCAACAACGATAAAACTAACAACAAAGCAAAACAAACCTCATGTATTTCCACACCTCTAATAATAACTAAAATTCAGAATCTCTAATTTGATTGTTTTAAATGGGAGATACTCTTTGCAATTAACAGTGATTTTGCTTAAGTAACAAAACACAATTAGGATACTTGTCAGCCAATGAAGTTTGATTATATAAAGTATTATCTTTCTTTCTCCAAACCTTAATTTAAGTATTTATGAAGAGGTGTTTTTTTTAAAGTATCATTAGATTTGATTATAAAACAAGAAAAAATACTTTAACCCTTTTTAGATTCATACCTACCAGAAGTCATGCTACACAAATTCAGAAACATTTGGAAGCAGTCCGTAAATCAGGCCATCAGAATTAGAGTCCTGTTGTGATATATTTCCACGATATTATCACATACAGAATATATGAGGGTTTGTAAATGAACACAGTACATCTATGTGGACTAAATGCAAGAATGCATGAACTCTAAAAACACTGACTTCACCACAAGCTAAGCAAACCAGAACTTCAGTTACTTTCCCTACTGTACTGCAGCTTTTCAAAGACCTACAGAGTGTCAGCTACAGAGAGACAGATGCCCAGCTCCTGAGGCTTCACCAAATAGGAAAGCAATAAAAATAATTACAGTATGGCAAGGTTAAGCAGTTGCATAGTAACTAACTCAGCAAAGCACAATGTTCAGTATGACCTTGACATCTCTGTGGAGCACTGAAAGGTTCTGCGTTGCCATTGGCAAAACTGAAGAGAAAGACTACTAATTCTGTTAAACAGGTGAGATTTAATAATGTTAAAAATGAACAACTGCTTTAAACTTAAAACAATTATTGTTTTTAATTACACACTTCCCCATCCTTACAATTGTTAAAAGTCTGTTGACTTTTGGTTGCCAACAATAAATCTAGTATGCTAACAGTGACCTAAAATAAGACACAGATCATTGTCTAATTCCTTCAAAAGTGGCACTTTCAGAATATGATTCAAACATACTAGAAATTTAGGTTGGCAGTTACATAATCCCTCTCCAATAGTCCAAACTTACTGCATCATATCTTAGAGAAAAAAGAATTAAGACTTCTTGAGCAACACTTACCCCTTTTGTTAAATTAGACCACTGCAAAATAAATCTATGGTGAATGTCTTTGATATATATCAATAAATTAATTTTACACCAAATAAGAAGATTTTAGGATAGTGTAAAATCAACTTGCAATCCCAAGTGAAGCTGAACATTTTGCATAAAATACATACCAACACATACAAATACATTAACAACTTATGAAACTCCTATTTATTTCATATATCTCTTTTTCAAATCTTAAAGGAACATCCATTCTCTCTCTCTCTCTTTCCTCTATAGTTTACTGGAAAAAATATAATTTAAAAATAAATTTACCAAAAATTCTATTCTGGTCTTTACCTCCTACTCATTGTAAGAAACCGAATACAGTATTATGTCCTGGCTAACTTTTGCATCATGAAAATTAATAATTTGAAATAACAATAATGTGAAACGTGAAATCTAATTGTGAAATAAAATAAAGCAGCTGACTTTCCAGTTTTGCATAAGCTAGAGAGAGAATACCAAGGATCTATTGTGTGTTCAGCTGAATACCAAGGTTGTATTTCCTGCATAGTCAACAATTTATACATTGCATCATTATTTCAAGTATTTTGCAAATTATATAGTGTGATCTAAAAACCTATACAGTCTATTTATTATCCAGTCTGATAATTTTACCTTTCCATATGGAATTTTCTCTTATTTTTGAATTTACTGCTTAAGGTAGCTCCTAGCATTTTCTGGCTTATTAAATCTGAATATCCCATAGAATTATGCTTTTTTTTACATTTTAAGAAACAAATAAATACAGCCAAAACACTCCCCAACACCACTCTTTGGCCTTTCTTGAAAAGAAAAGATGACAGTACCTGGTAAGCCTGCAACAACTGCTCAGCAAACTGACGGACTTCCGATAGGAGAAGTGATATTAAAGAATTTCTTAGTATGTTGTTCCTTCCTAGCAAACCCAGTGTTTGTGATACAGAATGCAGTGCCTGAAACTAAAGAGAAATAACAGCAAATTTAATCTTTCAAAATGCATCTCAATCTTTTTTATCCCAAATGATTACTTTAAGTAGAAATAGGATTTACATATTAAAATGTTAAAGAAAAAAGTCCAATTCAAAATTTTAGAGTTTAAAATTCTACTGATTACAGACATATGAGATCTATGACAAATCAACATCCATCCTCACAAGATTAACACTATAGGAAACTGTCATGTGAACAAACTCCTCTAAAAGTGTCAACTTCTCAGGACACTGCTTTTCAGCATTAGATGTCATCATCACATAGCAAATTGGTAACTACCCTGCACATACAGTTCGGCTTTTCACAGCTAGACAAATGAATGAACAAATTATTTGAAATTCAAACATGTAAGCTGGGAGATGTACTAGGGTGTTCTGTCAATATAGTTATCAGGAAAAAACTTGATTAAATGCTGACTGCTGGAAGACACACTATGTATCTGTATGTATTTTCAAATTTAAACAATTCACTTTCATATTGTTCTTTAACAATTCATTTCTCCTGAATCACAAGAGTAGTGATGTAGACTTACATGAGAATTATGTAAGTAATTTTTTGCCACAGTTTCTTCTACTAAAAAAAAATAAACTGTTTTCTTTGTTCCCTGAAATTGAAATAAATAGCTATCATGTAATGAAGCATACTGCTCTACAAAGTACACCAGATTTTTCTATATGTAAATATACTGGAGTTATTTCAAAGGAAAAAGAAGTAAGACACATCAAATACAATTACTATAACTTGTATTTTTATATAAACGTATATCCCCGACAACATTAATATTCAGTAACTCTTGGTAAATAAGTATTTCTGACTGACAAAAGGATATTCTTACACAAATTTGTATGCCTAAGAATAACTATGATGTTTTAACTCAAAACAGATCACTGCATCCTATTAACAATCTAGTTATACCTCCAGCCAACTCACATGTGTACACACATGCAGACAGATATATATATACGTACATACACATATATATGAATAAAAATACTTGCCCACCATTTACAAGCTTGCATTGGAGGAATCCTGCTGGAAAACTTTCCCAAACGAAAGGCAAGAGGAAGGTGTTCCAGGAGCAGTCAGCATGATTTTATTTAGGGAAAACACCTTGACTTTACCATCGTTTTCAACACTGTTTCTTGTAAAATTGTCACTGACCAAATTTGGGGCTAGGTAAATGGACAGCAAGGTGGACTAAAATCTTTTGGTGTAAAACCCATTAATTAGGCAGCTTTGCCTTTACAGTTCTTGCTTGACTGCCTGATCAGCAGTTGATGCCATGCCTATTTACCAGCCTCTTCCAGATGAAGAGCTGGATCAGCTTGGTTATCATCTGCCCAACATGAGACTCCTATGGACAGTCAGAACAACCCAATTTTAATAAAACTTTGCCCTCAATCATCTCACTTCTGCATGTAATCCCAAAACAAGTATCAAAAGAAATCTACAAAAGACATACAAGTCTCAAGTTCAGAATCAAATCTGCATGCAGACAGAGATACAAAGTAAACTCCTCCTATTAAAAAGAATTCATAAATTGTACACATACAGCTTCAAAAGCCTGTGTAATTAAAATAATTCATCAACATGTACACCAAAGAGTCTATAAATATGAAATGTGAATGAAGATGGGATAAAAATAGGTTTCTGAACAATTAAAATTACATGAAGGGATAATGTAATGCATGCACCTACCTGTGCTTTGAGGATATATGAATTAAAATGAGATTTTCATATATCGGAAATATATACCCTTCAAAACAAAACAGTGACTCCTCTTTCTAAAAATAAAGTAGATATTACAATTTTGAATGTGTCTTCCACAGTATCTACTAGAAACAAGTTTGCAACACCTGGAGAGTTCTGCCTTGAGAGCACCCATGTTCCCAAGGGTACAACTGCTTCAACTCAAGGTTTAAAAATGCTTAAAAAGTAGCACATTTTCCAGTGAACTTTCCATTCATTCTTATTTCTTTTAATAAATTAAGGAGGAATTCAAATTTTACTGTTCTATATTTTCAGAGCATAACACTGAGTATACTTGCCAATTTGCCTTTGGCAAGCAAGCAAACTACACAATCGTGAGCAGTTTTTCGAGGTAACCTCTCCCAAGGACCACAGTAAAAAATGAATTTTGTTGTTCTTGCTCAAGCTCTCTTCTATTTGCTTACATAATTTTTGACAGACAATAAAGCAATGATTTTTTTTTGTGCAATTATTATTAATGCTAGCAGCTGAGATTTAACTAAAACAGGATCTTTCACAAAATTTCTGCATCTTTTGTGGTTTGGTAAGAGTCGTCATTTTTTATTTGGAATTTTTGAGGACTAGATAACTAGAGATAACAGGGGACGTTGAAATTTAAATCCTCAGCCTCTTCTAAGAGAATAGGTATTTTGTATTTTGTAATGATGCCACTTAAGGTACTTAAGATATGGGTATCAGTGGCACCAAAAAATCCCACTGGTGAACTTATTTAATAAATATTCTTATTAAACATATCCTTATAATAAAAATATTTCACAATAGCATATTGTAAAAATACATTATGATTATATTTAATAAATATTAATACTGATTTTTAAAATCCCACTGATTTATTAAAGAGCATTGGTTATACTTTGTATCTTGGTGGATCTCTTACATTAAAATGAGAATATTTTGAGAAAATAAGAGACAGCAAAGAAGGCTAAAATAACGCTTACAGACTGTATGCATTAAATGCATGCAGAACAAATTTATAGCATATAAGCAATAAATCTGAAAATAGCAAACAGAAGTAAGATTTTGTTGTACAGCAATGCTCATGTATTGCTAATTATACTCTAGAAACACTAAAACTAAAAAAAAAATCTAATAGTATGTAGTTTCATTAAAGATAAAAGCATATGTTCAGCTCTCAAATCTATCCAATGTTAAAAAGGAACAGAAATCTTTTAATCCTTTTGGCTTGTTTAATGTTGTAGATGAAATAAAACCAATGCATTTCAGGAATCCTGAGGTAAAAGCACTCTGAAAATTAGACTGTAAAATATATACCATTAGAAACAGGAAATAATGGAGCCTGGTTCACTGGTCAGGTCCTACATCACCTCTCCCTAGCCCTCCTTCCACACCCCAGGTTCTACTGTCTTCCCATGTTATTCAGGATGCAGAGCAAGAGAGGGCAATGCTGCGACAGCAGCTGGGAAGGATGTGTGAATTGTCGACCTGGCTGTTGCCAAAATGAATATATAATGTCAATGTTCAGCTTATCTCAGGCATACTAACTTGGTCTCTCCTTCACCTAGCCAGATTTTAAAGCCCACTTGAAGGTATTATTGACCTCTCACTTCTTTCCAAGTGATTTCAAGCTGGCTATCAAAAGTTACTTGCAGAGACTGATAACCAAAGCAGACAGCACACTCCTGTAAGCCCTATTTCCTGGGAAACAACATAAAAAACTTACAAATTAGCTTTTTAGAACTCTCTTATCAGCACGTTAGATTTTATTTAATAGTGGATATCTAAAATTTGTGAGTTTAATTCCTTCCTGAGTTGCGTGATTCACTACACCATTGAACTATGATAACTGCACTTTACTTTCTGTTTTGCTAATTTACAATTTTTGTCCCAATTAACTGACATATTTGGCAATACAGGACAGGCAAATAATTATTGCAGGCATCCTCAAATTGTGAGGTGTTACAAAAAAACCTATTTTCACCTTTGATTTCACATTACCCTTGCCCATTTAGTCCAACCTGACTTCCACTCCTAATCAATGGCAGTTGAAAAGCTTACTTTATACAGAGAACATTAGCATGCCTTTTCTCATCTTCACATTGCCTCCTTTGTTAATTGATGGTTCTCACATCTCTCTCTCTTCCTGTTTACATGCCAATATTTCTTCTATCTATCACTCTTGAGAACCGATACTTATTATTTAAACTCTGCTCTGCAGGCCACATCTCAAGCCCTTAATCTGTCCTTACCCCTTCACAGAATCATACTATCATGGAATGCAAAGGCTGGAAGAGACCTTATATATCATCTACTCCCAACCCTCTCTGCCATGGGCAGAGACATCTCCCATTAGACCAGGTTACTTAAGGCCTTATCCAGCCTGACCTTGAACACTGCCAGGCCTGGCACACCAACAGCTTCTCAAGGCAATATGTTTCAGTATCTTACCACCCTCACAGTAGAGAATTTCTTCTTAATAACCGGGCTAAATTTCCCCTTTTTCATAATCTTAATCATGCTTTTCTCCACTCTTCTTAACCTGATGTTCTCCACTCAAATCATCAGTTGGCTTCACTGCTGCAGACTGCCAGTATTGTCCCTGGCAAGCTGTGGTGTGATATGCAAAGATTAGAGCCATGAGATGAGGATCCTTCGCTGCTGATTCTGAAACGTGCTAGCCACACAAAGCACACTTAAAGTCTTAGGGAGATGAGTCAGGGACTCCTGAGGTAACAGAAGTCAACAGGGAAACACCAGGGAGGGAAATGTCTCAAAGGAATTAACGGGTGTTCCTCTAGGAAGATGACATAGCTGACAATTCAGCTGAGGTGCCTTAACACCAATGCACAGCATGGGCAAAATCTGGAGGAGCTGGAAGCCACTGTGCTGCTAGAAAGCTACAATCTTGTTGCCACTACAGAAGCTCAGTGGGAAAAATCCACTGAAAAATAAAACATGGAACATGGTTATTGAAGGCTAAAGAGTGTTGAGAATAGACGGGGGAGGAAGGACAAGTGGAGAGGCTGCCCTCTGCATCAAGAGCTGGACTGAGTGTGGAGACTTGCCTTGGAAGAACCAGGAGCAGCTTGAAACCCTGTGGGCAGGAATCAGAGACTGAGGTGACAAAAGGGAACCTTGTGACTGGGGTCTACTACAGGCCCCAGATCAAGAGGAGCCTCTTGACAAAGTCTTATTGCAGGAGGCATTGAGCTCACAGGCTCTTGTTCTGATGGGGAGCTCCAGCCCACACAGCATCTGCTGGAAAAGCTAACTTTGTCCCGTAGTTCTTCCATAATTGTAGCTTTAGTGTACGATCTGCATCAGCTGAGGCTGGCTGAGAGGGGAAGATGGACATTTTCTTTTATTCATTCTTGTCTAGTTACTTCTCTGATCCACTTTACTGAAGTAAATGAGGGTCAGTCAGCTTGGTGATTACTTTAGATAGTAGTAATTTTCAAGACAATGGAGTTTGATTACCATTTGACTTAACTCTCTACATAAAGACAACAGATTGCTGAGAAAATTTAATTCAATAATCAAGAGATTCAAACATTGACTCTTACTAGACCTCAAAATCCAGGCAACATGTTTTAATATTCATACAAATGAAGTGCTCTTCCCCTATGAAAGCAAAATCTTTTGGCTAATGAAAATGCACCCCTACTATTCCCCTCGGGACTCAATTAATTAGGAAAACTGAAGCGTGCTTGTTTTACACTTGAAAACCGCCAGTGACATGAGTAACTATTTTTAAATTTTATTTGTCCCTAAGTAGGAAAGACTCTTGTAAACCAATGAGTTAAGTTCTGTCTTGGCTGTGGCTTACAAAAGATACTGTAAACCTATACACAGTTGCAGAAATTTATTGTCACCTACAACTAGCTGCAGCATGTATTAAAGGCATACTGTTGTATGTATTCAAGCATCAGAGTAAGCTTATGATTACTCTCTTCCATGAAAATTCAGTCATTAATGAATCATACAAATTGAATCCTAGATAAGAAAAGATTGAAAACCATGGTTCTGATGAATGTGTGCTGTTTTAACTGCACAAGCACACATATACATTTCATTATATAATTGCCACTGAGATTTAAACATTCCTCTTTCTGCTTTTCAATGTACTACTTTTCACCTTGTTATGCTCATGAAGAATTGTGAATTCTTTCTCACACAAATACCCAGTAAAGGCATTAAACTGCTACTCAGAACCCCTGCATTTGCTTTTCTGCTAAATGTTATCAATAGTAGTATTTTGAGCACCAACAAAATTTTACATAAAAGCTTTTAGATGAAACATGAGAGAAAAAATTAAAATGGGCAGTAAAGTCCCAAACAGGGTAAGAGAAGTTCCTAAAACTGTTGATGTCTCAGTGTCCCTCCAGATGTTAATTTTAGTAACTTCAAAACAACTACCCTAAAGGTAGCCAATTTCTGAAAAAGAAAAAGGTTTTAAAAAAAGGAAGGAAATATCACGTAACTTTTTTTATATGCGTGTTGTTTGACTGGAGCAGCAATTCATGACTTAACAGCACCTTCAAAGTCAGTATTGATGTTTTAAACACAGCAAGAGAAGAAGCAGAGAACAACAGACCACTGAAACGCATCTCTCTTCTTTCTAGGTCTTGTGAAACTCCCTGGAGTCCAAGCCCAGATGATCAGACCTCTTGGAGTTTCCTCAGGACTCAGCCCGATGGTGACTTAATGGAGAGAGAGACAGCTTCGATCTGTGTCCAAAGAGCAATTTAATCATACAAAAAATAACAAACAATAAGGCGTCCACTGTATTGAAGTGAACTGGACCAAGGCAGTAACAAGGGGCAAAAAGGCCAAAGAGCCCCAGCCCAGGGTCAGACAGAGGTACTTATGCATCCCAGTGTGGGTGAGAGTTAAGGTGGGGTCTGAGGGAAGGGTCCAATGGGGGACAGCGATTAAGAATATTAAAATTCCTGGACCAAAAATCAACCTACGGTGATACAGAGAATGAGGAGCCTTCTAGTAACATTTGCATACTTGAACATGTGAATAAGCTCCTTACTTATGGCATCTTGAACAGGGTTTCCCAAGGCATTTTTCCAGGGTTCTCTTCTTCCCTGGGGAAACCACTCGCTACAGAGTGAGATGGGCCAGAGAGATGAGATATTTGTTGAACAGGAACCCAACACAGCTCAATGTTAGAATCCCAGAAGCAGTGTCTTTGTGTTTTGGTTAACTCCTTAAAACATGAGGTCTAAGAAACAAACACAGATCTCTATAAAAAAACCCAGGGTCAAAGCCAGGATCTTTTGGCCTGTAATGGAAACATTGGCCAGGCTCTGAACTACAGTATCAACTGCACCTAGAAGAAGTACAACCAGTGAACTGAATTGTCTACAGTGCTGACAAACTGGTGTGACACTACTAAGGATCACACACAGAAATCCCATGTAATGCAGCACCCTGTGATGTACTTGGCCATGACAGCTTTGAACCCAGCTGAGCTGCACTGAAAGAGGCTAAAGATAAACCTGTTTTTCTTCTGTCTCCAAAGTAATAAATGAGACTCTGGATTCCCGCACAATAACTGTTTTAAAGCTTCACACAGCTGTATAGACAAGAGATGTAAATATGACACATATAAAGCATCTTATTTTCTGTTAGACAGATTTGACTTTTAAAGCTGATTCCATATATTATGAACTTACAGCCAGCCCAGATTCACCACAGGAGGAGCCAGGCAAGCTCCAGGATGTCATCCCTGAAGTGCTCTACTGCCATGAGCTGTCCGAAACCGTCACCAGAAATACAAAACACATATGCTACCCTAAACAGCACAGGGAGCTGGGAATCCCCAGTGCTTCCAACTGTTGTATTTTTCTGATACAGGAGAAAAGATCCCCAGTTCGAACACATTCTGGACAACAGATACAACCACCAAGAGAACCGGCACATTTCAGTGCCAGTGAGTGAGTGATGCAAGTAGGAGCAGGAGAAACGTACATCTGCTGTGTGCCTGTGCGGGTGGATGAAGACAGATGTTGTCAAATCCCAAACAGGTAGATTAAGCAAAAACAATGTTCCAGTGCTTCCTTTCTGAAGTTTCTACTCCACTGGGACTGTAATTACGTACCATAGCTCCTACCAGAGTTTTCCATGTCAAATATTTTCCCATGTTTTGTCAGGTAGTCCATTTGAAAGCCAGAGCCAGTGGCTGTGCCAATGGAATACAATCTCAGAGAGTTTCATAGTACATTTTGGTCTGCTTGAAAGCAGGACTTGCAAGGAACCTACAAAAATGCAGCAGTGGCTCTGCTGACATAGCAGAGTATGTCACTGGAGCGACTCAACACAGATGAACAATTAGCAAACTGAAAGGAAATACACACCGCTACAAACCCCCAAAGATCCCAGTGGTGAAGACTCAAAAATTGTTGATGAACAAAGTGCTTGCTCCACAGATCAGCAGTGACTGTCACATGTCACAGTCTGTGGCTGCCAAACAGGGATGCAAAACCATGCCAGCAGGTGCAAAGTCAGGCCTTGCACAGATGGTTGAACCTCTGAACGTTCATGTTTCACCCTGAGTAGCTGTAACTTGAGGCTCCTTTTTTGAGATACTTCCAGAAGGTTTATTCCAAAAGATTGTGTGTCTAATAATTGTGTGCATATTTCTAAGCTGCTGTCCAAACATGGAGGGAAAGGAGAAAATTTTTAAAAAGAAAATTCAAGAGGCTATTTTTAGTTTTTTTGATATAAATAATTTAATATTTTACATAAAATTACTTTTTATTTTCTGTCACATATCTTAATTGACAGACTTTTTATTTTCCTTTTGATGCCTATGTCAGTTTGGAGTTTCAGGTCAGACTCTATCCAAAGCACACAGCTGTAGGCAGCTGGATCCAGGAAAAAAATTCTGAGTACATGTCTTTGCTGGTTTTACAGTTTCCAATGCTTTATAATTAGAAACATTTCAAACAATAGGGCTCTACAGTTACAGCACGTAATTCTGCTGCTGTTTTTCTTCCATTACACCTAAGGTAGAGATAATGATTCCTTTTCCAATTCCCAAAGATTATATGAAGTTATTTAACTTGCTCTGAAAAACACTGATATTGCTTTTGAATATGTAATTCATTAATTAAGTGTAATCCACAGCCACTTCTCTCTGTGAACTTTTTCAAGGTGTTTCTCACTGCTTTTTGTTCATCTTGAAAGTTCCTGACAGTTTTAGTGATGAGGACAGTAAAGGGAAAGCTGTGTCAAATACTACATTGCTGCATGGCTGTCTATACAAATGCTTTTGACAGTAAGTTTAGATACAACGAAATTCTTATCTTTTTATGCTGGAGGGATTTAAGCATTTTCCTGGAATTCATACAGTTTGCTACTCTTTCCAGAAGATAGCCTTGTATGTAATGGTAATTTTTTCTCAAAACCTATAATCTTGCTATTTCAACCAGTACCTGTATAAAGTGTTCCTGGGAGATATCTGGTACACAGCACATGAAGAATTAGTTATACAATTCACACTACTAATTCTGAATGCCACATGTTTATTTCCATTTTCAATTCAGTTTAAAGAAAACCAAACCTCTAATCTGGAAACCTCCAAGATTATCCCTTAGTAATTGGTTTATACAATTTTTAAACTCTTTTAATCTGTTTGACTGAAGTAATGGCTGCCAATAGTAATGACTCTTAAGTCAATATTTTGCTGGAAGCAAGATACAACACATCTTATAAAAAGCCATCTGTTTTAGTGAAGTTATTAAGAGAAAATTTACCACTTTCTAATTATGTGGATGTACTCCACCTCTCCTAAATGATTCATAAAAATACTTTGCAGACCTGAAACATCCCGGATCTATCAGAGAATTTTCTCCCATTTAAGATGTGACATCTCTCACTTAAATTTTGCCAGACTCCTCCAATCAACAGAAAATCTGTATCTAGATAATCCCTGGACTGCTCTTCCACACTTAACCTTATTTCAATTATTTACTGACTTCCCATTCAGGAAGAGGATGGGAAACTGTGGAAATATTGGACATCATCGGTTATAAAGTCCTTAATGAAGGACTGTTTAAACTTTTTGTTTTGTATCCAGTGATCACACACAAAAAAGGAGTCACACCAGTATAATTCCATTCCTGACACCATACAAATGGAACGTATGGTCACATCCTTTCAAAACAGGGGACACCTCTAATTAAAGACTAAGTCTTGCACCATGCTGACACTAAAGCAGAAATATTTCTGGTACTACAAATACAAGGTTCATGTCATGAAAAGACTTCAGTCTGAATGCTTCCTAACCAAAATACAGGTACATCCTTTTCACAGAATCTCTAGGTTGGAAGAGACCTCCAAAGTCATTGAGTCCAACCCAGCCCTAACACCTCAACTAAACCATGGCACCGAGTGCCACATCCAGTCTTTTTTTAAACACATCCAGGGATGGTGACTCCACCACCTCCCCAGGCAGACCATTCCAATACTTTATCACCCTTTCTGTAAAAAACTTTTTCCTGACATCCAACCTATATTTCCCTTGATGCAGCTTAAGACTGTGTCCTCTCGTTCTGTCAGTTGCTGCCTGGAGAAAGAGACCAACCCCCACCTGGCTACAGCCACCTTTCAGGGAGTTGTAGAGAGTGATAAGGTCACCTCTGAGTCTCATTTTCTCCAGGCTACACAACCTCAGCTCCCTCAGCCATTCCTCACCGGGTTTGTGTTCCAAGCCCCTCACCAGCCTTGTTGCCTCCTCTGGACGCACTCAAGCGTCTCAACGTCCTTCCTGAACTGAGTGGCCAGAGCTGGACACAGCACTCAAGGTGTGGCCTCACCAGTGCCCAGTACAGGGCAAGAATGACTGTGGGTTTGTAAGAAATGTTTTATAAGTTTTAGTTATGAATATAGTATGGTTTTTTGATTGTAATTTTAGTATAGTGGATACCTTGAAAAGGCCTCTTGCCTTGGAATGTACTTTATCATAGTTTGATAAGAGTTTCTAAGACAACCTGAGTCTCTGCTTAGAGATTCCTTCTCATTGGTTCTTTTCCCTGTCCCATTTCTGTTTTATGTATGATCTTTTCCTCTGTTCATCACGGAATTCTTATCTTCAAGGTTCAAGAGTTTCGGTCACCGGTTGGTAGAACCCCTTGAGACCACTCCCAAATTTGTTTTGGATTTGTTAGTGTTTAAGTAATCTAGTTGGCATGTATTGTTGAGATTGTCTTATTGGTTTGTAAACTTTGTACCCACTCCTTGAACTGTCCTGAACAAAAACGCCCTGCAGCTGAGGTTCGGGGTCTCTCTGAAGGCACCGGACAGAGGCTGGGAAACCCCCTGACCCCCGAATAAAACGTCTGTTTCCTAAATGCCTCTGAGGTCCACTCTTTCTAACCACAGCCATGACAGTGTGAGTCAATCTGCCTGCAGAGCCAAGATCTCACCAATAGGTACTGTTGAGGCGTATCAAAGCAGCTGGGTGGCCCAGCTGAACACTGGGCTGGGCCAGAGAAAGATACGCAAAGCAACAAACGACCTCCCTGCTCCTGCTGGCCACACTATTCCTTGGCCTTCTTGGCCACCTGGGCACACTGCTGGCTCATGTTCAGCTGCTGTCACCAGTACCCCCAGGTCCCTTTCTGCCTGGGCACTCTCCAGCCACACCATCCCCAGCCTAGAATGTTCCAGGGGGTTATTGTGGCCAAAGTGCAGGACTCGGCACTTGGACTTACTGAACTTCATCTTATTGGACTCTGCCCATCCATCCAACCGTTCCAGGCCTCTCTGCAGAGCCCTCCTACCTTCCAATGCTCTCAGCTTAGAGTCATCTGCAAATTTACTAATGAAAGACTCAATACCCTCATCCATGTCATCAATAAAAATATTGAACAGAGCTGGCCCCAGCACAGACCCCTGAGGGACACCACTGGTGACTGGCCACCAGCTGGGTGCAGCACTGTTCACCACCACTCCCTGGGCCCGGCCATCCAGCCAGTTCCTAACCCAGCAAAGAGTGCTCCTGTCCAAGCCATGGGCTACCAGCTTTTTCAAGAGTGTGCTGTGGGAGACAGTGTCAAAGGCCTTGCTGAAGTCCAGGTACACAACATCCACAGCCTTCCCTGCATCCACCAGACAGGTCACTTGGTCATAAAAGGAGACCAAGTTGGTCAAACGTGACCTACCCCCCCACAATGCCATGCTGGCTGGGTCTGATACCCTGGCCATGCTGTAAGTGCTGTGTGATGACATTCACTCAGTAGAAACTGTTCCATTACCTTACCAGGTACTGAGGTCAGGCTAACTGGCCTATAATTACCAGGATCCTCCTTCCCACCCTTTTTGTGAATGGGTGTCACATTGGCCAGCTTCCAGGCATCTGGAGCTTTACCAGAGAGCCAGGACTGTTGGTAAATGACGGAGAGCAGCTTCGCAAGCTCATCTGCCAGCTCCCTCATCACCCTGGGATGGATCCCACCTGGGCCCATAGATTTACAAACATCCATGCAGCTCAGCAGTTCTCTGACAGCCTCCTCCTGGACAACAGGGGGACCATTCTGCTCCCTGACACCATCTACCAACCCAGGAGGACACTTGTCCTGAGGACAAGCCGTCCTCCCACTAAAAACTGAGGCAAGGAAGGCGTTGAGCACTTTCACCTTCTCCTCATCTGTAGTTATTAAGTTCCCTCCCACATCCAATAGACAAAGGTTGGTCTTGCCCTTCCTTTTGCCATTGATTTATTTGTAAAAATGTTTTTTATTATTTTTTACAGAAGTTGCCAAATTAAGTTTGAACTGAGCTTTGCCCTCCCTAATTTTCTTCCTACATGCCCTTTTTTTCATTCAATGCCCTCTTAATTTGGTAATAATATTTGTTTGATGTTCATATTCTGGGGTAAACACTCAATACACAGTGAGTTAGATTAACTTTAAATTAAGACAAATGGGCACATCCATCCACAGGCATACCAGATGTCCAGGCTCTCTCATTTTGAGAGAGGCAACTTTAGAATTTATCCTAAAATAGGGACTTAGTATGAATTCTTTAAGCTCCAGGGATTACAGGGATAAGATCTTAATTTGCTCTAATGGCTACATGGGGACACTAAATTGGTACATTTAAGTGTCAAAAAATACCACCATCATGTCTGTTCCAAGTTACTCTAAAAGGCAAAATGAAAACCAAAAATCCTAAGATAGGCAATGAAATTCATTACCTGTAGGGTATCTTGTGAAGACAGACCAGAGATATTTCAGTTGAATAAGGAAATTAACAAGATGATACATGGAACAACACAGACTGATGAATACAAAAAAAAATGCAATTCAGTCCTTTTTGTTCTTGTGATGGGGGCATTATTTTTGAACTCTTCACTCATTTGCTTATATATCTTTAAAACACAAAATTTCAAGTAGCTAGAGAATGATGGATATCTGAAGCAAACAAACTACTTTATTTAGATGCTCAAGAAAGAATAAAAAATCATTACACATGAATAAATAGCTACAGTATATCTCCACATAGCAAGAGAAACAATGTGGTTTTCCCTCATATTTTCTATAAAGTTGCTTTAAACTGCATTTTTATCAGTTATTTAAAAATCCTGTACTTGGGAACAGGTTAGAACTTGCTAGAACATGAGCAAGAATTTTTTCAAGTGCTTCAGAGCATTGTTTTATCCATACTGCAGAAAAGAACAAGTACTCCTCAAAATATAAGACAAACTGGTACTTTAAAAGTGCATAAAACCAGGAGATTATTACAGTATATGGCAGTGGGATACGAAAGAAGGAAAACATCTTAAACTTACCCTATTGACACTCTTATTTCTTAAAATAATTTGAATTAGATTTTTCTTAAATTCTTCGATCTTCTTGAAACACTTCTTCAGAACATGATTAGATAATTTAGTATCAGTTATCAAACTGATCAAAACATGAACACCTTCAGTAAGGAAACTTGGAGCTGGGAATTTAGGACTGTTGTAAAAAACAGTCAGTCCATCAAGCAACTGAGACACTGAATTGCATATGGTGAAAGAATCATTCTCAAGCTCTGAGAAGTCTGCTTGAAGAATTCCTCCTTCTGACAGTTTTCTTATTTCAAGCAAACGTTGCAAAAAATGCACTGGAGCAGTCACAGATTGCTCCTTGCTAGTATGGCAAAGATTCAGTAGGGGAACTCCTTCCAACCAATGTATAGAAGTGTTGACATTGTGCTCAGATTGGTGAAAATCTGAAGCTATGCCTAAAGAATCAAATGCAGAGTCATTACAGACATCACATCCAGAGTCTTCTAGCTGGCTTGAGTAACTTGTAGGGTTTATAGACTCCTGACCCAGAAGAGTTTCAGCAGAGGTATCCTGTTTTCCTGAAATGTAAACATGAAAATTACATTTGTGCAATGCTTAAAATACATACTTACTGAAAGTGCCATATATATTTTCTCCTCTTTGATTCCATGCAAAAAGTCATGTAATACATGTGTATGTTGGGTCCCCAAGAACTTCCCATGACTAGAATTTAGCTGTGAAAGAAGATATTTTTAAATTAAAGTCAAAAATTTCAGAAGGTAATGTCTATTTGTGAACAAGATGCTTTATGCTCATAGTAATATGAACAGTAATTTTGAGTTTGAAACTGTCAGAAATTTTAAGTTTTCCTAGATATCATTTAAGTAGACATAAACCAAACAATTTAAGTGAATATCTATACCCCCATTAATTTCCGGGAAAGAAAATGCAAAATTTCTGGTCCTCCAAACATCTTCACTGCTTTTATTCTCAAAAACTCAGACTGCTTTTAAAAGGCAGTGAAAGTCTGTTACAATAACTGCATCAAATAAAATATTCTTCTTTATGTGTACTCTCACTCCCCAGTCAGGTAAGAAATTCTAACAGTCAAAGTGGAACAGAACATTAGGTTTGATTTTTTTCATTATTTAACAAAGAAGAACATTCAGAATCAAAAGCTTCTTCAGTCATCACCTATCTCATACCATCTCCTTCAAAGACACACAAACTATATTATAAGAGGTATACAGTACATTCACACCAATAAATTACTTCTGTGTGCTACTGTAGAATCTCTTTCATCTCATTTCACACATTAAATACATTTAAGGCAATGCTTCTTGACAAAAACTCAGCTCCAGGTGACAAAAGACACCTGTTCTACATGCTACCTATGCCAAAACATCACAATCAAAACAAGCCAGAGAAGTAAAGTGGAAGACCAACACACACAAACATCTCAGCGCACGAGGCAAGGCTAGAACCCCATCTGACTGATCCTGGCTCAGCCCTGCTTACTGGGGCAGAGTCACAAACTGCTTCCCCTCTCACTCTTGGAAAACATGCCTATACTGTTCATTTTCCACAAGGATGCAATGCAGTATTATACTCCTCTGCCTTTGTGTTCTTAAATTAATTAAAACAAATTACAGATGGTTTGGCCTCACAGGAAATAAATGCAGTATTTCATAGCAAGTTAAAGAAAGCATTTTTAACACAGAAAAGCAGCAACCCTAAGTAGCAACCCACAGTATTCTGCATGTTAATTAAACACTACTCAAAAATTTTAATACGGACTTCATTAAATTCACAATTTCTAAATAAATTCTGACCATTAATTCAGTCTCTGAAAACATACCAGTACCAATGAAAGTACTATTAATGAGATCAAAACTGGAAATGTGGCTTATTTATTTATTGTTGAGTTCCATGTCTTTAACATTCAAACATATTTGAAATTGCACAGTATTGGTACCAACTGACTCAAAATGAAAGGGCTAACTGTAGGAAAATCAACTGCCATTTCCAGGAGGTAGGAAAAGCTGGACATTTAGGGCAAGCCTAGCATTTTAGAGATTAACACTGTTTCCAAATGCCCTGCATACCCCAACTTGGAAAGCAAGCGAAGAAGCAAAACACACTTCCCATGGTCTGACTAACAAGAACAGGCATCCATCTTTCATGTCTTCTCTCCCTAGGGTTTCAAGCAAAACACATTTCAGAAGAAAAAACTGAAAGTTGTTTTTGGTGCCATTTAAGGAAAATAAGCCTTTCCAGGGAATCCATCTACTGTGAGTTCCACTATGTTGTTATTTTGTTCCTGTTCTTAATCCCATGGGACAACGTGAAAATTGCTCATGAGGATTTAATGTCAGATGTCAGAAGAAGCAAAGCAAGAACTAAGTGCAAACCCCCCATATGTATGTTTGCTGATTCTCTTGTGGAAGTAAAAAAAAAAAAAAAAAATAAAATAGAAGAGGTGAAAGAAAGGTGAAGAAAAGAGAAGAAAAAGGGAAGAATAGTAGAGCAATATCCATAGAAACAGAACTTAAGATGTTCCCAAAAAAAGAGGCAGGGTATTCAATGAAACACTCCTTCTACTAGGAGACAATGTTGCATTTATGGTTAGGTTCCTATCCACTGCAACATCAAACTCCTGTTCCATGAGGAGCTTCCAGAAAACCCTGTTAAAAAACCCTGTTACAGTAAGTCCTCAATATCAGTGTATTTCCAGCTAAATAAGTAATACAAAATGCTTAATATTGTTAAGCCATTTACATGTTCCAGTCATTTGGGGAGGAGGTGGCAGCTGTGTTGTAAAAAAAATTATAACGCACCAGGAAATACTCATTATTTCCCTCAAAATGTCTAGAAATAGCTTGTAATTTATTTCTTGAAAGAAGCTAAACTCATCATTTTGTACTCACTTAATATTCAGATCAGAAAGCAGTCTTGATGTTCACACCATGTAGTTATCAAGTACAATAAATAAATAAATAAATAAATAAATAAATAAAGGAATGGCATTAAGCCTGCCTCAGACTAACAAGGATCTTTAAATACTACTTTCAAGAACATCTGACCATAAGTGTATTGGAACAAGAAACATAAAAATTTAGTGTGTGTGATAAAGTGACCACACATTTTACACTCTAAGTAATGAAATATCTGGTCATGAACAATTTTACAGTCTCCTTAAATTTGTCACATCACATTCAGGAAATATTTATATTCTTAATTCCTACTTAGGACTTTGGCTCTGTACTAAATTAAGAAGCTGAGCTGAAAAACAAAGCAAGATCCTGAGCCCCAGACAAAGTGAGATGTGGTCCCACAAGGAGCCTTGGGGTGCAAAGGCTGAAGAACTCACATCTCTCTACACATATCCATCCACTGCTGCAGAAAGAGTAAGGCCTAAAAATCAGAAGCCACTGAAGGGATGAGGGAGTGACTTATATACTGCGTAGTGTGTCAGCAAGTGTGTCAGCAGGCACAAGAACTGTGGGACCACAAAACAGAGGCTTTCATCAGGGCAGTGAGATGCCAACCAGCCACATGATTAGAGAACAGGGAATCTTCAGCAAGTCCTAAGGAAGCAGAGCTCTAGAAAACACCAAAGTCAATCCCATCTCCTGCACTCATTCTCTCACTACCCAATGCAGAGCAAAAGAGGCAGCTTGTGTAAGATCTGTGTAGCAGGAGCTGGGTTGGTGGAAGATGCTTTCTTAAGACACTCCGCTGGTGACTGCCTCAGACTGGAGAACATTTAAAATGAGAAAGGCCCAACGCTACATGTAGTTCTAAATTTAAAAACTGGAAGAAGGGGCTTCAACTGATGAAATTGTTGTGAAATGGTAAAATGATCTTGAAGTCTTTTGAAAAACTTAATCTACCTGCAGTTCCACCACCAACAGGGACTGCAGAACAGAAAACAGACTTGAACGTGGTAGAGGTCAGAAGTAAAGTGAAGACATGACCTGAATTCTGCAAAGAAAAATTACTTCAGTTTCAAGCATTAGACATTGTTTATATTCTTTCATTTCATGAGCAGACACATGGATTATCATTTGAAAATCAAAACCACTGACATCAGACATGAAAAGTTCTCTTAAAACTCAGTTACAATTGATACTCTCAGTTCCACTTCTAAAAGAAAAAACAAGAGGCAACTAAAATGAGAAATTCATAGAAACCTCTTTGATGATACGGCATTCTGCTTTCCAAGTGTGTGTTCAGTCAATAACCTCTAAAAGGAAATGATAACCTAAGTGAAATTATGTCCACGTCTACATTTTTCAGGGCTCTGTTATTCTTCATTTAATTTTCATTGAGAGGTTTGTTTGAAGTGCACTTTCCATGAACAATGAATCAAGTTTATTCTCTTATTTAAAAACCCATATGCTTTCTTTGCCTTTCTTTCATGTGTAACTTTGTCTCTATTCTGCTGTTTTCATCACTAACCAAGCTGACTGGCTGAGGAAAAAACAACTCTCCCTCCTTCATGAACTCTTATGTGTTAAGCACCCCATTGTTGTCCTGACCTGGAACCAAGGCAAACTTCTATTTTCATTACTCCATAATAATAATGCCAAAATACTGTTATAGAATATTATTGGAATTCTCCAAATTAGAAGTTTTAGAAGCCTTGTATCCCACACTTTGACTTTGTTTCTGCATCTTCATGGGTGTTTGTTTTTTTGGGGTTTTTTTTGTAACTGGCTTGGAAAAGAAAGGTCTTTTGTTTAAATGCAAGGTGCTTTTTTATGCTTTTTAATGCTAAAGGTGCATGCTGGCATATTTATCCCATTTAGGGATAATTTCACAGAAATAAATATAGAACTGAGCAGGTAAAATTCTCCAATTGTTCAATGCTAGGATTTAAATGCTTCTTTAAAGGCTTAGAAGCATATACCTCAATTTGTTAGGGATTTTGCTTACATAAAGCACCTAAATGTTTAGAATTCAGTAAGAACTGAGAAGGATTTTGAGGATATGAACATTAATTTCTAAGGGATCTCTGTAGATGACAGCACAAGTCTTCTGTAGTTCGAGTCAAATAAAGCAAACACAGTAAAGATACAAAAGGATGAATAATCAGGTGACGAACATATAGATTGGGTCAGTTACTACTCATCAAGCAGCTTTGACAACAGAAGATCTGACAAGATTTACAATATTGGCCATCTCAATGACGTGACTGAAATTTGAGTTCTAAGCCAGATAGGGGATATTTCAAAATACTAAATGAGTTAATGTTATCTCTAAAGACTACCTAACCAAACTGGTAATAATAATCTGAAAGCATTATGTCTTATCAAAAGTGCTCTGTATTTTGAAAGAAACTAAGCTTTGCTAAGAGACAGGAAATAGCAGCCAATGAAGACTGCAATTATCTGGATGCAATTTAGTGAGATGAAGGCCAAAATGAGATGGACTCCTTAAGAAGTCAGCTAAAGTGTGCCTTCCAAAAAAGGTTGCTTTTCTTGAATACAACATGGCATAAATGCTTGCCTTTTCGGTCTTTATATATCCAAAAGGATGCAAACAAAGATCTGCTTGAGCAACTAGATTCTAAGTTTGAGTTGGGTTAAGGTTGCCCAAAAGGATTGTGAAATCTCCACCCTCAAAGATACTTAGAAAATGTCTGGACACAATCCTGCACAACTGGCTCTAGGTGGCCATACTTGACGAGAGGCTTGGACAAGATGATCTTCAGTAGTCCCTTCCAATCTCCACTATTCTGTGATTCTGTATTTTCAGGAAAAAAAATTGACTGATTATTAGCTTCCCACAGTAGACTTAAAGGCAAAAGGATCCTAATTGCCATGGCCACACTTCTTAACCTGTTTTTACCATATACATTCAGTTTCCCCCAAAACTATCATTCTGTTACCCAGAAGAAATTTATCTACACAAAATTATGAATCCCACTTGCTTTTATGAATCTTATTCCTAGTATGTATCTTATAACAAATTAATAAAAGAATAACAAACCCTTTCTCTTGCTGGGAAAATTGGGTTGGTTTTGCCTCTGAATATGTTCCTTACACAGGAACCTGGAAAGAAAAGGATGCTTCTTGGGTCCCTTTGCCCGAAGTATGTGCTTAGAACAGCTGTAGCAATGCCATCGGATAAGATAGGTAGCACCTGCTTTCGAAAGGAGAAAGTTTCCACAACCAAAACAGACCTGTTCTCCATGGAAGGAGCAGAGATTTCAATGAATCATTACACTCCAGCTGGTGCTTTTTACAGATTGCAAATTAACTTATTTAATTATCCTGAAAAGGCCTCAGCTTTCATAAAGTTCCCCATTGTGTCAATACAATTATGGAGAACAGATTTATCTCATCATCACATTCCAAGAGCCATATTCCTACAAATCTGCACTAAACACAATTTAAGTTCATTTTTGCCATCTCAAAGATCTGCTCTCATTTCCTTGTTCTCCTCATAAAAACACAAAATACTTCTTAGGTTGTGAGCCATTCCTTGCCATGCTGCCTACTTGCATTATTACCACTGGTAGATGCATGGGAGTACACCAGTACACTTAAGATGCCAAATGACATTTCTGAAGTACTGTTTGTCTGACACCCCTACGTCTTAGAAAAAAAAGTGTTGAGACTACACAACGGGCTATCCTTATGGATCTGTATGGAGAGAAAGACACCTATTTTTATTTGGGGGGATGGGGAGGTAAGAAGTAGGGAGGTAGATGTTTTTATGCAGAAACATCATGTCCCTAAGCACCCGAAAAAAATAATTGAAACTGTTTTCCATGGCAACATCAAATTAAGAGTTGACTGCTGCCCAATGGAGAATCCTCTGACCTTAGAAAAAGGATGATAGAAAAACAAAGAAGTAAAAGATACACCTCAGAGGCTGACAGTTCCTCTGCAATTGTCATGCTTTTGTACTCCTCCCAAATACCAGGAGGGGAAAGTGATGACAGGACACAGCAATCTGTAACAGCAGCTCATTTAAACACACTAACCTGAAAAAATAGGTTTTCCTTAAACACACCATGATAACCTGGAAATTCTGGTCTGTAGTCCACTACCTTACTACTATGTCATAGAAACTCAAATTGTTGCTAAGTGCTATTTACAACACATGTAAACATTTCACACTACTTAATCTATCTTCTGGGGAGGGAAATTATTTCCCCTAATAGACAAATGTGTTTGTATCATTGCTATACAGTCAAGAGGTGGACTGCTGTTATCCCCACTAACAAGGAAGACTCCTTTAGGAGGCTGCAGATAACATATCCACTGAGGAAACCTTCAGGTTTTGGTCTGACCTTTCTGAATTAATCTGATTGGTTTCTCTTTGAAAGTGAGCTTAAAAAAATCTATTATCAATTATGTTCTCTCACCACTCCTTTTAATGTAAGGAGGCAAAGGAAACATCACAAGCTACATTACTTAAATCATGATGGAGAGTTTTGCCCTTTCAGAAGTTTGAAATCCAATTTTTCAAAAAATATTTTGACTGGCCATCAATTTTCCTGCCATCATCAAAGTGGGACTTACCTGATCCTGTCTTTGCCTACCAAGGAAATCCTAGGGTATAAGATAAGCACCTAGAGTTTCTGCCTTTCCCTTTTGAGCAAGAAATTCCCAAGCCATGACTTACAGGAAAGTGGAAAGGGAAGAGAAAGCTGAATTCTGTGGCCCAAAGCAAGGCTGCTGGCAAACTGTAGCTATGTAATGCTTATAATCAGTTTTACTTCAGCTGTTGAACTGGCTGGTTCCAACTCTATAAGCTCCCAGTGAGAAGAAATGAGACTGAAGTGTCTTCATTCATACTAATCTACAAAGGAAGTTGTTCCCTTTTTCCACACATATGACTAAATGCCTCAAGAAACGCACCAAGTTAAGGAATGAAGCAGGAGATAAAAAAGTCTTTTTTTCTCTGGGTGTTATTCCCAAAACAGATATAAGCTGCTTCTTTGACACAGGGAATAAGTACAATTTAGGGGACAGTATCCTGAAAGGTGGAACACAGCCCCAGGATACAGTTAAAAACCAGACATTCAGGTTAATTGCTGTGACTCAGAGGTCAGCATTTCCCTAAACACAGACACTGTGGTAGGGTGGCTGGCACATGTACTACTGTGGAGGCTAAAAACAGGAGGGAACTCCAGGGCATGGCAGAAGTTGTTCTACTGTAAATTAAGAGTTCTACTATGAAATGAAGAGTAACCTAATTCTAAAAAGGTATGAGGTGGAGAGAATCTGGTTTTTATTTTAATTAGAGGGGCAAGCAGTTCAGTAAATTTCTACCCACTGCATAAGAAGGGAATAACTTGAACCAAGTTTGCAGGTGAAGCTAAGGAAGAGGGAAAACATACTTGAGACAAGTTTTGCTAAACATATATCCTGGATAATCAGTTTAGAACCTTCAAGAGTATCAGCTGGAAGCAACCAAGGTAATAAACATCTATCCTCTAAATTGTCATTCCTAAAATACATGCTTGGCAAAAAAAGGGTAGAATACTGCATTTATGCCTTCTTGGGTTGCAGTAACAGCTGCAGGCTTTTCAGAGCTCTTAAACACAGCCAGCCAAAAAACATTATGATCATTGATTTATGAACTCATAAGAGTGAAGGAATTTGTGTTATAGGACAGGTGCTTCAAACCCATGAACCTATCAATTCACCAATGCTTTGTATGACCCTTTATCTTTTCTTGTTGCTCCAAAGCAAAGTGACAATAGAATGCTCAAATACTACAAATGCTTATTCTTAGAATAACACCAAGAAGTTTCTATCCTCCTTTCTGTGAAATTTTAATCTGAATCTAAGAAAGGCGTGAACCTTTGATTTTACATGAAATTTGACTTTTTCTACTACCCAATGGGCATAGTTGTCAGTACAATACTGTCAAGGTGAAAAACAACAGACAATTGCAAAAAGATTTGCTTCTCCTCCTCCCTATATGATTGACCTACAGCCAAAAGCACCACCAAGGAATAGAGTCCTTGTATTCAGAAAGACAACTGAACAATAAGTTAAATAAGGAACTTGCAGACACAGCCCAGTCAGTGAATACTTACCACTGTACTTTCATTAAAAAAACATTATTTCTAAGAGCTCATACCACCAAGCAGTTTACCTGCAGCAAAGCATGCTTCTCCCCCTAATTTAGGAACCCACAACTTTTTTAGTGTCTCTGAGGACAAAGAACAATTCAGGTGGGAAAAAAATTTGGGCACCATTTCTTTTAAAAATGGATTCTCTGTTCTTTAGCCTTTATGTATTTGCACATCTGTACTGTGTTCAACTGTACGTGGAGGGGAAAACAGGTACCACAGCTTCAAAGAGCTCACAAATTTCTCACATCAGGAAAATAAAACTCCATGGGCAGTTTCTAATCATTCCTGAAGCCTCTGAAAGACCTCTTACTATTATTACAAACAGCAGGTGGGAAAGAAAGCTCTCACATTTGGGATGCAAAGCAGAGAAGATACAGCTGCAAAGTGAACCTTGGCTGAAGGACACAAACTCTTCAGTTCTGAAGAGGCACCAGCAGGAACAAATGCAGTCTTACCCTTACTGCATGAGATTTTCTGGTGGTGGATTTTGTGAAACCCAAATATTCTTGTATCTAAAGAGTTGTTAATCAAAACAGAATAAAGCCATAGAAAGGCTGGGGGTTTGAAATATTTTTAAGAGGCAGAACACCAACTCCAGAAATGAGGCTGGAGAAATGCATGGAAGAGGAAAAGGATCCATGATATCTGCAGATTACTTGGTGCTAAGAACAATCCTAGTTATCATCCTCAGCCCTAAAGAGCATACCTCTGGTGTGATATAAGGTGGTAAACCTGGGAAACCATAACAATGGCTTGATGTATCTATAGTAGTTTCACCTGAAAGGATGAAACACCATTTATTACCACTTTTTCTCCTAACTTAGACTCAAACTCCTTGTGCCTTTGTATCTCAGCAGTAGCCACCCTTTAGCTTCTATTCTCCGTGGGCTTGAAAAATTTCAAAACTGGCACAACACACAAGAAAGGTGTTGTTTTTTATCTTGGGGCAGAAGATGTCAGCGGTGTAGTAACCCCTATTTCAGGCAGGCCTTGCTTCTACAACCATCTTCATACACATCAGCCACAGATGCTCCACTATTAATATACACCATCAACTTGATATCCCAAGCAGGGTGTAGATCTCACCAACAGATATTCCATCAGGTATCAGTAACAATCTTTCTTTACTCAAAAGGAAGTGACCAAGCATTTGTCTCCAGTGAAACTATAACCATGAATCAGTAGAAACTGCAGGTGCAAGACATCTAAAATTAGATTTATCACATTTTAAGCCTGTGAACAAACTTCAGTGTGATTAGGGTAATGAAAATTAGCATCCTTTGCAAGAGGTATTATATGCCAGAGACAGTTTTCTCTGCCTATCTCACAATTAAAATTAAGAGTTTAGAGAATATTTCAAAAATTAGAATACAGAACTTGCAAGTGAATTGATTTTGCTTGCTCTGTTTTGCTAATTGGTAGTGTTTTCCGAGTTCTGCTTAATCCAGAATTAGAATAGCCTCTCCAGACATTAGATGTTTATAAATTTCTCCTGATAATATGTACCCAGTTCTTCAAAACACAAGATACCTGTTGGAAACTGCATCTTAAAAGTTACTTTTAGTCTTAAACGTCATGTTTGCAACAGGTTGCAGAAAATAGGCACACAGACAATAACAAAGAATAGTCATTAAATCACTTCTCTGTGGAGAAAGGTCTGTGATACTAATTAAATACATAAACCATTAGAGCTTCCAGCTGATGTCTAATGATTCCCCATCAGTCAATGTTACAAATTAGAAATCTTTAGGCAAGGCAACAAAGATACTACTGTTTCAGTACAAAGGCAGTGTGGTAAAGCCTCATCAGGTTTTCCACCAGGGAACCTTCTAAAAATTTCAAGTCATAAAGCAATTAGCTATACATCTTGATTTTAGAGATCCCCTCAACACTGAACTTTCTCTCTCCTTCAGCCCAGAGTGTTTTGACCTCCACCTCCCAGGAAAGTATCTCCCCAGAACCTGAAGAAATCCTCCACGGTCTGATTTCCAAGCTGACACAGTGCCACAGATATCTTGAATTGAGCATGACGTACTACACATGCACAAGTCAGAGAAACAGTGCTGTTTGAGACAATCTTTTTTTTTTAAATTTTCTTTAAATAAAAGCTTTCCTGAATCCAATAATATCAGACTCACAATATTTTACCATATGCCATAAAAAACATTCACAGTATCCACAGTGTCAATACACTCTCGGAAACAACAGGATACAGTCCTTTGCCTGCCCTACCTTCCTGTTACACATATTGGGGATTAGTGCTTCCAACACTTAAGGTTTAAATTCTGATTTTAAAATCTATAGGGTGGTTAAAAAATATGCAAAGGGTCTTTAAGACATGTTCCAAATGTAAATACAAACTAGTTCTTACAAACTAGTATTTCCAAGGTTATAGGTAACATTGTGTATTGACAATTTTTGTCTGCAATTATTTTGTATAATACATATTGATGCTGAAGGTTAAATATATAAATTCTGCATAAGCATCAAATTCTCAAGCACAATCCCATTACAAATGGACTAAGTGTTCCACTACCTCAGAACTGGGAAAAAAAAAAACTGTACACTGAAGACTCTCACATCTAGGTGCAAGAAATGGTACAGGCAACATGAAAGCTGTTTGGCTCCTTGTTATTGCAACACAGACAGAAATTATTTGAGTAACTTACTGTTTTCCAAGCAGAATCTTGGAGATATCCTGTTCAAAAGAAGTTCCTGTCGTAATCGAAGAACTTCAGCTTCCAGCACTTCCACTTTCCATTTCCATCCAAAATCTTGTTCAGATACAGTTTTGGCAAGGTACTCTGTGTATTCTTTGGAACTCTTCCCTGGTGGTTTTGAGTGGATAATTGCAAAAGCCAATGCTAGTTTTGATATTTTCAAATAAGAAATTTGATTTTCTCTTCTGCCTTTGATTTCTATTGCATTAGAAAAAACAGAAAACAAAAAGGTTAGTTCACTATGACTCCATTAAGGAAATGATGCACAATATTTTCTTGGCTTTGAAAACTGTTCAACAGTGAGATCAATTCTTTAATTTCTAGTGCATTCCTAAATCATCAAGGAGAACAGAAATACAAGCATCTGTGCACAATGTGAGAACAGAACATACATGAGCTGCACTCAGCTATAAAAATAAAATTCAGCCAGTGTTTGAGAATAACTGTGGAAATAGTAAGCACTTCAAATAGGCTTATCCTAGCAAAATTTCAACGTAAATGTTATCTCCACTAAAACAAAGATGAAAAAAAGTAAAAACACTAACCTCAAAAAAACCCACCCTGACGCTCCCTCCCCCTCAAAAGAATTCTAAACCCATGACAAAAGAATTCATTTGGGGTTATTTATACTTAAATACAATACACATAACTTCATGAAAATGTACCAGAAGGTTCCAGTGCTCAAAAGATAGAACTTTGGGGTTCTGTTTTGGACACCTTGCATTGGTGCCCTTGAAGTTTTAAGTCTACATTAAGTCTGACGCCTGCAGAAAGCTAGACAGCTTCAAAGTGATGCAAGTGGCTAGCAAGGTAAGTGAAGAAGACAGATATACAAGCTTTGTTACAAATAGTGAGGATGGGGCAAAAGATATTATAAGAGTCAGAGAAACAAAATATTTAAACAGATGATTACATCATGTGCAACAGCACAGGGTCTAGGAGCAGAGAAGGAAAAAATGAAATTAAAACCAACTAATATTAACCAGCCCATCTAATTAGCTAAGTCACATTTTTCCTAATTCCACACCATTCTCATTTGGTTGTTTGATGAACTCTTTTCCTGAAAAAATATCACTCCCAAAGTAATAGTTTAAGAAAAAAAATATTACTTCCTACACTTTTGCCCTGACCTTGACATCTACAATTTTTTCACAGCGTTATTTTTTTCTTGTTATCCATCAAAACTGCAGGTTAAGCACCAATAAGTTGTGTTGAGCAACTCTGAAATAGTCACAGCACAGGTTTGAAAAAAGTATTTTTGGTCATCCTTTCACCAGATCATCTGCTATCACTAAGCTGATTTCTTCCTCTGGTTCTACTCGACTTTAGATAGTAAATCATATATCATCCTATATTCATTTATCCATCAGGGACACTTTTAGAAGGAACTGCTTTTTAAGTATTTCTTTCACCTTTCAAATACTTCTGAAATGCACAAACAATCCCTGTGCACTCCTTGCACACTGTCCATTCAGACACAGCAGCCAGTTAACACTTTATATAGTACAGAGAACAAAGAACAAGAGTGCAAAAATTCCTTGGGATCTATTTACCTACAGCTGTATTTTATGCTACCCTTCTCCACTTGAAACACTCCATTCCTGTCGTGTGTCAGGCCAAAATCACCTAATCTAAGCCACAAGTGCATTCTCAAAGCTAATTAAATAGTAAGCCTTTAGAAACTGAACTATACTACATATATCCCATATACTTACACTTACATACACTTAAAGCAGTTATATATTAAATGGTACTTTTGCAAAATTTCTCATAAAGAAAATCTGTTTCATACAACTTTTTAATTCATATCTAGAATTTCAGTGAAAAGAATTTCAGAAATTGATTCTTTCAAAGGATTAGCACCCCTGTGGGGCAGCTAAGGTGTAAGAATTTTGCTTGCCTTACACACCAAAGGAAATGTTTATAAATACAAAAGCATGCAAGTAATTGAACTGCCTTTAAAGCTGTGAATAAAATGAAATACATGCAACCACACTGAAAGAAGACTGAATAGTAACAGTAAGGTATCCAAAATATTTGGCTTTGAATCTGAAAGGTGCTGCCCATCCATAGAAATGTCACCCAGATATTACTCAGTGTCTGTCAAGCTCCATTCTTACAAAGTCCCTGTGCAGAGCAAAATGATAAATTAGGGCAGGCAGAAAAATGTCTTACACTGCTTGTTTAACATTTTAGTACCTCCAGAGACTACTCTGCCAAAACTTTCTGATTCATCTTCCTTTTAAGGACAAACACATATTTACTTTCTGCTTCATAACATGCTTTGTCAGTATTAGTATTTTCCTTTAAATTACATTCACAGAAGATGCAAAATGACCAACATTCCAGTGTGGGCCAGGGAGTGCTATTTATTACAGCACTTCATGAATGCTCAGGTGCCTTTTATCATCAGTCACCACCACTACCTTATTTATTGTATTCTATTTCTCCTTACAGAACATACTATTACAAAGAAAATAAAGAAAATAGAAAAGAAAATGCAAAGAAAATAGAAAAGAAAATGCAAGGAAACAGCAAGGAAACAGCAAGGAAAATGCAAAGTTTGCTGTCTGACCACTGACATATTATCACTGTGCTACCAGTGTGAAATGCTACTTTGGTAGCATTTTTTGACCACCCATTATGAAAATAAAAAGAGTAACTTTTTCATTTTGTTTTGAAAGGGACTACTGTGTTTTAAGCATAACAAAAAAACTTAGTGCACAAGGTAACAGTACAATGGAGACAAGTAAACGGATCTTTCAACAGCAACATTCCAAAATGCTGTTTTCTAAAGTAGATGTAACCCTAGTAAGTCACATAAACCACATAAACCATTACCTAATTTTGCTTTGAGAATCTTAAGACTTAAGTCTTAACACTTAAGACATACATTTAATTAATGAATTAGTGCAATTTGGAGATTGAGGGTGGCCTTTTCCTCTTTAACATCTTATACAGACTCATTTCTACTGTAAGAGTGCCTTACATTGAATGAGTTTAGGGAGATATTCTTAGTTTGGAGGAAAAAAATCACTCCTTCTCTGGAAAAATTACTTGCAAAGATGCTGTTAGGAAAAAACCCAAGAGCAGGACAGATCACAGAACATAGCTGGATCTTCTTAGGAACAAGACACAGCACAGTTTTTGGAGAAGTCATTCTGTTGGAATCACAAAATCTCTTGCTTAAAAACAGATAATCAATGACAAATAGCAATATTCCTGCATGCATTTCCAGAAAGAATTGATTTCTTAAAGATTTTATGGAGAATATACAGCTTTTTCATTTGCTTTCTGTTACTGACACTATCACCATCTCTCTTCATTTCTCTTCTGATTATGAAAAGAGAAGTTTGTGCATCAAAAAGCAGAAGTTCTAAGAGTTGATTGAGGTTTTTCACCACACCCCTAAAGGGACAACTCTCTCAGAAACTACTGTGTAAGTCTTCTAGAAAATAACACACCGGATGACACTATTAGAAATATGGGGATGCTGGCCAACTGTGCATTAGCAAAAATTGCACAGCAATCTGTTGCTCTCAGGAAGTGCTGAACCACCAAATATATTCCACTGAAAGCATATTGGCAGCTACAGAGTTTTATCAATTTTTTTTTTTGCTCCTATCAGCACAGAAATTACACCACTGGTTGGGCAGAAAAAAGTTTTAGAACCAAAGCAAAAACTTTCCTTGACTGAGAATAGTACTTGACCAAGAGCAGAAAGTCACCAGTCTAATTCTAGCTGCTAATGCTAAAATATGTCAGACATAAAGAGAAAGGTTCAAAAATTATCCAAAGCTCCATTCCTGTGGTTACTCAGTGTTAAGGAGAGAACCAGTAATCTCTTGCAAACTTTGCTGGAAGCAGGGCTCAGCACCCCAACAACAGATACTGCCTGGTGACAGGTTCCCTATGCAAACCCCTTAATCCACAAAGGGATATTGGAAGAGCACTCAGAGGACACAACGGGTTAAATACTGTTGAACAGGGCTAACTCTACCGATTTCCAACACAACAATGACATTCCATGCTTCCAGCTCTCATGCAGAGAGGGTACTGAGAACCCACAGACCTGCTGAGATCCTAGCCATGGAAGACTGCTGAACAATTATTCACCTGCTGAAATAATTACAAAGGATGTGATGAACTGTCCCCTACAGCTTTGTGTAACATAACCAAGAGAACTGAGATGTGGTGCAAGATCCATTGAAGACCTTTGATATAAGCAGGAAACAGGAGAACAGAAAGAACCAGGATAAATCTGATTAATAAGCACTACCCTAATCCACCAACCTGCCAGTCCTGTTTTGCAGCTGCATTTGATGCAGCAGCTCATATCAAGGATTGAAATGTTAAGGGTTAATGACTCAAAGAATCAGCCATTTGCAGAAGAAGGTGAATCCTCAACTCTACAGCTTTTAAGAAGTCTTTCAGGGATGTTTACGAATAAAGGAGGTGAATTTTATATAATTTACTCTTCTGAGTGGTACATACAGTTTTCTCACTGACCTTGAAAACAGGTAAGTCACAGAGAAATGGGGGGGAAGGTAACTAAATTATGCTATGATTTAAAATTATAGGGTACCTCAAATCAAACCCAAAACCTGAACTCACTTGGAATAATTTAACACTGGAGTAATACTCATAAATGTCAAAGAATTATACACCTTAGGAGTGATTTCCAAGTTTGGCCACAAAATTCATGGCTAATAATGGAGGAAACTGCTGCAAATGTCATAGACAAAACCTTATTGATTACATCAGGATACTCATTTGTTATTCAGACCACTATCATATTAATTTAAAAAATAATTTTAAAAATTAATAGCATAAGATACAAAATAGACTGTAATTCATGTACCTTCCAGGCCATTTCAGGGCTCAGTTTTCTCCACATCTGAAATTTTTACTTAAAAATAAGAGGAGTTGTCAGGACAAAAACAAATTGCCAGTCACCACTACTACACAGCTAAGAATCTTCAGAAAGCCCTTAATAAAAAAAAAAATTGCTTGTCCTTCTAAATTTAAGAGTATATCTGTCCTTAAAGGAACAAATATTCAAGGAAAAACTGTTTTATTGCCAGGTTTTTTCCTTTAACTAGTCTGTCAATTACACAGTACAAATAAAGGTGAAAATATTACCCACATCTTTGTAATCTCATCTGCTTTATACAATAGAAACCAAGATATTGACTCATTATGATGGAGCACAAAATGCTGCAATTGCTCTAGCAGAACTGGGCTGAGTTCAGACACATATGGCCACAACATTAAGGAACAATAAAAAACTTGATTTAATTGATATGCCTAGCACAATATCATTTGTGTATATAATAAACAATGATAATGGGACAGCTACATAATCGAGATGAACTGAAGTATGTCTTGTGTTCTAATTAAGCAGCTTTTATTGTAAAAATGTATAATAAACCAAGGCTACTCCACAGTGTCATCTTTGAACAACCCACACCCACAATACACAAAGATAGGTAATGAGGATATACTCAATGTGGGAAGAACTTGCTTTTCCTACAACAATAACTAACAATAACTCCAGCATATTTTTTTAAATGCTGAAAATAATAAATATTTTAAATACTTTGTCAAAAGCACAAGGAAACTTAAATGTAGCATGATTTATTTCTTCAAACTCTAATTTTTAAATAATTTTAGCTTCTAAAATCAAATCTTATAAATTCTCTAAAACCAAATAACATGAATGAGTTGAAAGTAACATTTTAGCACTAATGTTCCTCAATTATAACCATTATCTGAGAATTTAAGAAGATAAGCAAATATAATCCCTCAGGATTTCAGTAACATTTCTGACATAGGATTTATCTCCCCTTAACTACAGAAACCTACAGTTTAGATGGCTACAACTGAGCTAGCTCTCCAGACTTCTTTTATTATCAATGGGCAGAAAGAGAAACTTCAAATGTTAAAAATAAGCCAAGTCATTTGTACATTTTGTGGTAAAGTCATGACCCAGAAATATTTGTTTCCCCCAAGGATTACACAGAGTGTTAAGATGACTACATCAGATGTACACGCATGTATTGTGGACAGCCAACTGCACTGAGATGAGCTGGTGCACCACAGGCAGCTGAAGCTGAGACCTTCAAAGACCTATCTAAGGTACCTAACTAACAAGAGAAAGGCTTGCAAGCCTTTTGCAAGGCTGAGAGCAACACCCCTTAAAACAAGTTTGTAATTCTAGACCTTTTCTATATCTCTGGGGAAAAAAAAAAAAAAAAGAAAAGAAAAAAAAGCTTTCTAGAAGAAAACCCAAAAGTCATGGAAAAAAGTTTGTTAGAATAACCTTGTGAACATGTTACAATACACAAAATACCAGACAGGTGCAAATTAAAGACATGAGAAACATCTAGTATGCTCGGAATTATATGAGCATAAAAAATCAGTTTGGCTCCTCAAATTTTCTTTGCCTCACTCTGCAACAAGATCATTTGAAAATAATAATTTTAGCCTGAGTTTTATGGTAGTTTAAAATTGTGTATATACTCTCCCTACAAGCTGAGAGTTCTTCCTTTTACTCTCCTTTTTCTCCTCCAACAGGCCTTTTTTATGTGTCAGTCACAACAATATAGAGTGAATCTGGCACACAGTACTATTACCGTGTTTCTCTTTACTATTCTGACTACTAAAGACATGAATGTGTTTCCAGAATAGGGAATTTATTCTATAAAACCTGCTGTTCAGAAATTAAAGTATAACTCAGTGGTGTAAATTTACCTATTCTTATGTCAGCACAGATTTCTTCCACTACCAAAACAGAACTGTGCTCACTTAATCAGCTGGGTGTAAATCCATTTGGTTTGGGAACTGAGGATATACTTTTCATTACAGCTTTACAAGATGAAATTTTTGAAACTATGAAATCCAGACCCTTAGTCTTTTACAAAATTTCATATATGCTAATAATAATTACATGAAGAGTAAATTTACAGTTGGCATTAGGGACTGTGGAAAACAATCCCAGCCTTTATACACTGCCAAGTTACAAGAAAAAAGCAGCCCATATCTCCCCAGCTTTACCTATTGCAATAACCGTATTAGCTTTTCAATACAGAATTTCAAAGCAGAGTTTAAAAAAAGGCAAAAATCAAGAGTTTGGAGATTATACGAAGACTATTTTGCATATCTCCTCTTCTCATGTTAAAATATAGTGGCTAAAATATCACCATAATTTCCTTTTCAGTTTCACACTTTCAGCCTTTTCCTGAACAGCTCAGTTTCCACAAGTTTTTAAATCTACAAGATCAGTCTCTTGCAGTGATACTGATTCATTCAGGTAACCTTCCAGAATGCATCCACTGTATTTTAAAAACCTTGCGTTTTGGTTTCTTACAGAAATCTAATATAGGCAGAAAGAAAGATGAGAGTGTTCAGAAGAAAGGAAATGTTTGTAATAACGAATGAAGCCTTACATATACTATACATACTAACATAACTATAACCACATTTACATATGTAGTGTCTAAATATTAATTTATGAAGCAGTGAAGGTTGTAAAAGACAGCAAACCACTGAAAAGACTTGCCAAGGATTCACAGCCAAGTCCATAGACAAGTACTTTTTTACATTTTAAATTGGCTCAATTACTAGTTTATTAAGACAACACTAAGCCACAAAGATTTTCAGAAGGCTGGAGCACCTCTCTGAACACAGGTTGAGAGTTGAGTTTACTAAGCCTGGAGAATAGAATGCTCCAGTGTGTCTTTCAGTACCTAAAGGGTATTGCAAGAAACCTGGAAAGGTCAAGACAAGAAGGAATGACCTTAAACTGAAAGATGGCAGATTTAGATTAGATATGAGGAAGAAATTCTTTACTGTGAGGGTGATGAGACTTTAGAACAGACTGCCTGGAGAAGCTGTGGATGCAAGTCTTGATTTTAGCTGGGACATTTTCTTTTTAGTAGCTGGTACAAAGCTGTGGGTTTTGGATTTAGTATGAGAATGACGTGGATAACATCCTGATGTTTTGGCTGATGCTATGTAGTGTTTACTCTATGTCAAGGACTTTATAAAGTGTCATGCTCTGCTACTGAGGAGCTGCACTGAAAACTGGGAGGTGAGCAAGGCCAGGACAGGTGACTCAAACTGGCCAAAGGAATATTGGGATCTCTCTTCAGAAATGGGCCAGGCATTAATTATCAGGAGTTGAGCAACCATGTCCATCACTTGTTTTTCTTCGGTTCTGTTACTCTCTCTTCCTTTCCTTATGACAATTCTTTTTATTAATCATATTATCAGCATACTTAGTATCACTATTATAATTTTTTTTTTTCAATTACTATTCTTATCTCACGCCATTAGGTCTACCTTTTCTTTATGACTATCCCCGGTGGGGTGGGGGGACTGAACAAAAGGCTGTGTGGTACTGAGTTACCAGCCAGAGTTAAACTCCATCCCTGGAACTGTTCAAGACCAGGATGGATGGGATTTTGATCAACTTGGTCTAGTGGAAGGAGGCCCTGCCCATGGCAGGAGGGTTGGAACTAGATGATCTTTAAGGGCCTAGAACTCTAGGCCATTCTGTGATAATACAAAATTACTTTCTTCCATCAGTCAGCAAGAGAAATGTGAGCAACTAAGCCCTACAATTACTGAATCCCAAAGGTCAGAGTGATCAGAAACTATCATTTTAATTCACAATTCACTGACATTAAAAATAATCAGGCAGAAATATTGGTAACTTTGATAATTCTTTGATATTCTCTTATATCTACGTATTCACACAACCTTTTTTTTTTTAATAGGAGCACTAACAACATTAATTGAATCCCAGCATCCATCCAACAAAACTTCACAGCAATAGTGTTTTTCCTTGTGACTTAGGTGAAATGGAGAGGAGAAAACTTCACATTTGTAACTTATAAAAATAGAGACAAGTAATTGATAGCTGATATTCTTCATTATTAGTAACCAAAGCAGTGCAACTTTCATGAGGTGGTTCCCATTTTCTCCCAAACAAACTCAGCCTTTCCTCAGGAAACCACTCTGATCACCTAAAGCTGCCCAGGTCAGGCCGCCCGCACGGAGACGAGGCAGGTGTCCCAGGGGAACCAGGTGGTTGTTCCAGGGGGACCAGGAGAACCAGGGGGATTTCTGAGGCAGCGCCCAGACCCGCACCCCTGGGCACAGGGTTTGTACATGACGGCTGTCCCCAAAGGCCACTGACACCGTGGGCTGGGGGCATCTCCCCGGGCCGGAGCTCCCCTCTCGGAGCTCTCCCCCATCCTCCCTCACAGCCTCCCCGGAAGCGCTGACAGCCTCGCGCCCCGACCCACCTGCAGCGGCCGCGCCGCGGGGCCCGAGCCCCGGCTCCATGGCCCGGGGCCGGAACGCGACCTCTGCGCCCCCGCTGGGGTCAGGCACAGCCCCGGCCCCGCGGCGCAGTGGTGGCGGCTCCTCGGTGCGGGCCCTTCGCTCCCACTCGTGTCGATGTGGGCCGAACGCGGCTGTTCCCTGCGGCAGTCGGCAGAGCTGGGGACTCGCGGGCTCGCTTCCCGCTGCTGGGGCTGGGATGAGAGGAGAGCGCGAAGGCCAGCGGGCTGCAAAGGGCCGCAGTCGGGAAGGGGCAGGAAGGGGGAAGCCGCGGAACCCCGCAGGAGACATCCGAAGATGCTTCCGCCAGGGAAGGAAGGGAGCGGAGCTTTGGGCAGGCTTTTAGCGAGTCTGGCCGCCGCTGGGCCTACTGAGGGTGCAGGTGGCAGAGCTCGACATCACCTGGGTCACCCGAAACCACCGCCCACGCTTTTACACTTCATTGCTGTGATTTGCATAAAGGTCTCTCAAAGTGTTTTGCTGATTAACTTATGCCTCTTTAAACTTTTCTTACCTAAAACATAGCCCCATACCAGCCACTGTGCAGAAAAGTAACTATCCCAGCCAACGCCAGCACAATCTCTTAAGAGGAAATGGGATGATGACACTTAAGAACTTCAGTATTTCTTTAACATTGAAATAAAAGCTGCCTTTTAGTAGAGACTCTGTGAGCCAAGCTCAGCAGTTGAGAAATTATCTTTGTATGAAAAATTATGTTCTTTACACAAACTCTGCTGAGAAGGTTGTGATAAGGCTTCTTGGCCAGAAATGGAGTC
The DNA here is from genome assembly GCA_017589585.1 of Phylloscopus whistleri. Lineage (NCBI taxonomy): Eukaryota > Metazoa > Chordata > Aves > Passeriformes > Phylloscopidae > Phylloscopus > Phylloscopus whistleri. The sequence goes on along the minus strand of JADMLD010001485.1, from coordinate 4,449,997 downwards.
TACAGAGGTACAGAATCACAGAATCATTTTGGCTGGAAAAGACCTTTAAGATCATTGATTCCAACCATTAACTCAGCACTTCTAAGTCCACCACTCAGTCACGTCCCTGAGTGCCACATCTACACATCTTTATATACTTTCTGGGATGGTGACTCCACCACTTCCCTAGGGAGCCTGTTCTAATGCTTGATGGCCTGAAGAAATTTTTACTAATACTTAGTTGAGGTGGCTGAGGAGGGAGGACAGGAGAGATAAAAAATGTTTAATGAAGTCAGATGCATTAGGTGTAGTTAGGCTTATCACAATACATCAAGTTCTTAAGTAGACAAGGTTAAATCTTTCTGAGTACAAAAGTATTCAGATGTGACAATGCACACTTTTAAAACCCTCATCCCGATTTCTTGGATAATCAAAGCGGCATTATTTTTATCATGTTCTTTTCTTCAAAAAACTTATTTTTTATGAATGTTGACCTAATATACTTTTTTAAAAAATTATTTACCTTTCAAATTACAGAAAAACTGTTAACACATTGGAACTTTCATTTTAGACTTCAAATGATAAAAAAAAAAAAATAGACGGAGTAAGTTAGAGAGCATTTTCATTCTGACAGCACTACTTATTTTCTCAGGGAAACTCAAGGGAAAAAAAATAACAAAACATTCTCCAGTCTTCTATAAAAGTGACATATCAGCAGCTACACTATCATTTTCTGTGCATCTTTTGTGCATGTAAGTGATGCAGATGCTTTGCAAACTGGACACTCATTATGTAGATTGGAATGTCCATGTTTTCATACAATCTTTTCAGCTGAGACTGAAATAAAAGATTCAGAGACATCAGTGCTTTTACCTGCAAACCTGTCGCCTGTATATAGAGAGCTGAATCTAAAAGTAGAATTAGGCAGGGGCAACATTATTACTGTTCTAAAAAAGAAAGTGGCTTTGCTTGTTCTGAGATTACTAGTTCTGCTGGTAATTGTAAACTTTTTGAGAGGCACCTAAAAATTCTGAGGCTTTCTACCATTAGGCAGCTGCCTGGAGGGATGTTTTTCATTTTATTGTTTTGTACTTATAAATTAAAAAAAAAAATGAAGAGCTGTATAAATTCAGTTTTAGATGCACAATTCACTTTTTAATATTTTTTTTAATTGGACCTAGTAGGAGTTAGAAGGAATGTTTCTTAAACTTGCAAAGTTACTGTGCACGACTTCCAGAATGCCAACCAAAGTACAACTTACTACAGTTTTTAGGTTTGTTTTTAAAATAAGTTGAAGCATCCCAATATTTTCAAGGTAGAAAATAACTGGTGCATCCCCACTGTTAACAGAGCATCTCTAACAACAATTTCATCTGAAAGCAGCAAAATCTGGGCACAATCAACTGCGGAATCACTGAGATGTGTGTTCCTGTTCTGTTGAAGAACACTTCGAAAACAATGTGTAGAATTTGCATTAACTTCATTCAGTGAGTATTCCCAGTGATTACAGAGAATCATTAAGGTTGGAAAAGGCCTTCAAGATCGTCAGGTCCAATCTTTGACCGATCAGCACCCAGTTAATTAGACCATGGCACTGAGTGCCACATCCAGTTAATTCTTGGACACCTCCAGGGACAGTGACTCCACCACCTCCCTAGGCAGCCCATTCCAATGCCTGACCACCTTTTCAGTGAAGAGTTTCTTTGTAACATCCAAGCAGCATAATCTAACATTAATTTTTCGAAAATGAACAATTTGTATGTGCACATGTCTTGGTGAATGGTGCAAATTCATGTTATATCTGCTAAATAAAAAATAAGTTATTCAAACATGGGATGATTAGCACTGTATGTAATCTGAAGTGAGACAACAGTGAAATGAAGCTTCAGTTTGAAATAAGCAGTCTGTGATTTGTGAAGGAAGCTGATTCTACTAGTTGCACATAAATTCTTTTGATCTTTTTATGAATATGTGTTTTGATCTCAAGAACAGTCAAAGGATATCTTTGTGGCAAAAGGTCATACAAAATAATTAGCTGCTTTTGTTATTAATTAAACATAAAAGCAGTGAGGTGTTTAATCACATAAGAGGTTATGAGTTCTCAGTATTTAATTAATCCACATGCTGAATGATTTCAAAGAACTGAGTGGTCAACTAAGAACAAACCCAAAAACCACAGGCTTAAAGCAGTTGTTAAAAGTAAGTGGATTACATTACTGTCAAACAGGCATGTCCTTCTCTTACTGGATGGTTACAGTATCAGCAACAATTTGAGCATGGAAGAATATATTTTCATTTGGAGAACTACAGTCTGTCAGAATTTATAGGACATCTTTATATTTTATGTCTATTTACCTGAGAACTGGAAGTGTCTGAAAACACATATGAAATGCACTGTCTCAACTACCATAGCTGCAATTTTGTTCAGCTGAGGTGGGGCTAGAGATACGCTGTTTTTAAAAGACATGTGAAAATCATTAGCAGGAGCATCAAAATCTTCTCATTTGAGCCTGTTTTTCATGTGTTTCAGTGCTATATTTAATTAAAAATAAAAAATTTTGGCACCATAATTCTTCATTACTCAGCATCAAGCTGTTTTCAAAACAGATTATAATGTGTTCATGATGGCTCTATTTTCTATGTAACTCTGATGGAACCAATATGGCTCAAGCAGTCCCTTTGAGCATAATCTGCAATTCTAAACAAATTGTCTGATCCAGGATGTTCAGTGAGTTATGCAATGACATCTTTTTTTCTGTTCAGAAACAAAGCATCATCATCAGGAAAAAAAGAATCACATTTCGGTCTGATGCAATGAAAACTCTGTTCTCTGAAAACAATATAAAAAGTTAGACATGATATGAGGAGAACAGGGAAATTAAAAAACTTGCTACTGTTTATAGACATCATACCATCACTTATGAATAGGTATTTTATAGTGCTTTGTCATCACTTACATAAAATTAATGACAATAGATTCCATTTCTTTCTATACAGTACATCCTAAGGACAGATAAAACCTTTCCCTCAAAACGTCTGGAAACCAGTACTGAAAGATTCTTTCTCCACTATGTAAAAAAATTTATAAAACATGTTAGCAAGTAATCAGAATGATACTTAAAAAATAATATGACAATATAGCAGATAATTTTCTGCATTTACATTTCACCATTTACATTTCATCATTTATCTACGAGTAACAAAATGATGTTGCAACAACACTTCTCAGATGCAGCAACAGACATCTGAGAAGAAAGAAGAATTAGAGTAAGAACACATAAAGAGTTTTAATTTAATTTACTGCTTTTTGTTGTAGTTCCACAAGGTGGAACTCCATGAAGTTCATAAAAAGGCAAAGAGGTAAACAGGTAATTGCTATGATATAGCTGTCCTAGGATATAAAAAATACAGGTTACACTTCTATAATACAGAACTTTAGCCACAACATGAGCAGTCCTTGCTAATTGCCTCATAATATAGAAAATTGAATGCATTGAAATATCCACATTATTGTGATTGACTCCTGAGACATTTTGTTTAGCTTTCCTCTGTGCAAGCACGAAGTGTCAGCTGAATCATGGGTTACAATCCCCATTTCTTTCTGTTGACTCAGCTGGGTCAGGCATAAGTTTCAATGAAATGAGTTTCATTTCCTGGTACATACTGACTTAATCACACTTCACACACCAGAAAGGCCAGGTGCCCACTTGAGACACAGTGGTTGTGCTATTTCTTCCAGCACCTCACCTGTCTAACCAGCTTAGAGCTTAAAGGACAGAGTAAATTTCTTCCTGGAGGTAGTTTGCACCTTGTTTCCCATAGGAGCATTGCACCCAGCAATTACGGTGCTGTTCTGGAAGAGATTTGTCTCAATACCTTTTGCCAAAAATGGTCTGCTTTGGGTGAAAATAAATAGTCTTTAGGATACAGGGAGTTTTAATATGGTGCAAGAGTAATTAGCAGGCAGCAAGATGAGGGCTCTGGTTTTGATTCCCTGGTCCAGGTAGCATGTATTTTTCTTTAGAGACAACTGAAATTTGCCCTATTTTCAGATAAGAAATCAAATTGCCTTCATGTGAGGGGTTATGTATGAGGGATTGTGTACCACGTGACATGCAAATGTGGTACATGGTTTAGTGCTGGACTTGGCAGTGTTGGATGAATTGTTGGACTCAGTGATCTTAGAGGTCTTTTCCAATGTTTCCTAATGATCCTGTGCTGTCTCATCCAAAGAGTCATTCCTTTGATGGAAGAGCTGTAATAGCAGTGTTGTCCTGGTGATCGTCTTACTTGAAGTGGGACATAGGACTGACTAGGCACCTTCTAGAAGTTCTTTTAAACCAAACGAAGCCAAACTGAGACAAACCAAACTGAACCAAACCAAACTCAGTATTCTGCTCTGGTGTTTCCTCCCTGACCACCTGAAGATTAACTGTAACCTGGTGAATTGGGCTGCAAGGTGAAAGTGATGGGCTTTAACACTGACAGAAGTGAAAGGACTTTGTGTGTGCCAGCCCTCTGACTACTGAGTTATTCGACAGAAACTGGTTAGTGTAGCTATTACCTGTATTTTGTAATAATTTTAGTATTCCAAATGTAAAATCACAGGAGAGTTTTTGGAGGTTGTTAGCCATACGTGGATGTACATGCTATGATCTACACTGGAGGAAATAGTATGTGGTCTGGCAGTCTTATACACAGGTAAGACTTTTGATTCATGCAAGAATCTCCCCCCATGGCACCTGCCTTTGCAAGTTTCATCTCTCCCAGGATCCTTGGCAGTAGTGCTGAGAAGTTTTCTGCTAAAAAATCCACAATCTTTGCACTGCATAGCAACAGGGAAGCTGTTTTGTGGACCTGTGCTATATTATGGCACTATCATGGTTATGGACTGGCATGTCAAGCTGGCTGCACACATAAGTACTGCATAATAAATCTGTGCAGTTCAGTTTAGCCTTCAAAGTTATGCTATTGTCTTTCCTCAAAACGACAATACTGTACTGCTCTTGTAGGCGAGGAGAGGGTGTACCATCTGCTCAGCCATGTAATCGCCACCATTTCATTCACTTAAAATGTGTTTTGTCAGTTTGCTCTAATTGTAAATATGTCCAATTGAATTTTACAAGTTTAAACTATTATTTCATTAATTTTTTCCTAGTGCAAAATGTAGGCTGCAGGTTAATATTAAAAATGTGGATTCTTGAAGCCCAGAATTCCTTGTATCTGGCAACTGTGTAAAGAACACTGGAGAAGAAAAATCCACTCCTCATAAAAACTTAAATATTTTAGACTAGTAAAAGGAATTTCTAATGCAAATGCTGTATAAATAGGATAGAGGTATCCATATACAAATATATATAAATATATGTGCTTTTAGACAGATGGATAGATAGGTACACAAGTGATGAGGTGACCAGGTTGTAGTAAAGAGGCAGAGAAACTATTTTTATTTATCTCATGAATATGTTTCAACTATAACAACTGGCTTCTTAAGATTTGCTTTACCTGAAACTTTTCTTCCCTCAGAAAAATCCCATCACACATCCTGGGTCAGTGGTTACTCAGCTTTACAGCTGAAGGGCTGTAGATAATTCTAACAGATCGACATAGCTGTAATCAATATTGTATCTGCTTCAAAACCCTTAACCTGTGCTTCCTGTGGCTTCAGGCACTCATCAGGGAAGGGCTGTCGACTGACATAAATCCTGTCTCCCAGCAGCTGGGCTGTTGCTTCAGAGAAGAAGAGCATCTGCTTGCAGCATGAGAGGGTCAAATTACCATGGTTCCCATGCCCGATATAAAATGGTGGTGATACACAAATGTGAGCACCAGTAAGTACAAATGAAGATGCCATTTAAAAGTTGCATGATGTGACTCAAGTGATACAATTTAAAATTCAAATCAGTCTGTACAAGTTATGTCCTCATGCTGCTGTCCAGAAATCTGAAAGTCCATATGTGGGACTCAGGTTGTACATTAGAACTAGAAAGACTGAGCTGTGCATATTTTAAGGGGAGAAAATTGCATGTGCCCATAAGTTTCTACCAACAGCCATTCTATAGGTTTTAAGAGGTAATCATCCATCTACCAAAATATTGGTGTTGTCTTTAATCATGTTTCTGCTGAATGAGTAGAAAACATCAGAAAAAATATATTTTAAAAAACCCCAAAACAACGCCCCCCCTCCCCCCAAAAAAACCTCCAAAGCCAAAATGAAACCAGGATTGTCAAACCCTGTAATTATGAAGAAAACAAGTGATTAAAAGGAATTGGCTGCAATAAAAGTGAACCCAAATTTTATTACATGTGTAATTTTGGGACTAGACGTAGTTGTTGTGACTTACAATAACGTAAAACCCCTATTAAAGGGAAGGACACTTCATTTAAATCTGTGGAAACTACTGTATAAGTATAGTTCATAAAATGAACTAAATTCACTTCCAAGTTCTATTTAGTTTAGTTCTAACAAAATTCTAGACTTTTGTTGAAATAATTCACTGTTTGATCTTTCTGTTATGTTATGTAAAATAAATGCACAGATCTTCATTTTAGCTGTGACATTCATTTGCTCTCCACTGTAAGATTGCCTATATAACTTCTTGTCTCAAGGATTTAGGAAACAATGAAAGTAGCAACTCAGCAGAGTGAAATTCTTATGTAGGTTACTTGGATAATTCATATCTGAGAATAAAGAAATATGAGTTTTGTGGAGTACAGGTGATACTTGATATATGTGCTTTATATATAATTTCCTTAAGGTCTGTAAGAAAATTAAATTGAAGTTTAATCAGAAGTTTTGCTCTGCACTGATCTGTGAGAACCTAAGGTGAAATTGAATGAAGAAATGTATTTATGGAGATGATCCTCTTGTATTCCCATGCACCTTGCTTTTGGAATGGAGTTGTTTTCCAATAGCTTTCATAATTTTTATTTCTTCTTCAACTCTAATATTTTATTTATACTTTATTCCCATATCTGACATACAGATATGTGCATGAATACATTGAGAGCCATGCACATATGAATATAATTCTCTCAAGAGAAAATGTGACTGTCAATAAATATGCAATGTGGCATATTTGTGACCAGGGCAGGCAGTTCTAAGATGCATGACTTGATTATTTCAAAACCAGATTTCTCTAAACATGCCAAAGGCAGGTATATGTCAAGATAAAAGCTATATGAGTTGGAGTGTAAAAGGGCAACCTAAACATTTTTCAAAGTACTCAGAAATCTGTTTGCTTGTATTCCATACCTGAGAGCTAGCCAGATTGGATTTTTACTACAATTTGATAATAATTTATACTTGGGTAATGAACAAACATGAACAATATTAGCACAACAGATCATGTTCTTAAACCTCTAAATCTCATAATAGAAATTAAATACCTTCTCAACCAGAATTGTGGCCACTACAAGTGAGGTTGTATTTAAAAAAAAAAGTTTTCGCCTTTGTGTCCTTATTTGAAATATTCATCTATATAGACCTCAGAACACTATTCCTTGCTATTAAATGTCTTCAGACATTTAAAATGCTTCAGCTTTTAAATGCTTCAGACTGTCCAGAGTTTTTGAAGTACTGTCAAAATTTAAAGAAACCTATGCTGCCACTGGCATTTCTTCATACACTAAGAAACCCTCTCTTCCTCATAAGGAATTATTTCTACACTTGTTTTCAGGGGTAAAAGTTGTTCTGCCAATATTCATGAAGATGAACTTGTCCTTGCTACTTACTTTTTATTTGTGGAAAACGGATCAGATAGACTGCCTGAATGCTCTGGGAATTAGTGCAGTTTAAAGTCAATACTGAGCCAAAGAGATGGTCCCAATGTCCCACAGATCATTCCTTAGACTGTCAATCAATACATTTCACCTGGGTCTCTCTAACTACTAGGTCAAGTAGCAAGTAACACCAAGGAGGGAAGCACACATTGGAAACATAATGAACACCTCAGTAAGTGAGACCTAGGTCTATCTAGCCCAGTTTTGTCTCTTACATAGTGCAATGGGAAAAGGCTGATAGAATGTTTTTTTAGAGTTTACTTGCTGGCATATATTTTCTCCATTGTGTCCTGCTTCAGCTTGTAGACACTGTTGAGCTCTTCATTACTGCTGTAAATGATCATCCTTCATTCCTGGTCAGTATTTTTTTTCCTGTACTGCGTCCAGCTCTTGGGTCCTCAGCATAAGAAAGACATGGACCAATTGAAGCAAGCCCAGAGGAGGCCACCTCTAAAGATGATTAGAGGGATGGAGCACCTCTCCTATGAGGAAAGGCTGAAAGAATTTGGTTTATTCAGCCTGGAAAAGAGAACACTTTGAGATGACCTAATTGCAGCTTTCCAGTACCTGAAGGGAGCCTACAAGAAAGACAGAGAGGGAAAGACACAGAGCCCTTTTTATAAGGGCTTGTGTTAATTGGACAAGGGGGAATGGATTCAAACTAAAAGAGAGTAGGTTTAGATTTAGGTTCAGGAGGAAGTTCTTTACTGTGAGGGTGGTGAGGCACTGGAACAAGTTGCCCAGGGAAGTTGAAGATGTCCCATCAAAGTCAAGTCGGATGGGGCTCTGAGCAACCTGGTCTAGTGATGTGTGTCCCAGCACACGGCAGGGGAGTTGGAACTAGATGATCTTTAAGGTCCCTTCCAACCCAAACTATTCTGTAATCTTAGGATTCTATGATCCTTCTGTTTTGCTTGTATCTTTTTGGGAAGAATGTGCCATTGCTTCAATCTTATTGAACAAAGTGAGACAGGAGATCAACCAAGAGAAAGGGAACTAAACTTCTGTCTCTGGCTTCTCTACTAGTACCCCATCTGATGAGGTCAGTTACCCTATTTTACCCATGTGATTAGGAAAAATACTGATTAGCAATTAACTTGGACTGAAGTTTTGCCACCTTTTCTTAACCTAGTTGCTTTCATAGATGTTCATTTATTTAGACTTCTTCAGTGTGGTAATATTTGTTTCCAAGATCATCAACTAGGTTTTCTTGTCTGTTAAGTCAAAAGAAAAATGTAATTTATACACACAGTCTTTAAGTAATGTTTTTTAACCATATCTCTTTCCAAGTGTTATTGATCATAGTCAAGATGATTTCAGCTAATTATCCACAGGAGATAAGTCATCTGATAGCCATTGGACACTCCATTAGAAGAAAATATCACCCTTTTAAATTTAGATAGTAAGAATAAGAAAGATAGTAAGATGAAACTGTCTTCAATAAAGCAAAAGGGAGGGGTTCAATAAAGCTGACAGAGAACTTGAAGCAACAAAGAATTTGGAGATATCAAAGAGAAGTTGGTTTCCATTAATTTGCCTTTCTAAAAAGTGTCTGCTTTCCATTTATATAACCTTCAAAGCTCATCAACTACATTTTACAGAGCCTTACTTCACTTTTTTGCTTGAGGACTTATTTTGATGTCTTGAAATTATGCAATTTTTTTTTCTTCTTCTTTGGTGAAATGACAGCTGTAAGTCAGGCTGCAGCTATATACAGCATCACTATTTATATTTTCCAAATATATATATATATATATATATATATATATATATATATATGCATTAGAGATGTTAATTCAGGTTTGAAAAACTGGGTGCTTAGATAAATTGGTTATAAATTAAATAGAGTAGGTTTTTACATGTGTCCAAACCACTGTTCATCAAACCTAAATTCTTTGCACGTTTCCAGGAGATTTATATTTTTCTAACAGAACTCACTAGATATTAAACCATTTGTAACTGAAAGAGTTGCTATTGAGTACTGCATCAAATGTCATCCCATACAGATTTAATGCTTAAATTACAGTTGCATTACTTAAATGCAGTTAGCTTGTACCACAAGGCTAAGAAAGCCTCTGTGAAATATCTAAAGTAGCTCACAAAAACCTTGCAAAATCCTATCAAATATGGGAAACTCTAAAATAATCATTCCATTTTCTCTGAACAAATTAAATGATTTTGTAAATTTCCTTTCCTATAAAAACTTTATAATTAAAAAAATGACAGGTCCTTCACTATAAAATCATAAGTGCTACTCAAATTGGACTTTTATAAGGGCTTAGACAGTGATATTTCAAAGGAAATAATTTCAAGGAAATATTGATTTATTAATATCAAAAAAACATGAACATTGGATTGCTAGGTGACTAAAACAGTTGAAACTAAAATGAAAAAAAAAATGATAAAGCATGGATTTGTATTCTCAATTTAAAACAAAGAAATAAGATGACCATAAAACAATTTTGAGCCTCCACAAAACCTAGAGGGTAAATCTGTGCACTGGAAATTTTCCCATCCTGTTCATTATTTTCCTTTAATTTGATTTTTGGTTTCTGGCATCACTTAGCAGCTAAAGTTTCTTGCATGATGATTAGCACATTGAACAATCTGCTAACTACTTCAAAGAAAAAAAAAAAAAAGTAAGCAGTCATGCTTGGTAGTGAGTTCTTTAATGCCCTAGTTATGAATACTACCAAAAAACGTGACAAAAATTATAGGGGTAAATGCCCCTTTGATTCTGAAAGGTGCTAAAAATATTTGATAGTTGTGATGGTTGACCTGGTCTGGTGCCAGGTACCTTCCAAGAGACCCTATTTCTTCCCTCCGTGACAGGATGCAGGTGGAGAAAATAAGAAGCAGAAAAACTCATGATTCAAGGTAAAGGCACTTCAATAAAGCAAAAGCAAATGTTGTACATGGAAGCAAAGGAAAATGGAAAGATTTCTTCTCTACTTCTGATCAGCAGGTGATATCCAGCCACTTCACAGGTAGGGCTTTAGTATGAATAGCAGTTGCTTTGGAAGACAAATGCTGTACTAACGGACTCCCCTCCACCCTGTTCTCTGCCTTTATTGCTGAGCAGATGTCCTATGGTATGGATATCCCTTTGGGTCAGCTGTCCTGGATGTGTTCCTTCCCAAAGACCTTGCCCACCCCCAATCTACTGGGTGTGGTAGGGGAGTCATGGAGGGAAAGCACTGATGCTGTGTTATCGACACCTTCCTAGATCCCCTGCAATGCACAGCACTATGAGGGCTGCATTGGGGAAAACTAACCCTGTCTCAGACACACCCAGTACAGTTGTATCTCATTGTAAAGTATGTTTTTTAATCTATTGAAACAGCTCATTGTCTTCTGATGTCTAACATTAAAATAAACCCCCAAAGCCGCATAAAGAAGTGTCTTCTTGTTTAAATAGTCACTAATAATAACTGAAATTATTACCAAGACACTGAAACTAGATAGAAGTAACTGTAGAAACTTTTTCTATAGTAACTGGATACAAGAATTGTTACAATTCCTTTTATTGTTTTCCTTTATGCAAGTCTCTGCACAATATGTTAAAGCACAAAAACATTCTACTCAGGTACAATTGAACTGATTAAAAAATAATGATACACATTTATAAGATCAAAGCAAGCGTCCTTTCTTTCAAAAAATAAAAACACTGTTCCAAAGACTTAAATATAAACAGCTGCACCTGCATTTTTGATACCATTTTCTGGGAGGGTGATTTCCAGTCACTTCAGCTATGGGCCAGTGAATAAAAAGGAAGTAACTTACTTGTTGACCAGTTTCTGCCATGGTCATTACTTGTTTGCATTAGTCTCACTGAGACTGAAATGTAATCCTGCAGGAGCACAATTGACACAGTGGTTTTGACTTCATTTCAGCCATTGAGATATAACACTGGGAAAGGTACCCAGATTTTCTGAAGATTGAGATAATCTAGGCAAATGCTTTGGAGGTCAAGGTGTTGCTTATGTTATCAGGAGATGAGCAGAATAGACTCTTTTTTCAAGAAAGATTTCTCATTGGTTTGATTCAGCTACTTTCACATATCCCTTAGAGCAGTGGGCCTTTGGGTTAGCACCCAGGAAACTGGTATGTATCCTTCTGAGGTCAACAGAGGACCTGCTGCTTTCCAGCTCTTAGCTGGAATCTGTCAGGCTTCTGTAGTGGCTGGGCCAGGCAAGCAGACAAGCGCATGCTGTGTGTGCAAGTTGTTTCATGCAGTTTTGCACATACACCAAGTCTCAAACATCAGGAATTGGGGTTTGAACTCAGAAGTGTTGGCAGATGAGGGAAGGTGCAGATCTCCTCAGTCACAGAATCACAGAATTTGTTCAGCTGGAAGGGACCCACAAGGATCATTGAGTCCATCAGCACCATCTCCAAGAGTCACACCCTGTGCCTGAGAGTATTGTGCAAACACAAATTCTGTCAGGCTTGGTGTTGTGATCCCTTTGCTGGGGAGCTTGTTCCAGTGCCCAGCTACCCTCTGGGTGAAGAACCTTTTCCTGATATCCAGCCTAAATCTTCCTTGACACAATTTCAGGCCATTCTCTTGGGTCCTGTCACTGGTCACCACAGAGAAGAGATCAGTGCCTGCCCCTCCTCTTCCCCTCATGAGAAAGTTGTAACTGCAATGAGGTCTCCCCTCAGTTTCCTCCAAGCTGAACAGACCAAGTGCCCTCAGCTGCTCCTCACACAGTTTCCCCTCAAGGCCCTTCACCATCCTCATTGCCCTCCTTTGGACACTTTCTAATGGTTCAATGTCTTACAGTGTGGCACCCAAAGCTGCCCCCAGCACTGGAGCTGAAGCTGCCCCAGTGCAGAGCAGAGCAGGACAATCTCCTCCCTTGCCTGGCTGGTGATGCTGTGCTTGAGTTAACAGAAGTGAGCTATTACTAGCTGTCTTAATTAAATCCCTCTTAAAAAACTCCTTGCAAAATCTTTATGACAAGTAAGGATCAGCCAGGAATCTCCTGTGAAATTAAGAGAAGGGGAGAAGGAAGAATACAGAAATTTGAAAAGTAATGTGAAAATGGGCATATTTTTACTGCTGTTTTGGAGGCAAGCCAAACTACTCATTTGGATTTCTACCTGCACAATTTATTTGTCAGTCTTCTTTTTATATTGCATAAGATAAGAGATTAATAGGAAAAATAAGGACACAGAAGAAAGTTTTAAAGTACTTAAGCTGACAATCCAAATGTCATAGATGTTGAGTTCGCAGGAAGTAAATCCCTCCTTCTGCTATGGGCAAGTCTCTCTGCCTCCAAAGAGCTTTAGGAGAGTCATAGGATGCTTTGGATTCAGCAGGAACACTTTCATAGCTTTCTCTGACATAAGAGAACAGTAATATGCATGAAATGTAAGCTTTGTTGGTGGATTGGACTAATTTTAGTAGTGACATAAAGTGAATTTAGATGTATAAACTGTTTAAAAGTTGGAGGTAAGAGCTTCACAGGTAAACCCAGCAGGCCAAAATCTGGGGTTCCTGAAGTGCTCAAGATTCTGCCAGGTCTGGTTGAGAGTTTTTTATAGGCTGTAAAACATAAACTCTGAAGAAAGTCTTCAAGATTTGATTCACTGTACCGGTTAATATCCCACACCGGTTCCTTTGGCACTGCATTCTTTATAAATGAAAGCTTTCAAATTGAAATCAAGTTTCAGGCAATTGCCTTTCTGAGGACAAACAAAAGAAACAATAAGGACCTGTGCAAGAGCCTTTCAGGAAGTCATTTGGGAGCTTGAAATTCTAAGTTTTCCCTTTGTTATTGAACTGATTGCTTCCTCCTTTGGTATCTCCTCCTCTGCCCTGAAAATGAAACATCCAGTCCTGTCTTTCTGAAGAGAGTTGATGGATGTAACCATTTCATACTATGCACTGCTACCCAAGCTCTCTTATCCCAAATGGATTCTGCATATGGCTGATTTTCCCCATACAAAGTAAGAAGTAAACAGAGAGTGATAGATATTGGCTTTCCATCATCTGATCTGTCAGCTGCTGTACATTAGGAAGTTATCTATGCCTTTAATTGTGAGTAGGAGAGGGATTTAGAGCTTGCAGGAGTGTAATTATTTCACAGTAAATCTACAGATAAGCCCCTCTTCCTTACTGCCCACACAGTTCCACTGATTTTAGAATATTAAATTGTCCTTTTCCCTTCAAACACTGGTGCCTAAAGGAAGATCTATTATCCTCAAGTCTTTGTAGCTTAGACTCTAATGTGATGCTGATATTGCAAGCCAATAACTAAAATGAGGACGTATTAAAATGAAGCATAAGGCTTCTTTTATTACTGCCATAGTTCTTTACTGCATTAATTTTGAAACATATCTCTATTTGCTGTTTAATTGCCATCTTAGAGTTAAAAGTTTTGATAATTGACAAGTTTCTTTCTCACACGACGTATTCCTGGAGACAAGGTGTAAGCATTGGGGGAGGGTAATGAAGAGGAAGGATTTTTACCTTTGACTGTGCCAGACATTTGAAATACTCTTTTCAGTTTACTTCAGCAGATAAAACAGACTTGTTTTGATGTTTAATTCTCAAATTTCAGTGAATTGCTTATTCCTTATTATGAATGGTTTGAATTCACCTTACCTTACGAAAATCAGGTAAATGGTCCTGTGATTAAAAACCTGTAGTCCCTCTGGGTTTGTCTTTGTTTTTTGTTGATCTCCATCAATCTTGTCTTGTCTGTGCAGTGAGGATATAAGACTATGTGCCTATTTAGCAAAGACTACTGGGTAAATGGGATAATGAACAGTCATAGTTGCTTCTGTTCCCCAACCTGCCTAAGAAGACAACTCATATTGTTCATTGATATTATTAATAAGACAAATGCACAGGAGAAAAATATCCGTGTTTATCCATCCTCCATTCACTGGCAGGAATTTACACTACAATAACACTTCTCATGGATGTAATATGGTTTCTTATTTAGTATTAGTCTAATTACATTCTTTGAATCAGTGGGTGACAAAAGGAAATCGTGATATAAAAAAATGAGACAAAACACTGCTTTCACCAGCCCCAGGTAGGACGTGCTGTTCCTGTCCTACCTCCCTAAAGAAGCACAAGTTACTTCATGCTAACCTTGAGGATTTCATGTGACAAGAGTGACCAGATGCACAGACATGTGCATCTGCAGCTGGAATTGGAGCTTGTCATCAGGTGGACTTTGGGCTGCATGGACCTGAGAAGACTGGATATCACCAAAGAAAGCCCATACAGTTTGTGGTGAGGTACTGCCTCCTATATATCCGCTGTCACACAAAGCAGCTAATTATCCCAGTGCCAGGGATATTTGGTATTTTTACAGAGAGATGCTGATATACTATAATAACTAATAAACTATAGATAGTTTATTTTTGTCTTGACTTCAATTTTTATTTCTATTGTCCTCTTTTTTTCCATTCATTTCATCAAAATAAATGTTGTAACACATACAAACAGGCATGATGAAAAATAAAATGTCAGATACATTTTGGGAATTAAAACATTTTGACATTGTGCATCTTCTTTTAAAATCAGAGGGTACAGTAATTGCACTTGGCTTGGTATTTTCTCCAATAAGGAGGTAATGTACTTGCACAGCTGCCTAATAGAATGGGATGATGTTAAAGGAGTAACTGACAATTTGTGGGATTTTTTGTGATTGACATTTGTGTTTCCATTTTAATTGAGTTTATAGGATTCTCCTTTCTGTTCTGTGTGTATTTCAATAATTGCTCAGTGCTAAAATTTTCCTGTAGAACTTCAAATTGATTTGAGTAACATTTTGTATGCTGAACAGTGATGAACAAACCCCACAATTCTCTTTTCCTTCCTTAATTTTCTAAGATCATGAAGTGGAGTGTATACTGTTACAAAACCAACAGAAATTATGAATGTGATCCCAGTATTCTTTTGAACCATACAATCATATGATTCCATGTATGTACAAACCTAAGTAAAAAAATAAGAAGACTTTGACAATAGCACCAGAGATTGGCTTGACTCCTTATTTACTGTCCTGTGAACCCAAGCAAATTTTGTGTGCTTAAGCAAGTATTCATAATGACGTGACATTTTAAAGATAATAGTATTCATATAGTTCTTTGAGTACTTGGCTACAGGGAACAGAAATATACCTACATAGTGAGAAAACAGGCAAATGGAGGTTCAATAAAGCATTAAGCGATATCGCTAATGACAATCACAAAATAAGGCAGTGGGAAAAGAAGGGAAATGACCACTGGCATTATTCAACAACGCATTGCAGTATAAGATTAATCTTGAAACATTGACTTGTGGACCAATCAGTAAATTGCATAAATTACTTAAAGGCCTTTAACATTAAAACATTTAATGATTTCTGTCATTTGCAATGTACAGTGTGTCACATCCTATTGCGATACTCAGTATGTTATGTTTAACCATCTATTCAGAAAATGTTGCTAAACTTGCCTAGCTCCTTCTCAGTATATGAGAGAATAAAATTTCATCTCCTTATATAGTTTAAGGAAACAAAATTAAAAAATTAAAGCTATATGTAAACCATTTGTTATTATGGCATTGAAATTTCTCCTCTAAGATCCTATCTAGACTGAGAGTTTTCCTAATCTGACACCAGGGCTGTTGTTACAACTGCATATGCTGACTCACCAAAAAGTGGATAGCTTCTGATAGTTTATTTACTTCGTTTAATAGCTTTTCAGTTTTATTGAGCATTGCTAAATTGAGAAAAAAAATAGGCTTTTACAAGAAATCCAGCCTTCTAAAAATTTTGGAAGTTTTGGACATTTTAATTTCAATTTCTTCACTAATTCCATTTTTTTTAATCAGTCAGTAACACTATTATAACTTGATTTTTACCATTGATCTCTAAATTTTTGTAAACAGCTCAGATATAATCTCCAGATTCTTTGATACTTTCCTCACAGGTAAATGAAATCTAAACTGATAAAACTGGCTGTTTACTGAAGTATTATATGAAATTTCATGCCTCCAAGGCTTTTGTTTAAATCTAGCTTTCACCTACAGCAATTAAAAAAGTAATTGCTGATAGATAGGAGAGCTCTGTCAGTTATATTGGTGATGACAGTGAAAAGAACACTTTAAAAAATATATCCCCACCTTTTCAGTTCAGTATAGGCATTTGTATGTTCTTATGTAAAACAGTCCCTCTTTGTAATTTTGGGTGTAGATATTAGGAGTCTGACTGATGCTGTGTGTATATGTTAGAGCACGTGTGGATAAGTGTGTGTGTGTGTGAATACACATTCATATTCAGACAGTTGTTTTGCATCTTCTGAGATGAACACACTTAAATTTTGTTTTGTTTTAGCTTGGGTTTTATTGTGGCTTGTTTTGTTTTGCAACATGCTGAAAACCTTTACTCTGATGCATGGAACTGGCATTCTGCATAGAGTTGTACATGTCTGGTACAAGCCTCCCGAGCTGGAAAACTGTATTTTGCAATTCCATTGAGATTTTGCCAACAAAGGTCTGACTCATACAAATTGATAATATAAACTCTGAAATCTTTGTCAGTTGAATATCTTTACAGTAATAATCTTCTTGCAGCAGTAATCAACATAGTTATGTTGTTTCAGAAAACAGTACAGAGGAGTCACTGGAAAAAGCAAAAGATACGGAAGTATTTGACTGAAGAGCTACTTTTCCTCATTTAAATAAATGGTCCCTATCCTAACCCAACTCTGTCACCAGCTCAAACCTCTCTATCCACCAAACACAAAGTGAGAGGGAGAGTTCGTCTCCTAAGGATTTTAAGGAGAAATGGTGGTGCTTTTTTATTGTTTTGGCTTGGTTTTTTTTCCCCTGCCTTTGTCTCCTCTCACAGAGAAAGCCTTTGTCTTTTTCTTCCACTCCTGAATTCTTTGTTCATGCAGGAAAAAAAAAAAAAAAGGTTGATCTGAATGTTCTAAGAGACATGCTTTTATACTTGTTTCAGGTTTAAGAAGAAAAAACAATGCCTGATCAGGGCTTCCACTTCAGTGAAACAGATGACTCTTAAAACTGTGACATCAGTCAAAACAGCTCCATCATGAAAAAATAAGATACAGAAAGTGTATTTGTAAAAAAGTAACTGGTAGTGCTATAAAGAAAGAAAGAAACTTCTTTTTTCTCCAAAAAGAACTTAAAATCCATTCAATAAACTGTTAGTTTTTCAAAATCCCATCCTGGTAAATGTATTTAATCAAATTTTAGATTATTTCATATTTGAAAATGGCTTTCTATTCAAATATCTCCTTAACACACACAAAAAATCAAAGAATAGTGACACAAAAACTAAGAAGTTTAATTTAGCACTAAACAAGAACTTTATATTGGACACTGACAGATTTTTCTTTTGTCCCACTGATTACAGTTGTCTTCTGTGCAGGTTATGAATGAGAAGAATTTGCTCAGTGGTTCACTTATTTATTAGAAAGCACTTCACATAATGAGAGCGCAGTTCTTCTATGCTATATGGCTTTTAATTGGACCTATACTCTTTGGAATTACTTATGTAATATTACTTTAAATGTGCTGAGATATAAATAATATGATTTTCAGTTTGTCCTTTGTACTTAAGAGACATAAGTATACTTCCAGCAATTATCTTTGAGAAATATGCATAATTTTCTTGTACTTTTCTTGGTTCTGCCTTTAATTTTGCTCAGGTAATGTTAGTTTTTTTAATTTATTTTATTAATTTTCAAAAATCAGTATTTGTAGTCCATTTGAGCTAACTTAGTTTGCACTTGACCTATTGGCAAAATGGTTTTAAATGGTTTAGAAAAGTATTTCACTAGCTTCTAATGATGTTTCTTCATCACTGAGAAAACTTTTTGTTTGTATTGCCCTTGCATTTTATAATCTGCAACATTTGAAATATTAGGCCCAAGTACTGGGAGGACCACGTGCAGATCTTTCCTTATGTAGAGCAATGTGCTTGCCAAAAATGGTTCTGTTAATGCTAAAATAATTTTGGTGCACATTAAGGTCAAGCTCTGTCTCTGCAAGCTCTTGAGACCTGGCAATGCCACATGCAGTTAGCGTTAGCCAGCTGATGTCCCTGTAGGTGCAGGACGGACACCTTTGGAGAGCAGCGATGCCCACCCACAGAAATCTTGGCCAGCTGTTCCTGTCTCCTTCCATTATCTGGAAAAAGAATCGAGCAGTCTCTCTATTTCTAACCTTTATGCAGCTGAGGGTAGGTGAGAGGGATTGCAGGCTCAGTGCAGACACTTTGGTGCAGCCCTGCGCGCTGGGGTTCAGCTGGGGCCAGCAGTGTGGCGGTGCCGCAGAGCAGCAGCAGCCGCCCGAGCAGCGCACGGAACGGGCACAGCAGGGCTCGGGTGAACACCACAGGTGGGTGACGAGCTGCAGCTGAGTCACAGGGAGGGATGCTGGGGAGACACCTGGGTGCTGTATCAGCATGTGAGATCCCTAACTGGAGGGTGAGGGAGGAGAGGACAATGACGCGTGTTTTCCTGCATGGCAACAGAGAACCCGAAATTGCTGTTACTGGCACTCAAAATACCTCCAAGATACCTGAGCAAATAACATTTAAAATGCCCTGCTATAATATTTGCCATGTGCCTCTCACTCCCAGAGCACACATTAGGACCAAAGTTCATTTTCTCTCACTGAAAACTCGTGACACATTTGGGATAAAGTACTGCATACTAAGATTTCATTAAATAACTAAGAATTCACTGCCAGAGCTGAAATAATTATTCAAGAGTTGTGCTCTCATAAAAGGCTTTTTTCTTGCCTTTAAATCTTCTTTTAATGATGTGCTTTTCATTTAGTTATAAGGAAATTACTTGAATTGTCTCAATAAAAGTTTAAGCAGTCTTTATTCTGTAACTAAAAACATGCACAAGAACAAATAATTTCAAAGATATATATCAAGTATATGAAAACTCTACAGAATCATTTCTTTTTAAGCAATTTTGTGAAACCACTTAAAATCATATAGTGAGACATGAGTCTTAAAACCTGAAAAGAAAAAATTAATTTAAAATAGAACAAACTTAATTTGTGCTTGTTTGGGAACATTTATTACTAAAAGATATTAAAACAGAATTTTTAATGTTCACAGCTAACTCACTCTCACACTACCACTTCCAGTGTTGCTGTAATGGAGACAATTTTCTGAAAAAAATATTATTGTTTTGTAATTACTTGTATGAATATAGAGGAGAAAATGGTTCCTTTGTTCACTCAGTAATAGGGTGGAGAGCAGGGTAGTAATCTCCATGTGGGTTCATGTGTCTTACCAGGGCCTTATGGAGAAATCTTGGACAACTGTAGCATTGTAGCTCTGTCTGTAGTTCTCAAAATAATGGGAAGTATGCATATGTGCCCTGCAATGTAGCACTGAGATGGTCAGGGCTCCCTGCTGTGGAGAAAAGTCTTCACAGGAAGGCAGCCAAAAAAAGCCTGAGTACCAGATACTTTTAAATTATTTAGAGACCTGGGATTCACTGGTAATAGGCAAAGGAGGGATGTTTGGTTTTATTGGGCATAACTTGTTTGGTTTAGCCCAACATAATAGCACAAACCACAAACCCAATACACTGTATTAAAGCCTGAAGATTTTTGTTGTACTGAATTGTGAGAGTTCTCAGGAAATTTAATGGTACTCCAGACAGCAAACAGAAGAAACCAGAAATGTCAGCAGTGCACAGGCCAATGTAACAGCAGTGGATGGGTACCTGTGCTGGGCAGCAGCCCTCACCTGCTCCCATTCCTCAGGTGAGTAAGGGACAGTCCAGAGTCTTCCTGTGCCAAAAGTGCTTTTGAATTCTGGAGCAAGTTGCACTTGGAGGTAGATGAGCATTAGTGGTACCTACAGAGAGTATACAGTGCAGTCTCTCTGGTCATCTCTGCTGTAGCCCCAGTCTTAAAGGGGTCTTTGGCAGCCACATCAAACCAGTTTTTGATCTACATATAGCTCATGAGCAATGGCTGTGTCAGTTCCAGCCTGAATAAATCTCTCCAGCTGTGGCAAACGCCTAGCTTGCCCCAAGACCTTGCTTGCTTTTTCCAAAGAAAGAGAACACCCTCCATGCCTGTTCACCCAGGACCATCTGTCGCATCTCTGCAGCCTCAGACCTGTCTGTGTTGTTGGCAGTGCTGCACAAGTGTCCAGCTGCCCTGTGCTGCCCTGTGGTCCTGCCCCTGAACCAGCTCTGTGTCTTTGTATGGCCAGATTCATTCTCAGGTATGACTATCTCCCTCACAAAAAAGAATACAGAGACAGGAGTTTAATCTCTTTGTACTGTAAAATTAGGACAGACATAGGTGATCTGTTAGGTGATGAAAAAACTAAAATGTAGGAATAATGATCATGACAGACTTTTGAGTCTAATTCTTGCCTTGAGCCGACATGTGAGCAATAATTATACTCTCTGGTGAGCTGCTCTGAGGACACGAATAATTATAGTCCTCGATACACAAAAAAGTGTATCTCATAATGAAGCACAGAAGTAAACAATAAATGGACTAGAACTAAATGTTCAGAGTGCCATTTATATGCTTGGCTTTAGACTGTCACCTGAAGTTTTACATTCAAAGGAAATCTGCATGTGGAACTCTGGCCTTATAAGTGGAGCTTGTGTGAAGAGTAGTTATTAGAGATATTTGTCCAATACCTGAAAAGAAGATGGTTATTCAACTGAAATATTTCGTTTGGTAGTAATCAAAGTGAAAACTTTGCAGAGATACACTGCTTCTAAAGTTAAAATACACTTCTCTGCTCACGTTTCTGTGGTAACTAGCTCAGTAACACTAAATAATTTAGTATTCCAGGCCCATTTCATTAAAACCCTAGAGTACTTACAAAGAGTAAGTATAAAAGTATGAAATTCATGTGACTAATTGTAGTCAGTTACTCTTAAGAGTCAATGCAGATCTAGGGGGTAACTCAATTCATCCTAGAATAGACGTCTTAAATATACCGTGGATATGTGTATTTAATCAAAAGAATCTAGCCTAGAAATAGACAAAGTTTAGGCTTAGAAATCTGATCTCCTTGTGTTCAGATTTCATTAAAGTAAATGTGCTGCCAAACTTTCTAGGTATCCACAAAATGTATAAAGCTTACTATGCAAAGGGCTGCCGTGGAAACCCGTGCTGGCCATCCAACTTTGAAGACAGATTTGGCGATCAGTTGGTTACATTCAGTCTGATTCTTCTACTTTTGTAGGGAAATTGACTACACAGCTACATAAATTCATGTCATTCCCAGCACTTCAGTGGTTCTGTACCTGAAAGAACATAGCACTGAAACATACGTGGTGGAAATCCTGGTTCCACTGAAAGAGAAAAGGCAAGATTTCTTTGATTTTTTTGATTTCTTTGATTTCTTTGATTTCTTTGACTTCTGGATTTTACCCAAGGATAAGGATGGTTGTGCCATGTCACCCCAGGTGTTCACAGGAAATGAAGAGAGTTCCTCAAACTTCAGAAAAAAATCAAACAACCCCCCCTTGTCTGGCAGGGTCCTCATTGCATGTTCCATCAAGGCACCTGCAGGCAACTCTGCAGTAGGGCACAGGTTGTCTTGTGCTTGAAAGGTGAGCAAAGAAACAAGTGCTGGAGTTCAGCAATGACTCACATCTGGCAGTGCATTTTCCTGGCACTTCTGAGTGGCACTGCCCTGCTCTGCTCCACAAAAGCATTTCAAATGATGTGGGAGATATTTTATATGGAAAAACAAAGCATGCCATATGGGACTCAAAAGGATCTTTTTATTATTTCATCCCTTATTCAAATTACTCTTTAGATCAAGATTGTATTAATTCTTATGATTAATTTGGCCTTACATAATGCATGTAATCCAAGTATCCCACAACACTTCTTGAGCATTCTCTAATTAAGCTAGTCACAATCTCTCAGTGAAGTACTGAAGGAATCTGTGTGACTTGCTTCATCCAGCACCAAGAAGCAGTCACCTCTGGGGTCAGGTAAGGCACAGCAGCATGTTCAATAATGCATAGCAGCATTGTGTCACACTTTGGGAGGGAAGTGAGAAGTAGAATCCCTAATTGGAACTACAGGGGGTTTAAGGAAGGAAAATGTATTTATCTGTGATTTCATATTTAAAGGTGCTAACTTGTTCTTTCCTCTGAAGATTGTCAAAGGGCCTTTCATGTCCAGTTGGCTTTTTTGGCCATGAGTCTGAGAGGAATACCTTACCATATCATGATTTCATGACCTATTATACTTTGAAATTCTGTATCTACACATAGCATTTACTTGCCCAAAGTAAACAGCCAGTGTGATTCTTTGATCCAAGCTGTAAGCAATTTCCAATGTTTAACATTTCCTTCCCCCTAAAAGGTTTATTTCAAGCAGTTTTATTATCCCCACCATACAGAAAAAAAGAACTGAAGCATTGGGAAAATAAATGATCTTCCTCTACATACTGAGAAAGTCAGTGATTAAAAGGTCATCAAATCTTGTTTTCCAAGCCTATATTAGTTTGCTAAGCTCTCACTCGTCATTCTTTCTGCCTGTTAAATCATCCCTAGCATTTAGTCTGTATGACACTCTATTTTTGACACCCTTAATTAAAATACAGCTTGAACACAGAGTCTATAATATTCTGCCTAACAGGAGAGCTTTCATATATCCATTCTCATCTGTTCCTCTACAAAAAAAAAGCTTTAACCCCCACAAAAGCTACTAACCCCACTGGTGGAGAAGCTCCCTAAGTATTTTGGACAAGTGCTCCTCAAAGCGGGAGCACCCCTTTTGTGCCGCTGGGACTTCATCCTCGTGGAGAAATGCACCAGGCACAAGTCACCCAGGCTCTTTGGGGCTCCTCAGGCTGAGGCAGATGGGACAGAAGCTTCAAGGGTCATTGGGGGACAAATGACTTCACCTGCAATTCCCCCATGAACAGGATTGTTACTAATAACAGCTCTGAACTTTTCACAGTTTCTTGCAGCCGGATCAGGCTGTGGTGATCTCCTTTAACCTCCTCTCTAGCATGCAAAACAACAGATTATCACAAAGGAATTTTTACATAGGACAAAAAACTGTAATTAATTTAAATCCTGAGAGAAAAAGGATCTACTGTGTCTATAGGTGAAGTATTGTAAGGGAAAATTACACTCACCACTGAATAGCAGAGACTTTACTCCCTCAACTATAAGAAAAATGTCTCATGTTTCTAAACAAGTTTGTTGAGATAGGGAAGGAGCCTGAAAAACCTAGATACTTTTACCAGGGCCCAGAAAAGCTAAGAGGGCCAGAAAACTCACCTTTCCCCATCCTGCTTGTAGTATAGCAGGAAAATTACATATATATATATATATTTCAAACCTTGACTTTCATGTGCATATCTTTTTTTTTTTTTCTCTCTGTAGCAGAATGTGTATTCTTATGATGAAAATGGAGAAAAATTGTAAGGAATGTGTTAAGGATTTCTGATTATTATTAAATTTTGAGAAAGCAAAGCCACTACTGTAGCACATGAACAATACACAGATTAAAATACATAGAAAACAATGTAAAAACATCTATAAACCCAGCATTTTTACTATGCAGTAATTATATAGTCTGCAGTGATTTCTACTATCCTCCATTTTATGAAAACTGTGAGAACAGATGTACATTATCATTGTCAAGGGAGCAGACAGCCAACATGACCATTCCCAAGATGAAAAAACATTTTTGAGATGACACTTTAAGTAGAGCTTCTATAAGGAATAAAATTCCACCTTCTGAATTATTTAATTTCTTGCCAAATCTCGATGCTTCCAGATCTCTTCTGCAGTTCTCTTATGAAAGAAACTTTCTAGGAAAAAAAAATCCATCAAAGCTAATTTTCCAGTTTTCTGATCATAGAATTATCACAATTGTGAAATAATGTTATTCCTGAAGGTAAAAAAACCCACTTTCACATTTCACCAGAACATCTGTCAAAATTTTAATAGCTTTTGTGGTGTTCTTTAAACAACTTTACTTTGAATAATAATAAGAGAAATAAGGCTTTTCATTTCAGGAAAAATTCTTTTAAAAGGAATTTATATTCTCTTTCTGATTACACAGAAAAGTCTGCATCTCCTTCACAGTAGATAATAAATTCCAGATGCCTGTATGAATCATGTTCACTATGGTGTGCATCATTAACAGCTGTAGCTGCACGGTCACAGTAGCTGCACTTATATTTTCTTTGTAGAAAGATCCATGCACTTTCTCCTCAAGAAGGAAAAAAGAAGTAGTCTCTAGAGTCAGATACTAATTACTGAAAAATACTGAGTTCATCACATTGGAGGCCAAGGAAACATATGGGAGCAGTGAAGTTACCTTCAAGGAATTAAAAGAGAAGTTAAGGTTGAGCTCTTCATAGTGATGAGGAATGTCGGCGTCTAGGTGATACACCTCACTCCAAGTGAGGTGCCTAATTACACACCTTCTCTAAGTCAGGAAAAATTACTTCAAGTTGGAAATTCCTTGGTATTATTTGCTGACACTAAAGGGAATGAAAAGTAACTAACTCACTCCTTGATAGCTAACTGTATCTAAATTTTGGCAACATGTTTCTATTCTAAGTGACTACAATTAGTGTCAAATACTAGTTTTAAACTGTTAATGATAACCATTCCTAAAATCAATCAGAAGCCTGGGAAAGTGCCAGGGTTTGCATGCCTAAGGGTGATGCTAGGGCAGTGACATTAGCAGTGCTAAGTGTGCAACAGGGTGTCATAAACTCTTATTTCTTATATAAGTTTTAAAAAAATACTGCATTTGAGTGAATAAGTGAACGTGTTGTTTGAATATTGATATAACTGATAAACTGATACTTCATGCTGTACATAAAGTGGGTGAAATGTCAAAGAAAGCACAGTAGATATAAAACCCCACATTGCTGTAACCAAAACACAATGACCAGATGTCTTGGCTTGGCACAGTAAATACTTTGCTATATGTGGAGCAAAGGTCAAGAGACCTTTGATCTTATTTGCATAAATTTATACAAAGAAGAGGAGGTATTATTTAGAGCCAGATTTAAGTTTTAAATGTGTGTGTGCTAATGCAAAACTCTAGCAAAAGCCATCAGTTGTTGTTAGAAATGTTAAACAAAAGTATTGCTGTGTGTCATTGCTCTGTTAGGATTTAGAGGCACTTAGAGGGAGAAGTGTAGGCAGCCAGCTGCACTGATAAAAAGCAACTGAAATCTGCTCTTAAGGGTATTGGCACATCACAGCTGGCAGAACAGCAGAAATACCTAAATTAAAAGTTAATTTGGGTATCTCCACGTTTTGTGGCAGTCTGGCATGTTCTATGTTACCTTTGGTGAGCCTGCACAGATGTTACCGAGGGGAAAGTAAGCCAGTTCTCATAAGTTTACAGCATATGTTTTGCTGCACTGCTCAGATCTGCTTGGCTTTACTAGCCAAATTCAAAATGCATAAAATGGCAGTGATTTTTCTCTAGTTGTAACCATTTATTCGATGGCAAAATTGGATCACTGATAACAAAGAAAAAAAACAGGCAATGGGGAAATGTAAACAACACAAAAGCAGTGGAGTTTCTCCTAGAAAAAATGTTCAAGAGAGTTATTTGCACTGAAACGATAAAGGGTATCTCAAAATGCTAAAGAGTTCAATATCCTACCCTAGTCATACTTAACCTGCTATACAGATTAAGACCATTATAAATAAACTCAGTCCCCACCCCCATACAGAGTTAATCAAATATAGAATCAAGACAGACGGAACCTCAAGTACAGAAGGAAACATCTCATTTCTCAGTCATAGTCAGTCATCCAGGAGAACAGATGGCCCTTAATAGCATGCCCTGAAACGTCTAATTACATGAGAAACTTTGTACAGTTTGTCTGGACTTTTAATTGGTTCCCCAACTGTGTGTGGAGACAGCCAAATGTTTTAATAGATTAAATAATAAATATCAAGATAGACTGTGTTACAGCATGCACAAGACCTGGCTGATTTACTCTTAAGGTAGATGTAAAAATATGGCAATGCATGGAGGGATTCAGCCCTGCGAATTCAGACTGTCATGCAGACAAGCTCTACTAATTTCTTTGGAAGTTTTCCTCATAACAGGTTGGGTGCCTTAACATCTCACAATATAGAATTAGTAAGGTGTGTATGATAATAGATTTAGGGTCACTAAGAATTTAGCCTACATAAATGACATGAATGGAGCAATGGTCAGTAATTACAGCAACCAATAGAACCCTAACAGGAGAGGGGAAGGGGCATTAACATCAGAATGCCAAGCTGAAATGGGATACTATAACGAAATGTGAACTATAAGATTCACAATATATTGGAAAGATATAATCTACTGAAAAAATATTTTTAAAAAATTTCTATTAAAAAAATTAGTGCATATTTAATGATGGAAATGTAATTAAGTACCTAAACAGTAGGTGAAACCAAAGAATAATCAATTTCACAAGTGTTGTTAATGAACAACGGACACAGAAACTAAGCATTAAGTGAATCACGAAAAATCAGCAGCAGCAAATGTGTTTTTCAGTGTGTACTGAACTCAGAACCTTATCTAGAGATACAGGATCTATACCTCAATTGCCTAAAACCTTGTATAATGTTTCCCTCTAGTAATAAAGGCCATAGAAAGCACAGGAGTTCTGCTTAGTTGGTCGATCATATAATTTAATCCAGGTTGTGATTGTGCTGTTTAACCACATTAAATTTTGTGCTGCAACTAGAAAAGCTGTTCCAAAATGTCGTTGCTCTGATGCTTAGAAACCTTCTTTGCAGGATAAATTTATAAATAGCTAGTTTATATCCATTTGTTCTTGTGCCAGCAGTGGCTATCAGTTCAAATGGCTTTTCTCTGGTGTATTAACATGCAATATTATGGACATGCAACACTTTGTTAGGCTGTGAAAGCCAAGTTCCTCTTGGAACTCAAGACGGAATCACAGAATGGTTTGAGTTGGAAAGGAGTTTGAAGGTCATCTAATCCAACCCCCCTGCCATGGGCAGGGGTGTCTTTCAAAACATCAGGTTGCTTTAAGACCCATTCAACTCAGCCTTGGACACTTCCATGGATGGGGCATCCACAACTTCTCTGGGCAACCTGTGCCAGTGCCTCACCACCCTCACAGTAAAGAACATCTTCCCTAACATCTAACCTAAATCTCTCCTCTTCTAATTTAAAGCCATTCCCCCTTGTCCTATTGCTACTGACTCTGGTAAAAAGTCTCTCTCTTCTTTCTTATAACCCACTCTCTATGTATTGGAATGCTGGAATAAGGTTTTCCTAGAACTTTCTTTTTTCCAGGCTGAACAGCCCCAGCTCTCTCAGCCTGTCTTCATAAGAGAGGTTCTCCAAGCCTCTGATCATGTGAAAACTTTCTTCCCTCTTAAGCATCTTAGATGCCTTTCTCTGCTTTTCAGCATGCTTAATTCTCTTGTGTGAGTAGCAGTAATTGTAAACTATGTTCCAGGTAAACTCTTGCTAGAATACTGTTTAGCACATTTCTCTTCATGAGAAGATGTTTTCATATGGCTGCATCACATGAGGCTATCACAGGATCTCTACTAGATATCTTTTTTTTTTTTTTTTTTTTATTATTATTATTTTTTTATTGTTCCAACAGGTGACTTGATTTGATGCAGAAACTCTAGATGCTACTCCTTAATTCTCGGCCTTGTGTTTTGTGCCACTGAATCTTGTCCCATTTCTATTAACTCAATCATCAACTCAGCTCATCAGGGTGCAAAAACCTCTATCCCATCTATGGTTGCCATTTCAT
Organism: Phylloscopus whistleri; assembly: GCA_017589585.1. Lineage (NCBI taxonomy): Eukaryota > Metazoa > Chordata > Aves > Passeriformes > Phylloscopidae > Phylloscopus > Phylloscopus whistleri. The sequence goes on along the minus strand of JADMLD010001485.1, from coordinate 4,421,462 downwards.
TGTCTTTTATTCCTGTACATGTGGCTATGTTGCAATACATGTCCTCTAGCATATACATGGAAAATTGTAATCAAACTGATAAAAAATTACTGGAAATACAGAGATGTCTATTCATCTGCCTGTGCAGTATTTCAGAGATTGCCTCAGTGAAATCTCTTTTGCAATTCTTCCACAATACAACTGACCAAAATCCTTTCTGTTTTCATCCATATCATCTTTATTTCATTGTTATTACCACAATGATTCTCAGTCCTATGCTTTAATCTTGTCTTTCCTGGACAATACAAACATATTACCCATTAATGACTGTATTTTCATTATGCCTTTGGTTGTCGTGCAGGAAAGAATCAGTTGATTAAAAAAAATCCAGACTCATCAGCAGTATTTTACACATACTTTCAAGAATGCTGGAGGATACAAGAAAGGAAAGACAATGCGTGATCGTGGCCATGAGGTCTGAAAGCAAATCCTGTTCTGTACAGGTCCCAAGTGTTGCAGATGTGAAATAACTATGTGAAAGGTCTAATATCTATTAGATAGTGCTTTCCCTTTTGGTTTGCATAGTTAGTCAGTATGACACACCTTATTAGCTATCTTTGCTGTCTCCTTTCTCTGTTCATAGATATATCTGATTAAATCAGATGTACCTTTACAGTGTTCCATATAGATGATTTTTTCCTCTGAATGAACGCAAAAATCTTACGGAGCAAGAAAATTTACAGTGCTAGGCCTATTACCAGCCAGCAGTACCCCAAGAGCTCCCTCTCTGGGTAGAACAACAGATGTTCTCTGGACCATCTGTGGTGGTTTGTGCCAGAGGTTCCTAATGCTCACTTCTCAAATACGCGGTCTCTCTGTAAAGTCCCCCTCCTTACCCTTTCATGCAAATCCTACTTGCTACCTGCATATAGACTGTAACATTGCAAAAAACCTGGATTTCAGGCTCTCCCCTCTCATGCCCATTTCAGGGCAACTTCTGCCATGAAAGGGTTAAGTTGCAGTTGCTGAGGTGGTCAGATGAGATGGTCAGACCCCAGTGCCCTCTCCCTCATCCCTCTGGGGATTTTGCCCGGCTGCAGTTCCATAAGGCAGGAACTCCAGGTGCTCAGTAGACAAGATGGTTCTATACAACTAAACATACTGGTCCCACCCAGATGAATATATTTTCCTTTGTGCTCCTGAGAATTACCCCTTCTCATGGCTGGACATTGGAAGCAGAGCCAAAATCTTTATTTGCTGCTATCAGATGGTCTGGGAGTTCAAGGACTTCTAATCTCATATAGCTTCTGAAGCACAGAGATTTATGCCTAGCTGTTAGCATTTTTGTGTCCCCAGACCTTTCACTGGCATACAGACAACCTACTCATGGTGCAGAGGCTGTAACATTTACCCCTTTGTGTAATGATTTCCAGATGCTGGGAAAGTTTCCTTGTATTTCAAAAATTCTACAAAAAAGTAAGAGAAAGATAGCCTCATTTGAAAGTGTAAAGAGCTAAAAAAGTACTCCACTCTTTAAACATCTTGACAACTGCATTGCTAGAGGCAGAGCTGTCCTGGAAGTCTTCCAGAGTGGAGAAATAGGATAAGGAGCAGGATAAGAGAAATGGCATTAAAGAACCACAAAACCCCATATTACTCACAAGGTGCTGGCTCTGAAAAATGTCCAAAGAAAAGTTTGCTGAAGTAATGACACAGGGGGAGGTATAGGAAAGTCAAACCTGGAGGAAAAAAACCCAGGATCTACAATTCCAGGAACTTCAAAATACTTAGTTATATTGTCTAGGGTGTCCAGTTCTTATGCTGAAGGAAGAGTCAGACCATGAGAATTCAAATAAGGAAATTTTGAAGCAATCAGAAAGGGCCATGAGAAAGTAAATTATAGATAGGAAATTAAGAAAGTTATTTGGAAATACTGTTTTGCATGATAATGGACAAGTCAAATAAACTTCTGGATGGAATCACCTAACTCAAATAGGGAAGGGAAACACAAAGTCCTGTAATTGAATACAGACCTAACCAAGATGACTACTGATAAGTATTCAGCACACAGGACTTTATTCAAAAAAAAAAGAGAAAGCACATCCTATGAAGATCTGAGTGTGTGATCACTATTTAACCAATCAAACAGATGAATAAGTCAAGTGAAGATTAAGTACATTAAAATTCTTAGCATTAGATCAGGCAAAGAACATAAAAACAACCAAGTCAAACTTGTTTGCAAGAGAACTGATCTATTTCTTTGGAATAAGAAAGATGAAGAAATCTTCATGTAAAACTGTGAAAACAGTTCCAAACTAGCCATACATAGTATAGGTCTGCAGTCTTATTCTTCATTTAAATTAGATGTATGCAGCAGTTAGGAGTTGCAATCAAAACAGAATAAGGCATCTGGGTAGTGTGACAGTTTTCTATTTCCTATCTAGCTGTATATTTACTTCACTGTTTTTTAGTTTTTATTCTCTATCTCCCCAATTTTTGCCTTCTTCAAAATAAAAATAGGTAGATGGAGGAAGAAGAATTGTTTACTGGGAGCTTATTACAGAGTGGCTGTTAAACTGATTAGGGTTTTGGAAACCATCAAACAACCAATCTAGATCAACACATAAGGTCACATAGTCAAATTAAGTTTTGTTTCCTGTGGATTTCAGTGGTTACCTCTGGGGTTTCAAATTAGACTACTAGACAAGTAATCCAGTTATTTCAAGCCTGTCACATTGCAGATAGATATTATTTTAATTGAAGTATGTCCACTTAAAGGCACTTTATGCATCAGTTTCCCGACCAGCACATTCTGAAAAATACCATTTCTTCTCCACAGAAATATTGAAAATTTTTCAGTCTGAGACCATGGTAACAGAGGTTCCAAGAAAATAGTTTTATCTTCAATAAATTGGACTCTATTGTGACTTGGTATTGTGAAAACAAAAGATAACATGAAAAATCTAAAGTCAAATTATCAATGAATTGAAACAAAGGGTTGTACACAAATATTTTTAAATTATTTGTTTGCTTTTCCTCAGATTTAAGCAAAGTTATTGCAGGCACAAAATTCTATACATAAATAATAATTTCATTATACAGTGATTATAGCTTACAGACACTTAGAATGGAAAATGCTACAAATACTGTGACTACTTGACATAATATCAGGGTAAAACCACATTATTTAATAACTTCAGAATATTCAGAATGGTACTCATGGAACAGTTATTAAATCCTCTGCTAATAATTCATAATAGGTTTAGGATGGCTATATATAAATGTCTGTGTACACACACAAAAAGTTATAACACAGTTATGATTCTCTGTGAGTGCATGAGGAAATGGGATGTTCTCATTTACCCTTCCTGTATGTTCTTCATTTTAAAAATAAAAATGAGGAGAGGAGAGGAGAGGAGAGGAGAGGAGAGGAGAGGAGAGGAGAGGAGAGGAGAGGAGAGGAGAGGAGAGGAGAGGAGAGGAGAGAAGAGAAGAGAAGAGAAGAGAAGAGAAGAGAAGAGAAGAGAAGAGAAGAGAAGAGAAGAGAAGAGAAGAGAAGAGAAGAGAAGAGAAGAGAAGAGAAGAGAAGAGAAGAGAAGAGAAGAGAAGAGAAGAAGAAAAAAGAAAAGAAAAGAAAAGAAAAGAAAAAAGAAAAGAAAAGAAAAGAAAAGAAAAGAAAAGAAAAGAAAAGAAAAGAAAAGAAAAGAAAAGAAAAGAAAAGAAAAGAAAAGAAAAGAAAAGAAAAGAAAAGAAAAGAAAAGAAAAGAAAAGAAAAGAAAGATAGTAAAAATATTCCCATGTACTTTAGGTTAGTAACCTGTTAACATCCCAGCCATGGCTCCCTTAAGTGTTTGACCCTGGCTAAAACTGGAGAAACATGAAATTACAAATCATCTCAACTGCCTGGCCAAAATAGTTTGACCTTTACCTCACTTTGAATCAAATCAGACTACATAATCAGGGTCTCAACCTCCAAATAAATAAACAAGTAACAAAATGTGATGACCCACAATTATCTGTGCCTTTCCCACAGTACCAAGGAGCCTTTATGTTCTCAAGAACTTGTATTTGTAGTACTTGTGGGGTAAGTGGAAACAGGACACAGACAAGGAAATGCTGTGAAGGAGGAGATAATGGTTCTCTTTAACAGAGAAACAGGGTTTCAGAGTTCAAAACCAGCAGGTTTTCCAGAAATTGAAATAGATCTCTGGTTCGAGAAGGCTACTAAAAATAATAGTGTAGATTTTGAAATGCATGGACTTCATAAGTTACCTAATAACATTCCCATATTCATAACTTAATACTTTACAAAGTCATTAATATTATAATTATACGGGGAGAGGGGAAAAGAGAGAGAGAGATAAGGGGGAGGAGTATTTCTGTAAGCAAAAATCACTTTCTTAGAATATCTGGAGATTTTTCCTAAGTTCCTGGATGATCTAAGACTAAATCCAAATTAGGAAAGCAACCTACTGGGAGAAAACATAACTGAATCCCAACAATAGTGCCCCATAATGCCAGGATAAAAAAAAATATAGTAACTATTAAATAAGTTGAGGAGTTTCTTCCTTTGGAACCTCTTAGATTAAGTTAAACATTTTTATAAATGACATGTAGACTTTATTGGGAGTTTTTCAAAACTAAAGCACAATGAAATGACAAATTCAAATCCAAAAGCAGATGTTGAAATATTTCAGCTTGCCACTGGGTGATTAAATAACTACTATGGGGCTGCATTACACAACAGGAGATGGTTAAGTTTTACTTAAAAAATTACTATTACAGTTGAGTTAAAGTCAAGTGGAGGCACAAAGTCCAGCTCTTCAGGAGTCAGTGCAGCAGCTCAAAATCCACAGTAAATTAGAGGAAGATGAAACTAAAGGCTTCACTTAAACTTACAGTGAACCCAGTACATGAAAATGTCAAGAAGTGCTGTTTAGCTTAGAATGACAAAACAAAAGAATGGGAAGCTGTGTAAAAAAAGTGTCAATGTTTCTCCCACCTAATACAGCACAAATTTTGAAACCCTGACATTTTCACAGGATTTAAGTATTAATTTGCAGTCAATTATGATAAATTCAAATTATTCTGCACACTGTTCAGCAAAGGATGTGTGTGCAGTGGAGTGAGAGGTGAATCTCTGAGATGCATGCCTCTGAGACCCTTGCCTTATGGTGGAGACCAGAAGACTAAAAAGCTCTTTCAACTCAAAGCCAGATTTTATTAAAATATAAACTAAAATAAGAAGTCTTTTAAAGAGACATTACTAAGAATAACTAAATAAGACAGAACAGAAATAAAATTCTGTATAAGCAAATCTGTTCCATCTATCCATATTTCCATAGGCAAATTCTTGCCTCTCTGCTTGGCTGCTGCAATCCCAGTAGGGTTTGATTTACAGGAAGCTCAGTCTCATCCCTAAAGAGTTTCTCTCTGCCACAGCAGGAGTTGGGCTATGGGTGACCCAGGTCACTCTACTCATTCCAGTACTATCTCTGTGGGCTACAGTTCCTCCTTGTTGTCTCTGTCACCCAGAGACACTTATTTTTTTCTTGCCCTGGGGCCCGTGACCATCTCCCAAGCCTCTGGAGGCACAACCTGAGTCCACCACTCAGCTGAAAGGCACGTCACATTACAGGCTATCTGAGAACAAGCAGTCCAGAACATGTCCCACAATCTGTTTGTATTTAGTTTAAGAATCTGGTATTTGGACTACAGAACTATACTGCTTGGCAAGGTGACAGCTTTCTGATTTAATGAGTAGAAAAGTACCATTTTTTTTTTTGACTATAAGAGTGAAATATTGTTCCCTCTCCATTGCCAATATGGATTAGTTTTTAATGTGTACGAATGTTTTTTCCTCTAAGAAAGTCTTCAGATAAAGTCTTTTAGAAATCTGAAGACTTTAATTAAGCTGTGTTTAATATTTAGCAGCTTTTATAAGAGTACAATACATTTTGACTTTTTGGTGGGTACTACTTTTATAGCAGCAAATTAAGGGAAATGTTTAAGAGCTTTTCATTCCAAAGAGGAAGCAGTTTCACTTTTATTCAAAACAGCACAAAGAAAAATGCCTGAACCAAGAAAAATAATGTACATGTATCTGATGTTCATACTGGCAGCTTGGAGATGATGAGAGCATTGATCAGCAACAGTATTCTGTCCATGAAGGGAGGAACTGAACTAAAAACTCAGAGACAGAGAGGTCTCCCTGCAGTAAAGACTCATCACATGCAGCATCCAGGAAGATGACTTGGATCAATAACATCTAGGTCCAGTTCAGGCCACTTAACTACAAATAGTAAATTACAATAAAAGCTGTATTTTTTCTGAAGAAATTGGTTACATATATTAAGATTGTTTTCTTTCTATTGTAGATTACCTCAGCAATTATCTGTAGCTGTTGTTCAGAGCACAGACCAGAGCCAATACTATTGTAGGCATCCTTAGTGAGACATTCTACATGCAGTATGTTTACATACTGCATGCAGTATGTTTAAAAGTAAAATTTACATTCTACATGCAGTATGTTTAAAAGAAATAGAGTTCCCATGACATTATTCACATAAGTATTTTAATAACTGAGTTGAAAATAGAGTCCCAAACTGGGAACATATTTGTGCAGTCACCAAAATTATTTGCAAAATCTAGTATTCATTCACACAGATTTCCACTATAAAGGAAAATTATGGTGTTTCTATATAGGAACCAAATCACTTACTTTTGCCATCTGATGATGAGATTTGCATATCTAAAATCAGGAATGTCATAATGGAGAACTCAGTTTCATTAACATTTTGCTCAATTAATGGACAAACCTTTTGTTTTCTGAGAATATCTCTGGAATTTCTCAGAGGATGCAGCATTAGTTGAATAAGGTACCAGAATTACTTTTAAATAGATTATGAAAAAAGACATTAGAGTATGAAAATTACCATGAATTCTAACAATTTGGTTATTTCACTGTTTTGTGGAGTCATTCAAAATGAAAATGTTGTGTACCAAGTCCAAGTAATTAAAAGGTATAAAAAGTGGACATATGGTGATAAAATTTCATGATAAATATAAACAAGAGACCTAGGAAACAAATACTGAAAAAAAATGAAAAAGAGCTATCTGTACAGCCATCTGGTTAAAAGCATTAGTCATGTTTAGAATAAATCCAGTATCTATGATCAGCTTGAGCAAACAGCTAACCTGTGCTCCAGGCAAGCATGTTGTAATTGAGTAAAATGGCACATGGGGATGGATTAGAGAAGCTTCCACTTTTGTTGCACCTAATTCTGTCAAGAAATCCATTATGACAATAGAGTTAATAAATAAGTAGCAGTTTTAGCTTAGTAAAAGTCATATTCTTTACTAGATTTTTCTTCTAGTGTTGTTCCACTGTGCAAATCTGGTTTTCTCTGTTAGAATGAAAAATGACAGTTGATTTAAATTGTCTTTCTATATACACGAAGAAAATCTACACATTGAAATGGAAAGGATTTCAATAATAAAAGAGGGAAATGAAGCCACATATTTAAAAAATGTCTATAAGCAGTTAAAACCTCAAAATCCTTAAATTGCTACAGAATTTTTTTTCTCTCTTTGATTCCATTTTAATAATTTTAAAGTCAGAAGGTTCTCTTTAGGCTTTGCTTTCTAGCATTACCTTATCACCTCAAGCCTTTATGTGACACCCTCACGTTTCTGTGGGTAGTGTCAAAGACAAAATACAGTCACATTCCTGGCTGCTTCTGAGCCTGGATTTACCATCTGCACCTGACATCTGCCCGAGCCTTTGCAGTGTATTGCCACAAAGAAGTCTTCAGGCTGTTCTGAATAGCAAAGTCAAGCAGAGGTGCAAACTGAGATCCAGTGGTCAGACACATTGGTGCTTTTTCAGAATGACTATCCCATGAGGGTGGAATGGCCATTATGCTTCTGGTTTTAAGATTAAGATCAGGTTTCTGTGCAGCACTTCACAATGTAGATGTTTTGTTTACTTTCCACAGTCAGTGAGGAGAGAGGTGCTTCCCAGAGGTAATGCACATTATCTGTCTTCATGTTTATCTCAAGATGGGTTGAATCACCCTCTCAAAGACTGTGCTTCACTCTGGGTCCTCCAGGACTTTTCCAAAGCTTAGGAAAGCTTGTCCCATTTGAAAGAAAAGGAAACAATGTGCAGAAAAATTATTCATTGCTTAGAGTGAGATGGAGTAGAGCTCTTTGTAATAAGATGTTCTGGCAATTCAAAATGTGGAAGATTTTTGATTGGACAAGAACACAGCAGGGACCCATAGAGATCGGCATACGGAGGTGACGTGTTTTGACCAGTTAAACAAAGAATATGGGCATTTGTTTCCCCTTATAAAAATGTCCTAGTATTATAGATGTAAACTGTAGGCAAAGTGTGATTTAATGTTTTAATTTCCTACTTGGCAATTTGATTTTTGTTTAGTCTGACAAGCCATTCTGCCAGTCTTCAAGATGTTCAAATCAATGGTTTATAGTCATTATTGCAACTTTTTCTAAATCAACACTAAGAAGAGAGAGTCAAGCATTTTATACATGCCAGTGTGCTTTAATATGTTCCTCAATAAGTGAAGAAAAATAAGAGGCCCATGTAACAACTGAGGGGTCCTGAAGAAAATCTTTGCTAAATGTTAAAAGTACTTTTCTTACAAGGTTGCTGTAACTGAAAGAATTAGTAGTACTCTGTTCTCCCTTATGGCTATCTTGTTCTAAAAGATCAACACAAGACCATGTGGCATCCCTTTTAATGACTGCACAAATGACTCACAGAGGGGAAACTTATCCTCTGAATGCAGTAAATTTCCCCAATGCCTGGTATTTTGTGCTGCTTTCTAATGAGAAATAAATCAAAAGCATTAAATTTCCAAAAGCATTTATTCTTATTCAAATACGATGTTAGTGTCATAAATAAATATTTGTTAGAATAATTGCACCTGATCTAGTGGGTCTAGATCAGTCTCTGCCTGTGGTGGGGGGTTGGAACTACATGATCTTTAAGGTCCCTTCCAACTGAAGTCTTTCTATGATTCTATGGATTTGTAATTTGTTAATTGGTTATGGAGATAATGTATGTCCTTTGAAGCTTCAATGAGGGTAGATATGCTAGAAGGGGGATCATGGCCTCTTACCTACTTAAGTCTTTCAAAAAGCCAGGAAAATATTTATAAGAGAAGGAAAATTAGTTGACTTTATTTATTTAGATTTTTAAACTGCCTTTCCTAATATTCCTCACACTGATAATGAAATTCAGAAGGATCAAGGTAAGAAGCAATTTGTTGATATGGACTGAAAACTGTCTAAAAATGTGACTGCTGAGGTACAACAAATATATTCATAAGGTTTGTATGGTTGTCTGTGTGTAGCAGTTCTGGGGAGGGTGATAAATGGCAAGATAGCAAAATTATATAGGCCAAGAAAACCCATGCCAAACTAGGACCAATATGGGGAAATAGGCAGTGTAGTGAGGTACCAATAAGAAATTCAAAGCAACAATAACTCTGGATGCAGCCGTAAATTACTAATCACGGCTCTCTAAGGATCGCTGCATAGCAGAGATGAGAATCAGAAGGTGAATATTAGGCTACAAAAGGCTGGTATGAAGAAAAAAAGAGATTGTAAGCCCAGTATAAATCGAGCTATGTCTGCTGTGCTAGGAATACTGTCCCCAGGTTAGCCTATCTCAAAATATAGTTATTCTAAGGGTACAGATGGGAGTAATAAGAAAGATTAGAAAGAGACTCAGAATTCTGCACTAAGGAAGTATAGAACTGGAACTGTATGCTTTACAGAGACTTCCTAACCTACATTGTCTTATCCAAATGAAGATTGGTGGTGAGGAAGATAAAAGGAATTTAATCTTACAAATAGGTGTGCTTCTCCTTTTCATGCTTCTGACACAGATAGTGGAGGAGAAATATGTTTTGTAAACAAAAAAACAATGCTATGATCTATAAATATTAAATACAGTCTCATAAGGAAACCAGAATTTTTTGATAAAGAAAGTGCATTTTGTCTCCTAATGAACAATTAATCATTGTCCCTAAAGTAGTAGGCACCACACAGAGCAGCATTAAGTGTGAAATACAAGTCCCCATTAGGATTTCCTTATGAAATAACTGCCTATTTGGGAGATTCCCTGACGGTGAAAAGGGTGAAGAAACCAAACTTGGACCATGCAGACCAATGATGGCAGGGACCTGACAGATAATCATGAAAGGTTGCACTCTGATATTTTTTTACCCAGAGCTGATTTTGTATATTTGAGCTAGATCTTTTCATCTCCCATGAGCTTTCCAATACTGGCATACACACTGTTTCCTGCCCCTGGGTCATGTCTCTGCCAGCATTTCATACAGAGTGACTAAACTGACAAACTCTGGAGCTGACAAGACTGTCCAAGAAACTCACAGGCCTGATTTTCTTTTTAACCTCTCTCCCTAAAGCCTGCTGTCCTGGTTTGAAAGACAGGTATCTGCTAGGGAGGGGCAGGGCCTCCCTAGGAATGGATAATTCAAATCCCCTCTCTCCGAATTTAGAAAATTATATATTTTTATATAATTTAGAAAATTAAAGGGGCTTTCAGTCAGAGGCATGGGGATAGGAATAACAGTTCTTTACTAGCACGTATAACAAGGCAAACAAACAACAACAACTACAGCGTTTATAGTAAACAGACCCAGGGAAAACCTCGAGGGGCCTTGTTTGACAAAGCCTGGGGCAGTCTGATCTCTCAGAGCACCGGGCTGGAACGGTGGAAAATCCCGGGCTGGTGGGTGGGATCAGGAGCTCCGTGTTGGTAACTGGAACAGCGGGGATGTCCCGGCAGGGCCGGGCAGTGCGGGGCCAGAGCAGCAAAAGCCTCCAAGCAGGGCCGAGGAAACGGCGGCGGCGGGACAGGGCCGGCCCAGCCCCAGCAGGGCAAGAGGAGGCAGCTCAGAGCTCCGGGCACACCAGCAGATGGTGGGAGATTTTCTCAGGACCGGACCTGGTGGGACAGTGAACTCCTCCCGCAGCAAGCAGCAGCCCGGCCTAAGAGAGAGCAGCTGCCCCCACCCTCGTCCTTTACCTGCCCCAAACCTCACGGTATCTTTTTTCCCTCAGAGAGAAAACTCACAGAGACCAAAAAAAGGTGTAGCCTGGTGCTACATTCTCCTTTGGCCACTTCTTTGTTTTACTCAAGTGCCCATAAGTACTCAGTAGTTAGTTTCCTGGCAACTTATGGGGAAAATTTCTATAAGTAAAAAAGGAACAAATCTAACCCCCAACACCTGCCGATGTCTTCCAAGCCACTTCAGTTTAATTTACCCTCAAACTTGCCCATTAAAACAAAAAACAAAAACACAAAGGTCAGGATAAGGTGAAGTGTTTTTGTACAAATGGTCATACTCCTCACATCAGGAGGAATAAATCAAATACAAGAGATCTTGGGGAAGGCATAGGGGGTTAGGATCCCTACTCTGAATGCCATGAGCTGGAAGGGCACACCAGTGGCTGAAAGTTGCTTTTCTTGACACTTAACTCCGTAATTTAGGAGGAGCAAATCCAGGCTTTAGTTCCTGTTTTCTACCAGCATTGGTAGAAAATTGTTCAATGGGCAATGAAGCTTCTCCTGAAAAAAAACTGCAGCTGCGTTTGGGTAGAACTTTGGGATAATTATAAACTAATACTGCTTAATCTTGTTCATTTTGCACGCACTTTGTAGTGCAAGAAAAGTAAAATGAAACACATTCCTTTCCCCAGACCAAATTTTCAAGCTTTCCCTCCCTGCATGTTCCCTATTTCTACTTCAAGTCTCAAATAATTAAAATAGCCTCCCCTTTCCCAGAAGAGCAATTTTCTTCCCCAGCCTAAATCCTCAGATTTAGATTACAAAATTAACTGGGAAGAAAATGGTATAAATGACATGGAAAATATAGTAAGTACATTAATGCTAGGACTGGCTACAAAACATCTTTATGCTACATCCCTTCTGTGCTTCATTTTCCACTGCTCATTCTGCTGTTAACCTTTGTCCTATGCTGCTCAGAAAGTGCCCATAGTATCTGAGAAGGGCTCCAAGCTTTAATAATTTAGTTATTGGTCGGAGCTGGCACACAATGTGGCATAACTGATGGCAGAAATAAGACCAAAATAGGTTTGATGGATTTAATGGAGTGCTTGTGGACAAAAGTTGGCTTAACACATAAAAGATTTTTTTTTTACTAGCTTGACAGCAAAATGAAAGACAGTATATACCGAAGATGGAGTTAACAGGGACTGATATAGTGAAGTATAATGCAATAGATAAAACCACAGCTACATGGGGAAGAGCCTGGGGAGATCCAGGACTGTGTAACACTTTGGGCTTTGTTGCTGGAGGTGCTCTGCTTAGTGGCAGGGAATAAACAGGCAGAGACAAGTGTGCCCATAAGCAGCCCTTTGCTGCAAGCCACAAAAATATATTCTTTTTTTCCCACTGGAGCATGGGACAGAACAGAATTGAGCTATCCATCCCCTGTCCTTTGACTGAACTGCCCCATAGGTGTGGTGCAGGCATTTGTCTCTGTGTGCAAGAGCTGCAAGGGACGTGGGGACAAGGGTAAGCTATGGACTTGGAAAGCTCCCAGGTGGAATTAGCGATCAGGCATCGTATGGCCCCACACAAATCTGGGGAAAGCCTCTGATCTGTCATATTTTGCTTTCTCTTCTCTTTGTGAAGTTTTGTTTGTTTGTTTGTTTGTTTTGAGGGGGAAAGTTCTGGCTTAATTTCTGAGGGAAATTCCAGTTTGTTTTGTGGGAACTCCTACATATAAGGTTACCCTGTATAAGTATAGCTTGATGTCCAGGTTGCATGTTCATCCAAAAAACCCCAAAATTTTATTTTTCATATATTTTTATAAGTGAACCTGCCCCACATACAGATTACTCTGCAGAGAGACTTCCCTCTTGCCTTCTTCCCTTGAGTAGAAGAAGCAAGAAATAGAATTTTTAGCTTTAAGGAATTGCAACACATTTCTCTCGTTTCAACTGTGACTCCCTGAGCTGCAGCTCCAGGACAAGCAGTACCCAGCCTCCAGCTTCTGGGTGACTTTGCAGCTTTGGAGCAGCACCAAAGAGGCTCAGCAATGCTTTTTCAGGCATGAAACCCTCCTGCATGCCACAGTGAGCTGAGAGAAGAAAGGTGTGCTTTGAAGGAGGGAGTTCTTTAGATCTACCTCTTCATAAATCATGCTTTCCGCATATTTTATTCTTCATAACTATCAAAGTAAAAAGGAAACAGAATAATATAATAATCTGTCATTCAGACTGAGAATTTTGAACAAATTTACTTTGGTAAAATACCCCATCCATGCTGTGGCACATCACCTCAGCAGGCTGGAGGGAAAGTGTGGCCAGTTTGAAACACAGAACTTCAAGTGACGCCTGTTCTTCTGCTTTTGAGTACTCTTGTCTTATTTTCCTCACTAAGCAACAGTTATGCAGATCTGACTAAACACCATGGAAACAATTTTGCTGAGGTTTCTCCCAGTGTTTATTGCACAACACCTATCTCTAATTGCCGGCAAGCAAAATTACTTTGTGCAATGACAACAACGACAACAAGAAAAAACCTAAATCAAATTTGAGACAGTAATTAAAAGAATTGGAATACTCAAGAGAAAAGCTTTCTTTTTATTTTGATTTTCTGTGGAGATGGAAAGCAGGGAAGAGATTCTCCTATTTATTTTAATTATGAAATAGTATTTGGAACAAGACCTTAAAGAATTCTAGTTAGGAAAAAAGCAACAAAGCAAATATAAAAAGTAAAGACTTTTATTAGCAGAAACCAAAACTACAAACTAAAAAGCTTCCAATAGAGAAAGCCTGGACTGATGGAATGACAATACCTGGATGAAGCAATGGTTTAATTGCTCCCTTTTTATAATGAAGGTAGAATTTTTATATTTACCTATTCCTATGATAAAATATTGTCAATCAAAACCTGCAATTTCATATTGATGAAAACATGGCACAAACACGAGAGGTGTGAAGGGATGAAGATTTGTCTTGTGAAGAAAGGGTAAGTGGGAGTCTGCTTCTCAGGGAGAATGCAGGTCACCACTTAAAGAGAAGAAAGAGAAGTAAGAATGGAATGCTAGAAAATAGCTCAAATCAGTGATTTTCTTATTCTTCTTTTCACAAGAATCTGTATATGATGTTGAAATTGTTCGTAGCAGACATGGCAAAGTACTGATACAAAAATCTTCCAGTGGACTCAAGGAACCCTGGAAAGGAAGTTTGACCTACCTGATCTCCTTTTATCATTTGGTGACCCACCTAGTGGATGAGGGAAAGACTGTGGATGTTATCTACCTTGACTTCAGTAAAGTCTTTGATACTGGGTCACACAGTGTTCTCCCAGGGCAGCTGGCAGCCCATGGTTTGGACAGGTGCACTCTTTGATGGATTAAAAACTACCTGGATGGCTGGGCCCAGAGAGTGGTGGTGAAAGGAGCTACATCCAGTTGGTGGTTGGTCAATATTGGGGCTCCCAAAGGCTCAGTATTGGGGCCGCTCCTGTTAAATGTCTTTATCAATGATTTGGATGACAGGATTGAGTGCACTCGCAGTGAGTTTGCAGATGACACCAAATTGGGTGGGAGTGTTGATGTGCTGGAGGGCAGGAAGGCTCTGAAGAAGGATCTGGATTGATGGGTTGGAGCCAACAGTATGAGATTCAATAAGATTAAGTCCTTCAGGTTCCTGTATTTGGGTCACAACAATACCCTGCAGTGCTACAGGCTGGGGGCAGAGTGCCTGGAAAGCTGCCTGATGGAAAAGGACCTGGGGGTGCTGGTCGACAGAGCCTGAACATGAGCCAGAGTGTGCTCAGATGGCCAAGAAGGCAAATGGCATCCTGGATTTTATAAAAAATAGGGTGGCCAGCAGAACCAGGGCAGTGATTGTACTTGGGCTTCTGACTTCAAGAAAAACATTGACACACTGGAGCGTGTCAATGCCCAGAGAAGGGCAATGGAGCTGGTAAAAGGTCTGGAACAGAAATCCTTTGAGGAGCTGCTGAGGGAGCTGAGGTTGTTTAGCCTGGAAGAAAGGAGGCTCAGAAGAGACCTTATCACTCTCTTCAGCTACCTGAAAGGAGCTTGTAGCCAGGTGGGAGTCAATCTCTTCTCAAAGCAACCAGTGACAGGATAAGAGGAAATGGCCTCAAGCTGTGCCAGGGGAAGTTTAGGTTGAACATTAGGAAGAATTTCTTTCCTGAAATGGTGGCCAAGCATTGGAATGGACTGCCCAGGGAAGCGGTAGAGTCACCATTCCTGAAGGTGTTCAAGAAGAGACAGGACATGGCACTTGGTGCTATGGTTTAGTTCACATGGTGGTGTTTGATGATCTTGGAGGTCTTTACCAACCTTTACCATCTTGTGATTCTATAAATGCACAAGCATTTATTGAACAAGAGAATAGATCAGGAAACAAAAATATGACTCTTCACACACACTCCTACACCCGCCTGAAATGAGAAGAATTACAGGGCCTGTGCCTGGGACAAAATGCCCTTCTTTTGCAGGCTGAGCCTTCTGGCTATTTGAGTAAGTTGCTCTAGAGGATAATACTCCCCAGTTTGAATATCCCTAGGCTTAATTTACATAATTTCCTTACGTAAAGAGTCCAGAAGGCAGCAAAAGAAAATCCCTCCCTCCCCCTGCCAAATCTATGACAAGGTCCTTTATGCTTCCTTGTGCTGTGCTTCAGCACAGGTCACAGCTGCAAGGCCACAGGCTGAGTCCATACATACAAACCCCAGGAATATTAGTATTACTGCACAAGAAACTCAAGAGCCAGTGTGTTTCATCATCAGTCATTACTGATTTCTGTTTACACAAGAGCTTTAAAGAAATAACAACAAACAAGTTATGATGTAGGATGAGGCCCCAGCCTTGACTGGAATAAAAGATTTTGGGAAAGCTGAAAGGCTTCAAAGGAAGGGTTTGTGCCTCTTGGAAGCCACTTGCAAAGTAACTTCTATAGCTGTCCCCAGTTTGGCTGGAGAAGTGTTTTTGGAAGAAAGGTAGGACATATTCAGAGGGAAAAAACTGGAAAAAGAAATATGGCAGTGACAACTGTATTTGCTAACCTACAATTTCAAGCATATTTTGATACCAAAATTGTTGAATGCTGCCGAAACCAAGGCATTATGAGGATCAGAAATGCCCATGACAAACAATGTTCATTGTAAGTACTCAATGACCATGCAAACTAGGGTATTTTTTCAGCAACTGAATAACTAAATATAGCTTTAAATACAAATGTGTACAAAATCTCACCAGCTCAAAAGCTATGTAGAACCTAATCTACCACTCTTATCAATGAGAGGCAATAGCTGAATACATGAGTGATCTTATTAAATAATTTTTGCTTTCAGTACCAGTTATCTTCTTAAGATCAGCTCCAAAGATATTACAATCAAAATATCAACAAATATTTATTAAAGTAGAATGACATACAGAGAATCATGTAAAACTTCTAGAGTATTTGTAAACTGATATGCAAAGCAAATGAAAATAAACCTAATCTAAGCTCAAAGGCAAAACTGGATTTTTTATCGATACAACAAAAACAATGACTAACAAGCCACTATTCTGGTCTTTCATTTCCAGAGCATATATTTTTGAAAGCTTGGCATTACTGAATTGCTCACAAAGCACTGAAAAACACTACTTGCCAAAGAACAGTTTGCTGGTGTGGGTTTAGGGTTTTTTCCTTTCTTTTCTCTTTTACTGATGAAATAAGCCTACATCAATGACCCTGCTATCTTGTAATCCTAGATGTGTTACCAGGCAACCATTATATGCAGCAGCACCTGGCTTGCCCCCCTCTAAAAATAACCCAAGCCTCCCAAATCCTTTCACTCCATGCACTAATGAAAGTGGCATTTTTCTACTGCTAAATGCTTACTCAGGTATTTCCTTAAGCATTTCAGTGATAAAATGCTAGTTATCCTTTCCTTAAGGAACGTGATCAGTTAACAGGCTTTAACTGCACATAGCTATATTTTCATTAAACTGTATACTTCAAATGAGGCTGCATTTGGAAACTAAAGTAAATTATTTAGAAGTCAGGAACAATGTCAACAAATGTAGCATGAGTCAAAAATCTATGAGCTCTGGATGACTATGCCAAAAGATTTATCACAGACCAAATACACTTTTTTATCCTCAGTGCTATACAAATCTGAAACAGTAAATTAGAATATAGAATCATAAAATAGTTTGGGTTGGAAGGAACCTTAAAATTCTTCAGTTTTCCAAACTCCCTGCCATGTGCAGGGGACACCTTCCACTAGACCATGTTGCTCAAAGCCCTATCCAACCTTGCCTTGAACAGATCCAGGGAGGGGGCACCCACAATTTCTCTGGGCAACCTGTGCTGGTGCCTCACCACACTCACAGTAAAATTTCTTTCTAATAACTAATCTAAATTTGCCCTCTTTCAGTTTAAAGCCATTCCTTCTTGTTCTATCACTCCATACCCTTGTGAAAAGTCCCTTTCCAGCTTTTTTTTTTAGTTGCCCTTTAGGTACTGGAAGGCTGCAGTGAGATCTCCCTAGAGCTCTCCCTCCTCCAGGTATAGCAGAGGGGCTCCAGCCCTCTGACCATTACTGTAGCTGAAATTTTTATATGGTTTTCTGGAGGTATCATCAAACAATGCATATTTAGCATTTCGATAACAATAATAAAAATGGCAGAGTAATTTTTTATGTACATTTCCTTAAGGCAGATGTCATATACTGATAAACTCCTGAATTTGGTGGATCGAGTACAAGAGTAAGCTGAAAATGTAACTAATCATGCTAGAAGAAATAGGAGATAAATTATAGTCAGCATCCCTCATGTCAATGCAGGGAGTCTTACATACAAGGTGAATTTTGCAACAAAATGAAAGTCCTGCAGTTGATCACACATCATCCAAAGTTTCTACAGATAAACTCTAAAATTTAATGCAGAGGACACAAAATCCATTCCATCTGGGCTTGTCTGTGAGACTTCAGTCAGCTTGGAAAGTGAGGTGTAAGAGTCTTTGGTGTATAATGTCCATCAAACCCTGACAACATGAAGCCAGTGTACAATTAGCAGCTACCAGCACAGCTGTTCTGATGTTGTCACAGCTAGCAATAAATCCAGAACAAGCAGAGAAACTGCCACCTATGTTGGGGGAAAAAAAATCTTGAGAGCATCACTGCCATAGCAGCAGTCTTTTGTACTCTGAGTTGAGCTTTTTCCATGGATGAGTTTCTGGTTTCTCTTCCATTAAGGAACCCTTTACCCTTGATTTAGGATTAGCAACCAGGAGTTTCTAAATTTTGTATTAATATGGATTTTCACAGACTTCTGCAAGCCTAAACAAGGTGTCCTAGCTCACTATAGAATGGCCTCAATGCTTGATTCTATCCCAGCCTGAAAGGCAGAATTTTACAAAGCCAAAGAAGTTAAAAGCACCAGCTGCACCCCAGAGCAAGGAATAACAATGCAATAAGCAGAGTACAGGCTTAACAAAAATCTTCAAGAGAGTTTGCAAGGATACTTTGGAGGCAGTTAAACATGTCAGTGGAATGGCAAGAGGGACCTAAATGAGTGACAGTATACACTTGAAAACAAATCTGCTTTATGGTAAGTTAAAACTCCAAGGTAGATTATTCAGCATAGAACAAAATTTTTGTTCTCTGAAGAAATTACACAGAAAAAAGCCCAAGAGGAATCACTAAGCACTCAAAGCTGCCATTTTTTTTTTTTTTTTCACTGATGTGTTGGTTTTGCACGGCCTGGTTTTTGGTGGGGGGGAGCCACAGAAGTGGCTTCTGTGAGGAGCTGCTAGAAGCTTCCACCATGTCCAGCAGAGCCAATCCCTGATGGCTCTGAAGATGAACATGCTGCTGGCCAAGGCTGGGCCAATGAGAGAGGCCAGTAATGCCTCTGTGATAACATATTTAAGAAGAAATCAGAAGTAGTGGTGCTGATTAAACTCCAGTCAGAGAAGAGGAGCAGGCGAGGACACATGAGGGAAACAACATGGAGACACCAAGGTCAGTGGAGAAGGAGGGGGGAGGAGCTGCTCCAGGCACCGGAGCTGAGATTCCTCTGCAGGCCGTGGTGAGACCATGGTGAGGCAGCTGTACCCCTGCAGCCCCTGGGGATCCACAGGGAAGGCAGAGATCCACCCACAGCCCCTGGGGATCCACGGGGGATGCAGAGATCCACCCACAGCCCATTTTGGGAGGACTGCTGCTCATGAGGATGGAACTACACTGGACAAGTTCATGGAGAACTGTCTCCCGTGGGAGGGACCCACGGCCTCACAGGGGAAGGACTCCTCTCCCAGAGCAGTGGAAGAAAATCTCGATGATGAAATGACCAAAACCCCCACGCCCTGAGGGAAAGAAGGTGTTTTTAAGGGCTTTTTTTAATTCTCATTATCCCCCTCTGACTTTGTTAGTAATAAACTCACTTTGTGCCTCTAAGCTGAGCCTGATTTGCCCTTGGGGTGTTTTCTCCTGGTCCTTATCTCAACTCATGAACCCTTCATTAAATCTTCTCTGCCCCGCTGTAACAGGGGAGGGTGAACGAAGGGCTTTTGAGGATGCCTGGCATTTGGCCAGTATCAAACCACAACAAGTGGTCAAATATAGGTTCATTTTTTCCCCTCATTAGCACATCTTTTAAGTGTATGGGCTCCTCACTCAGGCATAAACCTGAGCAAAATGGGATATTAACAGACTGGACTACGCTTGGCAGGGGTTAACAGAATGCTCTGAGAAGCAGAGCTCTGCTGTGACCCTGGGGTACCCTGAAAGATTACAGCTGGCTAGAAGGGAAAAGTAGTTTTGACTGGAAGAACCTGGCATCTGGAAAAACACTGCATCCACTGTATAGTATAGGAAGTGTGAAAAATGAAAAATGAGAAATATCTCTTTCTGTAAAACAAAAAACAAAACCCCCCTAAAAACTTATTTATAATGGGTAAATTTTCAGCACAAAGAACTATATTTCCTAACATGTGATTTGCTGTTACTGAGCTCAGTGACAGCTCCTGATTCTCTTTAAATGACTAAACAACCCCATGAAGGACTTTCCTGCTCTGATTTTCTATGAATCTGTGACAATATTAGACGTGACTAGCAAAGCCACTTCTAAGCATTTTGAAATTGGTTAGACTTTCTAGCAGCTTAAAATGTCTTCAGTCAAGCTCTTTTTTCCTGATTTTTGCAATAAGTAATTGAAATTAAAGAATCGTGAACACAACAGCAGGGAGATGTGTTCCCAAAGGGTTTTATTCATGGTAATACCTCCCTAAAAATTGCAATTAATGTATGCCAATTGTTATTTACACAATAAGTGAGTTATTTAACTGAGTAACAGGAATACATTCATCTAATTGAGACAATGGTAGAATTGTTCACAGTGACATTTTAATCTATGGTAAAATGCAGAAAATTTTAAGTGTATTTGTAGCTGAGCTGGAGATACAAAATTATATGATTGACAGGCATAAAATCTAATATGCAATTATCCATTAAATTTCTCAATTCATAATCTTGCCATACACAGAAAAACAGAGCATTTAGAGCAGTGGTACAGATTCTGACAGACCATACTAACAGTTGTCATAGTGTCATACCAGTAGTACAGCTGGGAGAAGAGCTGGGCAATGACGACAGCATTGCCTCAGGTTGAACTAAACTTTCTTACATGTATGTTTTTCAGTAAGCCCAGGAAGCACAATTTGATGTTAGTCCTACATAGCTAAATACCAAATTATATTCCAGCCATTCTAGAACCAGCAGTGCCTGCTTAGTAAAGGTATGACCTAGCCTGTTCTAGAAGCCTGCACAAAATACAGTTGCTTGCACCATTGTGTACCACAGTTTGGATTTCCCCCTGAAAAAGCAGGAGTATAGATCATTTCTGTAATGGGAATACCTCTTGGATCCTTAATCAGGCAGTCTGATATAGTGCCTCTGAGAACAGTTTGAAGAAACTAAATTATATGAGATGTGCATGCATGGCACACACACATACACAAAGCATATTCCATGGACATGGATCCCTGTTTGCTGATCTAACATCTATCCAATTATTGAGTTGAAGATCATCAACATTGTTGTAACTGTATATATTCATAGGCTAAGTCAATCCACCATCTAATTGTAGAAGTTTCTCTAATACTAAATTGATAATATTATCTAGAAAAACTCAAATACTATATTGTATATACGACATGACAAAACTAATGTTTGTCTTACTGAAATCTAATACCACTTTGTCCAAAGAATTAAAAAATAAATGTACTTGAGAATCTGCATAAGGTTTGTTTTTTTTTTTAAGGTTTTACCTCTCTCTGACAGTATAGATCTCTGGCTGGAATGTTACTTTCAGATATTGAAGGGAAGGAACAATCTGGTCTTATGATGTTCTACATTCCTTCTTTTTTTTTTTTTTTTTTTGGTCTCCCTGGGACTTTTTTGTAATGCCAAAATTGTTTAAATGGTTTTATATTTGAGCATTTAAAAAATGCCTTTGCAGATGGATGGCAACCTGTATTTTTTGTTCCCCCTCTCATTTTTTATCACCAGTGCTGGTCAAATAAGCCTTGGTAGCTGCATATTATGGAATTGATTTTTCTGTTCATGGTAAATGACAAAGAGAAGAAATCACTTCTCTCTCTTGTTTGAATAAACTCTGAATATTGCTTGAGGAATGGCTACATATATAGAAACAAATCTCTTCCAAAAGCATTAGCATTAGCTACCATCTGACTTCTGCACAACATACTCTGATAAATAGGTGTTAATAGTTTCCAGTCAACTTTCAATGCTTACAACAAATAGCGTAAATTGTAAAAAGCATATAAATGGAATCCTGTAAATCACTGTGAATGCTATGGAGGACTGCAGATATATTTTAAATAAAAACTATTATACAGTAAACCTACTGATATTCCTCACACAGAATTTCCACTTTGTCGCTGTGATACGTGCTCAAATACAAAAGTTTCAGCATTCATGCCTCTATATCTAGGACACATAGGTAAACACGTCTTCTCTTGTCTTCCAAATAAAATGTCGTGGTATTTATAACCCTATATAATAATTTGTAGGTTTCGCTTCTTTTTGTCACTATAAATGCAGATTTTTTTTAATTAAGATTTCTAGTGAAATATACAACTTGGAGCTTGTTAAACCCAAGGCATGATTTGGCTATGCTCCATTACCCTGCAAAGAGAGGGCAGACACTGAGGAGATGCCGTGCTGGCTCAGAAGCAAAAGCCACACAAAACTGTCAATACAATGAGTGGCCATCACTAACTTGTCTACATAGATTTGGAGACTGGGCCTATCTCTCTACTCAGTGTTCTCCTTTGTGTTAGGTGGTATTACGTGGGCATACACTAAGAAAGCTGCCTTTAGCTAAAGGACAATATAGTTCAATTAAGCAAAAGCTCCCATAGGGGACAAAAGAGTAAAACTCCTCAGATTCATCACAAGTTTTGTACTTTCATCACTGAAGCCATCAACTAGCCCCAACAGACTGATAGACTGGTATTTGTTAGATGCCCTGTATTCCACTGAAAGGACAAATGCTGAGAATGCAAAAATGTGAACTTTTGAAACACCACACAGACACTAGGTTGCATTTTTTCCTGAAGCAACCCCACTGGTTTTGCTAGCAGGGAATTTGGTTCCTCAGTTCTCTCAGTCTCTCTAGGGAGCCAACACTAAACATATCTGTCTGCTTTCCAGAGATAGGGGAATTTCTGTCCATAAAACAGCACCCATAAATGGAAAGCCACATCTTCCTTGCTTCCATGCCCATACTCTTTGTGTGAGTGCACACAGAATGATAAAGCTGGATTTATTAATTATAATTGTCTAACAATAGACATATGACAAACATTAATATTTAAAAACCACAATGTGTCATGAAGAGGAGAAGAAGGAAGAAAAAACAATAAAGAAAGTGAGGCCAAGAAACTAGGCATAAGGAACAACTAGGTTCAGTGTTTCTAAAATACTGTATGAGAAAAAAAGACAGGATCCAATTACCTGATGAAAGAACAAAAAGCCTACTAAGTTAAAGCGATGATGAAATAAAGAATGGCTGTGGTGTTAAACAAGCACAGTTACATGAGATGGTATGAACCTGAGTGTGTGAAAATGAATAGTGAAGTGGAACAAACTGAGAAGTCCTGGGAGCAATCTGGGGTAAAACCTAAAAAAGAACAGGTTTTTATGTTGTTTTTATATCTTTTATTACACAGATGCTGGTTACAAATGAATACAGTTGTCTTGTCTGTATCAAATCAATAAGAAGTGCTTTGCTGATCTCTTCCTCTCTAACCTCAGAATACTTAACCTTGTACTTCAAAATTATTAACTACTGCTGCATCCTGAATTCTTTCTCCTGCCAAGGTCCAAGTTAGAACAACTCACGTGCCATATTTGGCTTTGGTGTTACAGAGTTCAAAAAATTGGAATCAGAAATGGGATAAATGTCACAATGAGATAGAAATAGTCATCTTAAGAGGGACAAAATTTCAGGATAATGGAGATCTGGCACTAGCTGCGGCAGATCTATTCTATTTCTCTGTGGCCAAATCTATTCAATTTCTATTCTGAAACAGCCAGATACACAGATGGGACCTGTATGTTCTCCTATATATTAATAGCAGCCATCAATCTTTTGCAGAGCTGTCACATCATTAAAGGCAGGGAGCATTCAACAAAGTAGCATATCAAGAGCTCTTAGAAATGCAGATGAAGAAGTTTAGGACAAACACACAGCTAGGAAATTACTTTTCACTTTCAGACTCAACTAAATACAGTATTTCTAAACAGGCCCAGATTGCCTAACAAACATTCTATTTCAAGCCACTGTTTCTAATTCAAAACATTTCATTAACTGAAGTGTCGTCACCACCAAGTTTGTATTTTCTCATTCCACTGGTCTTGTGATACCATTTATGATTGTCATTAGTCTAAAATTGAATTAAGCCTAATATTAAATCATGCTTTGAAGCAGAGAGTCTATGTCATGGGTCCTCTGGCCTCAGGTGCTCCCTCAGAGAGCAGGGCTGAAGGAGCACCCTGAAGAGCAGTGTGAAATGTTCAACACTGTCTTTGTGAGAAATGGAGAAAACAGATGTGCTTTCCTGATGTGGTGCCAAAGGACAGTGCTTGTGAGAAGATCAGCTTTCTCTGTAGACTGTTGGATAATTATTCCTGTGCTCTAGCCTGCAGTTTCTTACTGCTCTACCTAAGGGGGACAGGAGGAAGAACTGACAGCCTGTAAGAAAAAGAAAAATAAAAATGCTTCTATTTCCACATTTGTATTCTTACAAAGCTGGGGAGAGGTATCTTGGACCAGGCAAGGGATGGAAATTGGAACATCAAAGATGCCCTCCTTGGACAGACCAGTGGCCTGTCTCTTCCTATTTCTCCTTCTGACAGTGGCAATGGGAAAGATTGTCAAACAGGAGTGTGGGATGCTGACCCCTTTCAACAGCCCATTCCAGTGTACACTGCAGGGCACCTTCACATGCTCCTAATCCCAGCTACAGACAGGCTCAAGGTCACTGATACCTCAGGGGAGATTCAAGATTGAGAACAAAGCACCATGGCACAGCTGTGGGCACAGCAGCATGGTGGGGTTCCCAGCACCTCTGACCTCAAACAGCAGACCTGCCCCAGGAGCTGGAGAGGACACAACCACCCACACCTCACCCTTCAGCTGCAGGCAGCAGACATCTGTGTCCTCCTGCATTTGCAACATTACACATTGTCACCAGTGTGGCAAACTCCGATAAGGCTGTGTAACAACATGGCCATGTTCCCGTGGTTTCCTAGAGCGGCTGAGAGCTGCAAGTAAAGAAGGAAACACGTTTCTCCAGACACAGCCTGGACAGACCCGTGCTGCGCATGCTGTCCAAGCTCCGCTCTGCTGTCAGCTCACATCTGTGCTTTTCATGCAGGCCACCACTCAACGTGTGCTGCTAACTCGCTGCCCTAGCTGAGCTGGAGAGTGGCTTGAGGGATGTCAATCTGGTTTAGGCTGGGAAGGGCCACAGTCTGCTACAAGAGCTGACTACATCTAACAGGATGTGCTGCTGGTGAGCTAGATGCAGCTTTCCAGTACTTCAAGTTTGCCTTATGCTGATAGGCAATACTGAAAGCTCTCTCACAACCCACTCAGCTCCCCCATTCCTGGGGGTTATAAATATCCAGACTGAGATAACCTGGGAGTTTTCTTCATGGCAATAGCTTCTCTTTTGATGTTGGGTACATTTGGCACACACTGTCTGGGTCTTTTCAGTCCCTTGAAAAGCAATATCATGTTTCTGGCTTGATACAGCCAAAGTGGCATAAAGGAGCAAGGCTGCAGAAGGTGACTTTGGCTGCTGTTAGTTATAAACTCCTTTATGCCATGCCCTTATAAAGCTGACTCCAACACGTTGACTTGTTAGATTGAAATAGGAACTTTGCCATCCCAAAGGACAAGCACACTAGGATTAGTATAGGATTTATTGTCCTTGTCTTTCATCTGAAAAAAGGAACAAAACTTCCTTTTTTGCACAACTGCTTTTTAACATGTCTGTTTTTCTCTGTGTCATAACTAATGTACACCCCTTAAGGCTTACAACAATAGCTATGTGTACAACTACCTCTGTTCGTTAAGAGACTGACCTGTGTTTTATTAATATTTATAGATTTAAATTTTTAATACACAACAATTCTGCATTATTGAATAGGTGACTTCCTGCATTTTAATGGTTATGGAGTAGGAGTGGGCTCTTTGTAGTTAACATTGCAATAAATTTTTCATGATTAAATAAAAAGTTCTTACCTCTAACTTCCTCAAACAAAATCCTCTTGGACAACATGTTGGTGCAATGGTGAAGGATTCCCTTAAGAGATTTATGATTTTTGTTGCAAATTTTCTTAGGCAATTTAAATTTATGGTACATAAGGATTTTCTATATCTGGAAGTATTTAATAAGTTTCTTTTTAAAGTTGCTGAATTATTCAAACATCAATTTGGGATTATTTACTCAGTTTTGGAGAAAACTGGATTCTTACTTTTAAAACTGACCCTCATGTTTTAGTAGATGCATACTGACAAGAGATTAACAATGTTAACTTGAGTTGGCATCTTGGACTAGGACTGGGATGTAGATTCAGTCTTCCATTCATTTACTTTTAAAAGGCTTTAATAGCTGCATTGTAAAGAGCTTCTATTTTGAAAAAAACACGTGGGATTTCAAGTCTGTTGTGAATGAGTGAATGTGAATCCCTTGTGAATGTGAATCCCTTGTGAATGTGAATATAAGTTGCTCCAAGAATCCCCAGTTAAGTTACCAGCAAAAGCAGGTTTAATACAAAAGGGAAAGTATAACAAAGTTGATTGGCAAAGTTCACTCTATTACTTACTCATGGTTAAAGCACATAGAGAAAAATCAGACTAAAATGATCAGACTAAAATCAATCTAAACATAAAATCAACCTAAAATTATTTACGTGGAGGCTGGGGATAGAAAAAGGGTAGAGGCGGGAAAGGGCAAGGATGAAAAGGAATAAGGGAGACTCTCCTGTTGAATCATAAGGTTCAGAGTGGACCTCCTTGCCAAAATTTGTCCAGGACTTGATCAAGAGTTTAGGCTTAGAGGTTTTAACAGCACTTAAACCTTAACAGCACTTAACTGATAGACTATTTTAAACAATTTAACAAAAGATTCTTACAGAATTTACTAGCACAACAATAATTCATTTATAGGCATAACTTACTTATGAATCTAACATATTTAAGAATCTAAGAGATAAACATTCATAGTCCATTTATTATCACATATTCACATTTACACTGGCCTAAAAGGGTATGTATAAACTATATTTCCATTATCTGCTTTTTTTTCTAGTTTTTTTGTTTGTAACTTTTCAATAGGAAAAAGTACAGCTCAGCTTATATAATTGTTGGATTATAGTTATGCCTGTGAGCCAAGGATTCATGTGATGGATTTGCCACAATAATTCCTTATTTGCAATGTATCACAGCTTTATTTACCCTCAATGAATGTAAAGAAAGATAAAATTCTTGCAATCTGTGCAGAGGAGTTAGTGTTGCTTTAGCAGTATCTCACACTAGTTGAAGAAATTTAAGCACATGTAAGCCCTATGAGCTATATTTCAATATTCAGGATGATCAAGAGGGATCAATAATTCATTGGCATGTATTCTGAACTTGGATCATGGTACCATCAAATAAAGTGCATCACAGAAGATTTCTCTAGTTTTACAGAAGATTTCTCCATAAAAGAAGAGATGTTTAATGAGGAATTTGGAGACAAGGCAATTCAAACAATTTTATTATCTACCCTGTGGTGTATCTGCATCCTAGTGACAGTCAGATAAATGTACTTGCACACTATAGATAATAAATATTTCATGGCATTTGATGAAAGAGATTGTGTTATTTTAGATTCCTTCCTGATGATGGTCTTGTGTTGACTTCACTGAAAATGTTGGTCAGGAGACAATTAAGAAATTAAATGTGTTCCTAAAGCAAAACAACAATAGCACTATGTCAGATATGCTATACTTAAAGCAATTATAATTATTAATATAATATTCAGGATGTAATGTTTAATTTTAAGTTCTGATTTCCCAGCCCTGAAATCTACCCCATCCTGTGAATCTCAATTTAATTTTCATTTTTTATCTTCATTTGCAAACATTTTGTATTCCCGTGGCACATGAGTGAATTTAATAATCTGGTTGATCAAAGATCAGAATTTCCAGTATATATGGACTATAATAAATTTATGCCATTTTCCTGAAATTTGTATCAAACCAGAGTAACAGTTCACGAGAGGCACAGCTATACTTCATATCTGAACACTATACAAAATAGTAAGACACCCTTCCTATTACACAGTGATATAAAACAAATACTAGGCAATAACATTTCCTTGCATCCTCAAAAATGCAAGCTGGCAAGCTCTCCTGGGATATGACTAACAGCTTTTCAGCTAGAGGTACTTACAAATGAAATGATTTCTTTAGCTATTAACCTTTGATGACATCAGTAATTCCCACATTTAGGACACAACAGGGTCTGGTATTGGACATGGAGGAACGTGCACTGACTCACGCTGCAGACAGCCATACCAAAACAGCTTTAGCTTCCACATCAACAGCTAAGCAAAAGCCATGTTTTCAGTGGCAGTCAGGAGCTTGTGGCTCCCACAGTCATGTTATGAGGAGATTTTCAGAAATATTCAAGAACCAGCTCTTCTGAAAAATCTACTTATTGTTTTAGGTGCTGGAAACAGCTTTGGTCTTCTAATAAGTTGCCCCCCTGTGGTAGGGTGACTTTATTTTGCTTGTATCCCCAATTGTCTGTTCTGTTTGTGCTGTATATTCAGTTCTGTACCTTTAAAACTCGTTCTGGGAGCCAAGGGGGAGAAAGAAGCAGCGTGCAGTTTGTTTTGAGAAAACTGCCTGACTCCCACACGTCGCTCTCTCTGGCGTTCGTCTGAGGCACGGACAGCGGTGGGACAGAGATCTCCTGTGTTTTAGTTAGTTTTAGCCAGCTAGGGCAGAGAAGACTCCCTGGACTGTTTTGTTTTCCTTTTCCTTGGGACTGTTTAAATCTGCTCAGGACTGAAAAACCCAGAGGAGCAGCAAGGGCTGGCACCTGCGGCCGCCAGGCCTGGACCTTTGGAGGGACTGAGACTGGTGAGAGACTGAGTGAGCTGAGCTACACCCACGGCAAGGACTGTCTCTGTTTGCCATCTCTCTTCGGAGCTGCGAGAGGTTTTATTGTTTCATATTATTAATTCTTTGCATTTGTGGACATTTTGTTTGTTAAATAGTTTTTTCCACTTCTCTCCAAGGAAGTTCTTTTCCCGGACCAGCTGGGGGGAGGGGCCGTTTGGGTTTGCCTTTCCAGAGGAACTCCTTCGGAGGTTTTCTCCCAAATTTGCCCTAAAGCAGGACACTCCCTTACAGCCATTTCCCAGACCCAGGGAACAGCAGCTCAAAGGCTCTGCCTTACTCTACCATTTCTCTGCCATTATCTTCACTCACCCCTTCCCTCTCAAGCCTTTGGTGCCTGTGTTTTACTCCTACCACAGCTCGTTCCTGTTCCAGCAGTAAATGTGGACTTTTTTATTTTGTGCTTGACCAACAGAGGTCTTCCCTTCCTGCTAAAACCCTCTGGGCATGACTCCAACACAAAAAATGTCTGTTTGCAAATTACCCTAGTGCTGGGAGACAATGACAGATGACCTTTCACAATATTGGGTGAGGTATTGATGCAAGTCATTGATCCCATTTTTGAGTGACTGTCTCACCCAGGTAGACAAGTGAAATGAAAAATCTCGCAGTGTCTGCAAAAGCCTGTGCTTTTTCAGAGACATTAGAAGCGTTTTGGGAGTTTTTTGTTGATCTTTTGGGCTCAACAGGGTTAAAATAATTCGTAATATTTTTCATACGTGTGTGGGTTCTTTGGTTGGTTGGTTGGGTTTTTTAAGAGCCTTTTTCTATGCAAATAACTTATTTGTTTGCTTGTTTGGGTTTTAGATAGACAAGAGACAACTGGATATCACTCAGCCCTTTACTCGTGAGCAGTCCTCAGTGACAGGGCCACTGCTCCCCCAGGTAGGAAATCCTTTGCACAGGACCTGTGAGAATGTTTTCTAAGGCTGGGTCTACACATTCCATACACAGGGTTCTATTTTGGAAGAAGCTGTTCTAGTTTTTTTAATGTATGACCACCTAAAGGATTCAGCTATTATTTGTTTGTGTTATTTTACTGGCACATTATTAGTGGCTTGTCTTCTTGACATTAACAGACAATTAAGATGGGATCCCAAACAGTAAGTGATAAAAACGTATCACCTCGTAAGTCAGCTATCAATACTTTCAGACTCAAAACTGTAACATATGCTGCTACCTGAAAATAAATGTTCCATAAAATTGTTTCCATTTCTTTTTGAGCTGCACTGCATACATGTTCTGATAGCATTATAGCTGGTTAGGTGAAGTTATATAATGCCAATCTATTTCTGAGGGAGCACATAGGTGAATTTCCAGCAATGACATACAAATAGTCATCGTCAGAAATTTGCCTATAAATAATGGATTTAGCATTTAGCATGCATGGTAAAGTAGGGTAATGAAGATGCTTGCCTTGGCAGCTGAATTTGTGATGAAATGGAAAAAGAACTCTGTATTTCATTCTAGGATCTGTAAAAGCCAAACACATCTCTGGTATCACCTGGGCAGGGAGCTATGCATCAGAAAAGGTTGCTGGGAGGGTGCAACAAAGAGTTTAAATATATATTTTCAGACAGAGAACACAGCAGTTAATGAGTTGGCTGAGAAAGCAAGTATCAGTTCTGCAAAAAATGTGAATGTTGAGAATCTTTTCACACTGAAACCAACCAAACCAATCAATGCTGACTCTGTACAAAGGGTTTCCTATATGAGAAATGCTCAGTTGCCCAATAGCTCCATCTGCCAAAGGATAATTCTGCTTTCCCTCTCATTCAGAGTGCTTTGTGACACTTGCTATACTGCTTATGAGACATGCTGTGCAGCAATTCCCCATTAACAAATCGAAAGAGATCACATTTCACTTTTTGTTCTCCGATAAACTTCAAGTCACACATTTAGTGAATAAGAAAACCTTCTTTGTTAAGGTCAGCAACACCACAGTCAGCCCTCAGAAAACACTCCCCTTAGCCTTACCAGATAACACTGTGCCTCATTGCTCTCCTTGCCAATAACTCAGGCTGCAAATCATCACTTAGGTTATCTGAGGCAAACCAATCCCATCTTTGTGTCCAGTCAGCATTCCCCTTTTAGCCACATTCCTAGGCTTCTGAATATTCTTGATTAGTTGATAACAATTGAAAAAGAAAAATATTCTAGAGACTGAATGAAGTATGTGTCACTGGAGTTCTACTTTCTTTATAATAGTCCATCTTTAAAACAAAACCAGGCACATCCCCCCACTGCAGACCCACAGTTTGAACTCACATCTGGAAGTTAGCCATGAACAAGTACAGCCAGGTCCAATAGAAATGTTAGAATCTATATTCTCTCCTCTCCCCTGCCATTATCCCCTAATGCCTGATAAAAAAAGAAGTGTGCAGCAAGTTAATAAAGTTTATCTGGTTTAGTAAATGAAGAGTCAGGGTTTACTTGTCACCTAGTTAACAAAATTTTAAACAGGAATTTGGGACTCCTATGTCCCTGAAATCCCTGATTTTTATCCTTGTTGATAAAAAGAGAAATGTGGCACAAAGCATAGTTCAAGCTGAGCCTCCCCAGCTGGGACCCAGGGTTCTCATCTCAGAGCTCTGGCTCCAGAGCAAAGCCCAGCCAGACTCACCCATTCTGACACCTGCAATGCTTAAGCATTGATGCCAGCCCATGCAGCCTGGAGAGGTCATAAAAACAGAGCACGCTGTCAGCCCATCCTCCTTGGGAGCAACTGCAGACTTCCACTCACCTCTGCCGAGGAAGGGAAGAGATTCCCTGCGTAGGCATCTCCATGGTCAACAAACACATCTGGTCACCTCTCACATCACTCTCAGGGAAATATGCTGGCACCATGAAAGCAAAAGCCTTTCCTGATCAGACTAATAAAGTCTGAAAATTTCTTGTGGTGGATGCCAGAGAGATTCTGAATATTTTGGCAGAAACAGCGGATTTTTTCTAGGTGGGAATCTGCCTACATAGTATTTATGCAAACATTTCCTCACTTGGTCTGTAACCACCCCTTCACAGCAAAGCAGTTCAGCATTATCGCCAATTCTTTAGATAGTTGTGAGTTTAAAATACTACCAGTGCCTAAAATAAAAGGAATCTCAATCACAGTGCTCCTTGAAATGAGAGAGGTGGATGCCAGTTTGACAATTTAAGCTGATAGCTGAGATACGCCTCTCCAGCATTTTTGGCACCTGGCCTAGGGAGGAAGGAACAAGAAGAAAGGACAAAGAGAAAAAAGGGGTATAGGAAGAGGAACGTGATCCAGTTCATTTAATATAGTGACAGAAATCCCTGGAGGGGACACTGATTTACATCTGCGGGCACTTCAGAGCCAGTATTAATAAGAGGTACACAGTTGTACAACTGATACTGCTGCTCAAAGTGAGAATGTAACCAAAAGAATTATATCTAGCATAATAAAAACAATAAAGCCTGCAGGTCAGAAATGTAATGGAAGGATAGTAACTGCTGAGACCAAAATTAGCAGCCAAGATAAAGAGTAGGTCATAAGTTATCTGCAGGTAAAAGTCAGGAAATAGGTATTTCTGCATCCACACCTGGACTGAAACCAGCAGTGTGCGAAAATTGATCAGCTATGCATGCAGGTATAAAAATACCTAAACAAAGATTCCTCAGCCCTCTGCAAGCACAAGATCAGGCATATAAGAGAACAGCATCAGCACATTAGCATCAGCAAAGAACCCTATTTTGGTCCAGGTACAGATTCCTGAATTAGGCACTGGAGGGAACTGTTTTGAAAAGCCTCATAACATTATCTCAGGCTGAAGCAGAGCTATGTTCTCAGACTGAAAGCATACTGCTGCAGGTAGGGGAGTGCGGGGGTATCAAGGATTCAGAAAGTTACTAAGGCAGGAAACTTGTAGGCATTGCTGGGCTGCCTAAGCACCACGTGAATACAGCTGAAGCAAGAACACTGCAAAAGCTGAGGAACACGGAAGTATATGAAAGCAAACACTTCAAATCAGTATTTAGCTCACACTTACACCCAATCTAGCAGAACATTACGGAAAATTTAGAATGCCAGGCAGCATTACTGTTCACAACAAGGAGGTTTGCCTTAGCATACTGGATATTGCGAGCTCTCCCTTCAGTGCAAACAGCTCCATGTAATCAAATGGAAAAGAAGCAAAACATTCCCAGGAAAGACCATATTTGTAAATGCATCAAGCAACATGTGATGTAAATGCAACAAGCAAATGCATCGAGCTGAGCAAAACATTTTGCCTCAGAACCCAAACTGGCCAATATAAAGAACTGCTGATAACTGGAAGTCGTGTAATTTTGTAAGCTAAGTAAGAATCACTTGTGGATTATACTGTCAAGACCAACATATTCAGGGCCAAGACGGCAAACAGGAATCATTTGCAATAGGAGTGGTTCCAGATTTCTTACCCTCTGTTGAGAGAGACTTCTCATTTCCAGTATGCAAGGATTAGAGACAAAACAGAAGGCACTGAAATGCCTTTGGCCAAGCTGTAAAGATTGCCAAGTACCAGCTGCAATCTGGTCTTTCTGTCCTTTAAACAAATGGCCACAGCTAATGCAGCAAGTCATCCTGGTATTCAGGGCATTTTGTGGCCAACTGGTGATGTGCCCCTTCTGGAATTGAAATGGCTCTAAAGAAACTGGTCCTTGAAAGAAAGGCTCATATATAATCTTTAAGGAAAGATGCTTTGCTTGTCAGCTACTACAAATGTCACTTATTCAGACAAGGTGTGCAATAACAGAGAAAGAATATCTTTCACATCACCAGTTTTCTCCAGTAATGCCCAGGTATCCTCCGTGATATCAAACACGTTGCAGTTCCTGTGCAGGTGGTGTGATTTTACTTGGTTGACAGGATCACCACAGATAAATGCTCGATTCTTCTGGAATGGCCATGGCAGTCTCTCTCTGTTCTTCATCCTCACATTGCTTGGGGATTAAAATCCTGGAAAATACCTATTTATCTAGAGGGTGCAGGTTAAAACAGGAATCTATATACTTTACATACCATACACATCAATGCCATGGCAAAAACCAGTTCAAAATGTAAACTCAGTGAGAGCAAGCCATCCACAGAAACATGTGATACTGCTTCAGGCCGTGGTGCCTCTGCAGACCAGAGCAAGCCATGCTGCTTGCAGTGACTTCGTTTTCCATTTGACATTGTTTTTCTTCTGGTAATTTCTCTATGACTCTTTTTAAGAAGAATTAATCTCCCTGAATGCCTTCCCTTGTTTTTTACAAATGCAGATCTTCAGATTCAGTTTAAGCAAGCTGTCTGTGCTCCGTGCAGAGACAGCTAATAAGTTCTCTATCGTTACCATAATCTGAATCACTGTAGACTGGTGATTTAATATTTTAATGTAATCTTGTACACACCTACAATAAGCAAATGCATTTAGAAATAAAAATTGTTTCAAAGTGCCACCAACTGTTGTTTTTGCAAACTGCAGTTCAAAGAATGTATTTTTTAAATGTTTCTGCTGGATGTTTTAGCATTTCCGGTGTAGCACACAACTTAAAAGAACAAGTGCACATTATCCTTTTCCCAAGCTAGACAAGCAGTAGATCCCATTACAGTATCTCCCCTATGGCTGGTTTTCAAAGGCAACATAATGCAGTATACCAGACACACCTTTTCTTTTGTTTGTAAAATTATGTAGTTCATATTTGTTTTAATGACAAGTCAATTTTCAAAACTTCCAAGAAACCTCCAAAATTATCTGAGAGAACCAAGCACTAGAAGTCTGCATTGCTTTTAAAATATGTCTGTTATTAGTGATGTGTGAGTTCATAAGCATTAGGCATGTGCTGAGAATATGCTCTTAGTGGTCTGCTTTCATCTCCTCAAACTTCTACTCTTCTCAAAATTTGCTTTCCTAAGTTCTCTCACCTCCTGGATTTTGATTTCTTCTTATTCAAGGTAGACTTCCCACAATAAGAAACTATTTTATGATCTGCTGACAGTAAGCAAAGAAGCAGGATCATAAAGTTTACCAGAAAAGCAGAGTGGTACGAATCTCTTGGTGCCACAAACAGGGTAAGTAATCAGAAAACAGAAGTTTGTCATGAGACAGTCCTCCAGGAGACTGAATGGTTACAGCTCCCAGTGAGCTGATCTCCATAAATAGAAGCTCTAAATCAATTCTGTTTGCTTGCTGTGATTATATGAAATGCATCAACTATTAAACAAATTAATGTGACCCCAAAGATTCCTTGGCTTAATATCTTATTATTTTGGGTCTATAGGCTGATTAGACATTTAAATATTTTTCTGTGATAGCATCTGCAATATTTGAATATGCCAGATTGTGAACACAAACCTTTATATTTCTCCAGTGCTTTATTTACCAGCAATGGTGATAATAAAGTTAACAGCCTTCCCTTGCTTTTGCTGTTACCATTGGCTTTTTTCAGGAGGTCAAAGTAGGCATTTTACTGGTTGGAAATGAAACATGTCATGCAAGGTTTGAGTTATTCAGCTATTGACTTGTGGGAGCATTCATTTTAGTGAATAGTAAGTTACTCTAATATTCTCAGTCCAAATTGATCCAACAGAATGAGATCCCCTTTGAAGTCTGAACTCCTCCACAATTTTTCTTTCAAAACTGCAGCTCTGAACCCTTGTAGATGTAGTGGGTAATTGGTGCTGATTGATTTCTGAATGTACAGATGGAAGAACAGGGAGAGGAATGATGCAATGACATGAGAGGATGCAAAGTTCAAGAACACCCTAGGCATGTGCCAAGGAGACTTTTCCTAAAAGCAACAATGTGACTGCAAAACAGCCAGCGAGGAAGAAAAAAAAAAATCAAAGATATAGCTGAAAGGTGAAACAAGGAGATTTTAGCCTGAAGGTGTTGGTGAGATGGCTAGAGGAAGGAGGAGTTTTCAGCAAAACAGCACATGCTTAAATGGAGGAAATGAAGAAGAGTGCAGAATTGTAGAAGTTCCTAACCACATACAAAGAAATCTGCTCAATTTGCTGTTCTGAGAGAGAAGGATCCCAAAGCAGCCCATACTGACGAAACAGTAGACATCTGAATCAAGTGTCAGTTCCTTTTTCTTAATTAAAGTTTCAAAAGAAACAAATAAATAGTTTGATTAAAAAAACCAATGATTTATGATATCCTCAATTTCCTTACATGAGGAATTCAGGTTTTTTTAGATTATTTCAATGGTCTGAAATATTTTCTCACTGCTTCAAATTATAAGAAATATCCAGGTTCTCAAAGCCATCACTGCCTTACTGTCACCATAGTAAGAAATGCCTTTGTTTCCATTCACTGTTTCACAAGTAACTGTGTTATTATCAGCTACATAAATCTCAAGTGTGGTACACTATGACTTCCTACTTTTGGCTGGTCTTACAGGCATAGTTCTGACTCTGATTGCCATTGCCATATGAAAGTCTTACATTAAATAAAAATAAGGCTAGAATTTGCAGCTTGTATTGCAAAAGCAATTGAGAACAGAATGATAGAATGACAATTGCCAAACAGAACAAAATCTTGAGAATTTGCAGGGTAAAATATCAGGTTTCTATGGCCCACACTATTGAAGTTCTGCAGTTTTGTTTTCCTTTCTAGTTTAGATCTAAGAAAACCTAATTATGATTCATGAAATGAATGAATCTGGTATCAATTTAGGTGACAACAAATAAAGCTTATATTGTTTTCCTTAACAAGGAGTAAATCTGAATTTTGTAGAGATGCAGCCAAAGCCTACTGCCCCTAGTTAAAATTGCTTTATAAGAAATATGTCTTTTTAATTTTCCTTATTTCCTAATCAACTGCTTTGGCATCCTTTCCCCACTTCAAAATGAATACATCTCACCATTCATTAACACAGTATTGAATAGCAGTGCTTCCTTCTGCAGCCAATCAGCATTACTCTACTGTGCAATGTGGGTTGAGTTTCATTTACATTAGGATTCTTTATATTATTCCAACAAGAGAGACATTTTTACAAGGAAAATCTAATGTCTGCCACAAATATTTAGTTGCAGAGGCAACCAGACTAAGGCAGCCTTCCCTGGTTTTTGCTGCTGCAGCAGAGACTTTGACATGTGCAGCACCAAGTCCTATGTCCTGCCCCAGCACAGATAGTGACTGCACTCACCAGAACAGACCAGGCTCTCTGCATGTATTGCTGGCTGGATGTTAACCCCCACATTCCTCTTATCAGAGAGATTGTGAGTCTCTCATTCTCACTAATGAGGAGCAAGACAGGGTGAACAGGTTTGGGACTTCGCTGAGACTCCCAAATCACAAAAATTGCATTTTGCACCATACAGTCACATCACCTATCAGAGATGTGGTTATCAGACGGAAGCTGAACTCAAATGTTACTCCAAGCTAATTTCCAAGCTTCCCAAAGCCTTGAATTTCTGACTTGTCTGCAACAAATGAAGCAATTCTTTACTTCATCACTCTGCTTATTCCAAACCCACTTCTGCTGAAGTGGCCAGGTATCCTTTAAACCCAATATAAATCTCATACTATAAACCTCTTAATTTAACTTTCCTCATGGCTATTTGAGGAGCAAATAAATATCCTTCTGCTTTTCAGAAAAATGCCTTTGCAATTAAACCTTTTATTAAATCCTTGGATTAGTAAGAGCTGTACTGTCATATGAATACTCTACTAGCATGAAAAAAAAATAGTTAGAGAAAAAGGCACGGAATATTCCTGCTAAATGAAAATTCATATGAAGATCATAGGATCCATGGAGCTTGCCTAGCACAAAAGGAATCTTTATTGAATTGTATTGCATAATTAATTGCACAATAATAATAGTAGCAGAATTGTAACACTTTGCTTTCATACATGCTAAGGCAAAACCTTGCCCTGATCAGGAATCTAACTAGATTTGTTTTAGTCCATCAATTTTGCTTTCCAGCACATTGTATCCCTCCTGTAACCAGACGTGAACGGGTGAAAAGCTTGCTGTTTCCATTCATGCTGTCTGTTAATATTTTCTGCTGGGCTCTTCCACACTCCTGGCAATCCCTCATATTTCTTACTTCATTAGTCCAATCCCTATTTTCTCTAATTCCTATGTTTCTCTAATATTGTGTTTTACAGTAATTCATTCTGAAAGCCAAACAGCAGACTAGCAGACTGCCAAAATCAGGTCACCCTTATTTTGTTAACACGTGGTGGTGACCAATGGCATGACAAAGCAGGATCCAAATTCTGCTGGGATTTTAATACATATGGTGATTCTCCCTGCTCCCATTTATATACAATACTTAAAAGGGCAGGTTTATAAATTCATTGCCTTGATAACTAAAGCTACCTTTCCAAATTCAGTCATCACTATTTATTAATCCCTCGTGGCTGTGTCCAGAAATCATTCTGCATTAATGCAAAGAAGCATAGAAATGCTGGCAGGAGTAGGATCCTCTGGAAGTCATCCAGCCTGACATCCTCTGGGGAGCCCAGCGGTGCCAGCGCTGGGTCAGGTGAGCCTGTGGCTTTGCCTTGCCAGTGCAGCAAAGGTAGATGCAGCTTCCCTTTGAAATTGTCCCCTACCTTGCTTCCATGGATTAGTTTATAAAATGATAGAGTACATCTGCAATTTACTAATTGAACAGCTAGGCTATACATACATATTTTAAAATAAAATGTGCAGCTCTGATTTTATATGAGTTCTTATACTAACCATCATAATCATGAACAATAGATTTTTTCCTTCTTTTTGTGACTGCCTTTCACATATATTTATATATATATCACACATATATGGTTACATATTTTATCAGATATATAAACCAAATATCTGATATCTATCGGTATCTTTCAGTCTTCTTACATTAACTTCAAGTAACAGAAGAGAAACAGCTTAGGAGAATAGTGTAGGAAGAACTAATGAGACTGAGAAGTCAAACATCAGAAAACAGAGGCATGAGAGCACAAAGACTTAAAGACAGCAAGTCTGTTTAACCAGCAGAAATAGGTTAAGCATGAACCTTGACTGCAGACTATCTGATTGAAGGCTATGAAGAACTATACTCGCAGAAGTCATTTGATACCAAGTACTCTTTAATTTAGCAGACAGGAGCATGGAAGGACCAACTGTTGGACATCTAAGGCATACAAGTTCATGCTAAAAAGAAGATGGAAATCTGTACCAGATTTTTACCAGCATTTCTCCAGTGGAATAGACTAAAAAGGGATCTGGAAGAATGAATTGGGATGGGTCAGAATATGTGACCTGCTGGAGACTTCTTGTGTCCCTGAGGATTTTCCTGCTTTTTCTCTTGCTATCTCAGCTGGAATGATAAAATATGTTGCTTGCCTTCCTCCTCTCTGACCTGGTTCTTGCTCCAGTCACAAATTCTTGAGTCAGAATACTGGTTGGTAAAATTGTGTGGCCTGGTAGAGATCCCTAACGCTTCTTTAAAAATCTGTTACTTTTTTCTGCCTGGAATAGGTGGATGCTCAAATTCTTTAGCGAGTTTCAAATATTCAAAAAATGCTACCCAGTATGTAAGTAGTGTGGGTGGAATTTAATTGTAAATGTACATAGTTACATTGCTTAAATGACAGCGGGGTTTAGTCCTTATTTTGTCAAGATTTGGTTTTGATCCCTGAGATCATTTGCTGTTAATTTTCTGTATTTTCACATTTCTGGCTTTTGGAGTAACCCACACAAAACTTTTCCTACGGAGACACATCTATTTGCAAATCACCTCCATCTGAATATTGTATAATTTAGTGAAGCTACTGCTTGTATAAGCTACTATTATCAAGATGCAAAGACTGAAATTATCTAAAACAGTTTGATAAATATCCTCAAATTTCTCTGTTGCTTTCCTTCATCTGGCTGTGCCCACCAAGTGTTCTTAAAATTACAAAAAGTAAAACTGTGCCCTTTAGCTTCAAATATATGCAAATATAGAGACTTTGACAAAAGAGTGTTAGAACCATTCCATTAAGTCCTCCTTTCTCAAGGTCATATTAAACATGCTTGTGATCAGACATCCAAGTAACTTGTTTCTTCGTTTCTCTGCCTTTTCAGAAATCTGATTTGCAATCAATTGGAAATTGCTGATACATGAGGGAATTTCAGAGGAGCTGAAAACAGTTAACAGGTAGACTCGATTATCTTTTTCAGCCCAAATAATCCTTGATAAGCAGAAGTCTGACCCTTTTAAATGAAAGCAGAATTGAGTAAAGAACAGGGAGTGAGAAGATAGCAGATGATTTTAAAGTATGCTTAAAATCTCCAAAACAAATTTAACACAGTCCATTAAAGAAAGGAGGATATCTAAAATTGCTCTAATAATTTTCATGAAAGAAATCCAAGAAAGGGAGTACACATAACCATCAGCTTCCAGGAATAACTTTCCTCATCCTGTTTCAGCCAGATAATATTAGGCTGTCAACAACTGGCTGACCCATGTTTCATGGTTCCTTGGAGGATGATGTCTCAGAGGACTTTGTGTGCTTACTGGCAATCAAAATGTCAAAGACTGAACAATGCTACCAAAATTCTTTTTCTTTTTTTTTTTTTTTTTGAAAAGGGAACTACTGAACTCTTGCAGGTCTCTCTCGGAACATGAAACTAAAAATTCTTTTTCTCAGGAATTTACAAAGTGTAAATGTAAATGTGAGATGTAGGAAGTGGGAGCACTGCTGAGGTTTTATCAGATTCATTTTCAGAATCATGTAAAAGAGCAATCTACATTACTGGGTTTGTCACCACTGGTCCAAAGGTCATTGATGGGGCAGCACAGCAGAAGACAGGAGTAAATTAGCTCCTAATGTTACATATAGTACTAAGCCAGTAAGAAAATCTGCTGAGGCAAGAAATATACCCCAATAAAAGACATTTTCAACAACAAATGCCAAAGGAGAGAGGAAGAGGCCTGGAAAGTCACTGATAACAAACAGAAGTACTGTCTGCCATGACCAGGTTCTTAAAGTTTTATATTAAGTGTATGAAAATATAGGCAGATGCAGAGGTTAGGCAGAAATTAAGACGAAACCCTCAATTCTTATAATCAAACTTTAAGTACGATATTATCCTTTGGGGAGACTTTGGAGAACTTAGTCTTTTAGGGCAGGTAAGAAGCAGATGCAGAAGGGAAAGGGCAATCATGTTCTCTACTTCTCAAAAATCCAGTCTTTAAGAACATAATTTCTAGCAGGTTTGGGTGTTTTCTCCCTTTTATCTTTACAGCTCAGAATTCAGAGCTGCAATAGAAGCAAACCAACAAAAATGTACATTACATTTTAATAGTCTGCTCTTTTACTTTCTTTTATTTCTCACTACTTGCATAAGGTAAACAAGGGACAGTTCTTATCTTTAAAGTAAAACATATAGCAAATATTTCTGCTTTTCTCCAACAGAAAATGAGGAACCTTTATATTTTGTAGGTTCTGGTTGATCTTATTTTGAAGTGTCCACTGTGCTGATCATGTCAGTTTATATGGATAAGTCATTTGTTGCTGTATTTGGGTTGCATGGCAAGGCTTTGGTAACAGGGGGGCTTCTGTGAGAAGCTGTTAGAAGCTTCTCCTGTGTCTGGCAGAGCCAAGGCCAGCCCAGCTCCAAGACAGACCTGCTGCTGGCCAAGGCCCAGCCCACCCAGTGCCACCAGGATAACCTATTCAAGAAGGAAGAAAAAAATCCCCTGTGTATCTACAACTGTAGCAGAAGAGCAGAGTGAGAGAATACGTGAAACAACTCTACATTAAGCAACATCGGTGAAGGTGAGGAGGACAGAGGTGCTCCAGATGCCAGAGTAGAGATTGCAACCCATGGAAGTCCACGCTGGAGCAAATATCCACCTGCAGCCCCTGGAGGACCCCGCACTGGAGCAGGTGGATGTGGCTGAAGGAGGCTGGGACCCCATGGGAAGCCTGTGCTGGAGCCAGCTCCTGGACGAATCTGTGGACCCATGGAGAGAAGCCCACACTGGAGCAGGTTTGCTGGCAGGATTTGTGACCTTGTGAGGGATCCATGCTGGAGCAGGGTGTGCCTGAAGGACTGCATCCTGCAGAAGGGAACCATGCTGGAGCAGTTGTTAAAAATTGCATCCCATAGGAAGGAGTCACGTTGGAGAAGTTCACAGAGGACTGTCTCCCATGGGAGGGACGCCACACTGAGTGGGGGAAGAGTGTGAGTTCTCCCCTGAGGAGGAAGCAGCAGCAGAGGCAATGTGTGATGAACAGACCGCCAACCTCATTCCCCATCCCCCTGAGTTGCCTGGGGGGAGGAGGTAGAGAAATCAAAAGTGAAGCCGAGCTCAGGAAGAAGCGAGAGGTGGTGGGGAGATTTTTAAATTTGGGGTTATTTCTCATTACCCTACTCTGATTTGATTAGCAATAAATTAACCTAATTTTGCCAAGTTGAGTCTGTTTTGCCCGTGACAGTAACTGCTTGAGTGATCTCTCCCTGCTCTTATCTTAACCCATGAGCCTTTCATTGTATTTTCTCTCCTCTGCCCAGCTTAGATCTTGACAGCGATTTCTGAACTGTACAGATGAAAAACAACACAAGAGAAGATATTAATAGCTACTATTGACAGAGAGTTTATTCCAAGTCACTCAAAGTGTAGATTCAGGACCCTCAAAGCTATTTTCATAGTAGCAAATACGACGTCTCTGCTCAAAAGAATTGCAGTCCAAGATTAGCACTAGCAGAGGCACACAGGTGGGAAAACATCAGCAAACAAAATACTACCAGGAAGAATAATAGGTAGCAGTTGTACTTTAATCAACAGCCTGAGTCTTGTAAAGTCTGTTTTGTTGGCATCACAGCAAGGGAGGATTTTTATCCTCTATAATGAGGTTATCTGTACCTGCTACAGGCAACTCGTCTCAAGCCTGGGAGCGCATGAAGATGTCTGACTGAAATTGAATAATACTCTGGGAGGGGCAAGCATCAGAGGCTAGTGGGAGGCAGTAATTAACCTGAATATGTGATGAGAAATAGATGAACTACCAAAGGCTTGGAAAGTCATGTAAAGAAAATTTGCTTGTTAGTGAGGTATTAATGGAGGATGGAGATAAGCAAAAGGATGCACAAAGACGGGATGAAGAGAGAATGGCCACAACAGCAGGCTATGAAATTGTGTGGTAGCATTTAGGTAGGTATAATGCAACTTCCAAGATGAAAAAACATAGCTGGAACATTCTAGAAATCAGGATGGCAGTTTTAGCAACTAAACCTCCCTAGCTTCAAGCTGCTCTTAAGCAGGGACAACTTGGGCAATGAGATAACTTCACCTGAGCGTTTTCTAGACTCTTAGATGGG
This sequence comes from Phylloscopus whistleri, assembly GCA_017589585.1. Classification (NCBI taxonomy): domain Eukaryota; kingdom Metazoa; phylum Chordata; class Aves; order Passeriformes; family Phylloscopidae; genus Phylloscopus; species Phylloscopus whistleri. The sequence goes on along the minus strand of JADMLD010001485.1, from coordinate 4,378,390 downwards.
GCTTTATGGTTTTGGAGTGTAGAAATCCCCTAGGATTTAGGGCTCTATTTTAAATATGACAGAGGCTGTGGGTCTTGAGGGACATGCAAGGATATTCTCCTCCTCCTTCCCAAGGACGGTAGTGGGAGCAGAGTGAGGAAAGAGAAGGTCAGGCTCCCATGCATATGTGTGCCAAACTGCAGGAGCAAGATATAGAGAAGGCAGTAAAGCAGTTTTGAAATGAGGGGGAGAAAGTTCATCACTAGGATGAAAAGTCATGAACTTAAATGGGAATGTGGGGACAGATATGGGCCAAACCAAGAAATGTTTCAGAGTAATAAGAAAACCAAGGAAAACCCAGAGTGAGCTGCAGATTGCCTTTTTTATTGTTGTTGGTTTGTTTGTTTGTTTGTTTTTAAATAGAGATACATATATTTATAGTAGTTGGTAAGAAGCAGATTGCTTAGGTTTGGAAGCCTTGGTTTGCTCTTAAAGAGGTGAACTGTGCACCCAGTGTGTACTTTTGCAGAGCTCCTAGAGTGCAGAGATGGAACTATGGAGATGGAACTAAGAACTGGGGAAGGGACATGGCAGGATTTGCCTAAGGAAAGAAAGAGAAACCCATGAAATTCACAACTGGAATTTAAAAGCTACAAAATAAAATTTTCTGATTCTACTTCCACAAACACAGACATGACCATCTGGCAAATAAGAAAAAGTTTACATCTCAACTTTTTAAAAATCCAGTAACATTTTAAAGGCTAGATCTAGAAGCCAAGGTATTTTCCAGCTCACCTCAAAACCTCTTTATGGGCATGTTCTACCTGAGATCTGAATCCTTTAATACTGATTTCTTCGTGTAATGAGAATTAAGACATACCCTTCTAAATATGATAAAGACCCCATCTATCTTTTACAGTTAAGTATTCCCTTCCCCAATAAATAACCTTAAACATGAGACATCAAGATGTGCACCTTCACAGCTTCTATTAGGATGCTTAGTTTAAACAATCTTTGGATAATTAAAAGATTGGGAAATAAGAAAGGAATAGGAAAAGATTTACAACTGGGACAATGCAGATCCAGGCTGCTGGATCTCGCTCTGTAGTTCTGCTTGGTTACTTTGAGAAAAGACAGATGAGACACATTCTGCTTCCAAGCAGTGGGATGCATGAATACCTTGTATTTGGAAGAAGCCTCAAGTGACACAGTTTTATTTACCTACCTCTTCTGGGCCTTTGTTTTCTTCCCTAAAGAGCTACCCATAAAGCTCTGGTGGATGCTGATGGCCTTTGCTGACTCAATTATTTTTTAGTAGATTCACTCATGGGTTTCACACTTTGCAACATGTAGACCATGAGTTTCATAACAGCGTCTCTCCAAGATCAGATTATGTTGGATTTAATTGGTTTACAGAAATTGTCCCTTGTGACCAGAATGTTATCTTCCACTGTGCTCTACCTTGCAAAGTGCTGCTGAGAATGACTGTACGTACCCTGAATCTCTCAAAGGGCCTCTTGACCTTGCAAAGCTCTGATATTTGGATGATGCTATGATCATTCACTACTGCTTTAGTCTTGCTAGACTAATCTGCTGATGAAAGTAGGCCTACAAGACCTTTGTGGCCTTCAAAACTGCTTCTGTTCCTGAATTTCAGCAGGTTGTAAGAAGCATCTCTCTAAGCCTCTTGCTAAGCAGAACAGACAACTAAATTTTGCAATTAAATCTCATACTGCAAAAGAAACTGTCAACTAGTAAACATCCTAAAAGGACTCAAATTAATGGATGATGCATTTTATTAAATTAGCCCAAATCTGCATGCCAGCAAAAGCTCCTAGCTTCTGATTACCTCCGGGAACAAAGACTAGAGCATGCTTATAAATAGTGGCAGTGGGCTTAGCATATGTTACCTTCTTTCCTAGATAAATATTAATTAGCTGTGCAGAAGAAGCAGATCTCTAATAGGAAGGAATCTTTGTAGCTCCCCTTAAATCAATGCTGACATAAAAATTTCACAAGGAAAAGATTTGATTCTTAATTTTCAGCAGTTTTACTTCTTTGCAGTGATTCACTGCATTGCACAAGTTTCCATCAAGCTTTATGTATTAGTAGCTTTTTGCTTTCAAACGTGTGCTTTCAAACGTTTATTTTTTAAAACACAAAATTCAGTGTTTCGTTTCTGAAAACCTGATATTTGGAGCCCCTTTGAAATCAACTCTGGATCCTGAAAGAAGACCTTTAGAGATTCCATTCTCTAAATCAGGCAGAAAGACTGGAACATACTGAAGTGGGACAATGCTTTAAAACAGATATAAGTCCATAGCTGAAAGTGGAGAATTTATCTTCTGCCAGATCTGAGCAGATGAGAAAATGAGACTTTTTTGCATCAGAATCTCTACAAAGTCTAAATGCATTGTACTTTCCCTTAATGTTGAACAGGTGCTAAAGGTTATGCCACTGACTTTTATTCCTAGACAGCTGTACCTTTATGTCATATTGTCATTGGCTATTTTCCACAGATCATTCCCCAATGGATAGGCATGCATTTTATAGCAGGTTATAATCCACCTATATTATAGCAGGTAGGTTGAAATCCATTCAGGTATATCACTGGAGACAGCTTGAACTGGAGGGATGATCACTGAGCCAGATCCTCTGGCACCAAAAAAGGCATTTGCACTGATTCTGGTGTGAATGAGAGGCTCCAGCAGCCTCAGCCAGAAACCACAGCCCTTTTCACACAAGCAGTCAATTCTTCTGATTTGTAACAAAGCAGGAGAATTATGGCCAGTGTGCAAGGAGAGGAGACAGGGCAGGATTGAAGTGGTTTCCTGTGGAGTATCTCCAGGAACATCGTTAAAAATCAAATTCTTGTAGATGAATGAGGAACAGACACCAGCCTCAACTTCTACCTCCATGAACTGAGGATCAGTGAGGATCAGTGCAATGAATGGAGGTTAACTGCTGAAAACACTGTAAGGGAGGACTGGAGGGGTTGTTTTTGCTTGATCTCTGTTACTTACTCAGGGTAATTGAATGATCTTCCGAGGGCATCTGAGAGCGTTTTTCAGCAACTGTGCCTGACCAGTATGGGTGGAGAAACTCAATGTGCGTTTGTGCCTTCTGAGCCCATGTGCTTGTTTCTTTGTCTGGGTCCTTAGAGTAAAAATCAAAACTAGGCCCAGCTGTTCCTTATCATTAAATTTCAGTAACTCAAGCTGGATGATTTTATTTTGACTAGTGACTTAAAAGTGATGGCATTTAAATGGCCTTAGCTGTATTTCAAAGTTAACACTGAGAAACTTCATACAGGCTTTGCCTGTTTGCCTGTTGGCAAACTCAACAAAATACCACTGTGTTGATTTACATAGCGAAGGTTATCTTTGCTAACAGAAGGACTCAGAATTTTGTTATTTTAAATATGAGTATGAATCTCATCACAGTGCAGGAGGCTACAGATGCCATTACACACAACTTACCAGCTGAATCAAGAGCAGAGGTGAAGTTTATATTGTGCACTGAGCCCCATGTTCAAATATAACTAAAAGATGCAAAAGCCAAAACCCACACATTATCTGTGGCCAGGACAGATTTGACTGTACAATGAGGACTTTTCCTTTCTGTACTTAGGTTTGTTTTTATGTGTCTGTCTTCTCTCTCTAATTTATTTCTAAGATATTTACGCCATACATGGGCAGTCTGTGAAGCAATAAACCAATAATAGGCTCAGTTTTCATTGCAGTTTCTATATTTGGGTATTTTAGTACATGAAAATCTGGATATAGGAAGTATTAACAGTCTCATGCCAGCAGAAAGAAATTAATTTTATGCCTGCCTCTGCACAGAAGCCAAAAGCTTCAGGAAATAAGATCTCTTCTCATAAGCATCTTTTCAGATCCAGTTAGGAGAGGAGAAAATAAACAATGAAATGCAAGCTTCCAGGCGACAGCACAGCAGTGAGATATGATCGTTCATGTGATAATACATGTGATTCACAATACGTATCTGACTGGCACTCCAAGACTCCAGTACTTATTGATGACCTGTGTAGAACCTGGTGCTTTTCTTAAGCCTCGGCCCTTGGGAGTCCAGTTGTGACAGGGGGCTATGTGCAGCCTGGCAGAGAAGAGAGGAAGAGCAGTCTTTTAAAACCTGAGCACCCCTTGTTGTGACACAAATCCTCAGAACCAGCAAGCACAGCCTAAAGCAAGCAGCAGTTCCAGTGCCTGGGTGGGACACGTTTCCTGCATGCCCCTCCAGCAGTGGTGTGCAGCACCATGACATGGACCACTGTTAGGAAGCTGGCTTTACTTTCTTCCTGAAGCTGTTCATAACCCAAGTCTGGAGCCTCAGAGAGAAGCATGGGGAATGCTTACAAAGCCTGCCCAGGTGGTCCCTGTAGGAAGTCAGGTGAGCTGAAGTCACCACAGCTAGACCTGTCACACGCTGGGTGAACATTTTGCTGACCACTCGCAGCAGTGCTACAGAAATGAGTGAGAAACCAGCAGGCACAATGAAAGAAAATAAATGAGGGAGGAAAAAACCCATCTTCTTGGCAAGACAAAGAGGGAAGCAATGAACAATGATTACTGATGAATAATGACCCAGAATTAATGGAGAAGGGCAACAGCAAAAGCTGTGCACAGAACACAAATATTTTAGAATGAGGATAAACAGTGACATTAGTAGGGTGGCCAGAACTCATTATCCATTCACATAATACTTGTCTACACTACACTCCATGGCTGATAACAGTGGCAAGGGCTAGAACATTGCCCTTGAAGGCTCTATAATATTATCAGAAGAGCCTTTGCACAAGAGACAAGCTGTTCCAAAGCTGAATGAAGGACTAGGTTTTGCTCTTGTTATTATTGGTGTTTTAAATTTAAATTCCTCTCAGATATGTAACCCTATTTGGGAAGAATGTTGAGCTACAGAGGCTTGAGGGCAGTTGCCAACTTAAGCACAACTAAATTAAGCCAGAAATGCTGAGCAGAAGTGAAAGCAATATCACACTGTATTAGAAGCCAGGATTATAAAATCTCTGCCTATCAAAGAGATCAGAAGAATGCAGACAGCTCTGTATTATTATTTTTAATGCAGTGATGTCTAGACGCTCCAACCAATTACCAGGCACCAAAAAGAGGTGGTGCCTGCTTGAACACAAGGAGGCACCACAGAATAAAAACATGAAAACAGACCAAACCCTATCCCCATGCCCTTTCGGGAAAACAGAAAGGCTCATTGACATTGTATCTTCCTGTCAGTTCAGTGAATGTAGGCAAACCTTGATAGTCACACTTTCTTTAATCCAAGGCAATCTTCCCCCATCTCATTTCTTGAGCGTACAACTAAAGATCTGGGACAGATTTTACAAAATCTCAAGCACCATCACTGTTGTTTTTTGGGGGTTTTTTTGTGTTTTTGTTTGGTTGGTTGGTTGGTTTTTTGTTGTTTTTGTTTTTTGGTTGGTTTTTGTTTGTTTTTTTTTTAATCTGAGGAGACCTGTGCGTCTTAACACATCTCCAGATGAGGGCACCTTGCCCTGTGCCGAAGCAGGGAGGAAAGAGCCCTGCAGGGCTCTGACTTTCCCACACTGCTGTGCAGCCCTGGCTCTTCAGTTCAATGCTTCTCTTCCTAGAGTTTCCTAGCCCCTCTGGGCCACAATGGATCCTCTCCAGCCTCCTCTTGTGGTGCTTCCTTGATCTGCATCCTCTCAGGTGGGCCAGTCCCTCTTGCTCAAGGGTGACCAACAGGGTGCAGTGGTTTCTCACCCTGCCCGTGAGCTCGATGTCCCAGGCCGAACACCGCAGTGCCTGTCCCTGTGTGATGCTGAGCATAGCCCAGAAAGGACGGGCCACAGGGAAATTGTTTGCTTTCCCATCACAGAGGAAAACAGCCAGGAGGAGATGTCCAAGAGGGAAGTGCTGAGAGCTTACAGGGGCTTAGGCATGTGGAGATGTGCACAAACATGCTTGCAGACTGAAAACGCTTGTCTCCTCTTAACTGAATTTGGCGTGGTATCTTCGGGAGATTTAATCGAGCTGGAGCATAGACATTTCACCGAGCTTGGAATTATCCTGACCCAGCAAAAAGCAAGCTCGCGCTCCCTTTGTGTGCAAAACTTTCCTGCGGCTGCTGAGAACAAACGCTGGCAGGAGCTGCGGGACCTGGACAAACGTGTGCTCCCGCTGCTCCTGTCCCCGCCTGCCCAGCGCTGGAGGAGCCTGTGGGGCACATCAGGGCTGCTCAACCGCGGGCGTGCCCCTCCAAGCACACCAGAAAAATAAAGGAAAAAATATTAAAGGAAGGGGGGGAAAGGGTAAGAAAGCCTGAGCCCAGAAGACAAGGGATTACCAGAAGTATAAAGCAGGCGATGTGATCCAGTGGGCCGCGCACCTTTGCTGCAGCGGGGCTGGCCGCGCTGCGCAGCCCCTCGCCCGGCGGTCAGAGCGGGCGGTGCCGAGGTGCCTGCCCACTCCAGCTGCGCCCCTGCCCCGCACCGGCTCGGTCGCCCCGGCCCTTCCCCGCACGCCCAGCTCCGGCACCGAGCGGCGCTTGTAACGCCGCCGAGGGACGTGGCGGTGGGCAGCACAGCCCGGGCCCGCCGGGCTCCCTGGGGAGCCTGGCATCGCCCAGCCCCACGGCGTAGCGAGCACGGTGCCAGATGGGATGGGAACAGCGGGAGGACCAAAGAGCACCTGCATCCGCCCGTGCCACGGCATCCCTCGTCGGACTGGAAGGGGAGGGGCTGCTCCCCGCCTGGGCGGGGGACGAGCTCGGGCTCCTCCCGACGCCTGCAGGGGCAGGGGCGGGGGGCCGGCGGTGGGGCGGTGCGCGGGGCCGGAGCGGGCCGAACTCCCCCCCGTCGGGTGGCTCGTGGGTGCGGGAGGGAGGGCCGAGGGAGGCGGCGGCGGCTCCTCCTCCGCGGGCAGGCGGGCGGGCAGCCCGCCCGAGAGCGGCACCGGTTGCTCGGTGCCGGCGGAGCCGCGCCGCCCGCTATATAAGGGGCGGCGGCTGCTCGCCGCTTACTCGCACCGGCCCCTGCCCGCGGCTGCCGGTGCTGGGCGGAGGCCGGGCCTCGACAGCATGGCCCGCGGCGGGGCGCAATGGGAGGTGGTCTCTCCCCCTGCCTCCCGCGGACCCTCCTCTTCCTCCTCCTGCTCCGCCCGCACCCGCGGCGGCGGCTGCAAACTTGCTGCGGCGGGCTGCGTGTGAAGGCACGGCCCGGCGGGGCGGCTCCGCTGCCCCCGCAGCCCCCGCCGTCGCGCCCGCAGCCCGGGGGGCCAGGCCGCCGCCCGCGGGCATGCGGCGCTGCCACCGCGCCCGTCGAGACACGGCGTGCAGCCGCGGGCGGCGGGGCTGCGCTTAGGGGCGGCCGGGGCGGGAGCCCCATGTCCGGGGCTCGCCGCGCTCCGCGGGCAGGCGGCGCGGCGATGAGCTGCCGGGGCGATCGGGCGCGCCTGGCCCCCGGTTTGCCCTGCTCCCTCGCCCGTGGGGAGTGAGGCTCCACGGAGCCCGCTCGGAGCTCCCGGAAGGGCGGGCGGGAGGTGGTGCCGGCGCGGCGATGCTGCAGCCCTCCCCCGGCGCCGACGGGGTCCTGCCGGGGTAGCGGCCCCGCCGTGCCGCGCCGAGCCCCGCCGTCTGCGGGGGCGGCGGCCGCGGAGAGATGGAGCCGGCCGGCCCCTGCCGGGCGCAGTTGGGCTCCGCCAACGACTCTTACCGAAACTGTAGCGCCGAGGAAGTGGTTTACCAAGATGCCACCCCTCTCTCCGGGAAGATCGTGCTCGCCGTCGTCCTGGCGCTGGTCACTCTGGCCACGGTGCTTTCCAACGCCTTTGTCATCGCCACCGTCTACCAGACGAGGAAACTCCACACGCCGGCCAACTATCTGATCGCCTCGTTGGCCGTCACCGATCTCCTCGTCTCCATCCTTGTCATGCCCATCAGCACCATGTACACTGTGACCGGCAGGTGGACGCTGGGTCAGATCGTCTGCGATATCTGGCTGTCCTCGGACATCACCTGTTGTACGGCGTCCATCCTGCACCTCTGTGTCATCGCCCTGGACCGCTACTGGGCGATCACCGACGCCGTCGAGTACTCCACGAAACGGACTCCCAAGCGGGCAGCGGGCATGATCGCGCTGGTATGGATCTTCTCCATCTGCATCTCCATGCCCCCTTTGTTTTGGCGGCAGGCGAAGGCCGAGGAAGTATCTAACTGTGTGGTGAACACGGACCACGTCCTGTACACCGTGTACTCCACAGTAGGAGCCTTCTACTTCCCCACTCTGCTGCTGATAGCCCTCTACGGGAGGATCTACGTGGAAGCCAGGTCGCGGATTTTGAAGCAGACGCCAAAGAAAGCAGGTAAAAGACTAACGCGGGCACAGTTAATTACGGACTCCCCGGGGTCGACCTCTTCCGTCACGTCCATAAACTCCAAGGCTCCCGAGGGATCCAGCGAAACGGGCTCCCCCGTGTACATGAACCAGGTAAAGGTGAAGGTCTCGGACGCCCTGCTGGAGAAAAAGAAGCTGACGGCCGCTAGAGAGCGGAAAGCTACAAAGACTTTAGGGATTATTTTAGGAGCCTTCATCGTGTGTTGGCTGCCCTTTTTCATCATCAGCTTGGTGATGCCTATTTGCAAGGACGCTTGCTGGTTCCACATGGCCATCTTTGACTTTTTCACGTGGCTTGGATATCTCAACTCCCTCATCAACCCCGTCATCTATACTATGTCTAACGAAGACTTCAAACAAGCTTTCCACAAACTCATACGTTTCCGATGCACAGGCTGAAATGTTGAATGCGATGTGTTTCCCCGGGACAGCCCCCATGCACGCCCGCGCCCGGCGCCACAGGTAGGTCCGCGCACCCCGCCCTGCCCGGAGAGCCGCGGTGCTCGGGGCGCCACGGGCCGGGGGAGGCGGGGGGGTGGAAATGGGGTGGGGGAGTTCGAGCCCACAAAGAGCTGGTCTTCGGACCCTTCGCAAGTGGCGGCGAGCGCTGGGGATGCTGCGCCCTCCTGACATTTCACAATCCGTGTGTGCGCGCGTCGTGTGTGCCCCCCCCCCCCCCCCCCCCCCCGCCCCTCCAGATCGCAGAGAGTGACTCACGGCAATCTGCTTTTTGTTCCACCTATTAAACCAATCTGCCGCCATTTCGTATGCTAATGCCCGTGTTTCGGCCAATTAGTGCTAAACGGCACCTGCTTTCCAAGCCCGCAGCCGAGCTCCCCGGAGAGCGCCGGGCCGGGCCGGTCCCCGCCCGCGGCGGCGTCCCCGGTGCCGCCTCCCGGGCCCCGCCGGCAGCTGCAGGCACCGCTGGGCGTGCAGCCCCCTTGGAAGGGAGTCGATGTAGTCCCAGAACCAGCGGCATGATGGTTTTTGTTGTTTTGTTTTTTTGTGTTTTTTTTTTTTTCTTTTGTTGTTTTGTTTTTTTGGGTTTTTTTTGGCGAGGAAGGGAGATAGGATACGCCCCAGATGAAGGATGCTGACAAAGTCCAGCCCTGACTTCTTTCTGCCCTCCTCACGGCTCCGGCTGCTCCTGCGGGAGCGGAGCCGGCTGCGAGCAGGCGTCCCGAGGGGAAAGCTGCCCCTTAGCCACCGTGGGAGACTCGACACCTCGGTGTGTCTCTTCACACGCGGGAGGGCTTTGCCTTTCCGCGCCCCTTGACAGCAGTGGCTACCAGCTCATCACTAAACTCAGCGCCACGTTCTGCAGAATGCATACATGCCTTTATTGTGATACTTTAATAATTCTGCCAATCTTTTGCTTTTTGTCTGCAGAATCAAGTTGCTATTGTAAAGACCCACTGCTTGAAACTTCCCCAAGCCCAGTTGCCAGACTCATGATGCTGCAAAAACGTCAATACATTCTGCCACCAAACTGCTCAGCTCTGCGTTTCAGTGTAATGACTCTGGCAGAGATGCTGTTCCAATAGGCACGCAGATCAGTTGCAAAAAAAAAAAAAAAAAAAAAAAAGAAAAAAAAAAAAGAGGGCAGCCTCGAATCAAGGTCTATAATTCATCTGGAATGAAGAAAAAAGTTTGAGAGTAAACTCCATTTATTTTGCAGGCTTAACTTCTTAATTTGTTCTCCGGCCGGTTGTAGGGGTGTGCACAAGAGCACAGTTGTCTCTGTCTGTGTTGGTAGCATAGTTGTACTTCTGCACACCTGTATTTTCTTTCTTTCAGTGGAAAGAGTTGCTCTCTTCACCCATGAGGCCAAGAGGAGAAAAAATCACGTTTAAAATGGGAGCGTTACAGTAAATTCTGTAAATGACTCCTTCAGCTGACCATGTGTGAGAAGTGACAGTGTGCAAAAGTTTTTGTTTGTATTTCAAAACAATAGTAAATACAAATGCTCTAGAAACAAGAGTTGTAGACCTGTTTAACTGCACTGCATATCTGTAGTCTGTCCTCATAGTTGCCTTTAGAAAGGAAATACTTCTTGCTTTTGCTCCATAAGAGCAGAAATCAAGAAGTCCAATGACCTTTTCCATAAACCAGCTGGGAATAGAAGTAGCAGTTTGATGCTGTAACCATGTTTTCCATTTTGTGTCGGTTGCACACCCTTACCGCATGAACCACTGCAAAATTTAGAGTTCTCTAAGTACTTAACATTATTTAGTGTATTTTGTAAAGAAGTGAAGCAGTTTGCTCGTTCAGAAGAGCTATTTTACCTGCAAAATAAATACCCATGAATAATGAGTTAACTGATGTTAGTGAAATTTCTTGCCTCCCTTCTTCCCCCCTATGTTGGTTTTTTTTTTTTTTTTCTTTTTTTTCCCCTCCTGATTGGACCTTAAGACAGGTCTATGCGTATTCAGCAGAGTTTCAGGATATGGTCCACCTGCTGTGATAGAACTGCATTGATTGTTCCTCTTATGTGTAAATGAAAATGAGTATAAACAATAAAACGCTTGACTGTGTTCTCAAGAGTGGTAGCAATTGTGTGACTGAAAGGAATATTTATTGGTTTACCCTCTTTCTCAGTATTGACTTTTTAGGTAACACTGATTTGATGAGTCACTCAAGAAAGCAATTGATGAAGGTTGAAATTACAAGCTTCAGTCAGTGGTCAGTTTTTTAACTGGCAGCTTTACTTTCATTGTAGCTAGTTCTGTTAGGCATAATTCTTACTATTTTCGTGTAATGTCAGAAAAAGTGTTTCATTTTTTTCACAAATTTTTCTTACTCCTTTAAAAGCAAACAACACTTACTTTAGTATTTGGTGGATACTGTAACCAATGTTCTTTTAAAGCTGTGTATGTTCTAGATGGGAGCTGTTAAAAGACTGGAAAAATCATACATGATTTATCTGCCTGCTGTTCTTCAGAACATTATTTAAGTAATAAGAACTTACTTAACTGGATAGTAAAGAAAGTGCTTGACCCTTTGTGCTTCTACTGGTCATAGGCAGGAGGAAGTCTGTAAGATACAAGCTGAAGCAGTGAAAAATAAACATTTTCAGTAATTCGAAGAAATCCAAAAGAATTGCCTTGAAATTGCATACCTCTAAAAAGGAGAACTGCTATAGTATGGTTCTAGAAAATACCCTAAAGACAAACGGGATAAGAGGATTTTTCTAAAATGTTATTTTATTTGTTTGAAATGCTTATAATAATTTCAAGTTTAAGGGGGTTTTGCGTATATGGTGTGAAAAAAGCAAGAAAGATAACATAAAACGATGCTTAACCCATTCTCATTTGTCATTTTTTGATGTTGTAGAATGAATTTTGTTTATCCCGAATTCTTTCTCATTAGGCTTCCTACATGTGTGAAAAATGGACAATGAGATTTAAACTGAGTATTCTCAGCATTTCCAGAGAGTTGAGATTTCTGTCAGTTTTACAAAGTTAGGGGGCTTGGAGAGCAGGGGGTTGGAGGTTCAGGAGTTCAGGAGTTGGACTTCGCATTCCTCACACTGTTGGGGTATACCTTCATCTTCAGCAGTGGGCAGCAAATACTCCCAGCTCCCTGTTGTGATGTGAGGATTTTGCTGAGAAGCTAATTCATCAGGAAAATCTCCCTCTACGTTTATGCTGAGGCTTTGAACTTTCTGCACAAGCAAACAGTTAGAGAGCCATGCTCGCTCTTGGGAAGACAGTCAGTGTGGAAGCTGCCCTGAGTGACTTGGGGACAGAGCAGAGGAGGCTGGCTGGAGCTCTGCTGAGGTACCTGGTAGTTAAAGGCCTTGTGCTACTGGAGCAGCAGCATCTACTTCAGAAAACCATTCACACGGGGGGATAGGTAGAGTGAGGACACATGTCTGTTCGCAGTGAAAGAGAGGAAATGTAGGGCAAACATTGCTCAGTGCTGGAAAATATAAATATGTAAAGCATGTTCCAAGATTCACGTAGAGTGTTTTAGGGTGGGAAGTGTCCCGTGTGAGCTTAGCATCTCTGTGATTGGCAGAGTGTGTCCTGGTTGAACCTAGATTTTAAAAGATGCTCAGGGATGTGGTAGTAGAGTTTTGACTCTCTCTGAAGAGATCTGAGAATGTTGCTGTCCTGCTTCTCCGCTCCCTTGCTGTGCCTGGTCACTGCACTCTGCCTCTGGGAGGATGGAGCATCTGAAATTTTTAGTAGGGGAGGCTGTCTTTTCTGTCCACCCTACGTCTGTATTACTGTGGAAATGGCTGAGTGAATCCTGCCTCTGGGTGTTTTCTCATGGGAGCCTCTTCATTCCTCTGCAGATAAACTCCAAAGGTGCCTAAGCCCATGCTGTTCCAGTCTTTCATTGCACAAGCAGCATGCCTTTCTTTTATCTATTTCTTGCCTTGGGTTCAGACACTCAATGCTTTTGATACAAATCTCTGCTGGGCACTGAGGTTTGAAGTTGAACACAGGCTTGCAAACCTTGTGTTTCTTACATTTCATGGTAAGGGATATGTGTGTGACTCCGTTGACTCCCAAGTGCTGAGACACAACAGTTTGACAGTAGTTGCCATTGTGGGAATAGCTGTTTGCAGCCCCATAGCTGCACTGTTTTCCTGGTATTCCTCAGTTTTATTTAAGAGGCATTTCTCACGTTTCCAATTAATAAAACACAGATGCCAAATACAGAAATCAAAAGGGGAAATCCCTTGCAATTTACCTTCATATGATGATGCAGCTGCCAACAAAGTTCTGCCTTTTCTTCATGAATAGGAAGAAGAAAATGCCTTGACTAATGTGCCAAGTCTCCATGTGATAAAAAGGATCTCAGCTAAACATCTGGACTTTTACACCATATTCTCTGCCAAAGCATTTGAGGAAGCTGGCCTAGCCTTCAGCCTCCAGCACGGATGTGTAGAGTAGGGACAACTCTATTTGTCTAGCTGCTTTCCACCCTCCATTGCCCCTACCTGCAAAAAGCCACTCGCATTCCATCAGAACACTCCAAGTGCTTTCTGACTTGAAAATATTGCCCCTGTGTTCTCCTGGTCAGAAAGGACTGGATATTGTCAGAAGTAGACACTTTTACATGAAAATCCAAATCAGTCTAAAGCTATTCTTCCTGGAAGCAAAGTGAAAATGATGAGTAGTAGTTAACATTGGAGAACAAGAATTTGTGGTTTGTAGCAGCAAATCAGGTTGAGCAATGTGGCTGAGAGCAATTCTACAGGCGAACAGTAAAATTCCATTCAAATTGAAATGTAGCAGAGATAGAAGAACAGGTTTCTCCACCAAAGAGAGGCTGGAGCAAAGAAAGTCTTCGAGGAAGTCATCCAAAATCTCCAAGCCTTGACCAGAGTTTAAGGAAAAAAAAACATCTCATGACTCCAGCAGACAGGTGAGCAGGCAGTCTCAGAAAGAAGAACCATGCCCAGAGTCATGTAAGAAAATTACAGGTGTGTATTTATGGAATGAAGTAATGCCAACTCCATTTAGTGTGTTGGTAACCTTTTTGTCATTAGAGGAACCAAACATATTTGAGATAAATCATGAGACACCCCTCCATGTCAGTAAGTACACAATGATTAGTGGTTCATATGAAGAGGTTTTTACATTCCAGCAGTTAGTACCTAAAATACAGAAACAGTTTAAGTGAACTCCTGCAGCAGTGAGTCTGGCTGATAATGAGCTTGAAACATTTAAGCACAGAATAATCATATAGAAAAGCAAGCAGAAAATGAGGCTTTTTAATCAATCACGTGCTAAGTTTGAAAGATGTAATACAACAAGCAACTCAATAGATGAGATGAGGAGGAGATTCACAGGATATCAAATTTACAATATAGAGATCAGAATCTCATACTGAGTCATTTTCAAGAGCTGGAGAAAGAAAATCTTTGTTGTTCTTTTCAGAGATCAAACTACTTGCAGTCATCCTTATAAAGGAATGAGACTTTGTCTTTATACAAATAATACTTTGAAGGCTACAAACAGATGGAGTTCATGGCTGCAGGGCTTTCACTGAGTAATCATATGTTCTATCTTTCAGGCTGAATGGTCATAGAAAAATAGGAGAGACATGAGCAGGGGGTGATTATGTAAAACAACCACTTTTTGATATTTCTTTCCTTATACAGAACCAAGGCAAAAATAAGAACAACAGGAAAAAAACAAGATCTGGAAAAATTAGGCATTAATGAAGTTCGTGGAATTTCAGGAACACGTTTAGGGCTGAATGGGGCAAAGACAATAAATATATTTCCAGAATTCAGAAAAGTTCAAATTTAATTAGAATTTTCCTTCCATCCAGATATCTCAGGGGTCTCACTTTCATAATATTACTTGTATAACACCATTTCTAAAAATCTTGATATTCCCAAACATGTTCAAATTAACATTTTTTAATACATTCACATCCGCTTTTACCTTAAGGCATACACTTCCCAAGCTCATCCACTCTTTTTCCTGTAGATTTAAAATTTCAGTTCGTGCCCTTTCCTACCTGTGTGTTGTGTTTAGAACATAAATCTCATTTGGACTTAGCTCTCTAATATCCAGTCTCTGAAAAGATGAGAAATATTGTTTTCAAAAGGAATACTGGGATAAGTACATTTAAGAGAATTAGTGCAAAAGCAAGCAAGGTTCCTTGTTCCTATCTACAGGGAGAGGCTGTTTTCCCCTGAACTCAGTTCCTAGAAGAATCTAAGGTAGATTTGGAAGATGCAGCTATGATGGAAGCTGGACCATAAACCAGTGCAGACGTAGAGAACAGCCAGGTCTTTGGGCAGCAGAAGGAAAGCATCAGTGCTAAGTTCACATTGGGACCGGTCTCTGTGACTCACAAGGGAATACCAAAACTCTGTGTTTAACTGGGTCCAGGAAGATTCGAAGGAGTGGTATATAGGTGAGAGATGGTGAAGGAACATGCATTCCCTGGAGGCCTCACGGGCTCTCTCTCCCCTGGGTCTGCATGGCCCTGGCTCAGGGCAGCTCTGACATGGGAGCTACGTGGCCATGGATCGGGCTACTGGGAGAGCAACGTTGGGGAGCCAAATCCAGTAGACTCGTGGAGGTGAGGCTGCACAGCTCCATGGCCCAGGTCCAATCAGTAGTGAGGCTGAGCATGTCTCCCCAGCCACATGCAGGCATTTATATGTGTGCAAAACAAACACACACATAACACACAAACACATACTCATTGCAAGCCACACACATTGGCACAGATGGAGGCATTCAGTGCTCACACCAACACAAACAGCCCCAATGGCTGTTTGGTCATGGTCCTCACCTCTCTGGTTGGAGGTCCACTAGTAATAATTATATATATATATATATATATAGGGTGGGTCCCTCCAGCAGCTGGGCTCAGATACCAAGTTCTAGTGTCCAGTTTTTTTCACCTGGACACGAGTCCCCGGTGCTGTAGCCCCACTGCAGCTGCTGGTACAGGTCATGGCACATGCACACACGTGCATGCGTTCATGCACGTGTGCACATAGAGCCAGTCCGGATGTCACAGCAGCACACACCCACACACACCCGTCTCCCAGGGCACCTCACCCACTCTCTGGCTACTCTGACTTAGTCTTTGCAAGTGATCACACACTTACTCACGTTGTCCTCGCCAGTTTTCGCACTGCAGACACACAACTCCTCGCACCCGCTGCAGTTACTGTCTTTTAAACCTCCAGCCACACATATGCACACGAGACACAGGGTATGTCCAGACAACTGATACCAAACAGCCCTCCTTTACACAGGGCCAGCCCCTTTTAACATTTTATCACTCATCATGTCATTTGTTCCCAAACTTGTTCCTCTGTAAATGAGCTTGAGCCCTCCCATTCTTCAGCTTTGATTTTTCCACCAAACATTGAATTCTGAATCTCATGTT
Source organism: Phylloscopus whistleri (assembly GCA_017589585.1). NCBI lineage: Eukaryota > Metazoa > Chordata > Aves > Passeriformes > Phylloscopidae > Phylloscopus > Phylloscopus whistleri. The sequence goes on along the minus strand of JADMLD010001485.1, from coordinate 4,362,132 downwards.
ACCCCCATGCTCTTCCCTTGCATTTCATAATGCATCCCATATCCATAGGGAATGATCTCCTCCAGTCCTAAAAGTGCTCCTGTTGACTCCTTGTTACGGGTTTTATGCCTAGGCACAGGAGCTTGTGTCTCCTAGAACCACCTGCCACCGTGCCTCTGTGCTCTTCTGGGCTTGTGGAGATGGGTCTCTGACAGCCCTTTGGCCCCCCCACGATGGGTCTGTGAGGAGCTGAGGGAGGACATTATTTGGCTTACTTCATCTGCCATTGTCCCTGTCCTCCTTTGTGAGCTTGCAGATAAGCTTTTTACCACACAACCTAACATTTTCTTTCTTTCAGGAAAAAAATAGAAGGAAAATAGCTGGCAGCCACTGTTCCAGATGTCAGAATACTAAATGTCTAATTTAATTTGAACTAATTATGATGTCAGAAACTACCTACCAAAATATAGTGGGAGCATAAATAAAGATCTCTTGTGAAGTCTTCGTGTTGAATGAATGTATAGACGCCAAAGGCGAAGTGTGATTATTTAGATGGCCACTAAGCAATCTTCAGCAGCTCACAAATGAGTATTCCAGAGCTATTTTCTGTTTTGGAACCTTGAAGAATAATGGTCTTTTTGTGTCAGGTAAGAACCAGATTTTTCATCTCCCAGGTTTAGATCCTTTATATCAGACAGCTAGATCTGAAGTGCCTTTGTACAAGGTTCTGTACTCTGATCCACACTAATGGAAAAGATGATTGAAGGATTCATCATGATGAGTTAATCAGTCTCTTTCATTTATATATACTTGTGCTTTGGCTAAAATTTTAGAAGGAGCCACTATTAGTTTCTTATGAGACTGCCAGTAAGGCACTGGTCAAGTACTGATGCCTGGGTAATGTACTCACATACTTAAATATACTTCTGAGCAGTGTATTTACATGCAGCTAAAACAAGAAGCCAATAACTTCCTTGCTTTCAAAAAAGAGCAAGAGATGATCTCAAGTGTGTGATCTGGGACCTCACAGGAACCTTAGGGGGAAGCACTGTCCTCCTCTTGGACAACAGCCAAGTCCCACAGATGTATATGAGACATAGAATATTCAATATTTTCACTAGAGAGGCTTGGAAAATCAGTGAACAAAGGCAAGTGATGCTGAGAAGGGCAAAATAATGTTATATGAGGAAAAAAATTCCACTTACGGATGCACAATGAAATCACGACTTTTTTTTTAGACATGCTGGGAACACTTCTCAGTGAAAACCATTGCAGTCAAAAGAGCAAGCAGAAGATAGAAAATAAGACAGAAGACAGCATTGCTTCAACTTGTAAATTCTGTGTCCTGTATCCTGCATGTTACAAGAAGATCAAACCTGCCTTAGAAATGATATAGTAGAATAGAAAAAATTTAAGAAAACAGGGAATGTCTTCAGGGTATGTCTGAAGCCTCATTTGGACACAAGGAATCTCATCTTCCAGCTGCCAAAATAGCTGAGATGGTACTTGAAGCTTCCTCTTTGTACCGTGCAAGGACAACTCAACAGCACGGCAAGGCAAAGCACATTCGGAGTGCAGCCATTATTATAGGAAACAACACATTTCTTAATGCAATTGTGCATGGTCTGATTCCACTGGGTATGAAAATCCCAGGGAAGGAAGCATTTCTGCTGCTTTTCTTCTCTTGTGTTGTGCTGATGAATGTCGACTCCCCAGCCCATCCTGCCCTGCTTCTTCTGCATTAGGTGGAGAGGAATTAAGACACTTGACTATTCTGACAATTTTCCAGCCATTACTCCTCTATTATATGTAAAGTTGCAGCCAAAAAATGGATGCTGGTTGGTACAATAATGATTGCGTTAAAAGGAGGCATCGCCTTACGTTTTGCAGAGTGGGCATCCAGCGATTCTGGAGCTGGGAGACTGCTTTGAAAATCCAGGGTCCAGTTTCTGATACTCTGGATTATTAAGCTTATCTCTACACATACACAAGAATGAAACATAAAAAAAAAAAAAAAAAAAAAAAAAAAAAAAAAAAAAAAAAAAAGTAGTCATTGTGTGATTTCCCAGAACTGGAGACTCCAGGGTATTGAAAAGAAAGAAGGCTCACACATGCTCCTCTATATTCTTACTCAGCTATACACAATTAGAGGGCATTAGCTTTCATTTATGAAGGAAGGATTTTATCTCTTCTGTTTTTAATTAAATCACAGACCTTCTCACTAGTTCATAAAGTGGCACTCCTGTAACTCATCTTCCACAGAAAGAAGTTGGATGTCAACACCCTGTAGGATGCTCTTGCCCAGCTAGTCTTTAAAATTGAAGTTATTTATTTCAATTAAATAAAAGTTACTAGTACTGGGAGTTTTACATTTTGCTGTAGGAACAGTGAATTGATTTCTGCCTGAATGACAAGTTTCAGTCACACTTCAGTTACAGTTCACAAAATATTCTGAGTGGTTTGTCAGCAGATATAATTGAATTCCTTTAATCAGGCTTAGGGTAAGATCCTAAAGGGATTCCTCCAGGCTTTTCCCAAGCTGCATGGTTACTAGTTCATTTAATAGTAGAAGGAGGTTCTTCACATTCTTTCAACTTCCTTTACATATGTGATTTTTTTGCCTGAGTAATATATGTGTGTTGAATCCTTGAACTGGCTGGAGACAATACTCCTGCTTATAAAAATTCAGACCTTAAAAAGACAGTAGAAGGAATGATGCAGTGTTTCCCCTGGTGTTTAATGAAGCAGCTGTTCCTAAGCAGAGGAGAAAAAAAGGGTTTATATAGCTGCAGATAGTTTTGTGGGGAAAAAAAATGGAGATTTTTAATGCTATTAAAGTAATCCTAAGTGTTCTTTTCAGTAGTTTGAAAGCTTGAAGTTTTTGAAGCTACTTTTTTCAAGATTTATGTCCTTCCCAAATGTCTTATGTATTCCTAAAAAATTACTTAGGAAACTGAAAATTATGAGAAAGGAATAACACAAAGGAGTATCAATACTGGCAAGGAAAATTATATCTTCTCTAAAAGATTCACTGAATGTGGCAGCAGCTCTTTATTTCAGGAACCCGCATGTATCAACATGAATGCTTCCTAACTCCCTTGGAAAACTTTCATGGCTCAAAGTCTCATTTAGCTCAAAACTTCGTATTTTCAGACCCACTATAAAATTGTTCAGTATGGCTGTAGAGTTCATGTTGGTGTGTATTTATTTCCTTTAATATCTGAAATTGCTGCAATTTTACTTTCATGTGCTACACGAAAGGCAGCTGGAGGCAGTGGAGGGTATACCACTCCCTTTGACTGAGGGATCATGGGCTCCATTAGTGACCAAGCATCACTGTTTGGGAAGGATTTTCGACTCCTGACTGCCAGCAGACAGTGGTATGACATCTGGAAATCAGTCTGTCCAGAAAACTCTGGGTGTTCAGGGGTGAAAGCAGCCCTAGCCTCCAGTCAGCTGCTCTTGGGCTGCACATTACACACTGTGGAGGGGCTGGCAAGATTCTCTGGGACTAATGGAGTCCAGGAGCTGGTCCACAGAGCCAGGCAGCCCCACACTAGGCTGGGAAGGGCCTGTGAGATGCTGGCAGGGGCAGGACTGGGACTGAGGGTGCTGCCAGAGCAGCCCATGGGGTCAGCGGGGCTGCCTGAGATGGCTCCTGCTGCTTCTGGGGAAGAGGAACATCCAGCTCCCATTTCTCGAGAGGGAGTCACGGGGATTTGGAAAAGGACTTGGCAAGTAGCCCAGGAATAAGGAAAGTAGAGAAAAATGCTTTTTCCTTCATTTAGTCAGCATCTGGCAGAGGCAGGGTACGGGGCTTGTCTGAAGGACAGCTGATGTTTAGTACAAACAAGCCTTGTGTTTGAGCGTCTGGACACTTCAAAATGTTATGATCAAAAGAAACAATAGATAGATAAGGACTTTTATGTTGCTTGACCTTGATGACCAGTCTAACAGCTCACTCTCCCATCCTCACTGCATGTAAGAAAATATTAAATGAATTTCATTTTTCCTTGAAATGCTCAAATTCAGTGTGAGGCAATCTCTCCTCATACTGCTGAGACCTCATACCCCAGGAAAATAATTTTTGTTCTGCTCCCTGTGTGTTGCTACTCTTCACCTTTCCAAGGGGACCCAAGTCTTGGCTATCCCCAGTGGTTGCCCGAGCTGTATTTTTGCAGAGTTCTTCCCTTGCACCAAGGCCACATCAGCCACCACAGCACCCATCTCATGGGCACTGCCCCACGCCGTGGAGGCCCTGAGGCCCTGCAGCAGTTTGCTGCCCAGGAGGGACTGTCAGCTAGACATGGAAACAGAAGAAACACTGGGATGGTTTTGACCGGCTAAGTGTCCCTGAGTAACTCGGTGCCTCTGTTAAGGAAGCCAATGATACCAATCTTCTGGTAAAATAAGCATTATTATCATCCTCTATTTTAAAGAACATGTTTCAGTTTCAGAACATGAACTGTGTCAGTCCTAGGAGAGCTGTTTTCCAAAGGAGCATGAATTCATCAGAATACTCACATGATTTGGCCCTTAGTGTTTCAGAAACAAAAATGATGAGTTGCAGCCTCCCACCCCACCCACAGTTCCAGAAAATGTGATATAAGATGACAGCAGAGATTTTCAATCAGATGATGTTGTTTTCTGGCCTGTTGTAGGCCAGATCTAAAGGTTCAAAACTCACATCCCTTTTCTCAGTACCTCAAAGCAAGTTTCCCTGCTGCAAGCTACCTTTTTCTATGTCTCACAATACAGTGCAAAATTATGCTGCAAGCAGCTGGTGATTTGCCTACAATCTGACTTGAGAAACAGCAAAATACAGGAGATATCAGAACCCAAACCTGAGCAGAAATATCCATCTTTCATGCAGAAAGTGATGGAAAGTTCAGCCTGACTTCAATACCAGGCAGAGCAGTCCACTAGTGCCCTAGCTTGCAACTTCACACCAATGACCCTGATCTTCAGGTGTGAGTGCCACTTGCTTCCCACAACTCCCAGGGTTTGTGCATGCTCTCCTCTCCAAAGCTTTCTTAGCTGTGTTTTCTTTGTTACAAGCTCTCAAATGATCCCTAAAGTATCCCAGGAGCCTGATTTTGAGGCTTGTCAAAGACAGAGGGATAAAATATGTTGCCATTAGAGTTACATTTTAAACTCTAAATGTCAAATTAATTTTAACAGAAGTACTTTCATGTATAAGTGCCAACATTAGGCAACAGAATGAAGTGCGTGTGTTCAGGGTGACAGTGAATAACTCCACACTTACCAGACCCTTTGATTACTTTTGACGTTCTTTTTTACCCTGCGTGTTTTAGACAGGAGACTCATAACTATCCCTGCTGTGGGCTGGCATCCATTTGCCTTTTGGCAAACTCCACAAGTGTCAGCTCCCACATTTTTGTATTCCAGACACACACCTGGACTCTGCAGTCAGGTCTAACTCTGAGTTAGGCAAATGCTCATCATTTCCAGCAGTTGGTTCATTCTCGACTCAGCCAGGAAAGAGCCTTGACTCCCATGTTTTTCCTGACAAAGCTCTTATCTGTTCCCTCTAGCTTTGGAAATGCTACTCTCCTTTGGGTGTTGAGATGCTGCAGTTCTTTGCTTGGTCTAGACAGTAAGTAAAGTTCACTGGGCCTTCTCTGCTTGGCTAAACCACTAGTGAATCAGCAAATTCATGATTGAACAGAGCAATCTAAAGAAGGAAGCCTTTTCGTCCACTGATCCTTGCTTTTCTTATATATATGTATATTAACCATCATATTTTACCCAGCTATACAAATACGTTTGATATGGTAGAAGAAAATCCAACCTAAAGCATGAAGCTGGATCTGTGTTACTCAAATTGTTATCTACTTTTATTCATTTAGAATAAGACTAATAGAGCTAAAAATGGATAGTATCTATAAATATTTCCTCAATTCATTGTCTTAGATATGTGTTTTAAAATGGTCGTTAAACATACAGGCTGAATGTGCTCATTGGGACATACATTGAAAATCTTCATGGAAGCTTTGGGAGAAGAGGTGGGGAAAGAGTAAAGTAGTTCCTTCTTCCTCAGTGTTGTGTGGCATCACTCACAAGCAGAGAGGAGGGAGACTTTCTTCCAGAGATGAGATTCTGCTTTGACATGAGTTGAACAGGGGTTCTCAGCCTTTGTCCTGTGCTCTTCATGTGCAAGTGGATGTGAGTGTGGAAAGAAGGTCTGTGGCATATGCAAGAACCATCATGACAAAATCGTCCCATCTTAACTTGCTAGCAGTGGGTAAGTTTTCAATTAAACCTAGGAGAAAATGGCTGCTGTTAGGGAGAATTCAGTTAGGGAGAACATCTTGTTAAATGTAATCTTAATCATGCCATTGTAATTTTATCCTTTGTGACTTTATTTCGTGACCAAAAACCTGTTTATTAATTATATTTTAATCAGTAATCATGTCAAGAAATAAACCTGGCTAGTTCTCTGGCATATAGCAAAGCATTCCTTACCCTGGCTGGTTACAAATCTGAAAACTGTGGCATTAGGCACCTTTAAAAATTGCTGAGTTACACAGTACATTATGTTTCTCTTATCTAAAGAGCAGTAGGATAAATCCCTCTAGAGGTTCTTTGGCAATTTGTCATAAGGTTTAGGAGAGGAAAAATTTTTGTCTTGGGACCAGTGATGTCTAGTGAAATTCTCTGACCAGCAGTAGAAAGCTGGAAGTATGACTGGTTTTTAATGGCTTTTAAGTGAGACCAGACTTGACAGTAACCTGTAATTTTGGGGCAGTGATGCATTTGGGGTTAACTGTACACCCAATCTCTTTCTCTCTCTCACCTCTGAAAATACTCTAAATCATTATGTTGGTCTCTGTATGTCTTCTTTCTCTTCTACACTTTTTTTTATTATGACTGCAAAATCTTTTGACACATCCAGTCCTCTTCTGTACATTATCACAGAGATTGCCCCAGCTGAGAACCGGATTTCAAGTGGAATTTCAAAATAGCATAAGGTCAAAGGGCCATGGACTGAGATGCTGATCTGTGTGCCAGTTTTCCAGTGAGTAGTGATGTCACAGTGTTAAGGCAGAATCATACTTAGATATCCCTGACTGCACAGCTTGAATGGCCACGTCTGTTGTTACCTGAGTGCACACTGTGCATTCTTGGAAAGAGCAGAACTCATGAACCTGGAGCCACAGGAAGAAGTCAAGAGGACCTCACCTTTTCATTGATAGAAGAACAGTGATTCTTTTCATTGATAGAAGAACTAGTAACAATCTGTGCAGATGAGGGTTAAAAGAAATAAAAAAGAAGATATATTCTATCTTTTGGTAAAGAGGAAGGAATAAATGACAGTTTAAAAATCATTCAGGATGTCATCTGAGAATAATTACTTGGACAACAACATATTGCAGCCAGACTGCAGACACACACGTAAACCAAAAAGGAAATATTTGTTAGTGAATAAAACATCTTATTTTGGTGCTGCCAACTGAAAGCACTCAGATTTTTCTAGCTACTACACTTCCCTCAAAAACTAATATAGAAGATCTATGAAATAAAAAAAAATCTGTGGTGAAGAACTCATGTTTTAAAAGAGCATGATACAGAGAAGAAAGAGTAACATTTGTCTGAATGTACCTCTGCACATGAGTTAAACCCTGAGAGGGTGCAAGCAGCAGGTGGCTTATACAATTTTGTTGGTTTTGGTTTTTTTTTAGTATAAGTACTTACAATTTACTTTTTTTCCTGCTCTCTCTTTGATTGCATTTAGCCCTAGCCAGTCCTTTCTTTCTATCTTTATACAGTCCTTGAATTAAATCTTTCCTTCAATTTTTTTCAAAACCATACCTTTAAATAAATAACTCTATTTCAGCTGAACTCTTGCTTTTCTTATATTTTTTCCACTTAATAATAAGATTGTTTAACTTTTTGTCTCATGTTTGCATTCACCATTTGGTTTTGGGATTGTCACCACTTGAAACTGCTGTTCCTACTGAGTCAGTGGGAGTCTTGATTTGTATCACTGGAAAGATACCTTTGTGCCTAAACCATGGGAAATACTGAAACCTGATAGCTAGTGGAGAGGAGTGGAATTCCAATGACTGAAATTAATTTGTGCTAATGAACATAGTTGGAAATTGTAAGAATATGTGTGGTTTGGGGTTGTTTTGTTGGGGTTTTTTGAGGTCAGCAAATGGTACTATGACTGATCTACTAAAGCGTTCCTATCATCCATTAATCATCCTCATTACAGCCTTTTGCTTCACCAGTCTCATATCAAGTGGCTTGTAGTTCAGGTGGAAAAGGTGGTTCCACACTTCAGCCTGCCGAAAAGACCAAGGAAGCAAGCTGGGCCTTGAAGTTTGGCTGCCAGCAATCTGGCTGCAGTTACCAATGGATAGATTAAATTGATCTACTTAGGTGTAGGGGACGGGTGAGAATCTGTGGGAAGGTTGATTACATGAATGTGGCCTTTAAATGTGGTAATACAGTAACTGGGAGAGGATAGATCAGTCACAAAGCCTTGAAAGCACTCTCAGCAGCTTATGTTTGTTGATACAGAATACAAGAAGAATGGTACAGTCAAAACAATGAGCTAAGAAAACTGACTTTGCTGCTGACAGGCTAGAAGCAAGGCAAGATGGTATTTGTCAAAGCCAGGGAAACGAATATTGTGGGAAGCAAGTAATGAGAGAGTGAGTGATGTGGTTGTAAGTTTCTGCTGTGAAGAAGTGTTATGCAGTGAGAATTGAAAGGTAGACATGGATAAGGAGGTCACATCTAAGATTATTCAGAATCATAAGTCTTTGTGGTATTTTCCAGTGGTAAGGCTAAAGGTAATGGGAAGAAAGACAGGATTCGGCTTTGAACATTTTGCACTTAATCTTTAAGTCTTAAGTCAGAGCACTAAGAGGAAATGTCAATGCAGCAGAGTATTAGTTCAGTTTAAGTTAAGTGAGACATGTCCATGGATGGATAATAAATCTGTTGGTCACTGACCTAAAAATGATAGACGATTTTTTATTTACCGGTATGGCTTATTTATGGGCAGAAAGCATAGAGGGAATAAGGCTGCAAAGTTTCTGCTAAGTGCTGGGTCATGGAGAAGATGAATAAGCACCTTCAGAGCTCTGCTACAGGAGCAAGTGCAGAGGGAGGAGGTTAACTGTGTGAAGATTAAGTTACAGACATCAAGTGAGAATATTCTGCTGCTAAGAAAAAGACAGTAATAGGGTGGGTTAAACACCAGGTTTGCCATTTGATCAAGAAAATGATTAGAGGTTGTCTTAAAAGGATTTTGAAAGGAGTACAAAAGGGACAAATTAATTTGTATGGAAGAGGAATCTTATCTAGATACTGTAGACGGCACTGAAAAATAATGGTGCACTAGTGATGAAAATGTTGGAGCAAAGAGTGACTTTCCCTAAAATGAAAGAGATTAAAGCATTAGAGGCAACAGCACATTTTTTAATCTGTCCTATCTCTGTCGCACATATGCTTGTTTGGCAAAGGTCTCTTTCCTTATGCATGTATGTCTCCTAAATGGAGATCTTAGATACTGCTGTAATACACCTGCTAGTGAGAGTACCAAAAATCTGTTTCATACTTCAAGAAACTGTTTACCTTATATCCATATGCGCTGTCATCTGCACAGAGTAGCTTCAAAATTAAACATTTTTTAAACAAATGTTTAATCTCTCAAGTTCTGTTTTATCCTTTAATCAGTGACATCTTCTAGATGTGACCTCAATGATGGGTGGTGAACGTAGCACCATAGCACCAAAAGGCATGGAACTTCAAACAACACCAGAGCTGTGCCCCAATACTGCTGTGGTTTGGGTATCTGCAATGACAGCCTTGTGCCCTGTGTTGCATGGATGGAAGTTTTTGCAATCACTGCCACTCTCCTACACTGGCAGAGATGGGTCAGCAGTATCTGCAAGGCCTCTCTGCTCCACAAGGCTGCGAGCAAAGGCTGCAAACTGGCCATGCTTCCCTTTGCTCCCTGATAGCATGCTCACCTCTCCCCTGCAGAGGCAGAGGGATTACAGAGGAACAGTGCACAGAAAGGACCATCTTGTGTGGGGCAGAGTCCTCTGGGAATGGGAAAAGCAGACTCAGGCCTTGTGCTCCTGAACATCAGCGTAGGGTCACAGGTCTGTTGGAACAGCAGTTCTTTCTCCTTCCCCAGTGGCATCAGATTGGCAGGGAAGCTGTCTGAAACCCTATTGATCGCTTGTTCAGAAAGTTCAATTGTGTCAGGAATGTTGCAATACCTTTTCTTCTTTTTGAATTGAAGTAATGAAAGAATGAAATGCTTTTCTGCTCTGAGAGGAGTCCTAGCTCAGTGATTCTCAGTGATTTTTTTTTTTTTTTTGAGTGGAGATGCTACCATTTCTTTGATTTGCATTTACTGAGTTTAAATGTATTGTCAACAACTTTGCCCTTCTTAAATGTTGTTTTGTGAAACCTTTAGAAATTATCACCACAACTACAGAGATCTACAGCTTCATGGCTCATCAGCACTAGCTTGTGCAAGGAGTAGTGTTTGGACTCCTGCAGCCTCTGCCTACCAAGGAGGTGAACATGTTATGCTTTCTCTTCGGGGATGACTTGACTTGCCTGCCAGCTGCACCTGCTGGGGTGGGCAACACAGATCTGCAACATGATCATCTGAGCCACAGCATCTGGGCACTCAAGAAAGATGAAATAGGTACCATCACATGGTATCTATTCCTGTCCAGTCCCTGTGGAGGACTACAACCTGGACTGCTGCTTTGTTTGACTGTTGGTGGGGGTGAGACCAGGGTTCCTCACACACCTTCTTCACCACTATTTCTGAACAAAATCTGTCTCTGACATCCAAATGTGCTGCAAGTTTATAAGGAGGAGCAGTCAAGTGAATTGGAAACTGGATACCAACTCCATATGATACATGATCCAACCACAAAGAATAACTGGCATCCTAAATCAATGTTACCCATTTAATAACCAATATCCTGCATAGAATCATGTCTATAGAGCTATAAATGGCCAAATCCTGTTTCTGATTTAAAGGAACAAGAGCATGTCTGTTTTCACTGTAACAAACCAAGTTTATAGCATAAGTTGATAATATTTAAAGCATCCCCAACAAAGACAGTAGAGCTATAAGCCAGATTTCATGGGATTAAAATATTGGTTTTGAGGAACCCACCTTTCAGTTCAAATATTTTACAAGTACAGATTTTGAATTACTGTACTGTCCAATCCTATGTATGCTTCTGGTCCTCAGGTCCTGTGTTTCAGGATCTTGATACAAGACTTTTCAGAGATTTTATTTACCTGATATATTTGTTAATTGATTTTAACTTAAGCAGTGACTGATTGTGAAAAGGCTATGTCTTGTGTCAGAGCACTCAGTGAGGCATCTCTCCTGGGGATCTTTCTGGAGCACTGTAAGAAGTACTTCCCTCAGGAAAAGTTGACTTCCCTAAAGTCAAGAAGCCAGAAGAGACAATGTGAGTGCCTATTTCAGCAGAAAGTCATCTGGGTCAGCTTAAATCACCAAGGTAGGTTATTCTTATACCTTCTGTAGGAGGACACCTGCTCAGGTCCCAAGGGTACATGTTTAGGTTCACTTTTAATTTAAATTATTTTGAAAGGGAGCTAATCAAAATATGAAAATATTTGATGGTGATTAAATTTAGAATTCATGGATAATTAGCTGGAGGGGATAAAAAAAGCTATCTGCAGATGCTGAATTCAGCATGTGTCAGTAGAGCTCCAAAAGCACATCCTTCCTATAGTCTTCAGAGCTGCTTTTCTGGGGTTGTCATGCAGTGTTTTGGGAAGACACTGCCTGAGCACAAAGTACGCTAAGTAAAGATAAGAAGAACATCAGGGCCTCCTTAGAGATATCTCTTATTCCTCTGACCTTCTGCAGCCAGCTTTACAGAGCTATTCAACTTTTCAGAAATCCATTCCCAGCTAGAAAAGAGCAGCTCCTACTGGGAGTTTTGCTGTGCTCCAAGAAACTTTTGTCAAGTTCCTGAATAGCAGGGAAGTTCCTAATTGCTTTTAACCATCTCTGCCCTCCCCCCTGCTTTGTTACCTTTTCTCTGCTTTTGACTCCTGAGATGTTCTGGAGCACCTCTCAGCTCTCAGAGGAAGCATTGAAGCTGATACAAAGATCTCCACAGACAGCACTATTTGCCATGTACATGCTTTATTGAGCTTAACCCTAAGAACCATATTCTCAAGCTCTGCCTCCTGGTATGCTGTCTCTTAGCTATTGATATAACTACAAATAAAGAGGAATCCTGACACATTGTATATTCTTTCCCCCACTGTATTTTTTTAGATGGGATTGCATTTTTATTTAGATGGGATGCAATTTTGGACCATACTATAGTTAGCAGGCAGTGCTGCAGTGGCTGAGCTGTTATGGACTCTGCAACAACCTCTGTGACAGGTATGTATGTTGTGGAGCCTGCCAGCCTCACTTTGAAGCTGTTGAGCCTTTGCAGTGCTTTGGCCTTCCCTCTGCAAGCTGCTTCTTTGCCTCTCTGGTAGAAGGGATTGGCAGCATTAGCCTCACCAGAACAAAACAAATGCAAAAGACTTTTTAAATAGGACACATCCACACACAGACTGAGGTGGAACCTAAGAAAGTGATATATCAATAAATTATCAAAATAAGCATGATTGCCCTGCCTGAATCCAAACAGAAAGGGGTTAATACTCTTTTAAGATGAAGGCAAAGTCTCCTTGGTTATATGGGGGAGGGACAAAAGGGCAGTAAGGACCCTGTCTGCAGAATTACAATGCTGCTACTGGAAGCCTGGCTGCAGTTCGAAAGCACGACACAGAACTGAAGGAAATTCAGACAAGAGCTGCATAAAGGGTTTAATATCTGCAAAAGCAGCCTTTTTAATGAGAAACTAGGGATGCCGATACATTTTCAATCACCAGCTGAAGGCTCATTAGTGGAGTAGGCAGATGTTAATTTTGACATCCTAAGGCTGAGCGAGTTGAGCCTGATTTCTTCTACTGTAGAAGTCAGATGGTGCCTGAGCAGCGGTAGCAAGACAGCTCTGGGGTTTGGGCATGCTGCTGCTCCTGCTCCTGGGAGATAGGAAGAATGGGGCTGGTGATGCTGCTCAGGAAGTAGGCTTTTTCTCACACCAACAGTATTTTCTATGCCACATCTTTCTCCATCTATTTCTCCATCTTTTCTCAGGAGAGGCATAAATCTGGTGGTTTTACATGGTCCTAGACATGCAAATGCTAATGCCTGTGATGCTATTGTCTTTTTGGTGACCTTTTCTGTACCGCTCTCAGTAGCAACCTAATCTCTCTGAGCCTAAGGGGACATCCCCACAACTTCCAAGGGGACCAGAGTGGTGCTTAGCTCTCCCAAAACAGAGCTGGAACATGGTCAGGGCATATCCAGCAGAGCAGGCCTTCAGCACACCCTGAGATATGACTAGCTCACTAGTCACTTTTGTATACTTATATTTTCACTCCCTTTGGACCAAGTTTTGTCTCTTATAAGAAATTTCTCCTTTGAAACATTCTAAGGAGCCCAGATAAATCTAATCTTGCTGAAACTTATTCTTTTGCTTCATTATCTAAAAAAAAAATCTGATCATTCCTCTCAATTAAAATAAGTATTTTTACTTCAGCTCCTTGGAGATGCAAATGTCTCTTGCTAGAACAAAGTCCTTGACTAGCTAATTTAATAACTTCTACCTGCTCTCTTTATTCCTTCTCCCTTTTTGACTCTGACATGGTGAAATTATCATAAACTTTCTTTATTTTCTCTAACATTAGGTATATGTCAAAAATGCCCGATACAAATATCTAACTGTGATAAATGGGTCTTGACTGAAAGCAGCCACAATGGTGATTAATCACTTTGGGGTGATGTGATCCCAACAAGCTTCTTACTAAGCACGTGTGGCAGTCTTCCCATTGCAGTTACTTCCAAGAAAGACAGCGTGTGGTCATGGGCTTCAGAGGTTTTGATATTCCAGTGACTCTGTGAAGGCAGATAACTAGCTATTGTGACACCATAAACAGAGCGGAAAATTCAGAATTAAGTTTGTATCATTATGTAAGCCATAACCAGTCTCAGCAACCAACTTTACAGCATCTTGCTGAGCTTTGTTAGCTGAGACTGTTTCAGGCAAGTATAGAAGCAGCTAGTCCTCTCTTTTTGGTATAAACTGTGTACTTTATGTCGTGTCTTATTCTCATCTCATATGGAGATGTTTTTCAAAATTAGCAGGCATGCAATTCAGGAAATGTGTTACTGGAACTATTGCAGTGAGTAGTGCTTATTTTTAATAGAGTCACTCGGGGATTTTTTGTGCTGGTGGTTTCGTGACATTGTTAAGAGCTTTGTACCATCATCTATGTGCTGTTCTATTGTCATACCAAAGTTCAGATTATTAAAGGAGTATTAAGATTCTGGGTTTTTTCCTCCAGATTTTTTTTTTTCTAACGTCAATGGAAAAAATAGATCTCTTCTGAACAAACTGCACCCTAGCACATCTCTCTTCACACATGCTGCTTTTGGATAAAAACCTACCATCACCTCAGTTTTCTCTGGATCTTTCCTGGGCTGAAGCAGAGATTATTTCTTTGTAGTCTTCCCAACTACTGCAATGTAAGTAGTACAATAATAGCTTATTTGTCTTTGTTCTTCACAAAATACTTAGGTAATTTTTGCAGGGACTAGCAGAACTGTGTAGCAAGGTACCTGGAGTCCCCATTTGCTAGCAGGGACCACTTCAACTGTGGGCAAAGCAGGCAGTGCCAGATTAGTTAAACAGCCACATCCTATCTGCCCCTTTCATCTGTCCTGAAGCTCTGCAAATCCAGCTGGTTGCTGGACCAGGGAAAGGCTGGTGGGGGTTTCATGGGACCTCCTTCCTGCAGCAGTGGGAAATCTGAATGCTCTCTCTCTGCTTCTTGCAGCAAGGGTAGACCTGTGTCCCACCTTCAGAGGGACCATGTTCTGCATGCTGAAAAGAAGTAGAGAAGACACACAGAAAAATCACGCACACACGCAGATTAAATTTAAACCCAATTGTGCCTGTCAGCATACAAACAACATATAAACATATTATATAGCTGTCTAATTATCAAACAAGATGCATATTTTAAAGGCTGAATCTTGGGGAGATATAAAAGACCCACTGACATTTCTTGTCCTTTTTTATTGAAGAGCAGCTAAATTCTGTTGACCTTTTTATGTGATTGAATTAAAAAGTTTTTAAGACCCAGAATAAGTTTTTTTAAAGTCAATCAAAATTTTGGCATTTCAGTATATCTGGCATTTCAGTATCCTAATTTTCATCACCATAAAGATCAATACTGCCATCCTTCTCTGTTTATGATATTTTATTTCCTTCAGAAGTTGATTTGAGTGTCAAAGAGGATCTCTAGATCTCTGCCAAGCAAGATTTCAATGAGAAATGGTGGGAAATATTTGTTGTGACAGATTATTAAATATCTCCCATTTTTGTGTGACATCCTGACTTCATTTCCCTCAAACCTTTCACAGCAATAGGTACAGGATCTCATGGGCCTAATAGCAAACACAAATTCTGTAGCAGACACGTAACTGAGTTATTGAGTTTTCAGATTACATGATTCTGTGAGATGGTTTTCTGACATAAAATGCCATCTGCTTTTACTTAATTTTCCTTGTTTCCTTCTCTAAGTAAACAACGAGAGAACATGTTTGTTCTGAAAGGTAGTTCCTTTGAGGCCCGTTATTTTCCTGCATCTCTCTAAAAAGACAAGATATGAATTTGTTAGTGAGTTACCAGACATTTCAATATACAGCACATCCAAGGAGCCAAATGAATGCAGTTCATTTGATATATCCTGACATAGCTGAAAGTTTGAATTTTAAAGTCAGATTTACCAGAAGGCTTCTGGGGCCACAGTCAGGAGCAGCAAACAGCTTTATTCTCAAATTATCTTCTCTGTTTTCTCCAAGGAAAATGTATTCACATTTTGCAACACTACAGTTTGTACTGCAGCCCCTTATTAATGTTAAAGGGGGTAAAACACATTAAAAAAAAAAAAAAAAAAAAAAAAAGAGAGAGAATAAAATAAAGCTTTCAAACCTTTCCATCTTCCCACCAGAACAGGATAATTTTACAGCTTTTCAACAATACTGGCTGTCTGCCAAAAGAGACTTACACCAAATCAGTGTCATAGCTTTAATAGCTCATAACATTTTAATGTCTTTTAATATATTAGATTATTATAAGGGTACTGTAATATACCAACATTGTTCTCAATTAACACTTAAGAAATATATTCCTTGCAACACTCTTTCCTTGCATTTACCCTTTCTGTACTTAGTGGTATTTCCCAGACTCTCCCTTTCACTGAGGGGAAGTTTTGATTTTCAAATGGCCTATGCAATGTTTGCTTTTGGTTGAAAGAGAGCTGTAGTGTCTGCTGAGACATCATTAGCTGTGGGGCAATATTACCACACAAATACAAAGGGACCTGATTAGACAAGAATTGCCTAATCCATAGCGTAGTTCAAACTGCAACTAATCCTATGGGTAGTTGCAATTAAAAAGACCTTGGTTCTGTGTTAGGTTTGGAAAGTTGGTAAATTGAGACTGGTTATTCATCTCGACTTACCTCTTGATTTCTGAAGTCTATTTAATATAGCAGTAGTAGTAATAATAATAATAATAGCAATAATAATAATAGTATAGTAATTTAAATTTCAAGTTATTCCCATGGACCGCAGGGTTTGCCTTTTAAAAAGCTGAAATGAGGTCCATTTTTTTCAGAATTCAGAGCACAATGACAGCAAATTTGTATATTCCATAAAGCTGTTAAGGTCCTTTGATAATAATCTTACAACCAATATGCATGAGATACGGGCTTCAAATTATAGGAGAATGTGCCTGGGGTAAAAGGTAGCTTAAAATATTCCACACTTACTTCAATAAACCTATTTTAGAGAAGGACTATAGTCAGTGGGACATTATGGGGCACTCTGTGTGACAACAGACTTTCTAAGAGTTCAAAGAGTTTGCCCCCTGCTGTGTCCCTTTGGCTTGCAGCCCTCTCACAGCAATAGGGAGCTGAAACCAGAGACTGCTTTGGGCATGCTGGGTGAGAAACCATTTCAAGGAGCCCCATGGCTGCAGAAATTGTCTGGGGTTTAGGAGGTTGAGGCTCAGGCCTGTTTCAGGGTTGTGAGCACATGCCCTCCATCCTTGCCAAATGCAGACACCCAGGGTTGGTGGTGGCTGAGCCATGGGGTTCTCCAGAGCTTTGGTGGACTCCTTTACTTAGGAGCACTCCTTTGCTTATGAACAACCAGCACCTATCTGTTGGGTCAAAGGACACTCTGCAGTCTAGGGACTCAGGTAGCATGGGGAACTCCACATCCAAGCCCAGAATGCTAAATGTTTAATACCCACTGTCATATTTTGATGCTAATTCAAGGCCTTGTTGCTAGGCTCAGCAGAATGGACATGGAAAAGGCAGTGTCCTCTCACATCTACAGATGGCCTGATCAGTTCAAGGGCAAATATCTTTGATGGGCTTGGAAAGTTTATGCCATCTTTGTGTGTATTCTGGATGTTCTGCAGTTAAATAAAAGTTCAGAATTCAGCAGCTGTAAACAGATTTTTCTCAATACTAAATCTATGGTGCTATACTTGAAAAAGTGCATTTATCATAGATAAAACTGAGTTTCTGAAAAACATTTGTTAAAAAAGACTAACTACAGCTTTCAGTGGGCTTGACAAGATTTCATATTTCACTTTTCATCTGTACCAAGTGCATTAATAGCTTTTAAGGCTAAATGACATGAGTGCTAGATATTCCAGCAGCGCATTACAGATGGAGAAAACAGAATTTTGTGGCTTTGTGTACATGCCTAGTGATCAAGAGAAAAAGCACAGTGGCCTGGGCTCTTTGAAAAAAATGAGGGTTTCCCCCCCAGCCCAAACAAATTCAAAAAGACATTTTTGATTAAAGTGCTGAAATTAAATTTCCATTGCTCAGCTGATATTTCTCACAATATCCTCAATATTTCTCACAATATCCTGAATATTTGAATGACTCAGTATTCCTGAACATTCCTTTAAAGCCTCTAAAAACCAAGAAGTCAATTCAGAGGTTGAGTTGCATTTGTCGCTACCGCTTTCACCACTTCACCATTTTTACGTGCCTGATGAGACACCAGAAGCCTACTATGTGATCAAATGTTCAGTAGTGAACTGCAAAAGTGAACCATTTTTGAATAACTCAAGTCCTGAAATATCACTTATTCTCTCCATCTTATGAACATTTACATGCAGAGCAACTGACCGTGAATAACTAGATCCAAACCCCTGAAAAAGCCCAAGACACTTAAAACACATAAAAATAGTAAAGCAAAAATGATAGCATTTCCTAAAATCTTTTCCAAATGCAATCACTGTTCAAAATGTTGATGTCTTTTTTTAGGTGAATTTACCTAGTTCTAAGCAGCCACTCATGTCTTTCTGTTGTAACTGTACAGTACAATTTAACTCATTGTCTAACACAGCTAAAAGAAATAAAAACAGCTTCAAGTAAAATAATTTTTCTCAGCTGAGTCCCACTTGAGCTCTGGATGATCTTTCTTTCACTCAAGTTAAGATAGTAATTTTCATGCACGTTACGTATTTCATTCAGATGCAAGAGACTTGTTTAATGAGTCGCCTGAGGTACAACATCTTTACTTTGAAGAAAATGAAGCCACTTTCTACAACAAGATGTAAGGTTGGTTTTGTGTGTGTGTGTGTTTACTTTATTGCCATCACCACGCTGCTGTGTGTAGTGTACTTATCCTACTACAGGCTACTATTCCAGGCTCTGCACCAACGTAAGGATTGGTGCAGGCCAGCACGGGTGACTCACTCGCTGTGGAGGCTGAGAACATGGGAATGTCTTTCTGTACCATCCAGTTGAGGGAATTAGCAGAATTCCAGGCTGAACATTGGGTCTCTTTATCAAGAACACGACTGGCATCTGGGAGTAGGGCAGCAGAACTGATCTTCCAAGCTGAGTTCAAGCAGGTTGTTTCTGGGAAGGTGAGCAAGGTATGTGGACTTCCAGTGAAGAGAGTAGCTGCTTTCTGGTGTGGTTTGCACCAGGAGTGAGTTATAGTAAATTATTTTATCGGTTTGGCTCAACCAGAACAGAATGCCCTGCATATTCTTTCAGTGCTAACTAATTCAGTTTCATGTTCTGCTTTTGTGCACTGTCTATGGGAAGAAGGAAAATTGCATGTGATTTTGACATTGAGCTCTGCCTAAAGGATGTGCATAAAGATTACTGTGTTTTCATGAAGGTGCTCAAAGCAGATAAATGAGTGTGTTCTGCACTGTGACAGGTCTGGTCTCAAACAAGGATAAAAGGAATTTGGTGGACATTCCCCTCAGGGAAGAGATTCAACTTTACAGTGACATAATCATCAATCTCAGCCCACCAGTCACACCTGGCGAGTTGTTCAGAGAGACAACACAAAGGCGTTTGCTGAACAGGACTAAAAGTTGTTTACGCTGTGAGTCTGAAGTGTCCAGTAATGCTGTATTTGCATATTCCAAACACCACCTCCCCAGCAGCCAGGTACAGTGTATTGTGTCCTTCCTTTGTTCACAACAACATTCTGAACCACAAATTTTGAGATCACTTTAGGAAAGCTTTGCAGATGTTTTTCCTTCTTTGATCTTGCTGAGATAGGTTAGGAATATTTTCACATATGAACAACTCCATAATACAGAGGCTGAGCCATGAGAAGGTATTATTAAATTAACCTCATTCCTCTCTGTGGAGTGCTTCACTCTGACCAGTTGAGTGCATTTTATTTCTATTATATTAGTATCTGCTGTAAAGAGTTATGTTAGAGTGATTTCATTTTTTCAACAAACCTACTCACCATCTGCATTTGGCAAAACTCGTTGACATCAGTCTTTGTTGCTTAGCAATAAACACTTGTGCTGACTCCAGTCACAAAGAGTGTTCATTGCATTGTCATTCAGACATTTTACACAGCCTCCATGGCCTCAGAAATCGTTTGTTTACACTGGCCTTGGGAGAGAGGTGGAAGAGCTGAAAACCAAATTTGTAGAATGAGAGGAAAGGCACACAGATCTTGAAAGGTGTTTGACACAAATAGTAAAGAAGCTGTAGTAGATCCACGAGTTGGATAATGAAGAGAAAAATGCCAAAAAGAAATCAATGCAATACTATTATTATAAAACATTAAAGCAATTATGGAGCTTGCCAAATATCAACAGTCTTGAACACTATTAAAGTGTTTTGTAATAGCATCAGTGATCACATTACATCAATATGTGCTGCTCAGGATGTACTAATCAGCAAGAATATATGATATAAAAATGTTCTTGCTGCTTATATTCTGTGTCTGTATGTGTAGAATACCTGGGTCAGGTATTCTAACTTGAACAAAATATCTAAAAAATTTGCATTTCTATAGAATTCCGTGGTAATTGTCTTGTTACTCATAACTCCAGAATTAGTTGAATTTGACAATAACTTTTATAGTTGGTATTAGCTCAGAATTGATCTGTGCTGAAACCTTTGAGGAAAGTTTTATTTATAGAAAGTTAGTAGAAGAAATGCTTAAATCTGCACAATTATAATTGCTTTACTCATTTAGCAGTGCTTGTGTCCCACTTCTGTTTAGATATCTAATTTTAAGACATTAACCTTTGGCACTAAGACTAGGAAAATTGAACTAGGAGGGTCCAAAAAGGCATAATTAGAATCGAGAATTAAATGGGTCACTTGTCATAGAGCGTTACATTTAATAGATGAACAAGCTAACAAATGAATATGACAATGAGTCATCCAAAGTCAGAAAACAGCACACTGTTGGAATGTCAGATGATTTATAAAATGCATAGCTTTTGCTTTTATTTGTGGATACATTGTGCAAAATAAATTGATTGTTTTACAGGTATAGCAGTAAAAATGCAGAAAAATTCAGAGCACATGATAACAAATCTGTCGTGGACAGGGCATCCACTATAAAACATACAAGATACTTGGCATATTTTTCAGGAAATGGCAAAGAAAACTTCCCAGACGAGAACTTCATTCAGTAATTTGGAACTCAAAATCTCTGTTTACTTTACAAGTGATGAGTTTGATTCTGATATGCCAGTAGAAAATTTCACAGTCTTAATCAAATCAATAATAAAAGTATCCAACAACTATGAACTGGGGATTTCGAGTTAGGCTGCTGGTGAAGCACATTGACCTTAATAGATACTCCAGTGGTATCTAAGAAAGATTGTGCCTAAAATGCTGATCAGTCGTCTTTAAAGACCACAGCTGCCATGCAACCTTCAAGACCAGAATGAGAGATTGGAATGTGAGCTTTGTTACAAAAGTCACACTCTTTCAAAATGTGCAGGAAGCTCAAAGGAAAATTGCCCCTTCCATGCCAGCCTTAAGTCAGGACATCAGCTCCCCACCTGCAAGGGACAGTGCCGTGCTGTCAGTGCAATGCTGAGCTGAATTGCTGTGGTAGGGGCATGATCATATTGTCCAGACACTGGCATGGAAATCCTGAATTTGAGCCTCAAATGGCTGCTCTGCTCACTAGGGTTTTCTTTGGGAGTTTGCAAGGCAGCATTGTGTTATGTGGCCATGCTCAGCCTGCTGAAGGCAGCCTTTATTGCTGTCTAAGTGGATGTTCAGTTCAGACACATGCAGCCATTAAGTGCAAACTTGAAAGTCTGACCCTCAGCCTTTTTGGAAATGTCTCCTATTAAATACAACATGCTGCTGAAATAGAAAGCAAAACATAAAGGGACCTGTGCTGATCCAAGAGAAAACTTTTTCCTTCAATATGAAGGATAAAAATGTAAAAGGAACTGGACAGAAGGGGAAAAAACACTACTCAGAAAGTCACATTCTGACAGGAAAATTATTTGAAAGATGAAAGATGGTACTCTGAGGAGTCAGAGCCTGGGAATAACAAGAAACCTAAGGCTTTTCTTTTGGCAAGGCTGGTATTCTTCAATACCCTAGAGCATCTGTAAAAGTTTTCTTATGGAAAATGCTGACTTTTCTAAAAATTCAGTCAATGGAGGAAGAACAGTGTATTCTCAGTGAATGATGGTTAGGCTCTGTGCTCCTGACAAATCCAAATTCAAGCTGAATGACCAATTGCCCTGATATAGGCTTGGAACAGCTCCATCTCTGCAGCGCTGATTATATTGATAATTCCCTTCTCTGCTCCTTCTCTCTCTCTCTCTGTGTCTCTGGGATGTGATTTTCTCTTTATTTCTAGCTACTTTTTCACTACTTTTATATGGTAAAGAAAGGCTTCAGCATCAATAGTAATTAGTAAAATTTTTTGAGGAAGAAATAACCCCCATGTCAATTTCTGAGTCCTGAATTGCTTGGACAGCTCTGAAATGATGTAGAAAAATACCACCCAACTAAGCCTGAGGTGGGGCAGAAGCCAATTTTTTTTCTTTCTTGGTTCAAACCCCTGAGAGGGTCCAAAGTGAATAATCCTATGGTGTGTCCTGGATTTCAGGGCTGCAAATGGGGCTGATGAAAAGCTACTGGGACCCCAGGCTGTGGTGACAGAGTTAGCAGAACCCAACTTCAGCCACACAGGGGAGGATAGACACAGGTTCCAAGAGGAGGTCAGTTATGTGTGCAATTTGATACTCTCTTTTCCCTGGTCCTCTGGCAAACACCAGCTGCAGAAGTGCCTCTTCCTTATCTGGGCTCTTTGGTGCAAACTCATGGC
This sequence comes from Phylloscopus whistleri, assembly GCA_017589585.1. NCBI lineage: Eukaryota > Metazoa > Chordata > Aves > Passeriformes > Phylloscopidae > Phylloscopus > Phylloscopus whistleri. The sequence continues at coordinate 4,339,373 of JADMLD010001485.1, read as the reverse complement.
AGATTATAGGGAGATGTTTCTTCTTTTGCCCATAAAATTGTTAATCAGCAGGTCTGCAGCAGAGCTTCTTGGGTAGGAAGAAGGTACATTAGGGTTGTAAGGAGCTGGAAGAGATTTAAGTAATGGCAAGAAAAAACAAATAAGAGGCATCTTTACATGCAAGTTATGCCATTGGGAGACAGTGCCTGTAACTTTTATGTATTTTTCTAAAAGAGAACATATTCAGCAAATATTTTCAGCGCTCAGTAGAATGACTCTTTAAAACTGGGATATCGTGTACTGGCATTAGTAAAAACACTAAATCAGGCATCACAAAGATAAAATAAAAAGAGCTATAGGGGAAATAGAGCTGATTAGTTGTCATTCCTTGATTATATATTTTCCATTATGCATTTAAATTAATAATTTTCACAGTGCTTCACATGGCCTCGTGCAACAATGGAGCTGCAAAAAAAAGATTTTTGCCCTTGCTGCCAGTAAAGCTCCAAATGCAACAGTTTATTTCCTTCTTGAGGGATACTTTTTCCATACTTTTATCAACAAAGTGAATCAATGACTCACTGCTTGCCAATACAACTCACACTACGTTTTCTCATTTCCCTAGAACCGAGACAGTCAGTATAAAAATAAATGTCTGTTCTCACCACTTCCTGTCCTGCTCTCCAAAAGAAGTGTTTTGGGGATTTAATTTCTCATTTTTGGCTTTCCCAGTCTCTCTCTCATTATTGATGGGAGTGTCCTGCAACAGGAAATGGCCTTGTCATGTAGGCTTCAATGTGTTAAGGACTTCTTCCAGCTAAAAATATCTACCAGAACTATCTTCTAGTTTGTTCCTCTTCTTTTGTGTTAAATTCCAAATGTCATACATAGTATAGAGCTTAGAATAAACTCAACCTTTTATGCCATTTAAATGCAACAAACTGCTTTTAACAGCCTACTTTGCAAATGTACTTGAAATCCTATTAAGTATTTGCCATGTGGCTCATGATGTATCCATGCTTCAGGAAGAATTGGTACATGATGCATCTGCTGACTTCTTTCAGAGATTAATATCTGCATTAGAAAAGCACTGGGTGACAATCAAGCATGAGGCCACACTAGCATCTGTGTGTGGTCTTACATCCTCAAAAGGGAAATACCTTTGAGTTAATGGTCCCAAAATCTCAGTGGGTTAATGGAAAACCTTGTATACTATTAGTGTTGTTGCCATTGACATTCAAATCTGAAATATCTAATTGTACATTGAACCACTGTTCAATTCCTAACATTCAACACCATGTATCTGGGTACATATAGTGCATATTCATCCTGCATATGAAAAGTATGATCTAATTAGCTTTTTCTAATAGAGATATAAAGGATGCCAAAAAAGCACAATGATTGCACTTATTGTGTAAAATATTATATAATTAGATAATCTCTGATCGTGAATGGCTTGGGGGAAAAGACTCAGGGCTAAGAAAGTCATAGATTCTGATTTCAACAAAATCTAATATTATTTGGAAATAGTTGTTACTTGACCTCTCTTCTCTGTACATTAGTCAATATAATTGGAAAACCCATTAAAAACAAGGCTCTTTGGAGCTATTTGTTCAACTTGAAGATAAAAAATTTTGCTTAAAAACATCCAAATGCTTTCCACTGTGAAAAGAGTCTCTCTTCTTTTTGGCAGTTCCTTAGTCATGAGATTAAAGCTGTGAAAAGAAAAAAAAAAGTGTGACACCAATGCCTTTAAAAAAATACCTATTAATAATTACAGTTTTAATGAATGGCGTGTTGAAGATTTAAAATCCAAATTCAGTGGAGCAGCACTAACAGTTTATTCCTCCCACTAGCACAATTATGAGGTCAAGGCTGCAGAGAGGGGGAAAGGTTTAATTTTTGGAAGTGAGTGGGAGCGAAGGTTCTGACTGTGTGGTCCTGCAATGCATGATACCCTTGAGTTTTCCCTGAGAGTGTAGCTGAGGGAGAGGACCTGTTTTGGAGCATGGCCGTGACAGTGATGAAAAGCAAAAGGAAGCCTTAAGGGAGAAGGGAAGGTGAATTTGACAGACACAGTGGGACGCCTTTGCCAGTTTCCACACCGCCTGCCACAGCCGATGAGCGTCATTTGGCCAACGCGACATCGACTTCCACGGCAGTATCCCACTTCAAGCCATTCATTACCAGTACAGCTGCTGGGCTTGGCTTTGTAAGGAATTGAATGTTGAGCATGTCAGTTTTGACAGGATTTCACTGGAAGATTTCCTTTTTAGTTTGGATTGACTATGGTTGAGCTTCGTGAATTTTTTATGACAGTGTGTCAAAATCCACCTCTCCTCATGCTGGTGGGATTGCCAGTGCTCCCTGCAAACCATTTCTTTGTGTTCTGCCTGCCTTTTTGTCCTTATTTCATCTGCCCAGCCCTTTTTTTCAGAACCGCTTATTCACCTTTGCATGTCAAATGTCCTTATCTTTCATTCAACTTTTTCTTACAATTCACTTATGTCAGAAGCCCCTATCTAGAAGACAGGAGAGTATTATCCATTTTTTACTTCTTTTTGCTTCCAAATTACGCTTCGGTGTGATTTACTAATCCGACATGTAAACTGTAAAAGTCAAAATGGAAATAAGCAAAAAATAGGATTTGTTAAATCACGAATACATTTTGATTTACAGGGTCAGGCAAGTGATCTGAAGCTATATTATACTTTCCAGCCAAGGTCAGACAAATTGCTTAATCAATTGCTTCTAGGAATATACAATTTTTATTGCATTAAGGGAGGATTTTCACCTTCTTGACTTCACAAATAAGCAGATATAGACACAAGTACATCTCAGTCTGAAGATAATCAAGTGTGTGGTGGGGTGAAATTTGCTTCCCTCCTGCTATGCTATACCTAGTGATGTTAAATCCTGAATTAAGATGCATGACTGCACAGTTCCTTTGCAGATAAGAATGGTTTCTTTCCTTGAATGCTAAAATGGTTCCGTGGCATCAGGTAGAAAATTTGTGGTACAAAATATCTCGAGAAAATAATTGGCTCAGTGAATAATTTATTGAATTTACTGAAAATATTGACCTAGATTTAATGTTTGCACATTCAGAACACGGAAAATGAGTTAAATTGGTGTGTGGAGTTAGCCTAGAGTGAGACTGTTGCAGCATGATTAATTTACAAGTATGAGTTGTTACTCAAGAAAAGTCACTTAGCTATTAAAGCTCTGCTTGGGTTAAGCTGACATTTTCTTCAAACTAAGACTGGTGGTCTGATATTGCCAACCATTAGTGAAAACAAGCTGTGAAAAAAGAAATTGGGAGTGATTAGCAGGCTTGGGGATAGGTAAGGACTGCAATTCTGGGCCTTCTTAGTCTTCACTTTTATTTTTTTAATCATCTTTGAACTTGATTTGATACGAGGTCTCCATCAGCCTGGTGGCTTAACCACATCTTATCCATTTCTGTATTCAAACTGCAGAGGCTATTAGAAAGTCTGGTGCACTGAAGTTTAAAGTACCTTAAATATGTACTAGCCTACTTCTCAGAAAAGTGGCTGCTAGACCTGCCTAGGCTTTTTGTCAAATAAAAGCATCAAATAGCAGAGAAAATTCAGAATAGAAAATTTTATTTCATGTCCAGAAGAAAAGGAAGAGCTGGAGATGGACAGCAGCACAGTTCAGTAACACAAAAGGAAGATAAAATAAAACTGGTAGATGAATGTAGTTTTCTGTTCATTGTGTAGACTGATGTAGTTTCTTTTGATAGAGACTCCTTGTTTTAGTGGACATCAGATAGTCTCGTTCATATGATGTCGAGCCTTTCTAAGAAGCAGAATGTATCAGACAAAGCTTTTAGACTGGACATGTACTGTACCTGCAGCCATCTGCTTGTGTAGACATACCTTTCTCACCACAAAGCATTTTGTCTTGCCTGATTTACATGAATTGTGCAGTTTTTGGTTGTGTACAGCAATCAAGGAACCAGCCTTGCCCAGCACCAGGCATGACTGTTGGCAAAAGTATCCAAGAAAAAAGCTACTAGCTAAAATCTGAAGCTTTTAACAAATCTTATTTTGCAGAAATGTTCTTTGCAGGAAGAAAATTCACGAAAGAGATCACATTATTTTTAAGAAAAAGAAAAATTGTGTCAGCAAATGCTGGCTACAGGGGAAGGGCTCTAAGGGGTGTTGGATTCAAAGTGTTGTGGTACTTATAAAAGGAATGGTGGAAGTGTTTAAGCTGAAAAAGGAAGCTAAGGGGAGATAGCACAAAAGCTGTGGGAGAAGTAGTGGGGGACTTCCAAAATTGTAGAGGGATGGGAGTCCAAGCTTGGATACTTGCCGAAAAGGGGTCTGGTTGGGGTTGAGGCTACCATATCACTGTGTTTACACTCACCCTTTCAACTGCTATTTGCAACACAGAAGTCATTAAGCAAACTAGGGAAAACAACTCCCTGTGTGCTAGCAGCTTCAAAATGATGGTGATTTAAAGAGAAAGAGAGGATGGTAGAAAGGGTTATGTTTTGTAAAAGGATCATGGGAAAGAGAAAGGAAAAGGCATTTTGATCTTTGCTTCATAAATAAGTGACCAGTAGTGGGAAGAAGGATTAAGAAATCCCGCAGTGTCCCCTACTTTTGACAAGAGTATCCAAGCACTCGTGCAGCACCATTAACTTCTAAAAAAGCATCTGTCTTTCAGTGCAATGGCAACAGGAGTTTCAGGGAGTCCTTCAGTTTGCAAATGAAGGCAACCCATCCCAGCCATCTACTTATGGGTGATTTAGATGATTTCAGATACAGATGTCTGAGCTCTCTTCAGAGTCAGTATGGAGAGCCCAGGGAGTGAGACTCGACCTCAGGGTGAGCAGAATCACTTACTAGACCAGTTGGTTTCCTAGGAGACTTTGTATGGGACACTGGACACCGAGTTTGCTTGTAGACAAAAATTAAGAATCATAATGGTTCTCAATGTAAAAAATGCATGATCAAGTTAGACTTAAGCTACCTATCTCTTGGGGGACATTGGAATCTGTTAGAATGTCTATAATACTTACCAAATGCGGGAAAGCAAGAGCTACACTAGTCTCCAAGTTCTTTTAACAGTGCTTTCTTTGCACAGTCCTGTCCTGCATCAACAACTCATGTATTTTGTATCTGGACTTTTCTAAACAGGAACTACTGTGTATAGGCAAAGGAAGTCTCCTCCAGAGACAGAAATACCTCTGCTGAAGATTTGCAGACCCTCTTCCACTCTACCACTTTCACTAGACCTATCACAAGCTGGACACACTCATTGAGATAGTCCCTGTAGTCGAGCCCTTGGCCCTTGTAACTGGCAAGAGATGGAAAAAGAAGCACCAGAGATAAACCTGCTGGGTCCTTTCAATTTGTAAGAATCTTTTTTCTTGGATTGTATGTAGGGCAGTCAGCCTGAGAGGGTCCTCACAAACCCACACTGATAGTTTCCAATACTCTAGTCTCCTGTACCACAGAACTGCTGATGGGGAATCAACCAAGATGCAACACTTAAAGAATTTCAGGAATGGCCAAGGAACCAACAACTGAGCATCAGGCACTGAATATCCTTTGGAAAGCACATCCTTTTTAGTTCACAGGTGGTGTGAGGAGGAACAATTGAATAGAAAATTACAGCAGTTCTGCAATTTCTTCAAATTGACATAAATCAAGGAATAACTACTTAGAATAACCAACTCCTTACTCCAGGACATCATCAGAACTAGAAAATTATATTGAAGCTGGGAAGATGAAGAGATGTTTGGATATGCTGAGATCACAGTTTTCAGCTGTAAGCACAGGAGTGCACATTTTAACAATGGAGCAGATGCTTCCAATTATCTGCAATAAGGAGAAGGGACACTTGAAAATCTAGCTGGTATTAGGTGGCTGTCAGAAGGCTCTTGGATAAGAAGAAAAGGATGCAAAGTGCAGCAAAATAATTTTACTTTCATAACACATTAATTTTAAGACTGCTCTACAAGTTGAAAAACTCATGTGTATTCTGATGACTGAAAGCAAAACAATCAAACTGGAAATTGTAATGTAGAGTGCTTTTCCTATTTTAAACCATGACAAACTTTACTCATGAAATATTTCCTTTGATGTTCTACAATGTTATTCAAATTTAAATAGATTTACATGTTTAACTGTGCTTACTGCTTGCCCATGTAGTGCTTATATATGAACTGAAAATAAGATTCCCATAGAAAGGGACAGCTTGTAAAATATAGAACTGTACAACATAAAAGAGAAGAAACTGTACAACACAGGAGAAATATAAATGTAGCCTTTTTATTCGCTCTTTTGCAATTACTGCATGCCACATCCTGGGGCATGTTTTTGATTTGCTATGTATTTAGCAGGGTGTTGTTCAGGAAGGCTGAATTGCCTGCCCAAACCATGCATGTGCTGACAGGCAAATTCATGCCTCATCATTTGTTTCTTGGTCTGTACTAGCTCAGGCTGCCTGCACTCTCTGCTGAAGGCATGCCTGTTTTTTTCTCCTGAGCCTCATGAAGAAGACAAGAACCACAGACAATCCTTCTCTCCAATGTATCAAGCCTGTGCTCCAGACACACCATCACACTCCCCCTCCACTCTGATACCTGGGCTATCACAATCTTGTCCGTGTGGCACACAGATGAGCGAGGTGCTACCACAAGATACAATGGTAATCGCAGATGTGCAGGCTTTTTGGATAAGGGTGCTCTGAACAAGCCAAAGCCAAGCTCAGGACCTCTCCACATTCACCCCTGCAGCCAAGCACTTTGACCACATCGACAGCATGTGCCAAGTGATCCAACAATCAAACAACAATTGTGAGTTTGTTCTCCTGGGCAATCCCAAATGCATTTTTGTTTGTGAGTTCCAGCACTCTTCTTTCTTCTTTGATTATCTGGGGGGCCTGGGGAAAGTCAATAGAACAGAAACAAGCTTTTGGTGAAAGATTTGTGCTTTTAGCCTTGTTTCTTTTTAAAATGCATCCATCTTGGCTGTATAGAAAAAATGTTATTTCAGCTTGCCTCCACAAAAAGTATGACAAAAATATGTCACAGATAAATTTTATCATAAAAATTTTGAACTTACTGACAATTGAGATAATATTTTGCTAATAAAATAAATACATCTTTTTAAAAGGTCCTCTCTCACTCCACTGCTTTTAGATGTGCTTGCTAATTTATATGGAGGAGTTGCACACAGCAGAGCTTATCCACACTTCATATGCACCTAAAAAATCCTGCAGGAAAGTGCTCTTTTCTTGGCAGTTTGTGCAAAACCTCAAAAACAAATAACTGAAATTTATTTGAAAATCATTATTTTGGGACTATATGCACTCAGTACTACCACCTAAAATTGTATCTACATAAAAGAGGGCCGAAATTGATTTAAGGTAACTCATTCTTCATTCAGCAAACTTCTTAATGATTACTTTAGGTCAGATAATTTTTCTTACTTTTGGTGCTCTGCTAAGTTCCCCAGATGATTTGATATTGGCCTTTCCTGGATAATTTGTGGTGCTCTGAAGAAAGAGTGGATAATTAATTCTACATTGCAATTAGATGCCTCATTTCATTCTTCCTCAAGAACCACAGGAAGCTGCTCAACACTGATAGTGAGTTAAAGAAATTCTGAGCAGCTGGATATCACCTTTTCCTCCAAACACTGATCCACTCTGGGCAAGCCAACGAAAGGTTGTTATTTGGGTGTGTGGACAGAAGTCTTGGAGGTTATTATTATGACTTCACTACTTGGTATCAATGTCATTTTGTAAAGAAAGTGAGTCCAAATCACTAGACTGGGTACACCATGAACAAGTAAGGTCTTATGCCCTCATTTACTTGCCTGGAAAAAAGGACAAGGAGTTCAAGGAAGGAAATCCAAAATGGTATGATTAAAAATGTTTAAGGCTTCCTGAAAAACTTTGGAATAGGTTTTTCAAACATATCCTGGTGTTTGAAGTTTGTTGAACAAAACAAAGTTCAAGAATATCTATTGCAGAAAGCCAGACATGCATGGTCTGCTCAAAGTGCTGCCAGTATTCTGCTCTGGCTTTGTGGGCTTTATACATCAGTCTCTTCTGCTTCAGCAATATACACATTAATTTTCCCCTAAATATTGTATCTCAAGAATTTAAAAATAACAAAATATGTGAAAATGGAGACAAAAATTAAAATATAATCAATGATATTATTTTAATTTTCAATTAAAAATTTATATAATAAAATGTAATATAATACAACATTGAGGAGCATTTGGAGTTGAATTCATAGGCATTTAATGACCTTTTAGACATCCTGGAGCATCTGAGACACCTGCACATAATTTACCAGATAATACAGGACCTATGTGAGACTTCCATCTTTTTAGAACAAGAAATTAGGAAGGATGTTTTAAAATTATGCTAAAAATATTTTGACTACTAAATTTCAACCCTTTTGTCTAGGATTACATTTGAAAAGCAGCTACAGGTAAAGCTCTTCTGTGTATGTGTTCTTGTTTGATTTCTACCATACAAAGCTGCTAAGTAGCTTTACAGATATAGGTTAGTAAAACAGTGGAAACAGAAGTATCATATCTTCTTTTCATTTTCCTGATGAATGTACCTCCTGCCAGGAGGTACATTATCTTCTGAAATTCTGCATAGATGTATTCTGTAGTTAATATACTTTAATGACAATTTTGTGCATTAAATAGTGGTAGTGATTGGTTCACTATATACGTAAAGGTAATTTTAATCAGCTGGATACCAACCACATCTACTGTCATGTGACAGAAAAAATGAAAAGGCTGGGGAGGATCCAACTGGGATTCTCAACCAAAATGCCAGTTATGTGGAGAATGTAACCATCGTATTTTTCCAGGACAAGGCCAAAATAAATCAGGAGAAGAAAAAAGTAACACTAGTGATATGATATGCAAGTTCATGAGGCACTCCATATTTTTTTAGCCTAAAGAGGAGAAGACTGAGAGGGGATCTTATCAATGTATACAAGTATTTGAAGGGAAGGTGAAACCAGGGAACTCTTAATTAAAATGGGAAACTGGACAGGAGCAACACATGTACGACCAATTTGGTTAGATCATGCATTCTCCGTTTATTCTTCCGGTTGGGGGGGTTAAATATAGTTTCAAATAGTTTACAGTTACAGGTGTTTTCTAATTGGTATTCAGTGTAAAAAGGAATGTAAATAACTTTGCCCTTAAGGAAGGCACCACAACCACACTATAACTATGCTATCTAATACTTAAACACACCTTAAAATGAATTTACAGCTGCGCCACAGGTCTGTCTACCTCCAGACGGGCCTGAGACTGAGGCCCAGTTTGGGGTAGTTCAACTCTAATCCCAAAATATCTCATTCCCTAAAAAATTCTGCTACAGGAAGGTGCCAAGAAGATGTAGCCCGGCTCTTCTCAGTGGTTCCAGCAATAAGAGTGAGAGACTATGGGCAGAAACTGGAACACAGGGAATTCCACCCAAACATGAGGAAGAACTTTACCGTGTGTAGGTGACTGAGCACTGGAGCAGGTTGCTCGGAGAAGCTGTGGAGTCTCTTTCTCTGGAGATATTCAAAAGCCCTGTGGACACAATTCTGAGTGTGGTGCTCTGGGGGGCCCTCCTTGAGCAGGGATGTTGGACCAGGTGTCCTCCAGTGGTCCTTCCAACCTCACCCATCCTGTGATTCAGTGTGTGATATACATTTGGCCTTCAGATTACACAGGTAATTATGCTAGTGTGCTTTCTTTAAAATGACATGCTGAGTATGTCCCAGGTAGAGGGATATGGGAAAGTGCACATAACAGTGTATTTGCATCTTTTGAAGAACTTCAGCATTTCAAAAGCCATTTCAGTCTAATGCAGGTGTTTCACTGTGGATTGTCAAAATGATTGCATCAAATATGTATCAACCAAATTGGTAAGAGAAACATTATTCTCATACAAATTTTGCTACAATAAAAACATCATAAATCCATATCAAAGTAAGAAGTAAATATCTGAATTTAAATAGATTTGAGAAGCCAGAAGTAACAGAAAATGAAAATTTAGCAACTGATCAGATTCCTTCTCACTCAAGTGCAAGTGAAACAGTGCAAGTTGACAGCCAGTTCAATTTTTGCACAAGATAACCTTGTTGCTCCTCTGAGCAACTCAAGGAAAGGAAATGTTTTTCTTCATTTCCCAACTTCATTTTTTTTTTAATTTTCCAACTTCTGGGTTTGACTTCTAAATACTACTAAAACTAAAATACTTTCTTAGCCAAATGTTCATAGTCAAGTGGATAGATCACTTCTATCACACAGGAGACAGGGTAAAAGAACAGTAAATACTGTTAAGCAGAGAGCTGGGCTTTATTGTCATGGATGGATCATAGCACAGCTTCCTACATAAAATTGACAAACTCAATAGAAATTAAGACACGTACACAGTACTATCCAAATGTGGGGTTTAAAAACATATTTTTAAGAAAAATTGTTTTCCCAGAGCCATATGAAAAAAAACCAAAAACTGACTTCTGGCAGTGCCTGTAGGACCAAGATGTATTTTGGGTAAGATATGATGAAACTAACAGCAGCGTGAGAGCATCAAGAGACAAACTGAAAACTAATTTCTGATATGTAGCAGCCATTTGTATTAATAATTTTCTTAGCCTGCACACATCTTCAGTGTGCAGATTAATATCCTGTGTGAAGCATCTGGCCACCCCAAAGACTCCCTGGGTAGTTCTTGCTGCAGAATTGATCAAACTATACAATATAAGATAGTTGAAAATAGTCAGTAGAAAGTATTTCTTAAGCTGTTGAAATGATTGTGTAGGGTAATCTTATGCAGATAGAATATCTAGGATATGCTTCTTATTTAGTTTAAGGTACTCAGTGATGGACCATGCCCATGCTGGAGCAGTCACTCAGGACCATGGTTCAGCAGACTATAACAGCTGAACAGAGCAGCACTTTGAGGAGTTGATCCAGTTGAAGGTGCTGCTGGAAGGACCTTTGCAATATAGACACTCATTACCACCCAGACTGCAACCAGCCTGCTTGTTTATGAAATCTGTTTTTCCCATTCTATGCCAAAATCCATCAATGTCTGTGCTTCTCTGCACTCCTTCTCCAACTGCAAGTCATTGTCAGTCTAAGCCTAGATTGTGTAAAATATCAGCTAAATGTGAACAGGCTGGCTCAGCCTGAGAGAAGTGCAGTTGTGTTAATAAGGTGCTTTCCCTGGGCTTATAGTATTGTTCAGACAGGAGAACAGACCTGGGGGAGTACTATGCTAACACAATTAAAGCACTTCTAACATCTGTGCTCGCTGCTTAGAGGTAACCTGAGAATTTTTCAATACAGTTATTCTCTCTGAGACATTAGAAAAGTAGGACTACATTTTCTTGCTTTGCAGGAGATTTTCCTTTCTTTTTGCGCATAGATTTTTACTGCTTTGGCTTCAAAGAAGCAGGACTACAAGGGCAAAAGATGAGAGCAGATTTAGTCTACTTAAATTAATTCCTTTTCTTCCCTAAAAAGGCAATTATTATCTTCCTAACACCATCTCAATAACATCAAATTATTTATCTTGATAAACCCCTCTTTACATAAAAGCATAAAATGGTTTATCAGTTTTGGTGAAAAGAAACTCTCATATTTCAATTATTTTTATTGATGTATTTCTTCTAATTCTATATCTTTAACTCCATATTACTCGTAGCAGTATCTTGCCAAAGAAAGCAGGCCAAGACCTTTGTGTTTAAAGACAGGAATCTTGGTTAATTTAGTGCAGTGATAGGCTTGGAAAAAGACTATTTATTCTTTGGAGCCACCTTCTTCTACTAAATTTAAGATTGCAGAGTGCTATGACAGGGGTTGTTTGTAAGGACCACTGTGAATATCTTTCTGTGATATTATCATTAATGTCAGTTCTGGGTTTAACTCCCATGTAAACTTGCAATGTGTGAGAAGGGACAATTTTATTTTATCCATTTTGTGTATAAAAAGTTTTGAAACCCTAACCTTGGTTGTAACCCCCAGATAAAATTGGAGTAGCATACAAATGAGTAAGGATGATAAAAATACAACAGCAATTAGGGCAAATCACTGTGCCTTACCTTAGATCTCCAAGAAAGTGTTATATTCCTGCCTCTGTTACAGCATCGTTTTTCAGTTCTTTTACCTACCTTATACTGTTTATTTAACACCCTTATTTAACAAAGGGGAGAAAAGTTTCACATGGTATGACTATATTCTAAGTGAACTTCAGTTCCACTACAGTGCTTTCTCATATAACAAACTAATTTCTGGTCTGGATTCATAAAAGAACAAAATAGCCTGCCTATTTTCTATCTTCAACAGATTTTCCAAAAATATCCTTGAGTTACTCAGGTCAGGGTCCCTAACCTGCCCTTTCTCACTAAATAAAGGTCATGAAACAAAAGGGAATGGCAAGAGACTCTCACCTTATGGGGTAAAAAAGCAATTTTGCTGTTGGGTAGCAAGTTGTTCTATCCAACTGGAAAGATATGACTAAAAAGGAAAATAGAAATTGAGGTAAAAGATATTTAATGGTGAGTCCTTACCCTTGAGAACCTGGTCTGTATGGAAAACTCCTGCAGTGGGGGATCTTTTCTTAAAAAATTTAGGCTTATGCAATTGCTATGCAAAAGGAAAAGGCTCAAAAGACTTAAAAAAAACAAAACAAAACAAAACAAACAAACAAAAAGACACACAAACCAAAAGTAGCCAATGGGTCCGTGAATCAGAAACTTTATGGCAAGTTTCACTCAGAGAAGGTAGGTGCTGAGGAGCTTCATTTATCCATGGTTCTGGAGAGCTTGTAAGACCAGGATGCGTACAGAGAGGGAGAATAGGGTGGAGATGCCTTTATCCAGGATTGTAAAAATTTTCCAAGTGCCTGTAATTGTGTACAGACTGGGACTGTGTGTGTTTTCTTATCCTTAGGTCAATGTTCTTTCAGAAACTTGCAACATCCTCCAACAGAGCGTCAGAGGAGGTAGAGGATAGGAGAGTGACATGGTCTGGTTTCACCCCTATCCACCCAGATGTATCAGACAGGAGATGCAACAAAGGAGAAGCAGCCACTCCCCACTGCCTGGACATCAGTCCCTGCCAGCCCAGGCAGCCATCCTGGGTCCTCCATGTCACCCATGCCCCCTGTGACACAGCCACCACCAGCATTCTACCTGAGTCACTCAGCCATGGCATCAAAAGGGTTGGTGTCTGGAGTTAGTGCTGCATCGGGGTGACATGGCTATTGTTTTTCACTCTTCCAGAGAGAAAAAAAATTGATGGATAATCATTGCAGTAAAATCTGGGCAACTAGTAATGCTAGGGATGAAAATTAAGTAGCTGTAGCAGAAAAGTAAAGGACAGCAGCTTAGCAAAGGTAGAAAGAGAATTAAAAGAAGCAGGTCCTACCTACTGCTCGCTTTTGAGGATTTATGGGGCACTTGCTGCTGAGATTTATAGGCTTGAAGACTAAAGGATGGAAGAATGATGCTTGTCAAGTTGACGGAAGGTAATATTTCACAGTTTTCAAATTAAAGACATGTCCAACATCAAACCTGCATCTATGAGAGGATGACACTGCTGAGGAGATTTCATCATGCAATTTCATTTCTTTCCCAGAAATGAACCAATGATTTTGACAGAGACTTTCATCTTTAGGTATCACTACATACTTCAGTTGGACACTACAATGAAATACATGAATTAGCTTCCATCTACTTGATTCACTGCCAGACATCTTTATCTTTACGTTATTTTTAATTGACAGGACAAGAGGCAATGGGTGTAAACTGCAATAGAAAGTTTCATCTAAAAAAAGGAAACTCTTTTGCACTGTGAGAGTGAGTGATCACTGGCACAAGTTTCCCAGAGAGGTTTTAAAGTCTCTGTCCTTGGAGATATTCCAAAGCTATCTGGTCATGGTACTGGGCAACCTGCTCTAAGTGAACCTGCTTGAGAAGGGGGTTGGACCTGATGAACTCCAGAGATCCCTTCCAACTTCAACTGTTTAATAATTCTGTGGTCTTTGGTGCATGAAAACAATTTCTTTCCCCATATGTAATTCCTCCTTAATTATTTTAGTTTGACAATTGTTTAAGTAAAATTGGGAACAAGGAAAACTGATTAAATACAGAAGTGAAATGACCTTTAAGTAATCAAGTTCAACCGCAAATTATAATAAACTTCCAGCAAAATATGACACATCCTTTAAATGCTTCAACTTCTGTGTTTGCCAACTGTACCTACTGTTGACATTCAGCAAAAGCAAGCAGGGAAGTGGTTGGAAATTACAGGATCCTGTTGGTTAGAGATAGGGTAGAGGAATATTTAAAGCATACTCCCAGACACCCTTAAGCAGTATCCAGCTCACTCAGCTGGTGTGTAGAATATTTCTAGTTGGTCTCTATGCCCTTCTCTGCTGTGTTTAACATTGACTTGAGAGCAGACATTCTTGGCAAAGTTATCCCAGCTTCTCCTTTCATCATTGTTTTGTATCCTTTGCTTCTAGGATGCCTTCTCTAACTGTGCCTAAACAATTGCTGGGTTTCAAGATGCTCCAGGTATTTTGGCTGCTATTGACTGGACTGTACTTTGTACATTCTACACTAGACAAGGACGAAAAAATGCATTAAGAAAATCACTTGTTGCTGTTGGGTACCATGTAATGGTTACATAGTAGATCCTGAGAGCTCATGAGATCAGGTAAGAAAGTGTGGTGCTTCTCTTCCAATGGCTATGATGAATTCATGATGATCACTACCTTGTCAGCCCATTGCCAGTGGCAGCATAAAATAATCAGGTGTTTTATCTCCAGCAGGCATCACACACATTCATTTTCTGTTTAATCTGTAGGTTTTATTTGTTTGTTTTTTTGTCAGGATGGGGTAGGACAACTTTAAAAAAAACCCAACAAAAATAGAAATGAGAGAGCAAGCACCATCCAGTGCATTACTGCCATTCCTTAGTTGCTTCAGTTGTGTTAACTTTATCTGTTGCTGGCATATGCAAACAGTCCCTGGGAATGTGGTTGCTGCTCAGGAAGCAACGTTTTGTAAAACGTCACAGTAGTAATAAAATATGGTAGATGTCTTCAAAGGTGCAGAGAAACTTGTTTCTGCTATCCAGAGAAATTTATGATCCTATAGAGTCGATCGTTGCAGAGTTGTACTGATTTGAGAGAATTTTAAACCTTGCTTATCAGTGTACAAAAAAGGTAATAAAGTTCCCAGAAGGGTGAGGGTGGGACAGGATATAAACGAGAACAAAACACAGCAGAAACCACAGAAACCTACTGAACAAATTATTGGTCTGTTTATTTTGGCTTTAATTGGATTCTCATTTTCCTTCCAATCTGTGGATGATCTGGCTGTTGGGATAGTTTGAAAGGACTGGCATGGTTATGTCACCAAAGGCTGTGACCTACTTCAATCCTCCCTCCTTCCACTCTTCAGAAACTGGTGCTCTTTCAAAAGGAAATGGAAGAGAAATGGGCCTGTCAAGATTTAATGATGCAGAAAACAATAAGGAAAGCATGTTTTAATTTGATAGTCTTTGTATTTTACACGGAAAATACAAAAAGGCAAAAGGGATTTAAAAGATCACCTTTAAGGCATCCAGTTCTAAGGTTTCAATAAACACACTGAAAAACAAGCTCTTTGATTATTTTTCTAGCTCCCAGAGAAGCAGCAGTAAAATCATGAGTACTGTTATAAGATGTGAGTAAGAAGCAGCACCCAAGGAAATGAAAAAAATATTAGAATTGTTATTATCTATGCTTACAATAGAAGTATTGCATAGCAGATAAGAACACTGGAAGGATGCTTTTTTCGTATCTTGCATTATATCTTTCTGAACAAAACCTCTCTGTAGACAACAGAAGCTTCTTCTAATAACAAAAATGTTGGCTGAAATGAAATTCTTGACATACCAATCATTCTCAGCAGCAAAGCCATTTTTCATATAAAACATGCTTTGGAGTAGCCTTTAATGAAGGTCTCAAACCAACTCATGTAGTTTATTTTCTCAGGGATGGGAGTATTTAAATTCAATAGAAAATCTACCATAAAGGCATCACAAGTGTGCCCTGCCAAATCAGATTATGTATTTTTAAAGGACAAAAGGGTTCACTCTTCCTTCAAACCTACTCAAACACAAAGTTTTTTTTTAGTGAAAATGGATGCTGGTTTTGATTAAAATTAATTGCCCACTGTGAAAGCTCCTCCCACTGCACCACAATCAAGGAGAAATTTTCCAAAATAAACAGGCTTCAGACCAAATGCTGTGAAAAGAGAAACTTTTTTCTGCTATAGCTACAGCTCCTCTCTCACTCTAAAGGAACCCTTATGGGCTAACATAACACCATTGAGTAACTCCTTATATAATCTGTTATCTCGTTCTCTGAATTCATTTGCTATTATAACTTAATGGGAAATTTGAAGTGATAATTTTGGAGTAAATTTTATAAGGTCCTCGTTTTAGTAATGCTAAAAGTGAATTTGGTGCATGTTCTTTGGAACGTCCTCAAGGTACTGCTTTGCAAGAGTACAGTCTGCTTATCTGTGTTGTAGTTAAATCATAACTTATAAACCAGAAGTTGACAGCAAGTGTGAAAGGCCATATTAAGGATTTTGTCTTTAGGTAAAAAAAATCATCAATGGATGGGTTCCCACTTCTTTTTCAGAAGGAAGGAAGGAAGGAAGGAAGGAAGAAATAGAAAGAAAGAAAGAAAGAAAGAAAGAAAGAAAGAAAGAAAGAAAGAAAGAAAGAAAGAAAGAAAGAAAGAAAGAAAGAAAGAAAGAAAGAAAGAAAGAAAGAAAGAAAGAAAGAAAGAAAGAAAGAAAGAAAGAAAGAAAGAAAGAAAGAAAGAAAGAAAGAAAGAAAGAAAGAAAAAGAAAGAGAAAGAAAGGAAAATATCTACCCCAACAAATAAAAAATCTGGTTTGATTTCTACACAGATAAATAGAATGCCAGATTATGTCTCAGATAGCTCCTAAAAATTCACAAGAAAAGTTGACCTATATATTCACTAGCCACCCTGGAACGAACAAGACGCACAGAGTGATCCTTAGGTTCAGCTTCATTTTCTGTCAGTGGTGCTTCAGGAAGCACTTGAAAACAGGAAGAGGAAAGTAGAAAATAGAAGTGGAAGGCTTTTTGACTTTCCAGCTAGCTCAGTGGTTTTTCAAAGAGATAGAAATTAATTCTATTTACCTCATATTAAAAAGTAAATCAAATTTTCTATATTTCTTGAGAAAGAAAGATTTTAGTTTGTAAACTCTAGCTTTGTTGTACCACGTGTCTCTCAGAGAAAGAAAACCTCTGTGTAGTCTTTCTAGACACTTCAGCATTCCTCTGGAGGGAGAGAAATCAGCAAAGACATAAAGAAAACTGTCTTATAGCTCGAGGCTGTAAGAGGTACCAGGAGACAGCATTGACAGGCAGTGCAGTGCACGCAAGAGTAGCTGCAGCCTCCTGACTCCACAGCATTCAGGAAGCTGTATTTGTCTCATAAAGCAACATTTAACGTGATCTTTCCCCAGCCTGTGTTAAATACTAAAACACCATTAAGACAAAGTAGCGTGCCTTTTAAAGACAGGGAACTTATGCCAGTTGTAATGATCATGCTTGACTAATAGATTGTGGTATACAGGAAGGGCACCAGGAAAGAGCAAAACAAGCAGAGGGTTATGCAGTATAAATCCACACAAAAGGAACCTAAAAATTCTAAGCAATTTAAAAGGGAAAATTGCTTTGTGTCACATTGCACTTACATTTTATACTGGAAAATAAAACAGGTCTCTGAAACACAGCAGTTGGCTGTAGCAGCAAGTTCTTTCTGAGCTAAGGAAAAGAGCCAGATGTCTTATAGACAGGCAAGCAGCTGCTCTCCAGGCATTTGATTGCTATTTTATATCCAATATCTAGCTAAAATGTGCCACACAGCTATCATTTATCTGTATCTCATGGCTCATACTTACAGGTTAGAATCTGACTTTTTAAGGTATTGTTACAAATTTGTGTTCAAGCCTTCTTTACCTGCCCTGTTTTACATTCCATCTGTCCTCCTAAACCAGAGAACAAAACACTTATGTTTGCCTATTTAATAAAATGTGTAACTTGAATTCTTATTCATCTTTGTCTAACATATTACTTCTTACTGGATTTGGCTATTTGCAACCTGTTTCAAAATATAAAAATATCTCAGTGTAGCTTTTTTTCTTCAGCAAGTTGGTTCAGTCGCATACACCATGTCCATTTATTAACTATTCTTCTAGTTTGAAAAATGTGCAGAAACACATTGGGAAAACCAATAAAAGTGGAAGATTCAAGCCCATTGCACAAATTGCTATGTTGGCCCTAGGTGGCAGGTTCATTATATGGACTTTATCTCAGAGGACCAGCCTGGCAGGTTGCAGACTTTTGGAGGTCATGAAGGTTCTGGTGGATGTACTGCTTTTGAACACCTGCTGAAAAAATAAATAGATTTTCACAGTTGTGAAAAATGTATAGATTTCCTCAAAGTCTTTCATAAAGTTACTGAACATTTCATAAAGCTACTGAACAAAAGAAAACGTCAAAATCAGGAAGAAAATGGTATTAAAACATCTGCTTGCTTTGGAAATTCTGGTTTATAAATGTCTTTCAGATATACTAACAGCACAATTTGACAGTACCTTAAATTTCAGGGTCACATGACACCAATTCATGATAGCACTTGTTCTCATCTGCCCACCAATCTGTCATCTCTGATTAATTTAACATCCCAACCTCTTAAGCAGCTTCCAAATGCTTCCAGATTTAAAATGATAATAATAAGACAAATTTAGAGTAGTCTGCTACAAAATATATTTCTCTGTTTTCTTATCAAATATATACTTTTTTCCCAAAGCCGTCATGTTCTCTTGAGGATTAGAAATGGAGGATTTAATGTGATTTATTAATGTTAAATCCATTTTAAGGCTCTATTTTGTTAGAACTTAGAAGCTAAATCCATTTCTGACTTTTAAGGTTGAGGGTGGGTAAGGTAATGCATTATACAGTGACTTGGTCACACAGCAGAAGTGCTGTCTCCCATTATAGCACTTTCATATTTCCCCTTTAGAGATGGACTTGTTTAGCTGTGATGCAACTCAACCATCTTTTTGAGAGAAAGAAAGAAAATCCAAAATTATTCCAATGTAAGTCATAAATACCTTCAAAACTTTCCTGAGAACATTTGTTGTACATTATAGTTCACAAACAGAACATGCTCCAAACTGGTGTGGCACAGTAACCCTCCAGATATCAGGAATACTCTGAAAGCTGACCTCACTTCTGTTACTATGATACAGATGGGAAATGGCAGTGGCAGCATCATTCAAAATTTCTTATATTTTTAGAGTGTATCTATCTGGTGAAAGGCTTTGCTGGTGTTTGGAGCAGTCTGCCGCAGTGACAGCTCAGCTATCTATTACTGAATTGCACTGTGAAAATATTTTTTAATTGTCCCACCCTCTCCCTGAAAATAACATTCAGCCATGGTGGCATTTTGGAGATTGGAATGCCTGGAAATGGACTCTGAACCAAAATCTGCTTACTTTCCAGAAACTACTTACTGGGCACGTCTGGATAATGAATATAGCTATGGAAGGTGATGGTAAATAACTACTCAAGGACAAAACTTAAACAGAAAAAAAAAAAAAAGAGTAAACTCCTTACAAAAAGTTCTAAGTAGTTCTAATAGTGAAATTATACACTTTTTAAAAAAGGCCATTTGCTTTACAGCAAATTACAGAATCCAGTTCTAAGGCCCTCTTTGTAATGTGACATTACATTACTCAGTAGGACAATTACAGGATGCCACCACTCCTGGGCAGGACCAAGCTACTGCATAAATATTGGAATAGCATGTTTACCAAAGAATTGACAGTTCTGAATTTAAAAAGTTCAGGACTTTCTAGATCAGAAGCAAAAGGAGATAGTGCACAGGTTGCTCATGAGGATATCTGCAGAGTGAAGCATCACAGGATCCCACCAATGCCCAGCACCAAACTGCAAGCGAGGTGGGGTCAAACCAGGGCAGGCACAGAGCCCAGGGAAACTGATTTCTTTCCTTCCAAGATTACCACCACAATGCAGATGGCAAGTGGTTTTTTAGAGATGCATGTTTTATCAACTCATACTCAACTCATAATTTTCTATGAGCTCCTCACACCTTTTCTGAAAAAAACACATAACAACGATATGAGGATTCTTATCCAATGCTTGGATAGATGGCTATTGTTGTCCAAGTACAGATCCACAGACTTTTTCCTATTGAAGTACCTCCTGGTTTGCCTCACATCTCTTCTCTAAATTGTCATGAGTATTTTGAGTTTTAATCTGCTACCTACATTTCCTCCTAACTAGGTATCATTTACAAATATATAAGGCACCCGCACTTTTCCATCAGCCAAGTCATTGAAGAAAATATCAACTAATTCTGGAACAAGCACAGATGATTCTTGAAAGAACCCCACTCAATACATTGCCGTACTTTGATTTCTTTCCTTTGCAGCCTTTTCATCCAGACCATATGTTCCCAGCTTAGTTACAAGAGTGTTCTAAGAGATAGTGTCCAGAGACTCACTAAAATCAAGACGTGGTATCCACTGTTTTTGTGAAGCCATGTGAAGCATTATCTTATGACAGATTGAGTTTATTTTGGCTTGCCATGGATTTTTATTGACCAGTCCTTTCTCTTTTTATACTATTTTTCAAATGTTCATAACCAGCAGGTTATTTTTTCCACTATTTCTACAGGAATTGAAATTAACTCTATGTGTTATAATTTTAACCTCACTCTCTTATTTCTTTTTAAAGATAAGCACCTTTTCTCTTCTGGATTTTCAGAATATCATTTTGGATTAGCTGATCACAGAATAGTTCATTTGCTTGCATAACTTCAAATGTTTTCATTCCCTTTTTAAGTTTCTGCCCTTTTTGTCATGATACTATCTGCTTACAACTGACCTTTTGAGTGAAACAAGGAAGGAGCTGAATCTATCAGCTTTCCAGGCATTGTTTGCAAAAGTCACTCTGCAGAGAAGTGGACTGTCTTTCTTTAGCTTCCTCTGCCTGTTGGTGCACCAACATGCTGAGAAGCATGCATCACCTATGCACCACATGGTTTCACTCTCTGCTTTTGATTTTCTCTCTTTAGTCTCGCATGTTCGTCCATTCATCTTTCTTTAAATTCTTTTCCTTGGTGAGTGATCTACAGCTCCTTCCCTTCCTCCGCACTGTCATAACTTGCAATTTTGCATAGTTTTCTTTTGCATAGTTTTGCATAAACTTGCATTTAACATAGTTCTTTTAAAGATCTGCCTACTGCACGTAACTCTCTCTCAGAATTGTCTCCCACAGGATCTCACTTACTAGCTCTCTGAATTCCTATAATCTGCTCTGCTGAAGCACATTGCATCTCTTCCTGTTTGCCATGAATTCTGCTGCTTCATTGTTGCTCAAGAAGTGCACAAGTTGCTTTTAACTGTTACTTTTTCCTTTAGGTTCTACCAGATCAGGTGGATCATATCAGAAAATGTCATCTTTCCTTGCATTTTCCAACTTCTACATAGAAAATTTCCACTAAAACTTTTCAAAAATTACCCAACTGCCTGAGGGCAGCTGTATTCCTTCCCCAATGTACAGATTTTTGAAATCACAGTATGCTGATGGCACTGAGTGGTGGAGTTTGGATAATTCTGCTTACAAAAGGCTCATCACTTGATTTTCTTGATAGCTGTCCGACTACTGACTCCCATGAGGATATCAACACTTTTTGTCCTTTAAATTGTACTCAGAAATGTTATGAGACAAATTTTTGAGTCTCTTTATTATTAACTTCAGAGCAAGAGATGCCTGCATGTATATTAACGTGTAAGGTAATACCTGTGTCCTTTTCTCTGTCTACATGCTCTGAACAATGCACTGCTTATATTAATGTTTCTGCTAGATGAATCATCCCATCAGGTCTTTATTAGGTCTATTAAGTCATACCTTTGAAATGTATTTATACTGCTACTTCCTCTTGCTTTTTCTCCGTGCAACTGCTGTTTAGACATTCCAGGGACAGAAAAATGAACTGGACTACAGAAAACAGACCGAGACTCCTAGAGAACAGTGGACATCTGGCTCTAAGAGACGTGCAGAAGGGAAAGAATGTCTGGTGGCACTCTCTTGTACTGAACACTTGTGGAAGAAAGCACCACTCAGGCTCCTGGACAGTCATTCAGTCCAAGAGGCTGGTGGAAGCCAATCTGTTGCCTCCAAAGCAAAACCTGCTACAATAAGCTCCACAGATAGATTCAACCCTTATGCCTACTTTTGATGCCTGTTGTTCAGATTTTTAGTGGTGACCCAAACCCCTGTATTACATTTTTCTCCATCTGAGAATGATACCAAATTTTCTGTCATGAGCAGTGAGAAACATCTTCTGAAGATCAACATTAAAGAACTGGCCCCAAATCCCTAAAAGTGTCGGATCATCCAGTAATCTGAAAATATCTCTGATATTAATTTATAACGAATCCTAGAACATCAGATAAATCTCAACGATTCAAGAAGTACTAATATTGTACAAGAAAGGTTAAAGAGATTAGCAGCTTGCAAATGGTATAGTGGTATGGAAATATTATATTTTCATATAATAATGGAAAAGAAGAAGGATTAAGAAATTGATAGAAAAATTAACTACAGCACTGACTATTAGATGTCTCACATATGTTCATGTATGAAAAAGACACATTAATAACCACGCAATTATTGTAAATGAAAAGAGGGCTACACTGGATTAATCCTAGCTTCACAACATGTTCACTGTGAGAAGAAGCTGGCTGAACATTTTTTTTTATTTATTTACTGGCATAATCTGGTATGATTTGGGAGTCATTCCTGTGACATCAAGACAGTGAAGAGATTCAACAGGGTAAAACCACACCAAGACTGAAATAAAATATAGACTGAGCAAATCAGACTTGCAGATTAACACCTGTCACATGATGATCCTTAGCAATGAGGGAAAAAGAGATTACTGACCTGACAAACAAGTGACTCACCAGTCCCTTCAACAGTTTTTGGAGAGGAAACCATCTGTAAAGCTCAGTCTGTTACAGTTCAGAAAGGAATCACCTTCCATTCTGGAGCACTGGAATGTCATCAGTCCTTGTACCAAACAAAATGCATGTTATTTATGTTTCCAAATAACGAGCTTACTTACATGTTAGGAAAAACACTATTTTGAATAATGTACATTGGAAACTGTTACTAATAACTTTCTCTTAAAAGTAAATTTCTGAATTGCTTTCATTCATAAATAAAGACGTGTATGAAGCAAAGCTTGGATTCTGCCTTCCAGTGACAGTTTTTCAAATTCTTTAGTGCTTTGGAAAACAAATAAATGTTCTACATTCCTTGATAGTATTGATCTTAAAATAAGAAATTAAAAAATCTGTAATTCTGTAATGTTGATAACAATTCAGTAGTTATACCTGGAAAAATGTAAAGATAGCATTTTATAATTAGCAATTTTTCATAGCTGGCAACTGCTACTTAAAAATCTTTCCA
Organism: Phylloscopus whistleri; assembly: GCA_017589585.1. Classification (NCBI taxonomy): domain Eukaryota; kingdom Metazoa; phylum Chordata; class Aves; order Passeriformes; family Phylloscopidae; genus Phylloscopus; species Phylloscopus whistleri. The sequence goes on along the minus strand of JADMLD010001485.1, from coordinate 4,315,776 downwards.
AACTATCTGTTGGAAACAACCCAAACTTAGCATACTGGATTGAATTATTTATTTTGGAGATAAACTTGAAATAAAATATTGCTAAAACAATCTCATTTTATTCACTAGGTACTACCAATTATATTAAAAATAAAGTAAGCAGAAATCAATAAAATATTCTAGAAATAAACCGTTTCTTTGCACACTCAAGACATTTGAAGTACCTGTTAGTTATAAAAGGTTTGTTGTGAAGTCAAATTTCAGAATGTGCTGTAGCTGCTCGGCCCAATTTATAAGTTAAAATGCATCTCCTGCCTTTCACTCTCTTAGGTGTGCTGGACAGCTGGTGAGCAGGCCAAACATACCAAACATGGTATGTGCTGCTAAAATATCTCCCAGGAATTTGCCCTCTGCTTGTGGAGGTGGCCTCACTCTCACTCTTCAGATGACTCTGAATGCAGTGTTGCTGGAAGATTCTGTAGAAAAGGTACCAAAAATTTGCCAGCTTCCAACTTATGCAAAACAGAACACAGAAGACCTGATCACAGCCTTTAAGTTTTTTGTGAGATATAAATAGATAGATAGATAGACAGATAGACAGATAGATAGATATGTATGATAAATATTTTTTAATTTAGATGTCTTCAGTAACCTGTTCACACTCACACACTTCACACAGGCAGAAGGATACAAATCAACACTGAAAACATGACCACTTCCTGAGACTACACTTGTCAGGTTTTTACATGCAAATAAAATCAACATTTTGCTGGCAGCTCTATGACAAAAATAAAAAGTATGTAGGGTTTTGCACAACCCAACAGATGCTATGCCAATTTGAGTAGTGTGGTCCTTCTCAATAGCTGAAGTGCAGCAATACAAAGAAGCTTGTTCAATAAACAACTCCTAGCACATGCTCATGAGGAGGTGAATATACTAGGATATTTATTTCTACCCATCAATCACATTTAGAATTGATCTAGATAACAGAACAGGCTCTTTTTTGGAAGCTATATGAAATTCATTGATGATCATGATTTTTAGTAGATGTATATTAGAACCACTAAGGTATTCAGCACTAGAAGACATCTGAACTCTCCTTATAAGGCAGTAATTCAGTGAAAGCAATAGAATTTATCTCTGGGGCAGTGCAAAGTAGCCTGAATGACCATCTTTCAGACACAACTTTTCTTTGGGTAGCCAAACACAGCAGTCTGGGTTTCATTCTGCCATAAGGCACAAGCACCCACTTCACCATCATGACAAGTCCAACATTTGGTCTGTTACAGAAGTTCATGCCATTTACAGATTTAATTGTGACCAGCAACATTTTAAGCATGTAAAATTGTAGGTAAACACACAGAGTCTTTAAGTGTTCTGATCTCTCTCTCTCTCTTTTTTTTGTTGTTGTTTTGTTGTTGCTGTTGTTGTTGTTGTTGTTTTAGTAAAAGGCACTAGAGATTTATTCCTTATTCTGTGACCACAGAGTGCTTCTGCCTTTCCCAAAATGTCTGTCTTTGAACTCTACCCTTGTAGAACTTTGTAGAACTTTGTAATGCAGTTCAGTAAGATCCGTAAAACTGTAAATGCAAACTAATTTTGGCTACTGTAAAAATAATTTGTTTAACATTTCTTAGATTTGCCCTTAAGTATTCTATATTCATAATCTATTCCAAAGTCTGATCAAATTCTTTAGGAACATCACATGGGCAAACCATCACCTCTAACTCACTTCCACTAAACTACATAAATATTTATTGGAGAATAGATTTTAAGATTCCATTTATAGAGCGATCTTTCCACAGACTATGCAATAATTTACGTTAATACACAGTAATATTCTAATAAGGATGTAAAATGGAAATTGAAATGACAATCTTTGAAGCAAAAGACACATTTGAAATTGGCCACAGCCTTGGACAAACCTCCTTTTATCCTTAAGCTGTCATGATCGTTTGATGTCCGTAAAATACAGTAGGATTTGAAAAATGATCCAGTACATCACTATCCTGTTGAGATATTGCTTGTGGGTTGGTGATTCACATATATTTGTTTATCACCTTGCTTTTAGAAGGTATTTGCCAATTATATACCATCTATCTCAGCAGATATACAGTAGGAGCCAAGAAAGAAAATGCAGCAGTCATCTCTCACTTTAAATGTCATTAACACTTCACAAAATCAATCTTTCTCATTAAAAAGGAAAATATGTCCTTGGACACTCGGAGCTTACTTACTTTTCTAAGATTCCTTGAACACCATCTAAGATTTAAACTCTGGTTTTTTTTTTTCAAATCTTAAACCTATGCCTAACCCTATGAACCTCAGTGAGGAAATGGTTTATCCAACCCAAACCTAAATATATCTACTGACTCAGATGCCCTCTTTGCTGTCTGTAATTCTATGGTTTCTAGGCATCTGCTCCACTGTAGTCTTTGGTTAAATCTGTACCGATAAACCATCAGGGCCAGGGGATCTGGCAGTGTGTTGGCATGTAGTTGTTCACACCATTAATTTGCTATCATGCTCTGTGGCTTTGCCCTAGGCCAAGTGGCATTTCTCCTATGTGGTATCCCAGGTTTACAAAGAGCAGGTGACCACATCCTGAAGGTGGTATGGATATATATATGATGGTATGCCTCTTTGTTTTGGGATGTAAGAGAACTCACTCCTGTGGACATGCTGTGCCAGGTGGCTCCTGGACAGAGACCAACCCTTGGCCTGCTCTTTTTACTGCTGGAAATGCTGCCACATTTCCAGATAGTTCTTACACTTTTACAAAGCTGTCAGAGTTCATCCCTACCAGGATTTAGTGGAAGTGTATGTAAACTGTTCCATTCTTGGTACAGCACATCCCTCACTTTATTACATCTTTATTAAGAGCTCTTAGCTCTGCAAAGTCTGCTGTAGTTCAGCTCCAAACCAGGTTCTCTCTGGGAAGACTGTTAAGAAGGACTTATAAATTAATAATGTAACACCTTAAAAGTATTAAGTTCTTTATTTTAACTCCTAACTTATGTTTTCTTAGGCTTTCCCTATTATCCCTAGGCTAAAAATCGCTTCCAGAACTGCTACCCCACAAGCCTAACACTATTTCTAAATGGAAATGTTAAACAAATTATTTTTACAGTAGGCTTCAGGACCTGGTTACCTAGCTTAACATGTTTCCTGTCTGAAGTGCTGATTACCTTAAGATGTATATATTTAAAGCATTCTCCACAGTTCAAAGCCAAAATGTGTGGTATGGATTAAAATCCAGTACACCAACTGGTCAATGCCTCTTAAAACTCTAAACTACTAGGTGCTTAGATAAGATGCTGGTTCATGTTGCTTCTTTGTTCTTTAGAATGTACCAGATTTTCAGAAACTATTTGATAAGATATTCTGGTCCTGAGGAGCCCTTGCACAGTTACAAGGTACCTATTTCACTACTGTTTTTGGCATAAAAAGTCATTTTAAAATAAGCAGGAAAAAAAAAAAGAAAAAGCCTAATGTACTACTGGAGTACTCATAAAAACCTCCAGCCTTAGTTTAAGCAGGGAAAACTAACAAACTCCAACGTACTCAGGTGATAAAATGTGACAAAACTACAGAGCCCAGAAGAGGATGTAATTTACATAAAACAGAGGCGTAGAAATAATTTTCCAAGTTATAACCTGGACTGTCAAACTCCTGTAATGTACAGACCAGAGAGTCATGATTTGAGAAAGTGATTTTAAGACACTGTAGTTACGCTTCATTTCTAATATAATTCTATTTCTTTGTTCATTTCCTGCATGACATTTACCACACATGAAGTCATCGTGGGATGCATAGTTATAATTATGTATCTACTGGTGAATTACATGCAGTTAGTCTCACAGAACTGTTTACCCAAAAGAAGTGACTGTTTTATAAAGGATGATTTTAAACACTATTCACAGAATTGTTATTTTTAAGGGACAGTGAATCTGATAACTGTTCCCTGGCTCCTTGAATAAGTATTTTAAAGAAATGTTGTATCTTGTTCATGCCAAGCCTGGTACTTAAAACTCCTGTCATCTTCAGTTTCTGAATGAAATACCAGTCTGTACTTTGTAAATAATTCTCAGGCAGATGAAGAAATAGATAAAATTGAATGACAGAGACATTCTTTATATGATTAACAGTAAATGTACTTCTCTTGTGAAATGCATTGAGGCCAATTACGAGATACTACCCAATTTCTACTCACAGTAGCTGTATCTGGAATCCTCAAGGCATCTTTCAGTTGCTACTTTTTCAATCTATTTTCTAGATGGGTAATAATTTACCTGTGTCATAAATATTGTGTTTACTGATTTATCCTATTTTCTGGCAATAATTTAATCTTTCATTAACATTTTCTTTACTCACCCTTTACAGCACCCTTTTGCTTCATTTGGTGCCCATTTAACTAGTCTCTATCACAAGCTTTCCCCCATAAATTAGGATTTTTTTACAGACTGTCTACTGTTCTACTTTTCTCTCAGCCCCCAGATAATTTTCATACCGAACAGTTCAGTTACATCTCAAGCTGTAGCTTAACAACTAATTCTTTCTCGTTTAAGCAGCTATTATTCCTTCCTCCACTTGTTCCTACCCCAGTTTTGTGCAGCCACACAGTGAAACAGTTCAGCAAATCCATTTACATATTCCCATATTCTTTCTAATCCTGCTCAGACCCCAGCTTGACTCACTGTGCTGCTGCCCAACAGCCAGGCCAGTACAAACTGACAGCACGTGACCAAGAGCTAATGACCAAGGAGCAAGTTTTTTCTACCAAAAAGAAGCACTCTTCACTCTTTATTCTACTACTATTACACTCTCTACTATTCTGCTCACATTTCAAATATTGCCATATTACAGAATCACAGAATATTGGACAGGACAATATTCTGAGTTGGGCAGGACCCACACAAATCATTGAGTCCAGCTCCCAGCCCTATACAGGACCATCCCCAAGAGTGTCCATGTACCCAAGAGCATTGTCCAAACACTTCTTGAACTCTCTCAGGCTGGTACTGGGACCACTTCCCTGAGGAGCCTGTTCCGATGTCCAACCACCTTCTGGGTAAAAAGCCTTTCCTTGGTATCCAACCTAAACCTCCCCTGACACAACTTCAGGCCATTCCCTCAGGTCCTGTCACTGGTCACTAGAGAGAAGAGATCAGTGCCTGCCCCTCCTCTCCCCCTCATGAGGAAGCTGTAACTACAGTGAGGTCTCCCCTCAGTCTCCTCCAGGCTGCACAAACCAAGTGCCCTCATCTGGCTTCCCCTCAAGGCCCTTCATATTGGAATACTTCAGTATTGTTAGGGAGTCTGCCTAACAAACAAAATAGTACACAGTAGGTTTAAATTCATTCTATAAGAGAAGACACATTCACAGGGAATTAATTTTTTCCAAACTATTTAGAAATCAATGACTTGGAAAAACATTTTATGCTATCAAGACACGATGGTGGCACGCTCCTTGAGATGATGCCTGAGTTGCTACCCAGCATGAGACCGGGCTGAAGTCATGCAAAATAGACATGATCTGGAATGGGGCAGGAATATATTCAGTCTTTGACAGCAATCTAATTTGCCAAATTAATATGATCTTGTTCCGCAATGAGACTGTCACCTGTGGGCGTGCACACTGGCAGCTACAGCTCAAGTTGGCCCTCTCTGGATCCCATGGTTGTGTCACTCAGGCTGATAATCCTGTTTTGCTGGAGAAGTGGAGAGTTGTCACTCATCAACACAGAGACAGCACAGAAGGAGATTGAAAGAGAGATGCACACACGCACGCACACCTCTACTTTTAGGCAGACTTAAGTAGCCATTGATCTCAAAAGACCACTCTGAGTTCTGCAGCGGCAAGACTGTGCATACATTTTTGAGTTGTGTGCTGAAATCGTGGGAGTGAGGGAAGAGAAGCCTGGGGTGTACATTGGAGACGCCCACCGTGGAGGTCTTGTCAGAAACCTCTGACAGCAAAACTGGTGATAAGTATTTAAGACACTATCCTGTTGCTTCTGCTTGTCAGGAAGCTTGTAGTATTTAAAGGTATAAAAAGCCCAAAGCCAAGACAGTATGCATTAAGGGCTTAGGTCTGGAGCCAAATTTTCTTCTCCCTAACTCCTGTAAATAAATCTGATAATCTAAGTAACTGCCTACTGTTGCCGGTGCCTAAAGACGGATTTGCGGGCAACCACGTTGCGTAATCCCTTTCATAAACTGATCAAACTCCACTCTAAAATGCTTTATTTTTTTTCCCAGCTTCTCAAAGTGAAAGGGTTTTTTTTGTATTACAATACTCTGTTAATTAGGAATGTCAGTTGAACTTCCCACTTAAATCTATTCATGGCTCATTTAAACACATATATATGTACTTGCAGCAAAACTGTCCTTAAGTAGCTCTTTTCCTTCCCTGGTGTTTATCTGTCCTCCTCAGTATGTTGACGGATGATAAGCATATCTGTTCAGCTTTTCTTTTCGTTGGTTGAATAATCCAAGCTCCTCTACTATTTTTTCTTAGGGTCCCTATTTACACAAGTATCATAATAGCCTGCCTCTATACCTACCTTGGTTTGAATTCACCTTTCCTAAACACCAGCAACTAGAGCTGCGTAGATCTTGAAGAGACAGACAGTCAGGATTCTGACAAGTCAGGCATTCTCTGCCAGTCTGGGTATAACCCAGCAGCTCAAACACAGTCACAAAGTCTCCGGGGGAGAGCAGTAACCAACAGAGTCTGAAATGTCTCCCTGACTTCCCCGCCATCTCTTTCTAAAGTAAATACCCCTTCTGAATATTTTGAAAGAATTCTAGAAGTCTGGCATCCATTTTTTTTTTTTTCACAAGAGCTTCACAAGGATTGGACCTGTCTTCATTACACATATTTTGATCCTGCCTCTGACAATATAAATTATGCCTCTTTATTAGAGTGCTTCTTCCAGATCAGTTTTTGAAGACTCAAGCAATACAATATAGGCAGACCTATGATTCCCTTACTCTAGGTTGGATTTTAATGAATTTTAAATTTAGCAACAGTTCGGACAAGAAAAAAAAGTTGAAAGGAAATTAAAGCCTGTAGAATTCTTATCACTTTTTCTTGTCTGTTATTCCCTCACTCTTATCTGAACTCAACCCCTTTATGCAACAACAGAAGTCTGGGATGTGATTTTGCTGTAGGTGTTTTGACTGCTTGATAGAGCCCTAAGCAGAAGAGAAACATCCTCAAGTCCAGTATTTGCACAGCCATGCTGAGACTCAGCTTTCTGCTCCAGACTTACTGAAACTACAGAGGAGAAAATATGTCTCTTTGCAAGAGAAGAAGATAATACTTAACACAGAGTAATGAGATGATCACAGTTATAACTACCTAATGTCCAGTACAAGGATCAATTTATTGGTAGGAAGGTACAGGCTGAACTACTGTTTCAAGAGCTAAGTTTCAAGCCCAGGAATATCAAAATTATAAGCATGTGATCAAATCAAAGTACTAAAAAAGTGATACACTCATGTGCATCATGTTGAAGGCATGACTAAGACAACTGCAAATTTGGTCCTTTATGTTTCGAAATAAAGCTGTCATTGTAAATATAAACCATGAGATTTCTTAATTTCTTTCTTCTGAATTCTAAAGCTGCTAATCAACATGATAAAGCAATTTCGTTTAGTTAGGTGTGCTAGATAAATTATTTTTCTTATGCTTACTTTTCTTTCCCTTTTCGTTTAAATCACTCTTGTCTGATACCTAATTTCTTCTTGTTTTCTCAAAGTATGTCGCATGATATTTCAAAATGGTAAAAAGGAAATGAAAATGATTTAAGAAAACCCCCTGAAACCAGAAAGAAGAAAAGCTTGTCCATCAGACACTCAACAACTAAATCTGCCCAGAAACAACAATTTGAAGGGAAAATCTATAAAGTAAGATGTGTGGACACGGTTTCAGATTTTGGTAGAAAGTCAATCTATAAACTCAGTGGAGCAATTTTAGAGGAAAATCAAATTCAGCTGGAATAAGTACTGCCAGTACCCTTTAAATTACAAATAACTCCAGTCACTAATTTCAAGCTTAGATCTTTGACATTTTTTGATCTTGAAACTTTTATTCAGATGCAACTAATTTTCCATGAATTACATCTCTGCATTCTTATGCATACTCCATTATGAAACACGTCTTGATAAACGATGAAAAAACAATTTTAATTACAACAACAGTCAACATCCATGTTCTACCTGCACCACTGGAGTGAAGCTAAAAGCAACCTGAGACTGTTTCAGTTTACAGTTTGAATATGAAATTAATCTGAAGCTCACAAGTGTTACAAGTCATTCCCAAACCTGCAGTGCCTTCCAGATACAGTGGGAAAAGTCTGTAGTCCCTTTTCATGCAGAAGAACACTGAAAGATTTACTTAAAAAAAATCCCTTTCTCGATGCTCATTAGTTGAGATAACATCTATGCTGACAATAAAAACAAGGCTGGGGAGTAAAACTGGACTTCAAATTACTGATTTCCAGAAGGCTTGTTCTCCTGCATCATCGCAGTCTTGGTCCAAGCCAACTAGCAATCTCTGGGCAGTGCTAGGCAAAGTCTGGGGGACACAAAGGGTCAGGAACTATTCACAAAGGATTGGGAACTATTTCCAGTAGGCATCAGGAGCTGCAATGGGTTTCACCAGACACCATGGGTAAGGTTACCTGGTCCAGTCTGCCTGCTCAATTTAACGGCTCCCTAGGAACCTTACTCAGGATTGTATCAAGATGGCTTTTGAATATCTCCAGAGAAGGAGACTTCACAACTCTGGGCAACCTATTCCAGTTTTCAGTCACCTTCACAATAAAGAAGTTCTTCCTCATGTTCAGGTGGAAGTTCCTGTGTATCGGATTGTGCCCATTGCCTCTTGTCTTATTGTCTACCCTAACCAGTCCTGCAGCACAACTGCAGGAAGTTTATTACTACCAAACATCTATGCAGTCTTCAGCCATGATCTGGATGATTAACCAAATCTCCTCCTAAGGGCTGCAGCAAAATCCCAGCATTACCTCAGTGATTAAAATAAATAAATAAAATAAATAAAATAAAATAAAATAAAATAAATAAATAAAATAAAATAGCTCCCTTCCCAAATCAGAAAGTCATATTATACATTGTAGTTCTGGAAGGGCCCAAGATGAGGTCCAGAGAAAAATGTGACACATCTAGCCTATGTAATTTGGCATCAGGACCAACACTGATGATGTCAAGCAGAAGTCAAAAGAAGTTATACATGGCATAGTATAGAAATAATTTTCTGAAATCTAGGAAGAATATCAGGGAATTTATGAGGGTAAAGACACAATGTGTACACATTTTTCTATGTGAAAAAAAAGCTTTTCCTTGCTGGAAGAAGGCAGCTTCTAATCCCAGAGAAGTGAATCAGAGATCATCTGTTCTTTAGATGCAATACTCAAGAAAGGACATGGAGCATCCCTGTTAAAATACTTTTCTCCACACTCAATTAGTCCCCGTAGCTTCAGTGAATATGATCTTATTTGTGGAAATATCAGAAGCGTGAAAAAAAAAAGAGAGAAGAGGTGTAGAAAAAAGCATCAGTGTGAAGACATGTCCCAGTATTGTGCCCAAACAAATTTATTCTATCTTAACTGAGAGTCACAATGCCAAAGGTGTTCAACAGTTCCAGTGGTCCCAGCCTCCTCCTGCTCCAAACTCTCCATCATTTTACCAGCCCTTCACTGACTTGCTCCAGTATGTGCATGTCTCTCTCTTACTGGAGAGCCCAGAACTGGACTCAGCATTTGTTTCACCAGTGCAGGGTAGAGGCGAAAGATCACCTTCCTCCACCTGATGGCAATGCTTCCCTCCTCATGCAGCCCACAGTGCTCTTGGCTTTTGCTGCAAGGACACTTTGCTGACTTGTGATCAGCTTGCTATCAAGACAGTCCCCCAGGTTTTTGGGGTTTTTTTCTGCACAAGTTTGCCAGATTTTAAACAAGATGGGAGAAGGATAGTTTGGCAAGCGAATTAAGAATAGTGAATATTTGCGTGTATCTCTCTAGCTTAGCCTTAGAATGATAAGCCTGCCTTCTGGTTATTTTCAGCAAGTCTCTAATGTGGCCATGTAATGCACCATTATGCAAATTTGTGACATAACTTGGGATCTAATCAGAAAGGCACTTTTCCTTGAATGAGCAAAAACAATTGCACACCAGTTGTTCCTATTCTGTGAATAATGTTTCCAAAAATATTACTCCATGAATTATACCGTTATTCCATGAATAGTATTAATGATAATAGTTAGAAACCTATGAACCACATAGAAAGGATCTTGGCGCATTTTAAGAGAAATCACATTTTTCCATTTCTAATAGATGTGAACTTACATAATTGTCCAGGTAAAAATGGAGATCTTGAAAAATATTCTTCCATTCCATAATAAAAAAAACCAAACCTGCCTGCCTGAGACTGAATTTTCTAGACATTGAAAAGCAACTTGTCTCTTTATTTTTCTCCAAGTCTTTTATAAAATATAGATCATAGAATTATAGAATGGTTTATGTTGGAAGGGACCTTAAGAATCATCTTGTTCCAGTCCCCCTTCCACTAGACCAGGTCACTCAAAACCCCATCCAACCTGGTCTGGAACGCTCCCAGGAATGAGGTGTCCACAGCTCCTCCAGTCAACCTGCTCCAGTGCCTCACCACGCCCACAGTAAAGAATTTCTACCTAATATCTGATCTAAACTTACTCTCTCTCTGCTTAAAACTATTACCCCTTGTTCAGATCTGATAATTTTTTGCAAACCACTAGAGTGGTTTCCTGCACTGCAAAAATTTCAAAAAAGTCTCTTTGTGAGCCTTCAGTAAGTCAGTATCTAACATTGAGTGACTGATGGTGAAGCTGTAGTTAGGGGGTTGTAATTCTCATGATTATAATATGAACATTTGGAGAAGAATATATAGGGAAATAAATCTAGTTGTTAAGGACAAAAAAAAAATCAATGTACAATTGATTTACAAAGTACAATCTTGCTTGAAAAATGCAAGTGCTTGTCTGTATATTAATTATAAAATTAAAGGAAAACCCACATGAAGCTCAGGATGCCAACATGAACAAGCTACAGAAGATTTTGATTTTAAAAAGGAGCATCAGCAGTACCCATGTTCCTGCAGCCTGGAGGCTGATCAGGTTTGCTGGCTAAATATGCCTAAAAGCCTGGGGTCATCCCAAACCCAAGTCTGCTTTGCAGAAGCGGTGGGGACACAGCTATGCTGACAGCACGAGTACTGACAGCCATGTAAGCTGGCAAACCTGACCAGAGACCTATAAAAGAAGACACAGCAAGGGATATTTTAAAAGAGATATGTTAAGTCTTACAGGTATATGAAAAAGAATATGATAAAGCATTCATTTGTACAGCAAATTGCTCTCAACTCATACCAAATGGTTCTGGCAAATAGAATAGCTGAGGTGAAATTCATGTTTAAGACATGGAATATTGGTTTAATTCCTAACAAAATTAATATTGTTCCAGACTTCCACTTGCTATATGTCATCTACATCTATAAGACAACTGAATATTTTTCCCTTACTTGTTTTAAATTTTTTTGCAGTATTGTTCTGCCCTGTGTTAGCAGAATGCCTCTGCAGACTAAGCACTGCCACAGTCTAAATATTGAATCCTAGTAATAGTAAATGAAATGTGACAAGCTGGTGTGGTAATTGTATTGTGCATGCAAAAGCAGCACTCCAGAGTAGCTTCTATATATTTATACAGTCCTCAGAGGTCTGATGGTTTGCAGATGAAATTTTTTTTTTGTAGGAACAAGACTGGGTTTTTTTCTGTTTATCCCATTTCACTGATGCTGCAAGTCTCACTGGTAACTGAGTAACATCATACAATGCAAGAACAGAGTGGTCAAACAAGCATCAGAATAAAAATGAAAAGAAAATAAATCTGTAGTAGGGAGCATACAGAAAGATTTTTGTTTACAGGGACATTTTAAATTCTCATCTTCCCAAGTTAGGAAAGTTCTGGAAGGCACTTACTAGGGGGGCAAAACCAAAAACTGCAGTAAAAAAAACCACCCAGCTAGTTGTTCATAATTCATTATATGATAAAGGTGACAATCAGGATTAGTATTTCACTCATACAGCCCATTGTCAGAAAATAAAAAAGTAGTGGATGGTTGTGTTCTGTCTAGATTTTTTTCAAACTAATTTAGCAAATCCACCAGCACTAGAATTGCAATTCTGATTAAGTTTGTGCTTTCATATGAAAAACATGTACTTATCAAGTACTTATCAAGAATCTAGTACTTTTGAAGCTCTTTGCATCAAATATAAAGAGGATACACTCTTTTAGGTCTCATAGCTGCCGGTGACTGCCAGAAACAGGAAAGTGAGGGTTCACACAGATTTGTTCCTGTTCTCAGGCATGTCATCCAAAATGAAACTTTCACCTTTTACCTTTACACGTCTTCTTCCAGTGCTGTGACAAGAAATGCGATTCCTTTTGCTCATTTTCCTCTTCTAGTGCATTTTCCATAACAGCCATTCTGAAGAGGTACTTTAAACTGAACAAATTTACATAATAAATAAACATGCCTCGTTCCATAGGGTAGATTCTATAGGTAGCATCTTGGCTTTCCTCTAAAGCATGAAAAACTTATGTCTCAGTAAAATGTCCTCATGTTTCTACTCTGACATATCATCACATTTTTAAAAGTATACTTTTTTCCACAGCTAAGTCAGTTGCTCATGATGACTAAAAGTAGCTCGATTGGACTGTATGACAAACAATAAAACGTTTCTTAGCTAGACAAACAATAAAACGTTTCTAGTAACAACACAAACATATGTTATTAATGCTTATCAAAGTAAGACAGTTGAAATTTCATTAGCAAAGTAGATTAATCATCCTCAGAATAGCTATTACATATAAGAAGAGACGCAAAATACTTTTTCTACTGGAGTCCTTAAAAACATAGGAAAAAATTCCAAGGACTCTAATAGACCTTATAAGAAGCTGGATTTTCCCCAAGGGATTTCTACGAAGTGATGTCTTGATAAGATATCAAATTACATGGGATGTGGTTTCAGAACCCAGATAAAGAAGAGGGTTAATCAGGTACATTTAAGTATTTTTACAAACAGAATTTAAGAATTTTTACAAATTCTCTTAGGTGGCATTTCTGTTTAACTAAGTCTGCCCCACATTACTGTTAGGATTTGAAGCTAAGAGTGACTGAGCTTAGCTCTGCCTTCTGCTATGTGCCTTGTGTCAGCTTACATACTCAAACAGAAGACAACGAGCCCTTGCAACTGGATTTCAAGAGAGCAATTTAAAGCTCCTGAGAGAAGCTGTACTGACAGTCACTGAGCATGCAGCATCCCTCAATTGAGCCACGGCACAGCACGGCCAGGGAGATTGCCTGGCTGCCTATCTGCATACATTTCTCCACTCCTAAGGAACATGAGGTTTTATTTCTACTACGGGAAAAAATGTTTGCAAGGTTTACTCAAAGGCGACAGCTGGAGTATTGCCAGAAGATTAGAAAAAGAGAGAGCTTCAAAAGATAGACTGAACAGAAAGAATTGCCTTCGTCCCTGGGATGTGCCCATCCATACTTAGTGAACGTGCTGTCAGGGCTTGGTTTTACTTCATTGTCTTAAAAAGGTCCCCAAAGAGAGCTCCCTAAAAACACATTTGGAAGAACAAAAGCCTAATTTGAGCAATGCCACCTACACAGGTTTCAAATTCGGGGCTAATGTTTCTTGGGGGCTTAGGAATTTTTTAAACCCTTTATGTAAGAAAAGTCAGAAGTCTTTTTTCAGCACCCTTCTTAAACATTTACTGGGAAAAGGAAATAACAATGTCATTGGTGAATTTTTCAAGAGACAAGTGAGTGGGTTGTTGTGATGTGCCTGATGCAAAGAGTTTATTCATTTCTTTACTATGATGTGTGTCCCCAGTACATCTTCCAGTGTTTTGGAGAAAGATGTAAACCCCAAGAAAAACACACATCAAAAAATCTCAGGAGTGAGAAAAAAAAAAAAAAGTTTTCCAAATGTTTTATCACATTGATCAAAAATATATAAAGAAAAATTGAAAGTAACTGCATGCAAAACAAAAAAAATGGATCTTCATTAGTGAGAATATTTTCATTTTAGAAGAAATAGGAAAAAAGTCTGCCATATCAGTAAAGGAAACAAAATAAATATTTGCAAAGCCAGAAACATGAATATTTTGAACACAAAATTAAGCTCATAAATTTTGGTCCTGCTAGTCCAATTCCTAACTGCTAGCAAAAGTTCAGTGCATTCCAACTCTAAAAAGGAAAAAGACTTACAAAAATGCTTTGTGATATTCTGAACCATAGAAGGGACTCAGTATTGCCATATGCAGTAAAAACCACATTGAAACATGAATCTAAACCATATCATGTTTCAACTTTATTTTAACCCCATTTAAGCTTTTTTACCCTAAACTACCTTTTTCTACTTACTAGCCTTGATAAATATCTCCCTGAAAATTCCCAGTGCTGCTTGTAAGAGTGCTGGGGAGGAAATACCTTCAGGTAAGCAGCCCATGAAGTGATGTGTTTCAAGATTTGTGGCCAGAGCAGTGTTGATAGCACACCAATGGTTTAGCTGTTGTAGGCTGAGGAAGCACAAGTATCTGGGAGGAGATTCAGGCAGGACACATGACCTGAACTGACCAAAAAGATGTTCCATCTGCTGTAGCACTGTGCTAAGGATTACAGCCCAGAGAAGTAGCCCTTGCTCTAAGATTGGGTGGGCACCAGTCTGCTGGTGAGAGCTGGTGAGAGATTTGCCTTTGCATCACTTGGTTTTGTTTTTGTTACTTTTCTTCACCTATCAAACTGTTTTTATCTCAGCCTATGAGTTTTCCACCCTTTTGCCCTGTGATTTGCTCCCCCTTTCTGCTGTGGAGGCATGAGCAAACAACTGGGTGGAGGCTTAGCTGCTAGCTGGGGTCAGCCCACCACAATATTTTTATCCCTAATGATGATGTTAGGTCTTTATCAGAGCTGGGGCTTTTCAGGAAAGCATAGAAAGTTAGATTTCATTGGTCTAAACCAAAGCCATGATGCTCCTTCTCCTGGCACAGGAAAAGCTGGGGGAACCAGAGAGAATGTGAGAGCCCTGAGAAATCCAACTTGCTGGTCCTGCTCTTTCCAGACACTTGCAGAGATGCAGACACAGCAGTTGCTGGTGCTGTTGAAAGAGTGTGCTCCCATCCTGTGTCCCCACCCTCCTCCAAGGACAGCCAATTTTGTACATGCCTTGCATTTGCAGGGGCAGCGGCAGCAGCCAGCCTGGCTTCCCAGGGGTTGGAAATGGGAGAAGTGGGAAGCAGTGCCTGTGCTGTGCTGATGCCCCAACAGTCTGTTTTCCTGGGGAGCAGTGTGGGTTGCCCAGGCTCCTAGCCAGCCTTGAATTTCAGGATGCTTTTAGTAGATGGACTAATCTTCCACTGCCTTCAAAGTGCCATTGTCGTGAGAACAAGGATGATGCACCAGCCATTTTCTGTAAACACTGTGACAGAGATGACACCACTGCTTCTTGCCATTCAGGGATTCCCCTCTTCAGAGAGAACATTCTGTCAGGAAAAAATGAATAAAAAACCTCTAATCTTCATAACCACGAGTGCCTCTGGACATGTTGCTCATTAGCAACTAACTGACTGGCAATTTTATGAGCCCTTAGGGTTTGGAAATGGGTTTGTGTTTTGCATTGGAACAATACACTATTATTTTGGTTTCAAAAATGGCACCCTACTGAAGACATCTTTTTCAGATCAATACCAGGCTTTCATTTCAGATCTCTATTCAATCTGCCATCAGAAGTGACCAGGCTGCCTTGGATCTTAGAAACATTTCTATTGCAAAAACTTCCTCAAAATCAATACCTCATTGCAAAAATATCTTTCCAGGCAGTCTTATTTTCTCTTGGATAACCCTAAAGTGACAGAAAAGTAAAAAGAAAGTAAAAGCTTTCTTTTATGTGAACTGATAGATGAATATTTCAGCACTGGTAGCATGTTTTAGTAAATTTTTTCAGATACTTACCTGATGAAATGCTGTTTGAAGGGTTGAGTTCTTACTTCTGACTAAATTATTTCTGGAAATAGGATGTCACCAAACTGGTGAGGCGAAAAAAAAAAAAGAAGCAGGACAAAAATTCCCCAAAATGAGAAACAGGATGAGAAAATTTTGCAGTGGTCTGAAAAGCCAGGGTGAAAAATAAGACCAAAACCATCCAGGTGGCTGCATTTAAAGCAAACAGCAGATCACAATTCAGATTGACATCCAACTGACTCCAGGAGAGAGGATTTAAAGTACAGATAAAGTAACTCAGACAACAACTTTCTAGTGCAATTTTAGCTGGAACGAGCATGGGATTGCAAACTCAGTGACTGATAAATTAATTCTTGAGACAACCAAAACCACTCAGAAATTAAGACTTAAGGAATTCAACGTCAGACTTACAAATGAAGCTACTGGAGAAAGCAGGATAATGACGTTCAGCAACGTGGTTATATCCCGGTGTTTGTAGTGGCAGACTTTGACCAGGCATATCTATATACAGTAACAGAGAGGAACATTTCTTGTAATTTTTTATATCACCACCTACAGATGATGTTCTGTATCTTTATAACAAGATTCTCAAGCCCTTGCTGTTCTCTTTTTCATCCTCCCACTTCTTTTATTCAAGTAATAAGAGAGATAGGCTAAAAGATACGCGAAGAAGATCACAAATGTTTCAAGAATGCAAAAATTTAAAAGTACCTCCTGTGCATTCTGCAAATGTGATTGGCAGGTTATTCACCAATGAAACCTCGATTTCTAATGCCGAACTGCTGACAGAAATGAAAATAAATTCCAAATACACATTCACTCCCCACCTCACGTCAGAGCTCAGGATCTGATTGATACTGACACCTTCAGAGTGAGAAGTGCTTGTAGGATCATAGAATCAAAGAGTGGTTTGGGTTGGAAAGGGTCTTAAAGATGACCTTGCTCCAAACCCCCTGCCCTGGGCAGGGACACCTTCCTCTAGACCAGGTTGCTGAAAGCCCCATCCAAACCTGTCTTGTTCATTCTCAGACAGATGTTGTCAGTGGATGTGTCTGCTTGGCCAGGCAGTCCTGTATGTCCCACTGTCCTGGTCCCCATGACTGTGCCCTCAGCTGTCACCTAACTCCAAAGCAGCACGAGCTCAGGTCCTTGCCTGAGCTGCCTAAGGCAGCAGTGCAGAGCTGGGGAGGTGAGCTGGGGCAGCTGG